>OW386170.1:19562446-20836536 GCA_936431705.1 Cheilosia pagana | reverse complement strand
TCACGTTGCAAAACTACGTTGATGACCTCGATTTTTAGGCCTGACCAGTACGCCACTAAATCGTCTGCGTACGATATAGCATGTCAGAGGGACCCCACCCGATCACTTGTATAAATATTAAACAGAATCGGAGAATTCACCGCTGCCTGTTGCAAAGACTCTGCTCGAAACCACGTTGCCAATCTGGTCAGCTTATAGAAGAGCCCCCCCAACCATACGGTATCGAAGGCCATCTCAAAGTCAACTAGGCAGGCACCCGTGCATTGGTTCTTGCTTTTATTCCACTGTAAGTAGGAGACCAGTTTTAAAAGAGCTCTATTGACAACATGCTCGAATACCTTGCTAACATTCGGGAGTAAACTAATTGACCGAAGATTAGCAGGGTTTTGTCCTATATTTATCTTTTACGGGATAGGATGTACCACCGATGACTTCCAATGCGTGGAAATGGAATGTGAAACGTCAATCGTAACAATACTAACCACGGATGAGAAACCAAATGCACTGCGGTACTAATAATCGTTTTTTCGAACTCATTTTTCTTACAAAAATGTTGTATAGTTCTATTTAACTTAGGTAAGATGTCTGTCAGATGCGCCATCAAACTGCAACTAAAATATAAGCTTAAACCTTAACTTAGAAGTTAGAGAAGACTCTAAAACAGTTAAAAGCTGTTACAATGCCCTGTAAACCCAGAGTATTGCACGCAACGATCATGCAGACAAATTAGCCAGGGCTGGTTGTGAATTCGTTCTCCTTGGACCAGAAGTCTACTGCACAGTCAATTGGGCTACTGCAATTGATGAATGGCCAAAGCAACTTCGTCTTGAACACTGGGAAAGTGACCCGGGTCTAAGACAATCCAAACGATTAAATAAGCCTGCAGGGAAATCCTTAGGCTCAATAAGGGTAATATAAGATAGCTATCGGGCTTTCTGACAGTCCATTGTGGCTTAAGATACCACCGGATACAGAATGTAGATTCAGTCTGGAGAATGTCGAATCCTCTGAACACATCTTCTGTGACTGCCCTTTTTTTTCATTAGTTGAGAAAACGTGTCTTTGACATGAGAGAGTCGTACACCAGCAGATCTATTAAAATCTGCTACCAAGGACTTATTGGCTTTTATTAGAGAGGTCACACGTCTCTTAGAGTAAAATTACGTCATCGATACAATAGCTCTGTTAGGTCACGGTGTCAGCCAATAGGGCATAATAAATTAAAAAACAGAAAGCGTGCTTGTGACCACACGCCAGATGTGAAACTTCTCTCGCTAAATGTGAATGTTAAATTGAACTGAACCTATCGGCTTTGAAACTATTCTATCCATCAAGTTACACCCAACCATACCCACCCACAAAATTTCATTAAAATCGGTTGAGTGGTTAAGGAGTTTTAGGCGGCGGGATAGTGATGGCGACAGGCCAATTTCCGTCACGCACTTTCGCTTGGTCATTTCCGTCTTAGAAGAATCGATTGTACTCCCAGGTCGCGCCGTAAGATGTTTCACATCAAAAGTAGGTAAGTGGTTGCGTACATCCACTTTTTTTTGCTGATTAAATGAATATTCTGAGACAACAGTCTGAGAATATTCATTATTTTTTATTAATATTTTTTCAGTCAAACACAACCGAAAAAGAAACTCTCGTCCGCCAGTAGCTATCATCAGAGTTTCTTCTTCGATTGTGTCTGACTACTTGGCCCGCAATATGCCAGTGATCGGCGCGTTTTGATCAGGAGAAGGGCATTTGGATATGATACAGTTTAGTCAGCCTTTTTCCCTTACCTATTTAGAAATCCGGAATTGAATCCTAAAGTAAAAAAAGTGAAGGGCTGTACCCACCCTGGCCAGGTCATAAACGTTGATAAGCCCGGGAACTCAAATCAGGGCAAAAGTTAACTGATGCTTATTTCGCCAATCGCACTCATATTGAGGTTATATCGACTGATGCATAACGTCATACAAAATCTCCCGGTTAAATGAACACACACAACAAAAGTATTGAAAACCTTTTGTGCTTACAGTATTAATAAAATCAAAGACACTTGACACATCAATTCTCAATGCTTTATAGCGTTTTCAATGCAATAATGCGGGGTTATGGTGGGGGGGAGATGGGGGACATTGATACATGGGGCACATAGATACAGTCGTTCTATGCTCCGTTTGCGTTTTTCTTAATTTCTAGGTAGGAAGTCTAATAGAACAATTCTAAAAGTTATATGTGTTGAAAAGGGTTTGCAAAAAGTCGCCTCAAACAATAGAAAATAGAAATACATAGGATAAAAGGGGGGCGGCGGGCAAAAAGAGGGCACATGCCAACAACACGCGGTGTTCCCAAGCGGTCCCCCATCTAAGTACTAACCGCGCCCGACTCTGCTTAATTTCGGTGATCGGACGAGAACCGATGGTTTCAGCGTGGTGTGGTCGTTGGCGAAAGTTTAGATTATAATTTTTTTTTTAAATTACACCTATCAAATTTTTATTCTTTCCCTACTAACTCAAAGGAACGCATTGCAAAACAAATCGTTGACAGAAAGTATCTAACTAAATGCTAACTAAAAGAGAACGATTCTTCCCTGCATCACATTCACAGCGCTGTGTCTCGTTACCAGCCTAACCCTTTGCCTTTTCGCCGTCTCATTTCCGGTCATATCCAGTATTGAGTATTGCAGGTAGGTTATATCGCGAAAAAAGATCCACTCGGTTCAGTGCTACAACGAATCTATTGTCAGTACCTAAATAAAGTAATTAGTGCTCGATTCGTAAAAAAAAGATGTAGCTATGTACCTACCCACCCGTTGGAAGTACATATATCCATGTTTGTATCCCGAAAACGAAGCTGCAAAAATATCGGTCTTATGATACCCTATCTCTCTTCAATCCCATGCGCCACACTCACTCAACTGCTCTCATAAATCCAATATATCCAGTAAAATTTGAATGAGAGAGCAAATAAAACAGCACAAGACAAGAAAACACAAAGCACTAAAGGTGCATACAAAAAGAAAGAAAAAGCACACAGCGACACCCGACAGCACAAAAGGTACAGAGAGAATGAAAAACTGATTTTGCCGTACACACATGCACACAAAATTTCCTCCACTGAACGCCGCCGGGAAAATCCAACGATCTAGCTTCAATAGAACATTTTACTTTTTCGAATTGTATTAAATATAGGTACAGTTTTGTTAAATGCTTATTGTTGAACTTTGGGATAACGTACAAAGATGATTAATATCATTCCAAAGCTAGGAGCTAAAACGCATTGGAGATTTCTAGTAAAACATATCCTATCTGGTAATCTCACAATTTTCAATGCAACTTTTAATCTATTCCGGGCAAGCACCTTACAGTCAATGAGCTGCAAATGATCTGACAATAGCAGCCTGGCAATAATTTGTCTGACAACGATGTTGTCAGGTTGAAAATTGCCAGTTCAAATGGTTGGCAGGGATGTTTGTTTACAACAAATTTGCAGATCCGTTGTCATTGTTTTTTGTTTTTGTTGAGAAACGTGAAATAATAGAAAAAGAAAAACGAAATGGAACAAAAGGATGTGCACTTGCGACTGTTTTGGCCGCGTACGAAATAATCGGCCCTAGCGAGGTATCCGTCGGAACGGAAAATTCTCCGATTTTATACGATTCGGAGGTTTTTTGCTTCGAGGTTCCTATATCCTACGACAGAAATTGATTGCGGAATTTGGTTACAATTTGGATTTGAGTCTCCGACAGAGTATGCGTTGCGGAGAATTTTCCGTTTCGACGGATACCTCGCTAGGGCCGAATTGTAAACAACGAAATAAAGATAAGACAAAAATGAGATTAAAAAATATCATAAACATTTCTAGATGCCTTTTTACAAGCATCATTAAAACAAGGAACGGTCGAGTTAACTTTCCTAAATCCTTTTCGTTGTTGGATCGTCTTCTTCGTCCACGTAATTCACTCTTCTACAGAAAAATGCAAAAAAGGGCAATAGCGCCAAGACTGAAACTAAATCTTCTCATTAAACGTCATACAAAATCTCCCGGTTAAATGAACACACACAACAAAAGTATTGAAAACCTTTTGTGCTTACAGTATTAATAAAATCAAAGACACTTGACACATCAATTCTCAATGCTTTATAGCGTTTTCAATGCAATAATGCGGGGTTATCGTGGGGGGGAGATGGGGGACATTGATACATGGGGCACATAGATACAGTCGTTCTATGCTCCGTTTGCGTTTTTCTTAATTTCTAGGTAGGAAGTCTAATAGAACAATTCTAAAAGTTATATGTGTTGAAAAGGGTTTGCAAAAAGTCGCCTCAAACAATAGAAAATAGAAATACATAGGATAAAAGGGGGGCGGCGGGCAAAAAGAGGGCACATGCCAACAACACGCGGTGTTCCCAAGCGGTCCCCCATCTAAGTACTAACCGCGCCCGACTCTGCTTAATTTCGGTGATCGGACGAGAACCGATGGTTTCAGCGTGGTGTGGTCGTTGGCGAAAGTTTAGATTATAATTTTTTTTTTAAATTACACCTATCAAATTTATATTCTTTCCCTACTAACTCAAAGGAACGCATTGCAAAACAATAACAAATCGTTGACAGAAAGTATCTAACTAAATGCTAACTAAAAGAGAACGATTCTTCCCTGCATCACAGCGCTGTGTCTCGTTACCAGCCTAACCCTTTGCCTTTTCGCCGTCTCATTTCCGGTCATATCCAGTATTGAGTATTGCAGGTAGGTTATATCGCGAAAAAAGATCCACTCGGTTCAGTGCTACAACGAATCTATTGTCAGTACCTAAATAAAGTAATTAGTGCTCGATTCGTAAAAAAAAGATGTAGCTATGTACCTACCCACCCGTTGGAAGTACATATATCCATGTTTGTATCCCGAAAACGAAGCTGCAAAAATATCGGTCTTATGATACCCTATCTCTCTTCAATCCCATGCGCCACACTCACTCAACTGCTCTCATAAATCCAATATATCCAGTAAAATTTGAATGAGAGAGCAAATAAAACAGCACAAGACAAGAAAACACAAAGCACTAAAGGTGCATACAAAAAGAAAGAAAAAGCACACAGCGACAGCCGACAGCCCAAAAGGTACACAGAGAGAGAAAGGGGACGTTCAAGTATCTAATTTAGTAAGTCTGACAGCTGACTGACTTGATGTATCTCAGTTTTGATTGGCTTAGATCGGTCACATGGGCAGGGATGTTTGTTTACAACAAATTTGCAGATCCGTTGTCATTGTTGTTTGTTTTTGTTGAGAAACGTGAAATAATAGAAAAAGAAAAACGAAATGGAACAAAAGGATGTGCACTTGCGACTGTTTTGGCCGCGTACGAGATAATCGGCCCTAGCGAGGTATCCGTCGGAACGGAAAATTCTCCGATTTTATACGATTCGGAAGTTTTTTGCTTCGAGGTTCCTATATCCTACGACAGAAATTGATTGCGGAATTTGGTTACAATTTGGATTTGAGTCTCCGACAGAGTATGCGTTGCGGAGAATTTTTCGTTCCGACGGATACCTCGCTAGGGCCGAATTGTAAACAACGAAATAAAGATAAGACAAAAGTGAGATTAAAAAAGATCATAAACATTTCTAGATGCCTTTTTACAAGCATCATTAAAACAAGGAACGGTCGAGTTAGCTTTCCTAAATCCTTTTCGTTGTTGGATCGTCTTCTTCGTCCACGTAATTCACTCTTCTACAGAAAAATGCAAAAAAGGGCAATAGCGCCAAGACTGAAACTAAATCTTCTCATTAAACGTCATACAAAATCTCCCGGTTAAATGAACACACACAACAAAAGTATTGAAAACCTTTTGTGCTTACAGTATTAATAAAATCAAAGACACTTGACACATCAATTCTCAATGCTTTATAGCGTTTTCAATGCAATAATGCGGGGTTATCGTGGGGGGGAGATGGGGGACATTGATACATGGGGCACATAGATACAGTCGTTCTATGCTCCGTTTGCGTTTTTCTTAATTTCTAGGTAGGAAGTCTAATAGAACAATTCTAAAAGTTATATGTGTTGAAAAGGGTTTGCAAAAAGTCGCCTCAAACAATAGAAAATAGAAATACATAGGATAAAAGGGGGGCGGCGGGCAAAAAGAGGGCACATGCCAACAACACGCGGTGTTCCCAAGCGGTCCCCCATCTAAGTACTAACCGCGCCCGACTCAGCTTAATTTCGGTGATCGGACGAGAACCGATGGTTTCAGCGTGGTGTGGTCGTTGGCGAAAGTTAAGATTATAAATTTTTTTTTAAATTACACCTATCAAATTTTTATTCTTTCCCTACTAACTCAATGGAACGCATTGCAAAACAAATCGCTGACAGAAAGTATCTAATTAAATGCTAACTAAAAGAGAACGATTCTTCCCTGCATCACAGCGCTGTGTCTCGTTACCAGCCTAACCCTTTGCCTTTTCGCCGTCTCATTTCCGGTCATATCCAGTATTGAGTATTTCAGGTAGGTTATATCGCGAAAAAAGATCCACTCGGTTCAGTGCTACAACGAATCTATTGTCAGTACCTAAATAAAGTAATTAGTGCTCGATTCGTAAAAAAAAGATGTAGCTATGTACCTACCCACCCGTTGGAAGTACATATATCCATGTTTGTATCCCGAAAACGAAGCTGCAAAAATATCGGTCTTATGATACCCTATCTCTCTCAATCCCATGCGCCACACTCACTCAACTGCTCTCATAAATCCAATATATCCAGTAAAATTTGAATGAGAGAGCAAATAAAACAGCACAAGACAAGAAAACACAAAGCACTAAAGGTGCATACAAAAAGAAAGAAAAAGCACACAGCGACACCCGACAGCCCAAAAGGTACACAGAGAGAGAAAGGGGACGTTCAAGTATCTAATTTAGTAAGTCTGACAGCTGACTGACTTGATGTATCTCAGTTTTGATTGGCTTAGATCGGTCACATGGGCAGGGATGTTTGTTTACAACAAATTTGCAGATCCGTTGTCATTGTTGTTTGTTTTTGTTGAGAAACGTGAAATAATAGAAAAAGAAAAACGAAATGGAACAAAAGGATGTGCACTTGCGACTGTTTTGGCCGCGTACGAAATAATCGGCCCTAGCGAGGTATCCGTCGGAACGGAAAATTCTCCGATTTTATACGATTCGGAGGTTTTTTGCTTCGAGGTTCCTATATCCTACGACAGAAATTGATTGCGGAATTTGGTTACAATTTGGATTTGAGTCTCCGACAGAGTATGCGTTGCGGAGAATTTTTCGTTCCGACGGATACCTCGCTAGGGCCGAATTGTAAACAACGAAATAAAGATAAGACAAAAGTGAGATTAAAAAAGATCATAAACATTTCTAGATGCCTTTTTACAAGCATCATTAAAACAAGGAACGGTCGAGTTAGCTTTCCTAAATCCTTTTCGTTGTTGGATCGTCTTCTTCGTCCCCGTAATTCACTCTTCTACAGAAAAATGCAAAAAAGGGCAATAGCGCCAAGACTGAAACTAAATCTTCTCATTAAACGTCATACAAAATCTCCCGGTTAAATGAACACACACAACAAAAGTATTGAAAACCTTTTGTGCTTACAGTATTAATAAAATCAAAGACACTTGACACATCAATTCTCAATGCTTTATAGCGTTTTCAATGCAATAATGCGGGGTTATCGTGGGGGGGAGATGGGGGACATTGATACATGGGGCACATAGATACAGTCGTTCTATGCTCCGTTTGCGTTTTTCTTAATTTCTAGGTAGGAAGTCTAATAGAACAATTCTAAAAGTTATATGTGTTGAAAAGGGTTTGCAAAAAGTCGCCTCAAACAATAGAAAATAGAAATACATAGGATAAAAGGGGGGCGGCGGGCAAAAAGAGGGCACATGCCAACAACACGCGGTGTTCCCAAGCGGTCCCCCATCTAAGTACTAACCGCGCCCGACTCAGCTTAATTTCGGTGATCGGACGAGAACCGATGGTTTCAGCGTGGTGTGGTCGTTGGCGAAAGTTAAGATTATAAATTTTTTTTTAAATTACACCTATCAAATTTTTATTCTTTCCCTACTAACTCAATGGAACGCATTGCAAAACAAATCGCTGACAGAAAGTATCTAATTAAATGCTAACTAAAAGAGAACGATTCTTCCCTGCATCACAGCGCTGTGTCTCGTTACCAGCCTAACCCTTTGCCTTTTCGCCGTCTCATTTCCGGTCATATCCAGTATTGAGTATTTCAGGTAGGTTATATCGCGAAAAAAGATCCACTCGGTTCAGTGCTACAACGAATCTATTGTCAGTACCTAAATAAAGTAATTAGTGCTCGATTCGTAAAAAAAAGATGTAGCTATGTACCTACCCACCCGTTGGAAGTACATATATCCATGTTTGTATCCCGAAAACGAAGCTGCAAAAATATCGGTCTTATGATACCCTATCTCTCTCAATCCCATGCGCCACACTCACTCAACTGCTCTCATAAATCCAATATATCCAGTAAAATTTGAATGAGAGAGCAAATAAAACAGCACAAGACAAGAAAACACAAAGCACTAAAGGTGCATACAAAAAGAAAGAAAAAGCACACAGCGACACCCGACAGCCCAAAAGGTACACAGAGAGAGAAAGGGGACGTTCAAGTATCTAATTTAGTAAGTCTGACAGCTGACTGACTTGATGTATCTCAGTTTTGATTGGCTTAGATCGGTCACATGGGCAGGGATGTTTGTTTACAACAAATTTGCAGATCCGTTGTCATTGTTGTTTGTTTTTGTTGAGAAACGTGAAATAATAGAAAAAGAAAAACGAAATGGAACAAAAGGATGTGCACTTGCGACTGTTTTGGCCGCGTACGAAATAATCGGCCCTAGCGAGGTATCCGTCGGAACGGAAAATTCTCCGATTTTATACGATTCGGAGGTTTTTTGCTTCGAGGTTCCTATATCCTACGACAGAAATTGATTGCGGAATTTGGTTACAATTTGGATTTGAGTCTCCGACAGAGTATGCGTTGCGGAGAATTTTTCGTTCCGACGGATACCTCGCTAGGGCCGAATTGTAAACAACGAAATAAAGATAAGACAAAAGTGAGATTAAAAAAGATCATAAACATTTCTAGATGCCTTTTTACAAGCATCATTAAAACAAGGAACGGTCGAGTTAGCTTTCCTAAATCCTTTTCGTTGTTGGATCGTCTTCTTCGTCCCCGTAATTCACTCTTCTACAGAAAAATGCAAAAAAGGGCAATAGCGCCAAGACTGAAACTAAATCTTCTCATTAAACGTCATACAAAATCTCCCGGTTAAATGAACACACACAACAAAAGTATTGAAAACCTTTTGTGCTTACAGTATTAATAAAATCAAAGACACTTGACACATCAATTCTCAATGCTTTATAGCGTTTTCAATGCAATAATGCGGGGTTATCGTGGGGGGGAGATGGGGGACATTGATACATGGGGCACATAGATACAGTCGTTCTATGCTCCGTTTGCGTTTTTCTTAATTTCTAGGTAGGAAGTCTAATAGAACAATTCTAAAAGTTATATGTGTTGAAAAGGGTTTGCAAAAAGTCGCCTCAAACAATAGAAAATAGAAATACATAGGATAAAAGGGGGGCGGCGGGCAAAAAGAGGGCACATGCCAACAACACGCGGTGTTCCCAAGCGGTCCCCCATCTAAGTACTAACCGCGCCCGACTCTGCTTAATTTCGGTGATCGGACGAGAACCGATGGTTTCAGCGTGGTGTGGTCGTTGGCGAAAGTTTAGATTATAATTTTTTTTTTAAATTACACCTATCAAATTTTTATTCTTTCCCTACTAACTCAAAGGAACGCATTGCAAAACAAATCGTTGACAGAAAGTATCTAACTAAATGCTAACTAAAAGAGAACGATTCTTCCCTGCATCACATTCACAGCGCTGTGTCTCGTTACCAGCCTAACCCTTTGCCTTTTCGCCGTCTCATTTCCGGTCATATCCAGTATTGAGTATTGCAGGTAGGTTATATCGCGAAAAAAGATCCACTCGGTTCAGTGCTACAACGAATCTATTGTCAGTACCTAAATAAAGTAATTAGTGCTCGATTCATAAAAAAACGATGTAGCTATGTACCTACCCACCCGTTGGAAGTACATATATCCATGTTTGTATCCCGAAAACGAAGCTGCAAAAATATCGGTCTTATGATACCCTATCTCTCTTCAATCCCATGCGCCACACTCACTCAACTGCTCTCATAAATCCAATATATCCAGTAAAATTTGAATGAGAGAGCAAATAAAACAGCACAAGACAAGAAAACACAAAGCACTAAAGGTGCATACAAAAAGAAAGAAAAAGCACACAGCGACAACCGACAGCACAAAAGGTACAGAGAGAATGAAAAACTGATTTTGCCGTACACACATGCACACAAAATTTCCTCCACTGAACGCCGCCGGGAAAATCCAACGATCTAGCTTCAATAGAACATTTTACTTTTTCGAATTGTATTAAATATAGGTACAGTTTTGTTAAATGCTTATTGTTGAACTTTGGGATAACGTACAAAGATGATTAATATCATTCCAAAGCTAGGAGCTAAAACGCATTGGAGATTTCTAGTAAAACATATCCTATCTGGTAATCTCACAATTTTCAATGCAACTTTTAATCTATTCCGGGCAAGCACCTTACAGTCAATGAGCTGCAAATGATCTGACAATAGCAGCCTGGCAATAATTTGTCTGACAACGATGTTGTCAGGTTGAAAATTGCCAGTTCAAATGGTTGGCAGGGATGTTTGTTTACAACAAATTTGCAGATCCGTTGTCATTGTTTTTTGTTTTTGTTGAGAAACGTGAAATAATAGAAAAAGAAAAACGAAATGGAACAAAAGGATGTGCACTTGCGACTGTTTTGGCCGCGTACGAAATAATCGGCCCTAGCGAGGTATCCGTCGGAACGGAAAATTCTCCGATTTTATACGATTCGGAGGTTTTTTGCTTCGAGGTTCCTATATCCTACGACAGAAATTGATTGCGGAATTTGGTTACAATTTGGATTTGAGTCTCCGACAGAGTATGCGTTGCGGAGAATTTTTCGTTCCGACGGATACCTCGCTAGGGCCGAATTGTAAACAACGAAATAAAGATAAGACAAAAGTGAGATTAAAAAAGATCATAAACATTTCTAGATGCCTTTTTACAAGCATCATTAAAACAAGGAACGGTCGAGTTAGCTTTCCTAAATCCTTTTCGTTGTTGGATCGTCTTCTTCGTCCACGTAATTCACTCTTCTACAGAAAAATGCAAAAAAGGGCAATAGCGCCAAGACTGAAACTAAATCTTCTCATTAAACGTCATACAAAATCTCCCGGTTAAATGAACACACACAACAAAAGTATTGAAAACCTTTTGTGCTTACAGTATTAATAAAATCAAAGACACTTGACACATCAATTCTCAATGCTTTATAGCGTTTTCAATGCAATAATGCGGGGTGGGTTATCGTGGGGGGGAGATGGGGGACATTGATACATGGGGCACATAGATACAGTCGTTCTATGCTCCGTTTGCGTTTTTCTTAATTTCTAGGTAGGAAGTCTAATAGAACAATTCTAAAAGTTATATGTGTTGAAAAGGGTTTGCAAAAAGTCGCCTCAAACAATAGAAAATAGAAATACATAGGATAAAAGGGGGGCGGCGGGCAAAAAGAGGGCACATGCCAACAACACGCGGTGTTCCCAAGCGGTCCCCCATCTAAGTACTAACCGCGCCCGACTCTGCTTAATTTCGGTGATCGGACGAGAACCGATGGTTTCAGCGTGGTGTGGTCGTTGGCGAAAGTTTAGATTATAATTTTTTTTTTAAATTACACCTATCAAATTTTTATTCTTTCCCTACTAACTCAAAGGAACGCATTGCAAAACAAATCGTTGACAGAAAGTATCTAACTAAATGCTAACTAAAAGAGAACGATTCTTCCCTGCATCACATTCACAGCGCTGTGTCTCGTTACCAGCCTAACCCTTTGCCTTTTCGCCGTCTCATTTCCGGTCATATCCAGTATTGAGTATTGCAGGTAGGTTATATCGCGAAAAAAGATCCACTCGGTTCAGTGCTACAACGAATCTATTGTCAGTACCTAAATAAAGTAATTAGTGCTCGATTCATAAAAAAACGATGTAGCTATGTACCTACCCACCCGTTGGAAGTACATATTTCCATGTTTGCATCCCGAAAACAAAGCTGATCGGTCTTATGATACCCTATCTCTCTCAATCCCATGCGCCACACTCACTCAACTGCTCTCATAAATCCAATATATCCAGTAAAATTTGAATGAGAGAGCAAATAAAACAGCACAAGCCAAGAAAACACAAAGCACTAAAGGTGCATACAAAAAGAAAGAAAAAGCAGACAGCGACAACCGACAGCACAAAAGGTACAGAGAGAATGAAAAACTGATTTTGCCGTACACACATGCACACAAAATTTCCTCCACTGAACGCCGCCGGGAAAATCCAACGATCTAGCTTCAATAGAACATTTTACTTTTTCGAATTGTATTAAATATAGGTACAGTTTTGTTAAATGCTTATTGTTGAACTTTGGGATAACGTACAAAGATGATTAATATCATTCCAAAGCTAGGAGCTAAAACGCATTGGAGATTTCTAGTAAAACATATCCTATCTGGTAATCTCACAATTTTCAATGCAACTTTTAATCTATTCCGGGCAAGCACCTTACAGTCAATGAGCTGCAAATGATCTGACAATAGCAGCCTGGCAATAATTTGTCTGACAACGATGTTGTCAGGTTGAAAATTGCCAGTTCAAATGGTTGGCAGGGATGTTTGTTTACAACAAATTTGCAGATCCGTTGTCATTGTTTTTTGTTTTTGTTGAGAAACGTGAAATAATAGAAAAAGAAAAACGAAATGGAACAAAAGGATGTGCACTTGCGACTGTTTTGGCCGCGTACGAAATAATCGGCCCTAGCGAGGTATCCGTCGGAACGGAAAATTCTCCGATTTTATACGATTCGGAGGTTTTTTGCTTCGAGGTATTCTTCGGAACATCTATTTGATATATTTCTCCGTAACGCATATCGGCGAATTACGTTGAAGTGCGATGAAGTGCATTTTTTTCCAATATTTGACAGCTAGGTTCCTATATCCTACGACAGAAATTGATTGCGGAATTTGGTTACAATTTGGATTTGAGTCTCCGACAGAGTATGCGTTGCGGAGAATTTTCCGTTCCGACGGATACCTCGCTAGGGGTGATTGTGGTTAAGAAAAAAACTGGTCTTTATTGAAATTAATTTATTTTCATATAATTTTAAAATAATCATATTGAATTTATAATGTAACACGTCTCCATTTTTGTTTGTAATTTGCTTTAGTGTGTCATGATTCAAAATGAATTGCATTTTTTCTGTTCTCAATTTCTTTAAACACTTCAATTTGTTATTGGCAGAATTGCGCCTTAATAATATTTTTTTTTGTTTAAAATGTTATTCTATTTGAAATTGTTTTGTTTTATATATATAAATTGTATGCTTAATGAATACTTATTGAGGCTGTTTTTCTTTCTATCATCATTTCCTTTTTTTTTGTTTTGGTAAATTGTTACTCTAATATTTAATTAAAGATTTTTTTATGTTGTGTTTACGTGTGTTTTGTTTGTTTTTGTGTAGGGTTGGGATGTATTAATTTTGTGTTTGTTTCTTGCATACATAAGTAGTTTGTATAGTTGTCCCTTTTATTTATTGTTAAAATTTAAAAATGTTCCGACTAAATATTCTCATTTTAGAATATATTCCTTTTTTTATTAAAAAAAGCATTAGGTATAATTATTTTTGTTTTTATTTAAACGACTTTGTTTTAGTAACGATTATTTTACAATTTACAATTTGTATTATTGTTTATAGAATATATAGAAAGTGGTATCACTTCCGCATTTCTTAGTTACGAATATAATTTTGTTCTAATCGAATGTCTGTAATTATATTTAATAGAAGACAGGTAAAACGAAAAAAGACCGCGATTTTAGCCTTCTTACCGCGTAAGGACATGGCTCTCAGTCGATTTAGGCTATGGTGATCGTGATGAGTCTTTGCAGTTTAAGGCTCTGGTTCAAATAGAACTACATTGATATCTACTTAAAAAAAAAAACGTAAATTTAACTGCAATAAACAAATTGAATGGCTTAAAACTACAAGAATGTACGCGAGTATATACATGGTTTAGATAAAATGTGTTTCCCCGTCTTCCTCAACCTTCTAATGCGATGCGTTTGTTTAGTTACATTTTTGCAGTTCTCCTCGAACCATCGCATATTCTAATTGAAATTAATTTTAACTACGTACTTTCATTACTATTCCAATAACTAGTTTTTGTTTTACTTTAATTTGTTTGTATATATTTTAATAAAATTCATACTGACCATTGTTTTCAATTTGTTTTCCTATATTGCAAAATTAGTTTTTTTGTTATGTAAATATTTACCCTATTGTTGCGGGGCATTGTAATTAATAATTTTTTTCGATGGAAATATTTTTTACATATTTGGTGTTATTTTCAAAAAATGAACTGAACGAATATAATTGGTTGATGAGAGTAGAGCAGATAAGAATGGGGTCGGGTTGGAAAACGAGATTAGCAGAGATACCCGATTGGAACAGATCATTAAGACGAAATAGAAGCAATCTTCGAAGTCTTATAAAGCCGAAGTTAGGCAAATACCATATTTGCATGTTTTCGAATTTTCGACGAATTTTCCACACTGGCTTCTTTATTTTGCATATTTCTTTACCGATTTGAGTATCGACATTCAGCGACATCTTTGGGTGTATGGAAAAAATAAACAAAACGTCAATCCTCATAAACTTGTTTTAAAACCATTTTAAAAACATTTGATATTAGGCCTGTTTTTTTTAACTTTTCAGCATGCAAATAAAACAACTACTTCCTACTTGACATTTCCGAGATTCACCGTAGGTATTTATCCCAAAAGAAAGTGACTTGACAGCAGAAGCTTGAGCTTATATAGCATTTTCTACCATTCAAACACATATTGTGACTGGGAACTGGGGCCATTTTTCTGCGCATTCGTATACTTTACCTTGCTTTGCTGAGGTAGAAGCTCAAAAGATAAATGTTGCTTAACAAACAACACATTGGTCGCATTCAGTTGACTGCTACTGACATTTCGAACTCAATGTAAGTAGCGTTGACATCAATCTAGCACATTATTAGGTACCCGCTAGACGAAAAAAACTTAAGCTAAAACTAAAACAAAAGTGGTGCTGAAATTCGAAGTTCGGCTTTCAAATCGGAATGAACTGAGTGCATTTATATTTTCCATGAGAAAATCACGATTTCTTTGGCACGCGTCAATTTATTCGTTTCCTGAAAACTGTAGCTACCTTTAACTGGCCTGGCCTTTGAAATTGATTTTGGACAACAGAATAAATTTGGTTTCTTACCTGAGTAGTGTTTTTTTCATTGCCCTTTGTCGAAACAGACAATTGAAGAGAAAACGTCGAGCTTTTGTTAACCATTTATTTGAATTATTTATTTTTTGACTGAAAGGGTCCTAGATTTGTATGCCGCATTCTAATGGCTGAACTAAGTAGTTTTATAGGGACTGTTCTACTCGCAGATGCTTATCAAATATTTTCAATGGGGCAGTGTCAAAAAATGATGGTGTAATTTTTGGGACGATAAATTTACTAAGTGTAAGATCGACGGGAAGCCCTAGTAGATATACCTGCTGATCAACCAAATAGACTCAACATAATTTTTGTTTCTTTTTGATTTTCTTTTTTATGCTGAAAGCTATCGCCATATTTGTTGTTGTTCAAAATAGACTCAGGAGCTGTAATTAATTTTAGTTTCTGATAAAGGCTGGTACGCTGTTCAAGTGAAGTGAAATTTTCACTCCTCTCCAAGAAATTGCTGTGAAATTGAAAGTGAAATTTTCACGCCGAAATGTCAAAAATTTAATGCGACGGACAATAAAAACCAAGTGAAATATTAAGCAACGCCCTCTACATATCACTTTTTGAACAATTATTTTTCACTTCAACAGCGTACTGCCTGGTGAAATTTTCACTTGAAAAGTTCATTTTGACATTTCGCAGTGAAAAATTTGTATGAAAAATTTCATTTCACTCGAACAGCGTACCAGGCTTAAGCTGTGAAAGTGAAAAGTGTCAAATTGTCTTCTAAATCAAATTCTGAATAATTTAACACAAAAGAGGCAAAATAATGGCGTATCGAGACTGCAATCTTTCAACCAGACACATTGCTTGAAAAATTTCTAGAAGTCAGTTTGTTGTTTGTCATTTTTTAAGAATCCCATCGTCTTACGGAAAAAATATGAAAAAACCCTCCTGGAAAGCACTTAAGCCTTGCGAGGATCCTTCGAGAAGCTTCAAACTCAAAGTGTTCTGCAGCCAAAATTCGACAGAATTTGGGTGTAAATGCAAGTGAAGCTTCCCTACGACGAGTAGTCCGCAAGGAAAAATATCTGAAAAGATTAAAACTAAGAGAAAACCACCGCTTACCGACATTCGTAAGCAAACTCGCTGTCTGTTTGCTCGGAGTCACGTATATCCTATTATGGTGCATTTGATATTCAATTCGTTTCATCTAAGATGAACGCAATAAGATACAAAGAGCTGCTCCAAAATGCATTCCCCCATTTTTCCAACCTTTTTGAGCCATTATCTTGGACGTTTTAACATGATAATGCCCCAATCTACACTGCTCGAGTCGTAAAGATGTGGATAAATGACCAAAATGTGAACTTAATGGAGTGGCCTCCATACTCTCCTGACCTCAATATTATACAGAATTTGTGGGGATGGCTTTCGCGTAAAGTCTATCAATCAATCGCCTAGAACGAAGTGTCCTTGGACTATCTAAAGGCTCTCTACGATTCAATCCCTGACCGAATTTATGAAGTAATTTCAAATAAAGGTGGTTTAACACATTATTAATTAACTATAATAACTTATTTGATACACATTTTTTCAATAAATTTATATTAAGTTTTTAACCTTGAGTCTATTTGGTTTGAGGATCACTCACAAAAAAAAAAATTTACCATTGAACTTAGAACGCTAATTTTTGTTTTGTTTACTTAAGAATTGAATAGTGCATTATAAAAAATACGTTTTCTAAATTAAATTCTTAAAATGATGTAATAAACTCCATTTTCTAAAAATATTAACTGTGAGTCTATTTGGTTGATCTACCTATGTTATATTTTTAAGGTTAGTTTGGAACGACCATTAGTATTCCACGCAACTTATTATAGTTACAAGTAAATTTACAGTCAAATTGTTATACTTACACATTTCATTCACTGCATCGAGTGCAGTTGATAGACGCGCAGTCATTTTGACGGGGTTTCAAAAGTAAATATTTTTGTTAACACACGAAACGGATTCAGTCGTTTCGTTGTAATTGCACCGATAGCAGAGGTTCTCGAGATACTAACGATGTTATTCATTATTTAAAGACCGTTTTCACATGAGAAAAAAGCCACAACAAAATAAAATATCATTTGCCCTTCTGCTTGCAAATTGTTCCTTCGCACATGTCCTTTTGCCATCAACTTCAAATGTCTTAATAAGAGAAACAAAAGGTCCTTTCCTCTACTTTTAAATCTTACGAATTTTTACGAATTCTTAAGCATTTTACTCAATAGTCGTTCCTCAACTCGAAAAAATTGCTTCGAGAGAGCAAGATATTTCCCCTCTTACTAATTTTTACTCAACAAATTTCTTTGCGTAAGAATTGAAACAACTGTCAGTCGCCTGAAAATTGACAGCTGATTTGAATTTTTTGTTCTATTTGGCATTTTGTCATTTGTAGGTTACTACAAAAGCGTTCCTTAACTTTTGCGTAGGTTTCCCTTTTTGGATAGAATTCATCCCCTCCACTGTCATTTTGACAGTCTTTTCCATATTTAATACAAAAGTAAAGGAACATACCTAATAGGAAACATATACACTGGTCTGTGCGTTCGAATCTCTAAGCCGTTTTTTTTATTGAATGTCAAGTAAAAATAATGGTCTGGAAATCAATTTTTTGACATTCTCCCTCTGCAAAGCAGAGTAAAGTAGACGAATGCGAAAGAAACGATTTCAGTCAAATTTGTTATTGAATGGTATAAACTGGTATTAAGTGTTGTGTATCTTGATATTTAGTTTGCAGCTTACTAATAATTTCAACCCACATCAGCAGAAATGTTCCAACATAAGCTGCTGCTGTCAAGTCACTTCCACTTGGGATAAATATCTAGTGTGAATATCGTAAATGTCAAGTAAGACGTATTTAGTTGTTGTAATAGCGTGCTAGAAATATTATATATTGTCCCCCCCTTAGGTTTTTGTGTTTTATAAAAGGGAGATCCCAAAAACGTTTTTAAACTTGAATTTAAGTACACCCAAATTTCTTTTTTTGGTGTTCTTTAATTTAATCGATATGTCAAATTGTCAAAGTAATAGTTGGCGCAACAGGTCTGTGGGAACGAATGGAAGGAATCTACAATTTTATTGCGAGTTCAAACGTCTAATTGAGAAGCTCTTTCAAAACGTTATACTCTCGATGTAATTTTTGCTCTTTTGGGAATCGAACCGGGGACCCCTCGCTTAGTAGTTCAACATACTAACCACTATTCCACTGCACCTGTGGTAGAAAAATGTTTGCATTTTTGTTTTTTTTCATGTAGAAAAATCTAGCTTCCAGACCAGAATCATTTGTTAATGGCTCACTCACCACGGTAGATGAGTAACTGACGTTTACACCCAGCTTCTTATTCAATTTATTCCGTGGTAAAAAACAGCTTTACAGACTCATTGAGACATAACCGCGATCTGACATTCGCCTCATTTGGGATAGCGGATTCGTTTAACGGCCCAAAAACAAAGAAAATATTTTGTACGGGCTTTACTGTGCTTGCGTTCCATACAGTTAGGGCATGTACACTTCAACAAAATTATATTCCTCAGATCAGACTTCACCTAAAAAGACAAGGTACCATATTTCTTTATCCAACCCTGGGTTGAAGCGCCGTTGTAGGTTCCTGGCAGATGCTTTCTTTAAAAACACTTCGACCGAATTAACTATAAAAATGCTGGAAAAAAATAGGGTGACGAAGGGAAACGAAAATAAATAACAACAAAAGGTGTGTTTAAGCATAATATGCATACATTTGAAAGCCCAATACAATGTTTGTATTTTCTAATTAATAATAATTACATTCTATGAAAAAACAAACACTTTTTTTCTTCTCTGTATTATGTACTAGATATTTCTATATCCATCGTGTGTTCATGAAAAAGCATACTATTATTATCCAAACCCGTGTTTACCGCGAATGCAATTAAACTAGCTAAGGTCTCTGCATGGCTTCAATTTGCTCGAACAAAAAAAAACCGAAAACTGTCTGCAAAATCTCGTTTTTCCCGAAGCGTTTTATTTTGGAAAAAATAAAATTAAATATTTATTTGAAAATTGAAAAGTGTTTTCGTGTGTACGCACTTGTATGCGTTTATTATTCTGTATTTGGATGGAATGAATGCGTCTTTCTTTTCTTGTCTACGTTTTTGTTTTTGTTTTTGTTTTAAATTTAATTGTTTTCTTTGTGTTACGTACTATATACTCTAATTTGTATTTTAATAACCCTATATAATGTAATTAAATATACATGTACATAGTTCTTTGTTTCATTTTTTGTTATGTAAAAATTTTGAATCTAATTTTTGTTTTCATTTTAAAGTTAATATTGGTATTTTATTTACTACATATTTAGCAATATGTTGTATTTTTCCTGATTTTTTTTTTCACCAAAGAAAAAGAACTTTCTTTCTTTTATATTTTTGTTTTTTTAGTTTTCGTTTTTTTCGATTTTTTGTTTGTTTTTAGTTTTGACTTAACAACGTCCATTTTGTTTAACAAGCACTTTATTTGTAATCAATTATTTACTATTTTTCATTTGTTTTTTGGTTCAAAATAAGAACAATTTATGTGTGGATTTTTTGTTTACTAACTTATTACTCTGATTCCTCATTTTTGTTGTTGTTGCTGATGATTACATGCTTTGTTTTTTTTTCTTCAACATAACTTAAATTTAAATTCATAATAAAAAATTGGTTTTGGTGTTACAGAAATTGTAATGCGTTTTTTTTGTATTTTCCTTTAGCGAACATCTTAAAATAAATAAAAATATTGTATTATTTCCCCTTTACAGTATGTATAAATGTATGACTATATTTCATTTTGCTAAACAAACTGTAGTTTTATATTTGTAAAAGTATTCTTTTTTTTTTGTTTTTATTCGAATATGATAGAACGGAAGAAAATTCAATTGCGATAAATTAAATGAAGAGAAATAATCATCATAAATTAATAAATTTACAACACTCCTATAATTGCGATAATAGAAATATTTAATTAAAAAAAAAATAAAGAAATAATAATAATAATAACAAATAAATAATTGTTTGCGTTTAATTTACATTATTATTACAAGAATGGTATAAGTCGCGTCATTCTTAGAATCGTTTGCAGAAAGGCGGTCCAGAGGTCGTTAAGTTTTTTCGATCGTGCCATAAGGAAGCGCCACGTAAAAATTATCACGAGCATTTTTGACAATTGATGCAGGTAGTACAATCTAGAAAAAAAATAAGGATACATTTTAATTTGCATTATAGTAAATATTATAGATTTGTCTAAGTAAGAGGTACATTTGAGTTCAATTAAATATTCTTTCCTTCTATATTCTCTGCCACGATATAACTTCCTACACAACTTCAGGGGAACATTTCCCGAGCGTCTAAACTGGGAACAGGATAAACCAACATCTGCCAAGGATTGACATGTATAGTACATTGACGGATCCAAAACAAATCAAGGTATGGGACTGGAGTACACGGTCCTTGCACTAAGTCATCAATAAACGCTACATTGGGTACGAGTAGCTCCGAATTTCATACTGAAATCCATGTAATAGGGCTACGCGTTCAAGAAAATCTAAGAAGACCCCTATGACAAACAATACCAATTACGATCTCTCCGAAAGGGAAGCCCTTTGTAATTAACGCAATTGAGATAACATCAAAACTAGTTTGCTACAATCACAACGAAGAAAGTTGATCTGATTTCGGTGCGAGGACACAGTGGATATGAAGCCAATGCAAAAGCAGAAGAACTAGCCCGATAAGGATCCGCATCTCAATTGAATTATTTATACCAGTAAACACGGTAAAAAAAGTGTCAAAACTTGGCTAACAAAATTTAGAAAAAAATGCTACAATTAAGAAGATGTCAGATTCGACTGTTAACAAGCAAAGAGTTTGCTATCCTTCTAACAAATTGCGATATAATTGACGAGCTCTAAATGAAGAATATCACAATCTGTATTGTTTCCAATTTTAGCAGAAAACACATATTTAAAATCTAACTAGAATTTTTAATAGAGGAAAAACAATTATTGCTGTTGGAGTGTAATATTTAATTAAATTTGATTTATAAACAAGTACGCAACGTCTTAATGTGTAAATATCAAAAAAATATTCGGCGATCAACCAAGTTAGTACAAAGAAGTAGGTAAAGCCTAGTACGCTAGATTGACACAACGAAATCATGAACGAAAAATTTTGTTCTCATTTTCGTTTTGTAGTAGATTGCTTGCGAAATGTTGACATATCTGTTCTTGTGATTATTCGCTCGACAGCGATGGGTCGTCGCAAAAATACGGACAAAAGAGGAACTAATAGGGAATACGTCAAGTGAAAGTCTTTTGCGTTAATATTTGGAAATGGTTTCGTGAATACAATAACAGAAAAAAGACCCTTTGTGTAAAATAAATCGGAAGAAAAATGTGAAGACGTCATTTACGACATTTCAAGCTTCTACTAGAGTCGTGTCCGTTTGAACTTTTCTGTCTGTTTACTGACACTTTATTTTACGCATTTACAAGATAATAATATACTAAGGGTATTAACTAAATCTCATAATTTTATGCAGTTTGTAAATTTATAAATTATTGCGGTGCTTTATGTGAACACCCCTCGGTGGGTGTTCGTATATACCTAGTCCAGACAAATCTAGTTGACGTTTTACACAAAGTAGGTATCCGAACGTCCCCAATACCAAGTTTCATTTTGACAGATCAGGAGAAAGAATCAGTTAAGCCCAAATTGTGTTTTCCCTTGGTTGGAAAACTAAATTCAAATACTCTGGTGGTGAGCAATACGAATACGTAACCGAATTTGTTTTTGTTTCGTATGTAAAGGTATAATCTGAAAAATGAATGTATATCTGAAGGATCAATATTTGGTTTGCCGAAGAGTGCTGCCAAGCAGATGCAACAAAAAAAAAAGTCACTGAAGTAGGAGGACGGCTTCTGAGGTCGATTAGGAAATGCGGGGAAAACAAGAATATCGATTTCTCCAGAGGAAATAGAAATAGTGAAGTCAAGTGTTACATGTTTTTAGGAACATTTTAAGGTCGTTATATCAAGAGGTATAAGTAAACGTGCAAGATGCAACAAGCCCCTAACTATTGGCAAGCCGTACTGCCGTAAGTGTTGTCAATAATAGGTTTGTTTGACCCTAATGTGTTCGATATAGGGTTGAACTTGGCCTGGTACTGACATGACCTAAACTGACAACAGTTAATTTGACGGGGCAAGATTTCAGTCCTGTGTTCCGCTGTCATTTTGCTTGCTGTCATTCATCTTTCAATGTAAAACTTCAGGGCAGCATATTTTGCGTTCGATAGCCGAATTTTCAGGGTTACCTATACAGGGTTTTGGACAGGCACAGGCGTGAAAATTAACTGACACTTCCCAGTGCGCACTAGTGGGCACTAGTGCCAGCCACGTCAAACAAACCTGAATTTAAATTATAAGTTACAAGTAACAATAAAGTACGTTTCAATGTAATATCATAATCATTCATATTTCTTGCCCCTTTTTCATTCACACCAACACAACATTCAGTCTTACCTCAACATATTTTTCCTACTCGAGGGTAG
Organism: Cheilosia pagana; assembly: GCA_936431705.1. Taxonomy (NCBI): domain Eukaryota; kingdom Metazoa; phylum Arthropoda; class Insecta; order Diptera; family Syrphidae; genus Cheilosia; species Cheilosia pagana. Next base: position 20,813,481 of record OW386170.1, on the reverse strand, counting down.
CGATTCTGGGCGTTGTTTGAATAGAAATTCCCTAAATCCTAAAACGTATCGCTCCACATATTTTTCCCAGTTGATTGCTGTCACATCGAAGACGAAAGTGCCACGATCCTTTTGACTCAGAGTTTGCAATAAAGTCTGAACGTTGTCATCCCTAAATCTCCACTGATTCGTTGCGAAATATTCAAGACAGTCCACAGCTTTCGCTATCTTATTTTGAACGCTCACCATCCTGGTAAACGAAAGGAAACGTTAAAATCATTTAAAAAATTAACTCCGCTCAACTTACATTGGCTTTCTTCCCGTTAACCTAGCGAGGATATCCAAAATGTATGCTGGAATGTAGTGCACCAGGAATCCGTGCATCGCGTTCAATGGCCGACTCATACGCAACACTCCCGTTGGATACCAAAGACAGCCCTCTATTTATGGAGAAGTTTGTAAACGAAGTTAGTTAGTTGTAAATGAAAGAGTAGAAGGCACACAGTTCGTGTTGGAAGCCTTACCTAGAGGATGCTTTCGAACTTGCGCAATGGCATAATGAACGAATTTGCCCCATGTAATCGGATGCCGCTGACCCGTACAGCAATTGTAGATAGTCATGCCGTTCGGTTTGGCGGTTGCAGTTCTCCATGCGGCCGTAATCATGAGGTTAATCACAATGTCAACAGGTACCATGTCGGCGACGAAATTCTGCTCGCACATTATAGTCCGGAAGAGGCCTTTGGCCACAGCTGACACTAGTCCGGTTGGACCGTTCCAATTGTCCACCCATCCGGCAAATGGTTCATTTAAGCTTGCAATAACTGAGTAGGGAGATATGTGTTAGTGACAGGAATACAGTTCATGGAATGCATATTACCTATTGAGGGTCGTACAATGGCAACAGGCAAGTTGCCGGCTTCCTGGAGTAGCATATGTTCCGCTAGCGCTTTTGTGAAGGTGTACGTGTTGGGGCGTTTCCCGATCAAAGAAGGCGTCAGCTGTGGAGAGAGTGCAAGTGTTAAGTTTTTTGTTGTTGGGATCGGGACACAAATGTTGACATTACCTTGTCGAGCATGTCTTCGGGTAGCCAGTTAATAAGGGATATAATGTCGTCGGGATTATAGGGTGGAGCGTATATAACTTCGGACACATCTGTTCGATCGCAATTACAATAGGCAGTGGATACATGAATTAGAGCCTAAAAAAATCGCATGTGAACAAAGACACAGGACATGGCGGTAAAGGTATACTCACTTCTAAGTACTTCATTCGGTGGCACAATTCCACCAAACGTTTCGTCCCAAGCATGTTAATTGTGACTGACAGTTTGAGCTTCTCGTCGAATTTCACTGTGGCAGCTGAATGAAAAACAATTGATACGTTCTTACACAGCATATCCTGAAAGCAATGAACAAAGTGTTAGATACAGGGTTCGGTAATGAGCGACGATATGATTGCTTACTTGATCACTTGCGGATATTCCCAGTTCTTCTGATGTAATGTCACCTGATATTGGAATGACTTTACTCAATTCCTTAGCTGTTTCTCTCCGCAATGATTCAAAAAGCTGGAAAATGAAATAAGAAAAGTCGGTTTATTAGTTATCATTATCATTATCATTATCATCATCATCATCATCAACATCAACAGCATCATCGACGAATTGTTGCCTAAGTGTCTAAATGCATGCATGGACTCTAGGGGATTTAAACATCTGAAAAAAGACAGTACCTAATACGCGACTAAGTGCTCAAAAGCTATATAAGACGCACAGACAAAGATGAACCCTCTCAACAACGTGCCTACTTCTTCTCTAAAGATAGTGTTCTCCGGCTCATATGTGCTTTCATCAAAGCGAGGAAGTTCAGGAAGAGCAGGCAGGAAGGCTTTTGACAGCACCAAATTCAGGAAGCCAGGGTTGAACTTTATGCAAAGTTAGCCTCAGACTCTACAAAAAGGGGGTCTTACTTTAATAATAGAATCTGTAATCGTATTTCCTTTAATTCACTGTCTAAATGCGAGGAGAAACTTAAGTAGGCAGCTTTAAACTGCGACTGCCACATTGTGGAGGGCCGGGCATGACCCTGTCCTTTTGGAAAATGTTAAAGTTTTTATACCAATTAGTCTGTTCTCGCTTCTGCTACAATTCAGCAGCCTTTTCCCTTCGCTTCAGAACAAATAAAGGGTTTTCCAATAAGAGGTGTTATTTTAAATAGCCCGCTATTTCGGTTGCTGTCACTTTTGAAGCTGTTATTTTTTGACATCTGACAAGTAGACACTACGCCATTACTAAAAATATGGAACTATACACGCTCCAACAACGCATTGAAATTATAAAAATTCACTACAAAAATGGTGAAAATTTTGCAGTCACAGTTCGCAAAACTAAAGCATTTTTGGGTCGTCGTGAAGCACCTTGTCGGACCCCAATACAGAAAATTGTGGAAAACTTCGAGCTGTTATGACCGTGTTATCTCTCAAAGAGGTGATCACAATTGGCCACCGAGATCTTGTGATTTAACACTTTGCGACTTCTTCCTTTGGGACTACGTGAAAGATAAGGTCTACGCCAACAGCCCAGCGTCGATTCAAGACCTCAAAGATGGAATTCGTGAGTCTAACAAGGAGATAGGGCAGCCACTTTGCGATTTTGTTATGGAAAATTTCATGAATATGGATATGGTAAAGAAGACTTTGTTTCAGTGTTCATTCGCCCTTAATGCAGCTGTCACAAACTGTCAGAAAGTTTAATCTTAGAAAGGCCGAACGCAGCGACATAATGCAAATCTGCACCTTGCTCATGTCATAAAGTTAAAAACATACAGCAAGGTTATATTTTTTGACAGCAAAATAGGTGAAGAGGTGGCAGCTTAATCTTAAGAAATGTAAGTGCATGTCATTCAAGAGATGTCAAAATCATAAACTTGGTAAGTTTATTTCTTTATTGATGAAGTTTTTGAAATGATCTATTTTCTTTTATTTCTTGGTGTCAACTTTGACAGGATGCTCAACTTTCACCGGTATTTCATTGTCAGCAAGGCAAAAATACGATTGGGACTTATAAAAATATTTTCTAAACTTTATGTCATCCAATTACTGCTATTTTTCAGAATTCTTAAGTCCTGTATGGTGTTAGACCTACGAATTTGGAATCCCAAAAATTCAAATCCAATTTTCGTGATTCATTTTGGGACTCCGGCAGTCGTCGCTTGAAGTGGCTGAATTCTTAGACCTTAGAAAATAGAGGGGAGATATCAAATGCTGTATATTTCATTCTAACTGGTTACGTCAAGTCCACTTATGTATATAAGCCATTCTGTAAATATTAATTACGAGGATAACAAGGTACCCAATTTTTATACCAAAGAACGTCTCGATGTAACTATGGTAGTCAAAAAACTGACAAGAAATTTCATTAAAATCTATGAAATGCATGTGTTAAGTAATTGCTCAATTCAAATCTGTTCAATAATTGATTCCAAGAAAGGATACCTTCTGCCAGACATTATGGCTAAGAAATACTCCTGACGAGCCGAACTATTATTTATCAGGGCAAAACGTATATTGAGAATAGGTCAAAAATCTAATTGCCGTCGGTCGTCAAGAAATATCTGGACTTTTCCTGAACGCAAAACTATATAGATTGGTCGTTTATATCGCTCGTCCACTAAGTATACGCAGACAAGAAATTGTCAGCTAGATTTGTCGGTTAAACCTCCATAAACGTCAACTGAATTGTGAGCTTTACCAATCCAGGCCTATAAAATGTAGCAAATCAAGTCAGCTGTCAGACCTAGTAAACCACAAACTACGTACCTTTAACAGACCACCAGTTTCTGTACACATTCTTGTTTTATCCAGCAAATTTCGAAATAAAATCCTCGCTTGAACAATCAATTATCCTATGAGTGAATGCGTGACATATTTTTCCACAACAAACTTCCAAATTGCTTAGAGGATGTGCTGAGTTGAGTTTAACACATTCTTATATGGCAGGCAGCTTGCCTTTTCTTACTTTCAGCTGGCAGTCTATTATGTTATCATAACACGTTTGAGACAGATTAGATTAGAATAGATTGTAACGCGGAAGAGCCCTCAAGGCGGCTTTGGCACTGCGGCCTCTTAAAGAAGCCTATAGTGCCTTCCCTGGAAAATACTAGAACCATCTTTTCACTCCGGAAGCAGTCAGAAAGACAAGAATCTTCGCTGAGTGTATGTCAGCGAGAGTTGCTGAAGTTGAAGTGACGATTTCCTCGCCAAGTAATTTTTCCTAAGGTTGAGTAGAGCCGGACATTCCATGAGTATGTGAAGAGAGGATTCATCACTCTCAAGACATAGTCTGCATGTTATATCCAGTGAGAATCCTATACGGTAAAAAAATAAATAAATAAATAAATAAATAAATAAATAAATAAATATTTTGGCGCGACAGGTCTATGGGACCCAAGGCCTAGCTTCTCACAACCATTCGTTTTGTGTGGGTTTTCAATTTTTTGGGACGAATGGAAGGGATCTACAATTTTACGCCGAGTCCAAACGGCTAATTGAGAAGCTCATTCATGACAGTTTTACTCTCGGATGTTTGTCAGACGTTCGCGAGAGGTGGCGCAGTGGAAAAAAACCTTAAGATGTAATTTGGCCCTCTCCGGATTCGAACCTGGAACCCCTCGCTTAGTAGCCCAACACACTACCACTAAGCCACTGCGCCGACTATACGGTGTAGGTGTTGTTTCATGAGGCCGAGACCACTGATTATTCCTGTTATTCTGATCTTATTTTTGTATACGTAGGTTGATCACGAAATAGGTGAGAATTTGGGGAAAAATTGTCTGGTGCAGTTCTGCCCAGGAGTTTTAAGCCAGACTTCATTGGATTCAATACGTGATAGCTCTTTGATGTTTTTGATGTATTCCCTGAAATGGTTTTTGCTAACTCCACAAAAGGGTTCAGGTCCGATAAGCGGAATTGTAGCGCCGATTTAAGCCAGTGAGTCAGCATCTCCGTTACCAGCAAAGCCCATATGGGCTGGAATCTAGTAGAGAATGACTTGGTTTTTCTTGAAAAGTTTATAGATGGATGTGAATGCTTCTAAGACAAGCTTCGATTTCATTACAGATGAGTCCAGAGTTTTGACAGCTGCTAGGTTTTCCGAAAATATAGTTTTTCCACGTGTGTTAGAACTTATAGATTTATTCTAACGCAGTGGTTGATTGCAATAAGTTATTTCCAAGGCTAACTGACAATTTTACTAGAGGTGACTCTCCATAGATGCCAGATCCAGTACCTACCTGACTCCATCTTGGAGCCTGTCTGTATACCGAACGCGGTCAAGAGTTGATGGATTGGGTTTGAATTTTTCCAAGTCTTCCCTAGGAGGGATAACTATGAGGAAGTTTTTATGGAAGCCGTGTTTCGATAGCATGTCATCTAAAGGCATGCTAAAAGGGCTTTTGGACTCCATAACGTTAAGCAAAGATATATGACCTCCTTGATAAGAATAAGGGCCAATGTTGTTGCAATGAAACAGTCGATGAATACTCAATATTGTTTTCATTTGTATGTGAATTTGAATGCGTATTAGGCCTAGAATGACATTTAGTGCCGTAGTCGGGGTGGAGCGTAAACAGCCAGTCATACAGTTTCCGGCTATACGTTGGACCCATTCTAGCTTTCTGACTGTGGTGACTTCGTTAGTTTTTGTCCACCAGATCACGACAGCATAGGTGATCGTTGGTCTAACCACAAGCGAATACAGCCAGTATATCATCCGTGCTCTGAGGTTATTTTTTTTTAAATATTAATTCGATAACATCGCGTTTAGTTATTTTTTTCCAATTTCGTCCCAAATTCGCAACAAACTAATCACTGAATCCTTATGGCTTAATTTAGGTTTGAGGGCAAAATTCTTGCTGAACCTAATTGATTTCTTTCAGTGCAGTGCTAAGCGTTATTTTTTGTGCATTTGAATAAATCTGACAGCAGAATGCTGCGGAATTCTTTACCGATGAAAATTTCCCGCTGAAAGGGAAATTCCATGAAGACAAATACTACGTCATTTTAATCATTATTAGTTTCGATTTTAAATTTTAGGATGTCACAGTAGATATATATGTAGGTACGTAGAGCTATAGCTCAGTATAAATTGTCCAGTGTTGAGCTTCCATCATATTCTAGGTGCTTAAAAAGCATTATCCGTTTTTAAGGACGTCCCAAAAGACTATGTCTAACATGCACTTTCATCCTCGTTATCTCAGAAAGCAGGTATACCCACTTATCGATATCAAGGACGACATCTTTTGTTTCAAATTTAACTACGCGCACATTGACAGCTGAAAACACTTTATACTCTCCGACCCATCCAACATTCTGGTTCTATTAACTCCTCTTTCTCAAACTACACACGATGGGGTGAACCTGACAGCTGACAACCATTTCCATACAAAAAAATTTATATCTGTACTCAAAACAAAAGAACCACAAGTCGCATTCATCGAATAACGTGCGGTATACTTTCATATCTGTCGATTCTCGGTAGCTATCGATTAACATTACGGTATTAAAATAATGTAAGCGCCCCACTAACCTAGTACACACCAATTGCACATTACAGTACGTGTATATGTAGTACGAACTGTAACCAACTTTTAATGGGTCATTGACACACCCTATTATCCCTGCAATAATTTATCACTTACACGACATAATATTCATGCGAGCACGAGTCCATGCTACGAAATCAACTTACCGGCGCATTAAGGAGCTCATTTAGTCTAGCTGACACCTCCTGACCTCGTTTAGGTCGTATCAACAAATAGATATTCTTGATGTCTGGACACGATCTTAGCAGCTTCTCAACAAGTACCTGAAAGCAAAATAGGAAAAAAAAAATTTAAGTTTTTTTATGACTCATTGTACGCAGCCTATACAAATAGGAGAGCAACAGATAAGTAGGTCTTGAGCATGCTTATGGGTGCTCAATGCTCATACTCGGCGCTGGCATTTACACTTTCAATTTTGTTAAGTTTTCTTATTTGTTGTCAACAGCGTTAATAATTAAAATTCCCTTCTACCAACCGTCAAATTAGAATCGAGAACTTTATACCTGCACTTAAATGGGCGGAATATTATGGGCCAATGACGTGACGTGACCACGCAAAGGAACATTTTTTCCCACCGTGTCGCGGCGACTACCAAAATGAGTAATTAGTGTTGTGAAGAAATCGTTTCCATCTCAAATAATATTTTCGTGACAACAACGGTTGACGGTATGGTTGCTTATTCAAATATTCGTAATGGGCTCCGCCACCTGGCCGCCTCACTGACGGCTGTGGTTTAATGAAAAGACAAACTGAAAGCGATGGCCGTTGGCCGGCCGCTCCTTAGTTTATGGTGTGTTTCTGTTCATGCAAGGGTGTTATAAACATTAGAAGGCAGCATTTTAATGAACCTCTAAAATAACCCAGTGATTCTGTATGTACATAGTATAGGTTAGGCATGCCGGACAATGAATGGAGCACGTGAAATTCGGTGATAGGATCGATTAAAGGTTTGGTTGGGGTCATTTGGGTGTGTGCTGCAAGTTCAGGAGCAAAGCGAATCGATTGGCATTTTTGGCGATTTACTTTTGGGCTCTAGACCAGTAATCAATAAACAAAGTGGCATTGTAGTTAATTGGTAGGCTTTTTGGTCAAAAGAATTTTTTGAGTCAATAGTTCTTAAACAGTTTAGAATTGAGTGGAGAAACTTCCATGGTACTCATTTTCTGTATAAGGACAAAGTGCGTTGTCATTTTAGACTTCACTTTTAAGTGTAGGTACCTATGCACTTAGCAAGGGAAAAAAATGGTGCGAAACAACAATGTAGATCATGGAGCAACTCAATTAGCCTTGCAATCTGATTAGAGGTCATTTGTTTTAAGCATGAATTTTACCCCTGATATTTCCAGTACTCTCTAAAGAGTTTGGTTTTTTAAGAGGCTAATGTGCTGGACCGATTTCCTTTAAGCTTTGTTTGTAGGGTTTGCTACGGTTCTATTTCTTGCCTTAGCTCTAATAAAGGGTTTCTTCACTAAGCATGGGTGGATATTGAAATAGAACAAAACGAGCTGGTGTGTGAGGTATTAACGAAATGTGTTTTGCATGAATCCGAGTGGTCCAATTTTTAATGACTCTGCAGCATTGATTCAGCTGAATTTGAGGACTGGCATAGCTTATATTGACTTTAAGGATATCAGCGGCTTATTGGCATAGATCTTCGACTTCCGGAAACCCTACAAGAAAAAGTCTAGCCAAGTCAAATTGCACCATCAAATCGTGCATGCAGAATGTCCATCGTTGCGTCTAATGTATTGCAAGTAGCCATATCCTGCTGGAACCATGTGTCGTCAATTTCGACATCGTTCAATTTGTGCCAAAAAAATCGGTAAGCACCGTTCTGTACCGCTCGCCGTTGTTGCTGATGGCCTCAGCAAAGTTAATGTTAAAATAATTGACGCCGCCGGCCTAAAATCCCAACCAAACAGTAACTTTTTGAAGATGCATTGCCTCGTGTGGGTTGATGCCGTCCCTTACACTACAATTTTGCTTTTTAACATATCCGAAAATGCTTCTCGTCACTAAAGATGATTTTTTAGCAAAAATATTAAGGACCTCTTTTAAATTTTCCAAAGCACAGTCAGCGAACAGACGGCATTGGCCATTGCCTTTTACTTTGAGTTCCTTGGTCAGTTAGATCTTGTACGGGTTTTGGTCAAAGTCCCGAGGGAAAATTCGCTAAGTTAAAGTAGCAGACGGCGGCAATGTTCACTGGCTTTCCTTTGACGTCTCGAATTTGGAGAATCGACCTTAAAGCAACGCGTCTAACGCTTGCACCGACGAACACTCATTTTGATAGCAAAGTTTATCATTTGAACGTCAATCGTCGTTGATGGTCAATCGTGGAACTTGCCATGACTAAGCTGCCGAAATTTGGGGGCATTTTTGGAACACAGTAACATCCGAAAATTATTTGAAACATTAAAGGGCTAAAGTATGAGGTGCTGATTTGGTTATTTGGCCAACATCCAACGAAGCCAGAACAAATACTTTCCAGAACGCGTGCAGACGTCGCTAGACTTACGGCAATTAGACGTCTGTCCGTCTGTCGGTCCTTTCCTGAGGTCCACAGTGCAAACAACGGGACGGATTTCTTTCAAACTTCGGATTTTGAATTTGTGGGCTTACAGTTCAGGCCATATTTTTTTGCACGTTAACCCTATTATTAACGGTACTTTCCATATACATATATAGAAAAACATATGGGATATTTTTGAAGGGGAAGGGGAACAAAATGAAATTCGATATAGAGAGAATTTCGTTATAAGGAAGTTCGTTATAAAGAAGTTTGACTGTAACGGTTTTAAACAAGTTAGAACTCATTTTTAAGGTAATATGGTCATTCCTAACACGATAGCAAACTAAGTTTTTCTCTAAATTGTCTATAATGGATTTTTGACAAACGGCATATTTTGAGAATTTGATTTCCTTTGGTTGGCCTACATGAAAAGGGCTTAAACAATTTTGAATAAAATGCATACTTGGTGTAAAATTGACGTTTTCAACATTATTGCGTCCTTCATTTTCGATTCGAATCATTGGAAACACTGGTTTTGAAAACTTTTCGTATCTCGAAAACGCCATTTTCGATTTCTATAAAACTTTGAAAACAAAGTAATATTGAACAATGCCCTATACTATTTTTAACTGCGAGTGCAAATTCAAAACAAATCTCTGCATTCTAACATAATAAATCTATGTCAAGATAAATCACTAACCCTACTTCGAGTCATGGCCACCTACCAGCATCCCCAATCTATCCCGCAGTCAAAATCAAGAACATACCCTAACAGATCAGAAACTCCTGCTTCGTTTGTCCTTGTACTCAAAAATCTTCAGCTTAAAAACAAGGCATTTGGAGCTTAAAACATTTTAACCAGAACTTTCGAAAAAAGGTTTATTTACTGAGAGTTTAAGCCTCACATTGTTATTTGATAGGTACTTCCATTAGAAATGAATATCTTTAGACGAAAAGTGTAATTTATTTAAGTATATTTTTATGTTTTCTGCATGGGTTGTTTACCTTTTGAGTTTTTTTAGCTAATAAAATAAAAACAAATCAACCAAACTGATGATATGAACGAGAAAGTTTCGTGCGATCCAGTCCTTCACTTTATTTTTGATATTTTTTGTTTTAGCCTTAAATCATCTTCTTTACTTATTACTAATTTGTATATTAGAAAAGAAAGGAGTTTAATGTTGACATAAATTTGTTTATTATTACTATAATTACTGAAATACGAAGTGCGCGTAAAGATTTCTTCTGCTTCTACTCTAACGAATGTCTAAAAAATGTCTGCCGTTTCTATTATGCCACTGGAACCATTCTTGTCTATTTATTGATTTAATTCTTATATGACTGTGTTTACCTTTGTCTCTTTCTTGCTACGATACGGTATCGACGCGATGGCAAATAAATGTCTACTGAGAAATCAGAGAACACTTAGAGAAATCAGTGTACTTAGACAATTCAAAACTTAATTAGTCAATACAACATTTGATAAGTGTGTTTGGTTTTTCCCAAACAACTTAACATAAAAGTTCTATCAAAAATAAATAACTGACAGCAGTGGTAGCTAGAATCCGCCACCCCAAAAGTGATGCTCTACATCAGAAATGGAATACATCCGGAATTTTCAGTTACTAGTCAACTTTTTGGTTGTTTAATTGTCTATTTATATTTCCTCACATTGTAGCAAGTTTTTCTCAAACATTTTTTGTGTAAAAAAAAACTAAAAATAGATAAACGCCACGCACTCAGTCAATGGTCTGTCAAAGCATTCCATTTCAGGGGAACACCAAATGCAAAGTGTATTTAAATCCGACCAAGAATTCACAAAGTATTTCGTACCCGGGTAAAATGGAATTGGGCGCCAAATATATTTCATTTAAGTAAATGATATGAGTGATTGTAGGAAATAAATATTCATTGAAATGTGAGTGAGGTGTAAATGGACCTTGAGCTGAGCTGATTCGTATCCGACATTCGAAAGGGGAAGATCGAAAAATGAAAAGTGTGCGGGGACCTCTATCGAAAGGGTAGAAAGAACCTGTCACCGGATGGAGTCACAAATGGAACGTGGCAAATACTTAGCTCAATAAATCCGCTGAGCCTGAAGGCGGTTTAGTCGATCGTTTTTAACTGACAATGACTTACTGAAGAGTATTCGAGGGATCAAATCAAAATGTTTAAACAACCCTACATATCATGAAGATAGAAGCAGAGTCACATATGATAGCATTTTTGGGACTTCTGCAGAACTTCGTCGTCCTTAGATCCAACCAGAAGAGTAGCATACGTATATGGAAAGATATAACCTTGGATGGGGCTCAAAAGTAGAAAAGCTTGCAGCGATCATGGGGCGAATCAGAAATCGTGGTTCCTACGAGCCTAGACGGTTAACCTATTTTGTATAAGACCTTTGTGTGCGCCGTCCTGCTATTGTCGCAAAAATATGTTCCCTGTCAAAGGCGGATCTATAAACGCACTCAGTTGCTTTCAGACAGAGGCTCTTCCTCTGGGCTTTGCTCAATTTGTAGCGTACTTTGGGCGAGAGGGTACAATGAAGAACTCTACGGAAATATGGAATAAATTGGCTTAGATGTCTGAGATTTGAGGGATAATGGGGTGGTGGACAACCTTACCTTGGCGGCCTGCTCAGTTGGAAGGGGATCGATCTGAGCGTGGAAGCATTCTGGTTGCGGTCCACATCCTCCATCCAATAGCGCCATAAAAAGTAAGGAACATCACTTTAACTTGTGCCATTTTGTCCTGCTTTGAATGAAACCACATTTGGGTGTTGTACGGCTAACTTATCAGACACTCTATTCTTTCTGTAGAAAACTTCAAGGACGAAGAGGAGTTTTAATATCTACAACATTTCTTATGCTACTGCTCAGCTCTACGGGGTACAGGAAAACAGCTTCCTTGACACTTTGAGTGCATTTTTTTTAAAGATAACCTTATAAAATTCATTAATTAATCCAAATGAATTCGTCCTTGCATCAAAAAAGTGAGCTCACAATGGAAATATCCGCCCTACACTCGATTGCTCTACTATCTGCATATGAAATATTTCTTTTGAGTCAAAAAACTCACCTTTCCCATGAATCCGGTTCCTCCAGTGATGAACACACTTCTACCCTCATAGAATTGTGGTACTGGAATGTAGTTGGACTCGTCGATAAAATTGTCAATTTTTGATGTGGAACTGGGGCTGGAACTGCTGCTAAACAAGTGTGGTCCTCCGTTCATCAGAATCTGATCGGCTGCGTCCACCACCTCCACCAATGAGTGCGCCATCTTTATTATTTATAATTTATTTATTTTCCTCGAGAAATTCGCCGTTCTCAAATGTGTAGTCTATGCTTGTGGATAGCTCTCTTTAGATGTACATAAAAAAATATATATATCGCCCAAAGTCAGTTTGGATCGACAATATTTATGCTGATATTAGTTTTAATTATTTTATTTTAAATTTAAAGGAAGCAGTATTATATGTGCGATTCGGTTGTTGGTTTTTTTCCTCTTTCCTTAAGAATTACATTTACATATATATATATATAATTGTTTTGTTGAGTTTTTTCCTTTTTATTTATTTGCTAAGTTTAAATTTTATTGGTGTCCTTTCGAATACTATTCTTTCTTTCGTTTTTGCTAATTTAGTTTTGTAATTTCTTACTATATTAAACGAGAAGTATTTATTGTAATAATATATTATCAAAAGTATTTCTATTTATTGCGCTTATTATGTTTCACTCTTTAGTGGTTTGCTGTTTTTTTTTGTATTCTCCTGCTGTCTGTTTAACGAGTTCAGTTAAAATATTTATATTATATTCTTCAGAACAAAACGAAAAATAATTGTGGAAGAAACTCGGAAGATAGTTGATTTTGGTTTCGCTATTGAGAATTGGAATATTGGCTGTAATTTTAGTTTAAAAAATAGGTTCAATATTTTCTATGGAGATTTTCTTTTGTTTGCTATTTTTTGTTTCGTTTATCCGTTCCAGATTGTGTTTGGTTATTTTTTTTTTGTAATTTATTTATTTTCATCAACTGCGTAAGAATGTTCTTTTAGCATCTAGTGAATGCTCCATTTTGCTAAGATTAGGCGCACAGTTTAAACATAATCCTTAAAAAAGTTGAGGAAATCTGAAAAGAAAGAAAAACGTTTGTTAGAATGTGTCTACCAAGGAGTTGGAAGTAAAATGTACATTTTTTAGGAGGATATTCAAGAATCCTTACTCGGAGGGTAACACTTCTAAGGGGCTAGGATTAGAATATTTTTTTATGAATTTAGATAATTTTTTGAACAAAATCGGGTTTGTCGCCTGCCTGTGTGACAACAAGAAGTTAGAAATGAAATAAGCAATCAGCCTGGAAGTATGCAATCATTTGTGACAAAGTGGTATAATAAACTGTCATATTTGTTGGTTTATTGCTAACGATTTTTTAGGGGGTAGCATTTCTCATCCGACAAGTCTTTCAGCTGACAGCTTTTTAGACGTTACTGATTTAAAACATGTTATTTAAGAGCAGCAATTAGTTTCAGTGAATATAATTACAATAAATTTTCAAATTAATTTATGAAATTATCGGCTTATTTCAAAACTCTCTTCCACAGTGGCCTGTTAGGAATAACAATAATACTTTCCTTGTTTAGTTTCAGGATTTCCTTGTAGGAGAAGGGCCTAATTAGTCTTTTTGATTGTCTTAAACCCGGGACATTTTCCCACTGGTTAAGGCGAAGTTGTTGTTCCCAATCATTGATAAGCCCTAAAGCAGTAGCCCAATTGACTCTGCAATATGGTTCTGTTCCAAAGAACGCGGATTCTAAACTAACCCTAACTAGTTCGTCCGGTAATTCGTTAACTGCAATACCCTGATGACCAGGTACATATCCCAATCTAACCTTGTTGGTTTTGAATAGTGTGTGCTGGGCATCATGGCAGCACTTCACTGTATACGAGTCCAACGTGTTGGACGAGAGGGTCTGGATGAGCAAGTGCAGTGCTACTATGCCCAGTGGATAATTTATCCCTTCATCACTTTTGTTTGATCCCAAATGTTTTTCCATTTAATACTTGTATTTGAAGAAAGAAAATTGTTTTTTTTACATTAATTTATGTGCTAACCAAATAAAAAAATAGATTTTGTAAATGCCTTCGCAATATCTTCAGGTACTAAAAGTTTGCTCCAATTTTGAGTTTGCATAAGGTTCTGATCAGAAAATGTATGCGGGACATTTTTTTGTTGCCATTTCTGCATTGGAGCATGAATCTTAAAAATAAAGCTAAAACAAATATTTGAAACTGATTTAAATAAATTTCATATAGTAAATAAAAATCTCCCACCAATTAACAGCGCTAAACAGGTAAAGTACCATAGTACAATTTAACTTGGTCTGCAATATTGCACGACAAGTTTCTAAAATCATCAAATCACGTATCTACTCTAAAAGTTAAATTTTTAGAAGCCGCACAATGAAGCCAAGTTTATACAAAAGTTTATTAGCGAAGGCTTTTCTTGAAGCGAGGGCTAATTTTAGACGAACTTCTTGGTAATTTCGGTGCAGATATCTACCTTCACCTTTACACGTCTCCATGAGAAAAGAGAATTTTTAAATCAATTTCAACTTTTTTCAAAAAACAGAAATATATGGTTGGCACTATAGGTGGGTGGGATATTCTGACAACCAAAGTCTAAGTTGTAATATCCTGACAACCATTTTTTAGTCTAAGTTGTGAAATTTTGACCTCGTTTGTAGCCTTTAAAAACAATTATAAATAAACTAAAACTAAAAGTTTTTGTTACTGCGCCACCTATCCCGAAAGTCTGACAAACTTCCGGGAGTATAACTGTCATTAAAGAGCATCTCGCGGGGGTAAAGCAAATAAAACACATCTTTCTGTTTGTCTTTGATAATTTTCGAAAAGCTTTTCTTAAATCTATGGACCGTTGGAAGAGTCCACAAACTAGATATAAGGATTTTTTGATTAGTGAATTTAAAAATATCTCAAAGCCTGTTTCAAACAGCTGGTCGTATGGTTTGGCCTAACTTATCTCTATATATATATACAAATGGATCGTGGTTTGTTCGGACGCTTAAAGCTTGAAAACGATTGGAACAAATTGGATACCTCATTCCTTCTTCGGGTTTGTTTGGAATTGCTACGCTATTGAGCTGTATTTTTATATATTGCATTTTAGCTCAAAATCAGATAAGGCCAATTTCTGTGCAAAAAACATTCGAAACGCTATTTCTCGAGTTCTAAAGTTTAGAACCTTGATGTGGATTGCCATAAAAAAAACCATGTAACAAAATTATTAAATTCCATATCTGGACATTAATGAATTTATGAGGCCTTGAAATTTTAATTGGCATTCTACTCAATGTGGCAGTATTTAAAAATGGGTTTTGCACCTCCCCTTCAAAAAAGCACAGGACGGGATTTAATAATAAAGGCCGTATGGGTAAAGCTAGTGTCTAGTGATTTATACAACTGCAGCTTTTTAGGCCAATTTAGTTAGCAATCAATTGATTTCGTTCCATTTTTCATTTATGGATTCAGTTGTCAAAGTTTACCTGCGGTTAACTCAACTTTTCTTTTTTTGGACGCAAATGAGCTATTTAAATGTTGCTTTCAGCGGACAATATAAAACTAGGTACATAGATTTTGTATTATATACTATACTATTAAAAATTCCATTCCTTCAATTGCGTCAAATATACTTCTTATTCTTATGTGAACCCAAGTTAACGATTCCTTTTGAATTGAAGTTCCCAAAATAGAGTGAAGTTGGTCTCTCAAAAAGGAGCTAATTTTATAACCCATACTTAAACTAAACAGATTTCACTAATCCTTGTGTCTGAATGTAGCTTTTGAATTTTAAATCTATGAAACAAAATTGAGAAACTAAGCCATATTTTTTTTTCTATCAACTTTTCAGTGAATTCTACAAAAATGGACCAAGTCGGTTCACTGAAATGTTTCAAAATCAACTCTGGAATAAAAATTTCTTACAGTCGATTTTTTATGGTGGCTTTAAACGGCTTTCAGTTTACACATATTCATTGTTAGACAAAGGGCAAATGCAATGTAATGCAAGTAATAGCCCCTGTAAACTGCGCCTACAAGCGATCTATTGTGTTGGCCTCTATTATTTATCCTATGGAGCTATTGAGGCTCTTTATAAACCTCAGTACCCTTTTTGGTTCCAAGTTTCCTATATCTGCTGGACTTAAAAACGCCTCTTGCATATGGATCACTCTGCCACAGCAGGAAATTCACAGAGTATTGTGTCCCGTTGTCTCCTCCACTTCTCGGCAGAGTCGACAGGAGTCATCGTCGGAAAGTCCCATTTATTTTAAATGTACATAGGAACATTTCGATTTTAAGCAATCGATTCATTGCAAAGTTGATGTGAATACCATTTTACTTAAAGTCCCTGGCTTTTAATTTGATTTTTAACTAACGTTTTGGTTGGTAATTTTTTTTTTGTTAAATTCGGAATGGGTTGATTGATTTAAACATTTTTTTTGTACACATTATTTTTTTTGATCGTTTGACTGATTATTGAAGTAGGTTGTGCAGCTGCGAGTGCCAGGCGAAAAAAAACTGTTTTTCTAGACTACGTTGGAAGGACAAAACGCACACCATTCTCTATTTTTCAAAATGTTAAACGATTAGCAAATTGCAACTAATGAAAAAGAGGTTTAGAGACTACAGCAAGTTATAGAATCGAAGTGTAAGCATGAAGAAGTCAAAGGTTGAGTTTTTTCAGAGGATCGTTGGAGCAAATCTACTAAAGTATCGTGGAAGTTAATTTTCTTAACAATCAGTTCTTAGCATGATGTATGACAAAACACCTGGAAGCTACTTAGCTATTTTAAAAAATAATTTAAGAAAAAAACTCTTAAATAAGATACAGTATATGATTTTCGTGGTGATTTTATGGGTTGCCTCTTTCCTTCATTTTGAACATTATTGTTTTCGATATTTCAAAGGCAGTTAACATAGTTTGGCAGCAAGCTTTCATTCAATACATTATAGTCTTCCTTTATGGCTGCTCAATCCAAGTTGATTTGACTGGTTTCAAGTCTGAAACTCATCAGGCGGTGCTAGAATTATATGTTTCCAATAATTAGCCCTGCTAAGGTTGCCCATCAGTATAGCTGAAGGGTAGCAGCCTTTTTTCCGGCAGTGTTCCAAAGCAAGTAATCAAACAAAGTTCCGAATCGAGTCATGTAGGTCATGTAGGTATTAGATACCCCAGGAAAGTAATGGCTGACGATAGTACCCAGACGAGGATGGATTTACGAAAGTAAAAGAAACGGAATTGCTATATCCGCGGATCGATCGCAGTCTCACTGTAAATCGGATACGGGTAAGTGATTTTCTTGTTATGGATTGCTATCAATTCGAACTTGACGCAATACAGTAGAGAGCAGAGAACAAAAACATCTGCCTGAATGTGTGGAAAGAAAATGTTTCGTCTCTGCATATGACTAGGAACGACAACACCAAAAGACAATTAAAATTAAGTGTAGGTGCGTCACTGCAAATTCAAATGAGTACCATCTTTTTGGGGATAACACCGATACTTGCGCCAATAGATACTTCCGATGACTTGCATTTCAAGTTAAATTATCTTTTTAAAATACCGATTTCCAAGCCAAAACATCAACAACAACTCAACGATTTGTTATATAAGAGAAAATGAATTTACACTTAATTAGTATCACAAACAATTAGGTACCTAATTATTACACAAAATGATTTGGCGAACAAAAAATAAAAAAATAACCGTTAATTGATTTTTAATCGAAAATACACACAAATTGATTTTCCCACAAAAAAAGGTCCACAGAATAATTATCGCGATCTACTGTCACTGTGTGGTTACTTAAGGTAGACTAAAAGAAGAACGGTGTGACTTTTTTTTTGATCCCAAGATTTTTGAACTCGGTCAACACTTGCACTAGCCGGCCGAAATTAGTATACAAGAGTACCTCCAGGGGCTTTCGTGTGAAAGCAATAAATCGAGACTATGACTTATTTATGATGCATCATCAAATAAGATGTGTTTTTTTGTTATTTACATTTCCATGAGACAGATCACGTAGTGTGGCAAGCGGGATATAGGGAACCGGGCGTTAACTGTCGAAACCGGAAAAGTGTGGTTTAACTGGAGGCCGGGGAGGTTACTTTCGATGGCGGACGGGCTGCGTGGAGTGCTACACTTATCGATGAGTCTTCTTATTAAATCAATTGTGATTTTAAGTTAAGTGACTACACATAATGTTTAAGCTATATGCTTAATAAATATTTACTTTTACTTAATAACAAGTCATTATTTGTGCCGACAAAAAAAAAACGCATATGATTCTTTCTATTTAGCGTCAACTAACGAACATGCCACATTGGTGAATAATTAGGATCGAAACGAAGCTCGAGTGTTGCTTAGAATTTAAATCATATTTGTTTGGAACTCAGAAGTGGCATAGTGTTTGTATAAAAGATTGTGTTGTGGACAATCGGCTAACAGGCTGTGCGTTGCAAATAACTTAGAACAAACAAAGTATGATGTACTGCACCTGTTTCGTTTAGTCAAATTGACCGGAAACGAAAAGGTTTGAATGGTTTTTGACAGATGCCTCTCGTTTAGGCTTACTGCCAAAGTAAAGTTGAGAAGGAGATCTATAAGCTTTTACTTAGTTGAACTTTAACTTACTTAAAGCTTTATCAAGTTCGGCGTTGTTTGGTTTTATTCATCCGAGAAATACTTTCACCCAATTTTGCAAACAATTTGGAGCAATTGGAACTTCTACTCGCTGCTTTGCAAAGCTCGGTCGGAAGGCAATCTGCAAGCTTATTATTATCACCAATGCAGGTGCAAAGAATTTCCAATAAGTGACATCCCTGAACTGACTGATGTCTGTCTCTTGCAGGAGATTTTCAATTCTTGTTTCTTCTGAATGAATTGCCCGATAGCAATGGAATGAAATTGAAATGTTGCTCCATTAATTGTCCTGTTTTTTCCTGATTAATCCATATGGATTGGGTGAGTAGTTTTAAAATGATGCGAGTTCAAATCCACATACGAACAAACAAACTTTACAATTTCATTATAATTATGAACATATAAAAAGGATATTCAGAAATCTTCTTAAGAAAGCTCTTTCGTTTTAAACCTATCCATATGCGGTAAATAAATTTAGGCCAAAATTCCCATGGTAAGTTGTACGGGTATGAGATGGCTATGGATGAGTTCTTTAAAAGTGGGAAAAACTTGCGACTACATTCTGGTTTAGCCTTAAGCCTCATAACCCTATAAACTCAATTTGAACTTAAGGTGAAAATGCGGCGTAAGTTAAGGGCTTTAAATGGTGGAAAATGTAAAATTGTCTTTGGAATCATTCTCCAAAAAGATTTTTTGCAAGGGCCATGGGACAGATGTGATGGAACTGGTGCTGTGTTAGCGACAGGATTTTATCCATATTTCAATAATTTTCGCAGCTTTGGCTGTTTGCAAATTCACCGAAATGTAACACCAATCTTTTCACTGAAATGTTTCTTTTTTGTGGCAGTTCAGTTAATCAATAACCATTACAGGTAAATGGTACAACTATTAGCTGGGAACTTTTCGTAAAATACTTAGGCATTTATTTGGACACCAAGTTGACTTTTGGAACGCATAAAGCAGATACCTTTAAAAAATTGCAATTGTCATTAGGATGCTGTATCCCTTCATAACCGATGCATAATCATGCATAATGTAATTTTCCAAGCAATTTTGCTTTATGGGTGCTTAATGGTTTGGGAAATTGTGCAAAGAGTCCTATTAAGAAACTACCGGTTTCCCAAAATAAACTATTAAAAATGATGATTAATCTACCGTGGCATCACTCGACTATGAATACTTACGATAAACCGAATGTTGAATTGATCTTTCAAAAAATTCAAAAATTAAAGCAACGCTTCTAAGAAAGCTGTGATTTTGATGATAATCCTCTTGTAAATGTTTTGAATACGATAGGTAATATAGCTTTTTGTTTTTGTATTATTATTGTTATTTATTTATTTATTTATTTATTAATCAATTAATTAATATATATATATTTTTTTTATTTTTTTATTTTTTTATTGATTCATTAATTTGTTACTTACATATTTATTTATTTACTTGCCTGCCTATTTATTTATTTATTACTTATATTTATTTATTTATTATTTATATTCATTTATTTGTTTATTTTTCTATTTGCACCTGATTTTTTTCTTTTGCGTAAATTGAAGGTTTTTTCGTATTTTTCTTCAGAACTTGTATTTCTTGCCCAATAAAATGCCTTAAATTAAATAATGGTTCAAAAATACAAATTATCAGAGCTCTGAATTGTAAAATGTGCGGTAACAAAACCTACCGTAAATTTATATATGCGAAATAAAACTATCTAAATATCCACTGTTTTAAGGGTTTTTCTGATTTTTTAACGAGTTTAGTTGATAGAATGAATTTATACTGAACGCAAAAAAATGAGAATTAAAGTTGATATTTCATAGAAAAAAGTTTACGAAGTTTCGGAAGTTTACGAATACTGAAAAACTTCTGGTATTAGTGAATGGTTCAAGCAATTTCGCAAAAATTCAGTTTATGTCTGTATAGTTGCTTTTTGGGCCTTCAAAAAATGTCTAAAAAATGAGATAAAATTCTAAAAAACAATACAACTTTCAAAAAGAAGAAGGAAGAGTAAGTTTATCACACACTTCCATCGAATTCATAGTTTCTGGGGAAAACTACAGAAATGAGCTGCCATACAGAGTATTTTTTATGATTAGACAAACTATTCTAAACTGCTTCGAAAATCAGTCATCGAATAGAGAAATATAAAGATGACTTCATTATTTATTTTATCGAAAATTTGTTTGGCTTGAATAATTTGTAAGTAAGCAAAATTTTTACATGTGAAGTGAAACCAAACGCTGATGCCAACTTGGAGAATACGTCTCTTTACGAGCAGCCGCTGTGGCCACTATACGTTTGTTTGTGCGAAAATATACTACACCCTCATTTTTTTTTTGTTAACTGGAAATTTCATTGACCTTTTTCAGCACCTCCTCAAAAAAAAAAATGGGCTTACCACTTAGCCGCACTTGCACTTATATTTCAAACTGTTCACAAGTTGAAAACTAGCTTCTTGATTATTTACATTCTACTTAATCGAAAGTTCTACGAACTGGCACTTAATCTACTACCGGATACAATTTTCTTAGACGTACACGACGGACTATAATATTTGTTTTTTAAATTAAGACAAGCCTCCCAACTTAAAAGTGCGAATCTGAACTACAGAACAAAGCAGCTACAGCACACCAAGTGTCTGATGACCGACCCCCGATCGCAAAATCGCTAATGCACGCTTATAACACAATTTCCCATTAACATTGTACTTCACATCAACATTAACAATTCAAATAAAAATTGTATTATGTTAATAAAGTCTGATAATACAAATTAAATGCAATCGCGGCCCTTGTAATGGATTGGTGAGACATTGAAATTCATAGTTTTAGAGAAGCATTGTAGTCATTTGCAATAGAGGTAATGGAATCAGTGACAGGCCATGGTCCACCCAAAAACAAAATTGAATTATACGGAAGTCCAATCATTTGCGTTCTTATGGGCTATCTAGTCCAAAAAATACAGTCAGCGATAAAAAAAAAATTGCACCAAAAACACTTAATCAATGCACTTAAGTTTAAAATTTGTTGTCTTGTCGATCCCTAGCAGGCAAGAGGAATACTAGTATACTGCTACGTAAATGGACCAGCGTTCAAGTCCAGGATTTTGAGTTCTCTTTCGCAAAAATGTACCATAGAGGCCTTAACAAAAGATGTTTTCAATAGGAAGAACGGTGGTCATCAATTACTATGCGACCAGTCCATTACGGAATTGCGTTAATTTTACATTAAAAGGTCACGTTTTACCTCGTTAACGGATGAAGCAACCCAGACTCTTATACTTCCCCAAATAAAATATTACCATTTGCCAGAAAAAAAAACTACTTACAATGACTGTAAAGGAAAACTACTGACATTTCAATAAAAACATAAACCGACTCTGTAATTCAGTACAGACCTCTGTCCTTAGACCATATATTTAAACATAACTATATCGACCTCATTCACCTATTACCTACAAATATAAAGTATGTCATGGTTATATCTTAGGCTTTTTTCAATAAAATAAAAATTGTTTTATCTTTTCGGACGTGACTAATAAAACTAAAATGGTATATATGCAAATAGTACGTATACGCCACCGAAACTCTATGAAATTGAAATAAGACGTGATATGACAATTTGATTATATAAGTACTTCTCCCTTGTTTTGCTTAAAGATTGGGTAGGTATTTTTGCTCTTGCTATTTATATTAAATCTAAGATGGTTTTATACTGGGATGGACTTAACAAAAAAAAAAACACTTTCAGAGGCAAGCTCAACTTAAAACGAAATCATTGCTGTAAACTTATCGGTGAATGCAGCACTTTCTTCTGTTTTAGATGTTAAAATTAAATAACATTTTGTTTCTGAAAAATATATATTTTTAAAACGCAGAGAAATGGCGATATTAACAATTTTTAATTGATTTTTAGAAGAAAGTAGTCATGAAAAATTGCTCAAATTGACTTTATTTTGTACTGACGACAGTAGAGTGGGATCTTAGCTAACTTAAAACACTTGAATATTAAGAACTATCCTATAAAAAATAATTATTCTTTCATAATTTTAAAAACTAAGAAAATGGCAGTGTCTTAATTTGAAATAAAAAATACCAGTTATAAAAAAGACATTATCTGGGGTGGAATCGCGTCGTCCGTGAACAAGCATTAAGTGACGGAATTTGTTTTTGTTTAACATTTAATTACGACGCGATTCGACCCCAGGGATTTGTTTTATAGAAATATTTCATCAAAACTTTGTTCGGATATACACTTTTGCATTTGTCTGTGATTTGTCGTGCCTGGCCTCAACAAATAGTTGGTATTTAATATTTTTTATGATAGCTTCAACATTTTAAAGAACTTGGAATCATCGAAGGAGTTATGTGAACTCCAGTTGTGCACTCTCTTTTATTCAAGCCGCTTGTTTTGTCGTCATTTTGAAAAAAAAAAAAAACAGTCCAGGACATTTTTCTCATATTCAGCTAGTTTTAAGTTAATAACGTTATTCTTATTATTATTCCATTTTTTAAGAAACAAGATGATGGAAATGGAGAAAAACATAATACGAGTTAAAATGTACAAACTACACAAATAAGTATTAACCGAAAATATATAAAGTGCACGACTGAGTCGAACAAAATATTAAAATTATTTTCTTTTATTCAAATCATTTCTTAATATGAAATTGTGAGCTCCAAAATGTGTCTGGGAATAATTCCATTGGAACTGTAATCAATTAAACAAATAATAGTTTTGTTTAGTTTAAATTTTCTGAAACGCATCCCATAATAGCTATAAAATTCGCAAAAAAAAAATTAAGAAAGGCATTACCGTGAAACAGGCTACAAAAATCGTAGAATCGGTAGCAACCAGCTTCGTAACAAATATTATATAGCAGTTTCAAAAACTATCAATAAAAATAACTTACTCCTGTTTGGAGAACAGGTTAATTTTTATTTTACATTTAAGTTCAATAATATTACACAAAAAATATAAAAGCAATTAAAAATAATAATAATAAATATGCATGTGGGGAAACCACTGTCAAACAATTTTTGAAAAAAAGTTTAATACGCTTTTATAAAAATTACAAATTTAAAACCATCAAAAATTGAAGATTCTAACATAACATACGCTGGCCAGAATATAAGAGATAGCTTGTGTACCACAAGGCAGTAGACTGAGTCCTTTTTTGTATCTTCTATTCAGCATCGATCTGCTTGAAAACGACAAGGTGCCAACTTGTGTTGTTCTTAAAAGTACTGCTTTTATAATATTTATTTTAAATTTTTAGGTAACAATTTGAATAGCATTTTCAAAAAGGAAAGAAGACCAACAAACGGTGATGTCTTTATAAACTTATTCTTAAATTAAAAGTAAAATAAATTACTGGTTTGAAAAACACGATTTTTTAAAGATAGAGGTACCAAAGTTTATTTCTAAGACCTCACTACTACAGAAGCTCCTCTCGGAGACTCTTCCTTCCAACAGAACAAAAAATCACTGATAAAAAAAAATTAACATTATTGGAGACCCTGTAGTTAGTTAGCTCGGGAAATATTAATTAAAATCTTTTTCACTCACTCACTGACTAGTCGCGAAAGTCTTAAAATTTTAGGCATTCAGAGGGACATATGTTTTTTTTTAAACTGGAAGAAAAGACCAAGCTACACTGGACCAACAACCAACTAGCTTTGAAACACCCAATAAAAACGAAAGAAACAATTAATTCTGGCATGTTTCTTAACTATTTCAAATCGAACACAGTATCCACCTTAATCCAAAAATCACATAAATATGTTCAAGCTTACATTTTTGAAAACAATGTCCAGTCCACTTTGTAGAATTTTTTTTTCCAAAATAAAGTTCGCAACTTTGGGCTTACAACACAATTAAAAACAAAATCACACAAAAACAATCGCGTAAAAGAACTGCGTCCGCAACGTAACGCGTCTAAATAGGTCACCGTCAGATTCAATACTTGATTGAGTAAAAATTGAAGTCAGCAATTTATTCGAGAGAAGTCAACTCAGGCAGACGAGTGAAGTGTGAGCATGAGCTGTGCAGGGATGCCTCGTAATCACATCTGCGCCCCATTAGGTTTTACTTATGCATATATACTCCATCGCAATAGGTAAACATTTCGCTGTTGTAGAGTGCAAAGCGCGGACTGTTGTTTTTTTTTTCTTCATGCGCAATGCTTTTGCGCCTGCGTGCATTCCCACAGAGGGCCGTTTTGATCTTGCCCAGTTAATGAGGGAACTGCGGCGGAAACAGTATTCTAGCGATGCGCGCATCAAATGTCAACAGAGGAGGGCCCAATGTCATTGGTTAAACGAAAGGATGTGGTTAGTTTTTTTTTGTCTAATATGACATTTGACACAGTTGATAGTATGTGCAAATAGAATGCAAGCCATTTATTTACATTAATACCTACGTATGAGTATATTTAGAGATGCAACATTTGCGAGTGTTGACACTTGACACAGTCATGTCTCTCTCTCTGGTGGTGTTTCTCTGAAATCGTTAAAGTCATTGTCATCGATGGCGGATTATTTGTTGACAAATCGTGCAATACAATCGGCTCGATGCAGGTTTATGGGTTAAAACAGATTGAATAACGCAAGAAAGTAATGCTGGTCGCGTATGGTAGTCGTGTGAAGGTGGTAAATTTAAAACGCAAAAACTGACATCAATAATTTGCATATTTGTGTTTTTCTTGTCCAAATTAGCATTTCACTTATGAAAGTTTTACAATGGCGTGTTCTTGTTACGAGGAAGATCAAGTTAGGTTTATATCGTCTTCCTAGAAATGGCGCGTGGTGAAATGCGCACTAATTTTCTTTACATGTATATTGTATATGCATTTCAAAAGATAGGTTATATTTTTGTATCATCAAATGCGGTTTGTTTTTTGTATGGGTATTTGGCTGCTCAGTTCAAAACAATCTCAAACTATAAGTACATATTATAGTATTTAAGTTTACTAGAGAACTACGGGTGATCTACACTTAATGGTGAGAACCTTGGTCCCACATGCTATCAAAGTTAAGAGCCTATCGTTTTTTGTGCAAATTTGAAAACGCAATCAGCGCTCGTGCTGTCTCATTCAGTATCAACAAGTATGGTATCCTTTTCAAGATAAACTTTTTCTTACTGCCTTTTTTTAAGCAAGGCCTGCTTCTTTTTTGTTTTCCAATATGTCTTTTGCATTAATTGCGACCACATTCATTTATTTTTAAACAAGCCATGACCGCAACTTTATTCGCCTAGTGTAAGCAATTTTTGTTTACACTTAACCGAGAATTTTTGTTTAGACAAAACCTGGGAAACACTTGCGCTCAAGACTCAATTTGTATTACCACTACCATTTGGCAATTTCTTTTACATTCACATGTACATCGCATGCGTTTGGCTCCAACAGAGTAAACGACGGAATACTATCGATGTGCTATCACAACTTGACCTTCTTGCGCTTTCCATCTTCAGCTGAGCCAGGTCAGAAATTGTTTCTTCCAATTCTGGATTGCCAATCAAATAAACGAACTTTGGCTGTAGGTAGCCCACGAAAAAAAGGTTAATTCCATGACGTCAAATCGCAGGCTCTATCAAACAATTTATTTTAACGGTTACTCGATAAATTGTTGCCTATCGCAAACGTGACCGTCAGAATACAGATGTGTTATTTTCAAAATCGCAGCTCCCTTTGGAATATGCGGCTTAACAGCTCGACAGCTAGAGCTTGGCGATCCACTCTTATAACAATAACAGTGAAAGACATTTCTACATTCCTTCGTGTCTCCTCTGGTAGGTTTTAATGCCCGATTTGGAATTATTTTTAGCAAGAATGCCTATAAGTAGCACCTTTTCTTTAGGATAAAATAGTTGATCATCTGTTTTTTTTGTATCGTGTAAAAGTTGTTACGAAACGTTGTCGGTTGAACAAAATAAGGAAGTCGAAGGTTTGCAAAATTCCAACTTTTAAAAAAAATCACTTTTGATGCATTTTCAAAGAGAGTAATGCACAGGCACATTTCACTATTTTAAGAGTAGTATTCCATCTAGATCTACCATCTTTCGAATTCTACAAAGAAAACAAGATTCAAAATAACGAAATTTTTTGCCGCTATTTGTCATCATTTATTCATAGTCCACAACATTAAAACGCGTTCCACAAATCGGTGAATAAAGAAATGGAAATGTCATTGCAATTTGCTTCTACAAATTCATTGGGTGAAAACTTACATATCGTAAGTCGATTAGATTGGTCTGGAATAGATGTAACCTGAACGCAAAAACTAGATTGGTCGGGATTGTCACTTTTCCTACGTCAGCCACATATGCGAACTGTCAACTAAGTACTCAGTCACGAATTTCTTGACTAGATTCGTTGGCTTCTCCTCCATAAACGTCAACTAACACAGCTGCCCAAGTTCCCATGTGAACGAGCTAGGTCAATCAAAACTGAGATACATCAAGTCAGTCAGCTGTCAGACTTACTTAACTAGATACTGGAACGTCCCCATTGATTTCGCAAATTCCCACAACTAATTAAAATGTATCATGGGAATGGACTGTCAAAACTTTCGAATATTCGTTTGTTCGTAGGAAGTTGGCCGCTGTCATATAAACGTCACATTCAACGCACTACGTCATAAAATAAGCAGATATTATTTTGTTAGAATAAAAGAACTGTGGAGTTAAAGAATGTTCATATTGATATGAACTCACTTTGCGAATTGCAAAGTGAGTACGAGCAAATTATTTTACATTTCATTTTTCTTGTTGGCAGCAGTTTACAAATGTCAGCCATGAGTTTCTAGTAGCAGTTTCTAATTTGAGGTTAAGATCGAATTTTATATTCGCGGGTTTGTGGAACACGAATGCATCTGGTGGATTGTGAATGAAGTCTGACTGTTCGCAGGAAGAATGTTTAAATTCCGGTTATATTTGTGCTGTCTTAAATCTCTCTAATGAAAGTTATGTACACCCAGTTTAATTTTAATCCACCAATTAATAGCAAAGATTTGTGAATAACAAAAATAGGAATTTGTTATTATACTCAAATTGATTTGTACGCAATTCGCTGATATATGAATAATTATTAAGTTAGCTAGACGCCAGATAGCTTGAGGTGATATAAGAACAAGGGTAAGTAAGTGTTCACTGTCCACCCGGTTTTTGGCGCCACCAAAAGTATTTTATAAGAGTAACCGTATTTGTTGATAACTTACACAATTCTAATATCTATTCAAAAATAACAGTCAGTTTCTAAACTAAAACCACTGACAAAATTTCGTACGTACTAATAAGTAGCGAGGCACAGTGCACTTCGATTTTAAGTCACTCAATAAACGAGCATCATCATAATTATGTCACATCAAATGTGATAAACGTGATCATTACAAGTTTTTCGAACCAAAAATGTCGTGGACCAATTTATGTCCGTAAATTAGTATTATTAACAGATTCCTATGCCAAAGACAGAACTGTGGACTGTCATCAACTGATTACACTCTAGTGTTTCCGTTTTTCGCTTTAATTATTTAATTCTGTTTGTAAATTGACAGACGGAAGGAATAAAAATACCAGCTTCAAGCACACGCACTTTGGATCATACATCACGCAGTGGCAATCATTGAATCTGGACCAAGTTCAAGAACAGAACTTGATTTGCATGGTTTTTGTTTCTATTTTTACATAGTGGTCGGTGATACAACGTAAATTGTTCGGAATTCATTCATTTTATTTCAAGTGCAGTGGTAAATCACTTCTGTGTGAGGTGAGAGAGAGATTTAATACGAAATTGACCCAGTGGCGTCGTCTAATCATTTGTGCTATTCATCATAAAATGTTGAAACATTCAAGTGTTAAGTGGTAATAATTACAACTAATGAAACACTCTTAACTTTATGATGTACATAGTTTAAATATTGGGAGCCTTATTAATAAACGAATTAAGTTATGCCCGCTTTGAAATATTTCTAAACGCAAAGGCCTTATTTATAAAAATTGTACAACATTGTATAGAGTGTTTAAGTAAGTTCTTGTAAATAAGACTGTAATAGTATTAACCAACCAAAAATGTTCACTTTACAGAAAAATCTTTATTTTTAAATGTATTCCCATAAAAAAAACAAAGGGCATAAACTTTACGTGCAGTGTTTTTATATCCTATAGAATATTTTTCCTTTGAGCATTTGCGATTTTTCCCTTTCTAAAAAGAAGTAGCTTATCTTTCCCCTATTTGATTTTGATAAAAATGTCGAATACTCATTCTTTTTGCATGAAGAAATGATATATTTTAGCCAAATACTATCCAACGGCCTTTTACCGCGTAATCAGGTCTATATTTCTATACTGCATTGTTGTATGGTCAGACTCTGGACAAAAGTTCCAACTTATGGGCCAGGGAAAAAATAACCTCTCCAACCTAGGTTTGCATTCTTACACACCTTCTGTAAAGAATGTTTTGGTAGAACTTCTATCAAATTCATCTCTCATCTTACATAAATCGAATGGGAATAAGATTCAGCTATGAAATATTCGACCAAAATTGATAAAAACATCGTAATGTTTTTTAGAAGTTACAAGCATTGTTTTAAATAATTACATTTTTTTTAACCAACTTGACTTTTCAGCCGCCTCCCGTTTTAATTTAATTTAATTTGCAACTAAAAGGCTTTTAAACTACATTTAAAAAAAAAAACAAGAAAAAACTAAAAGTTAATTGAAAATGATAATTCAAAGAGGAAAATTGCAATTAAACATGATCGATTGAGAGGAAACACAAAGTCTTCCATTAAATAAAACAATGGGCTTTTAGCTTAAGTTAAACAAAAAATTAAAAAGTGAAAGAGATTTTTACAACAACTTTAACAAGAACTGTTGTTTGAAAGTTGTTTCCAGATCTTCGCATAACTTTGCTAGTGCGGTCTGCACTTACTTTTACATTTTTCGTAAAATAATAGAGTAAGCCAGATTCTACATAAAGAGAGTACCTGTGTAAAGATTAGGAAAGACCCGCTTAAATAAATTAGTTTGCATGCTCAATGAAAGCATACAATGGTGGGAACGCAAATCTCGCTCCCATAGCATTTATTTTAAAATAACATGGAGTTGATTGTTGTTTAAGCTGCAGGAGTTCTTTCTTTGATGCGAGTCTTTAAATTAAGATTGTAAGTAAGTACAAAAACCAAGCTTGTTAACAACCTCAATCCTAGTACCATCCAGAGACCAAACATCTAACACAGTCTTGCACTCTGAAGACAAGAATTTTTGATTTGCCCGTGCTGATTTATAGATGACAAGTGTCAGAGTTATCCTGTTTGCTTTTTTTTTTGTCAGAAAGAATGACTGACATCCAAATAAGTAAAACCCAATGAATAGAAGTTTGGAAAACAAAGTGTGTCCCTCATTATGGAATGATAGATACGGAAGCTTGAATATTTCTCGAAAAATATCTTGAGGGAAATTTGTAAATCTGTATCAATGAAAAGTGTCTGAAAAATGTCTAAAGTGTAGCTGTGCAGTACAAGTCCCTCGTCTTTTAAGCCGAATTTCTGGCCAAAAAGATGTCATCCGCTCAACGGACATCAGATTCGCATAAAACAAATTGTTTAAATTAGACGTCTGGCCAAAAATGAGCTTCAGATTTTCTGACTCATAAAACTTGACTGAGTTGTCAAATATAAATAACTTTAAAAATCACAATAGGGTTAAACTGTTAAGTCTACGTGCTTCAAAAAGCGAAGCAATTTTTTATTTTACATATAGCTATAACTAGGGTCTCATACGTATAAATTTTATTTTTATAACAAATCATTTGTTTTTGCAAACAAATTAACAAGAAATTAGCAGGTAACCTTAAGCGCACTTTCATCAACACTCGGCCAGCTGTGCTTGAACGAGTATCCAACAACTTGACCATCCCAATGAGCTTCTTTAGAGACAGCTAGAGTGGCCGTGTCCCGTGTGCCAGAAAATGCTTACAAATATTAAATGTAGAGGTTACATCTTTCTGATAAAACAAAATTTGTTAATAAACCTGGCTGTATTTTGGTTAAATATCGATTTTTTTTTTATTTAAAACACCCTGCACTGCATATTTACGTATTACTGATGACGACGATTTCCATTGGGTACTAGGAATCTCAAAAATCCCAAGCCATTGAAATGGATCCTTCACTATCCCTATTCTCCAAGCACAGTATATAATGTAATCCGCAAGTGGTTGTCACTAAAATAAGTAACAACACTGCCAACTAAAGTCCATGAGGTTAGAAAGAGTCTTTCGGTACAGAATCGTAAGCCGAACACAAACGACTATTGCGATAACTTTCTCAAAATCTCTCCTCCAGTCAATACAAAAAAAGTGAAGAAAAATTCCACCAAACTCCAAACTAAAGGTGATTGACTAAATTATTAGTCAACAATTTTCTGGCTAAATCCAGCATAAAACAAAAACACTAAACAGCTGTCGCACTTTCATATATAAAGTGGACCAAGGAGCAACGCTCATACGTGCGCATATACTTTGACGTGTTGTCACACACGCAACTATTACTGGCTGAGGCGGAGGATGAATGCATGAAATTCCATACCATTCAATAAAGAAACACACTCTCGTATTACAACATCGAAAATCCATACGAAATTTGGTTAACACTTAAAGGTATTATTTGTAATTTCGACCGACCGTACTAGATACATTGTTGTCATTATCAAACGGTAAATAAACACTGTGCTAATTCCACAGCAGCAGCAACAACAACGGTTGTGCCTGCATGTCTCGCACACCACTTCAGATTGGTTTTAGCCATTCATTCAACCCATTGACCAATTACCGTGTGCCCGCCACTCCCCATCGCCTCTCAAACATACTTTTAGCATGAGAAATCCACAATTTAACACATAAATGAAGAAATTACAAAAAAAATGTATAAAAACTAATTCAACGGCACAAAACAGGGTATAACGGTCATCCAGATTGAGATTACTACTATATTTAGCGGCTAGTAGTCACATATTCCCCCCATTCCCAGTGTAAGCCGTGTATGAGTTGACACTTTATTATTATGATGATTTTTTTTTTGTTGGTGCAAAGAAATGGGTCAATCGTTTCACTTTACTTTGCGGATCACTAATTTTTTCGCGCAGCCGAAGATACGCAGATACATACCTTGGATTGGAATGTGTTCGGTGGTCGATGGATGCCTCGTTATGGTTAATCCCAGACTTTAAGATATTCGGCTGCAAAAGGGAAATTTCACTTTTAAAAATGGAAATCAGTTTATAACCGACCGACGAAAAAACACGAAAAAAAAAAACCAACAAACGAACAAAACTCTCTCGAAACTAGATACAATGCGCGCACGGTGGCGTATCTAGGAAGACAGTGCGCAATCCGACCGAATTCTTCTCATTGACAAGCACAGAACGTTTTCCTATTTACACGCGGGTAGACGGAGACGGGTCACGGCGTCAGGGGAGCACCTGTTGTCGTCGTCGTCGTCGTTGTCGTCGAGAAGGAGAACAAGAAGAAGTAGAAGAAACTTCTTCTTGACCACCGTCTGGTTCTGGTTTCTTGAAACTCTTCTTCGTATACAGAGTTGGTTTCTTGAATTTCTTTGCGCTTTAATTTTTCGTCGTCGTTCTTCACCTTAAACACGGAAGTGGGTCACAAATGCTGGTTTTTCTTTTATTTTCGTTTCTTTTGGATTTTTACTTTTTTTTTTTTGTATTTTTTATTATTTTTCTTCTTTCCACTGACTTTGGAAGTGGGTCATACAGCACATAACCAATTTTTTTTGTAACTCTTTTTTTTTTAGTTTAATGCGAAAACCACGTAACTATACTCTATACACGGATCGAGACGCCAACGATATTTAGGTGCAAATTATATTGGTAAATAGTAGTAAGTATTTTTCACGAGCATAATTACAATACAGTGTAAGTGTAGGACCGATCGCGACGATGACAGAGAAAGAGAAAAGACAGAGAGAGAGAGAGAGGGAGAGAAATCCACGGTGAAGGTTGGTTAAAAAGAAATTTTCAATTCCACGGTGCGGAGTTTGGACTGAGATGCGTTGCGCGGTTCCGTTTTGCAGAGGCATGTAAGCATTTGAAGCCGGCCTAAAGTGAACTGAAACCGTGAATGAAGAAGTGAAAGATTTTATGTGTGCAAACCAAGAATGGAAGGGTTCCACAGGCAGAGTTAGACTTGAACTCGGACTCGGAGCGTTCATACAAGTGAGACGACAGTTACGATGATTGCGACGACGGACGAGACGATCATAATTATGTGATGTGATGTGATGTGATGAGTTTCCATTAAACAATTTCTATCGAGTCATTCGCACAGTGGTCTTTTGCGGTGGGGACTTTTCGTTCTTCAATTGGACCTGTTACTGCGCGCAGAAGATAATGATTTGGATGCAGATTTATCGCGTGCACCCATTTCCATCAGCTATGTAGAATTATGAAGATGCGCACATGAATTACGTGGTATTCTGTGGTGCGTTGGAAGCGGAAGTGACTGTGCAGACGGTTGGGCACGTTTAAGGATGTGAGCTTGATAAGAAGGGGCATGCGATATGAGGTCAATGTGCCTAAAGTGGGAACAATCTGCTACTGATTTCTTATGAAATCTTTTTGGCAAATAAAAATGGCCTTGGCCCAAAAGTGAATTTATGGCTGTCGCTAAAGAGCAGATAAATGTTCGGATGCCTTACTACAGTGTTTGACTTAAAATCCACTAATAATATGGCCATAAATGCACTTACTTCAAAGCTTACTATTTGAAGGGTCTTTCAATAGGGACTTTCGAGCTTTGACAGTTGATAACTGCCATATTGTTGAAGCTACATCTGTCAAATTGGTTGTCATTTACTCGTATTTAGTCTGTTTTGACAAAGATGGACACAGCGTTCAACAACACATGCAAATGATAAATTTGTTTTATCAAAATGGGTGTTTTGTTCGGGAAAAATTAAGGATCATTTTACGGGAGGCCCATTTCTGGATGAATAAGTACGTCAACAAACAAAATTGTCGAATTTGGGACGATACAAATTCCCATGAGATCCAAGGGCGTCGAATGCATCCCGAAAAAGTCATTGTTGGGTGTGGATTTTGGGCTGGCGGCTACGTCATTTTCCATATTTCTTTGAGAACGACGTTGGCCAGGCCATCACCGTCTACACCGTGATTACCAACATTTTTTGGCCCGAATTGGATGATAAAGGCACCAATGACATGCGTGTTTTCAACAGGACGGCGCTACATGCCACACAGCTCACGGTACATAGGAAATTCTGCAAGAGCGAATTGAGAGCATGGTCGTCTAATATGGGGTTGATATGAACTGACCACCGTGATCGTGCGATTTGAACCCGTTAGGCTTTTTCTTGTGGGTTTTCTGAAGTCGCAGCTCTACACGAATAAGCCACGAACCACAGCCAACATAACCCATGCCATTGGTCAAATCAGCCTGATAAATGCGCCAGAGTCACGGAGTGTTGAACATTTCGGATGCGCGCAACCCTGGCAAGCCGGACATTTGACCGATGTTATATTCCATACATAATGGGATCGATAGGCCTTCCGATGATCTCTCGCACACACTTTGTTTTATTGAAATTTAAAAAAAGGAAGCGCTTAATGAAAGATTTTTTTTTCTATGGGCGCAGTAGTACGTTGTGCTGGATTGCAGGTTCAACTTTTGGAGAAACAGATATGACGTTTGATGAAGGCTTTCTGAATTAAAAATATAACTCATACAAAGACAGTGGTTTTAGAGATTAGGCTAGGGTACTTAAGGGTTTTCCAATGAGAGGTGTTATTTTGAATAGCCCGCTATTTCGGTAGATGTCATTTTGGAAGCTGTTATTTTTTGACATTTGACAAGTAGAAACTACACTATACACAGCTTCGACAACGCATTGAAATTATAAAAATTGGGTCCTTGAAATGCATGAAAATGATCCGGAATTCCATCGAAAAATCATCTTGACTGATGAGGCCCATTTCCACCTCGGCGGCTACGTCAACGAGCAAAATTGTCGCATCTGGGGCCAAAAATGATCGGATATTTATTTCATAATAAAGAGGAAGGCATGCCGTTAATAATGAAAAACAACATCAACCAAATGGCCACCACGACCACGCTTACAGGACCATATCCTTTTCATGAAATTTTCCATAACAAAATCGCAAAGTGGCTGCCCTATGTCCTCGATAGACTCTTTGAGGTTTTGAATCGATGCTGATTGGTTGGCATAAACCATAGACTTGGCGTAGCCCCACAGGAAATAGTCTAACGGCGTCAAATCGCACGACCGAGGCGGACAAGCGACTGGATCATTTCGTGAGATAACGCGTTCTACAAACTTGGTTTCAAATAAATTGATTGTGACATTCGCTGTGTGGCTTGTGGCGGCGTCCTGTTGGAACCACATGTCCTCCAAGTCCATATCATCCAATTGGGGCCAAAAATATTCGGCTATCATTGAACGGTAGCGATAACCATTCACAGTAACGTGCCGGTCTTGATCATCACGGAAGAAGTACGGCCCAATGACGCCGCCGCGCCGGCCCATAAACCACACGAAACCGTCATTTTTTCAGGATGCCATGATGACTCATGGAGTACGTGTGGATTGCTGCCTGACCAATACCGCATATTTTGTTTATTGACGAAGCCATTCAGCCAGAAACGAGCCTCATCGCTGAAGATGGGTTTTCGATGAAAATCCGCATCATTTTCAAGTTGTTGACTTCGAATTTCGGTAGTAAATTGTAATAATTTTGACTCGTTGTTGGCTCGTATATCTTTTCATCATGAAATGGCAAACCTTACTGAAGAGAAATGTCAAAAGAGCGGCAAGAAATTCGGCGTCGTTTGCTGTCCCTGTCGCTCTACTTTTGTAGCGTCCCTGTTGAAAAACCCTTTATTTATTTAGCTTTTTTTGATCACTTAAGCTTAATGCTTGAACCCAATCTTGGTCTTAATATATTGCTTATGAATTATTATAAAGCTACTTTATGGAAAAAATAAACAAATGATCTTTAAATTTTCCAGAAAAAAAAAGAATTTATTCATTTTTCTCCGTACGAAAAACCTTTTCCGATCATCTTCTCAGTCAATTCCACAAGAAAAACCCAAAATATTCCACTGAAATATTTATTTCATTTCTTTACTGTTTCGTCTGTCAGATTTTTATTCTGATGGAATCCAATTCATAAGCGACATTTTAAGACCAAGATTTAGTACAAACATCAAAAACACACCAACAAATTTTCTTCGGTTAACTATTTTTGTAGTTTGTTGATGAAATTTGTATTGACAACACAGTGACAGTCAGCCTTTTTTTCTGTTTGCCATAACGTACGACCGCCTTAACCTAAACAAACCTATTTTCATACCGTTCCAACTTATTCGGTTGCATTTGACGAATAGCTATAACTGGGGCCTAAGCAAGCACGCTGTCAGACTAATGTTTTTAAATAGTTTTAGTTTAAAATTAATTTTATTTCAAATTAATATAATTAACAATGGTTAAATAACTAAGTCTATTTGGTTTGACCTGTCAGACTGTTCGGCCTAATGCCAAATATTCCACACACAAATGATTATACTGTTTCAAAACATTTGCAAATGAGTAGTGTCAAACATTGGACGATTTGTCCACCAATCAAATATCTGTACTATTCCATAGGCT
This sequence comes from Cheilosia pagana, assembly GCA_936431705.1. Classification (NCBI taxonomy): domain Eukaryota; kingdom Metazoa; phylum Arthropoda; class Insecta; order Diptera; family Syrphidae; genus Cheilosia; species Cheilosia pagana. The sequence goes on along the minus strand of OW386170.1, from coordinate 20,776,958 downwards.
TAAAGGCACTTCCAATTTATCTGACGTACATAGAAACTTAAGAAATTCGTTCAATATCTCGCTGACTGAGTACATTTTTGTTACCCTTACCTACGACAAGTCACAAAATAGAACATTCCCAACAACCGTTGTGTAAAAAAAATTACCCCGCCTGTTGTTGCATATTCAGTGACAGTATAATGCGCTTAAAAAATGGACGTGTTGCCTCTTCGTGTTCATGATGACGGCTTGGCCATTAACTTGTTCTGGTTCTCAATTCACATTAAAAGTCACTGCCATGGTTGGCATTAAACTAAAGTGGAACACAAGTACGCAAGAGTATACGGTTTCCGAAAACGAGTTGATGAAGTAACACTTAAATAACTTCTAATGGCAACTGTTGAAGATTATGAAATATTCCAGAAAAAACCCTACAGCCATTGGATGTACAACGTCAGATTTAAATAAGGTCGAAACGGAAGGTAGCAAAATATTAAGCAATTTAATTGTCATCTAATGAATGGATGCTTGCTTTTCATTTGTTTGCACATTATGCATTCATAAATTAACATTATTCATCTTAATGCAGTTCCGTGTAAAGTTGCAAAATTTGCATTTGACATTGTATAAATCGGACACGCCAGCCGAAGTTGGTTTTCAGATTACATTTATTTAAAGTGTGAAAGTTAATTAAAAAAACTGAATCTCTGTAACTTTGGATAGTGAACAATAGTACAATCTAATTATAATTGCTAAAATTGAATTGCACGCGCATTGGAGGTATTTAATTAAAGACATTTAAAAACACCCACTATTAACTAAGGAGTGATGTAATGGACATACATTGAAGGGACAAATATAACAAATGGTATTAGGAAACATATTTGCAGTGGTTTGAGAGACGAAAAAAAACATGACATTTATAATCAAGAAACCATTTTTCAATGAGGCTACTTGCACTTGTAGAACATTGGGAACCTGTGTGCAGTTCAAACTGCAAAAAACACATAAACGGGACAGCTATCACTGGCCGCACATCAGAGGGTTGGTATGTTGTATAATGAAAAACTTTTCATCTAAGAGGGTCGATTGAATGGTCAAATCAGTGCTTTGAAAACACAAACTAAGCATTGTCTTTGACGTGCACTTGAACTAGGGCACGTTAATAACTCGGTTCGTGAAATTCTCAAAGAAACAAATCTCACACTATACTATGAGCACGCGCCCGACTGTTCTCATAAAGCCTTTTAGAAGATTTTCACCTGCCTCGGAGAAAAAACCCTATAATTACCGTTTCATGTTGGCCAAATTGACAGAAGGTTAAACCCTCTTTTCTGCCAAATAGGAAGAGGAAGAACAATCCTCGAACAACTTGCTTCTTATTTGCAGGAAGGTTACATTCATTGTCAGGGCTGAATATGCTAATGACAACTACGAAATAGAAAAGAGGATATCGGAACCTAGCTGTCAAAAATTTAAGAAAAAAATTCACTTCATCGCACTTCAACGTAATTCGCCGATATGCGTTACAAAGTTTCGAAAAGATATTCCGAATAGCTGTTCGGAAGAATACTTCGAAGCCAAAATCTTCCGAATCGTATAAAATCGGAGAATTTTGCCTTTTGACAGATACCTCGCAAGGGTAGAATATCTGCATGAGGTATTGCCTGCCATCATTGCGACTTGTTTAGCAGCTGTCGTTACCGCCAGTAGCTACGGTTGGTAAACGCTGCTGTAGTCAGGAAGTCTGATTGAACTGGATCGAAGTAGATTCCAGCGCTGACTGCTGTATCCATCTTCGATACATCCTCGTCGCTTCGATGGATGTCGGTTGATCTTCTTGCCATTCATCTCTGCTAGGGAAGCAACTGACAAATGATCTTATAAAATCTAGACGGGAAGGACTGTTTAGTCTGTGCATTAATCGCTCGTACATTTGCTTAGGTTTTGAGTAGCTTTTAGTCTTACTTAGTCGAAGGGAACTGTTGTCTGTAATTTCCTGTACAAAAAGGACTAAGGGTGTGAGATATAGTATAGCCTCTAGAGTCTAGAGCCAATGCAAGACATTCCTTGTTTCTTTGTCATAGGTTTGAGGTTTTTGGCATTTGACAGCGCTTTCCAACAGACTGAACTGTGCCATATGTTAGGACTGGTCCTATTATCGCTTTATAAAGATAGTCCTTTCATTGGTAAAGAGAACTAATTCAGTTCTTTTTCTGGGTTTACACCCAGTCCGCATTTCTTTGTCCATGTATTTACCATGGAGCTCCCTTTATATGGTCCCTGTGGTGGTGGTTAGTGGTTTGGAATTTTCCAGTCGCAAGTCATCCACGTAGGCAACACTTTTGCCTTTGGTGTACGCATGTTGATTCGGAGATCCGGGTTCAGTTTATTCCGAATACAAATTTGAATACGTCGCTCAATTGTTTTTACAACGAACGAAGTTAGGCTAATGGGTCTAAAGCCTTTGGCGGTGGTATGAGTGGGTTTTTCGGCCTTAGTTGTTTGAGAGCATGTACTTTATCACTCGATTTTAAAATGACCTATCATGTAGTCGAACTTCAGAATCTCCGTATTCCTTTGAATAAAATGACAATACAACTGCGACCAACAGGCGAGACAAGTGGGCCTTAAACTAAAAGTGATATCAATTCAGTCGGCCACGTTCATCTGTCAGAGAAAAATTTTCTCCACGAATAACAACGCAGAAGTAGGAGTAGGTGTCGGCAATGACCGCAAGAAAGAGATCAATCTTCTTAACATTGCATACAAGATCCTATCTGCCATATTGTGGAAAAGCCTAAAACCCTTCGTAAATATCCTAATTGGACCGAATCAGTGCAGTATTAGGTCAAGAAAGTTCACCGCCGATCAAATGTTCACACATGTTGACAGGTCTTCAAAAAATGACAAGATTTATACAGATGAGCTATACAGAACCATGTATAGTTTTGGCATCCCTACAAAATTAGTCCTTCTGTTTAGAGTTAAAAAGAAGAAAGTTTGCGACAAAAACCTTGGACGTCGAAAAATGTATTAGACGAGACGAAGCGCTGTCATGCGACTTCTTTAACATTATACGTGAAAGAATTGTGCGAAGTTTTCAGGCCATACTCTTTTACAAGTCTGTTAAAAGCGATGCTATTCACTCAATTGGTAGAATACACCGAGCTCTCACTGGTATGGGAACAGAAGCGGCAAAAATGAGTTTGGCGGTTAACAACATCACGACGACAATCGACAGCCTACAACTTTGTGGTAATAATAGACTTTGTCTACCTCGGCTCGGCAGAATTTAAATGAAGATGAAGCTTGTACTTTGTCGAAAGCAGAGAGAGACATCCTCGCCCTCGGTCAGAGATTAACCGTAAAATGTTCGTTCCCGTTTGTGTTGAAGGAGAAAAATAGAGGAAAAACTGTACAGCGACATTGGGAAAGTCCAACATAGTCGTCTAGGATGGCAACGCCATAGAGTGAATATTAACGCAAATGCTCCGGCGGCCCGTTGAGTCTTCAAGTCTAACCCCATGGAACAATGCAGTAGAAACAGATGTCGTCTTTAGTGGAATATATATCTAAAGAATGGGCCAACTGAAGAGGCTTGTTAGTTCAGTCCTTGACTCATACCAAACTGTAGACACACCTAAGTAAGTAGGTAATGCCATCAATAGTCGCATAGTAGATAGTCCAACACAATTTGAAGTTTGTAAAAGATTAGCCTAAAGAACTAGTCCAAAAATCTATAGCCAGTCGACATTAATGTTAAAGATATTCTCAACCTTTGTTAACACTGTAACAAGTTACAGGTAGAAATCGCTATAATATCCGCAAGGGATATAACCACCATCATTGGCAAAGCTGTTCTAAATTCCCGCTTATCCCTTAGAGAGATGACGAAACACCTTGGTGATGAGCAAAAGGACATCCCAAAAGGTAAATGTACGGCCAACAAACTCGCTAGGCATTGCACAAAAGACTCCTTTGTCGATTCTATCGAATAAGCGGAATCTCTCAATTGAACATTTTTGGCCCAGTAAACAGTCTTGAAAGACTTAAAGGAAAGTCACTCCTTGCAAATGAATTCTATTTAGATTCTGCGTTTACTACGACAACGACGACGACGAGTCTTTTGCACCTGTTAAGCTCTTTCAACTCTACGAAGACTCTGGGCCTACCTATGGGAATACTTATTTGTAAATTTTGGCAAACTCGACCCTTTGGTATCACATCGGGCCTACTCTAGCCTAAATGTACCTCCAACTAGCTTGTCAGTGGATGGCTTGTCACTGGAACCTAACCTTACCAAACTCAGTTGTCAAATTGTCTTTGCAAATCGAAATGCATTAAGCTCCTTTTTATTACTTGCAGTGCCAATATTGGCTATCATATTTCTTCAACAACAAATTGACAAAAATGTACGGGAACGCAAATTTGCCGAAAGTTTTTACCAGAAAATTAAAAACTCTGTCAAAAAAGGTCAAAAGTCATGCATAAAAAAAACGTTTGCTTCTTAATTTTCTTTACTTTTTGCATAAATCTTAATGAAAAACAAACGCGATAAAGTGCATGACTGGGTCGCACGAAACATTCCCAATAACAGCGAGATCCCTTGGACGAATTGACTTATTCAAATCATTAAAACAGTAAACAAACAGCGCACACGATTTAAGGGATTTACCTACCTCTTTCGCTTTCCTACTGCAAATGTATGATAAATAAAATTTAAAAAAAAAATTCACAATTTGGAGCAAATATTTATGTCAAAACAAACACTGGACCAATGTGACTCATCTGCTCTTGTACAGCTTGTTCAACCGAGTTGTTTCCATGTTTAATTGGTCACTTAATTTGAATTACCGTGGCTGCGTTCTGTGGCTAATAAAAATGTATGTTGATCACTGCTTCACGCAGTGATACATTGACGCAATAAGTCGAACTAATTACATCGCACAACATGCCCGTACACACGGTCATATGTTTTCCACACACATGCCAAATGATCATTAAAAATAAAACCAACCAACGGAAAAGAAATTTAATTACATTCCTTAATTTAGTTCTAAGTGAAATCTCAACTAGGTATGGTGTTAAATATTTTATTAAAAAAAAAAACGATTTAAACTTGACAGGTCAAAGCTTTAGCATTCGCTTTCTCTGCGGAATGCTAGCGTTGAACTTATGAGACCGTAGGTCTAGCTAATGGTCACAAATGGGGGGCGATCTGTATCTACTTTTTAGCGCTGTCGTTATTAAATACAATGTGTACAACTGCGTCTAATAAATGGAACTAACTCATATAAACGAATGCGCTTAGCTTAATTGGAAAGAATAATATGTCGATGAGTCACTGGGGTGAGTATATGCCCAGGACTAGTGGAACCGCAAAGTGCCATAAAATAATAAACAATATATACGACGTCATAAAGTTTTATATGGTTAAAATCAATCCTTATTCATTGCTACTGTCAATTGTCGTTTTGGTACTCAAATATTCATATGCGTATGTCAATTTGAATATTGGTATGGTACCTTCCCCCATTGGAATAGATTTACTGCAAATATACCCTTCGCATATGCTTGTAATACGTCAACTTCAAGGTGGTTCAGTAGTTTATAAAGTAATGTAATTAGGGGTGAAAGCATGTTCATCTATCGATTGATTGAGCTACTGAGTTAGACCAACTCCCCGACGCATTATTTGTGTACTGTCCTTGATAGGGATTTCGACGAGATGCTATTTGAACTTTGCGACCTGGCGCCTGACGACTATGAAAGTAGGTTGACATAAATATTTTGGGAAATGCGTTTTACATCTTTAGAATTTTTGAGTCCTTTTCCGAAGTTTTAAGTTCAAAACTTATCTGGAAAATGTGTCGAATTACATCTAGCTGTGGTACGCCCATAAGAAAGAATATGCCTTTAAAATTTGAGAGGGGTTAAAAGGGTAATTTTTAAAAATAGTTCAAGGTTCGTCTAATTTTTTTTACCAGCGAGCAAGGTTTTGGGTTAATGCAAACCGCCTCTAGCGCTCTAACATAAGCTCCTATTTATTTTTTAGATTAAAAGGTGCGATCTTAGACAATATATTTCCCTTGGCCTGCGTTTGAGTGCACTTGCTGTAGCCTGCCGCCTAATGCGACCAATAGTTTAGCAATATTGTTTTTAAAAATTATGAAAAAGACCCATTTAAAAAGGAAGGGGTTCACATCAAAAAATAAAAAAATTCTGCACGTTTATAAGCCAGTTAGTCAGTCAGTCAGGAGAAACCATAGTCCAACATAGTAAACATTGTTTGATATGACTATTGCAGGAGTTGCATGGATAATTAGATTTTGCAACTGCATTTGAAGATGGAATGGAAGGAACAATATTTGGGCTCAAAGTCACTAACAAAGGGGACAAGCTCATAATAGTGATGAGAAGAGTTTCAAGCTCATTTATGCCCGCCAGTACAAATTGGGAATAAAAATATTGATTGGTTGCAGGAGGCATATGGTTGCGCATGATGAAAGTATGGAAGCTTCAGGAAACAAAGCAACCATAAAGCATAAAGAGTTGAACAAAAGGATACGTTAAACCCCGCTGGAAACTTAAAGGTGCCATTATATCGAGGGAAATGAGAAAAGTCGTCGAAATTTACAACGAAGTAGACCGATGAAAGGAACTTCTGACGTAAAGAAGTCCGAGCACTTTTTCCCCCACTTAAGGCACCAAGTGACAAAGAACAGAAACAGAAACAGAAACTGAAACAGAACAAAAAGTTTTATCGTTCTGTAGTTAATTCTGGTTCTGTTAACGTTGCTCGATCAGCTACACAGAACTGAAACAGAAACACATCCATAAAAACATGGCAGCCGCCTATTTCGTCAAATTGTATGTCGTTAGCTTTGACTTCAACGAAAAACATGGAACAGAATGAAATTGTATAAAATTTGATGATTTCTTACGAAATCTATTATTCTCTCCTCTTCGTCTACTTAAAACAATAGTACGATGCGAAACAAACAGCCAGATGACAGATGCAAAAAAATCCAAACAAAAAAAACCCGCCCCCCACGTTAAATTGGAATTTCTGTTGCTGGCAGCAACCGAGATTGGTTCTACCAATGGGAAACAAACCTCCTTCCTAGTAAAGAGCAACCACTGTTGGACACTGTATAGGAAATTGAACGCATCATAAGCGGCGATCGATGAAGCAGAAGGTCTATTGACAATCTCAATATGGATACAAAAAAAAAAACGCCTAACATTGACAGCTCATTGGCGAAAGACAGGAGCAATCAATTTTGCACCAACATCAAATTAGATGTAAAATGAAGCCTTTCATACTGTAACCGGAAGCAACATTTTAAGCAGGACACCACATAATGAAGGACTATTTGAAAGATTGAGTGGCTCCGCGATAGCGAATAACGTTTTCGATCTAGATTAACAAACTTCACCAACGAGATCAAACGAGTTGTGGTTACAAAACTGTTCATGCTACTAACAGAACAGATCTATCTTCCTAACAGCTACCGAAGACGAACCGAGGAAGTACAATAGCATAACTGATGGCGTTCCGTAAGGTTCAGCGTTAGGTCCACTATTGTAGCAAATTATATGACATACTAAGACTAAGGAAATTGACGCCTAAGATAGGTCATCAATTTCGCTGAGCTTCTGATCTGAAGCTAGAGCATGATTCCAACGAATCAATCGGGTCCAAAGAAGAATGGCTGATTACAGTGGGGCTACAACTAATGGATGAGAAGACAGACAGATATCAGCATCAAAACCGCACCGTGTTTTCAAAACCAGAGTTAAAGCAATATCTTTAGCCGGGAAAAATCGGATGGGTATTGATTTCAATCACATTCGATGGTTACCATCTGGAATAACCGATGATTGAAAATAACCAATATTGAACAGATCGGTCAACTTTTTTAGTCTTTTCTTTTCTTTTAGTCTAGTCTTTTTCCAGTGCTTTCCTGTAAAATAACCAAAATGTACGAAAGCTGATAGTTCCGCGAATGGATAATTCATGACATCTCCATCGGGTATATTTTTAATGTCATTACATCTGAATAATTTAAAGAAAAAAATGAATCAAACCAGCCAACCTTTTTCTCATGAAATAATCAAAAGGAATCTTCGTCCCGTCCCATACCACCATATCCTAAATTAATTCATTAAAACGGCCAATGAGAGGTTCGTAAACAGAACCCCACAATCTGTCACAAATTCAACCAGATTGATTCGAGGCCGGTTTACAGATATCCGCCCTAGCTGATGTCTGTCAATTATTCAGCAGCTAGCTGCTTCATGCGCTTTTTCTTTCGCATGCACCTGTGTCGACCGAAGATGTGCATGATTTTCGTATGGTTAAACTCTGGGATTTCATGGTCACTGCGATATGTATGACGAGTGGGGGCTATACACAGCTCCTCCAGCAATCAGTTTGTTGCACTCATCTGTGCAACTATGGGCTAATGAAGTGGCTTTCTACAGAAAACATCGACAACGTGTGTGCAGTTTTAACACAACTCGAAACGTAAGTCAAATATTTGCAGTTTCGTTCTGAGTTTGCATAAGTTTGTCAGCGTGATTTCCCCCCCCCCCCCCCAATTTTTGGTCGAAATTTTTTATTAACGAACGACTGACGCAAATGATTGTAACTGGAATTTTTAGATTGGCACGCGAACGCGAACGTATGCGAGAGGGCCTTTCGAGTCTGAATAATCAATGAGCGTGGAGGATGATGATGTAATACGGATATGTGCGAGTACTTGCGCTCAAGGCGGAAAATTGAAGTTTAAAGGGGATACAGGTTACAGGGTTTGGCAGTTGGTGGCGCATTATGCCCCTACGTATATTGTATCCTAATATTTCATTAATAAAGTTGGTTGGCTTTCAAAATGAATACATGTAATGTAACACATGCGTGGGGTAGTTGTAGTAGCTTCATTTGGATTTTCTGCTTTAGTTGATTTTACAGGGAGAGGAGGGGAGAAGGGAGTTAGTCTCTCTAGAGACAATCGATAAGAACTAAACAGCATCCAGTGCCTAAAGCCGCATAGATCGCTAGGTCCAGACAGTAGGTACTCTGATGACAATTAGTGGTAAATTACCCCAAATTTGAACATTCCTTGACAGTTTAGCTGGGTTCCTTTGAATTTTATCGTAAGAGAAAGATATTGTAGTCGTACAAAATTTCAAACTCAAGATTCTAATTAAATCTGAAATCTGACATTACGATGATAGAAAAACTCAAAAAAGTGGGTCTCGCTATTCTGCCTGTCTTCTTTTGTGCTCCAAAACCTTAACGGCTGGACGGATTTTTTTCAAACTTCGGATTTGGAGTTAATGGGCTTACAGTCAGGGGGCCACTTTTTGTTTTGCACGTTAGCCCCTTTAATATACGGTATAAGGTTAACGTTGCTACTTTTTTGAAAAATGTAGTACATATGTAAATTAAAAATTTGGTTTCCATGATACGGCACCAACGGTTTCAAGTGGATATTTGAGCTTAAATACACGAGGTTAACGTGACTGCATACCAAGTTCGTCGCTCAAAATACGAAGAACGGTACGTTTGAAAAATGGACTCAGGTTTCTCAAAAACAGTCTACACGATTTTAATTAAAATTCATTTTTAAGGTACTGTGGTCATTCCTAAAATGATAGCAAGCTCAGTTTTTCTCTAAATTATCGTACAATGGATTTTCGAAAAAGCCGTGTTCTATAGTGAAAATGACTGCAACCATTTTTACAAAAAATGCATTCTTGGAGTAAAATTTATATTTTCGAAATGATCGCGTCCTTCATTATCCATTCGAATCACCGAAAACGCTGCTTTTAAAAACCGTTCATATCTCGAAAACTTCATTTCCGATTTATATAAAATCTTAAGAACATAAAAAAGTGCCTAAATCCTCAACAATAATAAGTTCAGCAAGGGTATTCTTCGAAGGAAGCATTGCAATATTTGTTACTACTTTGTAAGCATAATTTTCCAAAAAAAAAAAACTCTAACGATTTTAACCAAAAGACGGGGTGGCAATGGTGTAGTGGGTAGAGTCATTGCTTGTGACCCGGTCGGCTCAGGTTCGAGCCCCACCGGGGAACAGCAGTACTCAGCCACCCAAACATATAAGAGAAACGAATAATATCAGAGTTTCTCCCCCACTACACCAAAATAAAGAAAAGGGAGACGAAAAGAGACCCGACATTGGTGGTCTGATTCGAATATCTCTCTCTTCTTCTTTATTTAACCAAAAGACATATTTAGGTTAACATTAGTATTCTAAATAATACCATGTATATACTTGGTTTTTCTAAAAAAATTCAGACAAAGCCTTGTTATAAGAATTCTTAAAAAATTACTACCCAAATTATAATCTTTGTTCACATGCGGTATATTTTTGTAAAACTGCACTGCCAATGAAAATGCAAAAACAACGAAAAACTTACTTAAGTCCTTTGACGGGGAAAAGAAGTGGTCTACAAATCGATAGACACTGTTTGCAATGTAGATGAAGCCGTTAACTGTCCGGTACTAGAGTAGAGTATTCTATGCCATAGAGTAACTCTTCAGAAGGGTACACTCTTAATGCTCCTTCGGAACTTAAAATCACCAAAACTATGTAATGTCACGAGACTGCAAATCAAAGCTTTGCATACAAATTTAATCGGAGCTATTATATTAACCGGTTTTGCTCAAGGTGAAAAATCATTCGTGCCGAGCAATTTTCCGATACTTAATGACCTGCCCTTTAACTTTAAGAGATTACAATTTCCCCCCAATAAGTCTCAGGGGTCAGGGCCAATCATTGAATTACGCTGGTATGGATTCAAGGGAAGATTGCTTCACGCACGGTCTCGGTCAGTTTTGTGTTGCTTCCTCTCGTGTAAGTTCACCCTCAAGCCTGATAATATTACTGCCGTCCAATAAAAGAGCAAAAAATATTGTCTCTAAAGAAATCTTAAAAAAAAGATAATTTAAGTAACGAGTTTTCGAAAAGCACATTTAAATAAGTGCCACGCGGAAGAAGTCGCGGGTAACTGCTGGTTAGTACATATGAAGCTAGGTTTCTTTTGGAGGCAGTAAGCAAAAAGGTGGTTGGATGTTGTATGAATAGGGTAGACACTGATTGGCGTCAACTTGGCGATGCCCAGGCGTTGCAACTGGTTCATACACATCAATTGTGCTTATTTTACCTCCTCGTGGTAGCCACCGGATACTGGTCTTGTCCTTCCGGGCATGACTTGCTAAACTTATAAGCGCGAGTGTTGAACACGAAGAAAATAGCAACACTATAATGCTCTGTCGGATTGACTGCCTGATCGAGTCTCAGAAGTCTAACATGAGCCCCTCAGAAAGAGGACGTACGGCGGATGAATTCACTAGATTGAATCAACGATGGCGTCAACAGTCAATACGGCGGATACCTTACTTGAGCTACTTCGACATATTTGGAGCTGAGGTCAGTAAGGATTTTTCAGGACTAGTCAGGGTACTGAAACAGAGATGGTGGCGGATGAACCCTTTATGGGCCAACGGCAGCACTCATATCCCCGAAGTGGGTTACTGGCAACGGAGTTTTCCGACCCGCTGTCCTAGGGTCAATTCAGGGCCTGGTGCTCCAAGTTGGGGGTTGTGCGTGGGGTTAACTACCCAACCACGGAAAAATTGAGCCAGTTACGAAGCAACCAGAAGCCTCGGTAAAAAATGGACCTACTGTTGACGACCCCGCAAAACGGAAAAAGGACAACGACTTTCGGATTTGCACGTGGAATGTTCGGACCCTGAACAGGCCGCGTGCAGCCGAACAATTAGCGGATACCCTCGAATGCTACAAAGCAGATATAACTGCCATCCAGGAAGTGCGATGGGATGGACCGGGCAAAAAGCAGATGAAAAACTGTAACATTTATTATGGTGACTGCTATAGAGAGCAAGGACAGCGCTTATTTGGATGTGGATTTGTCATACGCGGCAGACTTAGGCAAGAAGTCTTGAGCTATCGACACGTGAGCGAACGTATCGTGACAATCCGCATCAAGGCTAAATTCGCCAACATTAGCCTGATATGTGCACACGCCCCCACAGAGGAAAAAGATGATGCTACCAAAGATTGTTTCTACGAGCTCCTCGACCAAACATATGAGCAGTGTCCTAAGTATGACGTTAAAATCATCCTTGGTGATTTTAACGCCAAAATAGGCAGGGAGGACATCTTTGGTAGTGCAATTGGTAAGCATAGCCTGCATGACACCACGTCTGGAAACGGACTCAGGCTAATTGACTTTGCGGCGGGACACAACGTCACTATAGCTAGCACACGGTTCCCGCACCTCAAAATTCATAAAGAAACATGGCTGTCACCGGATCAAAAAACCGTAAGCCAAATTGATCATGTTGCGATCGACGTAAGGCACTCTCCCAGTGTTCTAGATGTTCGAACGTTCCGAGCGGCCAACATAGACTCGGACCACTACCTTGTTGTAGCCAAGGTACGTATGCGGATATCTCAGACGCCACAACAACAAGGAAATACTGTGAGGAGATTCAACGTTGAACGGCTGCAATCGCAACAAACAGCCAGAATCTTTGCCGATCGCGTATCCCTCAACTTATCCAGAAGTCCAACACAGCCAGCATCAAATGCCGAGGAGCAATGGTATCGATGCCAAGAGGCCATCAGAGACGCCGCAACTGATGTGCTAGGTTTCACCCGACCACCACAACGAAACCCTTGGTTCGATGAAGAGTGCCGGCAAGCACATGCAGCAAAGCAACTCGCCTACAAAGCCGCGCTGCAGAGAAGGACGAGAGCGGCTCGTAAGCTTTACGAGGAAAAGAGGAGGGAAGAACACCGGCTTCTCAGGAGGAAAAAGAAAGAGCACGAGAAGCGCGCGATCGAGGAAATAGAGATGTGCTACTCCAGGAGTAATGTTCGGAAGTTTTACCAACAGGTAAAAAGAACGTGTCGCGGCAACAAGACCCGAACAGAGACCTGTAGAGATGAGCAAGGGAACCTTGTAGTAGAGTCACAGTCGGTGTTGAGGATATGGAAAAACCACTTCTGCAGACTGTTAAACGGCGAAGACGACCAAGATCCCGCTGTCAGGCAGAACGAACCATTCAATCTGGACGATGAAAGCCAAGATTTCCGTCCACCCGACCAAAATGAAGTGAGGATAGCAATATCTAAACTAAAGTCCAACAAGGCTGCTGGACCAGACGGCCTACCAGCCGAGCTATTTAAAGCAGCGGGAGATGACATGGTAGAGAGCATACACCAACTCATCTCTAAGATTTGGTCGGAAGAAAGTATGCCTGATGAATGGAACCTCAGCATCGTTTGTCCGGTTCACAAGAAAGGAGACCCTCTAAACTGCGCCAACTACAGAGGTATTAGTCTTCTCAACATCGCATACAAGATCCTGTCTGCCATACTGTGTGAGCGCCTGAAGCCATACGTCAACGAACTGATTGGACCCTATCAGTGCGGTTTTAGGCCCGGTAAGTCCACAACCGACCAAATATTCACACTACGGCAGATCCTGGAAAAAACCCAAGAAGTCCAAATCGATACCCACCATCTGTTCATCGATTTTAAGGCCGCATATGACAGCATTTATAGAGACGAGCTATACAGAGCCATGTCTAGTTTTGGCATCCCTGCCAAACTCGTCAGATTGTCGGAAGGTCGGAAACAATCTCACCGAGACCTTTGATGTCAAAAAAGGATTTAGACAAGGTGACGCGCTGTCATGTGACTTTTTCAACATCATTCTTGAGAAAATTGTGCGAAACTCGCAAGCCAACACCAGAGGCACAATTTTTCACAAGTCTGTACAATTACTTGCATACGCAGATGACATTGACATAATTGGTAGAACACAGCGAGCTGTCACTGGTGCGTTTGCATGTATAGAAACAGAAGCGGCAAAAATGGGTTTAGCGGTTAACGAGGGCAAAACGAAGTATATGCTGTCAACAAGAAGGGACACACAACATCGACGAGTCGGACAGAACGTCACGATAGACAGCTATAACTTTGAGGTAGTTAGGGACTTTATCTACCTCGGTTCCGCTATAAACTCTGTAAATGACATCACAGCAGAGATCAAGCGAAGAATTACACTTGCCAATCGCTGTTTCTTTGGCCTAAGAAGGCAATTAAGAAGTAAGGCCTTGTCAAGAAACACCAAGGAGATTCTATATAAGACCCTTATCATCCCAGTCCTGCTGTATGGTGCAGAAGCATGGACATTATCGAAGGCGGATGAGGATATCCTTGGACGTTTTGAACGCAAGATTCTTCGAGTGATCTTTGGTCCCATTTGCGTTGATGGGATTTGGAGAAGGAGATATAACAGCGAACTCTACGAGCTGTACAGCGACATCGACCTTGTCAGAAAAGTGCGGATCAGCCGTCTGAGATGGCTAGGACATGTAGAGCGTATGGACAACAGTGCTCCGGCCCGAAGAGTCTTCGACTCCAACCCAGAGGAACAACGCAGCAGAGGAAGACCTCGCCTAAGGTGGCGCGCACAAGTGGAAGGGGACCTCAACCAACTTGGAGTGCGCAACTGGAGGCAGTTAGCCAAAGACCGAGCTAACTGGAGAGGCGTACTGGTTGAGGCCCAGGTCCACCCCGGACTGTAGCGCCACCTAAGTAAGTAAGTAAGTAAGTAAGTTAGCAAAAAGTTGGTGGTTCTTTGGGAAAACACCAGATCTGAGGAGTTATACCTTAGCAAGGAATTGACAAAAAGCACAGTACAGCGTTTTCCCCCGTAAGAGTCAGTACCATTTCTCACGGTCAACTATATTTTTTAAAGAAGCGCGACAGCGAAGTCTTTAATTTTTAAAGCCCACATTAATTTCAAATTTAATTCTTATTCTTGTCTTCGTGATTTTAAGACTGAAAAAGAGATTTTCAACCGATTAAACATTTTACTTGTCGGCCAATTTAGTAATATGTGTCCAATATTTTTCATTGTAATTGTTTTTTTATTATTTTATAATTAATAATACTAACTTATTATTGTATTTGTAAATTTTAATGGGCTGTATATATATTTTTTATATATTTTTTTAATTGTTATACTTTTCGTTTCAAGGTAGTATTCATTCTTTCTTTTAAATTCATTATTTATAACTTCCTACGCAAGAGTTACGTGACATGTTTGTGTGCAAACTGACGTCTGTTGCTTAATGACCTCTGATTTTTTTAATATAAAAAGGCAAGATTTAAGATTACGAAAGAATCATCATTTTTCTTTGATTTTTTAAGATAGGCTTAATTATTGATACATTTTTAGTACCCTACTGTGATAGCAGAACTATTACTAATATTATTACTATTATTATTACGTACTAATTTCAATGTTTAACCTTTGCTTTAACTAAACTGCGTTGTGGGTAAAAATAGCGTAGGAAAATTCCTCCATTGCGTGCTCGTAAAGTTAAACATTGGCACTGAAAATACTGGCGGCATCAACAATGCCATTTCTCGAAGCATAAAGAACTTCATACTAAGTAGCATGTGGCTTAATTACGACTCAGCTTCAACTTCTACACTAAAATTGCTGCAATGCATCGTCATATACGACGGTGTATATTATAACTAAAACAGAACGAGACAGGTAAACACAAATTTGGTTAACAACTTACTCCACTCCATATGCATATAGCATTTAGTGGCCAATTTAACATGCGTACAAAAGAGCGGTCAGCGAACCGCTATCGGCCACAATCGTCTGTATAGTGCAGTTTTATTTTAAGAACTTCTGCTTTCTTTTGTTATTAGTTTTGCGAGCCAACATATATTTGGCTTTTAGGCCTTGCTCTTTGAATTCATGTCACGAATGAATTAATAATACGACCACTTCAATAGCTTGACACTTGAGTCACGTTCCAGTCCGGCATACCATCGATAATAGCCACCCTCTTTCAAATATCACATTCAAATGTGTATTCTTATTCTCATGATGACGACAAGGGGCTTTGAATTTTAATTAATTTGTTGCGCTTTCAAGCCAATTCTAAATAGATTTAACAGTTAATGATGGATTAAATTTATTAAAATATATCTGTGACGTTTGTTTACAAATGGGGTTACGATTTACAACATTTCAAGTGCAAAGCTAACATCTGTCTTCAAGCATGACGGGCATTGTATGAAAAGTATGAAAGGTTCTCATCTACCGAGAAGATTATTCAAAAATAAATTTATGTTATATACGATTTGTTTACAATCAATCAGTGATGTTCACAGGAAGTACACTTGCAGTTGTATATTTAATTTTATAAATGTGTAATACAAACAAAAAAATCAGTCTTACATAACTCGGATTGAAAAAAACCCTACCCAGAGCGGCTACTAAGTCGTCGTTAGTAGTTTAGTTGTGTTGTTAATCCACTGGACTTCTGAGGGTTTCAACCTCAGGAACATATTCAATTTAAAAAAATGCGCTGCTGTAGCTTTAATTAAAAGAGAGAGAGAGAGAGAGACAAACAGAGAGTTGCGGGACAGACCACAGACTCTTTTGAATGATCCCCTCATTGTGAAGTCAGTGGTATTGTGTCCAAATGGACAGCGCAATGTCTGCGATAAGGCAGCGGAATATATTTTATGGAGAGTTCTTTCAGCTGCTACACAAGTAAAATGTACAAGTGACATTTGACAACAGCCAGAATTTGTATTTTGTAGTTGATAGAAATTATGAATAAAATTTTTATGGTATTTCTGCTTCAATTCTTCGGAATATTAAAACTCAATATTGTCCACTGAAATCTTAGAACCATTTTTATAAAAATAAACAAAAAAAAAGAGCTGTCAAATTTTCGCAAACAATTAATGTCCCAGACAATAAATGTGTGCGAAAAGGGACTGGATAATTGTACCAAGCAATCTACTACCACTCATGGTTGCCACTTCCAAGAAAAAATTGCGACCAAAATTAGAAAAAAAGTTGCCAAACAAAGTTAAAAGTTACCAAAAATCTGGAAATTGATAAAAAGACATATCGTCTTGAGTCTATTTTAAATTCAATTATAAGTACATTGTAGAAGTAGGAATTTTAGCTGGCCTAAGCTGTTCAACAACCTCTAACCTATTTAACTTTTAGCATTTTTTTTTGCATTTGTGATAGTGCTTAATTTAAAAGTACCGACTTTTGTAATTTATGTTTATAAAATGTAAACTATTCCCTTTTTTCAACTTGTCGTCTAAAAATTTTAATAGTACCACACTTCAAAATATAATAAATATCAAAAGTAGATGTAAATCTCGCTAAGACATCGAGATTCGCAAAATTGCTCCTACTCTGTGTTTTTATTTTGCGGCCAATGAAACATGAAAATTAACAACAGCTGATTTCTAGAGCAGAAAAACTGCTCTGAATTTGAATCTGAAAAAGTTCTGATACAATGGAAAAACGACATTACTAAAAAAAGAAAATAAAACAAAATTTTTGAATAAAACCCGTTTATATTTACAGTATTTTGCATATGCAATCCATTCATATTAAAAAACAGTAGGGAAGCATGTAAATGAGTTGATATCGAGTTCGTATTTTTTGTGCTCTTTTTCAAAAAGTTACCAAATCCAGACAAAAATTATAAAAATACCAAAAATCTGTAACCCCCCAAAATAATTAATAAATTTTCTAAAATATTAACAAAGTGGCAACCGTGCTACCACTACCCACTTCATGACATCATTTCCAGCCTATTGCAAAACAAAAAGAAGAGCGAAATTTTTCGTTAATGATTTCTTTGTGTCACTTTTTTGTGGGATTTTTCGTTCCGAAACAGCAGTTTGTATTTTTCCAGCCCAATATGGGTTATTTTAGTTCTCATTGTTTGCTTCTGGCAAATTCTTGTCACAACTTTGCTTATTTTTTCTGAAATATTATAAGAAATCAATTTAAATACTGTCAGTTGACGACATATCTCAATAGCTTTCTTTTATTAGCTGTGATCCTTTAGTCCCTATCAGCGTATCTATCAAAGATTGCCGAAAAAAAACGAACATCGAAGACTAAAACCATGAGTTGGTAACGCATCCATCTGATATTGACAGTAAAATTGACATTTGAAAATTAATTAATTAATTTGACAAAACATTATTATGGAAAATTCTTACCAAGCGGGGGTACTTAAATATTTTAATTCAAATAAAATTAAATTTAGTTAACTCTATTAAATATTAGGTCTATTTCCTAACGATAATGATTTCCAACACATTAGTCAAATTAAGTCAAACTTCGTTCCTTTACGCAAAAGTTGGTAAGAAGCGAGACACAAAGAGAGAATAAAACATTTCCCCTTCATAAAAAACCTGCAAATAATAGCCCAAGAAATTTATTTGAGCTAGTTTGTTATAACTGACTTCAGCTGTCAAATCCCTTAAAATGCAATTTGAATTGGCTGTTTATTTCGGTTTGCTGCATTGAGTGCTGGAATTTATTATTAAAAATGGATAAATCCGCAAAAACAATAAATATTAAACTGAATCCGAGTGTTTTTCAACGTCAGCAAACTGTTAATTTTGTTTAAACCCATTGACGTTTATTTTTGAATATTATTTTTCTTTCTCGCATATGTTTTTAACAAAAGTCATGCAAAACTTTAGTTCCTGTACTTTTTGGTTATATTCTCTTATTCTGAGAAAATATATCCCCAACCCCTGATATCTGACATTTTGCCGAAATTGTCCAAAAAAGTAAGGGAACAGAGAACAGACCTATTGTGTATTCTTTCAGATATTATATTTCTTAGCAATTTACCCTTTTTTCGTCCGCTTGCTGAGACATTCTTTCAAATTTGAATTTTTTAATTTTAATTTTTGTCATCATGTCAAATGTCATTTATGAAATTTTCATACAAGTTATCGATAATATACACAAATTTGTGGTGGCTACACTTTTATCTATCCCCGCGAAGCTGTTAACCGCTATAATTATCCCGGTTAAGCCTTTGTTGTATTTAACAAGGGATTTTTTTTATTAAGCTTATCCTATATTCGGGGACGAAAGAAACACAACTTTTACTACATATTCATATTCTTCTTCATTAAACGTAAAATGTAAGCCCAATTCGCAGGTCGAAATTCACAAAATCCAACCATTATTGTAAGGGTCAAAAATGATCCCTCCGCCATAAGTGTAGGTACATTACAAGCCCACATTTCAAGTGTCAAATATTATATCTAGGAATTTACTTAACAAAATTGCAGCCATCTGCAAATTTATTATCTATCTAGATTCTAGACCAAACATACTGTTAATTTTCCTAATGAGTAGTGACGGTTGTGACAAATCAGCTTATAAAACTACGATCTACAACATCCTCATGTTTGACGAAAACCTTCGACATGCTTTCGAATTTAAATCAAAACAAATTCGAAATTAATTCCCCGGATATCCGGTTCTAACATAATATTCAATACACACAATGAAGCATACAATTAGGCGGTTGAAGTTTGATTTTTCTTCCACGCGCTATCATTCACATCAACAGCTATTGTAAACTCGTTCAAGCGTTATAATGCTCGAGTGTGGATATTTTTGCCTATGTCACCATTTAAGTGACCACAATTGTGGTGAGGCAAACAAATGGATATGTTTGTGTGCGCACAAGTAACACACGCAAAATGAGAAACATCGGCAGCCGACTTAATGACATAACGAACATGAGTACGGGCACAATGCAGAGACCACTAAAATGTCTTCACAGCACAAGCCGCTTAAAAGTACCTAGCTTACAATAATGTTTAAAAATAAAAAAAACTTGTTTGCGAATGCAACAAAAACCAAAAAAATTGTAATAATAAATACTCGTGCTGACGCTGTAGGGTATAGGATACGAGTATTGAGTAGGAAATATCATCCCGTCATCCGTAGTGCTAGTGAATATCGGTTACATGAAAGAGCGCTCGGTCCCACATAAATTAGACTGCGTTAATGGGTGGCTCATCCAACAAATTGGTCAAAATTAACATGCATTTGAGTAGCTCGTTTTTAGATGGATATGTATTTCAAAGTCTTTCCGATTTAATCTGACTTTTTCGACTCGAACTGGAAAGCACAAGATTCGTCTGCCCATTGAAACGACAAGGTCCATGAAATACAGATAAATTTATTACGCAGCACTTTGTTGGTAAATATTTTATGCAGTTTGATGCATAAAACTTCAATTAGACCAAATCGAAATTAGAGTAGGTATGGGTCAAATGGTGCGGTCAAGTAGTTAATTTATTTATGAATGAATTGCAATCAATTATATTTGCATATCCACCGAGGCCAGGTCGGTTTTTTTTGGGGGAGGAGACTGGGCTGTGAAACTCCCAACTGTGCAAACGATAAATTGGGTCAGTAGGTAAATTGTTACCGAATCTCGTTTGTTGTTTTGCCTTGCAGGCTGAATTTTGAAACCAACCTATTTTCTAGTCATATCAATCTGCGTTAGGATAAACAACTATTTGTAAAAGTATTAGCAATAAATATTTAATTTAAAATTTTGTTGGGAAATACAAGTAAGGGTTGTATGCTTATGAGGTTATGATATTGATATTTGTGAAATCAAACTGCACTGCTTGTGTACCTAGGTATATCGTCGAAAACAAAGCATAACGCATTTGGTATCTCCAACGATATAATGAGGGGATGCAAGGTTATGCACGCAAAATTTCTTTAACTTGTAGGATGGAGATGGACAACACTATGGACAGAGTACACGCAAAAAACTCCGCGAAAGCTAATAAACTGCGCACATTCATAGATTTCAATTGTACAGCACGTATAGAAGATACGCAGCTGCCAAAATGATTTGGTGCTATTTTCTTCTCTTTTTCTCTCTTCTCTACATATAATAAAACTGTTGAATAAAAAATGTCTGACCGCGCATCACACAAAAACCACTGGACGGATTTTGATGAAACTTGGCATAGTGATTGCTTATATTCTGGGTCGGGCTTTAGGATAATTTTTAATCCGGAAAATAACTTGGTTTTTACAAAATAGTCAAAAAACCGGATATATGTAAAATTCTGTTTATACAGACCTAGCTCAGTAATGGCTTATCGAATTGAAATATAAAAGAAATAGTAAATTTAAGATTTAAGATATAAAACATCCTTCTGCGTTGTCCTGAAGCTGAGCAATGTTCAAAACACTTATTCAAAACATCGCCCACAATTTTCTTTCAGTGGATACCACTGTCAGTAGTCATGGAGCAGTGAGTATTGTTGCAGTAGTTGTTTGTGATTATTATGTGCGAGCTACGTGATCATATGTTTTGCATTTCAATGGGCAGTTGTCTCTTTCAGCGCATACATTCAGGTTGAACACGTTTTCAGGTGCTGTACATTGGGAAAAGTTTGGAAATGGGCGGGTGGGATTCGTGTGTCAAGTTGTTTCGTGTTGCTTCCTTTTCGTTAACATTTAAAGTGGGTAAGAGGGAAAGTGTAGACTTTTTAGTAGGAATTAGAATTATGTAGGAACAGATTTATAAAAAAAAACTGTTCGATGAAAATACTTTTTGTCTTAAAAGTGTTAGGCGGGTGAAGCAGGGCGAGCACGGGT
Organism: Cheilosia pagana; assembly: GCA_936431705.1. Classification (NCBI taxonomy): domain Eukaryota; kingdom Metazoa; phylum Arthropoda; class Insecta; order Diptera; family Syrphidae; genus Cheilosia; species Cheilosia pagana. Next base: position 20,755,400 of record OW386170.1, on the reverse strand, counting down.
CAGCTAGTTTAAGAATAAGAGTGCTTTTACTTACTTATATTTAAATTCATTTTTCAGGATGCCTTTCCAAATATTTGGGATTTTTATAATCCTGTGAACGTATTGTTTTTGATCCAAAAAATCCGTAGGGACCAGAGGCTTAGCTTCTCTCACAACCATTCGTTTTGTGTGCGTTAATTTTTGAAACGAATGGAAGGGATCTACAATTTTATGCCGAGTCCAACCGCTAATTGAGACAACAATAACACGTCTTTTCTTACGCGCCTATTTCCTGTATTACAAACGATGGACTTCCAAAATATGCCACTCAGTTAGTTATAATTTTATGTGAAGCATTCAGTTTGTTGTCTAGAAATATAATTTAAAAATGCCGAAAATTATAAAAAAAACTACCAAATTTTGAAAAATATATTGTCCAGTGTTGCCATTCTGACCGGATTCCGATCATATCTGACCGAATTCTTTTTACTCTGACGTAAGAAAATATTTGAATCCGGTCTAATCGATTTTTGACGATTTCTTTATTTTCGAATTTTGTTTTTATGTGCACGACGTTTGACGAATTTCGGATTTGTGTCACAGCCATAAATATATGTACCTACATTAAGCATTATTGTGCAAGAATGAATTTAATTCAAACATCCTTTATCTGCAAAACTTTGTTATGCAAAGCTTTTTGATGAATTGTTTATTTTTTTCATTAGATTTAAGAATATTTTTGTAAAATAAAAAAACAAATAAATTATATTACCAGTTCCTACATATCCAGTATATACATAAACCTATAAAGTTAAAACATTTCTGGTCAAAAATTGTTATTTTGCTTTTTTTGTATAATAGCAGCACTGGTCCAGGCAATTTGCCATCTCCCATTAGCATTTTTATTATTATTTGGTCTTTGAAAAGGGATTGCTGTTCTGCGACCTTTTGGTTTATTGAACTCCCTGCTTACCCTCTTAACAGTTGCCCTCGCATTACCATTCCTTTCGGAATAATTTTTTAAGGCCAACCTCTCCTTGGCGGATGTAATCCGTCAGAAAATTCTCTCCTTTAATCAAGTTTGGATTTAATGATGTAGGGTTCAAATGTCATAAGCCCATAATAGCTGACTATCTGACATAATACGTACTTCAGACAAAGTTGGTTTTATTTATGTCGAGGCTGATTTGGACACATTTATCTCTGACATCAATTTCAGCTCGAAAGGGTCTGTTACGTACCTTTTCCCATTGGTTTAGAATATTTGGTTCTAAGCCCAAATACTCCCGCTTCAGTTCCCTCATCAGGCAACATTTGAAAGCCGGTATTGCCAGTTCTGACATTTATTGACATTTATGTTCAGCACTCTCTGACAAATTGTCATATGGCCTTACGTCACTTTATTAAGGGTATGCTCTGCGTTTTGGTTTTAGTTTTATATTTTTTCTTTTAATAAAAATAGTATACCAATAATTAAATTTAATTGAAACAAAACTACCTACATAAATTGCGTCCTTCATGGTCAGCCGCATGCCATCAGCTGAAATCATGATTTCAACAATAAATTTAAGAAGCACGTTATGTGAGCGTGGGAAGTCGCCAACGCCAGGCATATTTAAAAGTTCTTGCCAAGTGTACCAACCAGCTTCTAAATGTACATAGCTGACATGTAGATTACAATATTGTCGCCCAACTGCCTTAACCTCAGCAGCTAACGCAGAAAACGTAACATCCGCATTTGCATGCCTTGACAATTGACACATTCTCTATGTGGCTTCTCTCCACAGACCTTTTGTGCATTCATTCTTTCACATCATTCGAAATCAATAATGAGACAACTACCAAGTATTCTTCGCACCCACCCCATGTGACCTTAAGCAATATAACAACCACTATGCGCTTTTGTATGGTAAACGTCAGTTCCCGATAGACAATGGCGCTTGAACTTGACCACACAACTTGAACTTGCTATCGAACATCTTTCCCGTTTAAAAACAATCATCCACTTTAGTGAAATAACTACAAATAAACAGCTGAGCTGATTAGACCGGATTCAAAATGATTTTCAAATCAAATGGCAAATGTCACTTGTGCAAGTTTTGTGACAGTTGCAAAGTCAACATTGAAAGCAACAACAGCAGAAATTTAAAAATTAAGTGCTATCCAGAGATGTCATATCTCCGCTATGCACTCATTAACCAGTTTTATCAACCGCATTTATGCATGTATGATGAACAATATAGGTACTTACAGACAGTGACCCTGAGGGATGGAAACGTAACGTCAATGATGCTGCTCCAATTGATGTTGTTGCAGAAAATGTCAATTCTCTCGTTTTTTATTCCCCTTTTGTATTACGAAACTTTGACACCCGGAAAAGCACTCAAATTGGAACAAAATAACAAACACACACACACACACACGATGACAACGAAGAAGACAATGATGTGACAACGATAGTGATCCGCAAAACAAAAACTCAATTCGAAGAGAATTCAACAAATTCGGAAAAGTAGCAATTTTTCGACAATGAACAGCCGTCAGACAAGAATGAGATCTAAGTTTTAATCATTTGCAGCGAGTCAGTGTTTTTTTTTCTGTTTCCTTTTTTTAATGTGTTCCAATTCCAAGGGGGGGTTAGGAAAATTCGTCACTCCTATTGTACTGCTGGAACTGCTGGTGATGGTTCGCCTCCTTTTTTTCTATGGGTTACACTGACTGCTGCTCCTGACTGGTTTGCGTATAAGAATAAAACTTATTAAACGATGATATAGTTTTCCAGCTCTCGTCTATGCCTATACGTTCGTACCCAACATATGTGTATGTGTATTTTTGCTCTTTTTGTGTGCCGCGTTGCGTGGTAATCCAGGGATGATTGTTTGAGGAAAGAATATTATTTTTCTTCTTCTTTTGACGGGGGATGATGGAGATGGAGACGGAGAGTATAAAAGTACCAACGGACAGAAGTTTGAAGCACACCCAAAAAAAAAAACACCCGAGATTCTCAATACTTATATGTTAGTGGCACACGCGAAAACTTATATCTGGTACACACACTCCGCCAGAGACGATGATGACATAGAACTATAAAAAAAGAAAACTTTTTAAAAATAAAACTCAAATAAAAGGCAACACACTAATAGAAGATTTGTTGGTAATTTTCTAGCGTGTTTGTTGAACTTTTTTTTTTTGTTTTTTAGTTTGCACTGGATTGTGGTTTTATTTTTATTTTAATTTTAATTGAAGGATGAAATGACATAACACACTGGACACACTTTTTGTTCACTTAAAATGAGGATACATCCAGCTTTCACCGGTAATTGCACTTAAATCTTAAAATTTCCTTTTAGCACAACGGACAAGGAGAGAAATCAATAAAAAAAAGAAAAAAAAAATCCGAAACACCATACACTCAAGGAAAGGAAGAAGAAAAATCAGTTAAAACTCAACTTTCCTCGAGAGGACGAACACTGAAACGGGGAACAATGGCAAAAAAAAATCCTCCTTTATGCAATCGTCCGCAAGGAGAAATCACAGTCGTGTCGATCCGTTTCCTTTTTTCCGTATCCTCTTCCGCAGAACTCAGTCACAAATAAGGAAACAAAAAAACGGTATCACACACTAGACGGTTGCATAATTTTTTTGTTTGTTTTTCAAACACTTGCACTCTTTTTTTCCCAGCAACTTACTCTAGGAGGAGATTTTTATTCAAATTTTTCCTTGTAAAACTTAACGTTAACATTTAATTTAGATTTAATAAAATTTGTTTGAACGGGAGCGAGTAAGACCACACACTACCGCACCGAAAATCAATGCAAAACGCCATATTGTGATAGCAGTCTTCCACAGTTCTCCTTCTCGGTATGCTACGATTGCGAGAGAAGGAATTTTCGCATGCTCTCGGTAGTCGGTATAGCGCTAGCGGTACTCGGTGTTCTCTCTGGTGCGATGGCGCTCGGTCCTCGGCTTAATAAATAGGTTGGAATGAAATTAGGAAGTGCAGTATAAGAGAATGTATTGTGTTTTTCCTTTCATTCCAGTTCCAGATGAACGAGGGGTGTTTTTTTTTCCGAACGTACACAGAGGAGGGTGGTTGTTGGTTGATTCTGTTTGCGTTGCGTTGCCGTTTGAGTTTGACGGGGATGACCATTTGACAGTGGTGCGAACGCTAGGGGATGGATTGCCGGATACAGATGGTGATATTGTTTGGATTCACCCTCGTGATAATGTTTAATCAATAGATTGGAATTTTCGCTGATAAGGATAACACGACGTGTTGGATTTAGAAGCATGGCTGGATTATGAGCAGTAATAATATTTTCAAGAGCCGCGTATTTTGCTTATGAAAAATAGATAGCCCAACAAACGTCAGAGGGAATTCGATGTGAAATTTTTGTAGACTCTACTACTTTTCTGAGATAAACCGGAATGGTTAGGGCAAAATGCAAAACTGCCGGTTGAATTCGTAAGTAATTGGCGGGACAGTTCGACGTGAATTTTTCAAACGGCCGCCAAGATCATGCCACTAGATTTTTCATACCATTTTTGATTTATTCTGGGAAAAACATTACTCGCTGTCATTTTGCTGACTAAATCCACACTTTTCGCGATGCGTCTTCAATTGCTATGAGCCAAAGCGGACGTAAAGAACCTTTCGTTGATCGAATAAAACTCGAATCGATCACTACATTTGTGGGTAAATGATTTATTTTTGTAGTGCTATTTAAAACGACTAGGCGGAGTGACGCAGTGTCTCAGCGGGTGTTCCAGAAAAAAGAACTTGAACTACATCATAATAAGTTTTTTAAATAGTCTGAGAAACATGAAATAACATGTTGGGTCAGTTTTATTAGTTTTTGAAATAAAATTCACACAAATCGAATGGATAGCATTAGGATCTGGACCTGGAGGAAAGCTGTTCAGATTTCTCCAAATATCATAAAAAATTGCACTTTGCGGTTTTATTTAAGACGCTAACTATTTATAAAGCGGAAAGCTTCCCAGGCACATGGTCATATACAGGTCCACAGTTTGCCTACTATAATTTAAATGTTATATTTTAAGCGACGGATAAAATTGTATAGAACGTTTATGATAAAGCAAAATATTTACTGAAAAAAAACACTTTAAATTAGAACTTGGAAAACCGCTTAAATATAGCCCCATCTAGACTGTTGATGATAGTTTCGAATGCGAAAGGAATGCTCAACTTGGTTTGAAAAAGATTTTAAGTGTGAAAACTAACTCGGAGAGAAAACGATAAAACACTTGACATCAATCAGATCTACCGGTTACATTACTTGCAAACACAAAATTTCAAAATCGAAATAGATGAAAATGTCGGCAATAATGGTCATACCATCTTTTGCAAACAAAATGAGCATAACAAACAGCAACTTGTAGTCAACTTTCTAAACAATTCTGCTGAAAAATCAATCCCAATCCGATGTTAGGTTAGGTTATAAGTGGATATAATAGAGCGAGCCTTAAGTACCCCACTTAGATCCGTGTGGACCCATTGTGATGCCCTTGTTGGGGGGTTGTCCGATGTTTTTGGCGATGAAATTTCTTCCCTATGCAGCTACTCGACCTTGTCCAGACAATCCGATTAGGCAATTAAGTAAACTTTACAATGTATTCAATTCGAAACATTCGAAAGACTTTTATGAACTTTAATGTCTGAATTACGCTTCTGAAGATAATGTCGTTGAAATGGATATTTGTAGAATGGCTTCCTAGTGCGCGTCCCGGACATTCAAAAGAAACACTGTTTCACTCTCGTCTGTGTCAGGGCAGATGGTATTGTTCTGGAATCATCAAAAGTTGGCCAAATCTCCATTCTTCTCAATTAGGCATTTGGACTCGGCGTAAAATTGTAGATCCCTTCCATTCGTCCCAAAAATTGAAAACCCACACAAAACTAATTGTTTTGAGAAGCTAGGCCTTGGGTCCAATAGACCAAATATTTATTTATATTTATTTATTTTGGCCAAATCTTCCTTGAAATGATGCAGTTCGCGAGATTAGTTCACATTGTGCAGACTCTGATAAAAATAATTTCACACCGATGACACGCCCTGGCTGGTGTCTCCCTGGTCCCTGCACTTGGCACTGGTGGATAAGGGAAGATTTTTGTTAATCAGGCGGGGGGTTTTGGTGTTGAAGAGCATTAGTTCAGTTGTTTATGGGTTAACGATAAGATTACATTCTGTAGCCCAACCACGTCATCCGCACACAAAACAACTTTGATACCGTGACTGTCAAGCCTTGACAGTACCATTATACATAGGTGAATCGAGATCGCCCCACCTTGAGGTGTACCTCTGCTTACTGATTTGGTTAAAAGGCTGTTGCCGAATTTTACCCTTATGGTTCCTTGTTCTGAGCATGGAAATGATCCATAAGGTGACAAAATCTTCTACACGTGAAAGATTCCTAGATCGATTCGGTACAGACATTGTTGAAAGATCGCTCCATGTCCAAGATATATTTGTGATGTGACCTTTCCACTGTACGCATCACTTCGTGAAAAGCGGCCTATGTAGAGACCTTCCCTTCAGGTATGCGAGTTGTGATTTACGCTTGGACCTTTCTAGTCCTGTCCTCATGTGAAGGTCAAGAATGCGCTCTAAAGCTTTAAGTACAAAAAAAGTTAAACAAATTGGCCCGAAGTCTTTTGTGGACTCGTTTTTGTCTTGACGACTTTTCGTGCTTGGTACCATTTTTGCAGTATACTTTCTACTATTTCTTGTCGACATGTATTTCAAGAAAGAAAATTTGCACTCGAGTTGTAGATCATTTATTCTTGGGGAGTAAGCTAGCTAAGAATGTGTTGCGAAAGCGTTACGAAAAGTGTGATCTGGCAATGCGAAAGGAAGTTTCATCTTATCTCATCATAGCGTATTATTTCAGTCTTGCAATCAAAAGGAGTAGTTTCTATATTATATGTATTTTATATATTTTATATAATGAATAAAAGCTAAACAAAAGATAAATCTAAAAATTCATTTTTATATAAAGATCATTCAAAAAATATAAACTTGTATACACATTTACCGAGGTAATGTTATTTCTAGAAAAAAATGTGTTTGTCCTTTATAAAGCAACAAAACAAATAATATTGCTCGTAATAAAGATATTATTATAACTTTATTGTTTTATAAATGAATTATACAAGCAAAAAAATCATAGCACTAGCTACCATGGCTTAAGGATAACGTAATAAAAATAGTTTTAATTAAAAACTATAAATTAAAAATAAACAGATGGCGCAACATGTCCGTATGGATATGTAGATACCCTATGCGTCGTTTCTTACTCTATTCGTATGTATGAGTTTTTATTTTGTGGGAACGAATGAGAATGAACGATTTCTGTAGCTTAAAACAAAATTTTTGATTTAATTGCTCGGACCTAACCCACCTTACCTTATCGAATTTGTTAACATTCTTCTGATACAAATTCAAAGGCCGTTTTCGGTTTCAAATCCGAGTTTAAGGAGCTCGAAATGAGAATACCAATGGCCGAGGCGAGAATTATTAAGGCGCAAAGGTATTTATGTTTAATAAATAACTTTAGTTCACTAGTGTTTTTATGGGAGTTAGTTTAAGTTTGATCCTGTGTTAAGTAAAATTCACTAGGTCTCCCGTACCTATTTGACTATTACAGTTGAACATTATGGTTTATGAAGGTAGAACTATGAATTTAAATGCTGTCAAAACTGTGTACCAGTTAAAACTTGAATGCACGTATATTGAAAAAAAAAATTGTTTTTTTAATTTATATAACGTTTGCTAAGTCCTAAATGCAGCTTTAGAATAAAAATGGGAGGCATACCTACTGACTATTTTCTTTACAATATCAGTCACTCACCTCACATTTTTATCCGCATCAGCATAGACCCTCATTTTACAGATTGACTGTCTTTTTGCTCTAAATGTCAAAACGAAGCAGATTGTAGGTAGTTATATGACCTACAGAAGCATTTTGTTAAAAAAATGTTTAACATTGTATAATATAAATATTACTTATAATTTATAAACTTAAGCTCTTAAATACATTTAATAACAACAGAAATTCAGCTCTGATATGCTTTCTTCCTTCAGATTTTATGCTACAAGTTTCTTTAACTGTCACTTGGTTTAAATTGTCTCTTCATTTGACACTGGATAGATTCAAAAACTTATGTGGTATTCGATTGGGATTTATCAAATTCGCTTTCAGATTTCGTGTGTCTTATTTTGTACATAAATAATTAGCAAAAATAGATTAACCTGATGCAATGGCTTTTTTTGTAGTTGCAAAATGTCCCGAAACCGTAAACAAACCCCACCAGTTGTCAAACTCAACCGCACTTGTATTGGTAAATCTGAAGCAGCTCTGACGGTGCCCAATCGAATACCGGAATACCACATTAGTTGTCTTAAGTCGACTATATTGGCCTGAAGTAGATGTAACGTGAACGCAAAAAACTAATATTGGTCGGGAATGTCACTGTTCCTACGTCAGCCACATATTCGAACCGTCCACTTAGTACTCAGTCACGAATTTCTTGACTAGATTCGTCGGCTACCCCTCTATGAACGTCAACTTACACAGCTGCCCATGTGGATGTGACCGATCAAGCCCAATCAAAACTGAGATACATGAAGTCAGTCAGCTGTCAGACGTACTAAACTAGATACTTGAACGTCCCCACTGGATTTGTCGGCAACTAATCGATAGAAACTTATAAATTTTTGTGATCAAAATGGTTTCCAATAACTTTAAATTTCACAAAACAGAAAGTTTTAGTTGTTGAGCTTTATTTTGTAATGCATTCCCGTATTAGTTGCTTCAAAAATTACAGGCTCACTTAATGGAATCAAAACCGCCACTTATTGGCAACACTCACTTATGTCGAATGGAAGGAATTCCATTGTTCATTTTTCCAGAATTGCTATTACCGCTGATTTGACTCATTACACTTGAGGGGGATGTTTGTTGTATCATATTATACACTTGTCCCATCCGTATACAGTGTGAGTGTCAGGGCCTTGTGCAGTGTTCTTCGTGAGAGGGGTATGCCGTATGCGCCAGGCAGAGCATAATATAGAGAAGAAGTTGTAATGCGAAATACTTGTAATGTACGGGATACCAGCAGAGGCTTTTAGTGCTTGCTATGCCCCACCAACCCCCCACAATAAGTGTCAACTTCTCCAATCGTATAACAGTTTGAAATACCTATATACTGTTTAGAGATAGACAGCTCAGCTGGATCCTTCTATTATATCAAAGATTAAACCGGCAGATTTTCTGGCCTCACTCTCACCGTCCCGTCACCATCCCAAGCGCACGCATTCGCCATCCACCCATTAAGGTGGATTTGTTGGATTATCCCCACGACAAGAGGATACAATAAAAAATTTATAAAACATCCGAGAACATGGGCCGAGTAGGTATTTCCCCATTCATTTAGATTTTCATTTTCTTTTAAATTTGATTTTCTTTCTTAAAGGGGGGAGCGAGAATAGAACTTTATGCTTTCTATAAATACCTTTTAGCACCGCCATCCCATGCGTATAACGAGTTGAAAATTGAAATGCTGTAATTGCTCGGGCGGAACACTTGCGTATCCTTTTTGTGTAAACGGTGGTGAATCCAATTGACGAGTAATGACAGGAGCTAGACCTACAAGGTTTCTGAATAACTATATCACAATCACAAGCAATTTGAATTAGTTATGGAGGAGTAAAAAAACACACACAACACACGCGACGGCTAATGACAGCGGGTGACACACTCGCTTTCGTGTGTTATACGTTGCACACACCCTTGTGCACTGTGCGGCCGAGGCCGAGTCGAGTTGCCCCTAAACGAGGTGATTGCGTGTTTTTCGGTATGAGCACTACCATCTGAGGGCGCATGTGCTAGACTATAGAGGAATACGATATACGAAATACGAATAGGGCAACTGTCAAATGGTGCGATTTGGTAAATGGAGGATGACGCTACGGCGCAGCGATAGACAAATGAGCGGCAAGTTGTCTACTTGGCTGACCTTTTACTGTAACAATATGTATCACATAATAATTCGACGAAGTGAATGAGTCGGTGCGGTAATTGTAGGTTTCACTGTGAATAAGTGGGCATAATTGACAGCTTCAGGTCTGGGTCTGGCGCTGGCGCTGGCATGTGCGTGTGTTGAGTTCGGAGAACTTAGGAGAGTGGTAGAAATGGGCGTGGATTGTGTATGGTGATTATAGGCTGTGAGTGTCGGTAGTCGGTTCTCGTCCTGGGTGAGACACGTTTGAAAATAACATTTAACGGCCGTTTTTGGAGAAAATGGCAGCGTTCCTCTGCCCGCTAGACGTCTAGCACAAAATATCCCAGCCCTAGCGCTAGCGGCAAATTTTGCAAACGTATGAACGATTTTCTTTTGACTGGTGGTTTTTTACTCTCTCTTTCAATGCAGCAGGTAGTTTTGCGCTAAATTGAGAAATTTCTCTAAAAGGGATATTTCACAAAAAGTGCTAGATGTCTAGCGCCTATAGTGAAATTTCAATTTTGTTTATATGAAGTTTGACATGCCATGTCAGTGAGTGCTAGGAATATAAGGTTCATTGAAATCTCAGAAATGTACATTTTCCTCTCAACATGGTAGGTACATGATAGAATTTGGGAATTTTCTAATTTCTCAGAAAATTAACTTAAATATGACGTTCTAAATTTATAATCGCTTGCGATAACAAGGGACTTTTAGTATCTACCCACTATGCATAAAGTCCATAGGTACAGCTATAACATGCAAAATCCTTAATTACGCAGATAAGGTTGAATTTATTTTTTCTCGATATATTTTGATTAAATTATTGCTAATAGATATTATGTACACCATTGACATACTATACATGGACTGCTAGCGAAATGTCAGTTTCATAAAAACCTGCGAGAAAAAATGAAGCAAACATAAGCATACTAGGCATTTTGGTTCAGTGCAGCGAAAGCATTAAACCTCTGCGCGCCATTGCTATAACATAGAACACAGAACACAGAACATTGCAACTGCGCAAAATAACGATTTATTCAAATTATTTCCAACTTTCTACAGCAGATGACATACTCAGTACTTAAACAAAATACAAATCGCACGAATAGCTCGATGACATTTGAGTGTTTCCGACTCTCTCCACTGTGAACCAAAAGAGCTAGTGCTTATGTTTGCTTCAACGACAAATTGGCCGCTGCAGTCCATGTATAGTATGTCAATGATGTATTATACATGGATTGACATACTATAGTACATGGAGAAATGTCGCAGCTTTTGAAATTCCCGCTACAATTTTTAAAAAACGAATTAAGTTGCAAATTTTGACATTTTGTCGACACAGTAAGGCATTGGAATTTATAAAGTGACGCATCTGCGCAGAGTAAGGGACAATTCAAAACTCTTGTGGCGGATTTATGATTACAATACCTACAACGTCATGCCAATTGTCATTTAAGCGTTTTATCTTTAGACTATGAAAATAAATTCTATAGTCTCAAAAAATGCAGACCCGAATTCAAAATTACAAAATATTATTATTGTTATTATTATTAAACTCTTTATTGAAATAAAATACGTATATAAAATATATAGTTTGACATTACTATACACATTTTTTAAATAGAAGTACATATAATGAAAACATTTAGTTAACTATATACAAATAGTGGATGGAAAATAGAAGAAAATGAAAAAATAAAATATGATGTTTGTACATTGCACATTTTTTTAAGTTCAGTATATTTTACAAATTCAAAAAGCTGTTCCGATACTTGTAGGCATTAATGCTAGGTATATTGCGAAAGCATTTTCCAACCGGAGAAATCGTTCAACAACACTTTCGTTTCTTGAAATGTGAGAGTCTCCTAATTTCAAGGAGCATTGGACATTGTGAAAGGAAGTGTAAAACTCCTTCAGCCCTGTTGTAATTACAGAGACTGCATATTACTTGAAGATCCTGTCTGTGTGTGAAAGAGCTTATAAAAAATGCCACATTTTGTAGAATGGAAGTGTACTTCAATTACTCTCCATTTATACAATGCATACTTTGTTCAATATCCGAAAACATTTAGCATTCTCCCGAAATTATGCAATCCATTTGAGAAATACGCAATACATCTCGAATGTTTGCTATTGTAGGGCTTCACTGTCGGCTGCTAAGTTTTTGGTTTTTGTTAGGTTTGATGATAGAAAACTGAATATTATATTTATATGCTCAATGAACAATTGTTAAATTTAATCAGCTAGTTTTCATCACTTCCTCAGCGGCTTCTCTAACAAACAACACAAGTATGGCGGGTGTTTTATCGCATTCAAAAATCCCACCGGTCACATCACGGATGAGTTCCAACTTATCCATTTGAAAAAGAAATGTAAGAATATGACCAGATAAAGGCGGGGATAGTTGTAAGTTGTGTTACTTTGTGGGGGCCTGAGTCATGCAAGTTCCTGGTTTTACCCAATTTTTTGGGAACTCGCCTTTCCCTTCCTGCGATGACAGTAATTTGTCAAACGTCCGATCTTTCCCAGTTCCAACAGAAAGTAAGTCGTTTACTGCCGAATGCCCGAAGATACTGTACCCTGCTTTAGATGCCTCAAGATTATGTTAGATTAGATTAGTTACCATGTCACTGCGGCCACAGGTGGGCCTATTGTAATATACTCCAATTAGAGCTCACTTATGATACCGGACTTTGTGATGAATCCTAGTAGATCTTTGAGTGGGTTGTCAGATATGTCATCATTCTCAAGGTAGTATTTTTCTAGATGGTGTTGACGTAATCTGAATAGGCAGTTGCAGTGACACAGGATGTGTTCTGCTGATTCTTCGTCCTCGTTGCATAATCTGCAAGTGTTATCTTGAGTTATTCCCATACTCTGAGGTGTTTTTTGACTTGACAATGTCCTGTAAGGAACCCTGTGACACTTCGAATCAGATTTCTAGTTAGATGTAGGCGTTGTTTCGTTCTTGTGTGGGAAGTGTTTGGCATGAACATTTTGGCTTGGCTGTTACCTTCAGTATTAGTCCTGTTTTTCAGCCATGTTTTAATATGGAATTCAGCAGTGCTAAGGGAAGTTTACAGAATGGTCTGGTCTGGCTAGTATATCTACTATTTCGTTGCCTACTTGTCCACTGTGTCCTGGCACCCAGATGAGATGTATAGTCCGTAATCCCATTCGAGTTTTGATGTTTTCTCGTAACTTTGTAGAAGTGCTGCTTTGCTGTCAGAGAAAATATATACGTTCTTGTTTGTTTTGGATTTATTTAGATTTTTTTTGGACATATTTCTATAGCAAAGATTAATGCTTAAAATACGAAGTTACATTTGTTCATGCTTGTGTAGATGATCGTTTTTGTTTTAACACCGGTTGCTCCTGCTCCAACTCCTTTATTTGTTTTTGATCCATCTGTGTACCATACATGAAAATCGTTGGCAAATGTATTGGTTTATTCTGTTCCCAATTCTGACGATTTGGGAATGTTACCTTGAAGTTTTGGCTGAAGTTGAATTTGTCATGGTGATTCCAAGTATTTCATCCTTATTCAGTTCCATAACATTTTCAGGATGGATTAGCTTTGAGTTATCGGCATTATCAGATATGAGATTGAAGGCATTTGTCATGGCTTCTTTCTGTATCTGAAGATGTAGCATGAAGGGGTGGAATTATAAGGATAACTTCCAGCGCTGCAGCCGGAGTTGTTCTCATTGCGCTCGCAGTTGCCACAAAATAAAATATCGTTTGCAATTACACTCAGATGTCGTAGTCGTTTTTATCTAATAGTTTAAGTACGAGTGGATATTTGTTTCTATAATGCAACAAATACTGTTTCAAACTACCCTTATAACCAAACTTCAACCACAAAAATAGGTGCTGTAGGTATATGTGGAAAAATTTGTGGGCATTTATATAGGAAATCAAAGTTCTCAAGGGAACGATTGATTTCTTTTTAACTATAGAACCTATTTGTCAAGTTTCAAGGTATTTAGTCGTATTAATGATTGGCAAAGCTTTCGAACGTAATGAAGGTTCGCAGAAGGTTATGCAAAGGCATTCTTTTGGTTAATTTCGTTGATGGTTCTCTTTTATGACGTCAATAATAGACAGGAAATCGAATTGAATTAAATGTAGGGTGTATCGAATTGCGTCCATTGAATTTAATAAATAAATTATGCGACCTTTTAAAATAAAGCACATGTCTGGGTCGCACGAGCATAATATAAATATACACCCTTCTAGCTACGTACCTACTTATAATTCGATTGGGTCTCAAATGTAATTAATTCTTTCATTACGTCTGTCCGTCTGCTTTGTATTTGGACTTCTTTAATTAGGTTTTAAGTATATTTGAGCTTAAGTACGTGAGGTTAACATGGAGAGCACTTCTTCGAAAATCTCGGCGAATATAAGCATCGTATGCCTCCAACGCTTTTAGAGTTTCAATTGGTTCAGCGGGTATAGCTTTGAAGATGATTGATCTTGTAGTATCACAATGGGCCTAGTCCGGCCTAAGAGAGGCTGCACTTAGTGTGGCCTGCCACCCAAACCTTTTCACTCTGTAGCTCAAGAATATTTGATTTGGGCAATTTTAATCAACAAAACTCGACAACAGCAAATAAAAAAGTAATTTCTATGAAAATGACACCTACCTTGCTGTCACATGAAAGCGACCGAAAAAAAAACGACAATCACAGTCATTGGGGACGTTCGGCTTCGGATACCTATAGTTAACGCGTTAACTAAGTAAGTTGATTTGACATTTGACATTTGAAAATTTCAACTGAGTATACAGTCATGATTTTCTTGACTATATTAATCAGCTTGCCCACCATAAACGTCAACTGCAAAAACTAATCACGCGACCAAGCTGGGCCAATAGAAACTCAAACACACCTGGGCAGTCAGCTGTCAGACTTACTAAACTAGAAATACGAACGTCCTCATTATCATCTTACGTAGAGCAAAAAATTGGATTTGGACTGTCAAATATCGCAAATCACCTTACAGAATTCCATCCCAGGTTAAAGAGAGACAATTTTGGTACTTCAAGCAAGAATCCCTATTGTCTTCGCTGAGAAAAAACTATAAGTCCACTATATAAGTTCAACTTCTCTATACATAAAAGAAACTGATTGCAAAATTAAACATTGTGATTGTGGAGTGAAACAGAAAAAAAAACATTCCTAGTAAGTATGTAGTTTTGAACTTAAAGGATGTTTACGGAAAGCACTAAAATGGAAAAAAAAACTATTAGTCTTCAACATCATGTGAATGATATGCCAATCTTCGTTAAACTTGACAAAACAATTTTAATACTCGCATTGTGTCGATTGATTCTTCCAAAAACCTGGAGAAGCATTCGCCATCTGCGCATTTTCTCAGAAAAGCCTGATTGCCTACACTCAGATGCAGATCGCAAATTTCTCTTTCGCCCCGGTCCAACAGGAAAAACGACAAACGGTGTTATCGATGTGCACCCAGTACGCAAAAGTAGAACGACGATCAATAACAATCGTTGTTGATATTTATCAATCATGTGAAATAAGCATAATTGGCTTATGGCTCATAATTGGTGACTTTTTTTTTTAAAGAAAAATGCCAAATGTTTTTTTAGCATTTTCTGGAATTTTGTGTATTTTTCGATGTTTGCTCCTTTTTATTGCAATTTCGGCATTTACTTTAGCAGTGCAACGAATTTTCACATGTTTCCCTCACATCAGATATAATTTTAAAGGAAACCGGATAAATTAGTGCGATGAATCCACTCTATCGTTTACGTGAATATATAAATAACTATAGTTACATGATCTAATACAGATATGGAAACGGTGCATCAAAGGATTTATATCTAATCTGAAGCTGAAAGCGAGCGTTTTTCGAAAGTTGAGTTTCCATATTAACTTTATATGTGCTTGGTTTTAAAGAAGCTGTGTTGTTTTTGTCATATTGTGCAATGATTGAACTTGTAAAAAAGTTTTTTTGGTTTCAATTATAATGAAAAGATAAATGTGATTTCTTCTTTATCTCTTTTAAATAAAATTTTTATAAGCAAAATACATCGAATGAATCTGATGATGGTTGTTCTCAAAGATTATGAACAACACGAAAATACCGAGGAAGTAGATGATGGACCTCATTCGTCAAAAAGGTACAACCACTGTTGCTAGATTTATCGAATCAAAAGTGTAATAATAATATCTTATCCTTAATATAGTTGATGTCCTGGCGCATCTTTTGTGTTCTCTCTGGAAGTTTTCCCGAATAGCTCAAATCTGCGATTGTGTTGCCTCTTTATGAAAAAGGGTGCAAAAATGAAATAAATAATTATCGACCAATTTCGCTATTGCCGTCTGTTTCAAAAATATTTGAAAATGTTGTTAAAGGCGGAGTCTTAAAATACCTCAATACCTCTTCAGCTAAATGCAGTTTGGGTATAGGGTTGGGTTTTCTACTGAAAACGCTCTTCTGGACTTCTGTTCACTTTGTAGATATCACCAAAGCCTTGTTGATTGCAAAGTATTGTCATACCTGCCCCACGCACTACCAACTACAGAAATTTTTAGTCCATTGCTTCTGTTAAAATTGTTTAACAGGCTCCCTGCTAATATACGAACTATTGGAACTAAGTTCGCCTTTCTGACTAAAGTTAAACGTTGGATTCTTGACTTCGACCACAATAAAATTGAAGTATTGCTGCGCTACATTGTTTAGTTGTAATTGTAATTAAAAATAAATAAATATTTTGGCACGACAGGTCTGTGGGACCCTAGGCCTAGCCTTCTCAAAACCATTCGTTTTGTGTGAGTTTTCAATTTTTGGGACGAATGGAAGGGATCTACAATTTTACGCCGAGGCCGAGTGCAAACGGCTAATTGAGAAGCTCATTCATGACAGTTTTACTCTCGGATGTTTGTCAGACGTTTGCGAGAGGTTGAAAAAAAGCCTTAAGATGTAATTTGGTTCTTTCGGGACTCAAACCGGGGACACCTCGCTTAGTAGTCCAACACACTAACTCTAAGCCACTGCGCCACCTTACCACTAGTTTCGTGTAAAAGTAAATCCTATTGAAATCTACGCGTGTTGCACTTATGCCCAATTTGCACTCAAAATAGCTTCCAAATTGTTTAAAATAAATAAATGCAATGCGGGACAAAAACCTGCGCGGGCATGGCACTGTATAAATTTGTATTGTAAATTTAGTTAAAAAAATCAAAGTTGACCTATTTATATAAATTCAATTGACGTTATGAGTGAACCACTATGACGCACGCATCTATGTTCTTTGATCGTGATGATGCGTTGGTTAGCATACAAAATTGATTGTCATGTCGTGTGTCAATTTCAAGGTAACGAGCTGACCCCCACACTCATACCATTGATTAAGTCACTGCAATCCCACTTGACATCTGTGATCTGGAATGCTGTTTTGTTTGGGCGCGATGGGCGATCCCAGAGCTATTATAAATGCAAATACACGTTTTTCGAGTTATATCGCTAATAGCCACATTTTCGAAGAAATTTTCACGTAGCACATTTTCGAAAACACAACATGAAATGTGCAACCTCTTTGACTAAATACTTGATCGGAGATTCGCCAAGTCTGATCTGATGTCGCACCAGACAGCTAAGACTCTCTTCATCGCAACATGTTATTTTCCCAAGGATGCCAATGTCTCCAATCGCACGATTCACGAAGCCAGACGTCAGAGTCAGACGTCAGACCTGTTTTGGCTACCGGAAACCAAAGAAATACGAATGCGACTCGTCGGACTCATGCGCCATATCTCAATCTACACAAGAGAGACTCCGTCTCAAGCTGCGAACTCTCTGTCTCTGCTCTGGTCATAGTCATAGTTAATGTAGGTCCACTGTGCCTGTACACACAGCAGTATTGGCTAGGTTTTTGCTCACTCCTCTACTTTGCCGAATATCCAACTCGAATCGGGAGGCCACACATCGAGAGCATTGCTAGCCTGGCAGAAAAAGAAACAGAAACGAATTGGTTTGTAAAGGTATACTACAAACGAACTACGCCTCGTGCTCACACAGCGACAACGCCATACCGCATACAGGTGAAGTCGCCAGAGGAAATTACCACACTACATAACGATTTAGTTGAGTGGATGGATGGCAGTTACCTACCGCTACCAGCTATATCTTTTCCTGCTCAGTTCGGCTTAGGCATTTCTTAAAACAATACACTGGCTTAAGTGGATTTGGCTTTTAGCATTGCGGTTTGCGGATAATTTGAACGTGTCGTTTCGTTGTTGTCGTCGTCGTCGTCGTCAACATTTTTACACTGCTGAGTGCGCTGCTCACTGCTCAGTCACATTTCAGCGTGCGCGATTGACAGTTGTTGCCATTTGTCGTGTCCAAACGACTAACGTTTGTGTGTTGTATAGTGCGTTGTCAGTTACGAGCTCTCTGCAGTTGAATCGAAGCTCAGGTGCAAATATTTCAAAATCCGATTGCGATATCTCTGCCGATCGATCGATCGATCGATATAGATACGACGTGTGTCTACAGTGCTAATCAAAGATTGACCATAACCAATTTATTTACAAGTTTTGTTTACGAAATGTTATTCACAAAATGTCACAAATAGTAGTGTGACGTGTTAAGAAAAGAAGAATCGTTTCGTTTCATAGTGCGGAAGTGCGAACTCAGCTTTAAGCCACCTGCGTAGTTTGGAAATACATACGCGTGAATATAATTACTGCGATCATCATTTGCTGATAGAACTGCGTTTTTCCACAAATAATTTTAACACTTTCTTCATCAACCTAAGGTGAGTGTAGTATTAAGTGCCGGAGAAGACATTTCCGCTCCTTAAGCAGAAAATGCGATTGCAATTGCGATGTGCGTGTGGGACAAGTTAATTGTTATTCAAAATTAGTATTCCTTCTACACATGTACCAAAAGTTAGTTGATGTCGTCTGTTATTGATGTGACAAACAAAAGAAAAAGAAAGAAGCTACGCATGTCATCAGCGGAGTAGGTTTTCCCCAGACTTTTTTAAGTTTCTTCATCTTTTCTCTGCTGCCGAGTCGATCTCTCAAGGACTGATCAAACCGCTTTTGAATTTACCTACACACAAATTGGCCGATCTGGCAATAATTTTCTGTATTGTGCCGAGACGAATGTGGCAAAATTTATGCTTGTAGCATAAGTGGAATTTTTATTTTGGAGGCGAATTAAAACTGCTGCTGAGTAATTTTGCGCTCGTGTCAGCGAAAGTCATTAGAGACAAAGAAGGCTATCGGTTTTGTTCATTGACTTGGTTATTCGGAGACCTTCGGCTTGTGCGGTGGTATTTTATGTGAAATTCTAAGCCACTGGGAAGTTGGATGTAGCGTTTTTGTTTTAATGTTATCGATACAAATTTGTTTAGTCATGCTGTGGAATAGTATAGGAGTGATTGCTTCGGGGTTGGTTTTAGGCCCATAGTGGGGAACACCAATACACATTGGTTGATTATAAAGAGGAATTAAATCAAAGTCCCTTAAAAAACTCTGTTTGATCGTAGTTTGTGCATTGAATTTGAATCTGAATGCTAAAGGAGCTGCATATATTTCGAAAAGTTTTGTTGTGCTTCTTTCGAATCTGTCAAAAAGGGAAATTGAGGCTTTGTTCGTAACTTCACGTTAAAAGAATGGCTTCCAAACAAATGATGAATGATTTTTATAGATTTCTACAAAAGAAATCGCCCTGTCACAGAATGGCTTCGAGTTTTAGGATGCGGTTTACCACAGAAGAGTCGGCTAAGTGGCATGTCAAGGTCAACTGACAGGCAATCAATGTTCAACCAATTGATCATTAGCGGTATTAGACTTCTTTTTGCAGAAGTTTGCAAGGTCAGTCAGAAATTATAAGTGAATTTGAAAATTGAACAACCTTTTATGTGCTTTATAAATTAAAAATAAAATTTAAGCAGTTGTGTATCTGATATTGAAGCATTTTGTTATGACGATAACAACGAAAAACAGCATCACCTTGGTGAGCACAATTTACCTCTTCGCAACACTCCAGTTTTTTAAATGAAATAGCTTGTCGACTAAAGGCCGACATTTGTGGATTTAATATTTCTTTTAGTCTTGTAAACCTTTAACCTTGCATTTCACAAAGCCCATTAGGAAGAAGTAGGTAGCAGTGATCTGTCAGTAAATGACTGGATTTTCTGAGGCTATATGCCCTGAGGAGACATTTACCAAATGGGACAGAAATCATTGTTAATGGAACCACAAGTACAATTCTAAGATATTTTAAAAGAAATTAAGCTAAGATAGATTAGTAAAAATTATATCTCATCTGATGATTTCGGACAAAATTAGCCAACTTTGTGAACTGAATATTGAGGAAAGGTTGTAGACTTTCGTCAGCTTATTGGCAGAGCATTGACAGATCTGAATAAAATGCATTGTGTTTGTGCATTGTGTTTTCTTAAAGTCGACTAGATTGGTCAGTATCAAATGTACCCTGAACGCAAAAACTATATTGACTGGTAACGTCACATTTAATTCGTCAGCCACATATATGCGAACTGTCAACTTGGTACTCGTTCTCGAAATAAAATCGAGGGTTGCGAACAGCTGTCGCGAAGAACACGAGGTTCTTTGCACTCAGCACAAGGTATCGCTCCCGGGACATGAAGGCATACCAGGCAATGAAAAAGCGTATTAGCAAGACTAGGTTCGACAGCTGTTTCAGAACCAGCTGATCCCTCTGTAAATATTCCGCCTTGTACCCTCAAGCTAGAAGCAGGGAGAAACCCACAAGAGAGGCGAACATTAGATGCACTGCACAAGAAACTTGCCGTGTCACAAAAACGATAGGTATGGCCGATCTTCAATGAGGCCAGAACCGAGAGTCTCTTACGGAAGGATAGGAAAGCCCTTTCCACCCTCGTATAGGTATCATAATACTCTACGGTAGAGGCTGCGGTGATGTGGAAGCTCTTGAGGACACAACCCACTATGCCACTACCCAAGTCTACAGCACAACAGGCACACATTCCTAGGGAGGCACTTCTTTCAAGACCTAGACGAGCTTTCCAGCGGACCAATAGACGAGTTAATGCGTCAAAGTTAATTCATCAAATTCACGGGATGGTTGTTATGTAACAACATAGTAAGTAATTAATTGCAACACTTATAGACAGAGTTATAATGGGTAAGGAACAACCTCTATCCCTGACGGGCTTTAAAATGGATTAGTAGGTATTGATCTGAGTGTGGCACGGAGTATTACCAGCATACCCACCAACATAACCTACCCTATGCGATCTATCAACTGGGTACTGGGTCACGAAATTCTTGACAAGATTCGTCGGCTAACCATATGCATGAACGTTAAATGAAAATACTGTTCATGTGATCGATCTAGGGCAATCAAAACTGAGACATTTTAAGTCAGCCAACTGTCAGACTTCCTAAAGACACAAAATCAAAATATCGAATCTACGAGAGAAAAGAAAAAGTATTGAACTATATTTCTGCGTCCCAAATCTATAAATTTTTAAGCTTCGCTTTGTATTTATAACCCACCCTATAGAAGATAAATCAATATGGCAATGAATACAATTGCATAATGGCATGGCGACAAAAATTATACAGAAACACATTAGTGGAAGCAACCAGCTGATCACAAACGCTAACCATCCAAGATCGTTGGAGTGCTGCGAACAATTAAATGGGTATATTTGACTAATATTTCTTTTAAAAAAGCCAAATTCTAAGCCGCGCTGTCATTTTTGACAGTTCTTCTGGTTTTTGGTTCAGTATTTTTTGACAAATCAATTTTTAACCTACGAATTCGATCCTTTTAATCAATAAATCGCGTCACGAGCTTCACTTTTATCTCCTTGGATTTGTGAACAAGCAAACTTAAATTCGTTATTTGATAATTCGGTCCTTATAGTTCATGGGCAATATTACCTTACAGTGATGAAGGAATATATTGTTGAAAGAAGGGGCGATATTAATTCGGAAAACGTTCAATTCGTTTTATTAAATTAATGGCCTATTGAGGACTAAATTCAACATCAACATTGAGGCTAGGGTGAAGTGGGCTAAGAGTTAACTTAAATTAATTTGAAATTTAGGCATTAAAACCTCCGTTAAAATTAAGTGTTTTTGGTTTTAGCCAACAGATAGATTTTGGAAATTTGTTTTATTACGATCAGTCTCAAAGTTCTAGAAGGTGAATGTCATCATATAAAAGCAACATTAACGCACTTCTAATAATCATGGAATTGAGTATTTGAGAATGTATCGTGAGCGACCCACTTACCCTACCTTACCCTATCCCTTGATTTATTCAAACGAAACTTTCACTTTTAAAATTGTATTTAATTTAGGTATTTCACAGTTTAGAAATTTGTGGCGTAGTGATGAGTGTGCTAGATTACTTAGCTGGGGTCTAAGGTACAAATTTATCATAGGGTAAGGTCTAATACCCCCTGTAGTTGCGCCAACTATTTGTTAATTTACTAAATGTTTTGTTAGGAATAGGAAAACTACCTACTTACAAATTTAAAACATTGAGGTCATCTGCCCAGGTAAATTTTTGTTTTTCTCAATGACTTGAAGTTGGTTTCACACAGCATGCTTTGCAAATATCTACTCCATAGTTAAGTATTCTATTTCAAATAATTTTTCCATAAAAATTAAGCTATGCTTTTGCTTAAATTATGGAAATAAGAGAATGCTTACTTTCTATTACACATCACATTTGAAGTTATGTAATGGAGGCCGATTTTGAAATTAACGCACATTTGCATTTCTAGGCAAATGCTGCCTTCGGCTTATTTTTGCATGCAAATTTTGTGTCCGACGTACCCATAATATTCATGTATATTGTAAGATACACTGTCTAATTCAAAATTTTATTTTCAAAAATTAACCGAATTACAGTCGGTGTATAATTTTTCGAACCCTAAAAGATAGATATGTGATGCAGCACTGAGATCTCTACATTGACTTTTACGCTTCACTTTTTATCCATTCAGTTCTTAGCATATTTATCACCTTTTCTCTTTCACAAAAATACCTGTAAAATTTACCCTAAAAAGTTTCTTTTGACTATGAACTGTCAAATCTCTCACAACATATTAAATAAATGGTACCTATACCTTGAGTTCAAAAATTTTTAATTTTGTTAAAATTTCCAATTTTAAAACTACCTTGACTATAGCAAAATTTATAAAATAACCTACATAACTTATATTTTCTAACATATTTTCCCATTTAAACTATATATAATTATTCATTTAAAAATTAAATAAACATTAGTTTCAGTTAAATTCCATTAAATATTTCGAATCGCTATAAAACTTTGACACATTAGAATGTAGTGGGGATGTTCAAACTCTAGTATACATAAGTCTGACAGTGGGTAACTTCATGTGCTTCGGTTTTTTCGTTGACGTTTATGGAGAGGACTCTCGTTAAGAATTTTGTGACTGATAGTTCGTATATGTGGCTGACGTAGAATAAATGCCATTACCGACAAATCTAGTTTTTTTTTTTTGAGGTGCTTCTAGTCCAATCTAGTCGACTTAAGACAATTTGATTTTTGAATGTGCCTCAATTGGCATTTATCGAGAAGATTTTGGCCCATTTTTCCATGTCATGCCATTCACTTGCGTAGGTACACATATGTCACTCAATATTATGTAGTTATGAAATGTGATTCTCTGAAAGTAATGAGAACAGTTATTTTACTTCAATGTTTATGGATTGTTTTGGTTTTCACGACCCTGCTAATTATGCCTCTATTCAACTTTACCAGGTGTTTATATTTCCACGTTAGATAGTTGACAGAATTAGTAAGCTAGGGTTTCAAACGCTGACAATATTATACTGTCATATGTCCATGCACTTGTTAAGTGGATAATATTTCATCATAAGGAAATATTACTCAAACTATTTAATGTGAATCTGGTAGCACTTTTTTGCGAGTAGAAGAAACTGAATATTCAAAGATTCAAATTCAATACATAAGTCTTAATGTTTCTACACTAAAAATCAGAGTGCGTCATTATACGAAGAAAAAAAACACTAATCGAAAGGTTAAAAGTCAAACTGTATTCAGACACACTATATTTCATGGGGAACGCCGATGGGACCGAAAGGGACCAACAATGACTATTTCAAATTCTTATATTTCCCAAATAAGCCCGCCAACGTATTCGACTGACAGGTTGATAGAATACACAGCAGCTTATGGAAACCGAACCATAGGCATCGCACGTGGCGGATGCGACGGATAAAGTAGGTTTACTTTCTACTTTTCTGTGTGCGGCATGCGTTGACACTTTGACAGTTGGCACAGCGGGAGAGGAAGCTCTTTCATTGGTGGAAATATTGAGAGTGAGAGAAACTGTCATGGTCGTTTGGAAAAATTCAAAATAAAAATATTTTGTGGCGGGCAAACAACTATTTTAAAGAACTCATGTGAGTATATTGTGTTTTCAATGCAATTCGTACCCAAATTTCTTCGAGCAACATGTTTGAGGAACATCTCATTGAGACTATGTATGAAGTGAATTCATCGGTAGTTAACATTTGCGACGGATTCTATGGGACTGCTCGTTCCGTCGAATACGTCAATATTGCCGGATCCGTCGCCGCAACGGACGGTACGGACGCGACGGATTCTATGGGTTGGGCCCTTAAAGCTCAATATTATGAGCTATGACTAAGAAACGCATACAGAGCGCTTACAAATCCACATACAAGTTACTTTATGTCAAGATATGTCCAATTTATTATAATTTTCCTTCGTAATGATCGAGTTGTTTTTATAGCAATTAGGAGAGCTCTTAATATGTTCTTTGCGAGAGAAAAGAGAGGCGTAAGGTCTCGCAACCACAACCACTCGTTTGTGTAAGTTTATGTTTTTTTTTTAACGAAAGCAGGGGACCTACAATAGTATGCCGAGATCGAATGGCTCAATCGATAAGCTTTCCTTTGTACTTCTTCTTCTTCTTCTTCTTCTTATGTACTAGGTATATTTAGAAGTAAGCCATTTGCTGGCGCTCTGTTTCCAATATTGCTAAACTCACCAGTGTCACCTTACTTAGTTCTGTCAATGATGTTGGTATCAGTGACGTATGCAAGAAGTTGAAAAGATTTTTGCTTCTTCTAATTGACGCCTGAATTTTATGCAATTTTCGTATACCTATTCAAGTCAGATGACAGCGCAATTTTCTCAGCTTTTATAAAATTAAATGGGCTTAAGCTACTTTGAAAGCCACTTGAGCTCTGTAAACTCGCGAAGTGTGCCTCTAATCCTTTATTATTGACTCGGTATACAATTGAAATGGTATTGCCACACTGACGTAAGCTGGATTACTTCCCTCCTTTCATCTGTGGAAATTCTTTCAATAACACAGCTCGGTTAAACTTTCCATTCGAAGCGAAAAATAAAATGTCAAACAGAAGTTATGCGTAGCTGATGTGCAGCCAAATACTACACAAATAAAAAACACATAATTTAAAACAGTTTATTATCAAACTGTATATATAATTCATCCATAACTATCTAATTGGCTAACTGTTCTATATTAATACCCCCAAGCATTTTGATGAAAAATTCGTGCAGCCGTACACTTTGTCTGTGCATTTTTTCCTACACAACTGTGAATGAATGATTATCATTAAATTTTAAAGATGGCTTGATCTTTATTTATACCTATTACGGATTTCTTCATTTAGATCTCGTGCTAATAAAAAATAAAAAAAAAACACACGCCGACTATAGAGGCATTTGGAAGTCAGCGGTTTATGTAAAGTAGTCGACAGACAACATGTTTTACGATATAAAAAAACAGTTTTTGCCTAAATTGATGCCTACTGTCATTAATAAATTTGTAGCGTAGGGTTTAATTATGACTTTTATGAAATACTTTACTATAAGACGCTTATCTACGATGTGTATAATATAACTCTGCTAACTGTTTGTTTTTTCCCAAGACGTCGTTTTTTAGCACTTTTCAGCTTACGAGAATATTAGTTCAACAACTAAACCCATTTCCAACTGCAAATGTCACTGATACATTTTATCAATTATTGATCCTTGACAAGTGCAAATTAAGAGTTATGTCCCTCTATTTAAATAAAATCATCTATGATTTGACAGATATGCAAATGTAACGAATATAATGACAGTTGGCTTACACATAAACCGCTGCAATCATCTCTCTGTCATTTCATCTTTTTCTCTAAAGTTTTATTTGCTCGTAACTGTGAGGTTACGTGATATGAATTTCATCCGTTCAATGACACCATCTTTTGCCTATACGAACGAGTAATAACTAAACTGAATATATCAAGGATTCACTGACATCTGGCTTACTCTATTAATCACTTTTTGTTATGAATCTTTATTGCGGCAAATGAAGTAATAATCATAGTGCCTCGTAAAGTTTGTATTAAAATGGAAATTTCGAAAAGCGTGCATGAATTAAAATGAAAAACAAACTACACCAAAGACACCTTTTAAGTTTCGAGCTGAATGATTTTATTTCCACAAAGGGAATAATTAGCCGAAGGGCTAAATCATGTTCATTTGCGGCACTTACTAGACGTCACGCGTTGGTGCATTCAACCTTTGCTTCAACAGCAAAACAACATCAAGCATAAATAATTCAGCTGCTTTACGCTATCTTTATCTGTCACTAAAGCCTGAGTACCTATTAGGCTAACTAGCTCGGCGTATTTATTTGTGGTAAACAACAACATAATCTAGAGGTCAAGTGATATGCGATAAAAGAAAATAAATCATTGCCAAACTTTTTCGAGCTACCATTTGCGCAAGTATTCATGCTGATCTCTGTCACATTTGCAAAAGTGACAGAGATCTGCTGTCAGCGGACCATGATCAGTTTCATGCTTCTTTTGTGGAACGTCTGCATTCGTTTCAGTTTTTCGATTTATTTTTGGTTCTTTTATGAATTTGGTATAAGCCTTTTGTGAGGAATTATTAATGAAATAAATCTTAACGAGGTTAAAGCCAGACAAACACACCTTCAGATATGTCGTCATTCGTGTAAAGACCGAAGGTCAGATCTTAGATTGTGTAACGAAATTCAACGAGCTAATGCGTAGCGCAGGCAGTTGCAGTTTTTTTTTTGTTAAGGGCTTAGGCGAAGTGACAATGAAAAGTTAACCTAATTATGTAAATACATTTTGCGGGGCAGGCATTTAAATCCTACGTCAATTTTGTTCAAGACTTCAAGATAAATTGTGTAAATTCTACAGGAGGAAGAAGATGATGCTACCAAATTTTTAACTGTCCTTCGTTGACTACAAAAATGAGAGCAGCTTTTTAATTGACGTTGTTATAAAGAGGTACCTATAACGGACAAAAATTTAGTTGTTTTAGAATATGGTCTTTTAGCGCAAATAAAAAGTACAGGATCGCGTTAAAATATAAATTTGAGGAATGTAGGTAAGTTCTTTTTAGACAAACAAAATCCAACAGAAAGGTACAAATTCATAGTTCTCAACTTTTGCATTGCAAAACAAACACAAACAACTCTTGCCATCTGTCACTTATAATAAATTCGTGAAACGCTTTGTGATTATATTGTTTACTTTTGCAATAGTTTTTGGTAAGGCATTTCCATTTTGTGCAGTGAAGTACTTAATTAAAAAAATATTGTGGATGTGGTTCCAAAACATAGTGAGACAACTGCATTTTATATTGTTTGCAATAGGAAAGTGAAATATAAGTATTTGACAGCTGTCTGTTAACGTGTTAAATATTTTAATGGTTGCATTCAGTCAAAAAAAAAAATCAGCAGTAGACAAAACTAACGATAGAAAACTATCGAGTGCTCTGGAAGTTTATTTGTTTCGGTAGTTAAATGGAAACGGAACCACTTTCTGTTAGACCAGAACAAAAGACACAAATACGCAATTTGCCACAACTTTGTTTAGTTTTTGTTTAAACCCGCCAAATATTTTATGTTTTAAGTTCCGAGCTATGTAGGCTCTGAAACAAGAGATCGGCAGGGTATTAATTTGCTGTCGCTGTCAGCACAATATGGAGAAAGGTAGCGAAAGACCTTGCGAAGTAAAAAGGTAGAACTCAACGCGCATCGGTTTCGGTCAATGTCAAGAAACAAGTAACATAGATATTATTTATAACTTCCGTCTTTCATTTGCTCGTATGGATATGCGTTCTGCGATTTGGAACTAATTTTAAAACACGATGCTGTTTAATTTACTCCGTCACAGTGTTGTGCATTTAGATAAAGTGGTGAGTGCAGAACTCGCATGTGTTCTAATCTTGCTTGGCAGTTAATTTTGCTCATATAATATTTTTTAAATAGAACATTTTCGTAGGAAAAAGTGCTGCCATTTTTCTCAAAGTTAACTGTCTTAGCGGTTTTTGCACCTGGTGTTGTTAATAAGTAGAAATAGGGGTAATCAAAAATTTCAATGAAAAGCAATATCGGGGACTGTAAATTTGTGTTTTTTTGGAAATCCCATTACTCCACGGCTTTATGAATATTAAAGTGAAGCTTTACAAAGTCCTACTTATTATACTAGTTTGAGTAGAATGGAATATCCGACGGGACGTTCAATACTCAGATCACTGTTTGACAATTCTACTTCCATAATTCATCTGTTAAAGTTTCAGCTGCTACACGTTTGAAAGTTTATTCAAGAAATTTGCTGAATAAAAAAGCAGTAACGATTCTCAGTCAGGGGTGATTCTGATGAAATGCTGTAAGGAAGCCGCTCTCATTTTTACAATACGACTCAATCTCTCAACCAACCTTGGTGTGATTTTGCCAAGAGTTAAATTGCGAACTGAAAAAGGCTTTGTTTTTTTCAAAATTGGGTAAAGGGCGTGGTACCTCACAGTTCATAGTTCATTCAAAATGGTGTACAGTAATCCCCGGATTCTTGCATCAAAGAATTGCAATTATGAGAATTCCGCTTTATTTCCTTGAAAACGCAATAAAGCGTAGACAATTGACGTGTCAAGCATCTTTGATTTTATTAATGCTGTAAGCACAAAAGGTTTTCAATGCTTTTGTTGTGTGTTTTAATTTAACCGGGAGATTTTGTATGACGTTTAATGAGAAGATATAGTTTTTGTAGTGCAATTAACCGGGTAACCCATTTAAGCGGGACGTATTTAAACGGGAAAATGTATGCACATTTCTTATGGACTGCTTTGTTTGCTTTGAATTCAACGAGCAACGCAATTAAGCGAGGGTATCTTATCCGGGAATCACTGTAGGTATCTCTAAAACCACGGAACCGATTGAGCTTAAACTTTCAAACAAACTTTGCTATTAGCTCGAGTGGTATTTTGTGAATAATGCCAAATCCGTGGGACTAAGTTAAGCATTTTTTTAATACAGCAACATCTATAACAATTTATAGGAAAACTGTTCCATCACGGCCTAGGTAAATTAGTTTTTCAGTCATCGCGATTGGCTCATTTTGTTGCTAGTGTTAAACCTTTTGGCATTAATCTGGTTATTGTAGCAGAAGGCATTAGGTGTATTTACCCCACGCATTATGGCTGGCATGCAGTTTAATATTTTCATGACAATATTCGCCAATCGGACTTCATTCAAACAACTCCCTAACACTGCCATTTATAATTGAAATAAACTGTCAGGTTTTCAGTGAAATCGGTTGAATACTTCTTGAATAAAATCAGGCGATTGTCTCAGTGAAAGATGTGTACCTATATACTTTGCGATTATTTCCAAAAACGGTCTGCCCCGCCTAAAGCATCACTTGACCTAATACGCTATTGCGTAATAATTTTAGTACACGTTTGTGAAAGAAATAAAAGTTCGAGCCAGGGTTATTGACCAGAACGCTCGATAAGTAAACCACTGACTCATAGCTCTCATACCGAGAACTCCAATCTACTCGTAATGCGTATCTGCGTATCAGAATAGCAATAAATCGAATTCCTCAAACTCCTCCGCTTGTACACTTTTTTTATTTTTTTGTTTATTTAAATAAAACCTACCTACTATAAAAGCTGTTTTTTTTTTTGTTCTTCATCAAAAAATAAATGCCGGTGTTGAGTAATAAAATGTGTTATACACACAAGTGTTGTAAAAAAGAGAAAAATCCAACCAAAGATGAGTACCTACTCGATTTGTTCCGATTTTTCCTACGGCTATTTTAACAAATTTAATAGCATTTCGCTGTCCATGCCTTTCGGTTAAAAATCTTATTAAACGTAAATATGTCTATGGTCAACAATAAAAAGGTGTGCAGTCGAAATATAAAGGTTCTTACGCTGGTCGCCACAAAATTCATGGCACGTTCTTTTGAATGAACGCGAATCCAGATAAGTGGTAGCAAATTCATAAAAAAAACCATCGTGTACTCAATCAGTATGTAGCTGGTGTGTCTCTTAAATTGTTTGGTTACTGCATAAAGCCGGCTCGTAAAAATGATTTCATGGTCAAGAGCGTATAGACCATCTGTGAAAAAGCAAAGCGAACAATTAAAATCGCGGTCACTCTAGATACAATTCAAGGCAATAAAGATATGCTCAGACTCCATCCCGGTAGGTTTGTCCACGTTGAAATGTTGTTCTTCTTGGGAAATTGGTCATGGAGTAAAGGTCATCGGGCAGATTATTTCAGTTTCTCAGAAAATTTGTCAATGTAAATTAAGTACATAACTGAGTTGTAAACGGTCTTGTTCTGTACATATTCTCATATTGATAGGAACAAGGAACACTTGATCACTTTTCTTATTCAAAATACACACAATATCCAAACTCAGCATCCATAAAAAATGTTCTGTATGATTTCCCTCAAGATCGGAATGGAAGCAAAACATAATCGCAAACGAGTCTTCAAAGATGATTCTAAACAGGACTGGGAGCGGGCGTATTCTCAACAGAATTACATATTTCAAAATTTTTTCGCCTTCCCAACGCAGCCAGCGTTTTTCAGGTAGAAGTGCTGGCAATCAGGGAAGTATATGGACTGGTCGGGAAGCAAGTGACCTTCAGGAAAAAAAAATAGCTATCGACGGCAACAGCCATGTGGCGGTTAAGGCTCTCTATTCGACCAAGTCTACGTCCAATTGTGCTGTGGACAGCAGGAAGACACTGGACAGGGCGTGTCAGCTGTCATAGATTTGAAACAAGGATTGTTTAGGTTCCAGGCCATATGAACAGACAGCCGATGAATTTGCCCGAAGTGCCTCTTGTCTTTCCGTACAATCTGCGATAGCAGTTCATCCACCGCCGGAACATACGCAAAGAGAAGAATCATCCTGCACTTCACTTTAAAGACGGGGACTACGTGAAATAATTTGAAGAACTGCATCATTTCCTATCCCAGAACGCGTGCAGATGTCACTAGAATAAAAGCAATTAGTACGGGCCTTACGGAACTCATGCAGCCAAGCTTGACAGTTGACAACCCCCATAACACCCACTGCCGTAGCTGGCGCAAAAAAATAAAAATGAATCACAGGTTGGTTTTGAACTCCTCTAACATACCTTTTTCCAAATATCTAAAGGTTCCTGTGAGTTGTGTTTTCCACTGGAGGGAAACAGGAAAATAGCCCTTAAAACGAACCAACTTTTGCCCTTCAGGTGGAGTTTGTGTTTTCTGGGGATTGTAGTCAAGTAATTAGCATAGATTAAGTGAAGCGTTCTCTGAAATCTCTGTAAAGACGGATGAAAGTGGTGGTTCACTTGATTTTGACACACCTTATGATGTGTTGGACCCTGACAGAGAGGATTGGTCTAGGAACTTAATTCATCGGGAAAACGAGGCATCGGTATACTCTGACAACTCCAAGACCACAAATGGCGCTGAAACTTCCGGACACATGCAGTGTGTTCCAGGCAGATGTTCTAGCCGTACTTAAAGCTGCGGAGGCACTTGAGATGAGATCGATATCCAATTAGAATATCGCCATCTTCATCGATAGTCAGGCTGCATTTAAAGCACTAGAGTCACAAACCACCAAGTCTGAGTTAGTCAGGAATTGTCGCATAGTGATCAAGGCATTGTACTAGCAGAACCGTGGTATTGACGGTATTGACGGTAACGAAAAGGCAGACGTTCTGGCCAAGGAAGGAGCTGGGCTCCCACTTGATGCAACGATCGAAGGTATAAGACCACCTATGGCTGTGGCCAGAAGAATACTTTTTGAAAAAGTCTTCAATAAAGCAAACACAAGGTGGTCACAATTAGAAGGGCATAAGGTTTCAAAGGCACTGTGGCCTGTTTTAAATCGGAGGAAGTCTGAACAATCAATCAATTTCAGCAGAACAAAGTTGAGAACAATGATAGGAATACTCTCCGGGCATTGCCTTCTTAGGAAGCATGCCATGAGACTAGGCTTTGCTGATACGGATACATGCAGGTACTGTGACGACCTACAGGTCGCGGAAGACATCACACACCTTCTTTGTAAATGTCAAGCAATGCCTCGGTGTAGAAGAAAGGACCTCGGCATGTACTTCTTTAATAACTTGGAGGAAGTTGGTTCCTCAAATAGTATTGAGGCCATACACTGAAATTGTGTAGGGAAATCAAATGCTTGGATGAATTGGTCTAGCTTCGTAATGGTTTTAACCGTAATGGTTCCCTGGGGATGGCGATGGGCCCGATATGGTGCCTGGTCTATTGTGAAGATTTCACAACCCCCATCAACCTAACCTAACCTAGCATAGACGGTAGTTAAATAGCTTCGCTGCTTTAAAACCGCGTATTTAAACGTAGATTATAGGTTGGGCTTTTCCAATGTCCCATTAATCTTATTCCAAAAGGGATCCACAGGTCCCATTTTATCAGATCTGACGGGAGATTTGTACTCCAGGACGCTCGAACTTTTTTTTTCGGTGTATGGATTATTTAAAATGCAGCGTGTAACCTGGGAAATGGATGTTCATAGGACGAGATCTGGAGTCTCTGTAATGAAAATTGTCTTCATTTGGTTTTTGTTTAAAGGTAGGCGAAGGAAAAGATTTTGAAACAATTTAAGTTTGTCTTATCGCACTATCGACAGAGGTAGTTGATGAAAGTGCTACAGTCTGACTGCCTTATTATCTCAGTGGCCTTGGGTGATAGCGGTTATTCTGACGATGCCTTTTTTGCGTTTTGCTTAGAAGACGGGCTGTTTTTTCGGCGCTTTAATTTGGCCACATCTGTCACATTTTTCGATAAAAACAGTTCGTCCGCCTGCTTCATCAGAGAGGGTGGACTAAATTGGAATTCTGAAAAAATTGCTAAAGGCATGGAATCTCAGCCTGATTGGAAACTACTACCACTCATTCCCATGACTATTGACTATCCCAGTTCACAACTAATCTCTTCTCTACATAAATTAAAACTATAGAGTAAAAAGTGCTGGACCACGTATCAGGCGGAAACTACTAGACGGATTTTGATGATACTTGACATAGTGATGACATATGCCTTGGGTTGGGACTTAGGATACTTTGTATCCCGGAATATAAAGTGGTTCTTACAAAATAGTCAAAAAACTGTATATCTGTAAGGAAAGTTCTAATTATACAAACCTAGCTCAGTATTGGCTTATCGGATTAAAAAATAAAAAAATTGGTGGATTTAGTTAATTTTCCCTTGAATAATTTAAGACATAGAACATCCTACTGCGTTGTCCTAAAGCTGAGTAATGTTCAAAATATCGCCCACAATTTTCTTTTATTTGTATACTATTTGCCAGTAGTTTGGAAATGGACTGGTGGCATTCGTGTGTCAAGTTTCTTAAGTTCTTAACTAATAAAATTATGCTAGACTTTTAATTGTTGTTGTTGTTATTGTCTTGGTTTTTGCTTTATATTGCTTTTAAAAAGGTCCAAGGGTAGGAACATATTTATAAAAAACTGTTCGATGTAGTTCGATGAAAATACTTTTTGTCTTAAAAGTGGCAGGCGGATGATACAAGGTCAGCTAGTCTGTCATATGACTATCAAATCAAACCATGTGGACATTGTTGTATTTCTCCAACTGCTACGCTTTTTGCCGATCTACTAACATTTTTTTAGCAAATTCAGGGCTCTTGTGTGTCTACGCTCTTAGCTAAAAACGAAACATTAACCTTGTTTTGACACTTCAGGTTCAGCTTGAATGCGCAATATTTATGGAGTTTTCTTAAGTGATTACTCCAGCAGTGGTGCTTACTTTCAGTATTGTACTTGCTAAGCTTGTTAGGCTAGTTAGGTTCAAGTCTTCTAACAGACAAGACTTATAATCTTATTTCCTTCTATTCGATAGGTAGCCCGAACTTTTTTAATAAAATGTAGTTTCCATCTTGATGACATGACACCATAAACTGACATTTTTAAGCTAGAAATACACACGTTCTTCATAAATATATAATACATACTTGGAGCGTTTTTGTTAAATATTTTCGAAACGATGGACATCCACCTTGGTATATAAAAAGGGGCATCTCCTTCAGATATCTATTTCGCGTCGCATTTGACGATGCTAACCTACTTTGTTAGCTCACTCCGACAAATATTCGAATGTGACTCTATCTGTTTCCATAAAAGGACTGACGTTGCTTCCGTAAATTGTTTAAACAAAGCAATTGAAACCCTAGAGCTACAGTCTTCGGCTGGTCACGTTCGGACGTCAAAATAGGTATAATCTAGAAAAGTATGATCAAGATCATAACGGCTGATCGTAATCAATTCATAATATCCCAAAGCAGCTCAGAAAATATCCGACTTGTATATGTCTGTGTAGTATACAAATCTATTTGGTTTAATAAAGTGAAATGTTTTATTCATAGCACGTCGCAATCTGGAACTCCAAACACATCGCGGAAACGTGCGATCGATTCCCAATTGAGGGGACGAGTTCATAAATACACATTCGTCCGCTCCCTTGTGCAAAACACATTAGAAACTGTATGATTCGTTTGATTCATTGAAACTTCTCCAAGATACGTCATTCGAAACGCATCTAGAAAATTAAGTGCAAATTAGAACCGCCTAGCAACCTGTTGTAGATGAACTGAATAGAATCTTGGTTTCATTTGTCAATTTTGTGCGCCTTGTTGTTGTGTAAATATCAAGAAGGCTTTCACGATGAAGCTTATATCTCCAAGTGAACATCTGATAAGTTTGAAGAACATGCCTTAGGTTCTATTTATCTTGGAATGTTTTGTCAAACCTATGTTGGTTAGCTGACTCTCGAACGTCCAATCAATAATTTAACCTGTTCTCTGAGAGCACAGTTCATTGACCTGACACAAAAAACTTTGCTAGCTTTGATTTTTTTTGTAGAAATCATTTTAAGCAAAATTTAGCTCAAAATATTCAAATTTTAAGCCACAAACAAACATGTTTTAATGGATAGAGTTGGAAAGATTTGTCTTTGAATGACCAGGAGTTTCGGTCTAAAAATATCTAATTAGACGAAGAAAGGTGGATTTTCTCTTTTATTTAAATTTGTACATAAAAAAATGTATAACGGCGCCCTTTCTAGGCCAAACTTGTTGTGTCCGCTGCTTGAGTGATTTTATTACTATTTATGCAGCTGGAACTGGTATTTGAAAAAAACTTCAAAAATGAGTGACCGTCTTGAAATCATGCATCTGATGCATAACTATCTACTCATGTATCAGAGTTAACACAGAGCTGTTTAAAATAAGGTGCGTTAGGTTTGGGGGAAGTGCACAGCTTTATGTACTGTGCTACCACGGTGGCATTTTGGTCCATTTGATCCCTTAGTTTTGGTCGTGATCATAAAAATAAATTTTTATTGGACAACAAAAAACTTGCATAAACACTTTACCTGTTTTCTTAAAGTTGTTCCTTAGCGGAGTTGGCCGTTCTTTTAACAAACCTGATAATTTTCTTCAATGGTAGCTGCACTCTTTCCTCTAAGTCTCCGAGAAGTCTGTCTCCCAGATATCGAAGTCGACTAGTTTGGAGGTTTGGGTAGGTGCTTAATGGATTCCGTTTCTTCTATAGCTTGACATCTCCTGCAGTAGCCTGGTGAGTTGATGCATAGTCTCGTGGCCTATGGTGCAATGGCCTGTCAGTAGACCCGTTAAGATACGAACGAATGCACCTTGTTCTTTTTTCGTCGATTCTTGGCCAAAGGCTGCGAGATATAACACAGTCGGGTTAGACCAGGTGCTGTTAATTAATTGTTTCTTGTTTATTGATGATCTTTGGTCAATATTTCTTTTTGCTGCACTAATTGGGATGTTCATTGATGTAATGGTATTTGTTGCATCAACTTCCGATCCAATTCTTGCTAGTTCTTCTGCTTTCTCATTTCCATCAATGTCACTATGTCCAAAAACCCAGCAGAGAGTGACCTTGTGTTGTTCGCTAATTTTGTTTAAGGCTTTTTGACAGTCCCTGACTGTTTAATAGTTGCGCTGTCTAGTGCTTTAATGGCCGAGTGACTGTCTACGAAGGTTGTGATCTTAGAAGAGTCAAGATTCTCGGTAGATATTGTTTTTACTGCCTTGTCTATGGCGACTATTTTAGCTTGAAAGACGCTACATTTATCTGGGAGTTTGTATGAATCATTTATACTTAAGGACTCGCATATTACTTCGGCTTCTGTACCTTCTTCCATTTTTGACCCGTCGGTGTAGATTTGTATTTCTTGTACGCTTGCGTGCGTGTTAGTAATCCAATCCTTTCTTAGGGGTAGGTTTATAGGTAGAGTATTTTTTTTGACGATAACCCTTGCCCTAGATCGGTCACATAGACACCTGTTTCAGATGACGTTTATGGAAGGATTGCCGACGAATCTAGTCAAGAAATTCGTGACCTGACACAGGAAAAGTGACGTTCCTGACCAATATAGTTTTAGCGTTCAGGTAACATCTACTATGGCTACATAAATTTCATACGGTACCTACTCGCACTATTGGTGCGCATGACAGAGACCAAGAAGGGCAGTCTCCGATTCGTTGGATGCGTTACGTAGCGTAGTTCTATTATAATCAAAGGTTTCGAAATGCTGGTTTTGTACACAGTACACAGATGTCGGTAATGTGAACAAGCAAAAATGGCGGATTACTGTGATTGTCTGGCTTATTAGTACCATTTAGTATAGTCCATAATTGTTCAGATAAAGAATTAAGAGGAACATAATCACTTTCCTTAATGCTTTGAACATACTCGAGCAGTTTTCGCATTAATTTTGTGTTTTCTTTGACACAAAACACTCTTTTCACAGTTGCACATTTTATTTGCTTTTGGGAACAAATGGAAATTAATTTCCCCATTATATTTTTCTCCCATATTCACGAGAGAAAATTAATTGTAAACAACGTTTTTAGTCATAATTGGCCGCCATATTGCAACATTTTGACAGATGCGCCAGAAGGATACCATTTGTGCCGAGTATATTTTTTGATACCTTTATTAGGCACAATAGATCTTTTAAGTCGACGTCCCTCTTTATCGCCTTGAAGAGTCAGAAGTTCTCACAAATATTACTTTTATGTTTGAACCTTGTGTTTTGTAGTTGTGATTTCAATAATTTTCCGACCGTGAATTTGTCTTCGGCTTGAAAACACCAACCACCCGAATTTGTTTCCTTTCATTTGTTTTGTTGTTTAGGGTTATGGCATACCTTTGTAATGTAGTAAAAAATGAGTTATTAGGAATATAATTGCGTTGCGGTAGAAAAAGATATTTTATGAGAGACATAGGGTCCCCCATTAGTCCGCCCTGTTTGTGCGCTCTTTTCTAATTTAATTTATTTCTCAGTTTGTAATGTCGGAAATAATTATACGAGAAGTTATTAATAATAGGCGTCGTATTATAATAATGACTTATGAATTCGTTGTTTTTGCAAACAAAATGTTTTTTTTCCTATAAATAAACTGGCGGTTTTGCGGCGTTTCCTTCCAGTTACTACTGAGGTGTAAATGAATAAAAGTCAGTCTTGGATTTAGGGTTTCTGAAGCCATTTCCCTTTGTCCGCTCTATTTTTTGGTTTCCATTGTGGGTTGCTTTCTTTATGCTTTTTATAATTCTTCACAAATTAAACGGATGTGATAGAAAGTGTATCATATGAAAAAATTCTGACATTATATTTTTATTTCTTCGTAGATCGAGAATCGAATTAAATGTGAACTTGTGAAAACACTTTTTACTTTACAAAAATATTGGATTTAGGTTTTATGAGCTTGGGCCTATTGTTCCCTTAACTGGGGTCTTATGCAATGAATTTATTTTAATGTATTAGTTCATAATAAATCATGTAAAAGTTAGAAACCAAAAGAACACTATTTTAATTGTTATTTTTATTGATGATTGCGCTTGTGATTGTGACTTGTGATTGTAATGAATTCCTCGAGAGGAAATCGCATTTGATGATGAGAACCCATCCGAGGGCCAAATACTCAGGGCAATGACTCCAGCAATTGAGATCAGAACCCGTTTGGATTGCATATTTCCTGCTTTTGATAGCTTTGCTGCGGACTGAAACAATAATTATCTTAATTCACTTGAGAGCAATTACGAACGAGTATGTGATATTAGTGGACCTGGACATGTCATACGGCTACCTTAAATCGTGTACGCTGCCATTGGCAATATCAAGGCTGTAGCAAGCTCAATCCCAACGAAACGAATGCCTAGCCACTACATTTCCTATACTAGTAGCACAATAAATACAATTTTTTTTAGTCGTAAAGTCACATCCATTTTATTCGTCACATTACTTTCATACGGCTTACACTCAGTGGCCTTCAATATAAAGTAGTTTTCCCCACTCGTTGGGTTAATTCGCCCTCAAAGTGAACTAACAAAAGATCTGTCTGTCTCTATACCAGCGAGATTCCAGTGTGTCTCCAAAGAACCATGACCGTCAAATAAACAGGTCCATTGCGTTAAACCCTCAAGTGTAGAGCGTAGACACAGAATCGGCAAACACTGCTTGCATTGATCAGCAAGCGACAGCCGACCCAGTGAACAACAGTCAAATGTGTATGGCAGAAAAGTGTCCTTGACACAAATGCCTTGTCATATTTGGTAAATGATTTCTTATGAATTTCAAAGCCAACAATAAATAATACCCGTGCGTGTATTTTCGACTATTTCTTTTGATTTAACCGATTTCGTCGGTATAGTTGGCTCATATCAAACGAATGTATATGTCTATTTGCATATGAAAATTTCTGACCAATTAATTTCTTGCATTTTGACCGGTTTTTAGGTTGGCCGCAAAGGTAATCATGAGGCAGCACAAGTGTTGGTCGTTAATTTGAGTCATACGACACGGCAAAGGTTAATTCGAAGTCGATTTCAAACCAGTGTCACTAAAATCGCAAACGTCGTCAAGAATTACAAAGGTTTTTCTATGTTTTTAGGCTTTCTATGTGCCCTGGAATTTTGTCTTTTATAACTCGAAAAAGGACGTCATATTAAGGCAATTTAAGTCCCAATTTTGCAAATTTTAAGGCTAAAAGAGTCTTCAGTGTCAATATATATTGTTTTTTTTTTATATGAGCAGCACCACGCCGTGTTTTCCGATTTCGCCTAAATTTTACAAAGAAATTTGTTTGGACAATTAACATCAATGTCTATAATTTTATAACTTAAACTGCCGTGAGTGTCGAGAACGAGAAACGCGTTTATAGTGTTTTTTGTTGTTGTTGTATTCGGGGCGTGGCACCACCCTTTAACCGATTTTGATCAAACTTCACAGGATTGGGTATTCCCATATATACTTACAAGTTTGAGGTTAGGTGCTTTCGGAGTCCAAAGCATGCATAAATGACTGACAGAATTTTGTATCCCTAGATCGGTTTGCATTTATCAGGATAATTTCTGACCAAAACTGAAATAGTGGGTAACTTCACGAACCCGCCTTCCGTTGCATGTATAGAGTTGGCCCGGATGGGCCAGATGGTTTTGGTTTTGGTTTTGGTTTTGGATAGCGCTATGACGAAGTCCAAAATTGAAAGAACTCCGTTTTTTGAATTCAAATGTACCTACATATAACTTGTGACTTGGTAAGTAACATCCACCAACTCATAAGCCAAATCTGGTCGGATGAAAGTATGCCTGAAGAATGGAACCTCAGCATCGATTGCCCAATTCACAAAAAAGGAGACCCTCTGAAATGCGCCAACTATACATAAGTCGACTCCATATCGCCTATACAAGATCGTATCTGCCGTAATATGTGAACGCCTGAAACCGTTTACCAACAACCTGATCGGCCCTTATCAATGTGGTTTAAGGCCAGCAAAGTCCACAACTGATCAAATCCAAGAAGTCCAAGTCGATACCCACCACTTATTCATCGATTTCAAAGCCACATACGACAGAGAGAACAGAGAGACGAACTATACAGATCCATGTCTAGTTTTTGAATACCGCCGTGTGTGCAAGATGACGATGGAGAATTCTCGGTGCTCCATCAGGGTTGGAAACGACCCCACCGACACACATAAAAATAAAAATAAATAAATAAATATTTTGGCGCGACAGGTCTATGGGACCCAAGGCCTAGCTTCTCACAACCATTCGTTTTGTGTGGGTTTTAAATTTTTGGGACGAATGGAAGGGATCTACAATTTTACGCCAAGTCCAAACGGCTAATTGAGAAGCTCATTCATGACAGTTTTACTCTCGGATGTTTGTCAGACGTTCGCGAGAGGTGGCGCAGTGGAAAAAAACCTTAAGATGTAATTTGGCCCTCTCGGGACACCGACACACATCATCGACGAAATACACAGCACTTCGCCACAGATATAATTTTAAGGTAGTTCGGGACTTTGTTTCCCTCGGGTCCGCTATAAACTTTGACAATGTAAGCAGCATCTCGTCAGAAATTAAACGAAGAATTGCTCTTGCCAACCGCTGCTTCTTCGGGCTAAGAAGGCAATTCAGTAGTAAAGCCCTCACTCGAACTGCTAAGGAGATCCTCTATGTAAGACACCCTGATCATCCCAGTCCTACTCTACGGCGCTGAAGCATGGACCGTATAAAAAGATGAAGATATCCTTGGACGATTTTAGAGAAAAATATATTTGAAAAATCTTTGGTCCCGTTTACGTTATGGAGACGAAGACCAAGACCAAGAACTATACGAGCTGTAAAGAGTACAGCAACATGCCCCTAGTCAAACAAACTCCCCATTGGACGTTTAAGATCGCTAGGACATGTAGAACGAATGAATCAACATTTTGTTCACCATGCATATGTAGGTATAGGTTTTTTCCACTACGCAACCTTTTGCGACCGAGTGTACATGTTTGTGTATATTCCTAAATTGCGAAACCCTGCAAACGAGTTATTGAGGAAAAATTTAATGAATTGGGTACCAGCATTTACGTTTAACTGGTTTCTAAAGAAGGAACGTCCACTTGCACAAAATATACTGCTGAATGCTGTAGCCAATTATTACAGGTCTCTTCCGGGTTTATATGTTCACCAAACCTGCCAGATCCTCATACCGAAGTTGATAGTAAACACAATTACTTTTAAGTGCTAGCAAGTCCGTAGCCTTCACTAAGTACAACTTGATACAATATAAATCCGTAACCTGACTATTAAAAAAAAAAAACAAATTATAAAATAACGACAATAAAATTTTGGGATTTTAAAACCGTTCAGTTGAGAGACTCAAATTTACTGTATACTCTGTAAAAGCGATCGTAATTAAATTATTTTCTGACGTCAAAAGCACATGACCTATAATTTATTTGCCGATGGTTACATTTTTCGCCATAACTTTTCAACCAACAGCTGCTTAAATCGTCGATGGCCTGCTATATTTTTCCTTTAACAAATCTCTTTTGTTCAGCTGTCCTTGGTTCCACACTTTTATTTCAGCTTAAGATGCAGATCAATATCAGACTTTAGTCATTTTATTTAAT
Organism: Cheilosia pagana; assembly: GCA_936431705.1. Taxonomy (NCBI): domain Eukaryota; kingdom Metazoa; phylum Arthropoda; class Insecta; order Diptera; family Syrphidae; genus Cheilosia; species Cheilosia pagana. Next base: position 20,713,541 of record OW386170.1, on the reverse strand, counting down.
TGGCTTAAGAACTTATTTTCCTTCATTTTTAGATGTTGCAAAGGTGACAAAACCAACTCACAAAGCTGAGATGACCTTACCCTACTTACAAACAGATTACAACTGCATGCATTAGATTTTAAATAGAAACTGCTTAACAACTAAGCTTATATCGATCCACCGATTTAACCTTCTATTTGAAAAGAAACGAGCAATCAAAAGGAATTTGCGCACAATAAATTAGGAAACATGACCAATTAGCCGACAAATTATAAATTTGTTTACAATTGACTTTTCCTCTTCTATTAGATATAGTTTACTTACATGTAATGAGGAATCATGGTTATACGTCAACACAATCAACTAAGCTACAAATTCTTCTAATAATGACTTCCGATAACGGCCATATTACTTGAACTCAATCTTGGTTTTAAAATGTCTTAAAATTACTTAAAATAAATGAATTATTATTATTGAAGTTCAGCTCTATGGTCTCATTATTTAAGATGCGATGAAAAAAACTTTTAAATTATCATTTCACCCTACGTTTCGTTGGTTTTTTGCCAACATCTTCAGGGGTATTCGTTTATTTAATTCCTTAAAGAATACAACATACATATATTTATGAAATATGTTTACTACTATTACATTCTACATTGCTAACGAATTATGTTTAATTTTTCTACAAAAAGAATAAACTCATTTTTCCGGACGCAAAAGGTTTTTCTGATCAACATCTCAGTTAATTGCACACAAAAAAACCAAATCATTCCACTGATATGAGTCATTTCTTTACGTTCCAAAACAGTGTACTAACAACGCAGTGACAATCAGTCTTTCTAAAAGACTTTTTTCAGTTTGCCATGAGCGCCTTAACGAAGAACAACTCATTTTCATAGTGTTCTAACTTTTTCTGTTGCATTAAACGTATCGCTATAAGTATAACTGGGCCCATAGTAATGTCTTTTCCCATTGGTTTCACTCATTCTGAAATCCAATGGAACAAGAAAACGGCTTCTAGTTGAACTCACAAATGTATTGATGAAATGCCAAAAAATTATCTACGCTTGCTGTCAGCTGCATTGTATTTAATTCAAATCGAGAAGCGATATTCTCTTCTCAGAATCAAGAGAAGAGTACCTTTTGTATCCTAGGAACGGTTTCAGAAGTGATTTTTTTTTAATTCCGGACTCTCCCGGACGCTTATTTTGGCCCAATGGAAAACAACACAAGTCTGACATACGGCTGACTTTATGTATCTCAGTTTTGATTATTTAGATCGGTTACATGAACAGCTATTTCAGTTGGCGTTTATGAAGGGGTACCCGACGAATTTAGTCAGCTTAAGGCATGCACCAATTCAACTTTAAAATATGCCCGATGAATTGAATCATATAGCATTATTTAAGATTTTTTAGAAAAGAGACTTATAAGTATAGTGGAAAACTTAAATACCATAACCAGAGACACTTTCTTTCAAAAGTCCGTTAAAGTACCTATACTCGCGTACTCCTACGATTTTGACATAATCGGGAGAACGTGGCACGAAGTCAATGGAGCGATCGGAAAAACCTCGGAAAAATCCGAATTCCATCTTTAGGTTTTTTTCCACTGTGCCACCTCTTGCGAACGTCTGACAAACATCCGAGAGTTAAACTGTCAAGACAGAGTTTCTCAATCAGCCGTTTGGACTCGGCGTTAAATTGTAGATCCCTTCCATTCGTCCTAAAAATTGAAAACCCACACAAAACGAATGGTTGTGAGAAGCTAGGCCTTGGGTCCCATAGACCTGTTCCTCCAACTAAAATAAAAATGAACGAACACAGGTTTACATTTACAGGTGGTGGCGTGATTGCATGTGCCAAGTGTTTACTAAGAACCATCAGTAGGACATCATTTACATCAGGTTATATCGAGTTCATGTTTTTGTTCGAAAAGTTACCAAAACCAGATAAAAATGACCAAACAACCAAAGTACCAAAGTGGCAACCGTGTCCATGATCTTTTCTTTTAATATATGTTGTTTCTTTAAAATTGGTTAATTGGCTTTTCAAGTGCAAACTGATTGAAAGCTTTGTTGTGAGTGCCTATCGGGCTGCACTAATCGCTAACATTCTGGTAGTCTCCGAACGACCGCTGTTCGTGTGTTCTATTTTACCTGGTTGTCTAAGTTCCGATGGTTAAATTACATTCGATAATAAGTACAACCGAAGTCTTTCCAAAATTACCTAACAAGATGCCACCAAAGAAAGCCAAATTGCCTGAGCACACAGTAGCCGCTGGTATACCGCTCTTAATTGGGTTTCTAAATATCCTTCCCGGTTGAAAACCGATTTACTTTAGATATTACAGAAAAATTAAATAATTAAATAGAAAATTTAATAACACTTACCTTCTTTTTCCAGGAAAAAAACAAGAACAACAACCCGATAAAGATGACAGTGGTAACACAAAATGTCAATATAGCCAAACAGCTATCACGAAACAGCGACAAGCCCTCAGCTATGTCAGTGGGAGAATTCTTCGCAAACAAGAATATTTTCATCACGGGCGGTACTGGCTTCCTGGGAACAGTTCTGATTGAATCTCTCCTCGACACACATCCAGATGTTGGTACAATTTACGTTCTCGTAAGGGGAAAGCGCAAAATCGATCCAAACGACAGAATAGCGAGGCTATTAGAAAAGCCGGTAAGCTTATTTAGATTACATTTTTCAAATTTCATTGGCACCTTGTCTTGTTTCCAGATTTTTAAAAAGTATTCCCAAGTCACCCTGAAAAAGGTCGTACCAGTTGTGGGTGAACTTAGCGAAATAAATTTCGGCTTCAGCGACGACATCCTACAGGAGCTTCTCGAGAAAGTCAACATCATCTACCACAGTGCGGCCACCATCAAGTTCAGCTCGCCACTGCGTACAGCGATTCGCACAAATCTCACTGGCACCATGCGGACCATTGAGTTTGCCAAAAAGCTTAAGTCGCTATCGGCATACGTGTACTGTTCCACTGCCTTCTGCAACAGCAACAATCGCGGTCTTATTCTTGAAGACGTCTACAAGTCACAGTTCGATCCGTATGAAATGATGAAAATGGCAGAAGATGACAGCGAGTGGGAGGACTTCACAGACGCCAAGTGCAAGGAGATCATACGCGACCATCCCAACACGTATACGTTCACTAAGAACCTATCGGAGAACCTCATGATCTCTGAGATGTCAGGATTGCCAGCGGCCATTGTTCGGCCTTCAATTGGTAAGTTAGAGCGAGACTGGTTGCTTTTTGAAGTGATACGATTTTTTTTCCGTATAGTTTATGGAACGTGGGAGCACCCGATAGAAGGCTGGGTGGGTAATGCCAACAGTGGCCACCTTGGATACTTGGCGGGTTTCATCAAAGGCATCTTCCGCACAATGTGCGGGAAGGCAACATCAATCATTGACATCATACCATGCGATTATGTCATCAACTCGTCACTTGTGATGGGCTGGTATGTAGGCACGCGTCACGTTGAGAAGCCCGAGGTAATCCATTGCACTTCGGGTGAGGTGAACCCGTTGACACTGGAGGAGTTTTGCACCATCATGAATGCCAGCGTTAAGCGCCATCCGCCAGATAACTTTGTGTGGAAACCACAGACTAAGCTACGAAATGGTTGGCGATACAATCTGTTCTTCTATCTGTTTCACATTTTGCCTGCCATGTTATTTCATATTCCAGAGAAGATATTACCAATTGGAATGCCTCAACACACGTGAGTAGACCTGCATTCAGATTGGAAAGCAAGAATCGTGAAGTTATTGTTCTTTGCAGTGCCCTAGAGTATATGAGAGTCTTTGATAAGGGCGCCAAAGCTTTCGACTACTTTCTGGATAAGGACTTTCGATATTCGCTGAAGAATGCATTGCGAATAATGTCAGTGATGAGTGACAAGGACAGGAAGCGATACAATTTCGACACGACGCACTGCAATTGGTCTGACTTTTTCGATCGATGTTTGATCGGAGTGAGACGCTTCTACTTTAAGGAGTCACCTGTTACGACATCGTGGCATCGCACCTATTGGATGGTGTAAGTATATTTGCAGTTATACATTTTACATACCTATTTATTAAGTCTTCTAATGTAAGTCGAATGGGATTTAAGAATTTGCCCCTTATCGTCTAAGTCCTGTAGGTCACAATAGCTAATTTTGTATAGACCATATTGCCATTGTGAGTTCGTAAAATGTAAGTGGTTTTGGGTTTGTGATTTTCTTAAAAAGAACTTGGACCTTTCACAGATCTTTTCGTATGCGTGTTTGCCTGAGTTAGAAAAACTGTAATCAAAGCGCTATATGAGCAAGAGGGATACTAATATATGCATAGATATTTAGCTGCCTTGTTGGACTTTAGTAAGAGTATTTGCGTAGAATTTTTACTTGTTTAGCAAATGACAAAAGCGAACCTTTGGTTAATAAACGCTATACAAATTACCAAACGCGGTTTTAAGAAAATCGGGGATAGGTAGTTAATTTAAGAAACTGGGTATGTTAGCAAGAATTGCGGATGACGATGAGTGTGCAATTTAAATTGCATAATAAAAAACATATTTAAGCAATTTATCGGTGCAGTACAAGTGACGGACGGGAATAATTATAAAAATGCTGAACAGTGCAAAACTATAATAGGCGTGTTTTATTGAACAAAATTTTAGGAAAGTATGGTAGGCGAAAACGCAATTAAATTGCTCCAGTCATATTTGTGAATAAGTGGTATAAACTGGAAAATTTTTGTGTTTGTCTCGACTTTTTGTTTGGTTTATCGATCTACATAATGTTAATCTCGAAAGTGTCAAGTAGAGTCTAGTATTGGTAATTGCTCGCTGAAGATTGTACTTTAATTTACTTTTCTGAAAAGCTCTCGGACAATTTGAGGTAAAAAAAATCGTACGTGTGATTTTTTTTTAAAGTTTTCCATAAGAAAACAAAAGAGTTGATGGGCGAACTGGATTTTCAAAGAAATTACAATTTGATAATCTTTTTACTTTTTGACACATTTAGAGAAGAGCTACAATTTTCTTTTATTTTATGAGTTAACAACTTCAGAATAGACGCTTCTCTTGATCTATGTGGCTGTGTAAAATTCGGACGGAATATATTTTTTAAAAAAATTTCAAAATTGTTGTTTTGGGTAGAATTAGCTTTCCTTTTTTGGACCGTTTAGTGAGGAGCGACAAAATATTTGATTTAATGCAGTAGTAGCTTACAAATATACGCTTCTTTTGAGATACTCAAAGTGGTAAAATTCGAAAGGATTACTTTTTTCATTATTTGTTGCCTTCCCTTAAAAAACAAAAGAATTTTACTGCAAACTGCCAAAAAATATCACTGAAATGGCGATTGTGGGCGAACGGCTTATCCGATTTTCCGATTGCATTTCCACAGGCATCCGCAAATAAATCCTTAAAAAGTCAATGTGGCGAAACCAGATGGGTATGGATGCAACGAAAATAGTATTTCATATTTACCATGTGCTAATTTAGGCTAATTCTTTTCATGGTAAGGCCCAGGTACTTAATTTCAACAACGCCTTTAATCTGTAAACATTTATTTCTGAACCTGAAATGTTTGGACTTGCATTGTACGCGCAGTAAGGCCCCAGTTATAGCCATTAGTGAAACGAAACCGTAAAAAAGTCTTTTGATTTTTTAACCACGTAAACTTAATGGTTGAGCTTAGTCTTGGTCTTAAAATGTTGCTTATGAAATATAAAGTTAGTTTATAAAAAAAAGAAAAACATTTTTTTGAATTTTCTAGAAAAAGAATTTGTTTGTTTTTTCCGTTCGGAAAATTGCTACTCGAAATAAGCCATACATATTTAGAGCAAAACAATTTCGTAACTCTGCCTGAAATCCGAAAGGCATTTTTAACAAATGCCTGATTTGAAAAACTCGGATAATAAATGAACTTAACTTAAATTATTACTTCGGGTGCGAAGCCATTCCTCTAAGGAAAATAATGTGATTTTAAAATTTTCGGACTTCGTCATGGAAGATCTGTAGCCAATTGATTTTATATACTAGATACCCAATATACTAGATACCGCTCTTCAGGCTGCCAAGACTTGCTGGAGTGGAGTTTTGCTCTCAGAAAGCGCAAAATATCTTGGTACGGTACTTGACAGGAAACTAAATTGGAAACTTAACGTACAGGAAAGAGTTCCCAAGGCTCATAATGCTCTCTTCGCTTGTAAGAAGACAGCTGGGAAGAAATGGGGCATGAGGCCGACAATGATGTATTGGCTTTACACAATGGTTGTAAGACTCATAAGTCACAATTAGAAGGACATAAGGTTTCAAAGGCACTGTGGCCTGCTTTAAATCGGAGAAAGTCTGAACAATTGATTAATTTCAGTAGAACTAAGTTGAGAACAACGGTAGGAATACTCTCTGGGCACTGACTTCTCAGGAAGCATGCTATGAGACTAGGCGTAGCTAATACGTATACGTGCAGGTACTGTGAGGACCTACAGGTCACGGAAGACATCTCACACCTTCTTTGTGAATGTCAAGCAATTGCTCGGAGTAGAAGAAAGCATCTCGGAATGTACTTCTTTAATAACTTGGAGGAGGTTGGTTCCTCAAAGAGTATTGAGGCCATACTCAAATTCTGTAGGGAAATCGAATGCTTGGGTGATTTGGTTAACCTACCCAATATTCTTAATTTTTAAAATTATTTCGAAGTCCCCTAATTCGGTTTCCGGACTAATTTGAATTATTGTGATTGCTCTTTTGTTCTTTTGTACAAGCGGGCTTAAATTTATCGGTGAAGCTCTCAATGCTTTCAATTTGAAACTCTTTTTTGTTTTTTTTGTTTTTGGAAAGGTCCTTTCTTAAATAGCATATTATATTGGAGAAGGTTACAGAGTGTAAATTCAATTCCGCATTCTTCAGCCAGTGTAGAAAGAATTTATTACTATAAAAACTAAATAAAAACAAAATGACGAAATTCGCTGAAAAATATAATCTTTTATTTAGTTTTAAATTGTAACCTTTTGTCCACCGTGATATGCCGTTTCGTAACGAAGAAAATTGAGCGCTTAAATATCTATCAAACGTACGTTTTTGGAATGTACGTTTATTAAAAAACTCAAAAATTTATAGGACTTTATAGCAAAAATCTTTGTAACAAAAATCTTTGTAACAATTTTATTTTCTTATTTCCAGATTTGACATCCTTTATTACCTCGGATATGTAGCGATCTTTGCCGCCTTCTATGGTATTTTTAGTTCGATTTTCGGTGTACAAATTGGACTGACTTTTACTGTGTTGGTTTGGGGTTTCCTTGTCTGGTTATAAATTAAAACATTTAAAATTATTTCTATAAGTTGTAATAATCGATAAAAAAAAGTGTTATTACATTTTGTAATGTTCAAATTACTCTATGGCAGGAATAATGTAAGAACTTACACTCTTTTGTTGCTTGTCAATTATAAATTTTATTTTATTTGCAAACTTTTCAACTGTTGTTTTGTAATATGTTTTTATTTTTAATAAAATAAATAAGTGTATTATTTATTTTATCAGAATAAGTTTCTTTCACTGAATGAAGAACATGGACAAAATTAAAATGTAGATCCCTAAATGGCTCTATCTATTTTCAAATAAAACGTACTGAGTATATTGAGAACGCATTCGCTCTGTTGTGTATTACAATCTATAGGGGCCCTTGCCTCTTGCGGATGAAGACCTTCTTGCCTGTTTCGAACGCAAAATTCTTCGAGTGATTTTTGGTCCCGTTTGCGTTGACGGGCTTTGGAGGAGAAGATTTAACAGCGAACTCTACGAGTTGTACAACGACACCGACCTGGTCAGAAAAAATACGCATGAGTCGTCTAAGATGGCTAGGACATGTAGAGCGAATGGACACCAACGCTCCGGCCCGAAGAGTCTTCGATTCCAACCCGGAGGGACAACGCAGTAGATTAAGACCTCGCCTTAGGTGGCGCGCACAAGTGGAAGGGGACCTCAACCAACTTGGAGTGGGCGACTGGAGGCAGTTAGCCAAAGATCGCGCTAACTGGAGAGGCGTATTGGTTGAGGCCCAGGTCCACCCCGGACTGTAGCGCCACCTTAAGTAAGTAAGTAAGGGGCTCTTGGACCGATCACATTCGCAATACAATAACAATAATAAATTTACAGAGGAATATCTTCCGTAAGAATGAGAATGGGATAGAACAAGAAGGCAGTTGTTTCACAAATTGAGAAATGGAAGATTTAGATTAACTAAACGTGAGACTTAAAATATGAGCCCAGTCAAACTCCCAAGTGAGTGTATTCAGTGGAGAAGAACAACACTTGGCGCGACATTTCTCCTAATCTCAGTGCAACCACCAGTCCAGTTGAAAAGAGGGGAACAGTTTAAAAAATCGGAACACAAAATTCCTCTGAGGGCAAACCTAAAAATTGTGGGGGACGCAGTACGACGCCTCAGTGTGACAATTTGCCTATATAACGGGATTTAATAAAAAAAATGCCTTGAACAAATGTAATAATAACCGGCTTTTCTTGCAGCTTACACCTCCCACTTAATGACTGTGAACAATTTTTTGTGTTAGAATAGAAGCATGTAAAACAAAAACAAGTTATCTCAAAGTTCAAGCTGAGCAACTATTCATAAGAAGGTCAGGTTTGAGAGCAAGAGTCTCAGTTTTTTTTCAAGTAGTTTGAGTGATTTTTTAATTGAAAGCTTTATTTTATTTTAATAAAAACAATCTTATTGAATAGTAAGATAAGTTTATTTGGGATATTTGGTACTTTTAAGTAAATTACGGAGGAGAGAAAACAGAAATTAAGTTAAATTTATGCGGTCTTAAAAGCATTCATTAGAGCAAAAGTAAGCGCTTTGATGCTGTTTTTTCTATTGTTATAGGTAGCTTTAATAATATTACAATTTTTGAGGACGCAATTAAGTCAATAAAGACAACCTTAAGAAACTTATAGGTACTTGAAGTTTGACATAAAAAATGAGCAAAACTAGTCGGCATCGAGATCGCTTCGAAAGCATTAATTGTTCGTGGTTGAATGAAACCCTAACGCTACAACAAACTGTTTTAGATGAAATTCCTTCTTCATCTTCGGTAAACAAGGTAGGAAGACCAAGAAAAGGCTTTGATGAATGTTGTGAAAAAAGCAAAAAGAGAAAAGTACCTACAAATCCTTTTGGATTCGTTTAGCGAATGAACTCAATCTTAGAGAAGCTAGATAAAAAAAATACTGCTATCCCAATTAAGCAATTGTTTTTTTATTTTGGTCAAATTTTTTTCACATTTTTTGATCGTTAATAAGAATATGCCAACTCAATAGTCAAGAATTATACTAATGATGGGAATACAGCTAGGCGATTCTTCAGAGATGTAGCAAAAACTGCAGAAATTACGGGAATCGACGAAGAAATGATCAAAAAGTTTCATTTCATCTTAGAAGCTCTTAGGTCAGGGTTCCCAATTGGCTTAAAAATATTAATTGAGCATGAAGTTCTGCAACTGTCATCCATACCAAAAACGTAAACAAGTGCGAATTGTCGGTCCTTTGAGGTTATTTTTTGTCAAAACACATATAGATATTTTAATATCATTTTTATATTCCTTTCTGTGAACAATTTTCATAAAACTGAGTAATAAAAAATTAAGAAAACATTTATTTCTAAGCGATATTAATTTAATTCTTTAGTTTGGTTTCTAGATCACCACAATATGTCCGTTCAACCGATGAAAACTTATTTTTAAATTTAACAACATAATTAATGAATTAAATACCCAAATTTATTAATACTTGAGGATTTTCTAGTATATACAGAAGTAGAAATCACTGAATGCGTAAAAGGTGAGGATGGTCTTCCAACACGTTTCATCAAACTTATTTTACCTCAAATTATCTCCCACTTCATTCATTGTGATTAACTGGTGCGTAACAACTTCAACTTTTCCTCAGTTCTGGAAAATTACAACAGTACTGCCAATAGCAAAGAAAATTAACCCATCTTCTCCTGCTGAAGGCCTTTGATATATCTTAAAATCATGTGTTGGAAGCTTAAGAAAAAATAGTTTTCTTTTTGGCAGATTGCATAGGTTTACTTCAAAAGAAATTAAGAGGGGAGTGCCTCAAGGGTCAATACTGTGGAAACATGAAACAGGAAACACCATGAAAACTAGTATTGACACATACAGAGGTGGTCTACAGCACATACAAAACATTTGTCTCTATTTTCAGTTATCAAAATAAAATAAATTGGCCCCGAACTGTAAGCCAAACAAATCCAAATCCGAAGTTTAAAAGAAATCAGTCCAGCCGTTTGCGCTGTAGACCTCAGGAACGGACGGACAGAAATACAAGACCCACGATTTTGAGTTCCCTATCACCGTAATGTCAGATTTGATTAAAATCTCGAGTTCGATTTTTTGTACGAATAAAATACCTTTCTCTTACTACGTAATACGTATACGAGAAAGTTAAAAAGGTGGGCCAAAAGAGATCACCCTATTACAAATGGCCGTCAATGTCAAATCTGTTTTGACATTTGTGGACTAGACAGATATATAATACAAGTGAACAAGCCATGGAGCGATACACTCCCCAAGAACGCGGAATAATCGCGTCTATTTTTTTGCGTAACAAATTGTCTGTAGTGTGGCGCATTGCGAATTCCGTCTCCACGGCAGACAATGCGCCGTTTGGCCACCAACCTTGAAGAGTATGGGACAACACGAGACGTTGCCAAGGGTGGCCGGCCCCGGAGCGCCCGATGTGCCAAGAATATCGCCGCTGTTAAGGAGGATGTCGAGCTGTCGCCGGAAACAACGGTGCGCGCTATAGGGCCACGTTAACCGAGTTTTTTTCTGCCGCAATTGGACGAATTAGGACTGGAGGACATGTGGATCCAACAGATCGGAGCTTCGGCACACACTGCGCGAGCCACAACCGATATGCTGAAGGCGGCGTTCCCGGGTCGCCTTATCTCTCGCTTTGGCGATTTGCACTGGCCCGCAAGATCGCAAGATCGCCCGATTTAACCGATCCAGACTTTTTTGTGGGGTTTTTTGAGGTCCCGTGTTTACGTGAACATGCCCGAGACTCTAGAAGCTATTAAGGACAACTTTCGACACGAGTACAAGAATCTGTCGACCGAAGTTCTCGCCGAAGTGATGAAAAATGCCATAAAACTAGTCCGTATGGCAAGCAATTGTGACGGCGCCCATTTGGCAGATATCTTCTTCTCGACTTGACCAATAAAATTCTAAGGTTCAAATAAACGTAATCAAAAAATAGAATCGAAGTTTTTTATTTAGAAAAAAACATGAGAGCCTATCCGAAACTATTTCTAAAGTGCCAAGTAGGCTTCCACTTTGTTTGACAATAATAAAGCTTCCGTCAAAATATTAAAAGGGTTTAATGTCGTCCCACCAAAGGAGCAAACAACATCGACATTCTGTCAAAAAAGAATCCATTAAAGAAGAGGTAAAACAGATTGTGGATCCCCTGCAAGGACACAATGAAAACAACAACCGAAAAGAAATCGTTTCAGGGGAACTCCTCAAAGATCTGCTCCATTATGTAACCATCGCATCAGAGGTAGCTACATTCAAATCTTTAGTACAATTGAATGCATCTGTCTCTCTAGACCAATAAGTCCTTTGCGAAGCTCAGGTTTACCAACTCCAACTCTTACTATGGGTGGCTCGGTTCGAATGGATTCAATGGATTCGGCACATACATTTACGCCGATGGAAAGTCTTTTCGAGGTTGGCCTTTCACACACTTTCCAAAGCTTTACCTGTATAAAACCCTCTGTGACAGGATCATTTGAAGCCGGTCAGACAAGGGGCCTGGGAAGGTACAACTACTTAAATGGCAGCACGTACCAGGGTGCTTTTTTGGCTGGTCGCCCACACGGTTATGGTCAGTACAAGACAAAGCGGTTCCAATACCATGGGTACTTTCGAAGTGGAAAGTTTCATGGTCACGGAGTGTGGAAGGTTGGTAATTTTGTATATTGCAAACTGCTGATTGATTTTTCGCCATTTTTTAGTCAAAAACAGAGCAGCAGGAAGGGATCTTTATAGATGGAAAGCTATCTGAGGGAGAGGTTCGTGACTCTAGTGGCGTCTTCAATGGCATCTTCGACAAATCGGGCTTTCGAAAGCATGGCAAATTCACTTTCAAAAACGGCAACACATACAGCGGATCCTGGACTGACGATTTGTTCAATGGCTTTGGCGTCTACAACTGGGTGGAAGAAGGATGTCAAACTACGAGGGCAGAAACTAAGTACATTGGGAACTGGTTGAATGGCAAGCGGAGTGGGCTGGGAATGGTAACCTTCCGACAGAGGTGCATCATCTGTCAGTGGTGTGGCGATAGAAAGTCCGGAGCGGGTGTGATTGTCGCGTGCAATGGAAATTTGTATGCTGGACCGGAGATGTTTCGTGACAATCAGTATATAGAGTCATACCAAATCAAGCTGTGTAAAGAGAGCCTTGACATTCTTTCCCTAATAGCCAGACTAACGTCTCCAAATGAGGCTTACAACACAGTAAAGGAAAATACCACAGCATTCTTGGATAAAGTCAGGGAACTAATTGATGGTCATGCTGATTCCGCCTGCCCAGTCTATCCCATACGCATTCCACACTACGAGATTGGAAGTCTGCACCCGGGCCCGCACTGTAGTGGCCTTGAATTGAAATGCCTGCAGCAAGTGGTTACTGAGAATTACGAGGACTTTATGGGTCTCTATACGAAATACACACATGCAACGGATGAGTATATGAATAATCTCGGCTTGAATCTTTTCTTTATGGATGTGTTTTACAAGATAAAGGGGGTGAATGTTGCTGATTTTCCGGAGGCTAACAACCTTGGGACCTACGTTCACGGCAGTGAAAAATCGTGCAGTGTTCCTTTAGCGCCTGTTCCATTTAACGAGTTTCTTCGGCACTTTTTTCGGTTAACCGACGCTCTTATGGCAAATGAACGACTGAAGATGGCTGTGGAAAAGTTAAGACCGACCTTTTTTGGTCACAGAGCCATTCAAGCTCTCTATGTGCTGAAGATGCTGCAAGAAATGGAGGCGCCAACGTTCCTGGTGAGGGAAGCGCAACGAGTCAATCGTCCCGCAGTATTGGCTTTGATTACAATGATGAAGGATCATTCGCCTGATGATAATAGTATCAGAGGTGCTTATCGCTTATTGAGGGCCAAAGGTGTGGTAAGCGGGAAAAGCTACTATTTCGTAGAAGCTGTCGCAAGGCTTTATCAAGATGTCATTCAGGAAAATATTCTATGTGAAATCGAACTGAAGATTAGCGATTTGGAGTTGGCAGAAATAGTATTGAATACATGTCAATTAGTGATGAAGGATATGCGAGGACCATAATAAAGCGGGATTTATTTTTAACTTGTATTTGCCTTTATAAATGGGAAGGAGTTTGTTTTGCCAAGAAACAAGTTCCGCATTTAACTATGGCGAAGCCAAAAGAGTTTTCTTTTTTAAAGTGATGGTCCTCACGGTTGTCATAAATATTTTTAATGTGTTTCGATGGTATATCTTGAAGGGCACTTATATGTCACATTTCGAATTATATTAAAAGTCTTTCATTAGGCGCTTCTTTTTTTTAAATTTAAATAAAACAAAGTGCGTGTGAGATATCACAAGAAGGCTTATCGATGTCATTATGAATGGAATATAGCATCCTTGAAATTATCAGGGTGATTTCGACCTATGGCATGGGTTATGTTGGTTTTAAGCGCCGCTGTGGTTCGTGGCTTATTCAGTTCACTTGTTAAGAATTTCTGTGTATCATGATGATCACTCGGTCATTTAAGGTATCATTCAATTTTTCAACTCTACAGGCTCGTTTTGAGCTCCCGTAACATCCTTCTCTCCCTTTTATATTCTGGTTACGTTAGTTGTGGTTTCAAAATGGCGCTCAATGCGTTATTTGTGTTTCTTCCATTAACAGTGAAGTGGCTGGCACCTAATTTGGCATTGTGACACTTTGAGAAAGCGTCATGAGGCCAAATTTCCTTTATTTCTTTTTCTTATTTTTTCTTTTTCTGCGTGCAGCTCCAACTCGGATCCAACCAGCACCGCAAAAGAAGCCAGAGCGATTCGTTTTTCGTTTCCTTTTTAACATTGTTGAACTTAATAGAGGACAATTTTGTTTGTTTTCGTTGATTGATTTTGTTGAGACTATGGGGACGTTCGGATACGTAGTTTGTATAAAACCTCAACTAGATTTGTCGGGACTAGGTATCCGTACGCCTTAACTAAGTAAGTTTAGTTGTTGTTGTAAACGCGTGATTTATTTTTAAATGTTGACACTTTAAAATGTCAACTGAGTACGCAGGCAGGATTTCTTGACTAGATTTGTCGGCTACCCCTCCATAAACGTCAACTGCAAAAACTAATGACGAGACCAATCTGGGCCAATGAAAACTCAAACACATCTAGTCAGTCAGTTGTCAGACTTACTAAACTAGGTATCCGAACGTCCTCTATTTTTATTTTCTCACGTCTGTCACAATTCACAATTGACAATGTAGTGACTGTTCCTAACTGGCAGGGGTAGTGGAAACAATGGGCACATTCAAAAACTTAGTTATCTTAAGTCGACTAGATTGGTCTGGAAGAGATGTAACCTGAACGCAAAAACTAGAATGGTCGGGAACGTCACTTTTCCTACGTCAGCCACATATGCGAACTGTCAACTTAGTACTCAGTCACGAATTTCTTGACTAGATTCGTCGGCTACCCCTCCATAAACGTCAACTAACACAGCTGCCCATGTGACCGATGTAGGCCAATCAAAACTGAGATACATCAAGTCAGTCAGCTGTCAGACTTACTAAACTAGATACTTGAACGTCCCCAATGTTGTCATTCAATGGCAAAAACTTATGCTGGGTTTCTACTTGTCAATTAAGTAGAATAAGAAAATAGAAAAGAACACGTCAATAAAAAAAAAATTTCAGAAAATAATAGTTCAAAATTTGCATGAATACAATAATAGACAGTGTGTACCTTTATGTCACTTTCCCTGCTAGGTCATCGAGTTCCGATTTTATACACGATATTGATTGAATATATAATTTATTTCAATTCAAGGTCATACATTTCGTACGGTCCTACGAAAACATAGAAAAAATAAGTCGGCAATGGAATGGAAAATTCAAGGAGAAAGCTAGATTATTTTGAATTACAAAAAAAAACTGAAAAACTGTCTTGGAGAAGATGAACTATCTGCTATCGGGATCGTAGAAGTACCTATAATAAGAATCTCAATCTCAATCTGCTGAATGAATTAAAACTGTAGCTTTTCAGTCAGTTTCTACTGTACTTCATTGCGGAAGTTCTCCTAAAAGTATTGGATGGTTTATAGGTTTCGGCGTGGTCTTTGCTAATTCTGTCGCTGCTAAGAATTTAAAGTTCATGCGCCCAAAACGTCACTCCGAAATAGGCGATTTCCATCCAATACTTAAACCGAAAGTTATTAAAACATTGACCCTAATATTCAACTCACCATTAGAAGAGGTGAATAATTATGGCTTTTCACTTTGAGAGAGTGAGACAATAGACAAATCAGAGGGCAGCAGATCGACTAGCTGTAGCTGGTTACAGTTTCTGTAAGCTTTTTACGCAGCAATGGCTCCGTACGAAAGAAACATACGGAACCTTGTACTTGTAGTGAAGTAGATAGTAGTGTATGGTATGTATGATTTGTTTATTTTGTTTTCTGTATCCGTAGTTGTGTATCCACGTAGATTAGGTACACGTACAAGCCAAATACCATACGAACCATACACCAACACCATCCTTCCGCTTCCATGTTCCAAACCTCACCATTTTTTACCCAAACCACATTATTTGACATTTTTCCATAATCCAACTCCAAACAGAGCAGCGGAAAACAGAAAAACGTGTTTCTGCTGCATCTTACATCTCCATCCCAAAGTCCAAATTCCATTTCCCATTTTTGCAATTGCATTTGCATCATCTTTTCGCACCTGTCTCCTCTCAACTCAACTTAAGTCGCCTCAGGCGACGCAGAACGCAGTTGTTCAGCTCCAGCACACAGCGAAGCGATCTGCGTCCAGCCTCCAGCACAGCGCCAGCGAGCAGCGACACCGAACCGACAGCAATCTTCTTTTCTCTCCGGTCTCCGCACTCCGCCTAGCTTTCCAAGCTCCATCTTGGGGCTGTCACTGCTGACAGATTCACCACATTCAGTTTTCCTTTTCAGTTGTATTTCGGTTTTCGGTGGCGTCTGACGTGTATGTCTTCTCGCCGGCAGTAGTTCGTCGTGTCAAAGTCAAGTGAAACCAGTTTGTCGACAGAGTGCAATAAAAAGAAAATAAACTTTTTGTGGTAGTTTTTCAACTGTGCAAATAGTGTTTTCATCATTTTCAGTAAAGTAAACATTTTCATTGATCAACAAATCAGGGAGAACCATCTTGGAATTCCAAAAATGTCTGAGTAAGTGTATAATATGACACATTATGATTTATGACGATCGACGAGCTTCGTCTTCAATTAACTTTTTTTTGTGGTCGCATTGTGGCAATTTGTATTCGGTTCGGTTGGCTTGAGTTTTATACTTTCTTTGAATTTATTCTCTTGACTTTCTCATTTCTGTTTACTGATCGTGATTTTGTTTATTGCGCTCGCGATCGGCGGAACATGCTGCTTCTATAATGGCGCATGCGCGCAGGAGGAACCTGCAAGTGCCGCATAATGTGTCATTGCCTTTTACCCGGCAAAATAATGACAATTACAATTATTATTATTTTTTTGACATTATTTTGAGTACAGTAATGGAGAATATATTTATTTAATGTGCATTGAGGGAAGGCGCACTTACAATTTCATTTACATTAAAACACTCAATTCAATTTTGTCAATTGTCTGTCGTTTATAGGTAGCAAACGCTAGAATTAAATGACTGTAAAAAGGACTATTCATTTAAGAGCGAACTGTGAACAAGCGAATATTCGTAAATTCTGACATTTCTTTCACATGAAAAGTTTTCTTGTAATTTTGAAGGTTAAGTTGGGAGGAACTTTTCATTCGCGGATTTGTGGATCGCGACTGTATTGTGTGGATTGCGAAAGTGTCCAAGTTCGCAGCCTGAATTTTTCAATTCGCAGAAAAATTGCTGTAATTGTAAATTTCGCTATTTAAATCAATTAAGACTCCGTTATTTTTAGAGTAGGTGTTAGGCTCTTGTGGTAGAAAAAAATAATTTGTTCGCAGTTTGCTTATTCGCAATTCGCTCCCATGTGAATAGTCCTTAATTCCTCACTTGCGAATCAAACTTTTGACGGCGAATTTGACGGATTTTTTTTTAAGAAGCCGTGCAAATACCAATTTCAGACAAAAATGTTTCAAAGTCGTTTGTTACAACAACTGCCACGTTTCTTAAATGTCACCATGGGAGTGACTGTTTATTTTGTATCATAGGTACATTTATGGTGTTGTTTTTTTTTGTCTAACATTAGTTAGGTAAACATTTTAATGCGTAGGTATTTCTGTTTTGCCGATACCTACAACCTACCTATTTGAATACTCGCTACTGAGAAAAACTTAAGCTAAGATTAGACTGTATGCCAATTGTGCATATGAATGCCAACAGGCAAATGACCAGAGTAGCTGTCAAATGACCAAAATGCCAGGATTATTAAAACTGTATATCAGACTATATGACCAAAATTACCAATATGGTCATATTTGCCTTGATGGTCATTTAAGGCATTTGTTGTTTATAACCAAATGTTGTAGTAGGGTAATGCTGTAAACAAAAACAAAGCTAAAAAAGGGATCCGATGTGTACGACTTGTGACATCGTAAAGTCTGGGACGGATCTCGACAGCCGAAATAAATTTGCGGATGAGATGGTCTGACCATTCGCCTTTAATCGCTTTGTCGGTCTCTTCCTCGCCCTGTCAGCTATTGCTTCCTCCATAATCCTAGCCGCTTCGATTGAGATCCCCAAAAACATAAAGATGTGTGTATCACAAAACGAAAAGGAAACACACAAAAAAACTTAAAAAGGGTAAAATAACAAACAAAATAAATACACCAAGTAAAATTTATTCAAACTCATGAAAATACATAACGAATATTAACAAAAATACATTATATTTAGTTATATCACAAACCAAATACCTAGATAGCAAAAAATTTCTTCACAAACAAAATTTCACAACACAAGGAAAAAAGTATAAATACCCACAATTACTAGAAAAGGACAAGACCACAAAATAAACTTAAACAAATTACAAAGAAAAGACAATTAAATAATTTCCAAAAATTATAGATCACAGATTCAGTAATCTACCAAAAAAAGCGAATGAAAATGAAAATTAATCCCAATTGCACAAACTCTCTATCACCGATGACAACAAAAAAAATTTTTGTTCAATCAAAAATGCCAGAAATGCCACAACGAAATTTCAATAAAGTGCATATGGGCATATGGGCTTTATGCTGGCATTCGTGCTTATTGTCCCATTACACTATATGCTATTTTGGCATTTTTATCTGTCAAAATCAGCCTGGTCATATGTGGCATTTAGGTCATTCGAGCATATGAGAAATGCCCATTACACTGTATGACCATATTTTGACAGAAGAACCGTCAGAAATTGGCATTTTATGACCACTTGGCATACCGTCTAATCTTACCTTTACGTTTTGCAAATTTGTGGTTAAATGATTTAAGTCCTTGTTTTAGACTTTAGATGGACAGACCTAGGTATTGGGGACGTTGAAGTATCTAGTTTAGTAAGTCTGACAGCTAACTGACTTGATGTTTCTCAGTTTTGATTGGCCTAGAACGGTCACATTGGCAGCTGTGCCAGTTGACGTTAATGAAGGGCTATCCGACGAATCTAGTCAAGAAATTCGTGAGTGAGTACTAAGTTGACATTTCGCATATGTGGCTGACGTAAGAAAAGTGACGTTCCCGACCAATCTAGTTTTTGCGTTCAGGTTACATCTAGTCACGACCAATCTAGTCGACTTAAGACAACTAAGTTTTTGAATGTATCTACCCATTGTTTAGTGCGTAGGTCTGACAGCTGACTTGAGTTGTCCTAGCTTTGACAGCTTATAGCATCAAAACCGACCCCTGGGATTTTTTCATTTTTTGAGACTATTCACACGAAAGTAATATTTCCAAAAAATGTAAGAAGTTATTCCAAAACGCTTTTAGTTTTTAAAATATTTAAAAGTAATTAAAATCAATATTTTCTTTTTTTCATACACATACGTCAAAAATTGTGTCCACACGATTAAATAGCGTTAAATTTGTAGCCACATAAGTCAAAACAATACTGAACAAACCTTTGAAGTTTGATGGCGTACGTTTGTAGGACAATAGGATGTACGTCAAAACAATTCTGTATATCTTTGCAATTGAAAGAGATAGAGAAAACGGATAACAGATTTGGAAAGGGCTACGGCGAAAACATAAGACTGCATGCATACTCAATTTGACGAAATCTAGTCAAGAATTTTGTGACTGCTATAATATGTGGCTGACGTAGAAAAAAAGTGACGTACCGACCAACCTAGTTTTTGCGTTCATGGTAGGTAGGGATACCCAGACAAATCTAGTCGACCTAAGATAATGGGAAGGTATCTAATTTAGTAAGTCTGACAGCTGGCTAACTTGATGTATCTCAGTTTTGATTGGCCTAAATCGGTCAAAAATAATATTTGTTTATTAAAAAAGAAACCTCGATGCAGGTGCAATGTAATGTTGGGTAACCAATCCCAGCAATGTTAGGTCATGAATGCTGGGAATGGAATGCAGGGGTTTTTCCTATCTGCGACATTATTTGTTTTATTTTCACGAGCTGTTGTATTAACTTATGCAAAGGGCAGGACTGGTTATTGTATAGGGTCACTTGTATTTTTCTCTATTTTTTCCTTTATATAATGTTCGAAATAATGAAAAATTTTCAAACGCTATTTCAGTGAACATCCTAAGTAACATTTCGACTCCCGCAATATTGACTGTATCTATAACCCCTTATACAAACAAATTTGGCTCATTTTAAAAGAGGTAATTGCTTGGATAAGACCTTACATTCCATTTCTGAAAGGCTTTATAGAAGCAATTAACATCTGCAGTGGGTTATTGTTTCGCAAAAATAGCACTAGTTGCGGTAAGACGCTTGCTGTAAGGCCTTACCGAAACTGTAATACAAGCTTTATATATGCTGAAAAATTAAAAACAAAATTCCAATTTTTCATTCTATTATTTTTTTTTTCTTATTCTATTAATATTATTAAATTAAATAATGCCGATTTCCCATACGGGAATGCAGTCGCCAAAAATTAAGAACAGAGACTGGGAAGTCCCTTACCGAAACTTATTTCCATATTTTTTATATAAGGCCTGTGAATGTACTTCGCAAAGAAAGGTCTTTCAGAAGTTACTTTCCGAAGCAATTACTTCGAAATTGTTCTACTTCGGTTAAAAAATACTATAGAAGCTCTATCGAAGTTCTTGCCTACAGAAATACAAAATTTGAACCTTACTGAAGTCAAATTGTTACTTGGGATTATCCTAAGCATAATTTTACAAATATGATATACCGATTAAAGAATTGTTAAGTTGATCCCAATCAATATAGGTACGACCTGACCAACATTTTTTAAGTAATTAACGATTTGTTGTTAATTATTGTAGGCATTGATAAATTCAACCATTTGACGATAAAATATGTATCCTTCATTTTTTAGGTACGTATGAAAGTTCAAGGCTGCTAGATCACGTTGACCTTCAAAGGGATATTTCGTGGCAATATTGCATTTGGTGTCCTCTTGAGATCTTATCGTGTATATCATTTTCGTTCCGTCCTCCAGTGAAGACTGCGTCATCACAGGTTAAGTTTGGTTAAAATTATTACCCAGGTAAAATGGTGCGCGCCACTTACATAGAAGATGTATCTGAATACAATAATAGACAGTGTGTACCTTTATGTCACTTTCCCTGCTAGGTCATCGAGTTCCGATTTTATACACGATATTGATTGAATATATAATTTATTTCAATTCAAGGTCATACATTTCGTACGGTCCTACGAAAACATAGAAAAAATAAGTCGGCAATGGAATGGAAAATTCAAGGAGAAAGCTAGATTATTTTGAATTACAAAAAAAAACTGAAAAACTGTCTTGGAGAAGATGAACTATCTGCTATCGGGATCGTAGAAGTACCTATAATAAGAATCTCAATCTCAATCTGCTGAATGAATTAAAACTGTAGCTTTTCAGTCAGTTTCTACTGTACTTCATTGCGGAAGTTCTCCTAAAAGTATTGGATGGTTTATAGGTTTCGGCGTGGTCTTTGCTAATTCTGTCGCTGCTAAGAATTTAAAGTTCATGCGCCCAAAACGTCACTCCGAAATAGGCGATTTCCATCCAATACTTAAACCGAAAGTTATTAAAACATTGACCCTAATATTCAACTCACCATTAGAAGAGGTGAATAATTATGGCTTTTCACTTTGAGAGAGTGAGACAATAGACAAATCAGAGGGCAGCAGATCGACTAGCTGTAGCTGGTTACAGTTTCTGTAAGCTTTTTACGCAGCAATGGCTCCGTACGAAAGAAACATACGGAACCTTGTACTTGTAGTGAAGTAGATAGTAGTGTATGGTATGTATGATTTGTTTATTTTGTTTTCTGTATCCGTAGTTGTGTATCCACGTAGATTAGGTACACGTACAAGCCAAATACCATACGAACCATACACCAACACCATCCTTCCGCTTCCATGTTCCAAACCTCACCATTTTTTACCCAAACCACATTATTTGACATTTTTCCATAATCCAACTCCAAACAGAGCAGCGGAAAACAGAAAAACGTGTTTCTGCTGCATCTTACATCTCCATCCCAAAGTCCAAATTCCATTTCCCATTTTTGCAATTGCATTTGCATCATCTTTTCGCACCTGTCTCCTCTCAACTCAACTTAAGTCGCCTCAGGCGACGCAGAACGCAGTTGTTCAGCTCCAGCACACAGCGAAGCGATCTGCGTCCAGCCTCCAGCACAGCGCCAGCGAGCAGCGACACCGAACCGACAGCAATCTTCTTTTCTCTCCGGTCTCCGCACTCCGCCTAGCTTTCCAAGCTCCATCTTGGGGCTGTCACTGCTGACAGATTCACCACATTCAGTTTTCCTTTTCAGTTGTATTTCGGTTTTCGGTGGCGTCTGACGTGTATGTCTTCTCGCCGGCAGTAGTTCGTCGTGTCAAAGTCAAGTGAAACCAGTTTGTCGACAGAGTGCAATAAAAAGAAAATAAACTTTTTGTGGTAGTTTTTCAACTGTGCAAATAGTGTTTTCATCATTTTCAGTAAAGTAAACATTTTCATTGATCAACAAATCAGGGAGAACCATCTTGGAATTCCAAAAATGTCTGAGTAAGTGTATAATATGACACATTATGATTTATGACGATCGACGAGCTTCGTCTTCAATTAACTTTTTTTTGTGGTCGCATTGTGGCAATTTGTATTCGGTTCGGTTGGCTTGAGTTTTATACTTTCTTTGAATTTATTCTCTTGACTTTCTCATTTCTGTTTACTGATCGTGATTTTGTTTATTGCGCTCGCGATCGGCGGAACATGCTGCTTCTATAATGGCGCATGCGCGCAGGAGGAACCTGCAAGTGCCGCATAATGTGTCATTGCCTTTTACCCGGCAAAATAATGACAATTACAATTATTATTATTTTTTTGACATTATTTTGAGTACAGTAATGGAGAATATATTTATTTAATGTGCATTGAGGGAAGGCGCACTTACAATTTCATTTACATTAAAACACTCAATTCAATTTTGTCAATTGTCTGTCGTTTATAGGTAGCAAACGCTAGAATTAAATGACTGTAAAAAGGACTATTCATTTAAGAGCGAACTGTGAACAAGCGAATATTCGTAAATTCTGACATTTCTTTCACATGAAAAGTTTTCTTGTAATTTTGAAGGTTAAGTTGGGAGGAACTTTTCATTCGCGGATTTGTGGATCGCGACTGTATTGTGTGGATTGCGAAAGTGTCCAAGTTCGCAGCCTGAATTTTTCAATTCGCAGAAAAATTGCTGTAATTGTAAATTTCGCTATTTAAATCAATTAAGACTCCGTTATTTTTAGAGTAGGTGTTAGGCTCTTGTGGTAGAAAAAAATAATTTGTTCGCAGTTTGCTTATTCGCAATTCGCTCCCATGTGAATAGTCCTTAATTCCTCACTTGCGAATCAAACTTTTGACGGCGAATTTGACGGATTTTTTTTTAAGAAGCCGTGCAAATACCAATTTCAGACAAAAATGTTTCAAAGTCGTTTGTTACAACAACTGCCACGTTTCTTAAATGTCACCATGGGAGTGACTGTTTATTTTGTATCATAGGTACATTTATGGTGTTGTTTTTTTTTGTCTAACATTAGTTAGGTAAACATTTTAATGCGTAGGTATTTCTGTTTTGCCGATACCTACAACCTACCTATTTGAATACTCGCTACTGAGAAAAACTTAAGCTAAGATTAGACTGTATGCCAATTGTGCATATGAATGCCAACAGGCAAATGACCAGAGTAGCTGTCAAATGACCAAAATGCCAGGATTATTAAAACTGTATATCAGACTATATGACCAAAATTACCAATATGGTCATATTTGCCTTGATGGTCATTTAAGGCATTTGTTGTTTATAACCAAATGTTGTAGTAGGGTAATGCTGTAAACAAAAACAAAGCTAAAAAAGGGATCCGATGTGTACGACTTGTGACATCGTAAAGTCTGGGACGGATCTCGACAGCCGAAATAAATTTGCGGATGAGATGGTCTGACCATTCGCCTTTAATCGCTTTGTCGGTCTCTTCCTCGCCCTGTCAGCTATTGCTTCCTCCATAATCCTAGCCGCTTCGATTGAGATCCCCAAAAACATAAAGATGTGTGTATCACAAAACGAAAAGGAAACACACAAAAAAACTTAAAAAGGGTAAAATAACAAACAAAATAAATACACCAAGTAAAATTTATTCAAACTCATGAAAATACATAACGAATATTAACAAAAATACATTATATTTAGTTATATCACAAACCAAATACCTAGATAGCAAAAAATTTCTTCACAAACAAAATTTCACAACACAAGGAAAAAAGTATAAATACCCACAATTACTAGAAAAGGACAAGACCACAAAATAAACTTAAACAAATTACAAAGAAAAGACAATTAAATAATTTCCAAAAATTATAGATCACAGATTCAGTAATCTACCAAAAAAAGCGAATGAAAATGAAAATTAATCCCAATTGCACAAACTCTCTATCACCGATGACAACAAAAAAAATTTTTGTTCAATCAAAAATGCCAGAAATGCCACAACGAAATTTCAATAAAGTGCATATGGGCATATGGGCTTTATGCTGGCATTCGTGCTTATTGTCCCATTACACTATATGCTATTTTGGCATTTTTATCTGTCAAAATCAGCCTGGTCATATGTGGCATTTAGGTCATTCGAGCATATGAGAAATGCCCATTACACTGTATGACCATATTTTGACAGAAGAACCGTCAGAAATTGGCATTTTATGACCACTTGGCATACCGTCTAATCTTACCTTTACGTTTTGCAAATTTGTGGTTAAATGATTTAAGTCCTTGTTTTAGACTTTAGATGGACAGACCTAGGTATTGGGGACGTTGAAGTATCTAGTTTAGTAAGTCTGACAGCTAACTGACTTGATGTTTCTCAGTTTTGATTGGCCTAGAACGGTCACATTGGCAGCTGTGCCAGTTGACGTTAATGAAGGGCTATCCGACGAATCTAGTCAAGAAATTCGTGAGTGAGTACTAAGTTGACATTTCGCATATGTGGCTGACGTAAGAAAAGTGACGTTCCCGACCAATCTAGTTTTTGCGTTCAGGTTACATCTAGTCACGACCAATCTAGTCGACTTAAGACAACTAAGTTTTTGAATGTATCTACCCATTGTTTAGTGCGTAGGTCTGACAGCTGACTTGAGTTGTCCTAGCTTTGACAGCTTATAGCATCAAAACCGACCCCTGGGATTTTTTCATTTTTTGAGACTATTCACACGAAAGTAATATTTCCAAAAAATGTAAGAAGTTATTCCAAAACGCTTTTAGTTTTTAAAATATTTAAAAGTAATTAAAATCAATATTTTCTTTTTTTCATACACATACGTCAAAAATTGTGTCCACACGATTAAATAGCGTTAAATTTGTAGCCACATAAGTCAAAACAATACTGAACAAACCTTTGAAGTTTGATGGCGTACGTTTGTAGGACAATAGGATGTACGTCAAAACAATTCTGTATATCTTTGCAATTGAAAGAGATAGAGAAAACGGATAACAGATTTGGAAAGGGCTACGGCGAAAACATAAGACTGCATGCATACTCAATTTGACGAAATCTAGTCAAGAATTTTGTGACTGCTATAATATGTGGCTGACGTAGAAAAAAAGTGACGTACCGACCAACCTAGTTTTTGCGTTCATGGTAGGTAGGGATACCCAGACAAATCTAGTCGACCTAAGATAATGGGAAGGTATCTAATTTAGTAAGTCTGACAGCTGGCTAACTTGATGTATCTCAGTTTTGATTGGCCTAAATCGGTCAAAAATAATATTTGTTTATTAAAAAAGAAACCTCGATGCAGGTGCAATGTAATGTTGGGTAACCAATCCCAGCAATGTTAGGTCATGAATGCTGGGAATGGAATGCAGGGGTTTTTCCTATCTGCGACATTATTTGTTTTATTTTCACGAGCTGTTGTATTAACTTATGCAAAGGGCAGGACTGGTTATTGTATAGGGTCACTTGTATTTTTCTCTATTTTTTCCTTTATATAATGTTCGAAATAATGAAAAATTTTCAAACGCTATTTCAGTGAACATCCTAAGTAACATTTCGACTCCCGCAATATTGACTGTATCTATAACCCCTTATACAAACAAATTTGGCTCATTTTAAAAGAGGTAATTGCTTGGATAAGACCTTACATTCCATTTCTGAAAGGCTTTATAGAAGCAATTAACATCTGCAGTGGGTTATTGTTTCGCAAAAATAGCACTAGTTGCGGTAAGACGCTTGCTGTAAGGCCTTACCGAAACTGTAATACAAGCTTTATATATGCTGAAAAATTAAAAACAAAATTCCAATTTTTCATTCTATTATTTTTTTTTTCTTATTCTATTAATATTATTAAATTAAATAATGCCGATTTCCCATACGGGAATGCAGTCGCCAAAAATTAAGAACAGAGACTGGGAAGTCCCTTACCGAAACTTATTTCCATATTTTTTATATAAGGCCTGTGAATGTACTTCGCAAAGAAAGGTCTTTCAGAAGTTACTTTCCGAAGCAATTACTTCGAAATTGTTCTACTTCGGTTAAAAAATACTATAGAAGCTCTATCGAAGTTCTTGCCTACAGAAATACAAAATTTGAACCTTACTGAAGTCAAATTGTTACTTGGGATTATCCTAAGCATAATTTTACAAATATGATATACCGATTAAAGAATTGTTAAGTTGATCCCAATCAATATAGGTACGACCTGACCAACATTTTTTAAGTAATTAACGATTTGTTGTTAATTATTGTAGGCATTGATAAATTCAACCATTTGACGATAAAATATGTATCCTTCATTTTTTAGGTACGTATGAAAGTTCAAGGCTGCTAGATCACGTTGACCTTCAAAGGGATATTTCGTGGCAATATTGCATTTGGTGTCCTCTTGAGATCTTATCGTGTATATCATTTTCGTTCCGTCCTCCAGTGAAGACTGCGTCATCACAGGTTAAGTTTGGTTAAAATTATTACCCAGGTAAAATGGTGCGCGCCACTTACATAGAAGATGTATCTGAATACAATAATAGACAGTGTGTACCTTTATGTCACTTTCCCTGCTAGGTCATCGAGTTCCGATTTTATACACGATATTGATTGAATATATAATTTATTTCAATTCAAGGTCATACATTTCGTACGGTCCTACGAAAACATAGAAAAAATAAGTCGGCAATGGAATGGAAAATTCAAGGAGAAAGCTAGATTATTTTGAATTACAAAAAAAAACTGAAAAACTGTCTTGGAGAAGATGAACTATCTGCTATCGGGATCGTAGAAGTACCTATAATAAGAATCTCAATCTCAATCTGCTGAATGAATTAAAACTGTAGCTTTTCAGTCAGTTTCTACTGTACTTCATTGCGGAAGTTCTCCTAAAAGTATTGGATGGTTTATAGGTTTCGGCGTGGTCTTTGCTAATTCTGTCGCTGCTAAGAATTTAAAGTTCATGCGCCCAAAACGTCACTCCGAAATAGGCGATTTCCATCCAATACTTAAACCGAAAGTTATTAAAACATTGACCCTAATATTCAACTCACCATTAGAAGAGGTGAATAATTATGGCTTTTCACTTTGAGAGAGTGAGACAATAGACAAATCAGAGGGCAGCAGATCGACTAGCTGTAGCTGGTTACAGTTTCTGTAAGCTTTTTACGCAGCAATGGCTCCGTACGAAAGAAACATACGGAACCTTGTACTTGTAGTGAAGTAGATAGTAGTGTATGGTATGTATGATTTGTTTATTTTGTTTTCTGTATCCGTAGTTGTGTATCCACGTAGATTAGGTACACGTACAAGCCAAATACCATACGAACCATACACCAACACCATCCTTCCGCTTCCATGTTCCAAACCTCACCATTTTTTACCCAAACCACATTATTTGACATTTTTCCATAATCCAACTCCAAACAGAGCAGCGGAAAACAGAAAAACGTGTTTCTGCTGCATCTTACATCTCCATCCCAAAGTCCAAATTCCATTTCCCATTTTTGCAATTGCATTTGCATCATCTTTTCGCACCTGTCTCCTCTCAACTCAACTTAAGTCGCCTCAGGCGACGCAGAACGCAGTTGTTCAGCTCCAGCACACAGCGAAGCGATCTGCGTCCAGCCTCCAGCACAGCGCCAGCGAGCAGCGACACCGAACCGACAGCAATCTTCTTTTCTCTCCGGTCTCCGCACTCCGCCTAGCTTTCCAAGCTCCATCTTGGGGCTGTCACTGCTGACAGATTCACCACATTCAGTTTTCCTTTTCAGTTGTATTTCGGTTTTCGGTGGCGTCTGACGTGTATGTCTTCTCGCCGGCAGTAGTTCGTCGTGTCAAAGTCAAGTGAAACCAGTTTGTCGACAGAGTGCAATAAAAAGAAAATAAACTTTTTGTGGTAGTTTTTCAACTGTGCAAATAGTGTTTTCATCATTTTCAGTAAAGTAAACATTTTCATTGATCAACAAATCAGGGAGAACCATCTTGGAATTCCAAAAATGTCTGAGTAAGTGTATAATATGACACATTATGATTTATGACGATCGACGAGCTTCGTCTTCAATTAACTTTTTTTTGTGGTCGCATTGTGGCAATTTGTATTCGGTTCGGTTGGCTTGAGTTTTATACTTTCTTTGAATTTATTCTCTTGACTTTCTCATTTCTGTTTACTGATCGTGATTTTGTTTATTGCGCTCGCGATCGGCGGAACATGCTGCTTCTATAATGGCGCATGCGCGCAGGAGGAACCTGCAAGTGCCGCATAATGTGTCATTGCCTTTTACCCGGCAAAATAATGACAATTACAATTATTATTATTTTTTTGACATTATTTTGAGTACAGTAATGGAGAATATATTTATTTAATGTGCATTGAGGGAAGGCGCACTTACAATTTCATTTACATTAAAACACTCAATTCAATTTTGTCAATTGTCTGTCGTTTATAGGTAGCAAACGCTAGAATTAAATGACTGTAAAAAGGACTATTCATTTAAGAGCGAACTGTGAACAAGCGAATATTCGTAAATTCTGACATTTCTTTCACATGAAAAGTTTTCTTGTAATTTTGAAGGTTAAGTTGGGAGGAACTTTTCATTCGCGGATTTGTGGATCGCGACTGTATTGTGTGGATTGCGAAAGTGTCCAAGTTCGCAGCCTGAATTTTTCAATTCGCAGAAAAATTGCTGTAATTGTAAATTTCGCTATTTAAATCAATTAAGACTCCGTTATTTTTAGAGTAGGTGTTAGGCTCTTGTGGTAGAAAAAAATAATTTGTTCGCAGTTTGCTTATTCGCAATTCGCTCCCATGTGAATAGTCCTTAATTCCTCACTTGCGAATCAAACTTTTGACGGCGAATTTGACGGATTTTTTTTTAAGAAGCCGTGCAAATACCAATTTCAGACAAAAATGTTTCAAAGTCGTTTGTTACAACAACTGCCACGTTTCTTAAATGTCACCATGGGAGTGACTGTTTATTTTGTATCATAGGTACATTTATGGTGTTGTTTTTTTTTGTCTAACATTAGTTAGGTAAACATTTTAATGCGTAGGTATTTCTGTTTTGCCGATACCTACAACCTACCTATTTGAATACTCGCTACTGAGAAAAACTTAAGCTAAGATTAGACTGTATGCCAATTGTGCATATGAATGCCAACAGGCAAATGACCAGAGTAGCTGTCAAATGACCAAAATGCCAGGATTATTAAAACTGTATATCAGACTATATGACCAAAATTACCAATATGGTCATATTTGCCTTGATGGTCATTTAAGGCATTTGTTGTTTATAACCAAATGTTGTAGTAGGGTAATGCTGTAAACAAAAACAAAGCTAAAAAAGGGATCCGATGTGTACGACTTGTGACATCGTAAAGTCTGGGACGGATCTCGACAGCCGAAATAAATTTGCGGATGAGATGGTCTGACCATTCGCCTTTAATCGCTTTGTCGGTCTCTTCCTCGCCCTGTCAGCTATTGCTTCCTCCATAATCCTAGCCGCTTCGATTGAGATCCCCAAAAACATAAAGATGTGTGTATCACAAAACGAAAAGGAAACACACAAAAAAACTTAAAAAGGGTAAAATAACAAACAAAATAAATACACCAAGTAAAATTTATTCAAACTCATGAAAATACATAACGAATATTAACAAAAATACATTATATTTAGTTATATCACAAACCAAATACCTAGATAGCAAAAAATTTCTTCACAAACAAAATTTCACAACACAAGGAAAAAAGTATAAATACCCACAATTACTAGAAAAGGACAAGACCACAAAATAAACTTAAACAAATTACAAAGAAAAGACAATTAAATAATTTCCAAAAATTATAGATCACAGATTCAGTAATCTACCAAAAAAAGCGAATGAAAATGAAAATTAATCCCAATTGCACAAACTCTCTATCACCGATGACAACAAAAAAAATTTTTGTTCAATCAAAAATGCCAGAAATGCCACAACGAAATTTCAATAAAGTGCATATGGGCATATGGGCTTTATGCTGGCATTCGTGCTTATTGTCCCATTACACTATATGCTATTTTGGCATTTTTATCTGTCAAAATCAGCCTGGTCATATGTGGCATTTAGGTCATTCGAGCATATGAGAAATGCCCATTACACTGTATGACCATATTTTGACAGAAGAACCGTCAGAAATTGGCATTTTATGACCACTTGGCATACCGTCTAATCTTACCTTTACGTTTTGCAAATTTGTGGTTAAATGATTTAAGTCCTTGTTTTAGACTTTAGATGGACAGACCTAGGTATTGGGGACGTTGAAGTATCTAGTTTAGTAAGTCTGACAGCTAACTGACTTGATGTTTCTCAGTTTTGATTGGCCTAGAACGGTCACATTGGCAGCTGTGCCAGTTGACGTTAATGAAGGGCTATCCGACGAATCTAGTCAAGAAATTCGTGAGTGAGTACTAAGTTGACATTTCGCATATGTGGCTGACGTAAGAAAAGTGACGTTCCCGACCAATCTAGTTTTTGCGTTCAGGTTACATCTAGTCACGACCAATCTAGTCGACTTAAGACAACTAAGTTTTTGAATGTATCTACCCATTGTTTAGTGCGTAGGTCTGACAGCTGACTTGAGTTGTCCTAGCTTTGACAGCTTATAGCATCAAAACCGACCCCTGGGATTTTTTCATTTTTTGAGACTATTCACACGAAAGTAATATTTCCAAAAAATGTAAGAAGTTATTCCAAAACGCTTTTAGTTTTTAAAATATTTAAAAGTAATTAAAATCAATATTTTCTTTTTTTCATACACATACGTCAAAAATTGTGTCCACACGATTAAATAGCGTTAAATTTGTAGCCACATAAGTCAAAACAATACTGAACAAACCTTTGAAGTTTGATGGCGTACGTTTGTAGGACAATAGGATGTACGTCAAAACAATTCTGTATATCTTTGCAATTGAAAGAGATAGAGAAAACGGATAACAGATTTGGAAAGGGCTACGGCGAAAACATAAGACTGCATGCATACTCAATTTGACGAAATCTAGTCAAGAATTTTGTGACTGCTATAATATGTGGCTGACGTAGAAAAAAAGTGACGTACCGACCAACCTAGTTTTTGCGTTCATGGTAGGTAGGGATACCCAGACAAATCTAGTCGACCTAAGATAATGGGAAGGTATCTAATTTAGTAAGTCTGACAGCTGGCTAACTTGATGTATCTCAGTTTTGATTGGCCTAAATCGGTCAAAAATAATATTTGTTTATTAAAAAAGAAACCTCGATGCAGGTGCAATGTAATGTTGGGTAACCAATCCCAGCAATGTTAGGTCATGAATGCTGGGAATGGAATGCAGGGGTTTTTCCTATCTGCGACATTATTTGTTTTATTTTCACGAGCTGTTGTATTAACTTATGCAAAGGGCAGGACTGGTTATTGTATAGGGTCACTTGTATTTTTCTCTATTTTTTCCTTTATATAATGTTCGAAATAATGAAAAATTTTCAAACGCTATTTCAGTGAACATCCTAAGTAACATTTCGACTCCCGCAATATTGACTGTATCTATAACCCCTTATACAAACAAATTTGGCTCATTTTAAAAGAGGTAATTGCTTGGATAAGACCTTACATTCCATTTCTGAAAGGCTTTATAGAAGCAATTAACATCTGCAGTGGGTTATTGTTTCGCAAAAATAGCACTAGTTGCGGTAAGACGCTTGCTGTAAGGCCTTACCGAAACTGTAATACAAGCTTTATATATGCTGAAAAATTAAAAACAAAATTCCAATTTTTCATTCTATTATTTTTTTTTTCTTATTCTATTAATATTATTAAATTAAATAATGCCGATTTCCCATACGGGAATGCAGTCGCCAAAAATTAAGAACAGAGACTGGGAAGTCCCTTACCGAAACTTATTTCCATATTTTTTATATAAGGCCTGTGAATGTACTTCGCAAAGAAAGGTCTTTCAGAAGTTACTTTCCGAAGCAATTACTTCGAAATTGTTCTACTTCGGTTAAAAAATACTATAGAAGCTCTATCGAAGTTCTTGCCTACAGAAATACAAAATTTGAACCTTACTGAAGTCAAATTGTTACTTGGGATTATCCTAAGCATAATTTTACAAATATGATATACCGATTAAAGAATTGTTAAGTTGATCCCAATCAATATAGGTACGACCTGACCAACATTTTTTAAGTAATTAACGATTTGTTGTTAATTATTGTAGGCATTGATAAATTCAACCATTTGACGATAAAATATGTATCCTTCATTTTTTAGGTACGTATGAAAGTTCAAGGCTGCTAGATCACGTTGACCTTCAAAGGGATATTTCGTGGCAATATTGCATTTGGTGTCCTCTTGAGATCTTATCGTGTATATCATTTTCGTTCCGTCCTCCAGTGAAGACTGCGTCATCACAGGTTAAGTTTGGTTAAAATTATTACCCAGGTAAAATGGTGCGCAGCACTTACATAGAAGATGTATCTAGGCCATTTTTAAATGACTTTAAAATTAAATATTCATTTTCTATCCATTGTCTTTATTCACCTTGTATGCATTACCGTGGGAGTGTGGGTAGTCATCATTGACAATTTTGTATCCCAAAAAGTTTGCAAATAAAGTGAAAGTACTGCCATAATTCAATTTTAATTGACTACCTACGGTTAGGCAATCTGTCTTCACTCAAAAGCTCATCAACCACACAACGCACCAAATGTGGGCAAGAAAAAACAAAATTCTTATCTTCTAGATAACGAGAAATAAACCAAAATAAATCGCGGCATAAATCACAGCCAAACAAATATCCATATCTGGTTAAATAAATTTCTAATTTGAAGTGATTTCACGAGATTATGTGTCTGTGCTTTTTTGGAATAAAAAATAAGTGAAAGTCTCCAAATCGCGCCAGAAGGCCAATTTCTTTTCCCAGCATAACTATCGTTGTGTTGTTTCTTTACATTAAGTTTCAGAGGCCCACCACTAACAAGGTTCTTTTGTTGTTCTGGCCATCTTGTACAAATTGTGTTGATCTTGTGCAAAAGATGTACCTACCAAACAGTTTTCTTGGAAATGAAAATAATGAGTTAATGGCCAACTGGTTTCTGCTTGCAATGTGTAGTTCTGCAGATGACATTGTAAGGCTCATTTCGCAGAAGTTAACGACGATGATCTTAGTGAAGTCGTACACATGGCTGGTGAACAATTTATGAAATATGTAAACGAAAAATAAAAACATTCTCTAACTATGTCACCTAATTGCTGAGCTAAGTGTTAGGTCCACAGTTTCGTTTGTTATACAAGGTAGGTTGATATTTTTAAATTGGGTTAACGCTTGAATAGGTTTGGAATGCAAATATTATGTCGGTACATAGATGCATCGGAAGATTAGGAAGCAGTGAGTAAACAAACATTTTAGTGCGGTAACACTACACAACAGAGACCGCACATTGACAGAAGAGGCAGAATGTTCCACTGTCTCGCTTTAACCAAACACTGCATGCTGTCGAAATGGGCAAAGTAAGCCTTAGATGGACAATTTTGTGGCATAAAAGATAACTAGACAGAGGAAAGCTATAAATAAATAAATAAATAAATATTTTGGCGCGACAGGTACCTATATGGGACCAAAGGCCTAGCTGCCCGTATAAAAAAGTCAATTCAACGTCAACGATGTCGCTTTGCGTGGTCCCTAGGTATTGAACCTGATTATTTTTTTACGGACTGAATCCCTTCATTTTTATGTCTTTTTAAATTTGTAAATTTAAATTTTGATTAAATGCGAGGAAACATGACAACACTTATTGTTGATGTACGTTATGCAAATGTTATTTAATTGTTTAGAATCTTACTACCGAAAGTTGCTCTCTGTTTGTGGAGGTGTAAATATTTTTTGTCTGAACTCTGATTTGGAAAAAAACAACCCAAATCTAACCAAAATAAAGGTGACCACTCCCGCGGTTGTTTAGCTATTGAAACGATAATTTTAATAAACTTCGGCTTACGAGTAAAACGCAAATAATTCAAGTTTTGTTTTCTATTACCGGATGTTTACTCATAAATGCATATAATATAAAAGTCAATATAGACATGAGACATACTCGTTCTGTTGCACATATTTTTAAAAAACCGGCCGGCGCTATGACGTAAAATTAAAAAAGTCAAGTTAAGGCGGATGTTCAAGTTAGTAGTGTACCTACAAACGAGTATGTATACAGGCGAGTCAGGAGAAACCTGTTACATTTACAATTAAATTAATGTAGATCCATTGTGATGTCCTTGTGGTTTTTGTTAAAAATGTTTGTCTTTTATAGAAATTCCACGAATTTTGTATCTGACATGGCAGACTGCCGGGCAGTGGCTAAGAAAGTGTGGAGTGTTGATTGTCATATTCATATTCTTGGCATGGTGTTTTAGCAGGCACAGGGCCATAACTCGAGAGAACATAAATCCTCGTAATTTATTTTCAAAGATGGGACATAATTTCAACCAGAAGAAGTTATCAGAAAACAAAGTCCAAATCGCATTTATGAAATAAAACCCAAATTTTTAACACATTAGCGTCATCTATAACAATTAAACGAAAACTAAAATAAAAATAAAACAGCGTAACAAAAATAAAAACGGAAATAGGTAGAAGATACTAAAGTAATTTGAATTTTTACGTTTATTTTCTTTAATTCTCAGAAACAAAGTCGGAATTTTGCTTAACTGTTATTTTTATATAATTTTTCTTTAAAATTTAAATAGAAACGTTAGGTAAGTAAAATACGATTTTGTCTCTGAGAATTAAAGAAAATAAAAGTAAAAATTCGTGCAAATTCTGATTAAAAAAAAAGCCTTGCCTTCCATTGAAATGATACTTACACGTTCAGAATGGGCAATACATACATATATGTAGGGTCGGTTGGGGTAAATGGGAACGATTTTTGCATTTTTCAAAGGCACTTTTTTTTCAGAAATAT
Source organism: Cheilosia pagana (assembly GCA_936431705.1). Taxonomy (NCBI): domain Eukaryota; kingdom Metazoa; phylum Arthropoda; class Insecta; order Diptera; family Syrphidae; genus Cheilosia; species Cheilosia pagana. The sequence goes on along the minus strand of OW386170.1, from coordinate 20,678,170 downwards.
ATAAAATATTAAATTTTTTTTTTTTTTAACTTTTGAAAACGAATTATATTATAAGATACAAGATGTTGCACATATGATGACTTAATCAAGTTATAAGAACCCAAAAATGACATAGGGCAGTGTTTACATTTATCCCTTCCGTGTTTACATTTCCCCTGTAGTTTATAAAAATGCTGGGGTAAATGGGGATAACAAATTTCTGTTCTTTTAGAGCTAGGAGCTCGCCTATAGGGTAAACGTAAACAGACATGAATTTCTGTTAATTTATTTGCTTGACACTGATTTGCTTGCATTGATTACCATTATGGCTACATTTACTGCAGGGTATTGCATGCACCGGTGTCGCGACACTCCAAATTCAGATTTTTTTTATGTCTGGGTTCCGAGAACTATATTTAAAATGTGAAAATAACGGACGTTTACATTTACCCCATGTTTACATTTACCCCAACCGACTATACAACCAAAACTAACAACCACAAGATGGAACAATATATCTACTAAATGAACCATCGCTAAACAAAAAATTCCGTTTCAGCTTGAAACAAGAACAGCATTTCATTAAAAACAAAACATGTCAGAAGGGACATAAATCCATAAATTAAGTTATTTTAAGTTAAGTTAATTTTCCTGGCGGAAACAAATAAACTTAAATTTGACATATCGTGAACAACAAAAATGCTGGTCTGCCATAAATGTTTACGCTGGCATTGGAGGAATTGCTTTTTGGGATAATTGTTTAAGTGCAAATTCAGAACAAACCTTAAAAAAATAAATGGATTAAGGATTGGAAAATGTACTTGGAATTTTCCAGCTCAAGTAGATTTGATACACCCATTATTCTCTTTCGGTATGGTACCTCTCCGTGTCATTTCTGTTCAAGAAAAATGTTGTTTTGCTTTGAAGCAGTACCTAGATATATGGAAGGTACGAGTCAGAGACAATCCATACTGAGACCCTCTCATCAACAATTTAAGCAAATGTACACTTATTGGTAAAAATAAATACTAACCACATGTAACAAATAATTTCAAACTCAACGGATAAAATTCTATGAGCGGTTTACCAGTGACGTTGCAAGATTAGGTGCGAATTCTTTATAAGCAATTAGCATGTCCGCAATATCAGATGAATAAGCCAAAAGTGGGCAAAAAAACGGAAAAGTTCAACCAAGTTTGGAGAATGTTTCATGAGAACCAGTCGTGCACTTTATTTCACAAGTGATGAGCCTTCGCTCCCACCATTATCGGAGGTTCTTACCAAAACGAAGATGCCCCGGTTATGGTAATACACTACTTTTTTCATCCCCTATTTCAAGCGATTTGTTGTGGTCAAACCTTGCTACCAAAATCAAAACTATAACACGATTTCCAAGCAACAGACGTAGACCAGAGTTGCATTCGGAAGATAAATACATTTTCTTATGAACTCGTTTTCTTTTACAACTGATCGGGATGGGGATGGCTGGTCTGGTGTGGTGTTGGCTTTGTTTGGTCGTGTGTGTGTATACATTACATAATTATCTATAATTTATTATAATTAACTGTAGTATCTGTGGTAATATGTTAAAAAGCAAAGCGTCTCTACCGGATATTTGCCCTTAACTACGTGTTGTTAATTCTTTGACGAAACTGGCTTATGTCCAAGTTTAACCAAAAACAGACAAATTTATGGGACAAATAGATGAGACTGTCAATTTGTAAATTATCACAACTGATAGATGAAAGAAATTATGTAAATTGTGTAGTTCACCACCCCGGCATTGTTGTAAATACCTAAGTCGCCAATTTAAAAGGCAAATCATACACGCTTTGACTTCAAAGACAGGTCAATGAACCATTGTTTACCGTTTATGAAGATTTAATTGTTATAAGCATATAAAACGGTTGCTAGTGGAAAGGAAATCGAACAAGCCTCCAAAGTCTGGCTACACTCGTGTGATTAATTGAAAATTCATTTCACAACATCAAAGTTCGCAATCAGAAATTGCACTGAGGCAATCATTTTATTCAACCTTCTGCGCATGATTGTGAAATTAAGTTTACGACGCAATTTGATCAATAAAGTTTCGTGTTAGCATCATTACGAATCAGCCGCACGATGTCAAGTTCAACCTCCATTGAGAAAAATCGAAAATCGTCTACCCATCCATGATGGAAAAGTTGCAAGTATGATGGTAAATATTTGAAAACAATAATTCTATTACGTAACAACAAATATTTGCAACCACCATAGCGTCGGCCGCCACATATATTAATCACATCAAACCTGAGCACAGTTCCTCTATCTTCTTTCTAAGCCACTTGCCACATCCTCCTGCGTTCTGGCAGATTTATTTAATTATATGTAAATACTCCTAATTACTCACGCCATTGCTGCATTTTAATGGAACTGATAATTTACTCGTTTTCTTCCGCTGCGAAGCGGTACACTCAAATCTGAAGTTAGGGTACCTAGCCGCTGTATCTGCTGCGCTGAATCAAAGCGTATCGAATAGCAGGCTTCATGTTATAGTGACAAATTGTATGGAAATGCGGTTTTCCTTCTTTTTTTAATCAATTTATAATACCTTTACCTATACATATGCATATTGGTCGTTGAAAAGTAATAAAATACGGCTGCCATATGTAGTAACGCGTTAGGCAATCCCAGCCATAATAGACGTCATTCATTAAACTTTCACTTGATTTTCATTTTATCGTGAATATTATTCATATCTACCCGTTCATCTGCTGTTGAGTGATTATAACTAATAACGTTGGAACGAGTAAATTAAATTATTTGCTTATGGCTCGCGATCTTTGGTTTATATCCTTAACCAACGTGTGAGGACAGAGTTCGAATTGTGATGTGATTAAATAAATTTCATGACTGGAATTAGCTATAATCTCGCAAAAAAGTAGCTACGTGGTTCGAAAAAAGTTTTCATACTTTGCCACCTTTTAAAGGGGACAAACTCCAAGTGCCAACTGTATGGCAATTAATTTATTGAGTGCATTTACGAGTTATATAGCCTATCTTTGTCCATGATTGATGGTTTTCACTCAGAAACCAGACTGCATTATTCTAGATGACTGTGTCGCGAACTAAATCAATTGTATTTAAGAGACAATCAACCTTATTTAGAGGGTCGTTAACGCTAAATGTCGGTTTAGTTCATGTGGAACTTAATTTCTTGTTCGACAGCGGTCACGCATCGATATTCTAACAGGCGTGTCGTCTCACAAAACGACAAGTTAAACGACATTTATTGGCGTTGGGAGATTTGTAAACACCAAGTAACAAAATCGACTTAAAATGTGAGTGGCTGGACCCCCCCCCCCAAATAAAAAAAAAAAAAAAATAAAACTAAAACCCTCTATAAGTATCCAAACGCTAGGTATGTACACTGGCTCTGTCGAATGCGAAGCCAACTCCTGCAATTCGCAATTGCCTTGGTGTAGTTAGTGAAATAGCTAATTTCTTCCGCAACCATTGAAACGCAAATTTTACTTTCAAAAATGTCATTAAAAACACACAACAAAGAGCCAAAAAACTCGGCTTCTTGAAAGGCATGACAAGGAAATAATACCTTTGCAGAGCTCTTCAAATGCATCTCAATAAGTCTTGAAGAAATAACGAACAGAACGTGGGCGATGTCTTCGAAGGCATCAATACTTTTGGCAGCGGTCCAAAAAAGTGATTTCCTAGTAAGCCTGATTGTATGCGAAAAAAAACTGTTCAGTTTAACGCTGCCCTTATCAGAACAAATCCTTAGACTTCGTTTCTGCAATCGACCGCACAAAAGAAGTTCTGAATTCTCTTAAGAACATCAGAGAAAATTCCGACGATTCTTTCTTAAGAGCTCCAAGAACTTCATTAAAATAGACAATGCGTTCCAATCCAGAAACCTCTTCTACTAAAGCCTATTTTAGAGTGTCTATTCTGATTCCTTGCATAGATTCGTTAATACGAAATCTTTCGGACAGATTCATGGTCAACGAAGACGTTCTACCATCGTTTCAAGCTCTGCTCCTAGTTTTTGCTGTAGTTGAGCGAGTAAACAAAATGGAAAAGCTAACATGTTACTATGATAATGTAATTTCGTTGTCAGCTGTAAAATCTGAGTACATTCTTTGGTGCGAAAAAATATCGTCGAGTGAACCTTCTACCGAAGTTTTGAAATTGCTTGATATATGTCACAAGACGTCCTTTAGAGGTACATATAAACGTTTTGCTGTCGGTTTTGGCCACGCTTCCAGTGACCACAGCTAATGTTGAAAGAAGCTTTTCAACTATGAAAAGGATTAAAACAGTGTCCCGAAGCAATATGAAGAATGCCAGATTAAGCTCATTTACTATTATATCTGTTCATTCGGACATTAATGTGGATCCAGATAAGGTGATTGATCTCATGTCAAAAAAAAAATTAAGACGTCTTCTGCTTTAAAAAAAATGTGTGTGAAAAAATAATTTAAGTACCTACCTGCGTTCGTTTATGTAGGTATATACAATTTAAAAACTATTAAAAATCAATGAATTGGAATGTACCTATATAGTTAGAATAGAACACATTAGTCAAATTTAGTCAAACTTTATTTACGCAAAAGTTGGGGAGAAGAGAGCCACAAAGAGAGAACAAAACATTTCCCTTTCATAAAAAACCAGCAAATAATAGCCCAACAAATTTCTTTGGGCTAGTTTGTTATAAGTGACTTCAGCTGTCCAATCTGTCAAAAGTCAATTTGAATTGGCAGTTTATTTCGGTTAGCTTTGTTAAGTGCTGAAATTTGTTATTAAAAATGGATAAATCCGCAAAAAAAACTAAATCCGAATGTTTTTCAACGTCTGCAAACTGGTATTTTTGGGATAATTTCGGCAAAATGTCAGATATCAAGGAGAAAAAAATACAACCAAAAAGTACAGGAACGAAAATTTGGCATGACGTTTGTTAAAACGCATTTGCAGACGTTGAAAAACACTTGGATACAGTTTAATATTTATTTTTCTTGCCAATTTATCCATTTTAAGTTACAATTTTTAAAACTCAATAAACGAAACCGAAATAAACAGCTAATTCAAATTGACTTTTGAGATATTTGACAGCTAAAGCCAGTTATAACAAACTAGCCCAAAGAAATTTCTTGGGCTACTATTTGCAGTTTTTTTTATGGAGGGGAAAAGTTTTTTTTTCTCTTTGCGGCTATCTTCTACCCAACTTTTGCGTAAAGGAACGAAGTTTGACTAATGTCGTTTTCCATTGGGACAAAAAATCAATCTTTTTTTTGATCTAGATCACTTTTCATTTTCCATTGGGCAAAAAAATCAATCTTTTTTCGATTCGGAGCACTTTTTGCAGATCTCGATATTTTTTCAGATCTACACATACTGCCAATAACACCAATACACTTTGCACAGCTGTTTTACGTCAATTTAGGAAGTTTGCTTTCAAAACAATTGTGCAAAGTTTCGTTAAAACCCAAATAAAGAAATACTAGCCATGAATATCATGGACATCAATTAATTGTTTTATTACTCGTCGAATTCTTCAACCGAATCATCTCATTTTACACCAAATCTATTCCATTTTTATCTACAAAAGGGGAAAATTGTTCAAATTGATATCCATATTTGCGATTTCTCCATAAATGAATGCAATTTGAACAGCTGATAATGCTGTCAAATAACGCACTAATACATTCACAAAAGCAGAGCAATTTCGTTGCATGTTCCATTTGCCGGGTAAAATCTGAGATCTGAAAAAGATTTCTAGTGGTCCCAATGGAAAACGACATAAATTTTCAGGCGACTGACACTTGTTTCAATTCTTACGCAAATAAATTTGTTGAGTAAAAACTGGTAAGAGGGGAAATATCTTGCTCTCTCGAAGCCGCTTCGAGTTGAGGAAGGACAATTGAGTAAAATGCGTAAGAATTCTTAAAGAATTCGTAAAAGTAAAGGAACAGACCTAGTGTTTATTCAGGGCTGTAATCAACCGAAGGTTTGAGACAGCAAAAATGTCCCCGGCTTGGAAACAGAGTAGAATTTTTTCCCTACATATTTCTGTGGTAAGTTTTCTTAAGCTGTGAAATGAAAAAATAACCTAACATTTACAAACAAACCGATACCGAGCAATTCGCATTTGGGTTCACTTCGAGTCTCCCAGAAGAAAAATTACAGAAAGTAAACGTTGTGGCCATTGTTGATGGAATCGTCAACGAAAAAAAGAAAAACCAATCAAAAATCTTGCTAAAAAATTAATAAAACAAAAGGACTATTGGGCTAACATTTATTAAGAAGCCGAAGGTTTCTCACATCGACAACATGTGCATTGCAGTTTATTTCACTTTTACATTCTTGTCGTCTTATAGTAAAAATAGCCCATCACAGCCTTGCCACCCACACTGATGTCCCTATTGAACAAAAATGCCAACCACTTTTCAATGTCCGATCGTTCAAAAATTAGCTTGCCAACTCATTCATCAAATTTAATTAATCTTTTAATTTAATTTTTTTTCTTTTTTCTTAAGCTTATCGTCGCCCGTTAAACAATTTTACGCTGGCCGTAATATCTTCATCACCGGAGCCACAGGATTTGTCGGCGTATGCCTGATTGAGAAGATCCTCCGTGACTTGCCGGATATTGGTAAAGTCTATCTGTTGATGCGGCCAAAGAAGGGAAAATCAATTGAACAACGGCTGGCCGATTTGGAAAAGAATTCTGTCTTCGATAAGCTAAACGAAGGTGACGCCAGTGCTTTGTTTGGCAAGTTGCGTGCCATCAGTGGAGATGTTGGTGAAGAAAATCTGGGCATTTCCGATGCGGAGAAGAAAATTCTGGCTGACAATGTCAGTGTGGTGTTCCATTCGGCTGCCACGCTTGACTTCTTCCAATCGTTGAAAGAGACTACAAATATTAACCTAAGAGGCACTCGACGAGTGATGGAATTATGCAAGCAGCTGCCCAAACTTGAAGTGAGTTCTTTCTTTACCATGGGCTAGGTTCTTGAATGAAATTTATTTCGCTTGAATATTCCAGGCTGTTGTTCATGTGTCCAGCGCTTTTGTGAACTCTTTTCTGTTGGATACAGAGGAGATCCTCTACCCATCGCCAGATGATCCGGAGAGAATTATACATTTAGCACAAACCTTAAATGATGATGCTTTAAAGGAATTAGAACCAAAGTAAGTGTTGCTAGTAACAGTCGCTTGGAAATATTGGTAACCCTTTTGTTTGTACTTGCAGAATCTTAAAAGACCACCCGAATACGTACACATTCACTAAGCACTTGGCGGAGCATGAGGTTGACAAATGCTCAGGCGCTTTTCCATGTGGTATCGTTCGACCGAGCATGAGTATGTTTGCACAGATTGATTAACGGCTGTATTATGAACAATTTTTTTTTTGCTAGTCACGGCGGCTTGGAAACAACCTGTTCCTGGTTGGACAATTTCAAAAAATGGACCTCAGGGCTTCTTCATGGGAGCAGCAAAGGGTGTTATCCGTCGGCTACCGCTGGATCCTTCGCTGATTATGGACTACATTCCCGTTGATGTTGTAGTAAATCAAATGCTCGTCACTGGATACTATGTCAATAGTCTGAAGTAAGTGGTTATATGGTTTTTTTTTTTATTTTTGACTATAAATTTGGACCAGGGGTAGTGTGGTACGGACAGTATGTACCATCATCGTCGCCCTTTCTGGGAACATTTTCATTGTCCGAGTCTACCTGGGTTAAACTGCTTTCCATCTTGAAACCCAAAATTATAGTCTAGGTGCATGTTGCCTGTTTACAAGGGCTTTGGCAGTATAGTTGAGTTTACCTGTGCAGTCAGTCTCTACGCACAATAGAGCAATGGAATTCCTGGCAGGAAGTTTGAAATTGAGATGAGTTTCTACATTTCCGTATTATTTCGAACATTGAATACTCTGCCTCGCATAGGTCCAGACCTGGCCATGGCAGATAAAAACAACAGTCATCAAATCTCTTCTTTTTTGTTTAATGGGGAAGGTGGTTCTCTGTCGAGCTTCCGCCAGCGAATTAAAATCATCAGAGGACTACCTAGAGAAGTCCTTCTGACGACACATATTATACTGAAGCTGCACCCCTTCTGATGTGCCTACAATATCTAAGGCACTGACTTGCACCAAAGTCTCATGTCTAGTCTTCCAAAATCCTCCGTAATGTGATGACAGGTCTATAAGGTTATTATCAATGGCCAAATCACACTTGTAGCATTACGAAAGACTGCAGTAATAAATGTATGGACTCTATCGACTCTTCTCGTAACACTCTATGCATGAAATTCTTTTAATGTTACTAAACATCCATATAAAAGCTAAACAAACCAATGCTGCCCATAGACCCCAGCACAGCATCTAGTATTACGTTGCGGTTCTTAAGTTGTCCCATGCAGTACTACCGAAAAGACTTACAAAGTGCTCAATTTTTAAATATGAGTGTTGTATAAAAATAACAATTTTAGTCAATTCTATTAGTTTTTTAATTTGTTAAATGTTAACGCTTTTCTAGGTTGCTATACACTGTTAGTGCAATAGTGCAAAATTTATGTATTCCATTGGCTCCATAGGTTATGCTATCAATTCAGCAAGCAACGTACATTTCATTTGCAGTAATCCCTCAAAGTATGCAGTATTAAATATTGGTATACGGCGCGATTTCAAATGTTGCGCACTAAATCACTTTTGTAAAACTCACCCTAGTATTATACAATAGTTTGAATTTTTGTGTCGACCGACTGTCTGAAATTAGATAACTGTCAGCATAAACAACAAAGTGACGGTGGGTGATTTGGTAGATGAGAGCATAATTTGCTATTCTCTTTACCAGCTTGGGTTCGATTCCCATTCAGGGAAGAAGATTTTTTCTAATTCCAACGTCACCACACAATTTGATCCTCTACTCTTTGGCCGGACTAGGCGCTGTTAATCGCTTGGTTTGGAATGCTATTGAGAGGTAGAACAACGTAGAGATGGTTTTTCGCCTTCGGTGCTCAGAAGAAGACACACTCTGAGAAACGTCATCCTCATAACCAACTACATTTTTTTTTTATTTTTGCAAAAGGCAAGTCTTTTTTTTTTAATTTGAACGATTGATTTGCCTGCGGCGGCATTCTTATTACTTTGCCTCATTAAATAGCGGCAGGGCTTAATTATCCTCTGTCATCTTGGAAAGGAATTGGGAACACTGTCAGAAGTAAACACGAGCGGCATCAGAAGGACGATGGCAAGAAGAAAGCTTACAAGAAGCATGGTGCATGGACCTCTTCCTGTTATAAAATTGGGGAAATGGTTTGTCGAACTGAGCTCTGATTTTGGTAGAAATGGTTTATTTTTGCCTTCTACCGCTAAATGAAAAAAATTGAGCACTGCTATTTTGTTTTGATCTCCACTGAAAACCATGCATAAATGTTGCGCCACTTGTTGAATTGGACATCTATTTTATTTAAATGTTATCTCTGGCATGTAGACACGTGCTTTTGATTAGTAGGTAGCTTTGTTTTGTTAAAAGTGACAATTTAATTTAAAATTCAACCAAAATAGGCATCGCGTCGTCTTTTCACACAAAAAAATAATAATTTGGAGGGACCCCCTATTATTTTCATGACCTACGAAAAGAAACCCATCACTCGGCCCGCTTACATAGCAGGGGTGAAGGTGTCATGGTGTAAGGAGCGATCTCGTATTACGGCACATGCGGGTTGCAATTTCTGTCGACAACGATGAATGCGGTGGCCTACATTGGTGTAATAAAAGTGGCGTTTCCATTCTTTGAAAACCTTTTTGGACCCTTGCAGTGGACGTATCAACATGACAATGCGCCAATCCATAAATCATAATGCCAGAATCACCAAATCGTATATAAAGAGCCAAAACGTGAAATTATTAACCAGATCTATTATTATTATTATTATTATGAGGGTCTAGTGCACTACGACCTTGTGATCGATTGTGCCCGCTGCTTATACCTCGGAAAGGTTCATGCCCTTCTCCAGAGCTCCCTCGCATTGCAGTTGCATTCAGAACTGTGTTTGAGGATCATCGCTCTGTCTTGGCCTCGGCAAGAATATCGACTTTAGAGCACTTCCTCTAGTCCAGTTTCTCTTATGAATCTAAGATTGAGTAGCGGGTCTATGGTCTGTATATCCTTGTCTGATATTTGGTACTTTTCCATCCTCCTGAATTCCTCTTTTAGGGTGTGGTCCCCTATGCCACAGAATGGTTCAGGGCCTATAAAGGGCTCCGCTGCACCCTGTCTTGCCAGAGAATCCGCGGCTTCGTTGCCCATGATGCCCACATGGCCAGGTATCCAGCAGATAGTTACTCTGTTTTTCTTGCCCAATTCGTTAAGCCTACGCAGACATTCCCGTACAAGCTTGGATTTGATGATATGGGCATCAAGTGCTTTGATGGCAGCTTGACTATATCTGACATTATTGCTATGTCACAGTTCCTGTAGTTTTTCTCGAGAATAATCCGAACGCACCTATCTATAGCACATATTTCAGCTTGAAAGTTGCTGGAACATTTGCCCATGGATTCCTTCGTCTGTAACCAGATCTTAACATTATTGAAAATGTTTGAAAAGTGTATGAGTCGGGACAACAATACACAACTAGCTTGGAGCTCAATTTCACTCGATTATTTAGGATTATAAAGGAGGCACAACCCACTACTGAACATTCTTAAATCCGATTGAAAATAATCGAATTTACTTAAAAAATAAGAAATAAACATATTATCTGAATTATTAGAATTTTCATAATGGACTTTTTTAAGAAGTGTTTTATTCAAGTGGATAGTACTCAAAAATATATATCAACTTAACCGTATTTTTAAAATATTTCATAAACTGACATTTAAATTGTGAGTTATGCCTTTCGGAATCTTCTATAATTTGAAAAATTCTTCCTTTCAGAGTCAAAAACGGCGGTCGGCCAGGAGAATTGCAAATCTTTCACTGCACCTCTAGTACCTATAAACCATTCCGTTTCGAAGCGTTGACAAAACAAATGAACATGTACATGCACATGTATCCTCTCAAATCAGCCGTTTGGTAAGTGGAATACTGGCCCGCACAAGAAGCCGTTAAAAATGAAAACAATTTCTACAGGTATCCGAATTTAAAACTTGTGAAGAGTTTGTTCCTCTTCAGAATTGCTGCGATATTCTTCCATTTCATTCCGGGATATATTTTGGACTTTGTCACAAAACTGGGAGGCGGGAGACCTATGTAAGTTTTTCACCCTTCTCTCCATGTTCTCCTGTTGACCTAAGTATATTTCATTCGGTAGATTGGTTCGTCTCCACAAGAGCGTCTGGAATTCACTAAACACCCTGGAACGTTTCATTTTCACTGAATGGCGATATGACAATAAGAAAACGCTTCAGTTGGCCAAAACCCTAGATCCGAGAGACAAAGAGGTCTTCTTTATTGACATTGGCGAACTGAAATGGGATGACTACTTCCACAACATGCTGTTGGGTGTGCGTCAGTACCTGAATAATGAATCCCCGAAGAACTTGGAAGCTGCCCGTGGCAAGGAAAAGATGTGAGACTCCATAGACCATAGCCACTTTTGAAACCATGCATACCTAATTTCTATTTATTTTAGCCTGCTGGGACTCCATGTCCTCTTACAGTGCCTATTCTATTTGGGCATCTGGAAGCTGATTGGATTCGCATTTGGGCTGTCTAACGCCAAGGCAGCTCTAATTTTGCCACTTTTCTACGTCTTGTTTGGCATTTTGTAAATCCCTACAAAAGATCATAGATTTTCTTCTTCTTAGCTAAGTTGGTGGAGAACGAGATCAGTAAGCGATTGAATGCTTTTTGCATTTTTCTAATATGTATTTATTTAAGGGTGCAGTATAATATTAATTTGTTGCAAGAAACATTGAAAGTGAATTGTATTTTTAACGTCTAATAAAATCGATTAAAATTGATAACCATGTGATGTAGGTATGTGTTAAGTGGTTACATCTGTTTTATTTCTCTAAAGGACTTCCGCCATGAAGGCAGATGCCGCATAGGTTAGCTTCATGAACTGTAAAGAAAGAGTTTGATGACGGTTAAACCTGGGAGCATAATATAAAACTTACCTCTGTAAATGTCTCCAATGACAAGTTGTACAATCCACCGGCTGAAAAACTCTTCTCGCATTGTGAAACTGCTAAGAAAAATAAGAACGTCCGTTTGTCTCGGATGTTTTCGATATTGTACCATTGGCTTGTGTATATAGCAGTGCTGGCTTCTCTGCACTGTAATCAACAAATCAGATATGTACAAGTTTATTAACGGAATCATCGTTTACCTTAACAGCGACAATCTCTCCCAAAAGGCAATACATAAAAAGATGGAAAGCTGAGGCCACCATCATGCAGATAGATTTGAAGACGTTTCCCTAAGAATAATTATTATCTAATATTGGTCATGGTAGAGTTTGCTTTTTAAAACACTGTTCATGTATTACATACTTACAAAATGGACAAATTTTAATTAATACATTACCACAAGCAGCGAGTACAATGCAACCGTCATTAAAGGAACGCCAGTTGTAATAGTAAGTGCCACAACAGCCGTATTGATGGTCGCCATCTCGTTAATAAAACTGTAAGGTAAATCGTTTTAATAACTGAACTGGATGAACTTAAACGCAATATTGGTTACTCAAAAATATCTGAATGCAATCTAATGCAATTGATAAGCAGCTTTCTTTGTTTTTCTTGTGTATTGTACGGAGTGTTGAGGTCGCCAATCATCTGACAGTAATGGATGAATCTGTCAAACTCAAATGCTACAAAACTACCTTGCAAGAACGCTGGAATGTCAAACCCTAAAAGCCAAATAAAATTACTTTTAAATTGAATAAGTAAATTTAAAAAAAAGATGTCTAAGCAGCATAGACTAAGAATTAAATAGACCGTCAGCTCTCAGTTCCCGCGCTCCTACCTGATGGCCCCCGCAAATTGTGGAAATATAAATGTCTCTTAAATTTCCTATCTATGATTAAAATTGGCCTTAGACCGTCTACCAGATTGACATTCAAATGAAAAGAATTAAATCATTTTTCTGTAACATTTCTTTAATATATAAAAATAAAATAAAATTATGTATTTTAAGTGATATTTTTATGGATATATACTTTTTTAAACCTTTCTTCAATTATGAAATTTGTGTAACGAAGTACATTGACTGTGAGATTGTAGAGCAAGTTCCAATCTCTACCACCACTCAGTACATGGATTGCTTCCTCCAACCCAAGTGTTGGAGCTCCGAAAAAGTTAATGTGGATTTCTTGAAGTATTGGACATTTTACGATGAGGTGTAACACATCCTCCCGCTCCTTGAGACTGCAAAGTTCGCATAGAATTGGAAGCTCTGGGCGGTGTGCAATTAAATTTAGCTTTAGAAGTTCGCCTCTCAGTTTGAAGATACCGAATGACTGCTCAAAAAATAAGTCCTGTCTGTAGAATAGTTAAGCTTGCTATAGTAAGCTCTGTGTTGGGATGACTGGGCTTCATTTGAAAATTCGTCAATTTTGTTAAATGGTGTTGTGACTTTCAACTATTAATATTGTTAATCCTTTGTGATTTGTTCTTTAATCAGCTGTCAATTTTTCTTTCAATCGTAAATAGGTTGGATTTCAACAATAGCAGGATCATCCAACTCTTCATCTTCATCAAATAAAAGTTCAGTTGAAGTCGTTTTGTATTAGGTATTTCCTTTTTAATTATTTTCGTTTTACGTGAACTTTTTTTTTGTCAACACAATTTAGTTTTTAATTAAATTGATTTTATAGATTTCTGATGATTTCCTCTGTACGTTCCTAAAAAAATATGTCGGACGCACAATCCCATTCACAGTAATAGAATTATTTTGAAGGTATTCACAATAGCACAATATTTTATTAATTCATTTTCACCGATTTTCAATACCGATAGATTCTATCAATCGTCAATCGGTTGATAGTTGATCTTCGCAATAAGGTTGATTTAAAAGGTACTGCCTAATATGGAAAAAAACACAAGGGTGGACCAAGACAACGTTGTCACTGGGTTTACCACGAAATATCGAAAAAAAAATCTCAAAAAAAAAATTAGATTAGAAAGTATAATCTCGAAAAAAATCTCAAATTTATTTAATTTTTAGGTGTTTTTTCTAACTAGATGATAAAACAATTCTCGATTTTGCTTTTTATTTTTGAGATATAGTCCTTTGAGATTTTTGTACATTCGAGATTCCGTCAAGATCCCGTTGTCACTGCAGGAAAAGCGGAAAAAAAACTGGCATCAAATTCTGCTAACTCCACGAGCAAAATTAAAGAAGTGTTTGGGGATGATTGACCCGTCAAAATTATGAAGTAGGTTAGCAGTACGAAAGCTGTGAGGAACTGATTGCCTCAATTAAAGCTGCCTGTACAAAGATTCCCTGGATTATTTGAACAAATTTTACACTACTTTAAAAAGTAAAATTTTCAATATAATATGAGAAATAGCAAAAAGAAAAAGTTAAAACCAAACAAATGTAAAAAATCGTTTATGTGAACATTTTGCAGGTGCGTCTAATCAAATGAACCGCATTGTACTATGCAGTTTGATTTTGAACTTTGCCTTCTTACCTACTTCCACGAGTCCTGCGTAATAGATGCACCATGCGCCAATACCAAAATTTAATGCGCGGCCAAGAGAGGAAGAGAGGTAGCTGCAAAAGAGAAAAATATGTATAGACTAGGAGATATTTATCTTGAGACGATTCTCAAGCTAGTTGTAATGCTAGTTCTTTGCTAAAAACTTTAATTTTTCTGGTAGGTATAGGTATATGTAGTTCATGGTAGATAGTTAACTAAAATCTCTTTTATTTTGGCGCGACAGGTCTATGGGACCCAAGGCCTAGCTTCTCACAACCATTCGTTTTGTGTGGGTTTTCAATTTTTGGGGCGAATGGAAGGGATCTACAATTTTACGCCGAGTCCAAACGGCTAATTGAGAAGCTCATTTATTACAGTTTTACTCTCGGATGTTTGTCAGACGTTCGCGAGAGGTGGCGCAGTGGAAAAAACCTTAAGATGTAATTTGGCCCTTTCGGGATTCGAACCTGGAACCCCTCGCTTAGTAGCCCAACACACTACCACTAAGCCACTGCGCCGACACATCATTCCGATTAATGATATTATTTACGAAATCTTATCTGCCAAAAACATCTCACGTCAGTTTCACAGCAAAAAGTAATAGATTTCGGTGTTTCCTGTAATAGTTTAACGAAGTTCCTACCTATTTAGATTTAACAACTTGATAATGCGCCCATACATACAGCCCGAGTTGCTAGAGCCAGAATGTGGAGCTGGCCGCCTTATTCACCGGATTTGAATATCATCGAAAGTGTCTGGGGATCAAGTATATGAATCAAGTATATACTCGAGTATACTCGAACTAAGCGAAGCCATTGAACCTTTCCAAACCGGATGTGTGCAGTTTTGGAGCAGAAAGGTTGCTCAACACACTATTGAACTTTTTTAAAATTTGAAATACTCCAATTACCTAAAATTTAATTAAAATATATGTGTTCAAAAGAATCGGAATTCCTTGAAATGCTTTTTTCATTAAATGTCCTATTATTATTATTTATGATCAAATTATGAAAATATTATAAACTCTAATTTAAAAAAAAAGTCATGGGGTGTCCTATTCAAGTGGCGAGGAGTGTAATAAAACCCTGAAGAAAAATAAAAGATCACTCGACAAAAAGAGTCAAAACTAAAAATCCGAAATCGGCACCCTCTTTTGAAGGACGACAGATACACTTTTACTAGACTCTACTAAAAGTAAAAGTAAAACTAAACCAAATACGAAATAAGTTCAACTGCTTATTTTTTGTTCACCTGGAAATCACCACTTTCTTGGATGTGATAGATTAATAAATCCATTTCAATACGATTTTAGATTTCCTTTGAGCACCTAGTGCCCAGCACACGGGCTCGAGGTTCGCAACCATCCCTAAATTTATATTGCAGACTGTAACGTTCAGCTTCACTCAAGAATAAAATTTGACATGCTATTTCGGAATTTTTATTCTAAAACCGTAACTCCAACCTGGCTTTATTGTAGTTTTATTTCCTCGAGTATCCCCTTCCACTATAGACTATACCCTTATAGAATGTAGACTCACCCCGTTCCAGGAAATTCCATTAAAATTGGCATCGAGTAGTCTTTATCAGAAAACAGCGGCAAAAGGATGAAACTGAACACGCAGTTAAAGTACAAAGTCATCAGGGTAATGTGGATAAATCTGCAAAGCAAACGTTAGGAAATGGACATCAATCCTACCACAAATGACTGACTCGTCTTACTTTGAGTATCGAAAGTATTTCTTGGCTAATTTATGCTCCCAGGGTTCGAAGTCCATACGACTTGTTTCTCTTTTGATGGTCTCGTTTAACACCTTTAACTGGGCATTGTAGTATATCAGTGTAAGGGCCTTCAACAAAACACTGGCGGTGGTGAAAAATATTATAAAGTTTGATGCTCTATCTGCCGCATCGTACTTATTGTTTGGCAGAATTACTTGCGTCATGCTTATAACACCGACGAGCAATTCGAACGAAAACTCCCCGTACATGACAATTTTCTCCCACAGACTGACATTGAAGGTGTCCGCAAAGTAGTTGAGCTCTGCAAAAATAGATTTTGGGATTAAAGACCGACTGACAATTTTAATTTGACTGTACTTACTTGCAGGAGTTAGAATCCATGAAATGGTTCGATAAAACGGGCCCCATGACAGGCTGGGCTTTGACTTTGAGTTCAATTCTTGAGCACTCATTTTTGCTGAATGGAGGGGGCGGTTGGTATGTTCGCCCTTTTATAGGCGTCTGAAGCTATGCGTGAGCAACACACCCATCAAGAGCTGCATCGTATAAAAACTGCTGATGAGGCGGAATATTTTAAATATTTTCGTGCGAATTGCATCAGCTTTGTATTGCTTTTGATTAGGGATTCTAAATTATAGCTCTGCTCAAGTATTGTGCGAATTTTTCCAATGTAACAAGGTGTCCATGGTCTTGGCAGATTTATGTTGTTCTTCTAATAAAATCGATGAATATTGGAATGAAGTCTATGCCGAAGATAATGCTTTTAAGGCCAATACGACTTGTTTGTAAAAATTCTTCAAACTTATATTAGAGCTCCTAGTTTAACTTTTGTAAACAAATTTCAAGCACGATTAAGACCCTGGGTAAGCATAAACACATTCATATTTTGAATAAAATGCAACGAAAAAACAAAATGTGACAATTTTGCTACCGACTCCGCTTTTAGGAATGAATGAATTGAGCAATGAATAAAAAAAGGATATCTCCTACTGGCACGACAACTCCTGTTTTTCGAAATTTGGGGATGCACAAGAAAAACCAAAAAGAAGTGGAGTACTATAAATAATAGCCCTTCTAATAAACTGAGGCCTATTGATCTACGTGGCGAAGACGATGAATATAGCAGTAGCAAATGAATCGAATGAACTTGTTGCTTCAATCGGGAATATGTCCTAACAACCAAATTATGGGCCATCTTGCAACCGATGTGAAACTTTTGAAATGGTTGCATTTTGAAGAAATTACTGAGTAAGAGGTCTCACATACCATCTACTCACTCACTCAAGATCGCGAGGGAACGATACGAAAATCGCTCCTAATTTAGTTAATATCAATCCTTCCTTCTTCAATATCAAGAGGTTTAGGGTGCTCCACTGCTCTTCTTTTTCTATAGGGTTTGTCCATATAGGTGATCAACGCAATGCCCAAATGGTTAGAGGTTAGAGCTAGGAAACTGAAATTTTAAAGAAAACTTCCTTTTATGGCGTAAGTTTTTTTTCCGAGGGTAGGTGAAAATCTTCCAAAGACACTATGAGAATAGCAAGCGCGTGCTCATAGTAGTGTAGTTTTACTAACTAAAAACACCACCCTTCGATAGAATGTAAGATACTGCAACTAAGATAAAACTTATCAAGCAATTTTTCTATCACAAAATAATAACTTTTGGCAGGTTACTTCCCAATGAAAGGTCCTGCATGTTCCGCAATTTAGTTAGCTCTTATCCAAAATATTGTTGATATGTCCGGTTAGTCGGTTTCTATGTTTTATCGCGAAGCTTTTAGTTTCAGCTTCGATTGTTGGAATTCCGAGATCCCTGTGGATATCGTCGTTTCTAATATACCATGGTGCTTGTACAATTTCTCTAAACACTTTATTTTGGAAAGTTTGCAAAATATTTGCATTCGTTTTCTTGGTACAACCCCAAAGTTGTATACCGTAGGTCCACACCGGCTTTAGCACTTGCTTTCTTTCTAAGTTTCTGGAAAAATAAAAAACAAACAAAATTAGATATATATATAGATAGATTAAGGCCGAAAGGCAATAGTTTTAAGAATAACGATAAGTTTAGAGCGCTCGCTTGGAGCCAGTAAGCTAGAATTAAGATCCATGTTAGTTTTAAATTAGATTTAATCGTTTTTGTCTAGTATTAAGTTAATGAATGAAATAATAAAAATGAATTGAAAACTGAAAAACTTGCTTGTATAGATATAGAAGCAGTTTGTTCTCGGTACTGAGTTGGGAATGTTTTCCAAGTAACCAGTACATTTCTCTATATTTGATATCGAGTTCTTTACGTTTCATTTTCACGTGCGAATTCCATTTCAGCTTTGCTCGAGTGTCATTCCCAGGTATTTGGCCTCGTTTGCAAAGGGTATTAGGCCCAAGTTTAGAAAAATTGGCAAGTCATTCGTTTTCTTATACGTGAAATTCACGTGGACAGATTTAGTTTCGTTGAGGGCGATCCGCCAGTCCCTTGTCCATGCATTTATCTTATTCAGTGCGATTTGCAGTTTCGAAGTCGTTTCTTCGATTGTATTACCAACTGCTAGGATAGCGGTGTCGTCGGCTAACGTAGCAAGGGTAGTGCCGTCTTCTCTTGGTATATCGCGAGTATATAACAGATAGAGAAGCGGCCCAAGGACGCTTCCTTGCGGTACGCCTGCCGAAATCTCTTTAAGTTCCGAGTATTCGTTTCCGTTTCTAACACGGAAGAGTCTATTCCCGAGATATGATTCTAAAATATCATAAATGTGTACGGGGAGAATTTGTCTTAATTTAAATTTTAAGCCGTCGTGCCACACCTTATCAAAGGCTTGTGAGACGTCAAGGAATACGCTTGAGCATATCTTATTTTGGGAATTTTGGGCCTTTTGGTGCCTTTTATAGTTTTCCAAAGTGAATAAGTGGAATCCTTTTTCGCTGTTAAACTTTCAAGGTAAGAACCTGTCGCACGATTTTTGAAGTCCTTAATAGTTGTCTTTAACAAATTGCACAAATAATTTAAATGTGTTTTATGTTGCGGAGCGCGACTCTGTTGCCGTTTTTGGCCGGCGTTTTCCTTGGATTAGGCGTATTATTCCAGGAGGCAAGCTGTGCAATCTCAAAGAAGCGATCAACCTCAACCTCAAGTTCGTAGGGTTCAATATTGTCTTCAATTTCGTTCCTAAAGCCCTCCCAGTTGTTCTTCCAGTTAATCTCGCTGGCTCTAGGTTATTGACTAGTTTTACGCTCAATGTAAAAATAACCGGTGAATGATCAGATGACAGATCAAAGCTCTCTTCAACTTTAATGTGGTTGGTAGATATTCCTTTCACGATGAAAAAATCGATCAGATCAGGTGTTTTTGAAGTATCAGTTGGCCAGTAGGTCGGTTTTCCCGTCGAGTGGAAGTCGCAACTGTACTCCATACCGGCCCCAAAGAGCATTCTACCTTTTCGCGAGATGTATCTAGAACCCCAGAACGTGTGTTTCGCATTAAAATCGCCACCAATAATGAAGTTTGGTTTGAGCGATTTAAGCAAGTTAGTAAAATCACTTTTATTCAGCGCGGAACGTGGTGGACAGTAGATAGATGAAATTCTAAGAATGCGCTGACTATATTTTACTCTAATCGTGCACACTTGCATAGTTTCAAGCTCTATCTTCAGGTCTTCGTTTTGTTCAATGCAGTCTTTAATGAACAATGATGATCCACCTCTCGCGTTTCCCGAAGGGTGACAAGCGTGGAAATCATTATAGCCTTTTATTTTTCAGTTTCACTAATCAAGCAAATGTCAAGATCTTTCTCGTGTATAAATATAATTCCAATTCGTCAGGTTTTTGCAGAAGTCCATTTGCATTCCAAGTGCATATCTTTAACATTGGTTTATGGCGTAAGTGAGCACTAAGAAGCGATTTGGGAAAATTCGAGCTCTAAGTGGGGAAAAAGTGGGGTCAAAGTTTGTATGGAAAAATTCTCTCTTATTTTTCATCCGATCGACTTCAAACTCGGTTGGTATACTCTGTGTTAGAAATAAAGAAAATGAATGTGTTAGGCATACGAACATTTTTCTGGTGATTCTCTTGCATCGCCAGACTCAATCTTCACCTTCTTAAAATGTACATAAAAGTGTCGCTATGTTCGTAAGCTAATATCAAAATATATTACCATCCCCATCAGCCATGAGTAGGAATAATAATCAACCCCGTTTGTGTAATGGTACAAGACTTTCTGTCAAAAGATGAAAGGCTTATGTTATTGAAGCTACTATTTTAACTGGAAAAATTTAAGGCGAAGATGTATTCATACCATACCAGGGGTCTGCTAGTTTATTAATAAAGATGTTGGTAAATTTTGTGGTGGCCCATGATGTTGTTCGTGTTATTTTTTGGACAAATTGATTATTTACAACTGGTTTGCTTAGTATTTAATTACAGGACTGCAAACAAATAGTAAAAATAGGTCATTTTCTAAGCAACAATCGCGTACTAGACTCAGGTGTACCACAAGGCTCTATCTTGGGTTCGTTCTGTCCTTATTATTTATCAGCTCTTTATTACCCCTTCCTTTTGGAGCTTTGGCTTTGGGTCAACGACATCTTTGAATTTGTTAGCTGAACTAAACTGTGTTAAATTTTTCGTTAAATTTGCATGTCAAGTGAAAAGTCGTTTGAAAAAGTTTTATGCTAAATTAAAAAAGTTAAAATTTTCATGCAATTGGAATGCTTTTTTCGAAAAATACTCTTCTTCAATCATTCAGCTTACAACTGAGTTAAAGGTATAGGTTAGGATGTTAGCATTACATGGTTTTTTAAGTTGTATCCAAATCGAAATCGCGTTTTCGAGATATAAGCAGTTTTTCAAAAGATCGTTATCGGTGATTCGAATGGAAAACTAAGAGCGCAATAATTTTGATAACATCAATTTTACTCCATGTATGCATATTGGTCAAAATCGTTGCCGTTTTCATGTAGATAAACTATAAAAATCCAAATTTTCAAGATAGCTATATCTTAGGTTTAACAAACCGAAATTTTCGTATCAATCCAAGGTATAATCGTTGTGATTTGCGAAAATTTGTAATTTGTAAATTGAAACTGAGGGTTTTGCAATTGTTAATTTTCATTCTTTCAGTGTAATACAGATACATATGGAGGAAGTGTGAGGACCAACAACTCGCTACAGACATAATTTTGGACATATATTTTGATAAGTTTTATTCACCCATTTTGAATTTATTTGCCCTTTATTTAAACCATTTTTGGAAGCCATTTTGCACCGGTATTTTGTAAAGCTTTCTTACGTATTTTTGGACGCGTTTTTATGTGTCTTTTTTAGCGCACATAAAAAATAAAATGACGAGAAATGCAAGAACCGAAATATCTTTGAGAAACCATCAGGAGAGAGGCGGTTTACTTACTTGCTTAGGTGGCGCTACAGTCCGGGGTTGTAAATCGCTTACTTGCCCTAATGGTAGTTAGGTCTTAATTCACACAATAAAATTGTTGCGATACAGCACATCTGCGATTATTAGTTTTAAGTTACCTTTGTCAAACAGCAAACGATGATTTGACATTTAAAATAGCTGATCTATTAAAATTCTTGGTGCCAAAATTGTTTGCTTCCAATCGATTGAAAACTATGCATATTCTGACTAACGCCAAGGCAGCACCAATCTGTCACTTTTCTTGTTTAGCATCTAGTAAATCTCTACAATAGATCATAGATTTTCTTCTTCTTAGCTTAGTTGGTGGAGAACGATATCAGTAGGCTTTTTTCATTTTTCTAATTATATTTATTTAAGGGTGCAGTATAATATTAATTTGTTGCAAGAAACATTGAAAGTGATTTTTTGTATAACATCTAATTTAATCGATTTAAATTGATAAACATGTGATGTAGGTACTCGTATGTGTTAAGTTGTTACATCTGTTTTATTTCTCTAAAGGACTTCCGCCATAAAGGCAGATGCCGCATAGGTTAGTTTCATGAACTGCAAAGAAAGAGTTTGTTGTTAGCGGAAATGTTTTAGTTATTCTTTTAGTAAATAAATTACACCCGTATTAATAAAGGCTGCGTAAAAGTTATCCACTTGTTACACAGCAGTAACGTCAGTTTTTTGTATGGTAACTGACGTCCACTAGAAAACTAAGTTGTGCACATTTGTTTATTAATATGGGGGTCAGTAGATATTTGTATTATTCCCACGGTTAAACCTGGAAATCTATGTACGGAACTTACATCTGTAAAGGTCTTCAATGACAGATTGTACAATCCACCGGCTGAAAAACGCTTCTCACATTGTGAAACTGCTAAGAAAAATAAGAATGTCCGTTTGTCTCGGATGTTTTCGATATTGTACCATTGGCTTGTATATATAGCAGTGCTGGCTTCTTTGCACTGTAATCAACAAATCAGATATGTACAAGTTTATTAATGAAATCATCGTTTACCTTAACAGCGACAATCTCTCCCAAAAGGCAATACATAAAAAGATGGAAAGCTGCGGCCATCATCATGCAAATCGATTTAAAGACGTTTCCCTAAGAATAATTGTTAATATTGGTGATGGTCAGTACTCTTTTCATTCACTGTAGTAGTTGTAGAGTATAATCAGATTTATTAAATCATTCTAACATCCTTTACAAAATTAAAGGAAACTGGTGTCTGAATTTAACCGGCTAGAGAATGGACAAATGTTATTTAATAAAGTATACATTACCACAAGCAGCTAGTACAATGCAACCGTCATTAAAGGAACGCCAGTTGTAATAGTAAGTGCAACAACAGCCGTATTGATGGTCGCCATCTCGTTAATAAAACTGTAAGGTAAATCGTTTTAATAACTGAACTGGATGAACTTAAACGCAATATGGGTTACTCAAAAATATCTGAATGCAATCTAATGCAATTGATAAGCAGCTTCCTTTGCTTTTCTTGTGTATCGTACGGAGTGTTAAGGTCGCCAATCATCTGACAGTAATGGATGAATCTGTCAAACTCAAATCCTACAAAACTACCTTGCAAGAACGCTGGAATGTCAAACCCTTAAAAGCCAAAGAAATTATTTTTAAATTGAATAAGTGAATTAAAAAAATATGTTGTCTAAAGAGCATAAACTAAGTAACTAAGAATCAAATAGACCGTCAGCTCTCAGTTCCCGCACTCCTACCTGATTTGCTTTCTGCCTTATTGAAGCCTGTGGCTTCATAAAAGTAAGGTTACAATCGCATTTCAGTCCCAGCAGTTTTCACTCTTGAACACATTTGGGGGAACTACTTCGAATTTTAAAAACCCTCCTAAGGAAATAAACTTTTCCACAGCTTCAAACTAGCAAAAACCCCAAACTTGTTCTGCATAAATCAAAATTGAAGACGCTGTAGCACGGAAAATTGTCTGTTCTGATATATGTTAAACGTGGTTTTTATTAATGCAATTTCCCCAGACTGTGCAAGTCGCCCGTTTAGCTTCTCCTAGCTTAGCCTTAGAAATGAAACTTTAAAATCCTCCGATAACCGGCGACCATCCCAGACACATGCTTTGTTGTTTTATATAAAGCTCTTAAAACGTTGATGACCTGAGCCGAAATCCAATACTTTTACAGTTTAGCCTAGTATCCTGCTCGCGCTAAATTTTAGCGTCCCTAGTCTCCACTTTGTTTCTCAACACCAAAGATAAATGGTCGCTAAATAAGTGCACATAATATAGATGGAACAAAATCCATATGTTCACGATAAATAGTAGTTAAATTAATTTGAACGTGTAATTGTAATTAGAATTTTCGATTGCAATAGTTGAGTATGTATCTCGAAAACAATGGATCCGAGCTGATATATCATTGCTGCAGCAGCGGACAAGCCCCGCAATATTTTTTCTAGTACATATGACTATTCTAATACCCTCTTAAATGTGACCTCTGCTTCATTAAGCTGCTTTCGATAACCAAAAAGTTCCCCTCCACTAGCCCTTCCAAATAAGTTTGGTTTTACCGCAGGAACAAATTTCAATTCATGGTTTCTAAAGATGCTTTTATATCTAGCATTGACACTCGTCTAAGCTTCAAATGCCACCAAAGAATTTATGCAAAAAGTCGTCAAAAACCAACAAAAATTGTCAGTACAGGCCTTATGGAGGAGCTTTTTTTCTACCAATGGTGATTGTAGATGCTCTCACGGCACTCAAACACAAGAATTGCCACTGAAATAAAAACCAAACCACTGTCATACCAAGGAATTGTTGTTGTCATTTTCCTAAAATTTGGCAAGGAGCTCACTGCAACCACTCTGCCACGCAACTGCAGGCACTCAGGCAGAATGAATGAATGATCGCTTGTGTTCGCTTGCAGTGTGTGTGACTGAAGCACATCAGAAACACTCTTCTACCATGTGTACAATGAAAGGATATCATCAAGGGTTTTTCTATGGATTTTTATGTGGGGTGTTACCATTCGGTTTTTATTTGTTTGTATTTCTGAAGGATCAAATAATATTCAGTTAAAATATTTGTTTCAATGTTGTCTTTTAGAAATAGGTGTTTTAATGCATTCATTTCATTCACGCAACAAGTGATCATAAGTGCGTTGTAGTGATATTGTTTTTTTGCAATATCGTATTAAATATTTTAATATACAACTCTATAAGTTCCTACATATTTTCAGCCCTAGTCGTGAGGACAAATTCCTGCATAGTTGGGTATAAATGAGCACATGGGTAGAGCACACATTTTTGGCATATTTTAGCATTTTTGTTATATATTTTTGCATATTTGTCATCAAATAGCTTTTCACACTGAAATATCAAAATGACCAAGCAGGTAAACCTATACTACGTATTGTCGATCGTTGGGTTTTACCAAAACAAACTAAAGTGATTAGGCCTACTGGGAATACCCTAGAAAAACCCTCACGGGAAAAGGAAAAAGATAAACTGAATTTATTTCGTTCAGCAATATTATTATTTTAAATTGGAAGATGGTAACCCTAACAGTTTTTCTCTCTGAGTTATGGTGAATTTTCATACAAACTACGGCAACCCTGTGAGAGCTTTAAAGAGGGACAGATTTATGTAAGTCATTGCAACCAGACTGAGAGACAAACATCTTATCTTTCCTGTACTGACAATTTTTGTTGGACAGAGTATAGTAAGTGTCCTATCAAGGGTGATGATTAACATCGGAGGCTTCTCACAACCATTCTTTAAGATGGAATTCGGTTTTTTTTCCGCAATTAAAGAGTACAATTTTCGACGTAATTTTTAATCGTACCTACTAAAAACAAAAATATGAGTAATAACGAAAAAAACATTAAAAACCAAACAAATTTAAAAACTAGTTTATGTGACGGTTTTTTTGAACTTTTTGCTAGTGCGTCTAATTAAATGAACCGCATTGTACTAGTGCAGTTTGATTTTGAAGTTTGCCTTCTTACCTACTTCCACGAGTCCTGCGTAAAAGATGCCCCATGCGCCAATACCAAAATTTATTGCATGACCAAGAGAGGAAGAGAAGTAGCTGCAAAAGAAAAAAAATATGTATAGATTATAGGAGACTAGCTGTACCCCCACGGCTTTGCCCGTGCCTTTCGTTCCGCCCACATTTCGCAGTTATTTTTTGAAAGGGAGGTGCAACGGCGCCCATTTTGAATACTGCCCCATTGTGTAAAACGCCATTTACAAAATTTCAAGGCTTTATAAATGTCCAGATATACTATTTTAATAATATTGTAATATGGTAATATGGCTTTGTTAAGGCAATGCAGATCAAAGTTCTAATAGAACTGACAGCTTCAAAAGAAGCAAAAAGGAAAAACTCGCCGGTATAGCTTTGAGTTTCGGTTAGTAAAAAATGTCCTTTGCGTTGCAAACCCGCAGATATAAGTAACCAATAATTCGAATGTTCAAGTTTTCTAAGGAATTGTATTAGGTATTTTTTTAAAAACTCAATCGACCATTTCAATTTGGCACGTAAAGCAAGAGTCCGCAGTTTTCAAAGTACCTGTACCAATAAACAAATCGTCATAAAAATTGTAACAACGTAACGTAAACATGAACGTCATTTTTTTCAAATTGGTGATGCTGGTTGGTGGCCATGCCTCCAAGTAGGGTTTGTGATGTAAGAATTCAGAGAATTGTTTTTGAATTTGCACGTGTTTGGGGTAAATGAAGTGCGGGTTTCTGATAGTGTAGACTCCAATTGGTTGGAATTATTTTAAGGTTCATGATGAATATTGGGAAAAAAGAAGAAGTGGGAAATATTTGCTAAAAAGGAGTTTCTAGTACCTAGTAATTGCATTTTTACTGGTAGTACAGTAATTCTTAAAACACGGCTTTAATTCCATTTTTAAGAAAAACTAAGTAAGGGGTCCCATTAAGAATACTTATATTATCATAAAAAGGGGGTTTTGGGCAAAACTATTATGCCGGTTTTTGGAAAATAATGCGTACAAAATAGTAACAAATATTGCAATGTTGAGTTCGAAAAATTATCTTGCTCAACTATTTAGCTAAAAACTGAGTATAGGGTATATAATCGAAAGTGGCGTTTTCGAGATTTGAGCAGTTTTCAAAATCAGCGTTTCCGGTGGTTAGAATCGAAAATGAAGGACGTAATAATGTTGAAAACGTCAATTTTACTCCAAGTATGCATTTTGGTCAAAATCGTTTTAGCCGTTTTCATGTAGGTAAAACCAAATTCTCAAAATATGTCTTTTTTCAAAAATCTATTATAGATAATTTAGAGAAAAACTGAGTTTTCTATCGTGTAAGGATTGACCATATTACCTTAAAAATTAGTTTTTGTTGGAATCGTATTGACCGTTTTCGAGATAAGGCCACTTTTCAAAAGTACCGTTTTTAGCCGAAAACTGGGTATGCAGCCATGTTTACCCCATGTAGTGTAGAGCAAGTATACATTTTGGTTAAAATCGTTAAAGCCGTTTTCAAGTAAGCCATAATTAAATAAAGTCTTAAAAAACGACATTTTTCGAAAAAAGTCCGTTGAACGATAATTTATGAAAAAACTGAGTTTGCCATCATGTTGGGAATGACCGCATTACCTTAAATATGAATTTTTGTCGAAATAGTTTTAACCGTTTTTGAGATATTACCAATTTTCAAAATTACCGTTATTCGATTTTTCTGCGAAAAACTGGGTATGCAGCCATGTTAACCGCACCTACATAAGCCCAAATATCAATTTTGGTTGAAATCGTTAGAGCCGTTTTTGAAAAAATCAAACTTGTTTAAAACCGTTATATGGGAAGTACCGTTAATAATAGGGTTAGCATGCAAAAAAAAAAATGGCCCCGAACTGTAAGCAAACAAACTCCAAATCCGAAGTTTGAAAGAAATCCGTCCAGCCGTTTGCGCTGTGGAGCTCAGGAAAGGACGGACAGACGGACAGAATTGCGAGACCCACTTTTTCGAGTTCCTCTATCATCGTAATGTCAGATTTGATTAAAATCTCGAGTTCGATTTTTTGTACGATTACAATACCTTTCTCTTACTACGTACCTAATGCGAGAAAGTTAAAAAGGTGAATACTAAAAAATTCTTTTTTACTTTTTTCCTCCTTTCAGGAACTATCTTCTCGGCACATGTTTTCGCGAAGTATTTAAAACAAAGCTAAAAATGGCGGGCCTCAATCTGACAATCGACAGCCATTAACAAATTCAATCCCTGGGCCTAATTAGCCGGTCGCCATGTCGGCAGTACTGCCAACATTGCTTGTGACCCTCTCGGCGCAGGTTCGTGCCCCACCGGGGGACAGCAATACTCGGCTACTCGAACATATAAGAGAAACGAATAATATCAGAGTTTCTCCCCCACTACACCAAAAAAAAAGAGTTTCTGCTTGGAGTACAATGGACATGTATTGATCTAGTCTGAGTGCTCCAGGATCTGGATTCCCCTTTTTAGAAATAAAAATTAAAAAAAAAATCTAAAGATAGCGTTGTAAAATCGCTCTATACAAAATGTATGGGAAAATTAACTTTCTTCAAATATTTGTTTTCGGGAATTTTTCTGCAATTTTTTTTGGTATTCTTCTTGTTTGGCCGGAGACCATTCCAAATTAGTGCAGATCATCGAAATCGGTCCAGGCGTTCTTGAGTTATAAGCGTAGTAAATAACATCACTCTCTTTTATATAATATAGATACTAGCTGACCCGGCAAACGTTGTTTTGCCAATTGAATTATTTCTAGAGCAGTCGATGTTAATGATATCGAAAAGTGGTAAAAAACTAACAATGTTTAAACCTAATATGCTTCAAATTTGTAAAACATCTCTTGTAGATAGTTTTATTAATAAAACAAATCAAATTAAGCGCCTTTTAACAACATATAAATACTAACCAATAGCTTTCATTGTTATTCGAATGTAGTATTCCCGAACTTTATCACTGTTCTGAGATTGCGCATGACCAAGCAGTTTGAACAAAGAGGTGTCAAACGCAGCAACTTCTCAGGGTAGAAAAAAAATCCAGTGACCAGTGACAGTGGGAACTTTAATAACCCGACATTTAGACTGGAATTACCTTTGCTTTGTCGTGACGATGACGATGATGGATGAAAATGAATACCTTTTTTACTTAGCAAACCAAAATGTCTCTTCTTCTGTCTGTCACAGGAGTAAAATAAGGTCAAGTGAGATACAGCTTATTGCAAGAGAGACAGGAGAACGCTCCCATCCAAGGTTACCCTTGGGACACTTTAGTAACAATTGGACACCTTAACGATCACTCGGACACCAGAACAACTCTTTTTAAAAAAATACGATTTTGGACACTTTTTAGAAATTTCTTAACCTGTAGCCAATCAATCAAAATAAAAAACCTATCTATATCTCTATTATTTTTACTTTCCGTTCATACGATTTGTATCTTTGTGTTTGAATACAATGCAAAATTTTAGCCAATGCTACTTGAACTGAATTTATGTTTTTGAAGCATTTTTTTTATGTTTTTTTTGATTGTAATAAATATTGTATTCAATGTTGTTGAATTATATGGGACACTTTCTAAACAAATTTCAGAGGTAATTCTGCTACTCCGTGCTGTTTACGGGGTGAGAAGTGGCAACGGTAGAACCCAGGCGGGGATAGTTGATCAATTGTTGATTGATTAGCTATCGACCGGAGTTAAAATATATAAAATGCTATTATAAAGTAGGGGTCGGTGGTAGGAGAGTGAAAATTAATGTAATGTAATTTATAATACTGAATGTATTACTTACTGCCACATCATAAAAAAATAACCAACAAAAATTTGTCCAAAATAGGTATGTAAAAAAAAATTTGTTTGGGGTGAGCCCCCTTAACACTTAGTGGTATAAAAATTAGTTATAAACCGATTCTCATACCCAATGAATATACATATAAAATATTTATCAACATCGGTCAAGCCGTTTAGGAGGAGTTTAAACACTTAAACTGTGACACGAGATTTTTATATATATAGAGATTATTTATTAGAGATAAACTATAAGGAGACCCCTAAGTTGTTTTTTTTTTCAAAAATGTGGCAGTTAAGCTTCCACTTCAATCAGAATTTCAGAATCGGTGTGACATGCAAACACACACAAAATATAAAAAATGCTACCCACCGTGGTGGAATGTGATAGTGATCGGGAATACTAGCTTTTAACGCAACAACGAATGCTATTGGTCAGTAAGTGCACATTGTTAAAAGGCGCTTAATCTGATTTGTTTGATTAAAAAAACTATTAACAGGAGAGGTTTTCCATATTTGAAACATATTAGAACAAATAGGGTTACGTAATTACTACTTTTCGATATTATCAACATCGAATGCATGTGTACATTTTTCTTAAAAAACTGATAAAACTTTGTTCAAAATATTACTATTTTCGTACGACAATAATGCATCGTTTATTTTTCAAAAATATACTAACCACATGTAACTCAACGGATAAAATACTATGAACGCTTTACCCGCTTCTGACGTTGCAAGATTAGGTGCGAGTGTGTTGGTGTTTGAAGTTTCGTGACATTTGTCAACACGAATTTCTATGTACAATACTAACGCACCTTATCTTGTCAGCTCCGTAAAAATTTAGTTTGTAGGCAAATAACTGTAAATCGATCGAACTTGGGGGTCTCAGTATTGTCACTGACTGTCACGTTAAGCTTCACTCGAAAATAACATTTGACATGCTATTCCGGAATCTTTATTCTAAAAACACAACTCCAATCTGGCTTTATCGAAGGTTTATTTCCCCCTTCCACTATACCCTTATAGACTGTAGACTCACCCCGTTCCAGGAAATTCCATTAAAACTGGCATCGAGTAGTCTTTGTCAGAAAACAGCGGAAAAAGGATGAAACTGAACACGCAGTTAAAGTACAAAGTCATCAGGGAAATGTGGATAAATCTGCAAAGCAAACGTAAGAAAATGTATCCCAACACAAACAGCTCGTCTTACTTTGAGTATCGAAAGTATTTCTTGGCTAATTTATGCTCCCAGGGTTCGAAGTCTATCCGACTTGTTTCTCTTTTGATGGTCTCGTTTAACACCTTTAACTGGGCATTGTAGTATATCAGTGTAAGAGCCTTCAACGAAACACTGGCGGTGGTGAAAAATATGATAAAGTTTGATGCTCTATCTTCCGCATCATACTTATTGTTTGGCAGAATAACTTGCATCATACTTGTAGAACCAATAAACAAGGCGAAAAAAAACTCCCCGTACATGACAATTTTCTCCCACAGTCTGTCATTGAAGGTGTCCGCAAAGTAGTTAAGCTCTGCAAATAGATTTTGGGATTAAAGACCGACTGACAATTTTAATTTGACTGTACTTACTTGCAGGAGTTAGAATCCATGAAATGGTGCGATAAAACGGGCCCCATGACAGGCTGGGCTTTGACTTTGAGTTCAAATCTTGAGCACTCATTTTTGCTGAATGTAGGAGGGCGGTTGGTATGTTCGCCCTTTTATAGGCGTCGTTTTGGCCTTTGAACTGAAGCTATGCGTGAGCAACACACCCATCAAGACGTGCATCGTATAACTGTTGGTGAGGCGGAATATTTTAAATATTTTCGTGCGAATTGCATCAGCTTTGTATTGCTTTTGATTAGGGATTCTAAATTATAGCTCTGCTCAAGTATTGTGCGAAGTTTTCCAATATAACAAGGTGTCCATATGGTCTTGGCAGATTTATGTTCTCCTTCTCATAAAATCGATGGAAATTGGAATGAAGTTTATGCCGAAGAAAATGCTTTTAAGGCCAATACGACTTGTTTGTGAAAATTCTTCAAACTTATGTTAGAGCCTCTATTTTAACTTTTGCAAAAAAATCTCAAGCACGGTTAAGACCCATACTTTGTAAAAAAATTAAACGAAAAAACAAAATGCGACAATTTTTCTATCAACTCCGCTTAACCCTAACTTTAAAAAGTGTTTTAGGAATGAATGAATTGAGCAATGAAAAAAAAGGATATCTCCTATTGACACGACAACTCCTATTTTTCGAAATTCGAGTGCTATAAATAATAGCTCTTCTAATGACTTGGAGGTATTCTTCGGAACATCTACTCGGAATATTTCTCCGACATTTTGTAATGCATATCGGCGAATTGCAATCATCATTGTTCATTAAAGACTACATTGAACAATACGAAGACC
Organism: Cheilosia pagana; assembly: GCA_936431705.1. Taxonomy (NCBI): domain Eukaryota; kingdom Metazoa; phylum Arthropoda; class Insecta; order Diptera; family Syrphidae; genus Cheilosia; species Cheilosia pagana. The sequence continues at coordinate 20,646,182 of OW386170.1, read as the reverse complement.
TGAAGATAGAGCTCGAAACTCTGCAAGTGTGCACGATTAGAGTAAAATATAGTCAGCGCATTCTTAGAATTTCATCTATCTACTGTCCACCACGTTCCGCGCTGAATAAAAGTGATTTTACTAACTTGCTTAAATCGCTCAAACCAAACTTCATTATTGGTGGCGATTTTAATGCGAAACACACGTTCTGGGGTTCTAGATACATCTCGCGAAAAAGTAGAATGCTCTTTGGGGCCGGTATGGAGTACAGTTGCGACTTCCACTCGACGGGAAAACCGACCTACTGGCCAACTGATACTTCAAAAACACCTGATCTGATCGATTTTTTCATCGTGAAAGGAATATCTACCAACCACATTAAAGTTGAAGAGAGCTTTGATCTGTCATCTGATCATTCACCGGTTATTTTTACATTGAGCGTAAAACTAGTCAATAACCTAGAGCCAGCGAGATTAACTGGAAGAACAACTGGGAGGGCTTTAGGAACGAAATTGAAGACAATATTGAACCCTACGAACTTGAGGTTGAGGTTGATCGCTTCTTTGAGATTGCACAGCTTGCCTCCTGGAATAATACGCCTAATCCAAGGAAAAAGCCGGCCAAAAACGGCAACAGAGTCGCGCTCCGCAACATAAAACACATTTAAATTATTTGTGCAATTTGTTAAAGACAACTATTAAGGACTTCAAAAATCGTGCGACAGGTTCTTACCTTGAAAGTTTAACAGCGAAAAAGGATTCCAATTATTCACTTTAGAAAACCATAAAAGGCACCAAAAGGCCCAAAACTCCCGCGCTGCCAATTAAAATAAATCAAAATGAATGGGCAAGGGAAGATAAGGAAAAAGCGGACGTTTTTGCCGCCCATCTAGAAGAAACCTTTAAGCCGTACGATGGTCAAGCGGTTAACGACTATATTAATAGAACGGAATTAATATCTGATGATCTAAGACTCACAAGTGCAACGCTAAGGGAACTAAAACGTGAAATCGAATCTCTAAAACCTAAGAAAGCTCCTGGTTATGATTTGATCACTGGAGAAGCTTCTTTATATTATGAATGCTGCGCTCAGACTAAAACACGTGCCGAGCCAATGGAAAGTTACGGAGGTCATAATGGTTTTAAAACCAGGAAAACCGCCAAATGAAGTAAAATCGTATAGACCACTTTCCCTTCTTGCAGTCATATCCAAAGTTTTCGAGAGGATATTGCTAAGGCGCCTACAACCGGTTATAGAAGACAATAACCTTATCCCTGACCACCAGTTTGGGTTCAGAACCAAGCATTCGACGATTGACCAAGTGCATAGAATCACTGACGTAATCGAGAAGGCATTTGATGAAAAAAAGATATGCTCAAGCGTATTCCTTGACGTCTCACAAGCCTTTGATAAGGTGTGGCACGACGGCTTAAAATTTAAATTAAGACAAATTCTCCCCGTACGCATGTATGATATTTTAGAATCATATCTCGGGAATAGACTCTTCCGTGTTAGAAACGGAAACGAATACTCGGAATTTAAAGAGATTTCGGCAGGCGTACCGCAAGGAAGCGTCCTTGGGCCGCTTCTCTATCTGTTATATACTCGCGATGTACCAAGAGAAGACGGCACTACCCTTGCTACGTTCGCCGACGACACCGCTATCCTAGCAGTTGGTAATACAATCGAAGAAACGACTTCGAAACTGCCAATCGCAGTGAGTAAGATAAACGCATGGACGAGGGACAGGCGGATCGCCCTCAACGAAACTAAATCTGTCCACGTGAATTTCACGTATTAGAAAACGAATGACTTGCCAATTTTTCTAAACTTGGCCCTAATACCCTTTGCAAACGAGGCCAAATACCTGGGAATGACACTCGACGCAAAGCTGAAATGGAATTCGCACGTGAAAATGAAACGTAAAGAACTCGATATTAAATATAGAGAAATGTACTGGTTACTTGGAAAACATTCCCAACTCAGTACCAAGAACAAACTGCTTCTATATCTATACAAGCAAGTGCTAAAGCCGGTGTGGACCTACGGTATACAACTTTGGGGTTGTACCAAGAAAACGAATGCAAATATTTTGCAAACTTTCCCAAATAAAGTGTTTAGAGAAATTGTACAAGCACCATGGTATATTAGAAACGACGATATCCACAGGGATCTCGGAATTCCAACAATCGAAGCTGAAACTAGAAGCTTCGCGAGAAAGCATAAAAACCGACTAATCGGACATATCAACAATACAGTCCGACAAATTTTGGATGAGAGCAATTTATTGCGCCGACTACAAAGAAAGAAACCGCTCGACTTGGCAAGTTAAAATTAACCGCGTCTAAATTGCGGACATGCAGAATCTTTCATTGGGAAGTAACCTGCCAAAAGTTATTATTTCGTGATAGAAAAATTGCTTGATAATTTTATCTTAGTTGCAGTATCTAACATTCTATCGAAGGGTGGTGTTTTTAGTCAGTAAAAATCTGACACTACTATGAGCACGCGCTTGCTATTCTCATAGTGTCTTTGGAAGATTTTTCACCTACCCTCGAAAAAAAAAAAAAAACTACACGAACATTTCTCCAGAATCGCAGAAAATCGATAAATACAACACGCGATCTGCAAATTTTTGAGCATATAATTATACGGGTCTTCAAATTTTTCTGGTAGCATGGACTCTATCAAAAGCGGATGAGGTAACCCTCGATTGTTTCGAAAGAAATATTCTTCAAGTTATTTTTGGTGGTCACGTCTGCATTGACGGTGAATGGAGGAGGAGGTACAACGACGAACTGTACAGCGACATCGACCTAGTCAGAAGAGTGAAGGTCCAACGACTGAGGTGGTTGGGTCATGTAGAGCGAATGGACACGAATGCTCCTGCCCGAAAGATCTTCGAATCCACACCCGAGGGACGGCGCAGTAGAGGAAGACCGCGACAACTTAACGGGCGCAACTGGAGACATGTATCTAAAGATCGCGATGGCTGGAGACGCTTGTTGGTTGAGGCCGTTTTAAATTAAATTTTTTTAATTTAAAAAAAAAAAAAAAAATGCTTTGTTCGAAAATATACTTCTTTCAATCATTTAAAAGGTTTGGTTCAGGATGTAAGCATAGCTTTAATTTTTTAGTTATATCCAAATCGAAATGGCATTTTTGAGATATAAGCATTTTTTAAAAATAGCGTTTTCGGTGATTCCAATCGAAAACTAAGGACGCCATAATTTTGATAACATCAATTTTACTCCATGTATGCATTTTGGTCAAAATCGTTGTAGTGTCATGTACCTACTTACATAAACTAGGTATAGAAAACCAAATTCTCCAATATCTTAAGTTTAACAAACCAACATTTTTGTATCAATCCAAGGTAAAATCGTTGTGATTTGCGAAAATATGTAATTTGTAGACTGAAGCTGGGGGTTTTGCAATTCTTGATTTTTATTCTTTCCGTGTAATACAGAGACATATGGAGGAGGTGTGGGGACCAACAAGTCGCTGAAGATATAATTTTGGACACATTTTTGTACCGTTTTTGGACTCCATTTTGCACCGGTATTTTGAAGAGCATTCTTACGTATTTTTTGACGCGTTGTTTTATGTCTTTTTTTAATGCAAAATATCTTTGGGAAACCAGGAGAGAGGCGTCTTACTTACTTACGAATTAATTGTGCCCGCCACCGTTGATTCAGTCTAGTGAATTTATTCGTCTAACGTCTTCGAACAGATTTTTTACGTAGCAAAGTATGAGTTTATTAGTTTAATACAGTAAGCAATCGCTTACTTGACCTAATTGTATTTACGTTTTAATTCACGCAACAAAATACATAGTTGCAATACAGCACATCCGCGATTATTAGTTTTAAGTTACTTTTGTCAAACAGCAAACGATGATTTGACATTTAAAATAGCTGATCTATTAAAATTCTTGGTACCAAAAATGTCTGCTTCCAATCGATTGAAAACTATGCATATTCTGACTAACACCAATGTACATCTAATTGTTACAGAGCATCTTGTAAATCTCTACAAAAGATCATAGATTTTCTTTTTCTTAGCTCAGTTGGTGGAGAACGAGATCAGTAGGCTTTTTTAATTTTTCTAATATATGTATTTATTTAAGGGTGCAGTATAATATTAATTTGTTGCAAGAAACATTGAAAGTGATTTTTTGTATAACATCTAATTTAATCGATTAAAATTTACAAACATGTGATGTAGGTACTCGTATGTGTTAAGTTGTTACATCTGTTTTATTTATCTAAAGGACTTCCGCCATGAAGGCAGATGCCGCATAGGTTAGCTTCATCAACTGCAAAGAAAGAGTTTGATGTTAGTGGAAATGTTTTAGTTATTCATTTAGTAAATAAATTATTAGATACTTTGTTTCCACGGTTAAACCTGGGAGCATATATATAAAACTTACCTCTGTTAATGTCTCTAATGACAAGTTGTACAATCCACCGGCTGAAAAACTCTTCTCGCATTGTGAAACTGCTAAGAAAAATAAGAATGTCCGTTTGTCTCGGATGTTTTCGATATTGTACCATTGGCTTGTATATATAGCAGTGCTGGCTTCTTTGCACTGTAATCAACAAATCAGATATGTACAAGTTTATTAATGAAATCATCGTTTACCTTAACAGCGACAATCTCTCCCAAAAGGCAATACATTAATAGATGGAAAGCTGCGGCCATTATCATGCAGATCGATTTGAAGACATTTCCCTAAGAATAATTATTACTATCTAATATTGGTCATGGTAGAGTTTGCTTATTAAAACACTGTTCAGTGTTCATGTATTGCACACAGAATGGACAATTTTTAATTAAACCAAGTATACATTACCACAAGCAGCGAGTACAATGCAACCGTCATTAAAGGAACGCCAGTTGCAATAGTAAGGGCCACAACAGCCGTATTGATGGTCGCCATCTCGTTAATAAAACTGTAAGGTAAATCGTTTTAATAACTGAACTGGATGAACTTAAACGCAATATTGGTTACTCAAAAATATCTGAATGCAATCTGATGCAATTGATAAGCAGCTTCCTTTGCTTTTCTTGTGTATCGTACGGAGTGTTAAGGTAGCCAATCATCTGACAGTAATGGATGCATCTGTCAAACTCAAATGCTACAAAACTACCTTGCAAGAACGCTGGAATGTCAAACCCTTAAAAGCCAAACAAATTGAATAAGTAAATTAAAAAAAAAAGAATTAAACAGACCGTGAATTGTTACTGTTGTCAAGTGGATCTAGCCAAATCACGTTGGTGGAAACATGATATTGTAGGGGAGAGGAGCAAAACAGATAAAAAAAAAAATAAATAAACATTTTGGCACGACAGGTCTATGGGACCCAAGGCCTAGCTTCTCACAACCATTCATTTTGTGTGGGTTTTCAATTTTTGGGACGAATGGAAGGGATCTACAATTTTACGCCGAGTCCAAACGGCTAATTGAGAAGCTCATTCATGACAGTTATACTCTCGGATGTTTGTCAGACGTTTGCGAGAGGTGGCGCAGTGGAAAAAAACCTCAAGATGGAATTCGGGTTTTTTTCCGCAATTAAAGAGTAAAATTTTCGATGTAATTTTTAATCGTACAAAAAATAAAAATATGAGTAATAACGAAAAAAACATTAAAAACCAAACAAATTTAAAAACTAGTTTATGTGGCGTTTTTTTTTAACTTTTTGCTAGTGCGTCTAATTAAATGAACCGCATTGTACTAGTGCAGTTTGATTTTGAAGTTTGCCTTCTTACCTACTTCCACGAGTCCTGCGTAAAAGATGCCCCATGTGCCAATACCAAAATTTATTGCGTGACCAAGAGAGGAAGAGAGGTAGCTGCAAAAGAAAAAAAATATGTATAGATTATGGGAGATATTATTTATTAGAGACAAACTATATACGGAGACCCCTCCGTCGTTGTTTTTTTTTTTTTTTTTAAATGTGGCAGTTGGGCTTCCTATCGATGTTATGTCAATCCGAATTCGTGTGACATGCAAGAACATAAGCTTCACTCGAAAATAACATTTGACATGCTATTCCGGAATCTTTATTCTAAAACCACAACTCCAATCTGGCTTTATCGAAGGTTTATTTCTTTGAGTATCCCCTTCCACTATACCCTTATAGACTGTAGACTCACCCCGTTCCAGGAAATTCCATTAAAACTGGCATCGAGTAGTCTTTATCAGAAAATAGCGGCAAAAGGATGAAACTGAACACGCAGTTAAAGTACAAAGTCATCAGGGTAATGTGGATAAATCTGCAAAGCAAACGTTAGGAAATGGACATCAATCCTACCACAAATGACTGACTCGTCTTACTTTGAGTATCGAAAGTATTTCTTGGCTAATTTATGCTCCCAGGGTTCGAAGTCCATACGACTTGTTTCTCTTTTGATGGTCTCGTTTAACACCTTTAACTGGGCATTGTAGTATATCAGTGTAAGGGCCTTCAACAAAACACTGGCGGTGGTGAAAAATATTATAAAGTTTGATGCTCTATCTGCCGCATCGTACTTATTGTTTGGCAGAATTACTTGCGTCATGCTTATAACACCGACGAGCAATTCGAACGAAAACTCCCCGTACATGACAATTTTCTCCCACAATCTGTCATTGAAGGTGTCCGCAAAGTAGTTGAGCTCTGCAAATAGATTTTGGGATTAAAGACCGACTGACAATTTTAATTTGACTGTACTTACTTGCAGGAGTTAGAATCCATGAAATGGTTCGATAAAACGGGCCCCATGACAGGCTGGGCTTTGACTTTGAGTTCAATTCTTGAGCACTCATTTTTGCTGAATGTAGGAGGGCGGTTGGTATGTTCGCCCTTTTATAGGCGTCTGAAGCTATGCGTGAGCAACACACCCATCAAGACGTGCATCGTATAACTGTTGATGGGGCGGAATATTTTAAATATTTTCGTGCGAATTGCATCAGCTTTGGATTGGTTTTGATTATAGGAATTGTAAAATTATAGCTCTACTCATGTATTGTGCGAAATAGTATCCTTTATGCAGCACTCCCAAGAGAACCTTGATCCAGTTCCAGGGATACAAATGTCGAAGTTTTCCAACATAACAAAATACGTTTTTCAACTTTCTAGTCATTTGGTCACCCATAGAAGTAAGTGTTGCTTGCATCATGTTAAAAACAAGGTATATCGTAGCCAACTAGATTTGACATCATGCCTGCGAAGATTTAGAATCTTTTCGGCATTATTTTTGAAGGGTTTAATAAATTTTTTGGCCTGCCTTAGGCCTGGGATACTGTCCCAGTGTTTAATACATGTATTGTGGTCCCACCCAGCTCCTTATAGCTGTGACTGCGCAGTAGGGTTCAGGTCCTGTGAAAGGTGTTTCCGAACCTCTTCCGGCCAGTTTGTCGGCTTTTTCGTTTCCTTCAATTCCCACGTGGCCAGGAACCCACCATACTTTGGTTTTATTTCTGGTTCATAAAGTTTGGAGGGTATTGAAGCAGTGTAAGACTTGGAGTCAATGGTGGGTGAGCTTGACTATCTGTTAAGACAATCTTTTATACTTAAATTAGAAAGAGTATAACTCCCAGAATCGTTCCCTGTGGGACACCCAAGTTTACCTCCCTTACAGAAGAATAGACTCTTCCTAGTTTTACCCTTTGTGTTCTGGCAGATAGGTAATACTTAAACCATTGAAACTCTTTCTATCAAATTCCATATTTAAATAATTTATGTAATAGAATTTTCCTGTCCATTGTCTCAAACGCTCTTTTCAAATCCAGGAAAAGTGCCTGTACTGAATTTCTCGAGTCAAGAATCAACTGCATTTGCAGACGACGCCGACGTCGAATTTTTTTACGAGTAATAGGTACGGGATTCGAAGGTATATTGCAAAAATCTCGGAAGATCTAGAAAATTTAAGGCTATGGTTTACGGAACATAAACTGATTATTAGCGAGAAAACTAATATAATTGGCCCTAGCGAGGTATCCGTCGGAACGGAAAATTCTCTGCAACGCATACGCATACTCTGTCGGAGGCTCAAATCCAAATCGTAAACAAATTTCGCAACCAATTTCCGTCGGTGGATATCGGAATCTAGCTGTCAAAAATTGAAGAAAGAAATGCACTTCATTGCACTTCAACGCAATTCGCCGATATGCGTTACAAAATGTAGGAGAAATATTCCGAATAGGTGTTCCGAAGAATTCCTCGAAGCAAAAATCCTCGGAATCGTATAAAATCGGAGAGGGCCGAATGTCTTTCAAAATGGGGACGTTCGGATATCTAGTTTGTGTAAAACGTCAACTAGATTTGTCTGGACTAGGTTTACGTACGCGTGAACTAAGTAAGCTGAGTTGTTGTTGTAAACGCACAGTTTATTTCTAAGTTTTGAAACCTCAGTCAACTGATCATACAGGCAGAATTTTCTTGGCTAGATTTGTGGGCTACCCCTCCATAAACTTCAACTGCTAAAACTAATCACGTGACCAATCTGGGCCAATAAAAACTCAAACACATCTAGTCAGTCAGCTGTCAGACTTACTAAACTAGGTATGCGAACGTCCCCAAAATGCTTCCATGCTTATGATAGTACAAAACTCTGTTGACCTATGTACCTACATAGTTGAGGAAAAAGTAATTTTGTGGGTAGTGCAAACTAATCAAATAATTGTTGTAAAACACATCAGTTCATCACTTTAAATACATTGGAGGATTATATTGAAACTATTAAATCGCATATGCATCTGGTTACTCGCAAAATGAATCTCATCAGACCAGCCTGTGCCCAAACAAATTTTAAAGCCAATTTATTACGGCCTTGCTCACACTTAGTTGCAGAATGGTATCACCAGTGGGGGATTCTAAGACCATTTTCTATTAACAGCTCACAAACATCTAATCAGGATTGTTTGTAAAAAAAAAAATCGTTACTTAAAATTTATATTTATAAATTATTAATTATTTAATTAATCCTTGAATTTTTAAATTTGTTTTCCTATAATTTTAATATGTTTTGTTTTCCTGATTTGTATAGGATTTTTTATAATGAAGTCCAAGAACAATAGTTTAAATAAAAAAAAGGATCATATACCTTTCTTCATCCTTTTTTACAAGCATCATCAAAAAATGAAAGGGTTATAAAATGTCCTTAATACTGTTTGCCTGACTACCTATAAAAAAAAATTGCAAATGTCATAAGCTTAGAACATCTGACAATGACAATAGCAAATGATTATACAAATGTCCTTAACGTCTGGCAATGGTCTGACAATTATAAAATAAGATCTGTTCCTTAACTTATAAATTTTACGAATTTTAACTTCTATGTCTCTCTCGCTGTGAGAATTTATCGCCACCACAGCCATTTTAATTTTCTTTTTTATTATTCCTTCCTACGAAAGTATTGTGTTAGATCTGGTAATCGTCTGAAAATAAGTATTGAATAAACTGTCAGTTCCTGCGCACCTGCACTATTCCCCACGCAAATTTTGAAAATAAAATTCCCTTTGAATAAGCGTAAAGCAGCAAACGGTCAATTACTTGAAATGTTTGTATTAGGTACTTTAATGTTACCTAAGAATGAACTGTCAGTCGACAAGATGAATAGAATATTTGGCATAATGTGTTATTCAATTAAAAATATCAACTTAAAGAACATAACTAAAAAACAGTTCAAAACAGGACTCAAACGCGAAGCTATAAGCCAACATTTGCAATCCAAGGCAATGTGTTTGACGTTGGCTAAGTGGGCGCACATCGCTGTTTTTGTTTGTTTGTCCTATCTTGACATTGAAATCGGATCGGGCTTTTCGTCCTTTCCATTTAAATGCAACCTGTTGACGTTCGACTACTGCAAGTCTTTCTTCAGCAGTAACTTTTACTTCCATCAAGAACTAACAGTAATCATACATTCCAGGGGAAATCATTCGAAAAAGAAAGCAACGTAAACAAGAAACAAAAGAGCTTTGAACATCATGTGTTCATGTTCAAGCTTCCATCGATTATTTCAACCGAACTGTTGCATGCGCACAACCGCGAGTCCTTTTTCCTCGCTAGGTATACATAAATTAAATTTTCCAGAGACAGCAGAGTTTCAAAGTCCTTCGATACGAAAGCATCACAGTTGTTCGTTCGTGCTCTAAAAAATTAATACAAAAGAAACAGTTTTTTGTTCTCTCTCTGCAACCTCCATATTGCACAAAAATAGGATATTTGTTATAATATCCTTGCCGCATTCGTTTGTAGTTCGATAAAGTTCGGAAAAAAGTAAAAGAAAAATCACACAACAAAAAATCAAAAAACCTTTTTTCGATATCGTCTTTTTCTTCGATTTTTTCATTCCCAAAAATATATACATATATATATATATTCAGTTCCGAGTGTTTTCGATCCTTTAATCGTATATTGCTTTATCCTTTCTTAAATTTTTCGTAAAATTTTTTTTCGATTTTTTTTAAATATTGTTCCTTTCATTTTTGTGTATAATAAATCAAGGAAATATGTATTGAAAAAAGTATCTGTATACACATCAAAAGTATTTCTGCATATGTATCCGTTAAATTCCAGTGATTCCCGTACGTGATTGTGTGTGAATGTGCCCTCCCTGTTTACATTATGTTTATCCCCATAAAACATAAGTTTTTTGACAAACTTGACAGTAGATTGCATTTGCCGTATTTGAAAACGTCTTAACTCGCACAGAGAATTCGTCAACTCCTTTTTGTTTTTTTATTTATTTATTTTTTTCTTTGTTCGTATTTTAATGTATAAAAATGTATAACCGCAGCAGAGAGTGAAGAAAACGATTCCAATATTGCAACAGGTAAGTGGAGAATTTGAGTTGAAGAAAAAAAATGATTGTGTAGAGTTCCAATACTTGAGCAAAGAAAAAAAAAGCTTTTTAGTTTCCACAATGCATATACGCATATGAATTAAAGTGCAAGGACTTTCTCCATTCAAGGACAATTGTGCAGAAAAGGTAAACTCCCCCCAAATCTCTACTCTCCTCCTGTAGCATGTGATGCAATATCCGAAATTAGTTTTTTAATGCATATTTATGATTGAAACACACCTCTTCGTCTGTCATTCAGTAGATCTTAGAGAAATCTTACATCGGTTTTCTGAATTTTTCAAATAATACCTCTAACTGAAACCCTTTTAGACGCACCAATGCCCGAAGTTTTGACATTGCCAGGCATGGCTGACGCCGAGCCAGACTTGTCAACCTTCGAGAATAAAACTGGCCTGGCCGAGGACATGAAGTTTCTGGCGTCAATGCCAGAGCTTTGTGATGTCACATTCCTGGTCGGTGACACCCGTGAGCCCGTTTGTGCAGTGAAGGTAAGTGGAAACAACACACAATCTGTCTGTCGGTGGGACCTTTCACATTTCATTCTCCCAACAGGCTGTCCTGGCGTCACGTTCACGGGTGTTTGCAAAAATGCTGTACTCAGCACCGTCGCCGCAGAGAAAACGAGAAACATCCACCAGGGAGAACAAATTGCGCTTGTTCTTGAAGAGGTCCTCAGAACCCTTGCTCAATCTGCAGAACGCTAACCAACAGGTATGTATGAATATTTGTGTTGTGTGCCTGTGTGCGGAGGGTTATATTGTTTGTTTTCAATGTATTTCGATATTCCTTTGTGTCAAGGGTAACTTTTTTTTGTAATGGGAATGGGTTGTAACTGATATGGGGATCCGTAAATGAATTCAATGTAGTGAAGTATAATTTGAAGCAAAGTTTTGTGATGCTGCGTATTACAAATGTCACCCCCTTTTTCTATGCCGTCATATTTGAGTGCGCGGAATTTTTAAATAATTATATTTTTTGCTTACAATTGGCAGCAGAATTGTGATTTTGGAGGGCATTATTTGACAACATTTTTCAAGATTTGCTGGACAAGATTTTTTTCTTATAATGTACTTTCTTTATTGATCGAGCCTTTTTGGGTGGGAAAAGTTCAACTCAGTCATGTAGTAGTTAGACGATTGCCAGATGGTCCAGATATTTTCAGCCGTGTCCCGGTTAAAAATAATTTGTCCAGTCAAAAGTTCTAAAGTCTCACAAACAAAATTATTCCTTAACTGAACTCATCCAAATTTCAATCACTTCAAAACCGAAGTTGAACGCCATTATCCAATAACAATTTGCCGTTTTTCGGGGTTATTTTCTGGTAATAGAAGGTAAATATCAAAAGAAAATAAGAACGTTGCTTTAGGTGTATTCTTTGAATAGATGGTAATTTTTTTGCCTGCAATTAACCAACTGATTTACAGATCAAAGTATACTTACCCTGTCTCTGGTTTATACTGCTGCCACCGGGAAGCTCTTATTCATCGTCAAAAAACGCGTCTAATGACAAATTATAGTTTTCCTTTCTTGAAAAACTTAGAAGCTGATTTCATTCGCACTCAGTAACGCACTTTGCCGATTCGGTAAAAGCAAAGAGGGCGTCACGCGTCACACAATCTGTTCATTTCGCGTAAACTCCGAGCACTTTTTTTTTTCATTTCCTGAATCCGTGCTTTAACTTGAGGTGCTGGAAGTAAATGCAAATTTGTGCTTATTTTGCAAGCACTAAAAAGAAGTGCTAGTTAAATGTGCAAAAAAAAATGCAAAATAACATTTTTTATCAAAAAAAGGTACTGTTTAAATAGTAAAAATTGGTATTTTTGTAAAACCCTTGCCTTACCCTATAGCTACATTTAGGCTAATATAGAGTTATTATATAGGTAATAAATATTAGGTTATGCTTTATCTACACTAAATAACTAGTATTCCCCCTCTTATTATTTTCTTCGCATTTGTTGGTTATAATAAGACTAATTTCGAGATAAATTTTAAGTATTTCCAAACAAAGTTGCTTAGATCAGAATCTTCGTGCAATCCAGCCGTGCACTTTATTTTATTACTATTTGTTAAAAGTTATAACATTATTTTAGTTACAATATATGAGGATAAAAAAAAAGATAGATAGATAAGATAGATAATGCCAACATTTTAAGAGCACTTTGTAGCAGTACAAGTGACGGACTGAAATGACCCTTATATCCCTGAACAATGGAAAACTAGGATGCAAGCGGGGTTTTCGACAAATTTCTTTAAAGTATGCTTTCGAATTGACGAATTTTATTTAAATAAGCTCCTTCGCTGCAATAACGAACAAATCCTTTGCAGAGAGTAAAAATGCCTAAGAGCGTTTGATACGCAAGCCAGATTTTTGAGAGATGAAGATCAAAGTTTATAATTTGTAAGATAAGATCTAAAAAAAATAATTAAACAGGTCTGTACGACCCAAGGCCTAGCTTCTCACAACCATTCGTTTTGTGTGAGTTTTAAATTTTTGGAACGAATGGAAGGGATCTACAATTTTACGCCGAGTGCAAACGGCTAATTGAGAAGCTCTTTCATGACAGTTTTACTCTCGGATGTTTGTCAGACGTTCGCGATAGGTGGCGCAGTGGAAAAAAACCTAAGATGTAATTTGGTTCTTTTCGGGATTCGAACCGGGGACCCCTCGCTTAGTAGTCCAACATACTAACTCTAAGCCACTGCGCCGACAAATAAGATCTTAATCATCTGCAAACGTTGTCAGTAATCCCTTAAACTAAGAATTTAGGGGCAACACTACGACCCAGTTTGATCAAACTAGCGTGAATCATACTTAGACATGATTGTATTGTATTATCAACCAAGTTGTAGTTGTGTTTTATTTTATTTTTACTTCTTGTGTCTGTTTGTCCTTTTTGTATTTTATGTTGGTTTTTCTTTTAATTGTGAGTAAGTTTTTTGATTCTATTTCTTGGTTGTAATTCCTTTATGTGTCTACCTGATGATGTAAGGAAGTTATTGGTCAAGGTTGTTCTTTAGATAAAATAAGCATTAGCGCAGGAACCTGGTGCACATTTAGGACGGCATTTCTTTCTTGTGGACGTTCTCTAAAAACTCTATTTAATATTTTCAAGTGAAGTTTTAAAACATTGAAAAATTCATCAGTTGGTGCCACCAGACTTCCAAAGTCACTGTTTTGAGAATAATTTTTTGCAAAGATGAAAAACTCCGAAGAAAATGTTTTTTCATCTGTTTTTAAGAATAGTTTAGAATAATTTAAACATTTGTTCTTTAAAAGTATTTCAAAAGCGAGATATCGCTTATGACTTTTTCGTAAAGAGTCTCAACACAAACTATTTATTTACGAGCCTTAGGCTGTAAATAAGTTTTGGAAGTATATTATGGTTGAGTTGAGGATCATCATCCTCACAATTACTGTAAGGAGAAAAAGTAATAAGAATTTTTTGACATCAAAACATTAAATTCCTTGGTCTTGGACTACAGCGCAAACCTTACCAAGATCTTAACAGCGTTTTCTGACACAAAACAGTTTAAAACACTTTTCCAGCTATCAAACCATTTACCATGAAAATGATGTGTTTCCTTGGATAATAATGTAGGTCTTCGAAACCATTATTAATCTTTTTTAATATTATAAGTGAGGTTTTGAAGAATCCTAATCTCATCAAATATCAAGACAACACAACGTTTTCGCTGGTTTAATGAAGCGAACTTTGATTTTAGGGCATTGGGCCTGGTTGTAATCCTATAGAAGCCCATCTATAAAAGGAGAATATGTGAGGAAGTCTGAAGCCCAGCCCTTCTTTCAGAAAGTTATAGGCGCTTTGCGTTCCATAAAAAATGTTTTGGGAAAGTTATTTTTCGTTGTTGTTGTTTTTTTTTTGTGCATTTCTACAACCCCATCAACATATCGTAAAATGTGTTTGAATGGTCAGAAATATTGAGACCTTGGATTTGAGACTAGGTAGGTATAAAGTTTCTTTTACTTTTTTAACTTTCTGGCATTACGTAGTGAGAGAAAGGTATTGTAATCGTAGAAAAAATCGAACTCGAGTTTTTAATCAAATCTAACATTACGATGATAGAGGAACTCGAAAAAGTGGGTCTCGCAATTCTGTCCGTCTGTCCGTCTGTCTGCCTGTCCGTCTGTCCGTCTGTCCGTCCTTCCTTCTACAGCGCAAACGGCTGGACGGATTTCTTTCTTTCGGATTTGGAGTTGGTGGGCTTACAGTTCGGGGCCATTTTTTTTTGCACGTTAAGAGTTGCCCTTGTAACTGTATTCAGCAATTTTTGAGTTTTTCGAAAACGGCTCTAAAGATTTTAACTAAAATGCTTATTTACGATAACATAAGTATTCTTAATAAAACCCCGTACCTAGATTTTCTTAGAGAAATGCAAATAATGCTGTCTTCTAAACATTCCCGCCCTACCAGTTAAAATGTAATCACATACACATTTACTAGAAACTCCTTTTTAGCAAATATTTCCCTTTTTTTTTCAACCATATCAATCATGAACCTTAAAATAATTCCAACCAATTGGAGTCTTCGCTATCAGAAACCCGCACTTCATTTACCCCCAAACACGTGCAAATTCAAAAACAAATCTCTGAATTCTTACATCATAAACCCTACTTCGAGTCATGGCCACCTACCAGCATCACCAATTTGAAAAATCTTGTTTTATAGCCTATAAACAATAATAAAAGAAAAATAAACCAACCAAACTGATGATATGAACGAGAAAGTTTCGTGCGATCCAGTCGTGCACTTTATTTATATTTGAAGAAGTGCTCTACAAATCTATGGACACTGTTTGCAATGTAGATGAAGCCGTTAACTATCCGGGAGAGTTTTTAAATTCCCTTAAATAATCGGGTATTCCATACCATAGACAAACTTCTTATACACTTGTAGATAAGATTATAGGGGGGAGGTGGTATAATAAATGATGTATCCCGGATCCCTGCGGCCACAAGTGGGCCTATTGTGATGTCTTCCATTTAGAGCTCATCCATGATTCCGCATAGTTTGTTAGAAAGGCGTGTCTTGATTAGGCAGTTGCAATCACATAAAATGTTTTCTGATGTCTTCGTTGCACAATGTGCAGGTGTTGTCTTGTGCTATTCCCATGGTCAATATAGGTGTTTTTTGACGCGGCAGTATCCTGTGACCAATCGAATCTGACTTCTACTTAGTTGTAGTAGTTGTTTCGTTTTTTTATTGGAACTGTTTGGCATTAAGTTTTTTGCTTGTCTGCTGCCTTTAGTTTCTTTCCAGAAATGGAGCTTATTTTTCTCCATGAATTGAGATGCGGATCCTTTTCTGCTTTTTCGTTGCCTTCATATCCACTGTGTCCTATCACCGAATTCAGGTGTACATTATTTGTGGTGGCCAGTGCTTGAGTTGAAGGCAATCCCAAACCAGTTTTGATGCTTTGCTATCAGAGAGAATGTAAATGTTTTTGTTTATTGTGGATCTGTTTAGATTCTCTCGAATGCAAAATTCTATTGCATGGATTTCATTCATTTCATTCTATATCAGTGTGAACCAGGTTGGAATTTAGTTCATCTTCTGTGATGAGCATATATGTCGGCATTTACCATTGATTCTTTCATGAGTTCTAGATGAAGTGGTGGGATGTTTGGAATAACTTCAAGTGCGGCTGTACCAGTTACACAGACACAAGCTAGTCTCTGTATTTTGTTGAGTCTAGATTCTGTGTAGCTTTATACCACCAGACGGCGGCTGCATACGTGGTAATTGGTCTCGTCATTGCTGTATACATCCACAGTGTATACACCTGTAATGCTCTTTGGAAACTTAAAGCCACCAAAACTATGTTATGGAACTAGACTGCAAATCAAAGTAAAAAAACAAAAACATTTTCTATACAGAAATCCTTAAAAAAAAAACAATTATAGTAACAATTTTTCTGAAATAGTACATTTTAATAGAGTGCCACGCGGACGAAGTCGCTGGTAACTGATAGTGCTATGCATAGCCTATGAACGAAGAATTTCAAACTCAACTCAACAAGTAAAGTGGGAAATATTACATAATGTGTAGTATTGTGGGTAAGCCGGAATTTTTGAAGTTACCTGACATTTGTCATTACGACCAAATTAGATTACGTTTTTTGTTAGATTTGTCGCCCTTGATTATTATCATGCACATGCGGATATGTAAAAAAATAATTAAAAAATTGAAGTTTAAAGCGAAGAAAAGACAGAGTAACTACTGCCTATTACTTTCGAGCTGTTGAGAAAAAAGGATTACGAAAATTTTGCGATCGATTTCTATACGAAATTCAACATAATGCAAGGCAAATCTTTTGGAACATAGATATCATTCGGGAAGCTAAAATCCTTAAAAAAGGACCCAGACAATTTAAATATTTGACACCATAGCAATGGAGTAGAGGGGCCACTTTGCAAGCCCTGTTTTAACATTTTGCAATGATTTTGAAACACGACCGTTAAACAATAACTTAGGGGAATAATAAAAAATGAGAGTATAATTTGTAGAACTTTTAATGCTTTTGCTTAGCTTAGCCGTTGAAAATATTTTAGTACTTCCGAGTATAAGATTGGACCAAGAGCTAGCAATAAACTTTAGACGTTAAAAGCCGCCATATATATCCTAATTTAATTACGTATAATCAAAGTTTTCAATTACGGCTGGCTACTGGTCTCAACTCGTAAAAATGTTGATGATTTGTTGATATATTTTAAGCCCTGCGCAGCATACAGAGAAGGATGATTTTAAATTAAAATAGTTTATGAACGAATTTTCTAAAAACATTTCATTTTCTAATCTAATAATGCGTACTTGAGTTAGGGTTGTGCAATCACCTTTTTTAAGAATAGTTCCGCCTACCGGATGTAAATCTCTAAAGAATACCGGCGCTGATTGGGACAAACTGTAAATTTGAAGCGTAAGCCACATCTATATGTATGATTCCCAGCAAATCTTGAAAATTAAATAAATAAATCTAAATTTATGTAATTTTTTCAAAATATTTACACACTGAAAACAATTAATACGTAAAAAAATATATTATTTAAATATTTGAAATTAACTTGTACATATTTGTTGTATATATTTATGTTTCCTGTTAATTAGAGGAGTGGTTTCAGCCAACAATTGGCACCAATTCCGGAGGTAATCAAAATTAAGCTATGTATTTCGTTTCTTTTGTTACAATTTGTGTAAAACTTTAAATGTTAATATGCCTCTTACCTGTTCTTTATGTGTTACTATTATAATATGTTAACTTCTTCACAACCAATTAAAAACATGTTATATAACGCTAAGCAAACAAGTGGACGAAATTTATTAAACTATTTCAGTGAGTTATTTGTTTTAAGAAATAATACGAATAAAGTTTTCTGATAAAGCGAAAGACTACCTACATACTTTTATGAATATTATGTGTGTAGGATTTGGTGGTTCTTTTAGTGTTGGAATGTGGGTTTATTTGGCAGCACCAGAACAACTTAGAGTACTTGATTACGAAAGATTGCATACTCGCAGGGTAGATAGATCTTCAGTAAAACTAACCTTCGCGTAATCTGTCTTCTAAGAAAAGGAGTCAACTTTAGGGTTTATTTAAGCTTTAATTAGAGTTCCAGAAAGTGTTCCAAGAACAACAAATTATTGTCTATAAATTGGAAAAAAATGCTTTTAAATTCAGTCCGGTGGGGTTTCATATTTCATGTATAAAAAATGTAGATACCTGCATATTTGGTTTTTGATAGATAGTGTTGACTAGTGGAAATTTAAAAAGGGAAGTCGCTAGGAATCTTGTTACATGGACGCCACGCCACTGGTATTTGATACGGAACAAGTGCACAGCGAGATTTCGTGCGAGTTTATTTTGTATGTTTCTCAACGATGAGGGAATTTTAAAAGACAAATTTAGGAAGGATAAATATGAATTATTGTGTAGGGTGTAGGCTGTGTGATTTTTTTTTGGTTGCGCTAAAGGATGCGTTATCTTCGAAAGATACAATTTGCCCGTGCTACTAGCATGCACGATTCGCAAACCCGAGTAGTCGATTTGTTCATGAGAACATACCTACATACTTAACACACACCCTACACACTTCAGCCACTCTCCCCGCGCGACTGATGTTAGGTATTCGGCCCTAGCGAGGTAGGTATACGTCGGAACGGAAAATTCTCCAAATTTCATACGATTTGGAGGATTTTTGCTTCGAGGTATTCTTCCGATCGGAATATTTTCCCGACATTTTGTAACGCATAGCGGCAAATTACGTTAAAGTGCGACGAAGTGAATTTTTTTGTTAAATTTTTGACAGCCAGGTTCCGATATCCTCCGACAGAAATTTGTTGTGTTTTTTACGATTTGGAGTGTAGTGTTTTCTTTTCCGAAATGGGATACCTCAAATGTAATTTGAGCCTCCGACAGAGTATGCGTTGCGGAGAATTTTCCGTTCCGACCGATACCTCGCTAGGGCCGATTACTTCGCGGGCCTGGTTAGCATTGAAGCTATTCGTGTACCTATCGTGTTGTGTTACGTGCCGAAGCTTCTGCTGCTTTCCTTAGCTTTTCTATTCTCCGCAGCTCGTTGTGTAGAGTTGTTATGTATTTACTTATAACCGTCCAATTGTCTTCCGACTGCAACATGTGGTTGATGAGTAGCGATGGACTGGGCAGAGTGATTCTCCATGCCGTGAAGCGTGTGCAATAAAACACAAGATTGGGAGCTGTCGTATCCAAATTGTCCAAATCGGTGGAGATATTTGCGGTAGCCACCGTGACCAGACAGGAACTGCGTAAGATTGTAGTTGCAGTCTCCATGCTTACGCGACTTTTCCAGTTTTGAATTGTCGGTATTAGCTTGTATGCCCATCTGCCTTTCGTTGTATTGTCCCAGCAAGTTTGCCACATAACTGCTGACGCTGTCTTTTCCTCAATTTTAATCATCTTTATACCATTGGCGTATAATTGGTTCCGTTGTATACTCTCAACATCTCATCTGCAAGGATGTCGATGAGGACCATTCTAGCTATAACAAAGGCAGCCTCGTCTGAGATGGTTCGAAAGCCGCTGATTGTTCGTAGCGCGCAGAGTCTGTATGTTTAAAATAAATAAATAATGCTCTAGAACTTTGTTAGCAAGTCGCACTATTGGTACCACCATCACTCGTGTACTACCACAAAAACTCTGGCACTACCTATAGGTTTGAACATTTATAGTCTTTCTTTCTAATTATCGCTTTCGGACGCAATCGATTTATTTTTATCATATGTAGCAGGTTTATTTTCTGGCTACCATCAGCCCATTCTTGATTTTATGATAGGTTCAGTCTTGTTTTCATATTGTTCTCTTCTAGGCATCTAAAAACTGTTTACCTAATTTTTGCCTATTTATCAACGTCTGTTTTTTTTTAGCAGTAGCTTTAAATAGTCTCTGCCCAGACTGACTAAGGGTTGCATTCAGAACCAAATTTCCTTTTACACGACGTTCTTTTGCCGTGTCCTCTTCTTTGTTCCGGGGGTGGCACCTATTTTTCTGTTTTGATCAACTTTGCAAATTCGCAAGCATAAGCCATATAAACATAGGGCCCTGAACCGCCACATTTCAGAGTTTTTAAAGTTCGGCTACTGAGATGTCAAAATTTGGCGGTAACTTAAATTTTTACCGTCGAGGTACAAATCATTTTTAAGGTTCATACTTTTTTGAATTCATTAAAATCCTTATAAAAACAACAAAGCACTCGATACGGCCTGATGATCCCTCCGAGGTAGCCTCTGACTCGGATACCCTTTTTCAAAGCTTCCTTCTTCTAAACAACTTTTTTACGTTCTATAAAGACTGATCATTGTAATGGTAATCTCTATGTAATGGAGCTCAAGTCTAGCGATACTAATTTTGGGATGACTGTGCCTCTTATTGAAATTAAAGCTCTCTTAACCTGATTGCCAATTTTGAAATGACCCTCGCCGTTTTCGGAAGCGTTTTCGTTTAAAGTTCAAAAGTGATGCCAGGAGGAATGCAAATCCCTATGTTCCTTGCACCGACTCCGCTGATGAAGTTTATGAATTTTTTTCGTTCAGCTTTTTGAAGTCGAAAGTAAGTCATCTGCCTTTAGCGGTATTAGCCACCTTCACTGGAAATTTTAAGCCTCGAAGAAGCTTGACTTTAACAACCTATCTCGGATGGTAGTGGCAAACTTCCATCTAAAATGATGCCGACAGCCGGAGTCTGTCGTGGTCGCGATAATCGCCGATAATCGTGGTCGCGGGACTCAAACAAACTTTTAATCTTTCTGCTTTTAACAAAGTCTGGCTTAATTTATTTTTCGTTGTTGTACTATAAGAGCTGTATGTATTAACTATTGCGTTTGTATGTGTCCTTCGCTATATATTAATGTTTCAGTGTCTGTATTTCATACATTCGTCTGTCATTTACTCTTGTTCTGTGTCTGCCTCTAAAACTATCGACAATTTAAATTCACGCCATATTTTCATTTAGTTGCACAATTATTTCTACGTCACTTTTGAAAATGTATCTAAATGTATGTTTGTGTATAATTTTAGCCATCCGGTCAGCAGCATCAAACGCTGATTATTGAGGAGTTCGAACCCGACGTCTTCCGACAGCTGATTGAGTATATTCACACGGGGTGTGTCACCTTGCAACCGAGGACTTTGTTGGGTAGGTATACAAAAAATAGCTATTAGCGACAATGGCTCAAGCCTCCTACTTTCTAGGTGTAATGAACGCAGCAGACTACTACGGTCTGGAAGAGCTGCGACGCGCCTGTGCCGGCTTCGTTCAGTGCTGCATTAACGTGGACACCGTTTGTGCACTGCTGGCATCTGCCGAACGCTATATCCAGTACAAATGCACCAAGAGTTTGGTGCAAAAAGTTCTCGAGTTTGTCGACGAGCACGGTAACGAAGTCCTTAACTTGGGCAGCTTTACACTTCTGCCCCAGCATGTTGTCCGTTTGATTTTGGCTCGCGAGGAACTGCGTGCCGATGAGTTCACCAAGTTTCAGGCGGCGCTCATGTGGAGCAAGAAATACTTTGACAACAATCCTGTAAGTAGCCTACTCCCAACCAGGTAAAAATTTCAAAAAAATGTCAGGACTAACCATCAAGACCATCTCGAATTTAGAATGTGGATCTGAAGGAGATACTGGGTAACTTCCTGGAGTACATACAATTCCACAAGATTCCCGCCAATGTTCTGATGCGCGAGATCCATCCACTGGGACTGGTGCCATATTCCATCATTATGAACGCCCTGGCATATCAGGTATGTAATCCAAACGTAACAAAACAATGTTCCGTTTACTCGACGACAAGCTACAAAAAATCGAACCAAAACCAACAAAAACAAAACTCCTACGTCGACCCCCTGTGTCCCCCCGTGTCTGATTCTAACCATTGCAGGCAGACCCAGAAAGTGTCGATCCCGGAAAATTGTCTCCAAACTCTAGCCGAGTGAGAAGAGCCCGTCAAAATCAAGGCAGATCGATGTCAGTACAGAGCTCCTTAGATCCATACGGTTCCAATACAACTTTAAGCTCGAGCGGCAGCAGCGATCCGACCAGTGGCCCACAGAATAGCAACTAACATAGGTTGAACGGCCCCTCCTCCTCGTCCGCTTCATCCTCCCATCGCACCAAGAATCATTCATTGCCAAAAATTCGCAAAGCCAAGTCGCAGAGCTTCCGCACGCGACGCAGTCCTTCAGAGCGCCGTAGTCCTAATTCGAGCACGCTCACCAGTGCTGGCGCATTGACGTTGAACACCGGCGACAAGAAGAGAAGCCCACTCACTCCGAAAAGTCCGATACTGCCGCAGCCAGAGTCGAAAAGCCCAGGCAGTGGGTCGCAGAAAACGCCTACCACCCTGTCCAGGCAGGGTACACTGCGAGCTTCCCACCGTCGAAAGAACAGCATGACGGGATCATTGGTGTTGAGTCAAGGCCGGCGCAGTCCGGTTGGTTATGGCAACGATCGAAGTCCACAGGGCAGGCGAAGTCCCCTACTGATGTCGCACGACAGGTTGAAAAGTCCAAATGAGTTGCCAGTGAATACCTTTGATGCGCGCAGCCCGTCACGAAGTCCGACAACTGATCGTAGAAGCCCAACTTTTGGCAGCTGCACGCAGGAGCGTCGCAGCCCGGTGGGTGCTCCAGCAGACAATCTAAACAGGCGTAGTCCCACGTCAACGGTGCACGTTCAAGATAGTATGCGCCCCTATGAGGGTGCACTGACTCCCGAGGAGATTGCTCGCACCCCACTTGGGCTGGCTCAGTCAATCAAGAGGCCATCGCTGGGCTTGTTTACGCCTATCTATTTCGGTGACAAGAGGAGTCCCATCACCTCAATGCCCATTCCCCCGATAACGGTCTCAAATCCGACAGAGACCTGCAAGATTGTCCAACGTACAGCAGAGTCAAATGCAGCTGCCGCAGCAGAGGCAGCCCGCGAGCACGAGCGTCAACGGGAGAAGGACAGTGACAAGAGCAAGGAAGTACCCGAAAAGAAGGAGAAGACCAGCGTTATGAAGGAGATCCTTGCTTTCGTGCGGAAGCCATCAAAACACATCTCGACTCGAACAAATCGCTTTGCGAATGCATTCACAAGGGCGGAGTCAGGCTCTTCGAGTGCGCCTCTAATCAGGCAGAGCACGTTCTCCGCTAGCCCGGCGGCTTCGAGTACTGCCGCAAAGAGCGCTGTTGTCAAACAAATGTCCGAAGTTGGATTCGAACCAAAAATGTCTCTAAAACTGGCACACTATACAAAAATGTCACTCAAACTACGTCGATCTGCCAATGATGACAAGAAGGCGGCGGCAGCAGCGGGATCCAAGGAAGCGGCCAAGAAATCCAGCGGTGACGAGGCCTCGGGAACAGACAGCGACACCAAGGACCAGCAGGTATGTAAGTCGGCGGTATCGCCCAGTCTAGTCGAGCCATTTGAGCTCGCCAATGTGCACTTCGAAAAGGTAGGTGAATCATACATTAAGCACGAACAGATCAAGGAAGAGCCCTCGGAGGATGGGAGCACTAATCAAGCTATTATTGAGGGTTTCGTAGAGGAAGTCACCAAGTCCCTGAAAGTTGTCGCTTTGACGAATGAAAACGTACAGCCGCCTCGGCGGTCAGAGAGTAGGGAGCCCATAGAGCCGCGCATCAGTGAGGAGCAGGAGGACTCGAACGACATAGCCATGGAGGAGTTTAGGGCAGAAATTGAACAGCACCTAAAGGTATACAGTGCGGAGCCTATTTATGTAAATTTGCAGGAGCTTCGCAGGGAGTCTGACGCGGCGGCAGCGGCAGCAGCAGCTGCAAGTCTAACTGCAGCAGCAGCTACAGCTGGTAATGTATCTGCATCGATTGACGATGACTCTCTCGCACCGGGTACAATGCCACTGCAACTACCTACCATAGAGTTCGAACCGCCTTCGAGGCGGTCGTCTTTTGACCCTCCACGGTCACCGTTTCTTGAGAATCTCCGCAGTCCCGGCGGTGATACAGACACCGATCTGATCAATCTAAATCGGCTCGACTCGGGTGGGGATAGTTTTGAAATGGTCGATGGCGATCGCAACCGTGAGTCGAGCTTTGAAGACAGGTACTCTTCGCGTGACACCAGTTTCGACATATCACGCTACCAGTCGACCAGCTACGAAGATCAGACCTCAAGCTTTGAGATAGTCGACATCGACGGCAGGGTTATCGAAGACAAACGATCCAACATCGATCTCCGCAAGTCGTCAATCGAGTTGGTTGACGCTGAAACATTCCAGCGGACCGGATCCTCCGGCCGCAAGTCATCCCTAGAGACCCATTTTGACTACATTCCCTCTGATCACACTCCTGTCCGATCCCCGCATTTTCCAATGACAAAGAAGCAAAAGGCCGACCATTCGCGGTCTAGGGAGCTTCATGTCTCCCCCTTTAGTGGTGGCTTCTCCAGAGCTCGTAGTCCCCTTTCCAACCAAACCTCTTCAAACTACAGCTCTCGTGACAGCTATGACTCCAGTTCGTCATACCCCCATCCGCATGATCCGCGCAGCCCATATGCGGATCCCACAAAGCAACACTTCCCCCTGACAATCAAGGCGACCAAAGAAGAGGAGGTCAAGACATTCCTTTGCACCGACAAGCGGTGCGCCTCTATATTCGAACCTAGATCATCCAACATCCCAATAGTGCCTGGCACCTCGGGAGCTGTAGCTTCTAGTAGTTCCGCGTGCGGTGGGGGATTCTCGAGTGGCAGTGAATTTGAACCGCCCTCGCCAAGGCGTGCAGCAAGTGCATCTCCCAAGCACACGTTCACCTTTCGGATAGTCTTGAAAAAGGTCGACAGCTCACCAGATGCTATTTGTCCCGAGAAGCGAGGTAGAACGATAGACAGGTATCGAAGGCGTGACAGTCGGCGCAAGCGTTTGGCAGATGCGGGAAAGAGTTTTTAAGCTTAGGCGTTTACTACGATAAACAGGTTTCTCTTTACATTTTTTGTATGTCGTATACTCGTATGTATCTATTTTTCTAAGTGTCATCTAGATATTTAGCAAACAAATGTTTCAAAATCTAAGTGTAGTGTATTTGTCCCGATATGACAACCATCTGTCAGCTTTTATAACCATTCAAATTTCTGAAGTTAAATAATGGGGACGTTCGATATCTTACTAAGTCTGACAGCTGACTGAGGTGATTAGTTTTCGCAGTTGACGTTTATAGAGGGGTAACCGACAAATCTAGTGAAGAAAATCCTGCCTGTACCTATACACAATTGACATTTTAAAGTGTCAAAATTCAAATATAAACCACAAGTGTACAACAACAACTCATCTTACTTAGTTGAAGCGTTCGTATACCTAGTCTAGACAAATCTAAGTAGTTGACGTTTTACACAAACTAGGTATCCGATCCGAACGTCCCCAATTATTCAGGTTCAGGCATTTCTATGAAGAAGGAGTCTTTTGCACTCGTTATTCTCCCTTTGCCCAACTTTTTCGTATGGCTTTGAACTATTTTACCGAATTGGGCCATTTTAAATAGAAGTTCTATTGCTTTATCAAACAGGCAACTGGCAGCGGAATAACATTCTCGGAAGATCGGATATTTAGCTAAGTAAATCTGACGGCTTAACAATTTTTTTAATTTTTCAGTTGACATTTGAACTTCAAATTAGAATACGTGCACACAAGGAGTAGCATTAATAACAGTAACGCGTCCCTCCCAATTAGGAAACTAAATGATAAATTATTGTCTTGTCAAGTTGACGAGTTCGTAAACCCAGTCCAGACGAATCTAGTACCCGAACGTCCCCTAAGATTTTTCAAAATCTATCAAATTGTAGCTACATACTACAAAAAGAACAATAAACTCCGAGCAGCGGCGACTTAACGCTAATAGACACACATGTTAACTTCAAATTTTTCTAATAAACGTATGTTAGCTTTAATTGACATTAAATAACGAGCGGATTACTTAACTCGCCGATTTCGACGTTTAGAGAGTGGATGACTTTTTAACAAATATACACACACACGGATTCCGGTCATATATGACAGAATTCTATTTACTCTGAACGGAGAAAATTTTGAAATCCGGTCTAACCGATTTTTCGACTGGGAAAATAATATTATTCTATAGACTTAAAATAAATCAAGATTTACAAAATTTAAATGAAACTTTGACATACTTTGTAAAGAAAGTAAATTTAACCACTAGTATACAAGTCAAAGTATTTTGCTATATTTTATTTATGACCGGATTTCTGATTAAAAATTCGTATTTTAACTTTTGACCGAATTTTTTGACAGGACAGAATTTAAAATAAATAAAATTGTTCATAGATACTGTAAGATTTGACCGGATTCCCTTATTTTTAGTGGCAACACTGAATATACATAATCTTGATTTCTTTTCATATTTGCATGCAATTAATTTAACACCGCCAGAAGATCAATTTTAATTTATTATTATTTTGCAAATGTTTCAACATAAATTAGAGTACACATTTTGAATATTTAAATTAAAAAAATTTGCATATGAAAGCAGCAGAATTGATAAATATTGCGGAAAACATACATTTTTTGACTTAATGTCAAAACACGCACGCCAAGTCGAGTATGCATTTTGAGCCCAACTATGGCTTCGGCTTATTTTTTTAGTGTACAAATTTAAGTTTATTTTATTCGGAAACACAGGTATTTTTGAGAGTAGTTGGCATAAAGGAATACAAAACTCGAATAAAGTTGCTGTACCTACATAAAATTGGAAATTTATTTCAATCTGTACGAAAAGGGAATTTATGTCGAAATTGACGGGATTTTTACTGGTACGGATAGAGTGTACAAATCGCAAAAATCATTGCTGAAGTAACGTCATCTTTTTAGAATATACTTCTTAATTTAGTACTCAGCCATGAACTTCTTGTCTAAATTTGTAGACTACCCCTTCATAAACGTCGACTGAAAAGAAAACTGTGCACGAGACCAATTTAGCCCAATTGAAACTGAAATATATTCTTGAACGTCACCAATTTCTGTCTACATTACCTATATTGGACTTGACGCGCTTCTTTTTTTTTTTGACGTATTTGATTGCGATGTTTTTTAACAACTTTGATGTTATTTGTGTCTTACCGGAGACCACTTGCCCAAAAATGCTTACCTACCAGTAAGCCACTGCGCCAATTTCCAGACTTTTTTGAAACGTTTATTTATTTCACTTCAAGTACGATTTAAATCTTCTATCTGTCTATATGATTTAATTTACCGACTTTACGAAGAAGACCATAACCCAATCAGGGTAGAATGTTGCTTTTATATCTGCCTCAAACCTTCCCTGCATCGTCCCTTAAACATGAAGAAATATTAAACTATTTATCAATGTCTAGGAAAGACGTAATTCTCCTGCTCTCCACGTAAGATGTGCGTGTGTTTTTTAATGAATTTCAAATTTCGAAAATTATAACAAAATTATAACACGCATGAGTTACTACTCTCTTGTCCAAAAAACGTGTACCTAAATCGAAAACATTAACCAATTCGAGAAGATTGATAACAAAAACAACTTATTTTGTTGATGAATAAAAAAAACCTCAAGGATTTTAAACAAAATATATGAAGTGACAACTTTCAAAATTATTATACATGCCTTGGTATCTAACTTCTACGAAACACATACTCTCGAACCTTCACTGTTAGTTTCTCTTCAACCTCAAAAGAACAGAATAACAACAAAAAAAAACAACAGAAGAAAAAGATGCAAACATAAATTAAATAAACAAAAATCTCTGTAATGGCAAAGGTAAGAAAACAAATATTATAGTAAAATGTTAGCTACCCATAAATATAAGTGCTTAAAATAAAATCTAATTGTGTTAACTTTTCAATTTAAATATAAAACTAAATTTACAAAATAAAATCATTAAATTATTCATAAAAATTGATTTCACCAAAACGTGATTTTTTGGAAGCTTTTCTTTGAGTTTTTGTTTTCTTTTATGTACATTATGCTTATGCAGTAATTATACGAAAATGTTCATCTCATCAAAGAAAAAAATCACTGTTAAATAAATGCAAATATATAAACATGTTAAAAACATTTTCTTAAATATACATTTATATACAAAAAATATATCTACAGAAATATATTTTCATTAATAAGCTGGATTAGGGGCCGTATATGATAATTTAAGAGAAATTACACGCAAAAAAAAGAATCAGTATTTAATTATTATTATAAATTGATTTAATAAATTAAACAAAAATTAACACTACTTGTGAACACTTAAAATGCATTTATTGTCATTTGCTAATAAAATGAATCATTAAATCGGATATTCGGTACACAAAATACTACTAAAGCCACATACACATACATATTGTAAAAAGATTTTCAAAATATCAGTACAATTTCTTCAGTTGGTTTGATTTGGACAAAATTATTAAAGGTACATTTTTGCAAACAAATATAAGGCTACTTTGAATCAAATCGGGCTTTGAATCAAAACAATTAAATCCAAGTTCGTATTCTTTGGGCGGGTGTAGCCCACGTTCTTGCAACCCACCTCATATCCTTACAGCATACAGCATATCAAGAGCAAGACTAGCGAGTTTACACGCCGAAATTGCCTTACGCTAAATCTATATATATAAAAATGAAACCCGTTTTCCGTTGTCATGACATCACGCGTGAATGGCTGGACCGATTTCGTTAATTCTTTTTTTGTTGCGTTTGTTATCGTCAGCAGAAGGTTCTTATGAAAGAAAAAATTAAGAAAATTGCGCGAAAAATTAGAAAATTTAAGAATACTTAACCACCATATTAAATTTCTACTGTATTATTCTAAAGAAAAAATAAAAAAGTATTTGCAGGGCTGTCATTCATTTCTATTTTATAAAAAAATATATTCCTAAGCCTACAAATTGAATTTAATGTTCACAAAAAAGTGCACACACGTAATCCATCAACTAAATATTGTGTGTGTATCCATTTTCATCCATCATCATCGTCTTCACGACAAAGCAAAGGTAACCCGAAATATGTCGGGTTATTAAAGCTCTCACTGTCACTGGACAGTTGATTTTGAACGAAAATTTATTTGTGTCTATTTTGTTTCCCTGAGGAGAGAAGAGTATACCGTGAGACCTCTTTGTTCAACCCGCTTGGCCATGCGCAATCACACACACACACAACACAGTGCAGCGAATACAGTGCAGGCATGTAATGTGAGGTGTTTTCGTGTGCGTCGATGCTTCAGACACTTTTATACCGTTTTTGTTCTGCTCTCTTGATTAGTTCCTATTTCATTTAATTTTATACATCCATAAATCGCATTTGGTGGGTGTGTTGGGTGTTGTGCTGGCCTTTTTCCGGGGGCGTGGGATTGAGAGAAATGGCAGATAGGGTGTGAAATGTTTACGGGATTGGGAGATAGTGATTTAACATTTGAAACGAATACATGTTAACATAACGTTAATAAGGAGAAGGACGAATTATTTTATATAGTGGTGAGAAATATCTCTTATCCGCCAAATTAAGCGTTATGAGAAATTTGGATGTGATATAGTTCGGGAATACTACCTTTTAACAAAAATGAATGCTATTGGTTGGTAGTTATATATTGTTAAAATGCGCTTTATTTGATTTGATTGATTAATGAAGCTATCTACAGGAGATGTTTTACGAATTTGAAGTATTATTATTTTTCATAAACATTTTAAGCACATGTACCTCCAATTATTCATAAAAAAAATATTAAGCATATTGCAACGAATAATCAAAGAAACCACATTTTGCACGGGCGAAGCCGGGCGGGTCCAGCTAGTGTTTTATAATTGAGTCACATTTCTTTAAAAACTTTGAATTCAACTCCTAAATTTGTTGATTATATTTATTAAAATCTCTTGTCGGGTTAGGGATGAGGCCATTTCTTTCATAGTTTCATGTGCAGACTTTCTTTGGTATACTATAAATGTTGTTTTTTGTTTTAGCCAACTTTATATGTTTTGTCAGAAGAAAGAGTCATGGTCACGTAGCACGAATCGCTTATTTTCTTTCTCCAAACTCTTAAAGTCTCGAAAAGTTCAGTATGCTATTAAAGTAGACTATATTTCAAGTGTGGGTATCTATCTGTCCTTTTATTCTATTCCGAAAGTGAGAACCTAATATTTTTGGCCAAATAAACCAACAGCTTTTATTTAAATCAAAAATTGTATAATTTTGTTCACACAGTAAATCGCACCTTTTATTACATCAACATAATTAAAATGCTAAACAATCAATGCAAGATTTAAAAAAATAATCAAACTAGAAATATATATTTATAATTTAAATGTTGTCGTTTTGTTTGTTGCTATTGCTAAAGCCAATAATTTAAAAAAGAACATGTTTTATTGTAGATACAATTTTTTTTCGTTTTGTAGAGCATTATTTATGTACTTAAACTGTTAATGGTGGTTAGTTGCTTAAAAAGTTAACAAAAGCTGCGCAATGCATTTTATGACGTATGCAAGTTTTACACACAAAATCAATCACAAGTAAAACACAACACAGGAGTGCCACAAGTCTTAAAAATTATTATATTTCATTTAAATTTAATGTAATAAGGAAATAAGTAATTTTACTTCTTAACTGCTTCAAGAAAAAATACATAACAATTGTTTTTTTGTCAGAACCATTAGTCCCAATTGTTAATCTTTTGACAGCGATTTACTGGACATTTTTGTGATGTCCACTTATAAAAACTGTTAAAATCTTGGCCTGAAAAAAAGTTAATAAAAGAGATTCGACCCAGCTTGGCACGTATTTTACCAGCAGGAAATATCCCATTCGATTTTAAAGTGTCTTGAAAGATTTTCTGCAATCCGGGGGCCTTAGCAAAAAAACATGTTGGAAAATGTGACAGTCACTGTTTTAAAATATGTATAAGCTTATAACAACGTTCAAATGCACAAGTCCACTTACATTGTAATCGGTGACTTACAACTGTTTGAAATCGACAGCTTGAAAGGCTTTTATGCAAAACGCTATTACGTGATTTGCTGCATGCATGGAATGGAATTTCGTTCATAAATCGCAACTTTGGTTAAACCTTCGAACTAAAGCCTCTAAATAAATTCAATGAACAGTTGCGATTTTTCTAGTTTACTATTTTGTTTCAACATGTGGAGCATTCATTTTTTGGAATGAAACTGGAATCTATTTTCTATTATTTTGAAATTGCAGTTGTAGCTACGAAATATTTAATTTTTACCTTTTAAAATTTTTATAACTAAGTTATTGTAAATAAAAATTAATAAATGTTGCAAAATTACTTAACTTTTGAGCCCTGGCCGGTTTTGATAGTTTATTTTTTACTTTATGTTGTTCAAAAATAGCTTTGTCTAGAGGATACAATCTACAAGTGCTGAGTATTGTGTTTGTGAAAACCTATCCAAGTATAACTACACATCTCTAACATTTTACCGTCCTTCCGATGGATTTAAAGCCTATGGAGGTGTAGGATATTTAAAGAATTTATAAAATGGCGCCCAACAGCAGAAATCGTTTGAATTTCATAATAAATATAATACTATTTCTGAATACACAATACACTGTTTTAGATTCTGATCTTGGAATTTGATATCATTCGCTTTAACACTGTCAAGGTTAGTTTATTTTCTACATAAATAGTTTCAACGACTACAAAAGCTGTATGGCGCTCGACATATATAAGTAACTGCTGTCGAAAACTCCTTAAAATACTAAGCAGGAAACAGAATTTTCTCTTAGAGCAACTACATTAATAAAACGCACTCAAACGCAATCCAAAGCTTAGCTAGTACATTTTGTTTGCACGGCTTACAGCAGCAATAAAACAAAACAAAAGACACTAATAAAACCACTGATTAATTTTCATTATTAGCGCTGTCATTTGCTTAATAAAAATGCGTACTCGCTTCAGATATTTACGCCAAGAAATGTAAGATTTTTTAACAATTGTTCCCATAAACTATACTCTCTTCTCTTCCATTTTTTTATTTCAGAAAATGTTCTTTTTTAAAGAGCTGGTCTTAGCAAAACTCTATAGTTCATATATAAAATTAAAAAGTATTTCTATGTGTTAATCTATGTGAATTAAAAATTATAAAATCCTTTTATTCAAAAAACAATTTAATGGTAAAAATATTTTGCAAGAAATTGAGATACAAAAACAAAAAAAAAACAAACTGTTATTCCACAAAGAAAAGTAAGTGATAAAATATAAACGATATATCAGGTAAAAAAAATAAAAGTCAGGCTTAAGCTATTAGAAAAGTACATTGAAATGGAACGAAGTGTTTTCATTGTCATTTTACATATGTGAAAGATTTTGAAAAAATAAAAAATATTTTAAATAGCTAGTAATTATTAATCGATATTTCGAAACAAATTTAATAGATGTTTAAATCCAGAAAGTCCTATTTTCATTTTTTATCGAAATATTAGCCCAACTTGGAAATTGTTATTAACTCAATTTATTAATCCAATGATGTGACGTTGTTTTTAAAACAGTATACATGTATCGATGTTTGGTAAATGTTGTATTTTTTCAAGGAACGTCGGTAATGAAAATTCCAGAGTTTGTTATTTGAAAGTGAATTTTGAAGAAATCGTTTTTATTGTAATTCATTTTAAATATTAATAAAATGTGGTATGTGCTAAATTTTACTGTTTTTATATCTTTTCGTTTTTGTTGCAATTAATCATATGGATATACATATATATTTTGGTATATAGGCATATATACGCATAAAACACTTGAGCAGGCAGGCAAGCCAAGCCGTGTAAACTACAACAAGGAAGAAACCTTTGTACACAACTGGAGAACATGCTCCCTCAAATTAGGTGGGCACTTAACGCGACTATAATTTCCATCAATCCATGAATTTATTTTCTTTCATGAACGGGGCAACTGAAAAAAAAACGTGTCAAAAACGCGTTCAAAAACGAGTTCCATACTGCGGGATCTATAGTCTTTATTTTATATTTCGAAATTCTACTTCGACCGGTTTTCTTAGTTTAGGGTCATCTTTTCTGGAAAATAAATCGTTTGTCCTATGACTCCGTAGGAAAATCAAATTGCAATACCCCTTAAAAATTGGAGTACTCTTTATAAGGAGGTATGTATTTACGTGCATTATATGGCAAAAGAGCTAAAGAGCAAGCAACTAAAAAAATATTAGATCAAAATCTTTTTATGATAAATGCAAACAATTTTCAACATCATAAATTCTTTGGAGACTCGAAAATGTTTTAGCAATGGGTGTCTGAAGTAAGGAGTGACCGAATCGGAACTAAAACGCGCCAAAAAAAAAAGTAAAAAAAAACGGTTCTAGCTCGTAAAAAGCTGACTCAGAATCAGGCTGGAAAACATCTCGAAAAACGCTTTAAAAAGACCAACTTAAAAATGCTCTACAACTCATTTTCTTAGCATCGACTCAATTTTTTAATTAATAATACGAAACAGTGATCAAAATAGTTCCAACGACATGAAAATTATATCTTTCCAGTTCAATAAATTTCCGCGAATGTTGATGTTTCTACTGCCGCTGGGCAGTTAATTTGCAGCAAATTTTTGAAAGCACTTATCATAACAAAACCGATCGTTTTTGTAAAACATTTCTAGGCAGCGTATAATGAATTGTAATCTAAATTTTTGTTTGCCTCAGTTTCAACACCGGAAAAAAAACAGTATACCATATAATATACCAAATGTTTTCCCACTGCGAACGTCTGATATCCGAGACGGTTCGGCGGTTTTCGAGATTTAAGATGTGCTTTGTTCAATTTTGACCAAACAATGTCCAATGTCCAGGTCCTTCTCCAATTCTCAAGTCTCCTTGCCAAATAACACTACTATAGACTTTTTATTTATATATTAGTGATTTTTAGAAACTACATATATATATGCATGAACGATGAGATAATGTAACCAAGACCTGAATATCTAATTATCCACGACTATAACTAGTTTTGAAGTGAAACTCATTTTATAGCACATCAACAATACATTCGTTTGGAGTTTCTAAAAAGCACAAACGCGAAAATGAAAAGGATGAGATTAATAGAAAATAGCTTAATGCAAGACAAATAAAATATTAGCTTGATGCGATTTTTAAATAGTTTAAAGCGACATTGCAGCGTTTTTCAAGGTGTTGTCGAGGGTATTTTGGGCCCGTTTTTAGATCGTTTTTTTTAGAGATTTGAAAAGTATGATTCATTGGTCGTGAAGTCGAGTTAAACCTCGCTATAAAATTGAGATCACCCGAACCCGAATAATGTATAACGCTTTCGTGAATTATTTTTATGAAAATGATTTCGGAAGATGCAGATTTTAATATTTTTCAGGATGTTGAAGCAATTAGAAAACCCAAAGGTTATAAGGATCGTGCAGATTCTTTAAAAAAATAAACTAGGACCTTACACAAACATGCATTAACGTATCTTGCTGGATTTCGCAGGATATTGATGTGCAAATATTTTCTTCGGCCTGAAACTTTTCACTTTTTGGTTCAAAATAATTAAATTCACAAACAACTGACTCCTAGCCCCATAAAAACTGCAGAGGTGTTGAAAATTAGCAGCATATTTACGAAGGAAATACTAGGAAATTTGGTCCCCCTTTTCGAAATTCATCATCGATACCAATTTTTCATAAATGGAAAAAATTTCGCGGGAATTTTATAGCCCGGATTAACGCCAGTCACCATTGCGTTTGCGTGTATAGACACAATAAGGAACACCCAACATCGACGAATCGGACAGAACGTCATAATAGACAGCTATAATTTTGAGGTAGTAAGTGACTTTGTCTACCTCTGAAAACGACACCTCATTACAAATCAAGCGAATGAAGTTATCCTTGTCCCTTGGACGTTTTGAGAGAAAAAATCTTCGTCAGATATTTAATCCCGTTTGCATTGACGGGTGCTGGAGGAGATGATTTAACAACGAATTATACGAGCTGTACAGCGACATCGATCTAGTTAAAAAACTGCGTATTGGACGTTTGAGATGGCTAGGACACGCAGAGCGTATGGACTATATAATGATCCGACCCAAAGTTTAAACTGCCAATTAAAGTCTAAATTTCGATAACTTTTGGACCGATTACGAGTTAGTTGTTGTGCTGCACAACAAAAGTGAGGAGTATTCTAATTGTTGAAGGAGAAAATGCACCATCCAGAGCCCGGTTTCGGACTGCCAGCCCAATAAAATGCTGACGCATCATTTACGAATATGGAAGAGCATTTCGAATTGTTTCGTCACCCTGTAAGAGAAATTTAAAGCTTAATTTAACATCTTAAAAATAAAAATCGCAAAATACTAAACTGCTCGCTGTTTAACCTTCACTTTTTTCAGTCTCATATATCACATGGTCTAACTCTTATCGGTGAATAACGTCCAACTTATAAGCTTCTCTTGCACGTGCAGTGTCTTCCTGAGCTGTTGGCACTTGACAGTAGGTACCTACCAAGCGTTCTGAACATACAAAAAATTATGTTCTCCTGCCTGGGAAGTTGCTTTCTTGATTTGCAATACCGAAACTTCGTTGTTGTATTTATTTTGGCGTAGAAAATAATGGGAAGATTATAAACAAATGCAAACTGGTTAAAGTAATGATGATTACAGAGGAGCATGCTTTCGTATCTACTTAACTGAGTAAGTCATATAGGTACCATTACTCAGGAGTCAGGACTCCCGAATTCCGATAACCCAAAATTTGTGCAATCTATTTCTACTGATGACTTACCGTAATTGAAATCATATCCTGTGGTCGTCCACAATAGCCAACAGGAATTCAAAGAACTCACCTCAAATTTCCACCGCAAAAGGAAACGGAATTTCAAACGCATTGCCGCAATTTGATCCTTACAATGTATGAATGTATGTGCCATGATACAGTTAGGCAATATCCTTTGCACAATAAATATTAGGACACCTAAATACAATACCCCGCGCCAGTATCCAGCTGTGCTGACGACCGGCGTCAAAAGGGACAGCACTTGAGTTGATTCATAAATTTGTTTGTTTGTTTATAAATAAACAAACTGACGTTTCTGTCCGCAGGTAACCTGACCCTCGTTAATTTCAAGGACCTTAGGCCTGCCAGTGCCTGTGTTGCATTTCCACACACACACTGATTTATTGAAGTTGATTTTTTGTTTTCCTTAGCTGATTACATAAACTCTGGAAATGCAACATTAATTATTTTCAAAGAAACTCACACAACATCCGTGGCGGAATGAATGCACTTGACGCCTGCACATGCACAACTCCCGTCCCGGCTGTTATGTGCGAATGATGATGCGTCTCATGGATCATCGAATCATTCACATTTGCGCGGTTATATTTATGTACGTATAGTTACGTAAAGTCTCCCCTCGTCTTTTGGGCGAGATTTTTTTTCTTTCTGCCTTGACTCACAAAGAAAATGCGAAAGTATATTTATTTCTGTATAGACAAGAGTTGGAACTTCAACTTATTATAAGAAGAATCATTGTCGTCGTTTGATGAACGAGGGCTGAAGCGAGATTAACTTATAAAATATACAGTGGCAAGTGCAGTGCAATGGGGACGTTCGGATACCTTGTTCATGTTAAACGTCAACTAGATTTGTCTGATATTCCTGGACTAGGTACCTAT
The DNA here is from genome assembly GCA_936431705.1 of Cheilosia pagana. Taxonomy (NCBI): domain Eukaryota; kingdom Metazoa; phylum Arthropoda; class Insecta; order Diptera; family Syrphidae; genus Cheilosia; species Cheilosia pagana. The sequence goes on along the minus strand of OW386170.1, from coordinate 20,609,174 downwards.
ATATTTGTAATTTTGACACTTTGAAATGTCAACTGAGTACCTATACAGGCAGAATTTTTGTGACTAATGTGGTTTTCGATTGGGCTTCTTCAGATTCGCTCTCATATTTCAGATTTCGTGTCTCTAATCGGACAAAAAAAGTCATTTGCTCGCTTTTTTGTTCGATTAGACACTTTACTCCTTGTTTTCCAGTCATCGGTTAAATTTTATATTCAATCATTTGAAATTTGCGCCCCGACTACATTTGTTATTTTTGTTTCTTTGAAACTTAAAAAATATAAAAATACCTATTAATTGGAGAAGGTAAGTTTACTAAAGCATTATTAGCAATTTTTAAAATTGGATGATGTGTTCGAATTGGTTTGTTCATTAATTATTTTAAAGTTCGGAAAGGACTATAAAATAAAAACAAGTGTGTAGATTGAAGAGTTCGATTTATGATACGGATTATACTTAAGTGGATTCGATTTCAAATAAACTTTCACGGTAGGGCTACCAATATTTAAAGAAACCACAGGAAGGCTGACTGGAATACGTACGAATTCCTAGTTATGCATCAGCTAGGAAATGGGCCATTATGCTACAATACTTTATTAGACTTAGACAAGGCAGTTGATAACCTGGGTAAGTTAATGAGCTCGGCTTGCGGAAAGGTATGTGCGCTTAGAAATATAACGAAGAGGTACTAACCTCAGTGGTGGAACAAGGAGTTAAGCTCGAAAAGAAGGTAGGGAGAGACATTGCATGATTTAAATACTTGATCAGGCAATCCAAAAGGAAATCCTGGAAGCTTTTCTATGAACGATTGCAGCCTAGGTTCTGGAATCACTAATAGAATCCCATTTTCCAGGAATTCCAGGCATTGAGGGGGATTTTAATAATACCAAGAGGAAGGCCATCAAAAGTGACTTGGAAAAGATTAACGTAGAGCATAGCATTACCAATTGGTTATGTGAGATGCTCTCTACAAGAAATATTAACTCTACTCTCGGAACCATCGGAACCAGTTCAATGATAAGGTCTGCTACTAGTGACAGCACCAAAAAAGTGCAGGCTTGTTTCCCTGAGCGTAGGACAGCTTCCCATAAAATGAAACACATCCTAGTATTAGTATCACACAATATCGGTAGATATTTTCTAAGAGGTTTATAATTTAGTGGAAGAAGTTCACATCTCAGTTTTATTTCAAGTCAAATTTCCTCAGCGCTGTTATCATCTTTGAAGTAATTTTGATCCCCCAAATCATAATTCAGCTGAATATAGATAGATCGATGCAGTGATGCCGATGCTTCTCTTTTCGACTGTTGTCTGAAGTTAAGATCTACCGCTGCAATCAACTGATACAGCTTTGGCTTCCATGATCCCAGGTTTGCTTCATCGAAGTCCAGGCTTTTTCCACGCGTGTACGCAAGGTGATTCCATTTACTGTACCAACTGTTTTTACATTGTAGTGCTTTCAATGCCACTTGCCTTGGTAAGCTTTCTAATTTAGTAAAATGCGAAGGCATTCGTAGATACGACCAATGATCACGTTGGTGTGATTGTGACCCGACAGATTTTTTGTTTTATAATGAACGCGCGCTAAAGAGGTTATGACTACTCTTATAATGAATTGTAGTTTACACAGCGCGGGCATTAGATTCCAATTAATTTTATATCCTAGACTAGTGGTTAATTCTACAGCTTTGATTTTATTACTATAGATCGGGTAGAAGATAAAGGTTAAATTTATTGTGGGACTTGAGAGTTTGCAGAATTTAATGAGAATGAGAATGAGAAAATCGAGTTCATTAAGGTTGGGGTATGGTTTTGCTAGATGTAATTTAACGTCGTCTGCATATATATGTGTTGTAGCATGTTTGCACACAGACGAGGGGTCATTAATGAACATGCAGAATCGGTCCCAATATAGAGCCCTTGGGTACACCTTGCTTGACTTTCATTGGGGACAAACAACTTTCACTAGAAATAACCCTTTGCGACATGCCTACCCGGTAGAAATCTGTTTAACAGTAGGTATCACTGCCCCTCACTGTTGAGTTGATGGTAAGCCTTTTGAAGAGATCACTCGAATTATGGATCGAGAAATAATTTAGTATTTTTAGGCAGATAAATAATGTTTTTCATTACACAGTAACCGGCCAAAGGTTTAAAACCATCACATCTTTTAAGAAGCTATGACATCAGCTTCCGATGTGTGCCCATTAATTCTCCCAAGAGCTCTGTAAACGGTTTTAAAAGCTAACTTTTATATTCCAGTACCCAGGTACCTGTAGCCTGTAGCACTGTGTTATGCGCATATTACTAAAGGCATAACAAACAGAGCTAGCGCCATTTCTGGGTTTCTGTTCTTCCTTTCTGCTTATCGGAAAGCACTCGGTGACACATCACTGTCGGCATTCTGTAAGGCGAATGTAAAAGTTAATGTTACCTGATAGTTAGTTCCTTTAAATAGCAAATTGATCGATGGACCGACATCAAAGGCTTCAAATCCACCGCTGGGCGCCAATTAATTGCCGGAATTTTTATGTTGGTTTTTGTATACCTTCTATTATAAGCTATGTCCACAAGGTTACCCAAAAAGTGTGCCTCCTCTAACCAACAATGCACTTCATTCATACGTTGTGCACACGCCAACTGCCACTGCCACCCGAAAGTCGACAGCGGCAATAAAACACAGAACTTCTGACTCGTGGATGCATTCCCCATCTTAATTGAAGTAAAACAAAAACAATGAAATTATAAAAAAAAAGTATCTCACATCTTTCAGCGTCGACAGCATTATCCATTCAAACCGCGCACGCACAAAACAAGAAGCATTTCCAAAACTATTTTTACGAAATACTCTCGTGTCGCCCGTTCGTCATGTCGTCGTACGTAACGTCATGTCCCATGGCATATTGCGAGCGCGCGCGCTTATAAGAAAATCTTTTTCAAAAGTATAAATGACAACAACAACAACTAGAAGTAAATAAAAATAGATACCCGTTCTTCGCTCAGCCTGTAGACAGTGTCACACAGTACACAGTCGAAATACGAAATGCCTTCGTAGATGGTATATCTCTCGCGCTAATCTCTTCATCCCGCGCACTTAAGAAATTCAAAATAATGATCCTGCTCCTGCGCACACATCATAGAATCATCGAAGACGTTCCTCTATACAATGGCTCTGGCTACACGCGATCACCAACCCAACGATCCCAATCAGTTTGAATTTTCCCTCTGCTGTGCGCCGTGCGATCTCCGCCGTTTCATACTTTTCCAACCCCTAGCTAGATTAATTCACATCTAAAGAAGAAGAAACCAAAAAACTCACTACACGATCGACTGCAGTAGTGTTCAGTGCAACGCGCTCGGTTCCAGCTCTTGGTTTCGCGCTCGGTTCGTATAAGAAAGTTGCGCATTGTTTATTGGTTGCTCAGTGTTTATTGCGGAAAATCTTTTAAAATTGAATTAAATCAGTGCATGTGAGTGAACGAACGGTAATCTTTAACAGAACCGTATCCCAAAGAGGGTATCGTATATAATATCTGTGTGCTGTATCTTTGAGTTGTTTGTATGATTTCCGGCCATGGTGCGCCTCTGTGCAATTATACGTGAATATTTCGCATAAAATAAATATATATATAACAACGAGTATATGTACCTATAGACGTGTCGAGCGAGATAGATACTTCTAAGTCGTAATGTTCTTTTTCAAACTAGCCGCGACGATGTACGAATTCAAATTTGAATAGCGGCGAACGAGAGCAGATATTTTTTGGCACAGTCCCTGACTTTTATCTTTAATAAAAGTATATCCGCCACCGAATACCTACGTCGTAGACTATAATTTGCAAAAAACGATACAACGTCACTAGTCGGTGCGACTAGCAGTGTCATAGCAATGTGAGTTTGTTTTATTAAAATTAAAGTTAATAATAAAATTCGGAAAAATATATATCTAGTATTCGTTATTTATTTATATCGAGTCGTAAAAATATAATTATTGCGTGTGAAAAGAATAGTGCCAATGTTTATAAGTATTTTGACAAGATCAAACGTTATTTTTTTTTAATTCTAGTAAGAACTGAAAAAAATTTTTTATTTTTTTATTTTTAAATATATATATTTATAATCATTAAAATGAATAAAATTAAAATAATTTGGCATAATTATTTTGACAAATAAGTTTTTAAGTTTTAAATCTAGACAAACTTATTTAATAACAATAATATTAAGTGATTTTTTAAGAGCTATATGAAAGTTTTTCAAAAAAAAAACACATAAAATTCAGAACAATGCATGAAATCTTTATTTGAATCGATAGTACGGTCCATATAATTTAATGTTTGAAGATTATTTCATGCAAATGTTGACCGTGACTGCGCCTCAAATGGTCCATCCACTTAGTCCAATTTTGGCATACTCTTTCCAACATTTCGGCCGGTATCTCACGAATAAATGCTTCAATGTTGTCTTCCAATACGTCAATTGAAGCGGGCTTGTCTGTATAGACATGAGCTTTAACATAGCCCCACAAAAAATAGTCTAAAGGCGTTAAATCGCACGATCTAGGCGGCCAATTAACCGGTCCCGAACGTGAAATAAAATGTTCACCGAACTCGCCTCTCAATAAGTCCATTGTTGCGCGTGCTGTGTGGCATGTGGCACCGTCTTGTTGAAACCACATGTCATGCAAGTCAAGCTCTTGCATTTTGGGCAAGAAAAAGTTGGATATCATCTCTTGGTAGCGCTCACCATTCACAGTTACGTTACGATTCGCATCATCTTTGAAGAAGTACGGTCCAATGATGCCACCAGCCCATAAACGCACTCTACGTAAGCGTGTTGGTGGTTTAATATCCAACAATGTAAATTTGGTGCGAAATTTAGTCACCCGAATAGCCGCTTCAGTGGGTCGATTAAACTGACCATAAAATGGAAGAAGCGCGCGATGAACTTTCTTAACAGAGCACGCATTTTGATAATAAAATTCTATAATTCGCAAGCGTTGTTCGTTTGTAAGACGATTCATGGTTAAATTATAGACCAAACTGAAGATATTTGACAGTGAAACAAAACACGAAACGTGCGTTTGCTGTTTAAACCAGTGTTGCCAAAAAGATAATAGCTAAAAAATCACCTTTTACATCCTGCCTAAGTGCCTAGCATCAATAAATTTCTACAATGGTTTTAAAATCATTTAGAACGAGTTTTTGCAGTACTTTTACTGGAACGTCATTCCAGAGCTTTATTATTACAAAACTGGACTCCTTGTCCTTTCTGCTCCGAGGCAGAGAAACAGTTCTTTTTCCTTTAATGTAAACTCATACATTTACAATGAAATAAAATGTAGGTTTTGGAGTGACCAGTCGTGTGTTTCTAGTTCAATGTGCCGCAAAAATTGCATCATTATTCGGCTTTTCTGGCAAGGAGTGTTATCTTGTTGGAGATAAAATGACAGCATGATTAGCTGAATAGAATGCATGATTGTTTAAAGCATTTCTGCTAGTTCATTGTTTAATCGATTGGAACCAAATCGGCAAGGCCGTTGGACGAAATAAAACCCCTAGACGTTAACACCCGCCATCGTACTTACTGGTCTGAACAATTGATGCGTTTCTTTTTGGCATTCGAAGAAATCTTTTTTTTTCGGTGATCCATGAAACTCTAATGAACTCTTGTCCCCCCAGAAGCTTATTGGGCGTATTGAAGCCGTTTGATTGTTTGTTTCCGTGAGTTATATACTTTCCTTGCAGAATATGTTCCCAAATCAAATTCAGCTAGACGCCTTCAAATTGTCCTCTCGCTTGTTTTCAGCATATTTTTTTCATTTCAAGCTCGAGATTTTTGAGAGTTAAACCTGCATTTTTTATAAAGTCTCTTAAAATATAGGTATCTTGGTATAACTTTTTCGTTTTGTACCAGTGTGAGGTAATTTGTTTACAAAATTAATTTTTTGTGCTTATTATTGTTATGTAGGTATATTTATGATTTGCCTCGTTAAATTAAATTATCAACTTATTTATTAATAGAAAGACAGTAATCGTACTTTGCGACAGTGGTACTTCTAATGTCAAAAATGTCAGCCAGTAGAAGTCAGCTTTGAATCTTTAGTCGGCCTTTTGGTCGCTTTTTTCTTTATATATTGTTTAAAATACAAATATTAGGTACTACACTAAAAGGGCAATTCGGTAGAGTAAGGTCTTATTTTTGAGTAAGGGATATTCTATATATATAGGTTCCACGGTTTCCATTTTGGTAATATTAATCGTTGCCGTGAAATAACGCCGAATTCCAAAAATCGGCGTTATTCACATTGACAAAGTGAAATAACGCCGAACCTTATTTGTGAAATAAAGCCGAAGCAATTATTTCCAGAATGACCGAGAACTTTAACTATATTTTCAATTTGCAGAAATGTTAAACAAACTACATTACTGTTCGCGCGAATTAATTTCGAACTACTCTTTTCTGAAATTTTAAGTGTTATAATGTTTAAGAAGAAAAGAAAATAATAGTTGAAAATTCGCGCGAATTCCAAATGTTTAATTAAGTAGAACGAGAAATTTGAGAAAAAGTAGTTCAAAATTAGGGCGAATAGTTAATAGTATCTTAAAAGAGTAGCTATATTTCTGCATATTCTCTTAATGTAACTCAAAGCGAAATAAGGCCGACTGGGCTTTATTTCACTTTAGCAAAGTGAAGTAAGACCAAACTTGGAAATTCGGCCTTAAAATAAATAAATAAATAAATAGCTGGCGCAACAGGTCCGTGGGACTCTAGGCCTAGCGTCTCGCAAGTCGCAACCATTCGTTTGTGTGAGTTTTTTTATTTTTGGGACGAATAGAAAGGATATCCACAATTTTATACCGAGTCCAAACGGCTGATTGGGAAGCTCTTTCATGACAGTTTTACTCTCGGATGTTTTTCAGACGTTCGCGAGAGGTGGCGCCTTTTAAAAAAAGCCTTAAGATGTAATTTTGTTCTTTCGAGATTCGAATCGGGGACCCCTCGCTTAGTAGTCCAACAAACTAACCACTAAGTCACTGCGCCTACAATGAAATTGGCTCAAATTGGTTAGGCAAAGAATTTGAATAGGTATGCTGAATTATAACACAGTCATATAAAAATTATATTTTATAAAAAATATAAGGCATTTGTTAAGGGCAGCAGTGGCCACTCCAACTTTTTGCAATTGCCTTGTCGTAAAAATCTTAAGTTTGAGCTAACGTCTTGCGATGCTTCACAAATTGTTTCGAGCATTTTTTGCCACATTTCTTCTGCATTTAGTGTCACAATTTCGCTTGTCTTATGCTGTCACTCACAAGTATGTCGGTTTAATTTGAATATCTTTTTGCCAGATGTCGCTCAAGTTGATAACAAGGATTCTTCCTTGTCATGTCATGTAGGTAGGTACTGTGAGTACTGACTGTGCTGGCTAGACGGGCATTTTCTTAGCTTTTGCTTACAGTACGCATGTTCGATTATTTTTCTTTTCTCTTCCGATTTTAATACTTGATTTTATGTATCTTCTATTTCATATGGCAAAAGCTCTTCCTTCGACCAATGTCGTAGCGTATTTTGTGTAGTAAACATAACGTAAAAAATAAAAGTTCATCTATATAAAAATATTATAATGCTTTATATCTACATCCTACATGCATGACAAATACGCAACATGCTTTCTCTTTCACCGATAGTATTATTCTCAGTGTGACTTGTCCATGTCCAGTCCAGGGATGTATGCGTTTCCACGTAGAATCAGCGCTTAAATAGAGTTTGAAAAATGCTGGTAGCTAATTTATTTATCAGCGAATTCATGAATATTAGTTATTTGGATTTCAGGGCTGTTGAAATGACTTGGGTTTATTAAAACGTTAATTTCAGAACAATGAACCAGTGAAAACTATTTTAAACTGCCTTTCGTTAAATATTTTGAGCATTCAATCTATCAGCAGAAAATTGTTTGTGTTTTAGAAATAGCAACCCATTTTAGAATTCAGTCTTAAAACCGGTCGTGTTACAACAAAGTGGAATTGTTAGACCTCAATTGAGGAACTTGCATCAAAAGGGGGGCAGTCTATATTTTAAGCATAAAGGCCTTTTTTACTGACAGTTTGAATAAAAAAAAGCAATGTTATGGTGCATAATCGAGTTTTTCATTTATTATGTGACAAATAAATTTATAACTTTTTGTTTGAATACAGTAGAGTAGTTCGAAAAACAGGAGTAACAACAGCTTCGCAAATTTCGAGTGTTAGCCACCCCTCATAAAGAAACTTTTGTAATTTTGAAATTTTACAAATGTTTATGCGGTCAAATTTTTAATAGGGATGTTCCTTTAATTTTAAATCTTTTACTAACTCTTACGAATTTTTACGAAGTTTTACTTAATGAAGTTCCTTAACAAGAAAAATTCGTAAAAGAGAGTGGATTCCAAAACAGGAATGTTATTAATTTTAACTCAACAAATTTTTTGTAGAAAGAATTGTAAAAGCTGTCAGTCGCATGACAATTGACAGATGATTTAAAATTTGTTTAAATCCGATAAATTGTTAATAAATAAGTAAATTCTTTCCATTTTTCAGGCATTTTAAAGACTTTGTTAACCACTGCAACTTTTGAACTATCTGTCATAATATACTTACTACAAAATGGTTCTCTAACTTTTTCGTAAATCTCTTTTTCGGAAAGAATATAATCGCCACCACCACAATTTTGACAGTTTTCTGCAAAGTCTACTACAAAAGTAAAGAAACAATGCTAATGCTCTTAACACGTCTGTAGAATGAGCTAAACGCTTGACCCCATTTGTATTTTTTACCTAAAACCAACCCGAACTTTGAACACGCGTTTAACGCCGAATTGAGAATTGGGCATTAGACAATAAACTTCGTACTGCAGATCGTAGATATTCTTTCAAAAACAAAATATAACTATAAAAAAAGTGCAAAGACTGACATGCCTACGTATTGCATGGGAGATGAGAACTTGCCCAACTGCAGCTATGGAAGTGCTATTGGAACTGACTCCTTTACGCAACATGTAGTTGAGGAATGCGTAAGTAAATCGATAAGAATTACAATCACACTGAAAAACTTTGACGCCCTTCTCACTCGAAAACAACCATTATTGGCCTTTTCCAGAGACGGTGCCATCAAAGATTTGATTTTCAAAAGAACTTTGTTACAGAGCTCAGTAACAAGAAAAGCTGGATCAATGAATACACAATTCTCATCCTGAGCAATTAAACAACAAAGTGGTACACAGATGGGTCAAGAACTGATTAGGAAACCAAAGCAGGAGTTTTCGGCTTTAGAATCAAATATTTTGAACCAGCATCTTTCAGCCTGAAATTTATGCCATAGTCAGATGTGTCCAAATCAACCTCGACAGAAACAAATCCAATGTCAGCCAGGCTGCTATTATGGCACTTAATTCCTATACATCATTAAATCCAAACTTTTGTGCCTTCAAAGACTTAATGAATTGGTAAGGAGAAACAAAATAATCCTCTGGCTCACTCCCTAGCAAGAAAGGGAGCATCAGAAACTTTCATAGGTCCGGAACCATTCTGCGGAATAAATAATCACACCATCAAAGAATGATTTTGTACAATAGTGAACTAAAACAACATGACACTCAAGGCATGAGGCAGGCAAAGAAACTTCTTCGGAAAAGATTCCAAGCTTGCACCGGCATGAGTAAAAAATAACCTCAGCGACCGAATGGGTTATTGTAGACTCAAGGAACACCTCAGGACGCTGGGTATATCTTAAGTAGGTCTCTGCAGATTCTGCGATGAGTCCAGTGAAATCCCAGAACACGTGTTGGAATCATGTGGGGCACTGACCCACAAAAGACTGAAATACTTGGGCAAGTATCAATTATCTGATGAGGAAACACTGTCACTGGAGCCAGCTCTCATCCTTAGATTGAATTAAAGTTTCGAGGTACAGCTGCATTGTATTGGCAATGATAGCCGAGTGACATTTGTAGCTAACTACTTTTTACATACCTATAACATCACGAGTGCTGGAAAAACTGGCTTAGTGGTTAGTGAGCTGGGCTACAAGGCGATCAGTCGCATGTGCAACCCCTTGAAAAAGAAAATAAAAATGTCTGAATCAGTGAACGTCTAACAAACATCCGAGAGTCATGAGATTCCCTCTGAAGCCCCAGACAGTGCCGTAGCCAGGATTTTGTTTCCAGGGGGTCTAGCTTTTGAATCTTAGGAGGAATTCTTTAAATAAAAAACTGTTATATTCCAATTCATTGATCTTTATTATTTTTTTAAATCGTATGTACTTATACGCACATTTATCTATGTACTTCAATTGTTCTTTTAAACACATTTTTCCAGACGTCTTGATTTTTTTTCGACATGAGATCAATAACCTTATCTGGATTTTGCTATGATATCTGTTCGGATAATAGGATATTGTATTCCCAATAACGCTTCGGGACCCTTTTTTAATTACTTTTCATAGATAAAAAGGTTCTTTCAACACTGGTAGCGTGGCCAAAACCTCTAAAGTATGTCTTGTGTGACACATAAATCAAAAAATTTCAAAACTTCGGTAGAAGATCACTCGACCGCTCGACACCAAAAAATTTACCTACTCAGCTTTCACAACTGACAACAAAATTGCAGTATCAAAGTAACATGTTAGCTTTTCCATTTCGTTCACTCACTCAACTGCAACAAAACATTGGAGAGAACCTTAAAACGATGGTACAACGTCCTCGTTGACCATAAATTTGTCAGGAATCAATATAGACACTCTTAAACAGGCTTCAGTAGAAGAGGTTTTCTAACTGGAACGCGTTGTTTGTTTCAATGAAATCCTTCGAGCTCTTAATTCAACTTCAAATAAGTCCTCGGCTGGGATGCGAATTGAAAAGCCTACCCAAAAAGTCTCTTGTTGCTTAACGAAGTGTTTTCAAGTAGTTGAGAAATTTATGTAAGTTTAGCTTGTTCACAAGTCCAAAGAGACGAATGAAAAGCTCTTCGCGCGATTTCTTGGTTAAAAGGACCAATTTCGTAGGTTACATGTACGTATTCAACATCTTATTTTGTCAAACTCAATAACAACGATACTGAACCAAAAACCAGAAGAACTGTCAAAAATTACAACGCCTATCTGGATAGTCTCTTTATTTTTATAGGCTTGAATTTATACTAGAAAGATTCAAATTTTTAGTTTTTTGGCTACGTGCTTAAACCCAGACATAAAATTATAAAACGGATAGACCTAGGGTCCTATATGAGTCTGTCAAGCCATCTTTTCTCTGTAATATCCCGCCTGGAAAAGTGCTGTGATAAATTTCATCAATCATTGTGGAAATTTATCCTATGGCCTTTGATTTCAGACGTTAGATTTACCATACCGTGTGCGCCGTTGTCAGTGGAGTTACTCCTAACTAACTCCTTGCGTGGTGAAATAAAGCTCTCTAAACGATTTTGTTTCTCATGGGCTACCAATTACTAGCTTTTTAAAACATCTTGGCTATCCTCCACTGTTCGAAGATCGACATAAAAAAAAACTGGTCGTATTTACCTTGCCCCTGCCCTTCCAGTCTGATATTGAAGCCAATACAGTTGCTAGTATTGAAACAGAAAGTAAAAAAAGAATCAATTGCGTATCGCTGGATGCGCTCCATAGACAACCCCACTGAATGTTTCCCCCTTAAAAATCCACCACAAATAATTGAATTTCCACCAAAACGGAACATCACAGATACAGATACTCGTGTCTCGTTACACGCAAAATTGAATATTTCCTCTCAAGAGCCGTACATCGTGCTATAACATCAGCACAGCATAATCGTCTGCACATCGCACTGCCAAGACGAACTCTTACCTCAATAACGTTTTCCATCCTATCCCAACTATGTATACCTATCCGCCAATGGATTTTGCTTTCTACGTCGACATCAAGCACAAAAATTGTGTACGAAAAGCTTCTCTCCAGCAAAGCTGCTCCACACCAAAGCATCCCAATTCCACCCCGTGCCGGTGGGCATCCCAAACGCGGCGAGAGTGCCATGTTAAAATTCAAGGAGAGACCAAGACCAGCAGGCAGCCATCATCATCAGCTCAGTAAAACCACCCCACAGGATTTTCATCCTCGCCAAATCAGTGTTTTTCCTCTCCCTATTTTTTAAGCTCGAGCAGTTTTTTCTTCGTGAAATCAAATCAAATTTTCTATCAGATAAAATTTTCAAAAACTAACAAATCGTGAAAAAACTAACACTAACTCAAAGTAAGTGACTGCGGAGAGTGAAGTGCACCTGAATTTCATTAGTTTAAGGGCGAAAAATTACAAAAATTGAAATTCAATCCTCTTCTATATAAGGATCCATCCATTTTAGGGATGTAGTTTTTTTTTCTTCTCGCACGCCATCCCGTTCCTACTGCATTGAGCGATATCTGTGTCCCTGTCTAGTGATGCTGTGCTTCTCCGGGGGGTGGCAGGCTACTGGCGCTTTCAGTGTGTCTGTGTGTATCTGCAAAAATTTCAGTGCTATATCTACTTCATTGTATGTTATCCTATCCTGTTGACGCAGTAGCATCCTGTAATAAAATAATATCGCAAACAACAACAACACACACGAATGTGTAAAAGAAAATGTTAAAAGTGAAAATGTACGACGCCCCAAAAGAGGAATCCGAAAAATATTACCACAAATTATTTTGTTTTCGGTGAAAATATCCACAAACTATTAAAAGTGAATTCGGTTCGAGTTCAATTGGAAATCGTTTCGAATCTATCCAAATAGATAGTTGATGAAAATTTGAAAAACGGAAAATCGTCTCCCATTTAAGTGAAAAGTTGTTTGTGCAATCGAATGATGAAAAAGTGAAAAGTGTGCTTTGTTTCTCGTATACAACTAAGACCGTCCGTATGGTGGTTCTTCGGGATTGCATAAAATCGTATGTAGATATTTTTTCTTAAAAAAAAACAGCCAAAACCTGTCGGTCTGAAAACTCAAAGATGGAGTACGACATGTAGGTACATCGGCGAGTGCACACAATATTAAATGGAAGACCGAAAATATCTTGAATATAAAATGCGGCTATAAATGCGAACGACCCCCTTTTTGTCCCTAATTCTGCACTTCTGTCGTGTGTTCAATCCGTCTAAATCTCAAGATGCATTTGTAAGCAAAATGTGTGATAGTATAAAATTGTAGTAGTATGTAGTATATTGTAGAGGCAAAAAAAAACAGAGTCGCGTAATTAATTTCACGTATATTTTCTAGATGCGGCGACCCCTCCCCCATTTTTTTTCTGTGCTCTGCTGTATTTTGTTCTTGTAGTAGCAGCTAATGTGTGTGTATGAAATGTTAAGGGTGTCCTTTTTTTTCTACTGATGCTTGGGCTTATGTTTTGGGGGAGTAGGGGAATTCCCTGCTCCTGCTAGGCATATGTGACGACTGACGAGTTGTGTTTCCTATAATTTGTGTCTTTTTACTATTTGAAGAGTGGATGCTGGATGGGACTGCGGATTTGGAAGAAAATGTCAGCTAGGGGAGATAGGTGCATTTATGCATCGGCGTCAGTTCCCCGTGTAGATGGATGCTTTTCTCCGAAACGATATATTTTTCTCTATGGCGCTGGCTGCTTGGATATGATCTGTGATCTTAAGGGTAGTTTTTGAAAGAAAATGCCACACATTTGGTGAGAAAGTTCTCCTTCTTCCTAATGGGATAGAATCAGGATTAAGGCCGTGTGCCAATTTGCATTAATAGTCCGACTATACACTCGAAGACTTAAGATTAAAGTTTCTAAGCCAACGCGATGGAAATTAGTGTTTTTTCGCATTTTCTTCTGATCACTACGGCCCATTGCAAACAAAAGAATCCGCGATGGATTTCTATCCAAGCTTAGTCTGAAACTTTAATCTATTATGCGACCGTACTTAATTTTACTCTATAGGGTAACCAGGAATACCTCAACCTCATGCACACGACCTCCAGCCTCCAGTTCTTTTCATATCCAACTGGCTTCAGTTTTGACACGTGTCGTGTAAGTTAGATATCCCTTTTAGCTATAAGTGAACTGGTCTTATTGTACCGCGTCGTGCCTCTTCTGTTAAGCTAAAGATTCCCCGAGCTGAAGCAATATCATCCATTCCCTGTAAATAATTACTCAACTTAGAGATGTTCGTTTTCAATGTTGGAAAATGTTGGACAAATTTAACGACCATATGTAAGAGTTGGAACAAACATCGAGTTAGGGACAGACGACCTACCAAGTTCGGTCCCCCTGATAATAATAGTAGACCTATCTTCCGCAAAAATTACCCCAGTCTGACCAATCCTAAGAGAGAACTCAGTATTACTCCTTCCATTATACTCGTTAAACTTCTCCACCTGTTCCAATTAAAATCCATAGTAACATGAACAAGTCTTTTGGAGATGGCCTCAGATTAATTCACACTTAGCCTTTGTCTTGGTTTTGACTCAGACGTCCACAAACCTATCAAGTGCCCGGGGAAGTTTAGTCTGCGAGGGCCCAAGAAGCTTAGAAAGACAATTTTTTCTGTCGCTCCATAGTTCCAAGAAGCAAACCCACTTTCACCCATTTTACTGGAATATTTTCTCAGAATGCACTTCAGCGATAAGCTGCTTACCAGTATCAGCACTCATCGCACATCGCAGCAACGAAGATCTGCCCCCTGAGCCCTGATATGAGCAAGGAGCAAAGGCAGGTTAATGGGAAAGGAAGTGATCCGAGGTACCGTCGCTTTCTCCACAAGCATCGCAGACTCCACCCTTACTTTTGATGACGATATGTATACCGGGGGGCCAATTTTCGTTCGGCGAAAAGGCGAAACCAAAAGTCAAAAATGTTCATATGAATAATTTGTTTTCACGCTCTCAGTTGCAAGTAAATGTCGAAGTGGAAGGAATCCGTTCCATATATTATTTGCACATTTTTTGAATGACCACCTTTTCTACAATAGTAAACATGTTTCCTTTCTTGCCATCAATCAAACCAACAACACCCGGGAAACCCGAAAAATCAAAAAAAAACCTTTTTATCTCAGAAAACTGTGAAGTAGTTCAAACTAGTTGCAACCTCTGTAATGCACCAAGATACTGATGTTTGGGACAAGGTAGACAAACTATTCTGACCAACAGCTCGTTCTTGAATCATGGTTCTGCATAGATGCAGTCTCAGTCGACGCCTCATACCTCGCATATTGTTTCTAGAAACGAGACCCACTTTTTCGAGTTCCTCTATCATCGTAATGTCAGATCTGATTAAAATCTCGAGTTCGATTTTTTGTACGATTACAATACCTTTCTCTTACTACTTAATGCGAGAAAGTTAAAAAGCATACCACATATTAATCACAAATAAATTTCAAGCCTCTGTACATTTCTTCCCCTTGTTTCGATAAGTCTTATATTTATATAGCGGAACCGGCAGACGTTGTCCTGCATGCTTTTTCAAGCCACGTATGATTAATATAATTAGCCTGTAAATCGGGAAATATGCTTTCAATCAAAGCATCATTCGTATTTACCATGTTGCAGAAGTTGTCCGGCAATTTGATGCATTGTGTGCAATGTTGAGCAATTGCTCGGAGAATGATAGTGCCAATGGATCGTTTTGTAGTTGAACTCTTACATTTGTGTTAAGACGTAATGCACAGACATTTCGCCATAGATATGATTGTTTTATACATGCGTTAATTTCGTCCGCATATGTAGCGCGTGGAATGAACGGCAATGTCTGTCTAAAATCACCGGACAGCAGTAAAGCACCACCGAAAAGCCTGGTGTTATTATTTAGATCTTTTATCATTCTACCTAAAGCTTCAAGTGAATGCTTGTGTGCATAATAATTTTGAATTTTCCATCTGCTCGATATGGTTGCGCGTTTATTTGCTGTTCCTCATCATCCGCATTCTGAACGATTTTTGTTGCTCCAAATGATGTCATTTGAAATTGAATTTGCGAATTTTACGCAAAAATAATTTGGATTGTGTCAATGCGCGATACACTTGCTCTTGACTTTCATTTACACGTTTGATTACAGCCCGGTTTCTTAAATTTTCATTGTCCGTCAATTTATCTTCTGCCGATCTTTTTAACCGACGGTTCTGGACTACTTGTGAATTCGGAGTACGTCGACCAATATTTCCTCCTCGTTCCCGAAGACGGGGCATTGTTGTATGTATATGTGAATGTAATACACTTAATATTCACTAAAATGCGACACCGGAAATATCAAAAGGCTCCGTACAAAACGGCGTTTTTTTTTACAATTTTGTTTTTTAATAATGCATCGATTTTTGGGGCAGTGTGTTTGTATGTTCCGTATGAATAGTGGAGTGTGATATTGTTTCAACTTTTTTTGTCTTATATATTCCAAATAAATATATCAATTTTGTATTTTACTTAACAACTCGCAGTCACGATTCGGTTGCTTTTGAAATACATATAAGATTTTGAATGTAATTTTTGTATGGGCGGTTCCACGCCCCTTTGTCCAATTCTGACCAATCTTCACAGGAATACTCCTGGGCCAATACCTAAGATTATGTGTAAATTTGAACTCGATCGATTTGGTGGTTTTCAAGATATAAGATTTTGAATGTAATTTTTGTATGGGCGGTACCACGCCCCTTTGTCCAATGTTGACCAATCGGCTTCTAAACCATCCAGGGCGCCACCCAAACGCATACAAAAAAAATTATTCAAATCGGTCTATCCGCTTAGGAGGAGTTCAGTGACATACACACGTACAGTAGAATTATATATATAATGAAGAAGATTGAATGCCTTTTATAATATAAAAATGTATAAACAATTGCCAAAATTATTGTTTTGAAAATCAAAATTTGTATAAATGACAGCTGAGAATTAAATCACCACGATGTATGATATTAAATTCACCTCGGCAATTTCACTTATTGAACGAGAACGAGAACAAAGTTTATTAGATTCACTCTTTCATAAAACGAGAATTGAGCCCGTGGGTGGAAAAAGGTCTATACAAAGATGTCTCTCAAGTTGAGGTCGTGTTGTTCCTCTGGAATGGAGTCAAAGATAAACCAGGCCTTATATGATCCACCCATTTTAATTTGAATTTTCTCAAGTAGGTCGATATCGCTGTACAGACTTTATCTTCCACTTTGAACTTCTTGGACATAAGACCTATGATCACACGGAGAACTTATGCCTCAAACCAACAGAGCCCCCAACTAAGGCTTTAATGCTATAATTTCGTTTTCTTGTGGACAGCACTTAATTTGCTTTGCCCTCATTAACGACTGGTCCTATTATTGCCGCTTCTGTTTAAATACTTACAAGACACAAGTGCACCCTTGCCGAGTCTTTCGCAATGTCTTCAGAGTATTCGAGCAGATTTCTAAAAGACCGAGTTGGCTTGTGAGTTTTGTTCATTTTTTGTTTTGTGAACAATAACATATAACGCTAAAATAAAGTGTATTTTTATCCCTTTTCCACAGAGTGCATCATTTCCAGATAGACTTACCTACTGATTTCTCTGCACATTTCCTACCACGTTTCGATCTGTTTAAAAGAGATCTATTTCATCCACTGATGGATTTCAACCAGGTTCTTCTTTTAGACTTTTAAACCACAACTTATCATAGGCACCTATAATATCCTTTAATATTTTTGTGGTCATTGTTAGACTCCCGGTATTTAGCCTTTGCCCCGGAACGTATACGACTAGATGCAAATGATATATCTTAAGTGGAGTACCCTCCACAACCGTTTACTTTGTCTTTATCAAAGAAATTGGGTTGTTTCGTTTGAAGAATTCGCTTCGCTGTTATCATTTTCTCTCGGTTTGGGCAGAAAGACAATATTTGTTTCCCTCCATTCAATTCCTGAGCTTTGGTGCACATTTGTGTGGCACCTCCTACATTAGAGATGGAAAGGCTTTACAATTTGTTATTATTCCTTCCCAATCATCCTTAATGGAGCACCGACCTGATCTGAACTTGTAGAGGAAACGGACTTCAGGGCCTCGGTTTTCCATTTGATAGCTGGAGACAACCTTTTGTTTTCTACTGATTTAAGATGTGCATCAATTACGTACGGTATTGTAAAGGAACTTTTCTTTTATTAGCTTTGTATGAAGCCTTATGTCTTCCGGTCATGGATTTTTAAAGGCCTCCCTCCTTCAAGTTTCTTGTAGTTCAACTGAAGGGTATGCGATCTAGTATGCACTTTCAACAGATGATTGCAGGTGATTCAGCCAAGTAGTTTTTGATATTCTGATTGCCATTCCATTCCGTCTTTCCAACGTTTTTCGACCTCGCATATTTAAGAAGATTGTCTCCGTTCCTCTGTTTAAGATTACGGCATCCTTTGAATAAAGTTTCTCCTCTCTGGTTGTCGATGGCTGTATTTTTTCACAACTGATTATAAGATCCTCGTTCCTGTCCCATACATTCATCAGACACTATAACTATCTTTTCGGAGGAGATAAGAATTATACACGACAGGTATGCAAATACCGCATCAAAGCTTCCCCAATCCTACCCATCCGCCTATAAAATCTGGCTATATCTCTAAGATCTTGCAATCTATATGCTTGAACTTCGTGCATCATCAAGATAGAACACATAGCTCTGTCACTACTTTTCACATGGTATAATGTAACCAGTCTTCTGGGTAGTCCTCCAACCTTTCATATAAAGACCCAAGGCCCAAGTATCGAATTGAATTTTCGAACAAAATTGTATCTATTATAT
Source organism: Cheilosia pagana (assembly GCA_936431705.1). Lineage (NCBI taxonomy): Eukaryota > Metazoa > Arthropoda > Insecta > Diptera > Syrphidae > Cheilosia > Cheilosia pagana. The sequence continues at coordinate 20,590,443 of OW386170.1, read as the reverse complement.
TGAATCATACTGAGCTCTTCCCGTTCCTATCTGTTCAGCTCTGACTGACCTTAACCGCGCTGTTCATACCCTCTCACCATTGATCAATAATTTACTTTGGTTTCTCATTATATTCCACTGATACCTCCTACTGTCTTGACGTTTACCTCGTGATTCATTATTGGATACATGAGTAAGGTAGAAGATTGAGATACCCCTGAGCAGTCATCTTATACTAGCCATTCCGAACCCTATTAAGCAGTAGGATGGCCTATCTCAACACAGCTCCCTCTATGCATGGAATGGTTCTGTCAAGTTAAAAAGTTATGGGTCGATTGGATAGTAGTTTTCGATTCACATCTAGCTTTTCTAGAGTAGGTACACCCACCTCCTTGGTCAAGGCCTCTACTTACGCCGGTCTTCACGTAGCCAAGTTACCTTACCTTCGGAACTGGTGAGTTACCTACCGGCGAGTTAAAAGACATACTAATTATGCTAATAACCGTGGCTTTCTTTAGAAAGAACATTTTATGTCATAGATATCTCTTTATGTATGACTTTGGGCTCATTTCTGTGCCTGAAAGCCTAATTTTCGACGAGTTTTTTTTCGAGAAGCTGGGCACATGTACAACATAGGTATCGCAAGTCTACTCACCTTAAATAAATTCCGTATTAGCTTTCAAATTGGTTTTCGTTCCAAAATATGTAGCTTCGAGTAGGTACCTCAAAAACCCTTTTATTTAAGTTCTGGCTTACGGAACTGAGGCATAGGAAACATTTTTCGTCCCTATTACGTAGAAATATTTTGTGCGGGCAGTTCAACGTCGAACTATGAAAGCTTTTCATCAACATCGATCGAGTCATCGATTCAAAAAACTGGACGTTTGAGTTTGAAGTATGTGAGACATTTAAAGCGCAGAAACTTTGATTTCATCTCAAACGGTCAACTGAGCAGAGGAAGATCCATACTTCCAGAGTGACCAAACGGAGGCACTTTGGCAAGAAATAAACAGACTGAAGAGGATTGTTGTTTGAGGCCATGATCCACCACGAACGGTTTAAGAAGATTTGAGAGTACTTGGCAAATGAACTACATGTACGTACAACTTTCAGTTCATAGAATCAACATTGTATGTTTCTATAGCTTAGTGACGACTTACTGTCCATCTCACAGTCAGTGAAAGAAGTACTTCAGATGACGGTGCTCGAACTTATATTAGCGGTACTTCCAAGTGAAAAACGTAATTTTCAGTCTTGTCTAAATTTTCAGAAAGTCTAAAAATCTAAACAGTTGGGAATCGAGCCGGAAAATACTAAAGAGTATCCCCATGTAGAGATGAACAAGGGAACCTTGTAGTGGAATCACAGTCGGTGCTGAGGACATGGAAAAACCATTTCTGCAGACTGCTAAACGGCGAAGACGACCAAGATCCCGCTGTCAGGCAGAACGATCCATTCAATCCGGACGATGAAAGCCAAGATTTCCGTCCACCTGACCAAAATGAAGTGAGGATAGCAATATCCAAGCTGAAGTCAAACAAGGCTGCTGGACCAGATGGCTTACCCGCCGAACTCTTCAAAGCAGCGGGAGATGACTTGGTAGAGTGCATACACCAACTCGTCTCCAAGATTTGGTCGGAAGAAAGTATGCCTGATGAATGGAACCTCAGCATTGTTTGCCCGATCTATAAGAAAGGAGACCCTCTAAACTGCGCCAACTATAGAGGTATCAGTCTCCTTAATATCGCCTATAAGATCCTCTCTGCTGTACTGTGTGAACGCCTGAAGCCATTTGTCAACGAACTGATTGGACCCTATCAGTGCGGTTTTAGGCCTGGTAAGTCCACAGCCGACCAAATATTCACACTACGGCAGATCCTGGAGAAAACCCAAGAAGTCCAAATCGATACCCACCACCTGTTCATCGATTTTAAGGCCGCATATGACAGCATTTATAGAGACGAGCTATACAGAGCCATGTCTAGTTTTGGCATCCCTGCCAAACTCGTCAGATTGTGCAGAATGACAATGGAGAATTCTCGCTGCTCCATTAAGGTCGGAAACAATCTCACCGAGACCTTTGATGTCAAAAAAGGATTTAGACAAGGTGATGCGCTGTCATGTGACTTCTTTAACATCATTCTTGAGAAAATTGTGCGCAACTCTCAAGCCAACACCAGAGGCACAATTTTCCAAAAGTCTGTGCAACTGCTTGCATACGCGGACGATATTGACATTATTGGCAGAACACAGCGAGCTGTCACTGGCGCGTTTGCAAGTATCAGTACGGAAGCGGCAAAAATGGGTTTAGTGGTAAACGAGGGCAAGACAAAATATATGCTGTCAACAAGAAGGGACACACAACATCGACGAATCGGACAGAACGTCACAGTAGACAGCTATAATTTTGAGGTAGTTAGGGACTTTGTCTACCTCGGCTCCGCTATAAATTCAGAAAACGATATCACCTCGGAAATCAAACGAAGAATCACTCTTGCCAACCGCTGTTACTTCGGCCTAAGAAGGCAACTGATTAATAAGGCCTTGTCGAGAAACACTAAGGAGACTCTATATAAGACCCTCATTATCCCAGTCCTGCTATATGGTGCAGAAGCATGGACCTTAACAAAGACGGATGAAGATCTCCTTGGTCGTTTCGAACGAAAAATTCTTCGAGTGATTTTCGGTCCCGTTTGCGTTGACGGGTTTTGGAGGAGGAGATTTAACAGCGAACTCTACGAGCTGTACAGCGACATCGCCCTGGTCAAAAAAATACGCATCAGTCGTCTAAGATGGCTGGGACATGTAGAGCGAATGGACACCAACGCTCCGGCCCGAAGAGTCTTCGATTCCAACCCGGAGGGACAACGCAGTAGAGGAAGACCTCGCCTTAGGTGGCGCGCACAAGTGGAAGGGGACCTCAACCAACTTGGAGTGCGCAACTGGAGGCAGTTAGCCAAAGATCGCGCTAACTGGAGAGGCGTATTGGTTGAGGCCCAGGTCCACCCCGGACTGTAGCGCCGCCTAAGTAAGTAAGTAAGTATCCCCATGTGCAACCTTACTATAAGTAAGATCTTCCATTGAAGGTACAATGGTGAACAAAAATATTTTGACAATGCTGTACGAAATGTTATAACTTATAACGCTTATCTTTGAAAATTGAGAGAAATAATAGTACCCACGTGAAATTTGTCAAGTTTATCGAAATGAAATGGTCACTAAGTATAATTTAGGTATTTTGGTAGAATACCTTAGCAAATTATACAAAGTGTTCAGACAAACAATTTATTATCAAATAAATAAGCAAAAAAAAAAATCAATAAAAAATAAGGCCAGATCAGGCAGGCCACGTAAAACAACACTCAGACAAGACCGCATTATACTGGGTATGGGTAAGTTTAAGAAGGTTGTATTAAGTACACCTTAAGCGGTGTCAATTGAAGTCAACGACCAGCATTCAATAACAATAAGTAGAAAAACAGTCGAAAGACGGTTAAAAGAGGCCGATTTTTCTACATGTATATAATATTTCCTTTATATCATCAAAAAACAAGCTCAAAGGGTTATCATTTGATAAAACATATACATATAAACAAACCTCAATCGTTTTCGAAACAAATATTATGGACAGATGAAAGCTCCTTTGGATATCATGGATCGAAAAAAGAAAATTTACTGCAGATTACCAAAGAATGTTCGGAAAAAATGACGTATGTGTGCCAAAGGATACCGCATGTTGGAGGATCGGTTATGTTTTGGGGATGTGTGTGCTCCAAGGAATTGGGCGATTTGGTACCAATCAACGGTACATTGAATAAGGACAAATATTTACACATCATAAATGACTCCGCATTTCCAACAAGACAATGCTCCATGCCACAAGGCACATATGATCACAGACTTGGAGGTACCTAAATGAATTAATTGGCCACCTCAAGGCCCGGATCTCAATATAATAGAGAATGTATGGGCTTACATTAAGAGAAAACGGAGCCCAAATTTATCGAGAACGCGAGAGGCAACGATTGCTGAGGTTAAAGTACTATGGCAGGATATTTCACTGGAAACCTTAGAAAATTTGGTAAAATCAATTCCTGTGCGTTTGCAAAAAGTCATCAAAACGTTAAAGGAGGATTTTCTTTTTATTAACCTTTTCTTTTATTATCACAAATTAGTGATATCTCTTATCATTTTTTTTAACAAAAGTGTATTGTCAAAATATTTTTGTCTTCTAACATTTTTGAAAAATCGAAATTTTCGAAATTATAATTAAAAAAATATTAAATAATATATGTGCCTTGAGAAGCCTTATATAAGAACATTTCTTAGAATTTTTGTTAATATTTAATCATTAAATAAATCATAAAAAAATATCAAAGCAATCTTTTTTTACTAATGTCAAAATACTTTTGTCCACCATTGTATAAGCTTAAATTTCTGGTTATTAAATCCCTTCTCGACTGCTTGAGACTGAACATCATCATGATTTTTATCAGGCCAATAGGTACGACAAGCATTCATTTCTCTGGTCATTGCAAAAGATGGCGGTATCCCTGGACTACGGTCTGCTCAAAAGATACTAACCCTCCCTACGTCATATCTCTTGAAACTTGAAAACTGATTTCAAAACAAAATTGCAGCTTAACTTATATTAGAACATTTTTTATAAAACCCAATCTCTAATACCTTCTTTACTTTCAGATTTACCATCAGTGAGGACAAGTGCTGTGACTACGCTTGAATCCATCAACGTTGTGACCCAACCGCATTCGAAATGCAACAAATGTCCAAGAACAATGAACTTTCACCGCGCAGGACACTACCAAAAAGTTGCCCAACAGTGTAAAGTCTCTTTCAAAACGACCGCCCCGCTATCGGGCGGTGTGAGTGTGAAAACTTCCCAAAACCAGTTAAAAATAATTTTCCGATAAGCAAAAAACCAGCACAAACCAACTGCAATTTCAATTCTCATCCAACGTGTAACCGGACTCAATTAGCCATCGGACCACTTCGTCATTTATGTTCGCGCACTCTGAATACATCCGACACTATGCCACTCTATCAGCGAATCCTTCTAATGGTCCTTTGGCTGTCGATGCCTATTCTCATATCGGCGCAGCGTCCACTCTTCAATCACTCGGTTAATTCACTTTCGCACAATGGCAAGGCGCTTGGCCAAAAGCTGCGCAACAGTGGCAGCCTTCGCGAGGTCTTGCAGCAGCCAACAACTCAAATGACAATGGTGCACACGCCGGCCAACCATTTGGGATATGATGACTTCGATGTGCCGGGCAGCACACGGGTACCGCCGCAAGGGCGGCGCGGCGCACGACGTCGCGAACAAATGCTCTACCAGAGGCCTCAGAATCAACAGCGGCAATCCACATTCGACTCTCTGCGGAAGGAGCTCATGAAACCAGATCTATCGCCAGCATATTCATCTTACTCGCAGGTGGCATCGGTGGGCAATATTGGCGGCATCGGCGGCAGTGGCACAGGAAGTGCTGGCAGATTTTCCGAAATCAATCAACTAGCTCCAATGTATTCAACGCGACTACCACCGCCACTGCCCGGTGACAATAGGCCGTCAAGGCTGCGCGGCCGAAAGACCAACCCCATGAATGAGATTCTAAATATAGCCTATAGCCAGCGGCAGCAGCAGGACGGCGAGCGACAGAGTGATGGCCCGGCAAATGGCGGCAGTGAAGATGTCATCGATGGTGTCTACACCAATCCAATGAAACAGATTAAGGATCGAATCATGTCGACTCAGTATGTAAGTATAAATGCTCGTTATACTTTGCCTAGTGCTTCGTCTTTGTGCGGCTGAGGGCTGGGCACTCTGTGAGTGCAATTCCATTTCCGATGGCAATGTAAGCCGGACGCAAATTGACTTTTACACTTTCTAGGCGCTGCGCTGATTTAATTGTGTTTCCTTTAATTATCGCCGGAAATAGGAAGATATTCCATCTTCGTGTTAACCGCTCGAGTTTGTGACACATTACGGACGAGGGGGGCGGCCTCGACACTTTTGCTGCGAGTCGATGAGAGGATAGGTATAGGTACTATTGCGGTGCAGTTATAATGGGTTGCAAGGACTCTCTGGGGGGGAAATATTCAACTATTAACTTGCCCTTGAGCAAGATTGGTATAATCAATAGGAGACGTTTGGGCTATAAATGGATTTAAATCGGAAACCGATGGATGGTATAGATGGATTTCTGTTAGTTTCAAACGGCAGTGCTATACAAGTCTGAGGGAAACCTATGTCCTTATAAATTCAATTTTAATGAAGCAAATTTAGTTGAAGGCGTATTTTCTGAGAATTTGAGTCGGTGAACCTCCTTTTTAAGAAGCTTTAGAAAAAAGATAACCTCACAGAAACAGGTTTAAAGCTTGTAAGTCATTAAAAGGCTAGGTTTGTGACCTAATGAGGAGGGCTACTTCATGTCGCACTCATGTTGAAGCTGGCCAAAGTTTATAGTATAAGCAAGCTAAAACGAGGAAGCTGCCTGGTGCACATAGGATCGCTTCATGTATTGTGCCCGTATCAAGGAAGCGCCCATTTTTGAACAAGTAGATTAAGCCATAGTCTTGTTGTATATGAACTGACAATAGCCAACTTCGCGTTGGTTCCAACACTAGCACTGCGCTCTTGCTTTAGAGCGGAAAAAATTGCTAACAAATTAAAAGAAGCAAAAATAAAGTAGCAGGTTTTATGGTCTTCGATATTAGTAGAAAAGCAGAATTTTAAAATCCGTTGAAGACAAACAAATCTTACAATAGATCTTGTTTCATAAATTTCCGCAAGATAATTTAGAACTTTTGTTTTCGAGCATAAGGTTTAAAGGTAGTTTTAATAATAACCCAACAGCTACACAGTTTGCTTCAGCTTACATCTAAAGAACTACTACTTATTCAAATAAAGTATTTCTTGCGACAATAGCAACACTTCAATCGCGTTTTTTCGAAATGTGAACTACAGCCGTAGTCAGTTGTAGTGGAAGATGAGGCGAATCTACTAATTTTTGACTAGATCGCTAAAGGTCAGTTGAAAAACACACCATTTGAAGAGATTTTTGTTTATTCAAGTGGATTCGCATATAACAAAATAATCAAAACAATTAAATTAATGTACAAACTGCAAAAAGTTTTTAGTTTCTTTTAAAATGAAAAAATCAAATTTAATTTTACATTAAAAGAAAACTACATAACGAACAGTCAACTCTGTTGATTGAACTTCACGCATAGTGAAACTCATTTGCTATATATACACTAAAATTTTGCTATTTATGGGGCAATAACTGCATTACAACATTCAAAAGCTTTTGGTGCCATCTATTATTAACGAAGTGACATCGATTGTCAAAAATTCCGCAACACTTTGAAGTTGAACCGTTTTACTTAGCATATCTTCTCACACCCAATAGTGCCTCTAGCATTCCATGGAGAAATCCAAGATAGTTGGCGGTTTTTTACATTTTTTTTTGCTCTGAACCGAGAACGCTATTTTTTGGGAGTCTTTTTTTTTTAAATCTAGCAAACACCAAGAAAATGTAAGATATCTCCTCTCTTCTTCATGTTGCAGAGGTCAGAAATTATTGGTAAATCTGATCGATGGGGTATAAAAAGTAACTGAACGAATTCACCTGTCACCTTATTTGGTCGACTCGGTAACTGTCAAAGAAGTTCGTTTTTTCGTTTAAAAAAGGTTTCGTTTGCTGAGTAGTTCCTAAACAGTGACGATTCAGCTTCTTCGACATATTGGTCATTTGGCATGTCTTCCAAATTCAAAAGCGAGTTAAATTTTTCTCTTAATAGATGAGGTTGCTCGTTCGCTTGAATAGACAGGTTAACTTCGCCTTCAGAAGCTGTTGTCATCCATTCCTCGCAAATGCTTCCGTTTGTTCTAATTGGTTTTCTTAAAACTATGTTTGGTATACTGCAATCATTCATCTCTAGAACTTTTAAGATATATCAGTTATAATGGGCCAATTCTGGCCTAAGTGTGGCTGCACTTGTGTGTAGCCTGCCACTATAACCTAACCTAACCTAACCTAACCTACCAGTTATAATGCGTTTTGAGCGTGTACAAGAGTAGGAGTTCCCGTTTCAAGATGTAACATATAGTTCGGAGTATTTTTTGGTAACCGGAATATCTTCTTCAAAAAGTTGTGAAGAAATTTTTCCACAGTATCGTAGCCTTTGTAACCCTATACCTACCTGAGTTGAGTGGAACAAAGTCTGTTTTGAACTTTGTGAAATATATTTATTTTTAAAGCAAAGTCCCAAATCCAATAGCAACAGTTGATTTTTGCTCAAAGTGCGGTTTAAGTTTTAAAGAAAACGATATAAGGATACCTATTACCTAAGTATCTCTATCTAGACACTATATCTCAATTTCTTTACCGTCTAAATTCCATTTTTCCAAATGTGAGTAGCGTCCTGCATTTCTGAATAGCATCATTTTTTATTTTTTTTGATTTGTCGGCGCAGTGGCTTAGTGGTTAGTGTGTTAGACTACTAAGCGAGGGGTCCCCGGTTCGAACCCCAAAAGAACCAAATTACATCCTAAGGTTTTTTCCACTGCACCCCCCCTCGCGAACGTCTGACAAACATCCGAGAGAAAAACTGTCATGAAAGAGCTTCTCATATTAGCCGTTTGGACTCGGGGTAAAATTGTAGATCCCTTCTATTCGCCCCAAAAATTGAAAACTCACACAAAATGAATAGTTGTGAGAAGCTACGCCTAGGGTCCCATAAACCTGTCGCGCCAAAATATTTATTTATTTTATCATTTATGATTTAACAAAATTTTACCGTGAGATTCCAACATTTACAAAAATCGTTAAGCCTGTTTATCATTAACTGCATACCTTGAAGAGTGTCACACAGAAAGACGATGTCCTCAGCATACACCAGCGTAGGAATTGATACATCGTTGAACATAATTCCGCCCTTAACAGCATCTGTTATATCATTGATGTAGAATATTATAAGCAGCGCTTTTAGATAACAGCCTTGTTTAACACCCATTGTGGTTTTGTACTCTTGAGAAATTATGCAATATTATTCTCATACAAGGCTCTTAGGATTCAAATAATTTTACTTGATACATCGATCTGGAAAGCTTCTAAAAGAGTGCTTCTCGAGGTATCAAAAGCTGCTCGAAAATCTAACAAGAAGACATACAAATTTTTTTTAACTCTTATATTAAAAATAGAATAGAATAACCCTAATCCAGGCCTTAAGTCCACTCCAACATTAAGTGAACAAAATTCAAGGTTAAAATTAACTACATGCTTACATATTATCCTCAACCGATTTTAGTTGAAAGTTGTTGGTGTGCCTAGCGACCTTCTTTCTTCGTTTTCCAACACAAATGGACATACCTTCGAAATGCAAATAAGCTTTGCACAACCTAGGTAGTTAGACGGACTTTCCCTACCTCAAGATGATATCCTATTTATTTTGACGACGGTATATATTTCCCGCCCTTCCCATTTTTGCCACTTCTACCTCGCTAAAGACTGAATCAGAAAAGCGAGGTGGAGAAGACTCCAAATTTAGCACATATCAACATAATTTTTATGTAACCAGACAGACAATGTCGAGATCAATTTCAACGGGAATCCTTTATATCGATGAAATTTGAGAGACTTTGGTGCATGCTGCTCCCTACTATATCTTCTCATCCATCTTTGGAAATCTTAGATACAAAAATTTCAGCTCTCGCAGCTCTGCTAAATTTCACTCCATTTCGGTCCATTTTTGTCGCGATTAGGACTGCCTGACAGCGGGTTGTTAAACAATATTTACCTTCTTCGTCTTTACAGGCTTTGGTTCGAGTTTTGTTCCTCTTAATTTTTGGTATAGCTTTTGAGTCTAGGTTCAGAAGTGACATTCCTCTACCGACTCAATGCGTACTTCTTTTTTTCCCCTCTTTTCTTTGAGGAAGATTGTGAAAGCCGTCAAAGCTTTCGTCTCGGCAATGGTCCGTGCAGGCAGTGATTCCAGCGTCGCCCTTCCTAGCGATGCTACCACTGATTTTTTTGAACTTGAATCTGGATTAGAGTCGTTCGACGTCGCATTTTCTCACATTTTTTTGGCACAATGTTTTCTAAAAGCTATAGGTGAACGACTTCCCAATCTACTCATAATTTTATCTAATTGTTAAGGCACTAGAAAAGGTGCCTTACCAAAACGAGGGTCTTTCTACCATTTCCCTAACCAGGTCCCTCAATTTTCATTCAAAATAATTCGCCAACCAACACACTTGCTAACGAATAATTTCCATTTCAGATTGGCTACGAGCCACAAACCGACACCATCACACAATCGTCCGATATGGAAGACCTGCTGGGCGTCAGGTGTAACTTTGAAAGTCCCTGCGCCTGGAAATGGACCGAAAATCTCACTGATGGATTTCAAATTGTAACAGGCACCGAACTTGCCAAGAAGAACATGACCGGTGTCATGCCGGGTCCAGTTGCCGACTCCAAGGGCGATGCAAATGGTAAGCACACAACCTCCAAACATTGCACTGCATTGCATGATGGTAACTTTAACTTGCAGGTCACTTTTTATATGCCCGCCTCATGTCCAACACGGACCAAGTGAACCTAACATCACCACAGTTCAGCACCACCATGGACAAGTGTCAACTCGAAGTCTACATCCATCAGAGCGACATGAGCCATGGACTGTCGCGAATTGTCGTCGAACCGCTGCACTCGTCCGAAAGTCCTTGGGTGCCGACAGAGCTAGCCGGCAATAACGTCCGCTACTGGGAACATCAGGTCTATCGTATCGGTCGCATAACACGTGACTTTCGAATTGCATTCGAAATCGTACCCAAGCTCAGCGACTCACAGCGAGCGCATGTAGCCATCGATAACTTGCGTATGGTCAATTGCTTTCCCGAGGGAACGAAGAGCGAAAAATGCAGCACCTCGCAGGTGAAGTGCATGATGAATAAGGTGCCCGTGTGCATTCCGCTGCCAAGGATCTGTGACATCAACCGTGATTGCGATGAAGCCGAAGACGAACTCTTGAATTGCGGTAAGTATCGATTCTATATGGGTATGATGAAGCGTCGCTCTTATCTTTGAACCTTGGCCTTTCTCAGGCCCATATGCGATGCAACATGCAACACTGTACGAGTATATGCGAATGTTTCCCACGAAACAGTGTCATCATGCGCGACATCAAATCGAACTATTAAAAGTCATTTAATGCATCGTTGACTTGTGGGTTAATGAGGGGGTGGCAGGATATTTACAACAAAGTGCCAATGACACTGTAATGGGTATTTTATCTCGGATAGACGAGCTGTAAAGAAGAGTGCATTTATGAGAGAAGACATGCATATTTCAAAAGACGAGAGATGCGGTGCCGGTTAAGGAAGTCTTTCTTGTTGCTTTCAAGAAACAAAAAATATATTTGTTGAGCTTATGATGAGTTTTTCAGATCGTGAAGCGGGGTATTCCAACTTTTTTCATGCTAAGGATCCTTTGATATGTTTTCAATCGGGAATTAGAATTACCACTTTAACTATGGCCTTATCCAGCAGTTTTGATGTCCTCGGAAACATTAGATTGTGAGTCATCAGCCTTCAAAGTTGGTACTTCCAATTTAAGTGTCCCAGGCGCCAAAAAATGGGCCAGCCGTCATTGACATCCTACGGACCGCTTTCTCCCTGCTTCAAGGACACTTCTGTGATCAGGAAGATTGTTTAACTATTTCGAGGGTAAATTGGGACCGCGTTTAAGAGTCCATCTTTTATTCAATCGTAAAGACGGATGTCGATTTTTGTTTTGCCCTCTTCCCATTCTCAACGGACTTTTAATTTCTCCTGAAGTGAGTTGCCTTTTAAAGCCCAATTTAGGAGACATGTATTCATGTAGTCGTATGTGATATCGTGTACTAAATTATTTCATTACAATTTTGGTACGCCTAAAGAGACTTGGGTTCCAGCTGACTTTCAGTTTGTTTTGCATGGACCTTTGACAGCCATCTTGCGTCACATTTTTTGGTCGTAACTGCCGATCTACTATTTTTGCATTGATTTTACTTTCTTGCATTTGCGTAAGTTTCATTTGCGTAAGGTGCAGCTACCAAATTCTCTCCCAGGAAATCCCACTTTCTGATCAACGTAGACAAAAATAGCTTGGGAATACTAACAGGAATAATCAGTGACCACGATCCGGAGTCTCACCGGATCCAACATGCATACTTTGTCTTGAGAGTGAAGAATCCTATAGGAAAAAAATCCTTGGTGATGAAATCGTCACTTCAGCGGCTCTTGCTGACATACACCCAAAGAAGATTCTTGTCTTCCTGACTGCCTCCGGAATGAAAAGATGGCTCTAGAAGCTTACCAGGGAAGGGTCCTCTTGAGGGCTCTCCCGCTTTATATATCTAATCTAAGGTGCAATTTTCCGAGCCAACGCAGCAAATCAGACATCAGAAATCGATATCGTTCTCTTTGAGTGGCCTAGAGAAGTTATAATTCTATCGCTGCCGAGTTCAGCGGAGAATCACATTCGCATGTTTCGTGTGACTTCAAGGCGAATGCCGGTTACGTTTCAAAACAAAATGCGAACATAGTGGAACCCCCGTGGGTGATTATAATACAACTTAATCTATTTTTCATAATGATTATTTTGAAATATTCATTTTCAAAAATTTGGTTCCCTTTAGTCGACTTAAGTCTTCTAAAGTCGCAACCTTTGTGCTCGTAAGAGACCCAATCGCCAAGGAAGAGCCAATGTAGATTATGATCCAGAGGAAATGCCCTTTGAGCCTTGCTTAACAATCTCATTTTTTCGCCAACCCAGCAAGTCCTGAATGCAAGAACCCACAGACGGCGCATTAATCAAGGAACCAGGGTCGTAGTATAAGCAAGGTCATCGAGACCCCATAGTATATGATACCAAAAGCCATCCCGCCTTATGATGAAAGTACCAGGGCATGTTTATTAGGCAGAGCATCTAGAACAAGGTCTGGAGTACTAGGCAGCCGAGTTCATGCGGTACAGTCGGTTCTGTAGAAGGCAGACAAAAATTCGACGTCTTCGTCAATCAAAAGTCTTATCATAGCCGTGTAGGCCAAGAGCACGCTTGAATTGCCAGAAAACACTTTTTCTCTTTTTGTTTCTTTGACTTAACAAACTTTGCCCAACGAAGCTTTTCTATCTACGATCACTCCCAGGTACGTCGCTTCATTGGATATGTGACGCCTTTTAGCAGTGGCTTAGTCAGACCGGTTTCAGTCTTTTATTTTGTGAAGTCTTGTTGAATCTATAGACTTCTTGCTACTCAGCACAGCTAACTAGTGTAAGATCTCTCGTAAAATTGCCAAACATTGTTTCTAGAGTTATTTCCTTGATGATCTTTTCCTTTTCTTCGGAAGAAACCGGTGATCTTTCTTCTCTTTCTGTCGAATAGCTCATAAGCCGCTCTCGACCATAAGTGCAGTTCATTTCTTTGCGTATATACGCAAATTGGTCGCTTCAAATAGCTTCATGGAGTCGGTGCTACTAATTTAGGCCACTCAAGATTAGCAGAACAAGACTACATGAAAGATTGAGAAAAGCTAAAGCATGATCGGTTTCGAATTTTTTTTTATTTCTAATATTCAACAAGGGAGACTTTGGAGTCATGTTTTTCTCACATGTTTTTTTAATTAGCTTGTAGAAACCGTCTTAGATAATCTCATCACGAAAGACATAAGCGCATGTCAGGGTGATGTAAGCAGATTCAACTTTAAAACGGACTATCATAAGGAAATCTCAGGGCCAAATCCGAATATTATCCAGGATTTATCTCAGCCACACGCATGGGGGATGTGGGAGCTCACTTTGGTCAATAAGTGGTTCATCTGCAACCATCTCTTTTGCAAAACCTCACTGACTGCAGCTCAAAATAATTTAGAGTTGTTCACGTTAGGTATATGTTAGATTTGGTTAGGTCCTCGTGGACCCATTGTGATGCCCTTTTTTGGGGGTTAACCGTTGGTGTTTTATCGGTTGTATTCATTCCGTTCTTTATTGTGGTTACCAGACGCTGTCCAGCGATCCCGATGTCCTCAAAAACCTGTAAAGATTAAACAGTGAAACCTCAGAAAGTTCTTGTACTTCTTGGAAGTTATATCTCCCAAGTGTTCTGTTCCTCAAGTGACCGAGGCTCGGACAATGACAAATGAAGTGAGGTGTTTCCTCGTGGACTAAGTTTCATTGTGTGATTTCTTAGGAAGTTATGACCAGTTAGAGCCCCTACTAGCCTATATAGTGATGATCTGTTAAACTGTAGCAGTTCATTGGGCCGGCCACTGTTATATTCTGGCCGAAGCTTCCGTGATATTTCACAGGTAGTTAGTTCTTTCCACCTGTGGTTGGTTTTCATACGAATTTTGTTTTCCACCCGCACTCTAAGGTTGCAAATCGGTGGCTTTAATGACAGAAGTGCTCTTTCACGGCCCATTGCGGAGCCATTTCTCGCCAGTTCATCCGCCCTCTCATTGCCGGTTTTGTCGTTGTGTCCATCAGGGACCCAGCAGAGATTCGTGGTGTGCTTCGAGTAAAGAACCTTGGAAAAGTTGGGATTTTATTTCGTGCACAAAGTGCTTTTATAGCCGTTTCTGCTGTCAATGAAGATGGTGATATCGCTACGAGGTATTGCCAACATTAACGCCCTACGGGCCGCTTCCGGTATGATGATACTCAATACTAAATTCATCTGAGGGTCTCAAAGAATTTTCCGACAGATGCCTACCCATAGCTTCTGTTGGCTGGGGAACGTCCGTTATATGCGGGTCTCATGTTTGAACAAAATTCCATCATCTTACCAAGCAACAACATTCGCAGCAACTCGTTTCATAAAATGTAGTCAAAATTCTAGCGATTGAAAAGCTGTGCCGTATGCAAGATTTTTCAAATCACTCGCTGCCTTTGGATCTCCTGTACATGCGGTCTCGGAACTCATTGTCAGAGTTATCACCACTTAAACACCAAAGCTCACATCTTTGTATATAATTTCCCTCGCACGTACCTTTCAGGACCTTTTCCAGACTTATTTGATGGAAAGACAAATTTTCACGCCATCTTATCTAATTTTGCAGACAAAGTTCCATACGGTGGGCGCTGCGACTTTGAGAGCGGCTGGTGCGGTTGGCATGACTCTGGCAAGACAGTCCTAGCCTGGTCCCGCCATACGGGCTCATCACCTACCCACGACACTGGACCGGACAGCGATCACACCTATCAGCATCTACTCAACTCAACCGGTTACTACATGCTGGTCGACATGAACCAGCACATAAACAACTCCGAGAAAGGCTCGCTCATTGGCTTCGCCAGCAATGCCATCATGATAAGCAAGACCTTCAATCCGCCACCCATGGTGCATGGCGATACCAATTCGCCGTATCGAAACTCCTGCGTCGTGCGGTTCTACATCCATCAGTTCGGTAAGAATCCCGGAAGCATAAACCTATCTGTGGTGGAAATGAAGGAGAAGGAGAACATTACCACCACCCTGTGGTGGAGCACTAAGAATCAGGGCATCGACTGGCTTCGGTATGAATATGTCCTGCCAAATATTAGCTCAAAGTAAGTCGCTGTCTTTCGCATTTCAATTTGAATGTGTGGCCTAAAACTCTCTTTGACAGGTACTACCTCCAGTTTGAGGCGCGAATGGGTATGCGGATTTTCTCTGACGTCGCAATAGATGACTTCTCACTTAGCCCCGAGTGCTTCGGGCTGAACATACCGAAGGATCATCTCAACGGGTACGACTACTGGGACGTACGCAACAATATGAAGAGTCCTTCGCACAAGGACTTCGAATATAAGCCATGTATGTGTTTTGAGCTTTTCATTAGACGAGCATGTGACTGACAAACTTTATGCCTTTCAGATCTACAACTGACGACATGCGACACACGAGGTATGATAGGACCGTCATCTTCGCAATGCGAGGCCTCCTACAAGGAGCACAACAAGTCGCATGTCTTGAAAGAAGTGCGGGTAATAGAGGACCAGAGCACCCACAAGGGCATGCAGAAGTGGAAGGTGCCGAACGAGGGATATTATACGTGAGTAACAAACTGAGTCTCTGCTTGGAATTTGTCTAATCAAGGATTGCGTTTTTAGGATAATCGCCAAGGGGGCGAGTGGAGGCCTTGGTTCAGGTGGTGTTGGATCATCACGCGGAGCCATGGCGGTGTCGGTCCTAGAACTGCATAAAAACGAGGAGCTGTACATACTGGTGGGACAGCAGGGCGAAAACGCCTGCATAAAGTCGCTGAGCTACAAGGACGAGGGCTGCCATTCGGACAGCGATGAAAACACCGACCTAAGCAGGTACAGTTTCAACTCGAAGGCATACCTGGTGAAGAATATGGTCATCGAGAACGGAGCGGGTGGCGGTGGCGGCGGATCGTTTGTATTTCTGGTAAATAAAGTGATAATACTCCTTTCTGCTCCCAAATAATACTTTTCCTTGCAGCTAAACTCAGCCAAGAATGAGGCTGTGCCCCTGATAGTAGCCGGTGGCGGCGGCGGTCTCGGAATAGGGAGATACATCGACGAGGATTTCCAGCACGGGCAGCGGGCGAATCAGACGCGGATAGGTGAGTCTGGCCAGATCCACGGTGAGAGTGTGAATAAGAAAACTGCCGGGCCAGGCGGTGGCTGGAGGGCGAAGGAAGACACCGCCCTGAGCCCTAAGTATGGAGCGGCTCTCTTGCAAGGCGGTCGCGGTGGCTTTTCGTGCTACGCCGAGGGTCAAGAGGCGCACAATAGCCACGGTCAGGGTGGCTTCGGTGGCGGTGGGGGTGGATGCAATACTGGAGGTGGCGGCGGCGGCTATGCCGGCGGCGATGTTTACCTCAGTGAGCCCAATGGTGAAGGTGGAACATCCTACATAAGTAACGCACGCAGCTTAAGAGAATTCAATGTCATCTACGAGGGTGCGAGCAGCGGCCCGGGCTCGGTCATCATCATTCCCGCGATTGAGGGATGTGGCTGCGATTATCGCTGCATCGCGACGGATGAGTACCGAGCGACGACCAGGTGCATCTGTCCAGATGGTTGGCGGCTTAAGAAGGACAACACCACAGCTTGTGAGGTCATCTCACAGGATCGTGTTCCGCTGTACTACTTGGTGGCGTTCTTCTTCGGTCTGACTGTACTGCTGGTGGCTGCGTTGAGCTCGTTGATCTTGATGCTCTGTAAGACCTTTAAGATTTGGAGTTCTCTTTGATGGTATTAATTGCTTATTTCACAGATAACCGTTACCAGCGAAAGAAGCAAGCTAACCTACGCCACAAGATGCTCATGGAGCAGGATCTGCAACTTAGTCGGCTGCGGCACAGCGCCGACGATCCGGCACTGCCAAACTTCAATCCAAACTATGGTTGTGACGGAATTCTGAACGGAAGCGTGGAAGTCAAGAGCCTGCCGCAAGTTGCCCGCGAAAGCTTGCGCTTAGTGAAGTTAGTTCATATGACGTAGTTGCGCTGCCGATCTTCTAATGTTTTTCCCTTCCTTAGAGCCCTAGGTCAAGGTGCGTTTGGTGAAGTCTATCAGGGTCTATACAGACACCGCGATGGAGACGCTGTTGAGATGCCAGTGGCCGTTAAAACACTGCCTGAGATGTCAACGGGCCAAGCTGAAGCTGATTTCCTAATGGAAGCCGCAATCATGGCCAAATTCAATCATCCAAACATAGTCCATCTCATTGGGGTGTGCTTCGATCGACATCCACGATTTATTGTCCTCGAACTGCTGGCTGGCGGTGACTTGAAGAACTTCCTACGCGAAGGACGCAATAAACCGGAACGTCCTTCGCCACTAATTATGAAAGACTTGATTTTCTGTGCTCTGGATGTGGCCAAGGGATGTCGTTACATGGAGAGCAAACGTTTCATACATCGCGACATAGCAGCGAGGAATTGTCTCCTCAGTAGTAAGGGTCCTGGAAGAGTAGTGAAAATTGCTGACTTCGGCATGGCACGGGATATCTATCGCAGTGACTACTATAGGAAGGGTGGCAAGGCTATGTTGCCGATTAAGTGGATGCCGCCCGAGGCTTTCCTCGATGGAATTTTCACATCGAAGACGGATGTCTGGTCCTTTGGAGTGCTCCTCTGGGAGGTAAGTTCTTTTTCGCTGACATGGTTGGTGCGTGTGAAGTTTATAAAACTATTTTCCAGGTGTTCAGCTTGGGATTGATGCCGTACACGGGTTTACCAAACCGTGAGGTCATGGAACTGGTGACAAACGGTGGCCGCTTAGATGCGCCACCCGGCTGTCCAGTCATAATATACAGGCTTATGGCCGAGTGTTGGAATCCTACACCAGAGGAACGCCCTCCGTTTTCAAATATTCTCGATAGACTGAGTATTTGCGTACAGGTATGTGCAAGTTAAAATTAAATTAAATTTGATCTGTCCAAAAAAGTGGTAGAGGGGTTAAAGTAACCAACGAACTCGTAAAATTGACAAATATAGGAGGTCGTTACAAACTACAAATCAAACCTAATTTTGGATGCTACCAAATTTGAGAAAATTGTATCACAAGCAGTATTGCCAAATTTGAGTCTAACCGTATACAAGGTTTAATTTTTCAGCATGAAAGAATGCCACCTCGTGCATCTGGAAGAGAAAGATGGAACTGACTTGTTCTGTATTTTCAAAATGAATGGGTTAACCTTCTTTGTAATATTTAACTGTCCTTAACCACAATTCCCAACACAACTCTATTAATAGTACCAACTTAAATCAAGTAGCTTTAGCATCAACTTCTTAGTGAAGAAACCATATCGTATCATCTGCCTTAAAATAAACATTTGGAGTTTCCTTTAACTTGCAAGTTCAAATTTGGATCATTGTTGCTAAAATTTATGCGTCTACACATTCTGAAGTACTTTATTTTAATTTAAAATGAAAGCAGGGGTCGAATCGTGTCGCCGGTGAACGAGCATTATGTTCAGGGAACTAAGTAGGTTTAACATTTGAAACAAAAAAAAATCCGTCACGTAAAGCTCGTAGGTACACGGACGATGCGATGCGACCCCAGTTATTAGGAAAACCTTTATTTCCGGAAAGTTCGACGGCATAAGTAGTGATTTCTTTTCCTTACCATAATATTGATTTTTACCTTCGTATAATTTCTTTGAGGTCAGATCAGAATAGTACCAAAGTATTTAAACTGACAACGATGGTTATAGTAGTAGCGCAAGTGGGTTCACAGGAAATATACATCATAGTAATCCGAGGGGATCCTGGATTTTTGTAGCTTTTCCTGTTATTTTTATTTTGGAAACAACAGAAGAACATCGATTTCCTCGATGCCTTGTATTTTTAAAATTAAACAAATCAGTTCGTTACGTTTGCACTTTAAATTCATAACTTGGTGCTGATGAATTATATAACCACAACGTCACTATAATTAGGTATCTTAAGTCGACTAGATTGGTCTGGAGTAGATGTAACCTGAACGCAAAAACTAGATTGGTCGGGAACGTCACTTACCCCTCCATAAACGTACCCCTCCATAAACGTCAACTGAAACAGCTGCCCATGTGACCAATCTAGGCCAGATACATCAAGTCAATCAGCTGTAAGACTTACTAAACTAGATACTTGAGCGTTCCCATGTAGGTGTTATACGTGTGGGTGACACACATAACTTCAACGTCAATATGAGTGTTTTATTCAACATCTATCTCAGCATAGCAAAGTTGAGTAAAATCTTCAGCTCACGCAATAGGTCTGTTCCCTTACAATAATGCATTCGAACACATTAGCCAAATTCAGTCAAAGTTTGTTTCATTCTATACAAATTTTGAGTACAGGAACGAAGTTTGACTAATTTGTTCGAATGCATTATTGTAAGGGAACAGACCTCATTACTGCAAGTATCTACACAGACACAGTTGACATTTCTATTTAAAATATCGTCCATATTTTATTACAATTTGCTCAAATTCCCCTAAAATCGTGTACCTACAGTTATGCAATGTATAAATATCTATACGGCCTTTATGCACTATCCCAAATATTATTACTTAAACATTTTCCCTAGCATATGAGGTATTCCTATAGGGCCGGCGACAGAAAAAGTACTAAAATGGAGAAATGCATTACATATATCTGTCAGAATAGAAAAAAAAACTTGAATAAAAACGTCGATAAGACATCCAAAAGAAAATGTGACAGATTTTGCTCAGTAACTACTACGCAATTAAATATGATTTCTGTCGTCATTTTTTTAACCGCTACGGTTAATATTTCTCTCAATTTGCTCAACAATGTGAAGCCAAAATGACTTTCCACTTTTATACAAGTACCTACTTAGCAACCTCCAAACGCGTTCGTCTTATAAAAAATGTTGCGCTTAGAGTCATTTTTCGTCACAAGGACCAGGCACCATATTGGGTCCATCGCCATCCCTATTCCCTTGAATACGTTTATAAATAAGGATGTATGTATTTATTCCAAGTGGAAGTGACTTGACAGCAGGAGATTATCTTATAACTTTCTTGGGGTATGTTCATTGCTTGTCTAGGAAACCAGCGCTCAGCGAAACTGACTTTTAGCAAGTGGTATTTAGTATAGCAATTTTTACTAGTTCATCACTGTGAGAGTTTTATTACCCAAACGTTTACATTACTTTGATTTGGTGAAGCAGATTTCCAATAAAACGCGCCTAATTTTGGGCGTTGTACGAAGGTAGTACGTAATATGAACTCAGAATCGGAATATTTATTTAAAAATTAGTCCATACATGGCCACGTTCAAGTATCTTGTTTTGTAAGTCCGACAGCTGGATGACTGATGCATCTAAGTTTTGATTGGCCTAGATCCGTTACATGCCAGAACTTTTAATTTTTTTTATTGAATTGAAATGCCAATATCCGCATGCCACTTGTATTGCTGTTAGCATAGCAGCTATTTAGAGTTTTGGAAATATTTAAAAGAACCCTTAGGCTCCACTTATAGCATTAAATAAAATGCAACCGAAAAAATTTTCTTCTGCTTTTTCAAAAATAAAATAACTGAATTATGTCTAAATTTTCTAGAAAAAGTATTAACTCATTTTTCTGTATACGCAAAACTTTTTCTGATCAACTTCTCAGTTAATTCCACACAAAAAAATCAAATACTTACTTACTTAAGGTGGCGCTACAGTCCGGGGTGGACCTGGGCCTCAACCAATACGCCTCTCCAGTTAGCGCGATCTTTTGCTAACTGCCTCCAGTTGCGCACTCCAAGTTGGTTGAGGTCCCCTTCCACTTGTGCGCGCCACCTAAGGCGAGGCCTTCCTCTACTGCGTTGTCCCTCCGGGTTGGAATCGAAGACTCTTCGGGCCGGAGCGTTGGTGTCCATTCGCTCTACATGTCCTAGCCATCTTAGACGACAAATGCGTATTTTTCTGACCAGGTCGGTGTCGTTGTACAGCTCGTAGAGTTCGCTGTTAAATCTTCTCCTCCAAAGCCCGTCAACGCAAACGGGACCAAAAATCACTCGAAGAATCTTGCGTTCGAAACGGCCAAGAAGATCTTCATCCGCCTTTGTTAGGGTCCATGCTTCTGCGCCATAGAGCAGGACTGGGATGATGAGGGTCTTATATAGAATCGACTTAGTGTTTCTTGACAAGGCCTTACTAGTCAATTGCCGTCTTAGACCAAAGAAACAGCGATTGGCAAGTGTAATTCTTCGTTTGATTTCTGCTGTGGTGTCATTATCAGAGTTTATAGCGGAGCCGAGGTAGACAAAGTCCCTAACTACCTCAAAATTATAGCTGTCTATCGTGACGTTCTGTCCGATTCGTCGATGTTGTGCGTCCCTTCTTGTTGACAGCATATATTTTGTTTTGCCCTCGTTTACCACTAAACCCATTTTTGCCGCTGCCGTACTGATACTTGCAAACGCGCCAGTGACAGCTCGCTGTGTTCTGCCAATAATGTCAATATCGTCCGCGTATGCAAGCAGTTGCACAGACTTATGGAAAATTGTGCCTCTGGTGTTGGCTTGTGAGTTGCGCACAATTTTCTCAAGAATGATGTTAAAGAAGTCACATGACAGCGCATCACCTTGTCTAAATCCTTTTCTGACATCAAAGGTCTCGGTGAGATTGTTTCCGACCTTAATGGAGCAGCGAGCGTTCTCCATCGTCATTCTGCACAATCTGACGAGTTTGGCAGGGATGCCAAAACTAGACATGGCTCTGTATAGCTCGTCTCTATAAATGCTGTCATATGCGGCCTTAAAATCGATGAACAGATGGTGGGTATCGATTTGGACTTCTTGGGTTTTCTCCAGGATCTGCCGTAGTGTAAAAATTTGGTCGGTTGTGGACTTTCCGGGCCTAAAACCGCACTGATAGGGACCTATCAGATCGTTGACGAATGGTTTAAGGCGTTCACACAGTATAGCAGATATGATCTTATACGCAGTGTTAAGGAGACTGATGCCTCTATAGTTGGCGCAGTTTAGAGGGTCTCCTTTCTTGTGGATCGGGCAAACGATGCTGAGGTTCCATTCATCAGGCATACTTTCTTCTGACCAAATCTTGGAAACGAGTTGGTGTATGCTCTCCACCAAGCCATCTCCCGCTGCCTTAAAAAGCTCGGCAGTTAAGCCGTCCGGCCCAGCAGCCTTATTGGACTTTAGCTTAGATATTGCTATCCTCACTTCACTTTGGTCAGGTGGACGGAAGTCTTGGCTGTCATCGTCCAGGTTGAATGGTTCATTCTGCCTGACAGCGGAATTTGTATCGTCTTCGCCGTTTAGCAGTCTGCAGAAATGGTTTTTCCATATCCTCAGCACCGACTGTGATTTTACTACAAGATTTCCTTCTTCGTCTCTACAGGCTTCTGTTCGGGTTTTGTTGCCCTGACACGTTCTTTTTACCTTTTGGTAAAACTTCCGAACATTATTCCTGGAGTAGCACCTCTCTATATCCTCGATCGCGCGCTTTTCATGCTCTCTCTTCTTTCTCCGGAGAAGCCGGTGTTCTTCCCTCCTTTTTTGCTCGTAGAGCTGACGAGCTGCTCTCGTCCTTCTGTGCAGCGCCGCTTCGTAGGCACGTTGTTTTGCTGCATGCGCTTGCCGGCATTCTTCATCAAACCAGGGGTTTCGAGTGGGTGGACTGGTGAAACCGAGCACATCAGTTGCGGCATTTTTGATGGCTTCTTGGCATCGGCGCCACTGGTCTTCGGCACTTGATGCTGGCAGCGTAGGACTTCTCGAGAGGTTTAGGGATACGCGATCGGCAAAGGCTCTTGCAGTTTGTTGCGTTTGTAGCCGTCCAACGTTAAATCTCCTCACAGTATTATCTCGTTGTTTTGGCGTTTGGGATATCCGCATCCGTACCTTGGCTACAACAAGGTAGTGGTCCGAGTCAATGTTGGCCCCTCGGTAAGTTCGGACATCTAGAATACTGGAGGAGTGCCTTACGTCGATCGCAACATGATCAATTTGGTTGACGGTTTGATGATCTGGTGACCGCCATGTTCCTTTATGTATATCGAGGTGAGGAAACCGTGAGCTAGCTATGGTAACATTACGTCCCGCAGCAAAATCAATCAGCCTAAGTCCGTTTTCAGACGTGGTGTCATGTAGGCTGTGTTTTCCGATTGTGCTACCAAAGAGGTCCTCCTTTCCTATTTTGGCGTTAAAATCACCTAAGACGATTTTAACGTCATATTTAGGACATTGCTCATATGTTTTGTCGAGGAGCTCGTAGAAACAATCTTTGGTAGCATCGTCTTTATCTTCTGTGGGGGCGTGAGCGCATATTAGGCTGATGTTGGCGAATTTAGCCTTGATGCGAATAGTTGTAAGGCGTTCACTCACGTGTCGAAAGCTCAAGACTTCTTGCCTAAGTCTGCCGCTTACAACAAATCCGCATCCGAATAAACGCTGCTTTTGTTCCCTGTAGCAATCACCATAGTAGATGTCACAGTTTTTCATCTTCCTTTTGCCCGGCCCATCCCACCGCACTTCCTGGATGGCGGTGATATCTGCTTTGTAGCAGTCTAGGGCCTCCGCTAGTTGTTCGGCTGCACGCGGTCTGTTCAGGGTTCGAACATTCCATGTGCAGATCATTCCACTTAAATGTGTCATTTCTTTACCGTTCCATCTGTCAGGATTTTTTTCTGATGGAATGTAATCAGTGGTGGTTGATT
This sequence comes from Cheilosia pagana, assembly GCA_936431705.1. Taxonomy (NCBI): domain Eukaryota; kingdom Metazoa; phylum Arthropoda; class Insecta; order Diptera; family Syrphidae; genus Cheilosia; species Cheilosia pagana. The sequence continues at coordinate 20,566,267 of OW386170.1, read as the reverse complement.
TGTTTGTACTAACAGCACAATGACAATCAGTTTTTCTGAAAGCTTTATGGTCCGTGGCAGTATGCCGCTGGCTTTGTCCATTACTAAAAGATTTTTCCCTACCTATGCATAGGTATATAAATGTTGTTCAAGAAAGAGGCAAGTTAGGTTGGGGGAATTTTCGAATCAGCCCCTTTTATTGTTTTAGGCAATTTGTATCTCTCAACCACCTTATTCTCTCAGAAATCTACAGTTGACCATTATACATACGGATCTCCATTCATTTACAGATCACTTCACCAAATTAGAAACCATTAAATTACCACTTTGGTTTTTCTCTTTCAGGACGAGGATATGCTCAATTTACCATTGCCGAGCATATTCCGACCAGCGTCAGCGGAACCCGATCAAACTATAATGCGGCCGCCGGGCAACGACGACTTCTGTCTTCAAGTACCGCACTCGTCGGACTATCTTATACCACTGCCCGGTCCGCGCAGCGCTACCGAACGTCTCCTCCAAGAGACAAACTGTGTCTCTATTATCGACAACATGGCGATATGTACGCCACCTGCTGTCACATCACCATCCGCTCCGGTGCATGCCGACGAAAATGGCTGTTGGGAGACATCCTTCATCATGCCAAACTCAAAGAGCGATCAGCCACTGCTCTCCTCATCGCATGACTCCAAACTGAGCATGAACGGCATCGATGACATGTCCGTAGTGGGCAACCATAACCACAACCACAACCACAACCATCACAATCATAACCACAATCACAACAATCATCAGATCAATTCACAGAGCAATAGCCAACACAACAACAACAACACAAGTCATCGATCACCACCACTGTCATCGACGACGACAACAACAACAACGCTCACCAGCAATGGCGACGATGACGACGGCCCGAGACTAATCAGTTTGGACACACCACAGCCCACTCCGACAACAATCAAGCCACCCTTGTCCTTCAGCCAACAGCTGGACGGCATTACACTGGATCCATCAGCCCTCAACAAGGGACATCATCACAATAACTCGGCTGCCACAAAGCAGTCATATGCCAACATCCAAATGATGAACTCCATCAAGAGTGAGATTCCCACTGAAAAGATGAACGGATCTGCTGGCGGAGCACCAATTAACTACGACCCCAATGGTGTGAATAGCCACACCATGAATGGCAGTGCAACACCACCATTCACGATACAAGGATTCACCGATCGGTACAACTTGGGTAAGGATAACCATTCCGAGATAAGTTGTTGAGAAAGTCACAGATTTAAGGCCGAGTTTGCAGTCTTAAGCAAGGGAATGTAGTGAGTGATACTAAACCAAATTAAAAAAAAAATAATAAATAAATATATTAAACTTTTGAGTGAGAAAGAGAACAAATTATAAATTATTGTAAGAACAAAAACGAAACCCATAATTTCTTAAACAAAAATATGAGCTAAGAAAGTCGCAAGCAAGGATTTATTTTTATCGCAGACTGTTGGCATTCTAAAATTGCTATCCCTGGCCCAATTTCTTGGAACAAGTTTTAACTTTCTAACTTGTTATACCTACTTTACTTTGCCTGAAGGCAACTGTAGTTGTCGCTCTTGATATAGATAAAAGCCTATCAAGTCGACCGTCCGTATCAAGTCTGACGCCACCCCTCACAAAGAGAGGTCTTCAAAAGCTCATTTCAGGCGCTGATTCCCGCGATATGTAGCAAGCGATCTGGGTCTCATGTCGCGTCTTCTATACATAGGAGCTTGTTCATTTAGCGCTGCTGTTCAGGATTTCATTTATGTACGACGATCTGCGACTTAATAGTTAATGTTATGGCTATCAGAAAGCTCCAGCGCCAAGCCCGACAAGTAGTTTTCTGAGCACCACAGGGCGGATTATAGGTTTCTTTATATGTTTGTAGAAATGTTCCAGGATGTGGCATATGGATTAAAGACAAATGAGTCTGCAAGCCCACAAACTGCGATGCAGAACCTTTTGTGGAACATAAAAATGTAGACGTATCAAAAATGAACCGGCTAACTTCTTGTTACAAAGTCAAGTACAAATCACAAGGCAATTTTTAGCGTAAGAAACTTACGAGGGTGTGTTCAACAAGTCGGTTTAAATACAGCAGCAGTTCCTTAAATTCTGATCGGAAATATTGATGGAGCACCACGTTACATTCGTAGTTTTTTTGAATCCGTGAATCCATCTTCAAAGTTGAATTTGTTATTACTAGACCAACAAATGTCACTCCAGATTTAACAGCTAAAGAAAAGGAAATTCTTCGAGACAAACAACAAATGTGAGTGGTAACAGGCGCTTTTCCTTCCACATTTAGAGTTGATCACTTAATAGGGCTCGAGCATGTTCTGAGCAGACCGTGTTCATTTGTGACTTAAAAATTACACCATGTGAACTGTGAATTGTATTTCTTAAGTCTGCTATTTGTTTACGAGAGTTCGCACTCCTGACCAGCGCTGCAACTGGAAAAAAAATCTCAGTGCCACCAATTATTTTTTTGAGTGCCAAATTAAAAAAAGCATTTTTAAACAAAAACTATCAGTAGATTTTTGTGGGAGTTTACAAAAAAGAGTAACAAGTGTAGCTATGTTTTTATTTCTTATAAGAACAATTTATTTGAAATGTTTTTAATGGAAATTTCGTTTGATATTGCGTTTAAAAAAGAGTGCCAAATTTAAATTTTTAAGTGCCAATGGGTGCCAAAGTGCCAAGCGCATTTGAAAGTGCCAGTTTGGCACTAAAGTGCCTGTTCCTGCAGCTCTGCTCCTGACCGCCAATCATTATCGTTAGCTGTCAGAAAAAAATGTGATCAGATTTTTACTCAGGCTGCTCAGTTAATTTATTCTGAACTTAAAGTTCAGTGTGCGCTCTGACCGGAAAAAGAAACACAAATTCAGAATCTTTTATATGTCTGATATATAAGAAAGAATCAAGAAGTTATTTTTGACAGTTCAGAATCTGCTCTGAACTAAACAGATATCATTGAAAGTCGGCTGGCCCGTGAATAACTTTCAATAAAAGTGTTTCTCTTGTAATCAATGGAAATTTAATAACTGAATTCTACAGCGCCAGTTCTGCTTACCAAAAGTCGCACCTTATATCAACCTCAACCTTCATATCAAAAAAGGTTAGGTTCTTACCCATTTAAATTTTGAGAATAGGTTTTCTGTGTACAAATTTGACCATTACATCTTAAGAATATGGCTCATGTTATAACCATAAGCAGTTACCAGATATCAGTATGGACTTTTTAAACTGTTCTACGTTTAACCAAAGTAAAACTTTTAAGCAGGTTGCAAATGTAAAATGAACTCACTATTAAAGCCATATAGGAAGGAAAGCTATAGAACCTTTTTTTAAGTACCTAAATATAAAGACGATGATTTTACGGGACCTTATGCTGCCCAAAGTTACGGAAAAGAGAAAATACAATGCTGAGGAGGTCAACGAGCCGTCTGGCTACTTAGTGTGAAGAAAAGTTGTCTCACAGAGTTCTAGATTCACTTCACTAATAATAATAATGACATTGCTCGTATGTCAATTTTCATAAAATTCAACACTCTTTCTAAGGCTACTTGTCGTCAGAGAAACATCGACCAACATTTAACTTTTGAAAGTGCGATTCTGCCTTCCGGTACCCAATTGCTATTAGAAGCTTATAGTATCCTCCCTCCTTAATGTAACAGTCTGCGAATATTAATTTATTTTAGGTCACAGTAATATTTTTTTGATTATTTAATTATGGAGTGAATTTAATTCCGACTTTAAAATTATGTGTTGTGTACAAAAATAGAAACACTGAACGAATCCATGAAATTATATTTAAGAAAAAAAATGCATTACAAATACATAAATAAATTGTGCATAATATACCTACACAAAAAGTAAATATATTAGACTATTGTAAGTAAATGTAGATACAATAAGTTATTGTAGTGTTTGAAAGATATACATATATCTAATATAAACATAAAGGCTTAAAATTAAGAAAACTAATATTATTCTAACTTAAAGTTAAATGAAGTACAAGACAAACGCTCAAATCAAATATTTGAAATATGTAAAAAGAAAGAATTAGAATGAATAAGAATTTTGAAAGTACATATATTTTCTATTTTTCAATATTCATTATTTAACTTTTATATTTATTTTTGTTTGTTTCTGAGACGACAAAACATAAAAATTGTTATTTACAACACCACAAATAAAAAGAAAAGTATTATACATATTATTTATAATAAATTTAAATAAATTCTTTAAATAGGTTGTTTCAAAAAGTGCTTAAATATTATTTACAAAAGAAAAGAACAAAAAATTAAATGAAACGATTTTGGCTTTAAAAACAGTTGTTCTTATGTTTTTTAATTTTAATAAATTAATATGATATATACAATACATTGCGTAGTTTTTTCAATATAAATTAAAAAATAGAAAAAAAATATAAGAAAAGGTTAGTAATTTAAAAATACAAACAAAAAAAACGAAGAATAAGTAAATTTGTTCAGTAAACTGAAAAGGGTTTTATAATTATATAGAATTTGTGTAAATGTGAAGAAAATAAGGTTAAGTTTTGATTGTTTTGGTTATTATTTTATTATTTATGTTTAATAAATTATGAGAAATATTTAAATGTTTGTTTATTTTGATTTAAGTATGTTTGTTTGCATCTTGTTTGTTTAATAGGTTTTGTAATAATTCTATTGGCATAGTACTTGTTTAAAAACATTGCGTCTTTCGGTTATGCGTATTTCCAAAATCGGTTAAAAATGTTTGTAGGTGGCAATGTTTTGCACCACGTCTGTTGAGTAAATCGGTGTTCTTTTTGGAGATTGGTTTTAGAATATTGGCAACAATTCCTTCAGTGACAACGACAATTAATTTGAAAGCTGCCAGCTGATTTTTCTTAATTTTGGTTGCTTTTATTAAACGTCTGCTCTAAAATCAAGTCGAAAATAAATGCAAGACTGCGCCTAATTCTGCCCTGCAACATCGCCCGAAATCATGCTTAAAACAGTTATGGCGTATAATTTATAAGTTAATTGGATGCTGCTTACCATTCAACCTTCCAGCAGTTGATTCAATCCACTTGGAAAGTGCAAATCTTTCAAAAACTTGTTATGCATTAAATACTATTTTAAATAAAGTAAAAAAGCAGACACTCTTGTCATATTAAATAGCTTCTCTACGCAAACCCATTTCAAAAGATGAGTGTAATGCACAAGGCACAACTAAAAATGGCCTACAGATGGGAAGGGACAACAATACTTGACATGCAAAAATATTTGACACTTGTTTTGGTTGGCCATCATGTTTGCTTGATACAAATTATGGGAAAGTTAAGCATATTATAATTTTTAAAATGATGACTGATGACCCACAGAATGATTTCCAAAAAAACAAAATGGCTCCCAAAAGTAGTGAACGGACAATCGTTTGTTTATTTATCAATGCATATTTGCTTACATCTAAATGTAATGTAACTTCCAAATTGGTTTTTTTATATGCCATGCTTTGAACTTCTGATTGGTTCGGTTTTACGTTTGGAATGACTGCGAACAAATGCGAACACTCCCTCTTCTCTCATTCCATGCCAGAAATTTAATGTGTGGTTTTGTTTGACGTGGGCACTGGGCACTAGTGCGCACTGGGTTAACCCTCATGTTAGCACTGATATAACACTGAACACGACCTGCTTCTGAGAACCTGTGTTTTGATATGATTTCTAGGGCACCAAAGTTGTACCCCGAACTGACCCCAGTTAATTTTTCGGTCAAGAATTCAGTTGTGAGTTTCGCTGTCATCAATATAAAACTTTAGGGCAGCATATTTACAGGGTTTTTGACAGCGTAATGTAATTCGGACTCAAAAAACATCTTTTAACACCTCCTTGACTATCTGGAGTTTTCCTATCTAGGTCAGTGTCATTTTGTAGATAGCATATAGTTTGTCGATGAATCGGCTTTTTCAAAAATCCGCCGATGCGACCAGGACCGAATACTTCAAGAAAAAGAATTATTTGACACTGTGCGACAGTACTGGCAGTAACACTAGTTCTCTTTTCGGCATTAGCTATTGCTGCGGCAGGACCCATCGTGAAACATAGGAGTAGGCAAAAATTCGGGCTTTTCGTCGCCTTTGTGCACGACGCCTTTCAAAACTGAGAAACAATAAAGTGGATACTTTTGTTCATATTTGAGCTGTCAAATGCTCCAAAGTGAAAAAAGATTGCTCAGACTTTTATTTATCGACATTTGCTGTATGGACCTTTTTCGGAAACGAAACTGACTTTTAATAGCCACAACTATTTCATGCCCTCAAAGATACAAAGTGCTCATCGTTTTCTACTTTTGCATCCAATTTAAGCCTTGTAGTTCGAATTTGTTCACGGCATTATTTTGTACTTTTGTCTGATGAAGATGTAAGAAAGTGCTCAAGCATTTCCTTTATATAGGCCGCTGAGCCCGCTCAACTTAGACATCAATTGGAGACACCACACTTGCGTGCATAATTGTTCAACCTTTGGAAAGTATGCCAGCATAACAGCTCATTGTAGAACTTGTTGATCTATGGGTCGCCTAAATGTACGTTTTTGTTACAGGCTGTAAGTTTTTTTTTCGAGCTGTTTTATCGTTAGTACAATTCTATTTTGCTCAAACTTTTTTCATTTATTTTGAAATAATACCAGTAAACATAAAAAAGAATGTGCTTTGGCCAATTCAGCAAAAATAAATCAACATGTCTGCTATGGCTTTTTCATCGTCTAAAAAATATTAAATCGATCCCAAAACAGGCATAATGTACTTACACGCCTAAATCAAGTTTTAAAATAAGTTAAGCAAAAATAAAGAATCATCTTCGCCAAATTTTCATAACATTTGATTGATGCTATTGTATTAAAGAAAGAGAGTAGACACAATTATGATTGTCTGTTTATATAACAAAAGAACAGTTATGCTTGCTAATACAAATTATTTAACCGAAGAAAATTAAAATAAAAAATGTAAGGTTGTATTTTAAAATTCGTTAAGTTTGGCGTAAGAATTTAAAGGGCATAAATAATTCAATTGAACAATAAGAACGCTGGTACACTCGTACATAAAATTTTCTCCTATTTTCTAAAAAAAACATTTTATTTAGTTTTCTGTTTTCGTTATTAATTGTTATATAAAAAAAAATTATATTGTCCAATTGTTAAATACATTGTAAAAGGAATACAAATATTTTTAGAAACAAATATCATGAGCTTGTAAAATTATGTTGAAAATAACAAGTTAAAAATATATATTAAAATAGTTACTTGTATCTACTAAGTTTATAAAAGCATAGCAAGAGATTCAAATTGCTCGGTGTAATGTAGATAGATTATAAAAATATATAAATATACATACATACATAAAATTTTATGTAAAATGTAAATTAAGGAACGTAAAATTCACAACCAAGAAAACTTAAAACAAATTAAGAACAATAAGTCGTTTGTTTCGTTATTTCGTTTGTAATTTTTTTTTTTTACAATATTGTTTACACTTTAAATTTGTAATATTTTTTATACAAATTTTATTTATAAGTTTTCATAGCTTGAAAAAACAAATACATCCAAGATCTAAATAAATTAATTTGTAAGAAGATTGCAAATATATTAATGTAACAACGAAAGTAAATTTTTAAATCTAATTAAAAAAATACACAAGCAAATGTTTCAAAGCTATGTATCTACATTGATTTTGTTAGGAACAAACAAATGCAGAATTTTGTCTGTTTTTTTTTATAAGTATTTGGTAAATGAAAAAAAGACAACAAAGGTTAACACACGAAATGTCATCACCCTTTCTCGAAATAGTAACAGAAACATAAAATCAAGACCTATGCATTGTTTTATTCGCTTGGTCAAAGAGAGACGGCAATGAAAAAAAGCCCGATTAATCCGTTTAGGTGAGATCATGTTGACTAAAATTGCAGAATTTGTAAGAGAACAGAAGCAAAGCACACCCGAATTATACAGTTTGGCTAAAGCACTAGCGTTCCAATTGCAAACTGCTCCATTGTGGCAGATTCTTCAGAGTTAAGAAATGGGGACTTTCGGATACTTACTTACTTACTTTCGGACACCTAGTTTGTGTAAAACGTCAACTAGATTTGTCTGGACTAGGTATACGTACGCCTTAACTGAGTAAGTTAAGTTGTTTTTGTAGACATGTGGCTTATTTTTGAATGTTGACACTTCAAAATGTCAACTGTATTCAGTATACAGGCAGGATTCGCTTGCCTAGATTTATCGGCAACCCCTCCATAAACGTCAACTCCGAAAACTAATCACGTGACCAATTTGGGCCAATAAGAACTCAAACACATCTAGTCAGTAAGCTGTCAGATTTACTAGGTATTCGAACGTCCTTATTGTGTCAAATGATATGAGTCGCTAGACTCTGGTTTGACTTTCCCCTTCTCATTTAGCGGTCAATGACATTTGACAGTCTTTGTTATGACTAAAAACTCTGATAGCTGTTGTGTTTGACACTAAATTTCGATTTTCAGTTGGTGGTTCGATTAAGACATCTATGGGACGTTCACAGTGAACCCAACCCTAAGCTGCAGCCAAAAGTGAAGCGTAGCATCTTTCTGATTATGATAATGTCAAATTATTATTTTTAAAAACTATTTCAAACAGCGTACCAAAAGGTCCAACACATCTGAGAACAAGTTTTGTTCAAATTTGTTTTTGACTGTACCTGTCAACTTTAGACCAAACGCCAAACTGTCAAACTGTGCTATAAATTGGGATGTGACAAAACCACGTAATGCGATTTGAATTCTTGTCAACATTTGTTGGGCACATTCAAAAAACTAGATATCTTATGTCGACAAGATTTATCTGGAGCCTCAGCCACATACTATACTTATTTTTAAATTCGTACTCATTAACGAAGTTATTGACTAGACTTGTCGGCTACCTCTCCATAAACAACAATTGAAAAAAAAAAAACAGTTCACGTGACCAATTGATGCCAATAAAATCTAAAACACATCAAGTCAGCTAGCTAGCTGTCACACTTGAACTTGATTCTTGAAAGTCCCCTTTATCACAAAGCTGACTTTGACGCATACGTCAACTACAATATAACCGCTCATATATAATAATTTTCGACAAGCTGTCAAATTTTAAAACAAAATCAAGAAAACAAGCAACTACGAGCACCCCGTTTAAACGGTCCAACTTATTTTACCATAAACTTCTAAATTTTGTTTGTTTTTCTTATATAAATTGTCAAAAAAGAAATTATAATTATAACAATAATAAATCGTAAATTCGGTTGTAAAAAAAGTATTGAATAGAAATCGATCTGTATGAACAAATAAACAAAATTAAAACATCAATTATTATATACGTGTATATATGTAATATTTATTACAAAATGCGGTTTTTGTTTTATTTATATGCTTTAGTTGTAAGACATAAAAAAAAACAAATCAATGCTTTAAGTAATATTTATACAAAACAAAAAATTAAAGAAATCCAAAAAAATAAATGAAATAAAATCAAATTCATAATTAAGAAATACAATTTTTATGTTTATACATAATCGTAATGCATTCAAAATTTATCTAATTCTAAGTAAACATAAAAACAAAAACAAAAAACAGCAACACAAAAATAATACATTACTATTAAGTGAAAAAATAAAATAAAATATTATACACACGCCCTCTTCTTTAATGGGCTAGGTGTGTATCATTTCAGTTATAAATCATATCTCTTCATTATCACTGAATACATAATAGTATAACAAAAACAAAACAACAAACACTTTACTGTGTAAGCACTTAAGTAAGTATTTTCAGCCATTCATACATAATAAACAAGAAAATATGAGAATCAATTTTAAATGAAACTTATTTATCTGGGTAAATTAATATAAATATATAGACATATTTAGATGCATATTTAACAAAAAAAAAGTAAATGTTCATATTGTAGTAGAAATAACATTATTTTTATAAAATGAAACAAAAAAAAAAAAACAAATAGAAGACATTACATATACAAAAATATTTTTATTCTACAAATTATTTTGTCTGGTTATATTATCCGGTTTCTTTTAATTTTTTGTTTTTAGTCATAAAATCTAATCATGTAGATCTTTAAATAAAGAAATGAAAAAGAAAATACATTTTAGTAAAAAGTCAAAATATTTACAGCATTTTTTCCCCATTCACACATGAATAAAAACATTTATGAATGTAAGGTAATTTTTAAGGGTAAACATAAAAAAAAATCCAAATATTTATTTATATAAAGTAGGATTAAATAAAACGTGAAACTGAAGTATTTAATAAAGAAAAATTGAGTCGTACATTTGAAAATATAAAATAAACACAAAGTTGATTATGTGAAAAATAAAATACAAAAATCAGAAAAAAATGTGAAAAAAACTCATAATAAAATGCTAAAAATTACAAATATATTAATATAAAAAAAAATTGTTTTCTTTGACCTGCGACCTAAGAGCACAAACTGTGGAATATTAAATGATGTTGCCAGCGTAAAGTATAATTCTTGACAGCATTTTTTCAGCTGAGAACCCGCAACTTCGGTCGATTTACAGTTACTCAAATTAATCAAACAAATCAAATTAAGCGCCTTACAACATAGTATAATTACTACCCACTAACATTCGTTCTTGTTAAAAGGTAGTACATAACCCCGAACTCCATCAAATTCCACCACAGTTTGTAGCATTTTTTTTGTAGGTTTTTACATGTCACACAGATTCTAATTGACATCACACGGATAGGAACAGGAAGCCAAACTGCTAGATTTTTGAAAAAAAAAAAAACTGATGGGGACAGCGGCAAGAGGATTGCGAGTTGGGGGTCTCAGATCTCAGAACGGTTTGTCCATGTTTTAAGCTATATTAGTTTGTGGATAAATGAATAAACAAATTTGTTAAGTAGGCATTGTAGGAACAATAAAAGCCCAAAAATACAGATATGCTATTGCATTATTGTTTACTATCCCGCATCACAAAAACGCAAAGATCTCTCAAAATTTAGCTTGTGAAAGCTGAAAACATTAGCAAAATTTTAACAGATATATGAATTACCTACATTCTGAATTAAAAAAAATTTGCTTTTCTAGCTAGAGCTGCGTACCACACCGCAAAAGTGATTTGCTTGCTTAAATTCACTTCAGCTACATTTTGGAAAGAATTTCGTACGGGAACTAACATTTAACTCAAGCAGCGTATCTTCTAAGCTTTATAGTATAGATATAAACTAGCCGATTCACTTTGGTTTGATCATTTATCGAAGTGGGCACTGGACACTCCTTTTAATAATATCGCCTAAAAATAGAGATTGCAGAAAATGAGAAAGAGCTGACTTTAAGAAGGTAATTCAAACTGTGAGCGGCGGTAAAAAGGGAATGTTGCCAGATTCTTAACACATTTTTGGTGCCAAATACGCGCTGCATGCTGCATCAAATAGTGAGGTGTGAAAAACCAATTGAACGAAACTGGGTCGAAAGCTACTCTTCAATTAAGCTACAGAAGAACAGCTTGTTATACATTGGGGCCCGTTTCTGGGGCACTTCTTGATGCGACATCCGTTCATTAGATTTTCAATTAGATAAAATTAATAAAATAGATACCCAAAATGTTTGCAGTTTTGAAGGACACTCTGGGGAAAAGCAGATTTAATTTTTTGGTTGATTAAAAACTGAAAGGTAAACGCTTAGGAATTTTCAGAAAAAGTTTGATTCTTATGGTCTAAAAATGAGCATTTAAGTACACTACAATACCCGACTTCACTGCAGTCATCTCACAAACTCTTGAGTGCGTATGCTTTAAAAAAAATGACTGCGTTATAAAAATGCATCCTTAACCATATTTTATCTAGAAACAGATGGAAACCTTTTGTTACGAAAAACCTTTATCTGACATAAAAAAAGAAAGTAGATTTGCCTCCTGTGAGGATTGAACTCACGACCCCTGGTTTACAAGACCAGTGCTCTGCCACTGAGCTAAAGAGGCCATATCACTCCGCTGTCAATTTACCATTTTCCATCGCAGCTTTTTCTATTAATTTGAAGCTGTCAACATTCAGTTTGTAAGCCACTGTAAGCATATGTTCAAATGTCATTAAAACTGAATGCTTTTCAGTTTTTCACACAACAAAACCAAATTCAGTTGATCGAAGTGTTTCGCTCGCCGTCGTTGCCGAACAAATTGTATTCGTTGGTAGCGGTATATCTTTTGATAATTATTTTCCTCGTGTCGGTGAATTAAATTGTGCAAACAACAAACGGTTCCTTTAATCGCCTTCAATCGCGCGATCAGTGTGACCATCAGCTTCTTTCAAAAATATTCCACTTGCTCTGAAAAGTGGAATATTTATATAAATTTATATTCCACTTCAGATTTTTGTTTTTGAAATACAAATTAAAAAAAAAATAAGTAAAAACATGTTTTAAGCTAAAAATATAAAAAAATATAATTCAGTAGGTCCTATAGGTTCCAGTCATTGCAGTTGCACCACTCCCCTCATCAATCTAGGGCAAGCCCTTTCATTTGATACCCATATTGAGGGGGTTGTGAGAAAATGTATGTAATCCGTCATTTTGTAGTGGCAACCATCTTATATTTACAATGATACTGATTACATTAGATTGTATTGTCATCAGAATTAAAGGTTTTTGAAAATTTGAAAATGAATGCAAAAAAAGTACGAAAAACTATACGCACAGGCTGTGCAAAACAAACACCTGTGTGGAAAAAAAACGCGGTAGCTATGTTATTGCTGTACTTCGGTATTCGGCTCGGTAAGAGCTTTTTCGCGTAAGTTTTCATGGTGATATGAAACAAACCAACTATACTATTATGGAAAAAAAAGGAGTGTTACCAGAGCTCAAAACTTCGTGAGTTTTGCGATTTAGATGTAATAAAATCAATTTCAGCTAAGAATTGAACTTTAATTTATGGAGAATATTTTGGTATCTAAAAATTCCTTTTGGAGAACAAAATATTCCACTTTTATATGCGAATATTTTTTGGAAAAAATATATTCTCTGCAGCTTAAAAATATTCCACAAGTGGAATATTATATTCCACTATGGTCACACTGCGCGCGATAAGACGCGAAAAATAATCGCCCACACGAAATTAAAAATTCGCAAAAGCCCATTACCAAGTGATTAAAGTGTTTCCGATTTAAGTAGGTACCTACCTACTACCTACCTACGTCCCCCCTTCAATTAATAAAGTAGGTTTGTTTATGATGAGTAGTACCTACATGTGAAATAGTGATTCATTCCTGAATCCAATGTGTATCTGTGTCAAGATTAAAGTGTTTTTGTAATATCTTTTTTTCGGAAATGTAATCAATTTTGTTTAGGATTTTCGGATGACTTTTATGAAATAATGCGTGTGTCACAAGGGAATATTGATTCCCTCCTTGTTCTTGGTGATAGTTTTTGACTTTTCATGTTTTTCACATGTTGCATATTGGAGGTTCACGTTCAACTGCAATATTCAATAGTACATTAAACATTACAGTTCAATTAGCTGCCACGATTTACAAAGGTTTTGATTATCAAGGCCGTTCTGTCTACGAGACTACGTGACGTAAAAAAACCCCTCTTGGTTTTCTATCAATTGTGAACACATGCGCTTTAAACAGATCTGCAGAACTAGTAGAATATGCAACAGTTTGCATGCAGAACAAGTTCTTTTGGTTTTATTGGATGAATACAATTATTTGACATCTCAAGCAGATACAGCTGTCACTATCGCAACTCGCAAGGCAATCCTACTCCACATAGTATCTACCTAACTACTTATTTCTCATTTAAATTTTACCTATGCAACAACTGGATGACTCGTTTTATTTAATATCATTCGTTGTTATGTGCAATGTTTTTCGAATGAGTATATTATATACCCAGTCATTTTCAATATTCCCCAATAACAATAAAGATTGTGGTTAAAATTGCAGTCGTCATTCCATTCCATGTTGTTTTTTTTCGATGTTATTTTCGATATATTTTGAGATGACATATAAAACGCATAGTGTTGCCATGCTCGAGCGGAGTGTACTAGTGGATAACAAAATGATGATATCAAATTGTGACAGAACGAATGTTTTGCCGGTTTGACATTTAAGAAATGACTTACAAGTGATTTGGCATATCAATGTTGAAATAATTGATCACGAGGACACTCCTACGTATTGGCCAACTGACCATGTATTTTGACTTTTAGTTTTTTAATCAAGTGTTTTGTGAATTAAAAAAGTCTCTTTTACAAATTATACAGCTATGAACACATTGTTGTTTTACATAATTGTTTTTGTGCGTCACTATCTGGGAAGTAGGTACATCTTATAGAAGAAGCTATTGAAGATGTTGTTGCAAATATCTGCCCTTTCGTCTATACCCTCCACCGAACATTTCGTTGTCATCATAAGCAAACCATAGTAGGTATTGTCTCTGGTTATCATTACTTTGGAGATTAAAGATTCAAGTTCGATTATTAGTTCCACTTCCCAATTTTTTCTACTTCCATCGTTCGTCTAACAAAATTGAAAGGTCAAAAATAAATCTGACATATTGTGCATGTGTAAGCTAAAACAATTCTGACCTGATTTTTTTCCTTAAATTTAAAAAAAAAATTGTTATTATTTTACATTTCAAACGAATGGAAAAGACATCTATCTAAGATAGATTGTACTCTTGGACATTTGTCATACATTAACTGAAGGCGCAGTGGTGAACAAATTGCAGATCTAATTTATACCCCACCCGTTGGTTGATCCTGGGACCCTTGTTCAGAAGAAGAGCACGCTAACTATATCTTATTTCGTTTTCAATGGTGATTTTCAGATTTTGCTCTCAAAATTTCGATTTTTCGTGCCCAATTTAACACAAAATGAAAACATTTGTGTGGGATGTTGTGTGACTTAAAAGTCAGTTGTTTTTGATTGTATAATTTATGTTTATAGAATTCCCTATTTGTGAGAATCTCGTCGTCTGAAATCTTAAATGGAGACGGTTAAGTATCTTACTTAGACTGACAGCTGACTGACTTGATGATTGGCCTAAATCGGTCACGTGGAGGGATAGCAGACGAATATAGTCAATAAATTCGTGACTGAGTGCTAAGTTGACAGTTCGCATATATGTGGCTGAAGTAGAAAAAGTGACGTTTTCCACAAATGTAGTTTTTGCGTTCAGAACTCCAGACCAATCTAGTCGACTTAAGAAAACTAAGTTTTTGAATGTGTCAATTTCACAAATGTCAAATGCTGGGGTTGGTGAGAGTAAGGAAAAAAATTTCGCTAAGAAATCGAGATTCGCAAAACTGCTCTGACTTTGCGGCAAATGGAAAACGACACAACATAGATTAACGAGTGGAAAGGATAGGGGCTATCCTCCCAAAGCCTTCGGTTCTTCTACCATTGCGTCTTCTCAACTATTCCGACAAATTATTTAATTTTTGTCTGTGCTTTTTGACAAATAAATTCGGTGAAGTCTCCAAAGTATCACAATAGGCAATAGGGACGTTCAGAGCTCCAGTTTTCTAAGTCTGACAGCTGGCTGGCGTAGCGTTTCCGAATTTTTATTGGCTTATGGCGTTTTTAACTTTCTCGTATACGTAGTAAGAGAAAGGTATTGTAATCGTACAAAAAATCGAACTCGAGATTTTAATCAAATCTAACATTACGATGATAGAGGGACTCGAAAAAGTGGGTCTCGCAATTCTGTCCGTCTGTCCGTCTGTCCGTCTGTCCGTCTGTCCGTCTGTCCGTCTGTCCGTCTGTCCGTCTGTCCGTCCTTCCTGAGCTCTACAGCGCAAACGGCTGGACGGATTTCTTTCAAACTTCGGATTTGGAGTTGGTGGGCTTACAGTTCGGGGCCACTTTTTTTTTTGCACGTTAAGTGTTGCCGTTGTAACGGTATTCAGCAATTTTGAGTTTTTCGAAAACGGCTCTAACGATTTCAACCAAAATTGATATTTGGGCTTAAGTAGGTGTAACTAAGATGGCTGCATACTCAGTTTTTCGCAGAAAAATCGAATAACGGTAATATTGAAAATTGGTCATATCTCAAAAACGGTTAAAACTATTTCGACAAAAATTCATATTTAAGGTAATACGGTCATTACCAACATGATGGCAAACTTAGTTTTTCCTTAAATTATCGTTCAACGGACTATTTTTGAAAAATGTCGTTTTTTAAGACTTTATTTAATTATGATTTACTTGAAAACGGCTATAACAATTTTAACCAAAAACTATACTTGGGCTACGCTACATGGGGTCAACATGGCTGCATACCCAGTTTTTGGCTAAAAAGTCGAATAACGGTACTTTTGAAAAGTGGCCTTATCTCGAAAACGGTCAGTACGATTGCAACAAAAATTAATTTTGCATGTAATATGGTCATTCCTAACATGATAGCAAACTCAGTTTTTCTCTAAATTGCCTATAATAGATTTTTGAAAAAAGGCATATTTTGAGAATTTGTTTTTTTATTTTTTTACCTACATGAAAACGGCTAAAGCGATTTTGAACAAAATGCATACTTGGAGTGAAGTTGACGTTTTCAACATTATTGCGTCCTTCATTTTCGATTCCAACCACCGGAAACGCTGATTTTGAAAACTGTTCATATCTCGAAAACGCCATTTTCGATTTGGATAAAACTTTAAAAACCAAGTAGTACTAACATAGTTGAGCAAGATTATTTTTCGAGCTCAACATTGCAATATTTGTTACTATTTCGTACGCATTATTTTAAAAATCGGCTCTAAAGATTTTGACTAAAATGTTTATTTAAAAAAAACCATGTACTTAGTCTTATAAACATTACCGCACTACCAGTTATACCAGTTAAAATGTAATGACAACTAGTAGGTACTAGAAACTCCTTTTTAGCAAATATTTCCCACTTCTTCTTTTTTCAGCCATATTGACCATAAACCTTAAAATAATTCCAACCAATTGGAGACTACACTATCAGAAACCCCCACTTCATTTACCCCCAAACACGTGCAAATTCAAAAACAAATCTCTGAATTCTTACATCACAAACCCTACTTCAAGTCATAGCCACCTACCACCAATTTGAAAAATCTTGTTTTATAGCCTATAAACAATAATAAAAGAAAAATAAACCAACCAAACTGATGATACGAACGAGAAAGTTTCGTGCGATCCAGTCGTGCACTTTATTTATTTTAAATCCGAGAGAATTGCCCTAAAAAAAACAATTAAGTTCGTTGATAAAACGTTGACACCATGTACATCATTATATTTATGTCAGATTTGTTTTTTTTTTTGCCAATTTCTATATGTTCTCTACATTTTTATAAATTAAGAGGTCTGTTCCTTTACTTTTGTAGTAAGAATGGAAAAGACTGTCAAAATGGCAGTGGTGGGGATAAATTCTCTCACAGAGAGAGTCACTAACGAAAAAGTTAGGAAACGCTTTTGTAGTAAACTATGATTAATGACAGATGTGACAGATACTTAATTCAATAAATTTTTATTTCATATTCTCTAATGTCTACTTACCATTTTCAATACGATACAATATTTATTTTGCCGCCTGTTGATACCATTTTAATGCACAAAAAATCAAAACAAATGCAATCGAACGTCAAATAGGACAAGAAATTTCAAATCAGCTGTGACTGACAGCTTTTCCACTTCGTACACCAAGAAATTTGTTGAGTCTCTTTTACGAATTTTTCGAGTTAGGGAACGGCATTTGAGTAAAATTCGTAAGAACCTAAGGTGTTTTCATTTTATTGACCTTAACCAAATCGAAATAATTTAATTATAGTTTTCATTTCCACGCTTGTTTTCATATTTTGGGATCATAAAGCGTACAATTTCTTTCTAACAGATCAATACAACAAGGCAATCTGACATTTGACAGGAGTGTGTTGTGAGTTCAATGATCAAGGAAATTCTTAAAACTTGCCTCGTACTCTTCTGTCCTGTACCTAGAAGTGAATTTTTTTCTTCAATGAAATGACGAAACGCTCATTTGATATCCCAATTATTTTCTTCAATCAAGAACGTCATCAGATTGGAGACGTTCGGATACTAAGACTTTTCTGAATTGGATTTACAACCTTGCAAACTTGATTTGTCGACTTGATTGCCAAAGTTCCATTTTTAATATTGAATCAAAATGTTTTACCAACAAACAGCTGTACACAACTCCATAACGTTGTCGAATAGTGCAATGTTCCCCCGATTTAAGTGTCACATCATAATAATTATTTGTTAATAAAACCAACAATGAACATTTGCACGTGTGGCGCCATGAAGGAACTCAACATTCAGACACGATTTTCTTGGCTAAATTCGTCGGCTACCCGTCGGTCGCCAACATCAAATGCTTTTTCAGTTTATGTTTACTAAGGGGTAGCCGACCAATTTAGCGACGGAGTACTAAGATGACATTTCATTTAATGTCTGACGTACAAGAAGTAATATTGAAGACCAATTAAGTTTTGCGTCCAGGCACGACTGGGTTGCCTGGGCCTGAGAGCCTAGACTCTAGAGAGATAAACCGTACAAAAAACTTAAACATATTATAGGTACTTAAATAAGTGCATTTTTGTCTGAAACATATTGATTTTAGACAGTACGTATATCATAGTAATAATTTGTCAATATCGAAAATGGCGTTTTTGAGATTTAAGCAGTTATTAAAATTAGCGTTTTTGGTGCTCCCAATCGAACACTAAAAACGCAATACTTTTGATAAAATCAATTTTACTCCACATATGCATTTTGGTCAAAATCGTTGTAGCCGTTTTCATGTAGGTAAATTAAAATTATAGAAAACCAAATGCTAAAAATATGATTTTTTTCAAAAATCCATTTTACATAATTCAGAGAAGAACTGAATTTGCTATCAAGTTAGAAATGTTAATATTACCTTGGGAATGAATTTTTTGTTACAATCGTATTGACCGTTTTCGAGATATGTGCAATTTTCAAAAGTATTGTTATTGACCACTTTATGCCCCCGAAGTCAACTGAAAATTACAAATGAAATGATTACCAGCCTCCGAAATTGCCAGCCCCAAACAAGTGCTCTAAATAAGTTTTCTCTTTATTCTAGAAATAAGTTCTACAATCCCAGTCAACCCAACCAAAAAAATAATAATAATAATAATCAGTGCGTGCTATAGCTAATAAAAATGCCGAGCTTCAATAATAATTATTATCCGAAAAATTACGGCGCGAGCGGTATCGGTCTTGTGAACTTGGCCGCCCTAGGCTATTCCGATGGCGAACGTGCAAAGAAACCAGTCGGATTGTATCCATCTCTACCGTATCCGGCAGCAGCCAGCTTATCATACGTGCCCACAGCACCAACGGCTTCAAATACATCTCCGTATCCAACATCAGCTTATCCGTCATCAACACCATATCCAAGCTCAACGCCATATCCAGGATCTACACCTTATCCCACCACCATGGGAGGCATGCCAACACCATACGGCAATGCCCCCTATCCCAGTGCTCCCGCAGTGCCATCCCTTCCCTATCCCGGCGGTTCCATGTTCCCCGGAATGCCAATGCCATACGACAGTGTGTCGCAAAACTCACAAAGCTCTGGCTATGGCAGCTTGTACCCTTCTATACCATCTCTTCCAGGTATTGTTTCGACTGCTTCCAGGTGCGCCTTATGGCGGCTGGAATGTGGTTTCAATATGTTTTTCCCAATTTTTCAGATGGTGTCAACTCCTTTGGTGAATTGGATCGTCGTCAGCCAGCTACCAACTTGTATCCCACCCTAAAGGGTGACGACGATTCGGATATTTCGGTGCCATCGCAAAGCGAGGAGCCATCGGTCGGCGTACCCGAGATTCCGTTCGACACGGTTAAGGTGCCAGAAAATGAAAACATGTTTTGGGTGAGTAACTTAATTTTAAGCTTAAACGAATTTTGTTCAGAATTGCGGAGGTGTTCACAAACTTTCTTCGAAATTCCACTAAAAACCGCTTGCGTCAGAGTCTATCTGCAAATACCGCAGATGAGTCAAACATCAACAAGAGATATAGTTAATCCAAATACGGGAGGTGCCCCGTTCGTTGATTACTTTAACCACAAGTATGCTTTGTCACGGTTTGTGTACAGACAAATGAAAACCACCCCCGCGAAGAGCATGTCGTCGCCGAGAATATATTTATTTATTTAATTTTCCTTGGTTCAAGTTCAATGCCTTTCAATGTGAATTATTTGGTAGAGATTAGCAAAGTCAATCGTTATGGTCGGCCGACAACATTCAGAGATTATTTTCCCCCGCGACGCCTAAATTTAGATTTGAATCATAGCAACTGTTTTGAAGGCACTGCAACGCATTTGTTTAACTTAACAGTTTTAATCACCAATCAAAATGAGCTTGTTGAATTTGGGAAACTGCAAAAGTAATGCCAGTTAAAATAATCAGCATTCGGTAGTCGGAACATATCGAATCGATTCAGTGTTAAAAACTGGCCATATGCCAAATGCCAATTTACCAATACCAAACAGTGGATGTTGTGTATTTCGCCACTCGGCATACCGAAAACGATATAATATATTTGCGTCTGGACAATGTTGTGTATCTGTGCACTGTGCGCTTATTTAGTTTATTTCTAAATATAGACAAAACTACACAGAAACAGGAAACGGCAATGAAACACAATGAATGGCCCATAGGGGTTGTAACGTCGATAATAACTAGAGCGTTGGGTTGAGCATGCAACGGTCACTGTAAAAATACAATTCTCATACAAAGATGGGTGGAATGGGAGGCACTTTTTGACTGTCGTAAAATTTGACATCTTTATGAGAATATATTTTGAGAGCAACAAGAATTCAAAGTGCGCAATCACAATCTGAAAACAGAAGAAGAAATTGTTTGACACATTTTTTCCCAACTTCACAATGAAGATGATCTTGTACTTTAAAGGCGTGTTTTATTGAGCATCACCTACCTCAGCAAAGTGAAGTAGATAAATCCGCAATAAAACAGTCAAATTTGTGAGAAAGTGCTTTAAACTCGTGTTTTCAATTTAAGTGAGATTCGCCTATTTCCCTCTTGCTGATAATAAATTGGCTGAAAGCTCCTTACTACCAATACCAATATCATGAAAACGTCACCAGAAAGGCGACAACGTGAACTGCTGCTGTAAGGTCACTTCCACCAGGGATTGGGATAAATATTTAATGTGATTCTGTGGATCTCGGAAGTGTCAAGTAGGATGTAAAGGGTCTAACAATAGGGACTTCCGAACTTTGACAGTTGAAAGCGGTCATATTGTTGAGGCTACATCTGTCAAATTGGCTGTCATTTATTCAGTATTTTTTTTCTAATTCGCAATGGACGGACATAGCGTTCAAAGGCAATTGGAAATTGACCATAATCTTCATCGAAAAATCATCTTTAGCGATGAGGCCCATTTCTGGGTGAATGAGTAACGTCCACAAACGAAATTGTCGAATTTGGGACCATTCCAATCCAGAAGAGATCCAAGAGCGTCCAATGCATCCCGAAAAAGTCAGAGGTCGCTGTGGATTTTGGGCTGGTAACGTTATCGGTCCATATTTCTTTGAGAACGACGTTGCCAGGCCATCACCGTGTGTAGGTCTATGATTTGCAACTTCTTTTTGCCTGAATTGGATGATATGGACTGTACTAGCTACGTGCCACACAGCTCACGCCGCATTGGGAATTCTGCACAAGCGTTTCGAGGGCATGGTCAATGGTCATCTCACGTGGATGTGATGTGAACTGTCCACCGAGATACTGCAATTTGAACACGCTAGACTTTTTATTGTGAAGTTTGCTGAAGTCATTAGTCATGCCATTAGATCTTGCAGCGTAAAATGTTCCCGTCTGCAGTATTCATGGGATTTCAAGAATGAAAAGTAATTATTTTAGACGAGAGTCTGTAAAAGACCTTCGCTGAAGCATCTCTGCGGAAACACTTTTCCAAGTTCCGAGAGCTGTTACAAAAGGGCTGTCGTTTGCATTTTATAATAATTTCGTTCGGGAATATTTAACAGACTCTTTTGGGAAGTACCTTCAAATTAAGAATAGGTTTTTTTTTAGCTAAGGATTTTTCAATTTGCGGCGGGTCGACGTTGGCGGCCGTGTTGTTTTGTTTGGCGTCTATCTGTATAATTTGGTGATTATTAGTCTGTCACTGGTGTCGAAATGATAAAACTTTTCTAACAAAAGGGCAAACGTTGCAAACTTTTAAAGTCGACTCTCCAGCGTTTGGTGGCCAAATTCGAGACAACCAGTTCAGTAAACAATCAGCCAACAATAGGACAATTCGGATGTGTCCCACCCTGAGAAGTCACGGCGGACATGGTTCCTCATATACACAGACTGTTTATTTCATTTCAAAATCGACCCGTCCTAATTAAAAAAAAAAACATTAAGCAGTGGCAAAAGGGAATTCCCAGGATCCGGCGAAGTTTATTCGACGCGAATTGTATCAAAATCGAACACAAAAAAAAACTATGAAAATGTCAATGGAAGTCAAAATATGTACCTAGTTAAATACGAAACAAAAAATAGGACTACAAATTGTCTTTGAGGAGTACGGAAGAGTACCGCTGATGAAAAGGAGTACAATACTCCCATTGTAGTATGTACCCTTGGCAACGCTTACAAATATTTGTCGAACTTCAAGATGGTTTGTTTGTTAAGAGTGAGCCTTTAATATGGGTCCATAAAAGAACAGTACTGTTTGATTGTATGTCAATTATGACACATGAAAAGGACAATAGGGGAAAGTAATTATGGATAGACAAGAAATATGTTATCCCTATGTAAACGATTTTTTATGTCTGATGCGTAAGGTAAGATCGACTATCGGATGTGCTAGTAGCTAAATATAAAGAAGATGTATCTAACTTTCCGATGATTGTTTTAATCCGGTGAGTTTTTTTTTAGAGAAAGGTATCTAAGTTTTTACAAATATTGTCAACAATAATTATTAGAACCATCAAAGGCATTTTTTCCACAAAGGGAAAGGAAAGGGTACTGAGCAATGAGGCTGAGTAAAGAAGCTTTTTCAGGACAGTTAAATACTCTCGGATGTGTGTCAGACATTCTTACAATTTTGAAAGATGCAAAGTGTGGAACCCGACTTGTCATGACCATCAGTTCAAGCGGTCCACAAATTTCGCAATCTTAGAACATACCTATAATAATTAAGCTCATTTTTAGAACACTTACAAACATCGCTAGACTGACTGTCAAAACCTGGCCAATGAATGCACCATCAAATCGCTGCAGCTGCGAACCTAGTTAAATCTCCCACTAGACTAGCTCTCGAGTACATCTCTGGCATCAATTTAAGTATTTGACATCATTGACTTTCTTAACTTCACACGTTAGTTAAGGGGTCCAATTTCATCTTCTTAGCTTTAGTGATAATTATTTTTCAACCAACACATATAAAAATGAATCTTATTAGGAGAGAACAAGAAGAAAGTCAAAGTTACATAAACACATAAATAAAAATACTTAGCAATTTTACATAGGACCAGAAAAGAGCTCTCATAGAACCAAGTCCAGAAACATTCAAAGTAACGCTAAAAGTGTACAATTTAATTTGTAAATGTGATACCAGCATATAAGTAAGTAAGTAGATACCAGCACCATCTTGCGCTTTTGAAGCATCGGTGAATATTGACAGCAGTCTGTTTTATATGACATCTTGTTGCATCTATTCCGATCTGTCCAGTGTAGGGTTGTTAAAACCTATATTTAAGTTTATTTCGGTAAGCAACCGATTTGTAAGCTTGGGAAAATGTCGTTCCATCATGAGTACGTGTTAACATGATTAACAGCTGTGTGCTAATTGTTTGACGAATTTATCAACTGGGAGAAAATAAAGCATGATTAAAAGTGTCACTCTCATTGTTGGTCCTTACTCCTTAGTGCCAACGTGGTGCTGGTCAACTGATCTTTCCACTCGCATTTATTGCAATTTGACTCCGAGGTGGGGACTCGAACAATTACCCCATAAAACAGGATTGGATTTAATACCGCAGTAAATTTAACCAACGCATAATATTTAGTTGAGTCAAAATAAACTTTTAAAGCAATCACATACAATATAATTATGATGTTTTAGAAGTAACGCAAATGTCATATCATAAAGTATAGTCTCAATGGCCGCGTCCCTCTGCCCGCTAGACTTCAAGCTCAAAATATCCCAGATTATGGAACGCTCGCGCTAGAACTCTAGCGCCAGTGGCAAATTTTGTAAACGTTTGAACTATTTTCCCTTGACTGGTCGTTTTGTTATCTCTCAATGCAGCCGGTAGTTTTGCGCTAGATTGAGAAATGTCAATTTTTTCTATACGAAGCTTGACATGCCATTAGTCATCTAGCGGGCAGTGGAACGCGGCCAGTTATAACAATGTTTCTAGGAAATGTAAGATTTATTGTGTATAATTTCCAAAAAGAACAACAAGTCCGATGTAAAAGTTACTCCGAAATGAAATCGGAATCCGAAAAACACTCCCAATTTTCAATGACGTTTGGAAGTGTTGGTTTTTTCTCGGAGTAGGTAATAGTACAAAAGTATTGTTAACAAAGTTTCGTTTTGGATGGCAACACTTATCTGTTTCTATTTCTCCCATCAAAACATCGCATTTTCCAGCTGTCATCACAGTTTAAAAGCCACTGCCTATTGAACAAATATTTTGAAGTTTCGCTTTTGCAGACGTTGAAAAATCAACTTTTGCAGAAATTCTAGTTGTGAGTTGTTTCTTTTGACGTTTGCCCGCGATTTAGATTTTTCTTCCAAATTAGAAAAAATAAAATAAATTGGTATTTGTCTGCCTTTATGGGCAAATAAAATTAAACAAAAATATATTTTTATCAACTGCACAAAAAGCAGACACAACGAAGAAAATACAATTTTAAGTGAATCCTCGGTGCTGGTGCGTATAATTGTTGTTTTTATATTTTCAACAAAATTGTGTGAACTCGATTTTTGGAATTTTTTTTTCCTTGGTGTCTCTTGTTGTTGTTGTTAAGGTCAATTTATGTGTGAAATCCGAAATGTGGTGATGTCACTTAAATAAAAAACGTTTTAGAAAATGTATTTCAATCTGCTAAAAATACTCGAATTTTGCTGTGAAAAATCTTGGGAGAAAAACAAATCGTTCTTCTTGTCATCATAACCGTAGGAGCTGGCTGCGAGTGGTTATAGAGGAGACACCCTCTACTTGCGACCTATTGTTATTATTATTAAATTGTGCCAAGATAAAAGTAATCTAGCTCGTTAGGCAAGTTGGTTGTAGATTATAATCACAACAATAGTAGGACTGTTGTACATTTTATATACTACTAGATGAGTCGTGTCATTCAGGTGTGTGTGTTGAAACTTAATTGATAGCGATATGATGTCATCAAATCGGCGACGCACGGCTTCCATTCAAATTGTGGAACTTAGCACATTCGTCGGAAGAAAGAAACCTGAATAACAAACATTCTCATGATACTGATACATCCAATGGCGGTAGCATGGAATGTCTTGATTATGGGTTCGGAGAATCAAAGAAACTGCTGGAAGTTTGAATCAACAAACGGTTTGCTATTTGAGTCATCTGAGGTGTAAACTGGAAAAACAAATTGGATATAATTAGTTGATGACTGATATTTATGTTGCTATCATCCAGAATTGTGACTGAACCAGGTCATGTGGTGTTGTTCTGTGCAATTGTACATACGAATGCAACCTTTTTAGTATTCAGGTTTGCTTCGAATGCTGGCGGAAGTCACTATCTACCACACATATGTGTATAATATTTTTTGCATGTAGATGGTGTACCGACAGTTAAGTTCAAACTAGTACCTCCCGTTCTTTCATGTTTAACGCCTTAAATCGTTTCTACTTGTCCTTTTGTTATGTTAATAAAGAGTTTTGGTAGTGTTCAATCAGAACAGGCTTTGAAGCATTTGTTGGGTACTACCCCTGCAACATTACACACTCCGTGTCCATATGTAATATCCTGATCCGGACATCAATCGTTACATTTTCATCATGCTTTCTTGCAGAGCAGCATAAATGCTGTCAAAACAAACGTCTTCGATCCGTCAGCGCATATTCCATTTTACTTACCAAATTTTGAAGCTCAGTCCTGCAGGGTCTGTCAAGCTGATTGGCTCTCCTAGTCGTTTCATGATTTGCATCAGCAAAAAAGCAACACTGATCAGCACTAAGTAGCCATCTTTGATAAGAAACTCTCTTTCATCAATCACCAGAGGGTCGGCATACCAGCTAGTACTAAACACGATACTAGATGTCGGGATCCCTCATCCGACACTAGGGTTGTTTCCGAAACTAAACCGAACGTAATCTATTTTCCAAGAAGGAGTGTGAATATTTAACTTGGGGCCTACTATGTAATTCGATTCTACTTTCGATTCTATTCGAAAGTTGTTCCGATTCTACTTTGAAATAGAACAGTTCTGTGTGGAAGTATTGCATAGTTGGCCCCCAGGAGCCGAAAGGTTTTCAAAGCTGCCGTCAGATCGTTTGACCATGCATCAGCCTACAAGAGTGCACATTTTGACTGCTTATTTTTTAGTCTCACAAGTCTGTAATCTGTATTACCTGCAGTGTTTTTAAATTTAACAATGGAATCACTTGAAATTGTCCAACTAACAAGAAGAGTGCGAATAGAGTCAAACACCAAAGAAACATCAATTGCAACTACAACTGTGTACAATTCTTGAGAGATTTCTTCTCGACTAAAACATATCAGACGAAGAAAACAAAGACAAGAAAAGTGAATGCCTCGCTTGATCATTTATATCACTCATTATCTTTTAAAGGTGAATGTATACCTAGATTGGTTTATGTGGGTAGAGTTATCGATTTAAAACAAAACACGAAAAGAACACACTGCCCAAATATGGAATGGCTTCAGTTTTAAAAACGCTGGCCTACTTGAATAACAATTCTTATCGTCTATTCTACAGCATCTTTCACAATTTCTCCATTTAAATATTGTTAGTTCGTTACTTCCACGATCGTCTTCGTTTGGGTTATATTTAGCTCCCTCATGTTGATCATTATGTTTCTGTTCGTAACCTTAAAACAAGTTAATGATCGTAATCATACTATCTAAGGCGTATCAAGAAACGTGTTTTTCTGGCCGGCAATTCGGTCTCAATTTTGTTGCCGAAAACAAGTTTTCTGCGTTTGTATTTAGTAACTTGTATTAACGTCGGATTTATGTAACTTTTAATGGTGATTATGATTCGCCGCTTATTCTTTTCTTGTTCCTATTGTAAAATTGCTGATAGTTGTGTGAAGCTCAACGAAATAAAACTACGCAATTTGATTAACCAAAATGAGAATGCTGTTGTACTTAAAGCCCTCATCATCCATGTCTCAGAATAGAAACGATAATAACTCATACTTAAAGTTGTAGAGTTTTCTGTAATAGTCTCGTTAATTTACTGTCACTCGATTTGTCAGGCATTTTCAGCCATCGCTTTAGAGAGGAATTCAATAGAGCTCACCTGAGACGCTTACCTCTTTATAGAACGGCATTATTTAATAGCAGAAAAACGAATCTCTCCTACAAAAATCCATTCCTTTGTACTCTCCGTCATAGTGTTGACCTTTATTCCGCATCATTCTTCTGCAGGCGCCATCCGGTCAAGGTTACCTCAAACTTGTTCAATAGTTTGCAAAGCTTTTCATTTAATCTCACACAAATAAACTTTGGCGTTTAGTCAAGTGAGTGTCTGATTTTTGTTGATTCGTACACATCCATGGAGTCCTTGGCGCTGGCCAGTTTTCCATGACATACTTAAGGGACAATTTCTTCGGAATACTTGTTCAATACTTTACTTAAACCAGATTGCTTGTCGTTACGTAGTCGTTATGCAGTAAAGATGCATTCCTTGTTCGAATTGGTATATTTATCTGTAGTAGGTATATACCTTTGCATTTATGTAGTTGAATTCAACCTCTTTTATTGATCGCAACTTTTGTGTGGCCGCACATTTCTTTGCCATCGTTAATTTATTTATTGTTCGTTATTATGTGTTTCATGGGAACGCTTTCATTAAAATGTCGTAGGTCACTTATGAATTCTTACTTAACAGTAAGTGCGGTTCTATTTCATGATGATTTAAGTACAGAATTAATTTTTCTCCTGTGAATTGTTGTATCATGAATGATAAAATACTTCTCTCGGAAAAGGCGAAACTATACAAAAAAAAACATGCTGGCGACCATTCTCGTCGTGGTGAAGTAAAAAGTCAATGCACGCGAGTAGAGGGGGACCTCAATTAAAGGTAGAAGGTTAGCCAAATTCGGGAGGCGCATTGGTTGAGGCTTAGGTCAACCCGGACTGTAGTGTCACCTAAGGAAATAAGTTGTTACACGCTGCAACCCTTTCAAACAAGTTGACATTGAATTCTGACAAAAATATTTCTTTTCTTTGTTGTTTGTGTTTAGGGCTTCTTAAGAAGGGACAATTTATCGAAGGACATTGCCGAGTTAGAAAGCGAGGGACTTTAACCCATTCAAAAAAAACGTTCTGACAGATCGATTATTAAGAGGTATAGCACTGGACCTAGAACTTGGTACACCAGCTTTAATTTCCCGTAATGTTGAGTACTCTGTCTCTAGTTTAATTTTGAAGAATCAATCAGTTGTATATGACTCCAGATTTGTCAAATACTGCTCGGTCAGTTGCTTTTTTGGTTTGTAGATCAGTATTGTGCGTTGTGCCAGACTTAGAGCAGAATTCTTTCTCTTAAAATGATTTTTCGATTTTATCTGTTATTGTGATTAATTGTCGTATCAAATCTGGGTTCTGAGATTCAAAGGTACTGTTCATTTGCTCAACATGCCCGAGTCAATGTAAATTTGAATCAGTTGGCGTGTTTTACATTTTTTGAGCTTTAGTCACATTTTGATACAGTTCGTGCATTTAAGCAGGTATTGCGTGTTCATTTCAGCAAATGATGTGTTTGCTTTTCATCTTATCGTCCAACACTGTGTCAAAGAACTGGCGATAATGTTCGAAAGAGCATTAATTTGGTCATCCAATTGTGGAGTATTGAACCAGTTTGTTTCGTTTCTAGTTTCTATGGTGTTTTTGGTAGAGTTGTGTGTTTTGCGTGTGAGTTGCAATTCACATTGGCGTGTATCGAGTCTGGAAACGGTGTCTGTATATTATTTGATGTGATAGTTATCACAATCAGCGCACTGTACGCAGGAGGTACTGCATTACTGCTACTGGCGGCTTTGATTGCGAGTGTCTTTCAGGTTAAACCCTAACATACCTACATAAAGTTTAATTATACCGTACTGCATGCCACACACATTGAGTTTTAAATAATTATAATAATTACTCGACAGCACGGGCAGCCGTATATAATCAAAACCAAAACGTTTCTGTAGAGTAACCTGTGACTAGAGCTCATTTGAGGATTCCTCTCTACTCAAAACCACTGGGACACCTACTTAATTGACCCAGCATAACATTGTTGAATGTCATACAATGATTTTTCGAAAAACATCAAATGATTGGGGAGTTTGTGCTCGGTTTCTTACTCTTCATGTATTTATGTACCTTGTACCAATTTAATAATAATAATGAAAGTGAGGGTTCAGTGCACTGCGAACTTATGGTCTATTGCGCCTTTGTACCAGTTTAGTTACTGGTTTAATTCATGGGGATTTCATAATTCATCAACGATTTGCATTGTTACCAAAGTCATTTTGATTTTTTAACCCATGTCTCTTAACCCAAAAGAATAAGTTCAGTACTTGTACTTGAAATGTGTTTTCGTGGGAATGAAGTGGATCTAGCTAATATGTATTCATTGACTCATCTCAATGTGCCTTCGAAATGTGCGTGCAGTTTGTCATCCAATTGAATTTAATAAAATGCACTTTTTCCATTTTCTTGTGCTCATAAATATTTCATTTCCCACTTCACTTGATTCGACATAGTTGTTAGACGGAAATAAGTATCTTCTCATCTGGCAGCTGGCGCACATCGATACATAATTGAAATTCTGCAAAAGATCACATGTATGTATTATCAGATGTGAAACAGATGTGTTTTTCGATGGCTTTGTTTGGTTAAATTTAATATAAATAGCATTTTATCCAGATGCCTAATCCTTTCTAAGAACTAGCCTGCAGTAATGTGCGCAATTTAAATCAAGAATTTCAGACTTCGTGTTGCAAGAGCAAGGTCGCAAGACTTTAAAGTTATTGACATTGTCGACGTTGTTGGCTGTTTTACAAAGTGAGCGGTCTTCTCATTTACTCACTTCATTAAAATTGTACAATGCCTTGACCCTTAACTTATTCAAGAACAAACAACATGACGCAGGCAAATAAAATCATAAAACTATAACTTCAAACATCTAATAGGCAACAAAATGTGACATGAAAATTAGCAACAAAATGGGATTAATTCAAATAAGGCTAACTATCATTTCGGTTAAATAACTTGTTGCGGTTTATACTACAAAAAGCTGAAAACTGTTTCGAGTATAAGCTTCCAAGAAATGTTTAACAAATTCGACAAAAAAAACTTACCCTCTGAATGTGGGCATTCGCATACCTTATTTGGATAGCGCATGTAATTTGTTGTTCTGCTATATTGTCACGTTAATTATTGTTTTCAACGTTCGTGACGAAAGTAATGTAGGGAGGAGTGAAATATTAGGTCATCCATTAATTTGTAACTTATCGATTGTCCAGAAACAAAACCTTAATTTATTTTCAACATTCGTCAGGTGCTGCTGCTAGAGATGCTCTCTTCATAATTCATAAAGAAAATGTTGGCTCGATATTTTTCCTCTCAATCAACAAGGTGAAATGTTTTGTACTACTTGTGTAAGCACACAAAATCGAAGTTGTCTGCCTTAAAATAGAGTGCAGATCAATTAACTGAAGAATGAAACGGTATGGCCAGCTCAAAATGATTTCAATGTCCAATGGGAGTAGAAAAGCTAATAGTTGATTGAACACGTGTAACTCATACGGATTTTGAGTTCGTATCTCTATTTTTTAGAGGGAGAGTTGAATCATCTATTAGATAGCTGTAGGACTATTTGGGTTAGAAGGGAACTATTTGTTTCATATGTGTAGCTGCTGAGTTATTGACAGTGCGCTATGCAACGAGACGATCGTCATTTGATGCCTATCAATTGATTTTGACGCGAATTGATAAGTAGTTTTAGTGTTGGCATTCAAAATAGCAGTGGAATGTTCTTCGAAAGCAATATTTGTAGTGAAAACAAATGCTCTCGTCCCTTTCCAAATAGAACTTTAAATTGTTCCCTCAACATTTTTTTTTTTTAAATGCAATACATACTACATTTTGATTTAATTTTCTTTGACTTATGTCGTTTTCCATTGGGACCACTAGAAATCTTTTTCAGATCTCAGATTTTACCCGGCAAATGGAACGTGCAAGTTTGAAAACAAACTTCCTAAATTGACGTAAAACTGCTGTGCAAAGTGTATTGGTGTTATTGGCAGTATGTGTAGATCTGAAAAAATATCGAGATCTGCAAAAAGTGCTCCGAATCGAGAAAAGATTGATTTTTTTGCCCAATGGAAAATGAAAAGTGATCAAAAAAAAGATTGATTTTTTTTGTCCCAATGGAAAACGACATTAGAATATTATAGTTTTCAGCCAGCGAGTTGTCCGTGTCAAAAAACTGACTGCTTGTACTGAATTCCTTCATTTATACGATACGCTGTTGAAAGTCAGTTAAGCGTTGTTTATAGGTCTGTTCCTTTACTTACGAAGGAACTTTTACTTTTACGAATTCTTACGCATTTTACTTAATTGTCGTTCATTAACTCGAAAAATTCGTAAAAGAGAGCGGCTTCGAAAGAGCAAGATATTTCCCTCTGATGAGAACCTTACCTTTCGAGTTCACAAGAAAAGAAAAAAACAGTTTACATTAAAAATTAAATAATATTTTTATTCATGTGCGCTTCGTGCGGAGGTAAAGAAAGAACTAAACTTTATTCGTAAAAGGAAAGATACAAAAAAAAAAAAGAATAAGAGGTAGATGCATGTACACATACATAGATGCATGTACACATACACAGATGCAAAAATGGATTTACAAACACATTGGAATTATCAACACCCTTCCTCAATGTGAACCTCTATAAATATTTAATTACATTTAACATTAATTAATTTAAACTCATTAATTTTACAAAATGATAATGCTTCTGTTTCGACAGATTTTTAGTGAGTACATCGGCTATCATGTTATTTGTTGAAACGTATTTCAGCTCGATGTCGCCATTTTGAATTACCTCTCGAACGAAATGGTGCCTGATGTCAATATGCTTTGACCTGGCATGGTAAACAGGATTTTTAGCCAGATTTTGTGCGCTGAGATTGTCACCATATAAGATTGTCGGTGAACGGGAATCACCACAGCCGATCTCAATGATGAGACGCCTTAGATGCAGCGCCTCTTTTGTAGCTGAAGATAAAGCCATATACTCGGCCTCTGTGCTGCTCAAGGCCACACAATTCTGTTTTTCAGATTTCCATGAAATAGGGCCGCCTGCTAAGAAAAACACAAAGCCTGTGTATGATCTGCGATTGCTCACATCACCACCCCAGTCCGCGTCCACGTAACCTTCAAGCGCCTGTCCACAAGCACGATAGTTTAGCTTCATGTCTATCGTTGATGCTAGATAACGCATTACATGCTTCACAGCTGTGACATGTTCTCTATGCGGGTTGTTGTTTCTTTGCGCCAACTTGACAACTGAATGGTATATATCGGGCCTCGACGTCAAAGCTAACCACATCAACTCACCAATAGTTGATTGATACGCTTGCGGATCTTCACTCATGCAACTTTCGCTATCACATGCCACCTGGAAACCTGCATCCAATGGCGTTGCTGCAGACCTGCACTGTTGCATGCTGTGGCGCTGTAACATATCCTTTATATACAGCATCTGGTTCATCGAGATATCGCCTACGTCGCCATCACGCTCAATTTGCATGCCCAAAAACATCTGCAATGGGCCCTTGTCGACACACTCAAATTTCATTGCAATCATTGACTTGATTTTTAAAAGGTCTGTCTCGTTCTGGCATGCTATAAGTAAATCATCTACGTAAATTAGTATCAGACAAAGATTACCTTTTATATCTTGCTTATATAGACAAGGCTCGTTTTGGCATGGAGTAAACCCAATATCGCATAGGGTTGCGCTCAACTTAGAATTCCATTCTCTTCCGGCTTGTTTCAATCCATATATCGCTTTGTTGAGTTTTAACACCTTCTGTCCACACGAATTGTCTGCGTACCCCTCAGGCTGCTTCATGTAAACCTCATCGTTTAAGTCACTATTGAGATATGCCGTGCAAACGTCCATTTGATGTAGATAAAGCTTCATCTCAGCAGATAGAGCCAAAATCATACGTATCGATTCATACCGACACACAGGCGAGAATGTTTCGGTATAGTTAACACCAAATTTCTGCGAGCAGCCCTTTGCTACCAGACGTGACTTGTAGCGTTCAATACCGCCACTGCTGTCCCTCTTGATGGTGTAAACCCACCTGCAACCAATCGCCTGTTGGCCCTTGGGTAGATCTGCCAATGTCCATGTGCCATTTGCCACCAACGCTTGATATTCTTTGTCCATGGCCGCCTTCCAATATGAAGCGTGTTTACAGCTGTTTGCTTCATCGAAAGACTGCGGCAACGGAAGCTCGTCTACATGCATCGCGTTTAAAACATTGTATACCTTTTTCGGACGCCCTGGCTTTCCTGTTCGAACCAACTTTGGCCTACCTGGACCGATTTTTATAATCACTTCCTCTGGCTGCTTCGGCTCTTCTGCGCTGGCGTAGTCTTCGCTCGCGGATTCGCTGTCGCTGATGGATCTTCCTTCATCCTGCGTGTTGTCATCACATTTCAATTTAAGCTGCGCCATACCCGTTGGTGAGTTTTCTACTGGTATGTCAAATATTATCTGGTCGCACATTTGTCCTTCGCCACAATGTTCATCAAACAAAACATCGCGCTTTTCAACAACTTGATGTTTTTCTTTATCGTACAGTCTATATGCTTTCGACACTAACGAGTATCCCACCAGACGATACTCCTTGCCCTTTGCTTGAAATTTACTGTGACGAGTTTTATCTAAGCCAACGGCTACTGAACCAAAAATACGCATATTTTGCACATTGGGCTTTTTGCCACTCCACGCCTCAAAAGGAGTCATACCAACTAAGGCTGCAGTTGGTGATCTATTACGTATATAGCACGCTGTTTGTACTGCCTCTGCCCATAAAAACTCTGGCATATTAGAGTGCACTAGCATACACCTAGCCATCTCAACAATAGTACGATTTGCCCTTTCCGCCACGCCATTCTGTTGTGGGCTGTACGGAACCGTAAGTTGACGTACTATGCCATTCTGTTGCAAAAATTCATCAAACCGCTTGTTTATGTACTCACGTCCGTTGTCGCTACGTATTGCCTTTATCTTGCACCCGGTCTGCCGCTCTGCCATATTCTTAAACAAAAGAAACTTTTCATATACCTCATCCTTTGTTTTAAGGAAATATGTAAATATGCGTCGAGACATGTCATCGATGAAAGTCAGGAAATACAACGACCCACCCAGAGACCGCTTCTCGAACGGCCCACATACATCTGTATGTACGAGTTCTAATTGTCGCTTTGCTCGATTTTCTGATGCGGATGGAAACGGTTGTGTGTGTATCTTACTCTTCATGCATGTCCTACACTGTAGACATTCTGAGAAATCAACGTTGTCTATACCAAGCACCATCCTTTTCTTTGCAAGATTCATTAAACTGGTTATATTTAAATGACCGTATCTATTATGCCACACTTCAGCGCTAGACTGCGTCGCACCAAAACATAGGTTGCGTTTGCCTTCGAACACAAAAAGTTTATTTCTTTTCTGCGCTCTCAATATCTGCGCACCTTGTTGACTTACAAGCGCATTCTTGTTGTCAAACAACACCGTGCAACCCCGTTCAACGGCGCGACTGACCGACACAAAGTTGCCCCTCATACCAGGAACATACAAAACGTTTTCCAACTTTAATTCGCACAAATCGGTTCGAAGTATGACGTCTCCTCTGCCTTCTGCTCGTATTGTTTTGTTGTCCGCTAACACTACATCCTCTGTCTGTGAAACGTAATTCGTAAAAAGGCCGCGTACACAACACATATGCATAGTCGCCCCGCTATCCAGGCACCAGCTTGAACTTTCCATGTCGTACTTATCTGCAGCTGCAAGAAGGGTAAACGATCGTTGTTGTTGAGTTTTCGGCGGTTCTCTTTCTTCTTTGGCCTTGTTTTTGCATTGATTCTTGTAGTGGCCACGCTGCCCACATTTGAAACATATAATTTCCCGTTTTTCTTTTTTACGTGTCGTCTTTGTGTTCACATGAAATGCCTTCTGCTCGTTGCTATGTGTTGGTTTTTCTTCGTTCTCTCTTCGCTCCCCCATCTCCAGCAACTTTATCTTTAATATTTCAAGGGAAGGCAAACTGTCGCGCGTTTCCATCGCCATGACGAAATTCTCGTATTGCTTTGGCAAACTTGATAGCAGTATTATTACCACTAGTTCGTCGCTTAGCTTAATATCCACTTCAGCTAGTTTGTCAATCGTCGAACAAAATGAATTGATATAGCTGGACATAGCTTCTCCATCTGCCATCTGCAAACCAAGCAACTTTTTGTATAGCGATACTTTTCTTACCGGTCCACTCGGTTGATAGACATCCTTGAGCTTTTTCCAAGCACTCGCTGCAGTCTTGCTTTGCTTCAGGTAACATAACTGTGATGGCTTCACGCTCAAAGTAATAATTGCCAACGCCTTTTCATCAATTAAATCCCACTGCGCCGTTTCTGTCACCGGCCGCACTCCTTCTATCACCTTCCACACCTCTGCGTGCACCAACACGCTGCGCATCTGAATGCTCCAGGTGTCATAGTTTCCGTCATCTAACTTCTCGATCTGATACATGGAAGTCATGATCACAGCGCACAATTCGTAATAACCGCGTAACTCGCGAAATTTTTTTTTTTTTTTGTTAAATAAACTACTTTAAACACTCTTGTGAATCTCGCCCTGGGCCCATAACCTGATGAGAACCTTACCTTTCGAGTTCACAAGAAAAGAAAAAAACAGTTTACATTAAAAATTAAATAATATTTTTATTCATGTGCGCTTCGTGCGGAGGTAAAGAAAGAACTAAACTTTATTCGTAAAAGGAAAGATACAAAAAAAAAAAAGAATAAGAGGTAGATGCATGTACACATACATAGATGCATGTACACATACACAGATGCAAAAATGGATTTACAAACACATTGGAATTATCAACACCCTCTTACCAGATTTTACTCAACAAATTTCTTTGCGTAAGAATTGAAACAACTGTCAGTCGCCTGAAAATTGACAGCTGATTTGAATTTGTTATTTTATTTGGCATTTTGGTGGATGAACTTTTGCATAAGTTTCCCTCTCTGAGAGAAAATTCATCCACTCCACTGTCATTTCTACAGTCTTTTGCATTTTTACTACAAAAGTAAAAGAACAGACCTTATGACCAGTAGCTCGAATGGAAGGATACTTTTGGGGATAAATGGGAGGGGATGTGTGTTTTTGGTGCGATGTCAAAACTTTCTTGGAGTTTATATTTAATCTGACAGACGAATGCTTTTGGAGGTCAAACTGATTGCTTCTATAGGGAGACTGTATATTAATTCAAAAATCCCTTGCGCAAAGTATGAAAAGAGTTGTTTGAATTACTTAAAGCTTTAACACTGCTGTTCTTATCGCAATGTCAAAGAAATATTATTCGAAGTAAATTAGACTTGATTTGGCAAGGCAAGCTGGCAGCAGGGAAGGGTAGTTTTGCGCCTACTGTTACATCGATCGATACAATACAACAAAATCAAAGCTTGGGCTTGTCGCATGGATGTCAAAACATGGGTGATCTCTTCAAAGATCACACAATGGATCTATCCAATGGTGGTAAGGCCCATCGTTGCTTTTGTTTCCTTGGTATGGTGGAACAAAGTCACCCCGAAAACCGCCAACATGAAGCTCAAAAAGATAAGGCATTTTCAGAGCAATATGGACCTGTGCCAAGGCTGCTATAAAAGCCCTAAGACTACTAACAACCCTCTGCATCTTCATCCAAAAAAATATGCAATACTCAGCTAAGGAAGTTTAATTTAAACGAAAAAGATAGACATCGGTGATCACACGGACCTGATGACCCTTCTGAGATTGACTAACAGAGAAGCATGGGTTAACAGCTCCTCAAACTGTCTAAAACTGGTGGGTATACGGATTGTTCGAAAATGGACCAGTTTTTTTTTTTTTTAAATTCCCTGCCCAATGGCTGACACTGCGACCTAAAAGATATATTGTATCAAAGAGGGGTTGTTTAGACTAAGAGACTTCCCTAGTGAAGGCCAGTATATTCTTAGTAGCAGAGTTTCTTTGTATCTCTGGTAAGAGCATATTGTAAAAGGTAAGTCTTCTTAACCAAAATCTGCATTCTGTC
This sequence comes from Cheilosia pagana, assembly GCA_936431705.1. Classification (NCBI taxonomy): domain Eukaryota; kingdom Metazoa; phylum Arthropoda; class Insecta; order Diptera; family Syrphidae; genus Cheilosia; species Cheilosia pagana. The sequence goes on along the minus strand of OW386170.1, from coordinate 20,528,626 downwards.
TCCAAGTTGTTCAAGTTGTCAAAATGATATCTGAAGCCACAGTGGCCTCTGAGAAAGCCCACACTCGCTTTCTAATATGTTCCTTATTGAATTTAAGGACTTTCCTATAGGAGTAGGGTCTTAATATTCTTTTGGATTGTCTTAAACCCGGGACATTTTCCCAGGGGCTTATGCGGAATTGTTGTACCCACTCGTTGCTAAGCCCTTAAGCAGTAGCCCAGTTGACTCGGCCCAGCTAGTTTATCCGCAGCAATATTTTGATGACCAGGTCCCCATTCAAGCCTTCCCCCGTTATGTTTGGATAGGGTTTACCGGGCATCATGGTAGCGCTTTACTGTTTTTGAGTCCAATCAATTGGACGATAGGGCCTGTAAGGCTACTTGACAATCTGAGAAGATTTGTATTTTGGCGCCTTTAATTTATATTTTTGAGTTTGTAACTGCGCTGATCTTAATGGGATGGACTTCTGCCTGCAATACCGTGCGACATGTTCCCCTGGGTTTTAAGACTAGGGAGCACCCACTCCAGACTCCATTTTTGATCCGTCAGTCTACCAAACCAAACTAGGATGGTTTTACTTGGATTAATGCATAGTTCTTTTAGTACACCAGGCAGCCTTTTGCTGCTGTCACTGAAACAGATTCTTTCACGGAGGAGTAAGTTATTATTCGGCTTTCTAGGTCGAGTTTTCGATACCTTTACCAACAACACAACGAATGCATATCACATTGGGAGAGCATCCTAGGCCGAAGACATGTCAAACAAGTTATTCAGCCCTTCAACAACAATGGAAGAAAGATTTTAAATTCTCGCAGGCACCAACTTACTTTAGGCTAGATCGCCTAAATATGACTCTTCGGAGTGCCGCTTACGTCTCGAAAAAATTGAAACAACTGAGCATATCATGTGTGAATGAACACCTCTTTTTTGGTATGAGAAGGAATTTCTTCTTCAGGGAAATAATGATTCCAGAAGATGTTAAGATCTCCTCTGTTGGATGTATCATCTAATACCCTTAGAACCTGTATGACCTCTTGGCCTCATATCGCAGGTCAGAATTAAAAACGTACAACATTTATAAAGAGTCAGTGCCAAGACTTTCAAGTGTCCCGCACTTGAACTACTAAAATCGTTCTGGCCGTTAGTCCGTCAAGCGACCACTGCTATCGACGAGTTTTCTGTTGTTGCTGTTCACAATGTCTTCCAACGGAATGCCAAATTGTTGCCATTACGTTAATGTGTTTTTGATTTTCCATCGCCTGCCGCCTTTTTTCAATGGCATATCAACACGTCTAACGATCATAACAAAGCTGGCTATTTTTTGCATCACCTCGTTCATCGTGGATCATATTTTCGAATCTTGAATGAAATTTGTATTTTATTTAACGCCGGCACACATTTTTGCATGCATGCAAATCTGTTACAGCGTCATCAAGTTACACGCGGCGTTTGAATTGCACATCTGGAATTCACCAACAAAAATAGAAACAAAATAAAATAGCGTCATACGAAAAGGGGAAATATATATATGTACATCCCTAGATGGCTTTAACAACGAAAAAAATCCAATTTATATATTCATTTCGACAGAAACTCGTTTTATGTTTCATCTGGCATATCGTCGGTATTTAGCTTTCGTTTAAAATGTTTAGCACGTTTGTCTATTGAATTTTATAAATTATTGTTGTTGTTTGAGGGTCGGCTTTTTTAACTTTTTTGTGTGTGTGACACCAAATGCTTCAATTGGATAAACTGCATGAACTGTTTAGACCTTTGCCGCTAACTGGGTGAATTGTTTATTTTTCGAACACAAAAGAAACTAGATCGCCAAGTAGCTTTCAATAAATAAATTAAAAAAATATTTAATCAAACAAGTCGCTTTGTGTTTGATTATGTTTAAGAGGTTTAGTGGCGGACTTCAATTTTTTATTTTAGTTTCTGAGACAAGTTTAATACGGCACGCCAGAGGCTGTCATAGCTGCTGGCAAATGCAACGTGCTTGTACACCAGTTTCCAATGTTTACCATTCACGTAGTTCTATTGATAGTTATGCAGCTATTTTGTTTTATTTACCAAGCGTTAGAAGTAGGAGAGTGATTTAATGTAGTTCATTAGAGACGGCAAATGTCAATGGAATTCCCATCAATTATCTCAACATTTTTAAAACACCGCCAGTAGTCTGATTTTGCAGCTGTTCCTAAGCATTGTTGTATGCAGGAAATAAGAAATTATTTTTGAAAACCTAAGAGAAATTCAGAAAGATGACGCATCAGGGGGATTTTTTTAAGTCCAACTTGTGATGACAGCGCTTGGCATTAACGTAATTAAAAGGCGTTTCCGGGATTTTGTATTTAGTTAAATATGTTTAAAGGCACATTTATTACCAAAAGAACACAGAATGTATGTCATTTGTACGAAGGAAATATGTACGATTCAAGACGTCAGTTGGTTGATCAGTGATTGATCATTGTAAGTCGAACTGGACTTGTAGGAACTTCAGCTTTCAAGAACTGGTTAACCACCTAGATTTGCCATTCATCACTCAATCGTGTACACATTGACTAATCTGCAAAAAAGGAAACCAGTTCTTCTATCATCTTTTATATAAATAATAGACGAAGGCAAATAGTTAAGAACCACTTTCACTGCCTTAAACACAACGTTTTCGCTTGATTTTTTTTATTGAGAAGATTGTGCAGAGATTTGTTTTCCAATATATTGTGTAAAATGCAGAAATGCGTCAAACATTCAAACGCGTATGAATTGACGTCCCTGAGCGTTTTCTAGACGTACAGTTGCTCAGTCCTCAGTGGTTAGTAAGATTCTGATAGACTCACATGCAATATCACTGCCCAAACATCTGAGAAAGTGGCAACTCTTTGTAACTGGCATGCACGATTCTCATTACTGACAAAAGGAGTCAGCCAATATTGATTTTCGTATATTAAAACGATCACAAGGCATCAACCATACTTATCAGCTGTCGTTAGGTACTACTTTTTAAGGTTGGTTAGATTATCTTGCTATTTGTCTTGCATTATCATATGTCGATTTTGCTGCTTTAACTTTTTTTGCTAAAACTTTCGTATTATCACGATTTTTTGCACCTTAATATCTAGATTTCCATACATTTTTCGTCAGATTGTATAGCTATGCCCGACCGACTACCCAAATTCGTTATCCATTTGACAGCCGCTTGTAGTTGAGTATTCCGCACAGTTTCTTGTTCTCGAAATTTATATCTGCAAAGGTATTTGCGATATTTTTCATAACCAGCTAAGTACTTAACGGCTTTAGACTGCTATATGACTGGGTTAACTTAATATAAGCTTTTGTTCGAGCTTATTAACGGTGTCACGCTGGGGACTTGCCATAATAGAATAAATGTGTCCATTTCCTATAATTCTTGGTAAGGATGATCTCTTATCGACTGTAAGTTTGTCTGAAAATACTTTGGACTTATTGACGAGAAGAGACCATTCCATACACAATAATTCAGACTTTTCTTTTGTTAAAAAAGGGGATTTCAAATCCTAGAACACTCAGACAAATCCCGGTCCATTGTACTCCAAGGAGAAACCCCTTTTTTTTTAGTCTGATATAATTCGTAGTAAGTGAGACTATGTTTCGGTGGCCGAGTATTGCTGGGGGACCTTCGCCGACCGGGTCACAAGCAATGATTGTGTCCACTACACCATTGCCATCCCCTATAATACAGACTGGCGAGAGTTGACTCGCTGTCTATGTCCGATCCAAACACGGATCTAAAAACCTCGTTTTAAAAGTTGTAAAATTCAAAATCCATTTGTATGTAAATATAAGTTGTTGAAGCAACATGTCCATGGAGGAACCTAGGCCTATCTTTTCACAACCATTCGCATGTGTGAATTTTCCTTTTTAAAAAAGGAGTGGGGTGATGATTTTAAGGTGTAAAATGAACCTGAAAAGTCCAACACACTAACAACGAGAGACTGCTCTTTTACTGTAGGAAGGTCTATTGGTATTATTTGAAAAAACTGAAGTTATGGGTTCCTAAATTTTGACATCGTATGTTTTTTGTAGTTCAGTGGCTAAAATATCCGCTGATAGCACTCCCGCGATGGCACATATAGCATCATATGATTCCTTCCGATATGCACAGAGCACAGCAGACTCTCAAAGCACATAGCCGATTTACGGAGTTTATCCTTCTTGCGTAGGTCGTCCTTGTCACAGCTTTGGCCCATATGGGTGCCGCGTACATTAAGATGGATTGCACCACCCTTGACAGTATTAATCTCCGTTGCTATCTTGGTCCTCCAATATTTCTCATTACATTGGATAAAGCACTTTCAAGGTGTTCCCTATAGGTGAGCCTCGCGTCGATCATCAGGCCTAGGTATCTTATTACCGGTTTTGATATTATGTCATGACCGCCTACCCTGATGGTGATTGTCTCTTTTTTCTTGCGACTGGTTACTTTACTAGTACTGCTTCTGTTTTATGTTCAGCGAGCTTTAACCCAACTTTTGACATCCACCGATTTTCTTTTTGAATGCATTCCTTTCCAATGTCCCCTATTTCTTCCAGGTGTTTTGCAGTCACCACAATTGCAATATAATCGTCAAAGCCTATGATTTTTGTCTCATTTGGGATTCCAAGTTTTAGGACCCCATCGGAGGTTCATAATATTCCATAGTTCCTAATACCGATCCTTGTGGAACTCCGCCAGATACTTGATACCGCTTAACTCCGTCGTCGGTGTCGAAAAGCAAAAACAGTTGCTCAAAGTAGTTCAGTGTTATTTTAATTAAAAACCACCCCGTCCACATAGATCTAAGTGAGTGTATACTTTAACTTCCCAGTTGGCAGAGTTGAACGAACGTTCAATGTTATTACCGCACCATATTTGTTGGTGCCTATCCCCTCAATCTCCTACCCTTTATGGCTTCTTCTAGAATGTCGGTTACCCTCCGAACTGCGTCAACAGTTGAGCGAGCTTTTCTTAATCCATACTGATGATTTGAGAGTCCGCTAGCCTCATCCAAATGTAAGACGATCACGTTGAGTGTTTATATTGACGAAATGTATAACGTGCCATGAAATATGCTCAATTTTATTTATGCAGACCGACAAGATGCGCAGTCTGAACCAACCAAGCAGCTATGCCAAACCGAACTCATATTTATTTCTAGTTTCTACTGCAGTTAGAACGGAAGTGTGGATTTCCTTCTTTCACATTTTTGCGATCGAGAGAAAAAGATATTTTTATGTTTAATTTGCTTGCTTAGTCATCTCGATTACTGTTCATATCATGAGATTGTTCACCAAGGTTACATACTACGTCCGCGTATAGGCTGATAGGTGCGGTATGTGTTGCCACCATTCATACCCAGCACAGACGTCTTACAAATATTATTAGTGATTCATTTGAAATAGATAGATAGATAGATGCACGTAAGGGAGAAAATTTATTTCAATAACATCACCATGTATACAACAAAAAAATTCCACCAGTCGAGTTGCACAACAACAATTTTTCACGTCAAAATTAAAACCGACAAAACTATTTATCAAAAAAAAAAACTACAGAATTTTCAGGCGCCAAAATGGATGAACTCAAAGGCTTCTTCAAGCAGGCCGGCAAAGAGTTTCTCAATGCCGCCGGCGAAGCTGCTGCGGGGGCAGCCAAAGAGATCGTGGGAAGCGTCATTAATGAGATCTTCATCAAGAAGGAAGCCGAAACGAAGCGAATTCTGCCGAGTATAAAGAATATGAGAGTCGTAAGTAATGTCTCTTCGGCATTTATATATTTAAAATTTATTTATAAATATTTACATTTCATATCAGTGGAACGTAAATAGAAGGAGAAATAACTTTTGCATTTTTCGATATTGTTATATTTATTTAATTATTTAACGCGATATGTCCGCTTAGAATTTGAGGCATCTGAGGCATTTGTAAAATGTGAGAAACGGAGTGGTTTTAAGTGGGGGTTTTCACAACTTTAGAACATGGTTTTGAGTGTGCAACTATGCGCTCATTCATTCATCAACGATAATTAATTTTGCAAATGTGGAGGGGGTGTGATAAATTTAAATTTAACTGATACTGAAATGCAGCAGATCAAGTGGAATTTATAGAAATTGAAACAGAGATTTGCTAACGCTCTGTTTTTTAACAGGCCACTGGTAAACATACCGCGAATATCGCTACATTTTAAAAAAAGACGTGAACGCTCGTTAACTAATCCGACAGTCAACCGCGGGACCGCGGCAACTTTGTTATTCTTCAATGAAAAGCGAGCGTTTTACGAGCGAGTAAATGAAACACTCGGCGCAGTGGCTTAGTGGTAGTGTGTTGGGCTACTAAGCGAGGGGCTCAGGTTCGAGTCCCGAGAGGGCCAAATTACACCTTAAGGTTTTTTTCCACTGCGCCACCTCTCGCGAACGTCTGACAAACATCCGAGAGTAAGACTGTCATGAATGAGCTTCTCAATTAGCCGTTTGGACTCGGCGTAAAATTGTAGATCCCTTCCATTCGTCCCAAAAATTGAAAACCCACACAAAGCGAATGGTTGCGAGAAGCTAGGCCTTGGGTCCCATAGACCTGTCGCGCCAAAATATTTATTTATTTAAATGAAACACGATAGCTTCCTCTAAGGGTTTTGAACTATGATTACTTCAAGCTTTATTTGTTGGAGGGTTTTTATACAAGAAAGGAATAACATATTTTTTTCGCCTAAGAGAGACATTACGTTAATTTCAAAAGTTCAAATGATGTGGCAAATTGACAAAATATTTAAATATGGTAATTGGTATAATCTAGGCTGCAGATTTTAAATTACAACATACAAGTTACAAGTTTATTTAAAGGTATATATAGCTAGAACATTATGATTACGATGACAATGCCCCAACAAGATGAGAATTCAGTTAATTTTTTAAAAACTCTTTTTACTTTTTAAATGGATCCTAAAGCCAAACAAGTTTAAAGGTCATCTCAAACAAATTAATGCAATTATTAAAGCGATAGGTTCCCTTTGTTGATTCGATTAGCATCGAAACGCTCGTCCAAAAATCTTAAATTTGAAAATCAGCTAAACAGACAGAAAAATTTGGTTTGGCTCTCAAACATTAAAACTAAAAATATTTGTATAATGTATACTGCTAGTATTGATACTAAAAATATGTACCTAATTAACAGACAGGTGAAACACTGAGTGAACGCATTCTCCCTGTTGAATATATCGCGAACATCATAAATTTCATTGGTTATTATTATTTTTTAAAATACAGATAGAATGAGATTTTTTATTAAATTTTTTGAATTACTGCGACTCAAACAACAATTATTGCATTATATTTGACCACCATATCTGATCCTTTTCGCCAAGTAAGCCGTCTCAGTCTTATTTGTAATAACAAATTGTAATAAATGACAAAGGAAGGCGAGTAATGCTAATAGTGCCGAATCTCTATACCAACAATTTGTGAGGACAAGTTATTATCATAGAAGAATCCGTTCAAAAGTAATAAAAAATATAGAGCTCTATGTTACGAGTAAATTTAAATACATTTTAATACAAAACTTCCTCTAGATGTTCGCATTTTGTTTTTTTACGTGATTTTTTTTTAATCACAATCGATTCTTCGACCGACATTCGAAGAGACTTTCACCATTTAACATGAAACATAAATAACTACCGTCTTAGATTCCTAGATGAACTCGTCGGCGAAAGAAATATTCTTCCATGGAACTGGAAGCTGTGTGATTTGCAAGGCGAAATAATAATGAGTTGCATTTGGTGCTTGTTTAAATACTCGAGGATGCTAATAAAAGGAAGCGATAAAAAAACGTCGACTTGGTTTTTACTTCAATTTAAATAGAAAAAATTGGACTTGATATTTTTGGCGGCTCAAAGTTTAAGCCTACATAAGTGTTTGTTACAGCAATATGCAGATACAGAAAGGCTAAAGAAATTTGGGGAACTTGAAGACAATAACGACTAAATTAAACTTGTTTTATGTTGTATCAGTCTTTTCCACATAGCTTTTGACCATTAAAATTCGTATGGGAAACAAGATTTCGCACAAGCTACAACACTGGTGGGACGTCAAATTTTTGATATCGACTTACGAAATGTTAAATGTTTTGTCAGTTTTTAGCGAATTTTGGATCAAATAGGAGAGCCCAGTCTTAGCCTTTGTCATTGCTATTGACTGTATTCTCTGAACTTTCCAAACTTGCCATCATCTTAGAAGAAGGATTTGCTTTAAACAAGAACGGACACTGCGGAGATCCCCAATAGAGAAGAATGTGTTAGAAATAATCTTCAAAGTGCCAAATTAACCTAATTTAGCATAGACATTGTTCAAAAATGAGCTGTCTGAAATGCTATATTTCCGAACTGTCTAAATAAACATCGACAAAGAAAACCGCAGTCGTTTGATGCAGAGCTTAAGAAATTCAGAAAGTTATGAATGTGGCAATAGTTACAACTCTGGTATTAAAAGCGTCCATTTTTATATAAATTTACAAACAGTCGAGCACAAGCCAAGCCAAAAAAACGCATTCAGCTCTTCAGCAACGATGCCATCATTGAATCTAGTTAAGCATGATATCATATTGTTTTATTGCTCAGGCCAAGCCAGTTTAGAGCTAGCCGACGTGTTTTGCAGAAGACAGTTTGGGCAATTCGAAGTAATACCGTCCTCAATCTTGGTATGACTCTCTCCCTACTAAGAGAGAGTCACAAGCAATTAAAAACAAAAATTTACACATGCACGTTCAAAGCTGAGAAATTTTGAGCTGGCCAAAAGAATCCGGGAATAAAGGAAGTGAACGCAAATCTGTATAAACATGAATCAAACCTTAAAAAGAAAGTTGGAAAAATAAGTTCTGATCTGAAAGACATTCTTACTAAGCTCGTGGTACTGCCTTTTGTAGAGCCTATTTAAAGGAAAAGCAGAACGACCTAGAATATCTTCAGCGAATATTCGCTACAGCTTTTGGTCTACAAGCCGACTCTCGCATAACTAATTTTGCTTGGAGTATACGTATACCCAATGTGCTTCATCACAGCTAGTTCATTTCACTTGCAATCTCCAAAAGAGCTATACAAGTCGAGTTTACTGGTCATAAATCATCCCTGGTACGTAAAACGCTTGACGTTTTTACAACTCCAATGAGGTACGAGAACGCATACCTCAAGCCCTCTTAAAAATGCCCACTAGTCTAGACCTACTGATGGCGCCTTCCGCAAATTCATATATATAATATATATGATTTAAATTAATGTTAATACTCAGTGAAATCTCCCCTCAGAATTCAAAACAAAAATGATGCCTTCTCTGACATCATACGCAACATGTACTGCTTACGCAGAAAAACATTGAGGGTGTGTTTTTTTCATGTTGTCTGTGACTTTTGCAAACTTAATGGGGTCCATAAAACACCACCCAACCCTTGGAGGCCAAGCAAAAACATGAATAGAACCCCAACTAGTTGGCCACTTTCACTTTCACTATCATGCTTTGTTGTCATTTGGGGAGAACGTGTTTCTGATGCGAAAGACTGCGGCGCTCCCACAAAACTACCACCATTGTCTGTCTCTGTCCACCCCAAGGGTGTCGCTGTGTGTATGCCTGTAATGGCCCCCTTATCCTTGTCCGAATTCCTGGGACTCCTCATATCCCAGTGGATATCGACACGCTGTCGCTATCTAAATAAACAGTCTTCGTGGATGGCTCTGGTTTACTTGGTAGTTCAGTGTGCACTCAGCAGCAGTCCCGACATGGCACTAGTTCTGTTTGATAAGCAAATTTCAAAAGTTCTATCAACTCTGTGAAATAGTGAAACTCGCAACAAAACGGATTGCATAAACCGCATCTCTTGATAAAACCAGAACAATGCCTTGGTATACGGTTGCGCTATCGCGTTAATTTAAACTAGTGGCGATACATGTGAAAGAAAAACTCAAAACAAACAGCTTTTCCTTGGTTTACCCTGATTAAATCATTTCGTAAAGTTTTTCGTTGCGAATAGCAGTTCCATTCATTCAAAATGCCTTATATCGCGAAAATTGAAGTGCCTTTCTTTAAGACCGTTTATAAACGCGACGAAAGTGTTACGCTGAAGATTTTTCCCAAGGAAAAATTCCTATCAGCCGTGAAAGTCGATGTGAATAATGAGGTGTCGCCGGAATACGAATCGGACGAACTTATTTGTTCGAAATTCGATATTCAAAGTCATGAAAATTCATTTCAATTGTTGAAGACTCCGTATGTCGATTCGTGTTTGATTGATGTGAAATGTGACGTGTTTCCGCCCATCGATGGCGAAAAATGTGACGTCGTTACCGAGAAGGATAAGGCCAAAAGTGCAAAGCCAGCTGTGGTAGCTTTGCCACGTTACAAGACCTTTGATGGAAAACCTATTTACAGAGTAAAATATATATTTTTTACTAATTTTCTACGTGTCATTGCGTTTGAAGTGGATTTTGTTAGCAGTTATGTTTCCTCATCTTCATTTTCAATTTTTTAGCAACCAGAGAGTGCTTCTTTTAAGAAAATGCTTTATTTTGTATCCCAATGCAAGCTCAACCTAACAAAGGCTTAAGACCGTTCGTGGAGTGTCGACAAATCCTGCGACTCGTTTTCGGATATTCAATACCCTCAACGTTCAGTTAGGTTAGACTTGGGCAGTGTCATAAGAAGTGAGTAGTGTCCTCCAGAGCGTCCTCATCACCGCAGCCTGCACAAAGTTCTTCTTCCGTCAGGCACATTTTCTTCATATGGTACCGTAGAGTACTGTGCCCCGTTTTGATACCTGCGAGAGTGGAAAGGAATTTCCTGTCGGTTCTGTCTTCATTGAAGGCGTTTTTTTGGTACGGCAAGTTTCTTGTGCAGTCCATCTAACGTTCGCCTCTCTTGTGGCTTTTCTCGCTGCTTCAAGCTTGAGTGTACAAGGCGGGATATTCACAGAGGGATCAGCTGGTTCTGAAACAGCTGTCGAACCTTGTCTTGCTAATTCGTCCGCTTTCTCGTTGCCTGGAATGCCTTCATGTCCCGGGACCCAGCAGAGCACTTGTGCTGAGTTCCAAGAACCTTGAGTTCCAAGAACCTTGAGTTCTTCGCGACAGCATTTCACAAGCTTAGATTTTATTTCTGGTGCAGTTAAGGCTTTTATTGCTGCCTGGCTATCGATAAAGAAGGTAATACCTTCAGGTGGTATTGCCCTTACCACAGACTCAGGGGCTACTGTTGTCACTGCCAGGATCTCTGGTTGGAAGACACTACTGTGGTCGGGAAGGCGTACTGATTTTGATATGCCCAGCGTTTCGGAGAAGACGCCTGACCCCACCCCGGTGTCCATTTTAGAACGTTCAGTTGCCTCTAGCTCATCTCAAGGTTATAAAATTTGCTCCTTAAGTGCTCTGCGCCACATTTGAAGTCCTCAGCGAAATTTAGAACCGTATAAAGTCCTAGTACTGAGTGTTAAAGAAGTAATTTCTTAACTGACGCCATCCAAACGAACCCCAGACTCTCGCTGCAGTCAAAGACCTTTTTAAAGTCTAGCTGCTTGCTCTTAGGCGGGTGTTATCTTTCCTCCAATAAGCATAATTTATTCTTTCCCCAAAGTGAAGGTCTAGTAAAAGAAGGCCTTGTCCGGTTGCATTTGAAGAACAGCTCAAAAGGTCGCAGGATAAATGTTATGCACGGTCCGAACAATTTGTCAATTGTATCGAATAGAATGAAGAATTTAATTTTTTCATACCGAAGTCCGGTCAGTCGAAACCCTTTGTCATTAGACATTGTCCTGAGTTCATTCCCGCTTAGTTTCGTTTAATATTCTGTTTCCCCAATGCCGCCAAAGGGCTTAACTCTTACTACGGCCATCAAGCTTTGACTATCTTCGGGCGGCCAGCTTTATGATATTATTTTTAATGATGCCCTTTACTACACATGAAGTTGGTTTGATATTCACATCCTCAATACTTTCTAGTTTATTCATCTCCTCTTCTCTGGAGAGTCCTGTGACCCAACACATTCCCAATTCGTTTTGATTGCAGAACACCTCATGCACTCTGTGGAAGTTCCTGACTATTTTGCCTACTTACCTACTTATCGGACTCCCAACCCGTGAAGAGTCTCTGCCTGAGGCACTGCAGCCTTCCATCCTCTACGATCCCGCGTACGTTGGCTTGGTCTTTGAAACGGAGGTTCGGTCTTCCTTGACTTCTCGAAAATTAGCCGAAGCACTATTTTCCATTCGCTTGATGTGGCCGAGCCAATGTAGTCGACATGTTTTGGCTTTTTGGACTACATCAATATCTTGGTACAGCTCATAAAGTTCGCGGTTGTATATTCTTCTCCATTCGCCCTCCTCGCACACAGGACTAAAAATCCGCCCAGTTTCAGCTCTCCCTCGTCAATATCGTCCGCTTAGTCCAGTAGCTGGACGGACCTGTTGAAGATAGTGCCTTCCGTGTTGACACCTGCCCTGCGCACTATCTGCTCCAGTACGAGATTGAAGAAGTCGCATGATAGCGCATCTCCTTGCCGAAATCCGGTGCATGTTTGAAATAGTTCGGAGGAGCTACTTCCAAACTGCATGCTGAAGCGCGTGTTTTCCAGCGTCGCGACACAGTTGAATCAGTTTTGACGGGATTCCGAATTCGGCCATTGCCATAAAGAGCTATTTTGCTATTCGTGGATATATGACGATATAACTCCCAGTTATTGATCAACTCTACACATGCTCAGCCGCCTTAAGCACAAAGACAATATGTCCGAACCTTTTCCCTTCAAAATTAGAGTCCTATCCCGATCCAACAGTTTTAAATAACAATTTGCTTCCCACTCTCAATTCTGAACAAATTCCATTTCTCCCTCGTATTAAATTCTTGATAACTAATAACATTTATTTGCTTTCAGCTCGGTGAGAAGGCAAGCGGTTTGCGGGTCCACTCAGATGTGCAGGACTTTGAAACCCTTCGCAGCCAATGCGTTTCAACGGGATCTCTATTCGAGGATAATATGTTTCCTGCTAGCGATGAATCGCTTATGTTCTCTCGCCGGCCGGATCGTTTTGTCGAATGGATGAGACCACATGTAAGTGCTTCGACTAATTTTAACAACACTCCAATTGAAATCAATTTGCCTCGTCTATCGACAGGAAATCTGCGACGATCCTCAATTCTTTGTCGAAGGCTATTCCCGTTTCGATGTCCAACAGGGTGAATTGGGAGATTGCTGGCTGCTCGCAGCCGCAGCTAATCTAACTCAGGATCAGAACCTCTTCTTCCGTGTTGTGCCACCAGATCAGAGTTTCGAGAACTACGCTGGTATATTCCATTTCCATTTTTGGCAATATGGTAAATGGATCGACGTTGTCATTGATGATCGTCTACCGACATATCGCGGTGAATTGATGTACATGCACTCGACGGAGAAGAACGAGTTCTGGAGTGCTCTGCTGGAGAAAGCCTACGCCAAGTGAGATAATCAAATGAATTTATTTTCCCTAACCAAAAGTAAAAATGAAAAATTCCAACAGACTTCATGGATCCTACGAGGCGCTTAAAGGTGGCACCACCTGTGAAGCTATGGAAGATTTCACCGGCGGCGTTACTGAGTGGTATGACCTCAAAGAAGCGCCGGCAAATCTGTTCAACATTTTGGGAAAAGCCGCTGAGCGTAACTCCATGATGGGGTGCAGTTTGGAGCCCGATCCAAATGTAACCGAAGCTGAGACGCCTGAAGGTCTCATTCGAGGTCACGCCTATTCAATAACAAAGGTGGCACTCGTCGATATTGTCACACCGAATCGACAGGGAAAGATTCCAATGATTCGCATGCGAAATCCATGGGGTAACGAGGCCGAATGGAATGGCCCATGGAGTGATAGCTCACCCGAATGGCGGTACATACCAGAGGATCAGAAAATCGAAATCGGTTTGACATTCGATAGGGATGGTGAATTTTGGATGTCGTTCCAAGATTTCTTGAATCACTTTGATCGCGTGGAGATTTGTAACTTGTCACCGGACTCGCTAACCGATGAGCAACAACACAATGGCAAACGGAAATGGGAAATGTCCATGTTTGAGGGTGAATGGACGCCTGGTGTTACCGCCGGTGGTTGTCGTAATTTCTTGGATACATTCTGGCACAATCCCCAGTATGTCATCAATTTATTGGATCCCGATGAGGAAGATGACGATGGTAAATGTACGGTTATTGTGGCGTTGATGCAGAAGAATCGTCGATCGAAGCGCAACATGGGAATGGAGTGCTTGACTATTGGATTCGCCATCTACCATTTGACGGGGCGGGACTTGGACACCAAACCGCAGCCGATGAGTTTCTTCAAGTATCGTGCTTCGGTTGCGCGTTCACCGCATTTCATTAACACTCGTGAGGTAGGTGTGAGCTGGGGGCGGTTGTGGTCAGCGAAACTCTTACTTTTCCTCAAATTTTTGCTAAGACGGTACTACAACAATAGTGGTTGTTTTATAAGCATACATTTTCGATAAATTATGTACATCAAGTTGAAATCTAGGCTCTCTGTTTCCAACTTTGTGCTTCATTGTTTAGAGGTTTCTTGAAAGTGCGTAAATCAATTCCATCTGCAACTCATTCGTTCGATTCTAAAGTACGTTTATGAAACTTAGAAGAGCAATAGGCAGTGTTTAAAGCATACAAGGTCTCAAAAGAAATATGACCTGGATTCGTTCCTTTTTTATTTTTTATCCAGCAAATTGTTATTATAGTTTAACAGTAGCTCTTCCGCAATGGCACAGATATGGACCCACACGCCAGTCCGTCCACCGTTTAAATTTGAATAATTAAAACAATCACTCGGACGCTCTTAAGTTTCCTGTCTGCTAATTGAATACATGCGACTTGTAAATGTCCTGCATTTAGCCTCTTAGTTACAGTTTCACTCAGTGCACTAGACAAAAAGATTGTTCCTCTCAGCTGTAGGATTTTTCCGGGTGTACTATAATTTGTATGTGTCGAGTTGAGTCTTTTGACTACTGAGATTGCTGCAGTGCGAATATATTTCTATTGTTTTAGCTGGCGGTTTTAGTTTTTGGGTCGGAAGTCTGTGCATATTGTGAGTGCTTTGCCGCACATATTTCAAACAAAAACACACAGCTGTGCAACCAATTTTCGATCAGGGTTTCTGTTGATCCGTGTTGACCCATTTCATGTCTCATGTACCACATCCTTAACCAAAAACTTAACCTGTCGTTCAAAGTGAAATATTTCGATTGCAGAAGAGTTTTCGGCACCGCAATTACCCTTCCAGCTGCAGCCATAACTTTATGAATTTGTTTTTTTTAGGTATGTGCCCGTTTCAAGCTACCTCCCGGCCATTACTTAATCATCCCATCAACCTTTGATCCCAATGAAGAGGGAGAGTTTATTATTCGTGTCTTCTCGGAGACACAGAATAATATGGAGTACGTATGCAATGCTATTTTACACTTTCCTACACACTTTCTTTCAACAAATCTATGGACACTAATGATTTGTTTATTTTTATTTTTGGTTTTTTAATTTTTACTAATTTAACTAAAGAGAGAACGACGACCATGTTGGATATGGAGATGTGGATGATAGGGTGAGTAACGCATTTAAAATATATCTCCATCTATTTACTATATTTGTATGAAAATTACTTGTAGCGTTTGATAACTTTGATTTGTAGTCTTAAGTTGTGTGTAGTTTTTTTGCTGGAACATAGCACGGTTTTGATTGAATTGGTTTATTTGGTTGGAAATTGTTGTATTTTTATTTTATTTCTAAGAGACAATCCTTAACAGCGGCTAATGTTGTAATTCGTGCAAGCACATCGTTACAGTATTAATAAACAAATTGACATATTGTACCTGTGACTTTAATTGCACATAGACGCTAAACACACCCTCAAAAGTTGCCTCTAACGGCTTAGTTGAATAAATGAAGGCCAAGTTCAGCGAACTTTTAGCGAAGGGTGGTTGCGTTAATTAAGTGGATTTGCTATGTTATTTTTAATCTAGTGTGTGACACGCAAGTAAATACATAATATCAATGATTACATTCAAACAGACAAAGGGAGTAGGAATAAGGACTTGACAATGAACTGATTTTACGTTTGGCTTTTATTTGGGTGACTTGCTTTTCGTTAGTGTCGGTTGAAAATGTGCGTGAGAAATGGGTTGCTATATAACACATCGGTACGGTTCAACGTAAAATTGTCTCCTTATGTTAGTGTTAACACAAAAAGGGCCATCTGACGTGAATAATTGTTCGCTTTTATTTTTTTTTAAGGAGGGTGAGTGAGTACTAATGCATTCTGTCATGTGATGTCTACGATGTATTGCAACAACCTAAGTTAGCAGTAATCTACGACTTCTAGTTGGTCTTTCACCACCAATGAAGTCGTTTTACTTCTACCAAACAGTTATAACCCCCAGGTGTTTGATGGCTGGTTATAGTATACCAAAAGCAAAACCGTGAGAACGGCAATTAATGCCTCGTACACTGAAGTTTCTCCTCTGTTCGAATCACAAGCTGGCATATTTGTACGTATCGCTCAATTGGCGTAAGTGGTAGGCGGTAGGTCAATTGGCAAAAACAAAATGCAAGGTTCATTTCCTGACAGGAGAAAACTAAAATGTCTTCCCAAATCGATTATCTACGGAGAATTGACTGTCAAAATTAAAAATTATATAATAACAAGGACATTTAAGTAGTAATTGTCAAGGTAAGACATCGATGGGGTTTTCATTCAATTGCTTCAGGTACTACAGTTTTTTTTTAACTTTAAGCTTGGTTGTCGAGTACGACTTCGTTATTGAAATTGTTTCTTCTGTGGCTGTGCACAGTGGGTACGTGAATGTATCACGATTGTGACGAAAAGAGATCGTTTTGTTACAAGTGTTAGTTAGAATTTTGATGATATCGACTTTTGGGGCGAGGCTTTTGGCTTATTCATGGCGGGAAGTGGCTGATTTTGAATCTCTTTAGTTGTTAAAGACTGCTTTTTCTATTTTGACACCAATCGTTACGTTGGATATTCTTTCTGGTTATGATTTCGTAAACTGGTATTCTCGCTTTCATCGAGGTCTACAGCATTTAGTTTGGCCGAATTCCAAAGGAACGTGCTTCGAAAGTAATCTTGTGAGATTCGCAAGCATCAGAGGTACGCTTTCTTTCTTTTGAAAAGCCAATTAATCTATTTCGCTATCGGGACTCGGGAATAGTCGAATGAATGTCTTCGTGATGTCAAAACTATACCACGCAGCTCTGTAGACGGTATCGAAATCGGCACTTTAATCGATACACAAATTTGGTTTATACTTCTTGAATGCTCTGCCAAGACCTGCCCAAGTTATAAACTAAGGCAAAAATATGATTGGCATAATTTAGCGGCCAAGATTTTGTACGTTGTACTGAAAAACGGCTACCTCTGTAGTTAGCTCACGTTTTTTGTTTTTTAGATAAATCACATGATCCTAAGGATCTCCCAAATTATAATTATAATTATATAAATAGATAAGTTATTTTCAAGTCATCGAAGGCTACTTTAAATAATGCTCTTGTTGACTTTGCGTTGAATTATTGTTCCATCTAGATCGTGTAGATGAATTTATCAGTCTCATGTTGGCGGTCTTCCTCCGTCTTGTTGACAGTTGGGGTATATGCCATCTATTCTTGTCATTTTTTTCTTCATTTCGAATTTGTTTTCATATTGGACATTTTGCGCACATTTACCGGAGTCCTCTGGATGGCCGGATTGTACTGCCACAGACAAAAACTGTACCACGCACGAATAGGTGCGTGGTGGATCTTTGCCGAGAAGCTTTTACGTAGTCAGCATTCAATATAGAATTAAAATCTGCCACGTAAGATTATCGCTCACAAGAGTACATAATATACAATACGAGTGGTTGTCGACGTCCTGTTTAATACAACACTTTGTGCGAATTCAAAGGGTCAATGCGACACCTGTGCCCCGTTGTAGTAAAGTCGAATTCTTTTTTGAGTTTGGTGGGCTTTCTAGTGTATTATTAAGGATACTTTTGTATCGTACTCCACGCGTTGAATTGAGAAATTCGTGTGCTGGAAATAGTGTCACAGTCTCCAATAAAGTCCTTTCCCAGACGCAGTGTAGTCAGCTTCCATAAAGCGACACATTTATCACCACATAAATTCGCCACTCAAATTAGCTCGTGGCAAGAATCTACATCTGTTCTACAGAGCACGAGCTCCCACAAGCAATTATCACGGATTGTTTACATTTTTTTCTACATCCCCAACAATGTTTCGCCATCTCGCGAGAAACTCAATATCGTATTTCACTTCATTTAGATTTAAATCCATTTAGCGGATATGCGTTCGGCGTATACCAACTGTACAAGCAAGGGGACAGAGGGGAACAAAACGGGGCCATGTGAGGATTTAGTGAAGAGCGGACTCATCAACCAACCAACCACGCGTTCGGCGTCAAAGCGGTCATCAACTTATTAACCTATATAAGTGTTCAATTAATGCAATAACTGCAGTCGTAAAATTGAACTGGATACCACTATTCACTTGGGCGTTATGAGTCGTGGAGTTCCTTTTATGGTTGTAGATGCAATTATTGTTATTTTACACTGACTTTTACGAGTATATATTTCTCCCAATGGAGCCACACGGCATGAAGTAAGGAGCAGTCCACACAGTCTGTTTTAATTTAATCAATTAAAGTTAATGCTGCTGCAAAAGGGCGCATCAGTGGTTTGATTATATACGAGCAAATAATTTTCTAACGCCATTACTCGCAACTGCCTGAATAAGAAGGTAGGGCCATCAATTTACTCAGTCAAGCAAGCTTGTCGACTGCCAAAGTGCCAAGTGCCTACTTAATTACACTTAGGACTGCCAATTTGTCCCAAAGGCAGGGAGGAACAATTTGAAAGTATGTCGAGGGTTTAATCTTTTCTCTTATTGACACCACTCCCATTAACCTGTTGTGCATTACGATTGGTCATTGCTCTCAAAAGTAGTAACCGTGGTACCCTTCCAGAAGTAGGAAGGTCTGTTTGTTTGTATTTGGTGGCGCTTACAGCCAGGAATGGACTACAGCCAACATGTTCCGGGGATGGACACAAATACTCGCCAAGCCCCACCCATCTCAGACATTGTATTCTCAGCTTTTTGACTAGGTCAACGTCGCTGTATAGCCCAAAAAGTTTGTCGTTAAATCTTTTACTTCATACTCCATCGATAAAAAAATTGGACCGAATGTCGCCCGAAGAATCTTTTTCTCAAAACATCCCAGGACGTTTTCATCCGATTTTGACAGAGTCTAAGCTTCTGCTGACAAGGTTGTTAGCGAAAGGCTTTAGACGTTCACACAAGTAGGATGGTCTGAGTTTCTTATAAATAATAATATAATAAAAGCAGGCTGGTACGCAGTTCACGTGAAACAAATTTTTCATACCAATTTTTATTGTCCGTCGCATTAAATTTTTGATATTTCGGCGTGAAAATTTCACTTTCGATTTCACAGCACTTTTTGGAGAGGAGTGAAAATTTCACTTCACTCGAACAGCGTACCAGCCTTAACCTTATAAAAATTACAAAATCGTAGAAACCTTAAATGTTCATAAAATAACCAAAGGGCTGCTTATTCGGTTTTTTTATACCAAGGATTGGACTAGTCACATTTGAAGCGATCACTAAAGATCGAACGCCGATATAATATACCAAGTGATCAAACTCGAGTCTGATTTTAGAATTGCACATGTAACATAATCGAACATGTTCTACTTTTGACGTTGTTACGATTTGCAATGTTGCTGCATGTCTATCGAGTATGCGATGTTTAATGACATGTGAGTTTTAAGGGCTTAACTTAAGGGAAAGTCTTCATGTTCTTTGCACTACCATCTTCGAAGTGCAAACCGACCTTCTATCAATCTATCTCTATCACCAAACATTGACATGACTCTGAGAGTTAACCTCTCATATTGCATCACCGAAGATCTAAACGCAAGTCGACGATGTCCTTTGTGTCGAACAGTTTTCAGAAGGCACTGCAATCTTTTGTCAAATCACGGCTGGAGAATAAAGCTCTCGGTTCATTGTTGAAATCCATAGTTTATGTTCCAGTTGACTTTTTTTGTTGGGCACAACATCATCACTGCATCAATTTTGCCTTGACAGGTATTGAAGTTGACCAACTGCTTCACAGACAACTGCATGTTGCAAGCAAAAGCCTTTTCAAAAGTAATATAAAGTGACTTAAAAAAGCAGATAGCCCTTACGTGCACTTGTAATTTAAAATTTAAAGATCTAAATTAGACTGAGTGAAACCCTGACTGGATGTCGTTGAAGATTTGGTATAAGTCGTCGTTATATCGACGCCTCCAAAACCCTTTAACGCAAACGGTTGAAAAACTGAAGAGGACCCTTCTTTCTGCGTCTATAGAGCAGTTCAAAAAATGCTTCCAATTTGGATCAAAAAGTGATTTCCAGTGATAAATAAAACTGTCAATTTTGGAGCAATGAAAATCTAAAGAGTAAAGTTGGCTATTTGGCCATCAAGATCATGCCTTTAACGCCTTAGGCTTTCTTTTTTTGGGGGTTAAGTTAAGTCTCTGGTTTGCCGACAGCGGCGTTCGCTTCATTGGTAATATTGAGGGCAACTCATTTACAAATTACGTGCGGGCTATTTAACTTGACATATAAATATACGTTATACGGCCTTAAATACAACTTTATTTTTACTTCATTTTAAAGATGTGCCGAGCTTATAAAGACTCTGTGCCTATTAGTTACTTAAATACTTATGGGGTAAGCCCTGAACTGCGCTAGCCTTTGAAATGCACTTTATTCTTTCTGAATTGTGGCTGTTTACACCACAAAATCAGCTCCTCTTTAGACTCTTACTTACTTACTTAAGGTGGCGCTCTCTAGACTTTACACATTTTTTTTGGCAAGTAGAGGGCGACCTCAACCAACTTGGTGTGCGTAACTGGAAGCAGCTAGCTAGGAACCGAGCTAGGTAAAATACCTCTCATTTTTCAAAAATAATTTTATTGATTGATTAACTGTGGCTTAAATGTTTAGTCGTTAAATAAATAAATAAATAAATAAAAAACTAAAAAATTGATTATCTAGCTAAACATTGAACGCAGGTTTTTCTATTCTATGTTTACGTTGATAAAATCCCATTTTGCCTTACAAGCTGCGAATATCCGTAAGTGCGATATGCACTACTAATCGCTGAACTTTACCACGTGCTCCCACCACGAAACAGATCTGTCCCATATTGAATTTCAAGCTCTAAAACAATCGTTAAACACTTGAAAGATCGATTATAAGCTCAATAGTTTTTGAACAGGACACTGCATATACCTATTGGGAAGCATGCTTTCAGGTTGGGTCTCCTTACAAACTTTTTCTGTAGAACCTGCATGGACGAGGAAGGGGGAGACTATTTTTCTCCTCCTATACACGTGCCCAGCCCTCTCATCCCGTAGAAAACTACATCTCAGAGAACACTGCTCCGACGATCAGTTGCCTCCAGTGCTTTATTCTTATCTCCTGATCGTTTAATAGGTAGTTCTAAAATATTTTGATCCTGTAGGATTACAATGGGCCTTACCCAACTTACAAGCTGCGATTTGCGAATTTTCGCCTTGAAAAATCTGCCCCCTCTGCTCATCTTTGTGACAAAATGTTCCTTCTCAAACAAATTTTACACGAAATATTTTATTTTACATAATTTTGATCTACAATTTCCAACCAATCAAACCTCTCTTTAAGTTTGTATTTTATTGTTTTGTAGCAACTTTATTTATTTATAAATAAAAAACACATTTTTATTAAGTTGCAAAGTGCAATGCTTTCAATATTGTAACATGTCTAACAACGAACGTTGCCACCCTTGTACAATGTTGGTGTATTACACAAAAACTAAAATATGAATTAATAAAAAAACACTAATTGATGAGTGCATGTTAATAATTTAATTTTACACGATACACATTGCATGAACGAAGAAACAAAAAGCATTCATCTCTACCAACTGAACGCAAAATTTCAGTATCCGTCGGTTTTATTAGCCCAAAACATTGCATGGAATTTTATTTGAAAATCTCGATTTAAATTCTGTTAATCAAAATAGTTTTCAATTAAAACGTCAATGCACATGTGTGCTAATGTGACCTCAAGATACTGATGCTGCATTTATATAACACGCCTAAATTAATGGTCACAAATAATAATCCGCTTTAATTAAATATAGGCTAGCAATTATGATGGAAGTAATGGTGATGGAATTCCTGATGTAAGTTTCAACAGTGACGCCAACATTGACCAACAAAATTGTTCTTACTTTTTTTTTTGTTGATAGTTTTGGATTTTTGTCTTAAATTTGGTCTTTTTCGATTATAATAAGTTTCTAAATTTTTTGGCAAGCATTTTGTTTGAAGTTTTTTTTATTCTATTATGCGCAGTAGAGATTCGGTGGTTAGGACAATTGTAATAGGTAGGTTTGCAGATGTTAATTCTAGGCTAGATGAATGTTAAAAGTATCCTATTTTCAAATGGTTTATATTTGGTAGGTAAATTGGTAAATTGGTAGGAAAATTTTTTCGGTTGCATTTTTCGTGTCGCTTTAACTGGCCCCTTAGTAAATAGTTCAAATAAAATCAACATTGCGAGGGCAGCTTCATTACTTAGCAATATCCTACAGACAGAAAGGCTGCTCGGCGTGGCGTCTTTTGCCAAATTATTTTAAACGTACTGAGTAAAATACAAACATCGTTAGTTTTGGCTTTCCGCAGAACCGATGGAGGATGGTTTGTGCAACATATATGCCTCCGACATAAACGAGATCAATGCACAGGATATGATGTCAAGAATAATGTAGATGGAAACAACAAAGCCCAATTGGTCATAGGATTAAAATATACAGCTTGATGTACGTACTAAAAAAATGTGACTACATAAGCTACCACAAGTGTAAACGAAAGAAACGGAGTGAAGATGTTCCCATTTGCTGTTTATGCTTTGAGCTCAAATGTTATGTCAAATTCAAAATTCAGCGTCGGCTTTGACACACTTTTTAGAAATGAAATGTCAAAGCGCGCGATCAACAATTTTTTAAAAGGGCACTTCTAGGTCAATTCTTAACACGAAAGAAGTGTCCGAAATATTTGTGAAGAATTGCCCTGGACTCACCAACACACACAAGTAAAATGTCAGATTGAAATGTTTGTTGTGCTATTAAAATCAAATTTTGTGCTATGTGATCGGAAAATATCCAATTATGATGTAAATGTTAATTGAAATATAATAATTTGGTCCATTGAAACAATTATATTTAATGAAGAAAGCTAAAAAAAAGTAGCAGCAGAAAACCAAGTGTCAACGAATTTCATTGAAAAGGGCAATTCTGAATTTTCGGGCAATTCTCTCGGATCTTCAATGAAAAACGCCATTAGAATTTAGTTTGCTGTCACTCTTATATATTTACTTGGCTACTCCTTGATTGAGGTAGAAATACGCATTAGTGTGTAGATCCGTAAGATGTTGCGTAGACATTATGTTGAAATATTTTAAGAGTCTTTTTTCCCACCAGACATTTTGTACCATAGAGTTAGTTTTTGAATGTTTAAGTTTGTTTATGAATTTGATGATTTTTTGGTAGTTTCTCACAAAGGAAATACATCGTCCCCAGTTTTGACGACGTTAATTTTATTTATTTATCCCGTAAGGAATCTGATTCCATAGGCTCTTCTTTTTAACGATGGGACCAAGGGAAGCCTAAGGAAATTCTTTCTATGTTTACCGACTTAAGTTTTCAACTGCATTTAAGCCAGTTAGTCTGCCGCTTTGCATGGCTGTTTATTCGCTATTATTTTTGCATTTAAGATTCCATGAACTGCTTCTTAGCAGAACTGTAACTTTTACTTTGGGATACATTTTTCAATATATTGCAGCATTGAAGGACTGATTTGGATTAAATCAGTTTGCTGCCTACAGCCCTTTTTACTGCTTAACTGTCCGTAAGCATATGAATAGGGACGTCTATCATTTGCACATCATTGATTGCTGTTCGACTTGAAAGACTCCTAGTGTATTTGAATCTTTGAACTTAGGTCCATTGATGACGGTTTCAACTTTAGTATTTATTTTAAATCATCTGTATTTCCCAATGCGATTATTGAAAGTTAATGCTATTTGGTTGATGTTAAAGGGCTTCATCATCTAATGAGTCTCATCCGTGTGAATACAAATGGTTTTCAACATGCCAACTCTGCGACAGGAGATGCAGTGCGGCGTTTTGTAATCAATAGGTTCAGCGAACGTTTCTAAAATTTAGCTGAAGAAAACATCTTTTAGTTTATCGGTCCTTTTATATTTAGCCCATGAGTGAACTACATATATCTGTCCTTTCTTTCTGTAAGGCTGTTTTTGTTTGAAAGGGGTTTCATTGGCGACTTGACAACTTCAAATTTTCGGCCGTTATTCTCGTTCTAATAGACAAGCAATTCATAGACAAGTGAAAAAGGTGTAAGTCAGAATATTCGCTGATTGATGTTGCCGTGCCAGAAGTTGCAGAAAGTGTGGAGAATATTGCTGCCGTAGAGGTGTTCTTTACAAACGAGGCAAACCAGCCACTTTCACGGTATTCTCAGGAATTGGGCCTCTCCCAGACCACATTATGGCGAATTTGGCGTAAGGATCTTGGCCAACACCCTTACAAGATCAAGCTGACTCAAGAGCTACTTGAACATTTGAAGCGACGTACTTTCTCGAATTCTAAGCTTTTTTATTGGGGCTACATTAAATCATTGGTCTTTGCCAACAAGCCGGCGACGTTAGAGGAGCTTAGAGCCAATATTGAACGAGAAATAGTGGCCGTGTCGGTAGAATTGTGCGGCCTAGTCATCGAAAATTGGTTTTAACGTATCGACCGCTGCATGCGTTCCCGTGGTGGACATATATGAACGATGTCCATAATTTGTTATTGCGACATCTAAAATAGTTTGCATTTTATTTAAAAAAAAAGTTGTCAACACCTTAATGAAAGACCCTACACCCACAGAACTGATCCGAAAACGGAACGACTGCCTTCCAAGTGCCAGTGATATGACAAAAGCTTATATTATCAAAAGGAAACCGTAGATATCACTGGCTGTGTCATTTTTTGTACCCCTCAGTCTAATTTGTAAATATCCCTCCGTGTCTAAAGTCCTAACTACCGAAACTCTACTGTTTTTCTACTAACTATGCATTATAATTTATAAGTCAAACATATCATTCGTGTTTTTCAGTCCTCTTTGTTTCAATTCATTTTTATCTTTTGTTTTTGTTTTGTTTTTATTTCCATACAATACTAAGGAAGAATTTGACGATTGAAGCAACTAAAATTCCTGCTAGCAAACTGTAGACACAACTTTGCATCTATCTTTAAATATCAATAACTAGAAATAAATATACAACGAAAAATATAAGCAATTCTTTTATTAAATTATTTTGAAAAATTGTCCCAGTTGATGTGCTTCTCTAATAGCATTTCATTCAGGCCAACTAGCAACTACTTATTATATATGTAAAGCTTTTATGTGCAAAATGTTTGTCATATTATAGTTGTCTGCGAGCGAAATTCGACTCGAAAAATCGGTTTCTCTTTTGAGTGTGATGCATTAACAATAACACACATCGTAATTAATTGCTTTGCAAGGACTAACAAAATCTAATACTACAGAAATGTCTGAATAAACTACTAGCCGCCCAACAGAAGCACATTTTGAGCGAATCACTTGAAATGTGTTTGCTTGGGCAGCTACTACTTGCTTAAAATGGGTTTTGGAAAATCACATAAACCATCAGCGCTTAACTTGTTTTGAATTTATGGAATTTCGAATTACTTCGGAGGATAATTTTAAGTCAGTCAAGTTCTCCAACTCCAGGATAAATCTAAATTCCAAAAATTCAAAACAATGCACTTTTATTTAAGGATATCACTAAAGCACGTTTTTATTTCCGTTCTGCAGGTTGGACCAAGTATACCGGCTGCACAACCTCTCGATCCGCAAAGAGAGA
Source organism: Cheilosia pagana (assembly GCA_936431705.1). Lineage (NCBI taxonomy): Eukaryota > Metazoa > Arthropoda > Insecta > Diptera > Syrphidae > Cheilosia > Cheilosia pagana. Next base: position 20,502,545 of record OW386170.1, on the reverse strand, counting down.
GCCTGCGACGTCTGTTCCAGAGTATTGCTGGGGCAGACCAGGAAGTCGATTGGATGGAGTTGAAACGCATTTTGGATCATTCAATGAGAGACGGTGAGTGTGCTTACTTCATGTGTCAACAGAAGTGAGAGGTTAGCACCCGACGGGTTTTAAAATAGTTTCGATATTTTTATACATATTGTGTTCTGAAATTTTACAACTTTTCGTTTTCATGTAATCAGATTGTTTTGATAAAAACTCAAGCGTGCATTCAAGTAGAGTCTCAGGTTTCTGTTTTATCCGATGAGGTAAGAATCGATTAGCGGGGTCGTTGAATGTACCTAGTCGTTTAATTTTTTGTAACTTAGAGTAGTTTGCCTTTATCCTGTGTATAGCTTGAGTTTGACTGTCCTATCCTTGAGTAAAATAGATGATTAATAATTACAGCAGTAGGAGTAGGAGTAAGGTACTGCTTTCACTCTTTAAGGAGCTCTGAAGTTGAATTTATCTTAAGTAGTGGGACGCAGTTTGTCTTTGAGACATGAGTATACTGAGTACCTATACTTAGGCATCGTCCAGAGAAGATCAATATGGCACAACACAACAGCTTTTAGCAGAGCACTCAATATAATCCATTTACTTCCTGTTTGGTCTAATCTAGTACGTTATTTAGGATTCTACAGATGATATGAGACTTTCATTGTTTTTTTTTCCACAAGCCAGTGATTGTGAGAAACCGGGCCTGGTGTACTATATATTATAAACTGTATCTTTTAGGGGCTCCGCATCGATTTTGGCTGAAAGGAAAAACATGGTTAAGTCTGTTGTGCTCCGGATCCATACTGCTTTTAAGGGGGATATGCAAAATAAGGGACTTGGGCCGGAGTAACTTTTCCTTTGATATTCGCAGTGTTGTCTTTTTGAGCTTCTACCTCAGCAAAGCAAAGTAAAATAGACGAATGCTCAAAAAAACGGTCCCAATCATATTTGTACTTGAATGGTTTACTTTTAGTTTGCAGTGTACTTGCAATTCCCGCCTACATCACCAGACAGGTTCCAAGCTGTCATTTTTACTTGGGATTGATACCTAGTGTGAAATGTGAATCTCGGAAATGTGAAGTAGGATGTAGTTGTTGTAATTGCGATCTGAAAATTCATCTTTACTTTGCTTTGCTGAGATAAAAGCTCATAAAAACTCGCCTAATGCTGTCAATATCCATACTTATATCGTTATCAAAGTTTTCGAGTTGCAGGAGTTTATATAAAACATTCGTTTGTCATCAACAAACCAGAGCTGCAGAACGCTTTGTACGTACGTCACTTTGGGTTTCCAATTCCTTTCGAACCATCGCTCTGTATGCAGATTACAGAGCTTTAAGATTGTACCTACATATTTTCCGCAACCAATTTTTTGTCGGAGGATATCGGAACCTAGCTGTCAAAAATTGTAGAAAAAATGCAAAAATGATATGCATTACAAAATGTCGGAGAAATATTCCGAATAGATGTTCCGAATAATACCTCGAAGCAAAAATCCTCCGAATCGTATAAAATCGGAGAATTTTCCGTTCCGACGGATACCTTGCTAGGGCCGATTATAAATATTATGGGTTTCAGGTAGTCGAGCTTTTTTAACTTAAGGAAAGTAATTTCTTTTTTGTTATCTTTATTAAGTCTTCGACCAGTAAGAATGGTAGCCTTTTTCGATATATTTTTCTGTACCAAGATGGCTACTGCGTCTGTCTTGTCCGAACTCTTTTGTAGCTATATTTATCTATCTCGTTTGACGGGTGTCACCTATAGGTGTATTTCATTTCCCAGTCCTCGCTAAAGCACGTCGAACCGAGTGTATTCATCGCGAATCTTATTTATTTATAAAACACATCTAAGCACTAGCTGTCATTCAAGCAGAGACTGTAAACCTTCACCATGTGAACATTATTAGGCCTGTTCCCGTACGAAAAAGCATTCGATGAGCGGATTGGGTCAAACTCAGCTCCCTAAGTGGAATTTGTGGTACCAATACAGCGTTCCTCTACTTTGAGGTTATTTGGTATTGCGGTGAGCGAATTGTCTCGCACTGGCAGAAATGTTACATAGCCAATATTGCGCCAGAAAGTATGGGAACAGACCTTGTTCCTTAATCTGCTACACTCTCTTTTCAAAAGTACTTTCTTTTTCTCTACAAGCGTTCACATTCTATAGAATAGACCACCAATCATATGGTTAGCTGTCAAAATAGGCTGTGCTTAGATTTTATCCCAGACTGCTCAGTTAATTTACTAATTATTCATTAAGTGCGCTCTGATCGTGCTCTAAATTTAAAAAGAAAAAATACACAAAGGAAGCCAAATAAACTTCCTTTTGACACTTTGCCGATGTCATTTTAAAATCAGCGATAGTGAAAAGATGGCCGATGCACTACACGCACTTTGATTGGTAAATTTTATAAACTTAGTTCACCAATTTTTGACAAGATGTGTCCAAGTTTCAAGTTGATAACGTGAACAGTTATTTCATTTTTCAATCATGGAGGGATATCCGTTTACTTTTAAAGAGATTCTTGACTGGCAGACTAGATACTCAGTTGAAATTTCGTATGATTACCTGACGTAGCTAGAGTGACATTTACAGCCAGTTGAGCTCCTACGTTCTGGGGAAATCTAGTCCATACTTTAATCTTAAACCTGCTCTAGAGCTCTAGAATTTGACATATCGCTAGTTAACTGGAATGCGACCATTGAATATGGCATTTTTTAAGGGCGCTATTATTATATTTAATTTATTTTGTTTCTGTATTTTGTTTTAAAAAATTTGGCCGCTGTAGTTAGAGAAACACTCCCAACCGTTTAAGGAACTCTTTAATTAAAAGTAGAGTCGGAAACATTGATCCTGATAATTCGAATCAAAATGTTTGTTAACGAGTCTAATTCTCCCATCAAAATTCGCAGTGCTTTCAAATTCATCGGCGCGAATCTCCATAATCCACCCTTACCTACATTGATAATCAAATATCAATGTTTACTATTGTTCCTGGGAAAGAGTATTAATAAATAATCAATGTTTAATTTTATAAAAATTTTATAAAGTCACAATGCCAACATTTTCTATCCAGAGATTAAGTCCGGATTCATTTACCTACAATTATATTTCAGTGAATATATAGTCTAAACTCTTTTGTAAAGCCCTTTGTCTGATTATGCAATTTATGCGTTTTTAAAATGTTCACCTCCCATCCCGTAGTTAAGAACCTTGTTTTTGGTTTATATTATAAAGAAAATTATTTTTACTGTGTAGTTTGTTTATTGCGTTCCAATCCTGTTTATTGAATCAGTAGTTTGTTAAAGAAAAAAATTAGAAACAAAAACTTGTTTGAGTTTGTTGCTTTTCATTTAATTGATAGAACTTCATAGAAACATTTAGTAATGCGTATGGTTTTTTGCCTTTTTTAATTACAATCAAACAAAAACAATCCATTTCGAAAAATCAAACACCAACTCATATTGCCTGCGGTAAAATCGTTCAAAAACACAAAAATCAACAACATGACATTGCGCCTGTAGACTTGCCAAAGAATCCATCGAATGGTTATGCCCAAGCAACGAACAATCAGTTTGTAAGTAATGGACCTGGACCTGGAGGTAATGGTGACGACGGCGGCGGAGGAGGCGGTGGATTATTGGCCTTGATATGTGGTCCCTTCTGTAAGGGAACACCGTTTGAGGGAATGTTTGCACCCGAACCACAGCAGACATATACGAGTATGAATCCTGTGAACGCAGCAGTTGATCCCGGTGAGAAATATTGTGTCAATGCTTTTAGAACCCTTTTCCCCAGTTTGGATTCAGTCTATCTATCCTTGTTTTTCTTCAAAATTTTATTGATTATTTTTTTCTCAAATGCACATACTATTGGCATGGTCCTAGTTTATAGTTTTCTGTTCACTGATAATACAAAAGTTTTTCTTAAAGTTTACATTTGTATATAATTTTGTGTGCTATGTGTTTAAGATTGCTTATAAAAAATAATAGTTAAGTCGGCTGCTTAAAAATTTAATCGTTGAAGACTATGACGTTAATATGTTTAATTCTTGTTAAAATTAGCCATGGATGGCATAAAACAGTCAGCGCTGCAGTGGAAAAGATTGACTTGTCGATCGATCGATGCTAGGTTCATTCGCGTACGCGGTTTAAATCGAACGCAATTAATATAAATCGATCGCAATTAATATAAATCGATCGCAATTAATATAAATCGATCGAAATCGCACAAAGTCTACTCATTAAAAATGACAGAAAAAGAGAAAATACCAAAATAACGAGTAACGAACAGTTCCTTTCTTGACTCGAAACAGCTCAGAGAATTTCAACCGGCAAGTTCTGATAAACATGTCAAATGCACAAAGTTAACAAGGCTGAAATCTAAAATCCGTCAAACATCATGCACACAATAATAAAGAAAATTCGATGGGGGTCGAATAATATACATTTTGGTTTATTTTTGACGTCTGTCAAAAAATTAAGTGTCTCAAATCAAAGTAGCTCGAAATCTATACGCGTACTTTGGCGTATATTTGTCGCTCCCTGAGAGAGTTTTGCTCAATCTTTTAAGTTTGACATATTTTTAGTGCTTAGCTCGGGAAAGTACGCGAATAGACCTAAGACCGTATCCCATTTACATTTGAACACAATCTATCTACTGAAATGCCTTGACAGTTCTGATAGTTAAATGTCACATATATCAGTAAAAATATTTTTGTGTGAATTATACAGATTTTATTAGTGTGTATTAAACTGTAAATTTAATAATACAACGACCTGTTCTCCCTTCATCGCGTATGGAGTCAGGAATGTTTCTCATACAAAGCTCACAAAAGTTGATCGCACACGCTGCTATTGCGTCTTTCTAGGTCTCACCATTTGTGTCATTGAAACGTCATAGTCTTAAGCAGCAATCTATTTTAATATTTGAATTTTGAAGCCTATGACGCTGCTGAAGCAGAAGAAAGGTTGTATTTTAGAGTGTTTTATAAGATGTTGAAAAACGATAATAAATAAATAAATAAATAAGTTCTCAAGTTTAAAACCGCACAAAGAAACAAACAAACAAAGTAAAAATATAAGAGTGTTCTAGCAAACATTTCGCCTACTTGCATGTAACTTCCTTTGGCTTCATCAGCGCACAAGGCTCCTAAAATATAGTTTATGTGTTTTAGTATAAGAATAGTATTTATTGTATCTAATAATTTGGGAAATAGCGGTAGGCTCTCGATATATTATGTGCCTTCATACTGCACACAGATGTCTTGTCGCAATTGAATCATTGTAATACTACCGAAAGGCCATCAATCGACGAAGAAAAACAATGTACAATCAGGATAGGGTTATCCTTGATGAATTGTTATTTGGGAATAAATTCTACCTAGGGATGGTGTTTAAAATAACTTTGGTGTATGCTAGATATGACCCACCGCGTTGTAAAATCAAGGACCCATTTCGGGGAATGGTGTTGAAAAATAGAAACAAATTCAATGGCGATATCCGGATCAACAAACGCACATCTCCAATATTTTAAATGTCGAAGCACGAATGGTCGGTCACAGTCTTAAGCATCATTTGTCGTATGCGAATATTTTAAAACACATTGAACAAATTTAACTTGGAAAGGCTACACTCGCAACAGACTGACCGAATGTTTATGGAACGCTTATTTCGAAATCTGTCAATCCCTATGCCACCAGCTTCAAGTGCAAAAGAACAGGGAGCAATGCCGTCGAAAGAATATTCGTTTGAAAGGCCTATATCGACGCCATTATGTGTTGTTGAACACAATGTCCATTTATGGTGATTTGGAAAACCAGAATAAATGATACCTAGCCAATTTGACAGATGTAGCCTTAACTATTATTATTGCCGCTATCAACTATCAAAGTTTAGAAGTCCCTGTTGGAAGACCCTTAAATATTGTAAAAGTTTGATAATTTGTTTTAAATACCACGCGGCCGTTATTAGAAAAGTGACAAAGTTCCTAGTGATTTTTTAATGCAAAATTTGCGGAGGTGCACAAGTGTTGGCAATCTATTCTAAACCACAGACACTTTTTAAGGCTCTGGTTCAGCCCAAACTGTAAGACCTTAATGTAATTGCGATCCGTATACTTTATATTACTTTTTTACATTTTTTTTAGTACTCGTGTTTTTTTTTTGTGTGAATAGTCAGTCAGCCTACTGAACTAACTGACTAACACAGTAGGCGATTGATTAATATTGGAAAATCAGACAGTGGAAGTGGGTGTTTCCATAAAACTACGAGTAAGATTAGACTGCTTGCCAATTTTGCATATTGGGCTTGCAATATAGTACAAAACGAATCAACAGTAAACAATATTTATTTATACAAAAATTAACAAATACCTAAATAAGGAACAATCAAGCAATTTATTTAAAAAGAAGATCCAATATTCCTTGGAAAAATAAAATAAGATATAACAACGTGCTGGTAACTATTATCTGTCAAAATCCGCGTGGCCCTATTTTGATTTTGGGAAATTTTGATTATAGGACCGCTTAGCAAGCAATCTAACCTTACCTACAGTTGCGTGATAATGAAGATACCACAGTGGGTGTGCAAGGAATTGACAACGCCACATTTAACAGTGTTTCCGTGGTAATATTTACTAAGGTAGTATAAGTATGGATAATCGGGTGTTTCTTTGTTTTAGATCTATGCAATTTTAATGTAAAATATAAAACATAATGTTAATAATGGCTAATCTGTTGGCTTTAATAAAAATATTATTTAAGTCATTAGTGATTTTGGGCATCACGGTTTTGGGCAAAAGCAAATTTTTCGATCATTTAACGAGCAACTGGTCCCGTTTATTGGCAATGACCAATAACCCGTGAACCTAGCCCAAATGGTAAGAGCAAAATTGAAATTGCAAAACATGAAGAGGACAAGTGTCAGCTGTCAAATTGACTATCACTTGAAATTTCCGATTTAAGTTTGGCGAATCTTTGGGACCAAATATTTACACTACGGCAGATCCTGGAGAAAACCCAAGAAGTCCAGATCGATACCCACCAACTGTTTATCGATTTGAAGGCCACATATGACAGCATTTATAGGGACGAGCTATACAGAGCCATGTCTAGTTTTGGCATTCCTGCCAAACTCGTCAGATTGTGCAGAATGACAATGGAGAACACTCACCCCATAAAGGTCGGAAACGATCTCACCGAGATCTTTGATATTAAAAAAGGATTTAGCTTAGGTGACGCGCTGTCATGTGACTTTTTCAACATCATTATTGAGAAAATTGTGCGAAACTCGCAAACCACTGATGCGTTTGCATGTATAGAAACAGAAGCGGCAAAAATGGGTTTAGCGGTTACCGATGGCAAAACCAAGTATATGCTGTCGACAAGAAGGGACATTATCTGCATCGGTTCCGCTATAAACTCTGTAAACGACATCACAGTAGAGATCAAGCGCAGAATTACACTTGCCAATCGCGGTTTCTTTGGCCTAAAAAGGCAACTAAGAAGTAAGGCCTTGTCAAGAAACACCAAGGAGATTCTATATAAGACCCTTATCATCCCAGTCCTGCTATATGGTGCAGAAGCATGGATATTATCGAAGGCGGATGAGGATATCCTTGGACGTTTTGAATGCAAAAAAAATTGTTCGTGTTATTTTGGGTCTCATTTGCGTTGTTGGGCTTTGGAGAAGGAGATATAACAGCAAACTCTACGAGTTGTACAAGGACATCCACCTGGTCAGAAAAGTGCGGATCAGCCGTCTGAGACGGCTAGGACATGTAGAGTCTGAGACGGCTAGGACATGTAGAGCGAATGGACAGCAGGGCTCCGGCACGAAGAGTCTTCGACTCCAACCCAAAGGGACAACGCAGCAGAGGAAGACCTCGCCTAAGGTGGCCCGCACAAGTGGAAGGGGACCTCAACCAACTTGGAGTGCGCAACTGGAGGCAGTTAGCCAAATACCGAGCTAACTGGAGAGGCGTACTGGTTCAAGCCCAGGTCCACTCCGGACTTGAGCACCACCTAAGTAAGTAAGTAAGAATCTTCGGGATTCTTTGGATAAAGAAGGCAAGCAAATGTAAATGCACCTAATCATACAACACCAGCGAGACAGAGATGAAGATGACAATTAATGATTTGGGGGTAGTAACAAGCTAGTTACACGAGTTATATCAGTTTACTTAAAACCTATTTTATTTGTAATGTGTTTATTTAGTCAATTATGTCTTAAGTTTTTATATTTTTGTATTCATTGTAAGCAAATACTATTATTTAAAACAAACGAAGAGCAAAAAAGAGGTTAAAGAGGTCCAAAATAAGAACTAATCTGTACCTACTAATGGCGTTAAATCGAAAACAAATGGAGGAGAATGCGTTGGTGAACTGTTCAGCTATCGGAAATGAATTGAGAGGGCTGTGGTAAACACTAACAAGGGATGAGGAATTCTGTGTGTTGGATCTAGAAATGCGCATTGTATGTCTTTATTGTAATGGTTAAGATGTTTGCAACTGTTGGCATCAGCGTGACACCTGCAAGACAGCTTGACATCAGCGAATTTAACGATAGTAGAGAATTTCCGTAGAACGATGTCTAAAAGGCAGATTTGTTTCATAAACGAAGCGGAAGGAGCAGCCTCTGCAAATACTCATTATTCTTAACACTTTAGGAACCAAAATCTTTCAAATACATGGGACTACTTGTTTCAGTTGTCGACTACTGGTCTTTTTGTACTTGGCGACTATTGTTGGACAACTTAAAGACAGCAATGGTGACCCGAATTGCATGCCACTGGAAGCGTCGTGCATGGGATATTTTGTACAAAAAAAACACAGAAAACCTAAAAGAGGTTCTGCCTTAATTGCAAGGAAAACGGTTTAATAGTGATTGTTTTGCGGCGATTACATTATTGATGTCTTTTGGCCTTGCTATGGGGAAGCTGCAAAGGCATTTTAACGTCTATTTTGCGAGAAGAAAGTATCATCCGAGCAACTAAAGATTGCCGTATCAAATACATCGCAGTCCAGAAGGAAGGTTCATAAATGGTCAGTCAACCTCTATCGCTCGACCAATTTAAGATCTTTTCAATAGATTATTTAACTCTCCACAAACATAGTCGACCTTTCACTTAAGAGCACCATAGCATATTGTGCTACTTTTTTTTCATATTCATCAACGTATCAACGACCGACGCGACTTAAAGAAGCTTATGGAAGTAATATCGAAAATGGTCTAAAGTGAATGCCAAGGACTTAAGTATATAGATTACTTGGTTTACCGATTGAATTGAAAGAATGTAACCTAAAATTAACCTGGACAATTTATTGTCAAACGAGCAATTTGCACAGTTTGGGGCCAATTTATAAAAAAACAAATGTCTGACAATTTGGAGCATAACAAATATTTCACGCAGCAGCAAAGTCGGTACTCGATACCCCTATGCGGAGTTCAACTAAACGAATTTTAAATTTACCGATAAACACCCATAACTCTTTGAAAATAGAGACACCTTTTCTTGCACACGTTAAAAATGGATTTTATTAAAAGAAAGTACTGTCATGGAGAAAGACTGCCAGGATTTGTACTTACTCACAATCAAGCGACTAAAATAAGCCTTGTTCGAAAAATGGAGAAGAATAGTTACAGACTTTTGTACAGCAATAGATGAGCAACCTGTACAGGACACTCTACTCAAAAATACTTTCAAAGCCGATGTTTAACAGTCACAGCATTTTGTATAGATGATGGAGATGATGTCCTTGCTAAATCGTAATCTATCAAAATGAAAAGCATCATTTTCTAACTATATATGATGAGAATCGGTCAACCCTACTCTACCACATGATCCAAATCTTCTAGTTATGTTCAACAACGGGCACCGGAGTCCTCAAACAGGGAGACGACATTTAACGTAAGATTCTTCGGTGCAAAAGTACTGGGATTGGGGCTGGAACAAATGATGAAAGTACTAAATGAAGAACATGGGTGGGCAGTGCTGTCATGAACATGAACTCTTCGTTAAAGAAAAATAATCATCCATCTCTGCCCTATGGCTTTAAATCAATTAAAAAGACACTGCTCTCAATGAAAAAAAAAAACGTTTTATTATATCAGCGATCAGCTTTATGTCTTAAACAGTTAATAACAGACATGGACTCCAAAAACTGTAGGTAATAACAATAATAAGTCAATCTTTGCTTATGGTTATCTTATATTAAGGTAAGTTTTAGATATGTAATTTTATCGCATATTAAATTATGAACATTCTTAATGAACGTGAACAAACAATCGACAGATAAAGGAAAATATTTGTACTTTTTATATTATAAAAAGCTTAGGACAGAAATTTGCTGTGATTTTTTTGTGTTAGTATCCCAATGTTTCAAATAAATGAATCATAAATTATTTAACCATCTAATTAAACAACTAGATTTACGTGGTTTAAATGAATACACAAAAAGTTGAAGCGATGCAGTTCGGTTACATCCCGTGCTTTATTATATTTGTACAATTTGACTGCAAAAACGCTTTTTTGTTAATTTTTTTTTTATTTATTTTGTATTATATGTTAAGTATTTTTATTTTTTGCCACATTTATCATTTGTTCTCAGATACATAGTTCTATTTCAAAAATGTCCGCTGATTCATCTAGGGAGTTAAACTTTATTATCTATTATTATTTATTAATTAGTCTTATTTTCACAATCTTTGTATTTACTTAATCTACCAAAACATTATTGAAAATAAGAATAAGTATAGTGACATAAGTGTTTGTGCATTAGCAAATGGGAATAATGTCAGTTAACAAAAAATTGTTTGGAAGTGTATTGTTCTATTATTTATACAAAAAAAAAAAACATTTTTTGGAATTAATACAGAATTGTACAATAAGTTAACAATTAAAGAGGGAGAAAACGTAAATTTTTATTATCATGTGAAAGGGGTTTCTGTACTGACAACTTTTGGTCTTTTGTACCTCCTGCTTACGCCTCAGAAGGTATATTCATAAGAGTTCCACCCACATTATAATTCTCTTTCGGAATCATTTTAGAGCTTCTTACTCTTGTTTTTCCTTCTCATCTCTAGTCCAGTTTTCTTAAGGAATCTGAGGATAAGATCTGGCTCCAGTGACAGTATTTCCTCATCAGATAAAATTCGTGCTTGCCCAAGTATTTCAGTCTTTTGTCGGTCAGTGCCTGAAAGATGCTGGTACTTTTGCCCATTGGTTAAGAATATTTGGTTCTAGGCCCAATACTGCTGCTTTGGTTCCATCATCAGTTCTTGACCGATCTGTGTATCACTTTCTTTTTTTAATGCTCAGGGTGTGAATTGTGTATTCATTGATCCAGCTTTTCTTGTTGCTGAGCTCTGTAACAAAGTTCTTTTGGAAATCATGTATTATAAAGACATGCCAGTCTTTGCACTTTATTGAGTGTCTTGCTTGTGGTGGATTAACTGGTTCTTTTTGACCATGCAATCGCTCCATACGTGATCATTGGTCTCACAATGGCAATTAGGTACATCCATATGAGGATGTTCGGGCTCGAAATATCCTCAGGATTTGCCCACTAGGCTCCGCAAATCATTAAGGTACATAGAACTCCTCGCGGACAGCCTCTTGCTGGGCTAAATTTGGCAGTGCCATTGGATGTGTGAGTCTCTGCTGATCTAGTGCTATGGAGTTCATACATCCACCTCGATACCGTGCTATTTACTCTTTTTCTATCTAGAGCTCGTATAATTGCTTCGTGCGATGTGTTATCGCATGCTCCTCGATGTCCAAAAAGGCACACAAAACTTTCTCTTTCGATTCAAGAGCGCTTTCAATAATCTCAGTAAATAATGATAAAGAAATGTTTGTTATTTTGAAATAGTACCTATACATGTTTTTTCATGTACAGGGGTGTACTTTACTTTTAAATCTTACAAAAAAAAATCTTCGGAAAAAAAAGATATTACCCCTGAATTGAAAAAAAAAGCTGTCAATCTCATGACAATTGACAGATGATTTAAAATTTGTTTAAGTCCGATAAATTGTTAAGAAATTCGCAAATTCTTCGCATTTTTCAGGCATTAAAGACTTTTTGTTAACCCCTGCAATTTTTGAATTATGTATCTGTTATTTTTCATAATTTACTACAAAAGCCTTCCATAACTTTTTCGTAAATCTCTCTTTGGAAGAGACTTATTCCGCACCACTGCTATTTTGATGGTCTTCTACAAAGTCTACTACAAAAGCAAAGGAACAATTCTAAACCTGATTAAATTTATAGAGAGGGAACTAAACGATTGACCCACACTTTTGCAAAACAATTTTTTTTTTTTTTTTTTTTTTATTAAAAAGGGGATTCCAAATCCTGGAGCACTCAGACCAGAATACCCGTCCATTGTACTCCAAGCAGAAACCCCTTTTTTGGTGTAGTGGGGGAGAAACTGATATTATTCGTTTCTCTTATGTGTTTGGGTGGCGAGTACTGCTGTCCTCCGGTGGGGCTCGAACCTGCGCCGACCGGGTCACAAGCAATGACTCTACCCACTACACCATTGCCACCCGCTTGCAAAACAATTAATGGTTCACTAATTTGTTCGAATGCATTATTGTAAGGGAACAGACCTAATTTTAAAACAGCTTGTGTTACAAGATGTCTGCTAAAGCAACATTGTCCTTGTGGTTTCCTCAGTACAAACGCAATTTGACACATTTGACCTCTCGCAAATATTTGCATGAAAGATACATAATTTCAATGATAAGGGACTCCTGCATTTATTAAGATTAATGTAGCTTTATTGCTGTTAACTAGTTTGTCCATGCTATTGTATTTTAACACAGTATACCTACTCCAGCCCTAACCCCCTTCATTTGTTTTTGGTCCATCTGTCTACTTACAGGGATATCGCTGGCAAATTTTCTTTTTTTTTTCTATTTTTCTGTAAATTATAACTTGAAGTTTTGGGCTGAAGTTGAGTTAAGGTAGACAGTTGTCTATTATGCTTTATTCCGTAGCAATGTCTGAGTTCCCGTCAATTTCAAATGAGCTCGAACCTGCGCCACCCGGGTAACAAGCTCTATTGCTCTATTGACTACTGGCTCAATTCTGTATCAGAAAATGGAAGCATGAAAAAAACCTGTCACGTTTCTTTGCGTATCCCTTTCAGTCAAACGGCTATTTAGTATATTGGGCATCCCTTTATTGTTCCATGTTAGGAATGTGTGATTTTGTAAATGAAGAATTAAACTTAAAACTGGTTTGATTTGTCCCATTCTTACTGAACTTATCGCCACACATAATTTCATTTTTATACAGAAGAATTTTTTTTTTTTCGGCGAAGCATGCTTATAATCTATTTAATATTCATAACTATTATCCCCTTTGAATGTTAGTCGATAACATTACTACCGATGTAAAAAAATGTATTTCAAATTACATAGAACGATTAAATGGTCATAAGTTCAACGTTGAAGTTCTAAAAAATAATGAAAAAAACCCAGTGAGTGGGTCAGGAAGCAGGATAAAGTTTTTCATTTAGAGTTATGGCGACCCAACCTTTAGCCTAAAGCCCTGGTAGCTTGTACTATTTTTTTTTTGTTTATGTAAAAACAAAGCTCTTTGTCGAAATAATAAAAGAAAAATGGCGACCTAAATATCTACCCTAAGTCAATAGCAGAATTACATCAAAATAGTCGGCAGTAAAAATTATTTTAAAATTGGTGCTAAATTGAAAAAAAAAAAAAAACCGATTCAAATAGTGGAAAGTTTGAAAAACCTCGTCAAGTTTTCTGCAGCGACTGACAGTACACGGACAGACAAAGATAATTGCGAGACCTACCATTTTTAAGATCGATTACCATCATATTTTATTGATCTCAAGGCTAAATTCGAATTTCAACCTACATACGAGTTATCTAAAAATATGAACGATTTTATTTCCCAACATACCCCACTCTTCATTAACTATCCATAAGCCCCATCCAAATTATTTCCATAGCCTCCATCATGACCAGGCTCAACATAATTCAAAGATATACAAATAAAGTAATTGTTTTCAAAAGTATCGAAGGTGCTGCACGCGTCCTTTTTTTTGTAAACGAAGGTGATAAGTGATAACTACTTTTTCAACATCAAAAACCCCTAATAGAAAAAAATCTGTCATGCATATTTCGTTCGAGTAATCCACATACTAAATTTGCATATCGGTCCCCTGCAAGTTTCCATAATCTTCCTTTATGCATTTACATAAATCAATATTGTTTGGACATTTATATTTTCCTGTTTTGTGTGGTGGATTTTGCAAATCCTGCATCGATATTTGTCGTGAAGATAACTATTTGACACGATGAATGGCATCACGTGGAATTGTCAGATAATTTCGCCGGCGAACGAAGTCTTCCCTCGGTGAACTTGAAGTGAAATAAAATGCAAATCCTCTGGCTTGTTGGGATCAAAGTAAAATCTTTGTGAGGAACGGTAAACCGAGTGCGAAATTTATGTTTTATTGTTTTAAATTTTACATTTTATTTTTTAAATTTTTCTTTGCTTCTGCTTACTTGTCCCTGACGGGTGAACACAAAGAATTTCCAGTGGCGTGTGGCCATAAAAATAAAAGGGCGGTCATCTGCTAGAAAATAACCACTGTTAAATTTAATCATATAAAGGTTGTTGCTTTATAAAAAAGGGGAAATATTCCCATTATTTATGGAATAAGATTTTATTCTAATTATATTCCTGTCAACCGTATGTCCCATGGCCCAAAGCGATTTAATTTTAACTTTGTGCAAAATATTAATATATGTTGCTGCGGCATTGCTCTCTGAAAATAAACTGTTTTAGAGCATGACATGACTTCGAAAGGCACTCGATTGTCCTGAAAAGTCTAATGAGTAAACAAATCTGTCTTTTTCCGATTTTTGCAAATGCGTATTTTTTCTCAGGATTGCTTGATAGTTTGTTTATGTTTTCCGGAATTGTTTTAAGGCATCACATCGGGTAAATCTATTTTTGTTAATTTATTTATGTAACTACAAATATTTAGAAATTAATCGAGTTGCAAATTTTGAATGTTTTGACATCAAATTTAACTAGTGAGTGGAAAACGCGTAGAAAATTGTCGAAGGCTACACATATTCCAATCGCATGAGCATCAACAAAAAAAGAGCAAGTGACGTTCGATTAGAGACACGAAATCTGAGAGCGAATCTAAACAAGTCCAATCGAAAACCACATAAGTACTGACAGAAGCATTTTAGACGATTCGCAGGGGGTCCTATGAACTCGCCGTCAAACGAAATCTTCTCCCGTGGAAATGAATTGAGAATTGAGCTGGTTTCCTGCTGGTTTCATATAATTGTTGGGATTAACGTTTACTGCAGCATTGTCTTTAAGAGAGTTGTAGATCAGTGAAATACATTTTTTAATAGACTGATTTTTCGATATGCAATAACAAAATAGACTTAATACTCGTTTCAAACTCAGTCGACCTGTGGTTTGTCTTACTTAAGGTGGTGCTACAGCCTACAATCCGGGGTGGACCTGGGTCTTAACCAACAAGCGGCTCCAGCCAGCACGATCTTTAGGCAGTTGTCTCCAGTTGGTTTAGGTACCCTTTCACTTGGGTGCGGCAACTGAGTCGCGGTCTTTCTATACATTTTGTTTGTCTTACTTTCTTTCTCAGACGTTGGACCTTCTCTCTTCAAAGCCGGTAGAGTTCGCGCTTTCGATAGAATACATCCTTCTGCACCATAAAGCAGGACTGGGGCGATTAGGTTCTTATGAAGGGTCACTTAAGTTGTTCGAGAGCCTAGACACTAGACACCTCAAATTTATATGTGTCTATGGTGACGCTCTGTCCGAGACGTCGGTGTTGGGTTTTTTTCTTGTTGGCAGCATATACTTTGTCTTGCTCTGACTGACCGTCTTCGCCGCCTGATTCTTAATAGTCACGAACGCGCCATTGCCATTGCCATTCTGCCCATTATATCAATGTCGTCGGCGAGTAATTGGAAGGACTTTCGAAAGATGTTGCCTAGAAAATTAGAAAATTGGCGTTTGAGTTTTAGACCATTGTTTCAAGAACGATGTGAAGAAGTCACATGACAGAGCATCGCCTTGTCTATATCCTTTTTTGACATCAAAGGTTTCAGGGATCTATTTACTAACCTTTGCATCGTCATCCTGCACAAACCGGACAGTTTTCGCATATAGACATTGTTTTGTATAGCTTGTCCCTATTGTTAATAATTAGGCGCCTTAAATCAATGAGAAGGTGTTGGGTATCGATTAAAAGTTCCAAGATCTGCCACATTGTGAATTTGTTTGCTAATTGTGGGCTTTCCTGGATGTGAATCGATTAGTTTTTTTTACAAACGGCTTCAGGCGTTTACACAACACAGCAATGTTAAGAAGACTGATACCTCTGTAATTGGCCCAGTTCAGAGGGTCTCCTTTCTTGAGGATCGGGCGAAAAATGCTGAGGTTCCATTCACCGGGCATATTTTCCACCGATCATATTTTATAGTTAAGTTGGTGCATGAAAAGCTCCGCGTTCAATAGTTTATTCTTTCTGACAGTCTACAGACGTAGTTCTTCAATATCCTGCGATTCTAATACGATGTTACATCATTCGTCCTGGCAGACTTTGGTTCGCCCTTAGTTTGTCTTACTTTACTTTACTTTTGGTGGCGCTTACAGTCCGGGGTGGACCACGGCCTCAATTAACAAGCCCCTCCAGCCAGCTCGGTCCCTCGCCAGCTGCCTCCAGTTACGCACACCAAGTTGGATTAGGTCGCTCTCCATTTGTGCGCGCCACCTTAGGTGGGGTCTTCCTCTGCTGCGCTGTCCCTCAGGGGTGGATTCGAAGACTTAGTTTGTCTGCGGTGCGATATAAAGAAACACAGACTTTACTTTTGAATGCATAGGGCGTAGTCAATTTATTCATTTTCTTAAGTACACTCACAATACCTCCTAGCACATTTCAATGTTGAACATTTTCTTGTACCTATATAACTAATTTAAATAATATTTATTTGCAGTGATGTTCGAGGACAACACCGGCTTCTCCAAGGATGTCTGCCGTTCAATGGTTGCTATGTTGGACTCAGATCAATCGGGCAAACTCGGATTTGAGGAATTTGAATCATTGCTAAACGATATTGCCAAATGGAAGGCTGTCTTCAAGCTGTACGACACTGCTCATACAGGACGAATTGAAGGTTTCCAATTGCGCGATGCCCTCAAGTCAGCTGGCTACCAAATAAACAATCGAATTCTCAACGCATTGGCGCATCGTTACGGATCGCGAGATGGGAAAATCGCATTCGATGATTTTCTCATGTGTGCCGTCAAAATTAAAACATTCATTGGTAAGACAACGGCGTGCGGTGCTACAAAATAAAATGACATCTCTACTCACTTGCTCCTCTCATTTTAGACATCTTCAAGGAAAGAGATACGGACAAAACAGATACAGCCACATTCAGCATGGACGAATGGATAGAAAAGACATTATATTCATAGAATCTAAGCAGCACCATCAACCACAAACACCAACTAATTTCCTTAACACTATTTTTCAAGGTTCAAATTGAACTTGAACACCTGTTTAAATGTTATCAACCAAAAGTGCTTAATATTCCCCCAAACTCTATGAATCTCCGCCAAATATAAAAATAAATAGATTTTATATGCTACTAGATAAAGATAGCAAATGCTGTTAAAAATATTATAAACAAAGATCTTCCGTTTAAATAAATCAGTGAATACCGGCCTGACAAGACCAATGTTACATTTAGTTATTTTGCATTTTGTTTTTATTCTCTTAAAAGTCTATTTGATGATCTAACACTATTTTTATACATATATCTATTATACTCGATAATGATTTGGTTTAATTTGTACAAGTTTCTCTTATGTATTACTAACATTAAACATCCTTTGTCCTCTTATGATTTATTTTTTTATTTGAAAGTTGTAACGAAGAAATATTGTGTCTTACTACTAATTACTTAATTATTTAAATTATTTATACAAAAAATATGAATAAATGTTTAAATACTGAATGGATTTTTGTTTAATTAATTTTTGCTTAATGTTTTCAGTTTTCAACCGAAATGGACACACAAATTTTATTTTCATCTTGATGTGCTTAAATTTAGTTTAGAAATAAAATGTTTGTGACCATGTTATTGTCCTTACGTAATTAAGAATCGAAATAAGTGCTGCGCTATGTTTTGGATCACATGTGAAAGGCACCTCAAAAAGAGTTCCCATCGCATATTCTGTTGTCTTTAAGTTATCTCAATTATGTTGAAAACATTCAGATGACTTTCCGCTAGATGTCCCTTTTGAAGGTGCCTATTACGGATAACTAGCGAAACAAATAGTAGTTAAAATAAAATTACCCTCACGCGGCTTTTTTACATGTTTTTTGACGGTTTTTTTTTTTCATTTTATACCAAGAATTTTTGGATCGACACGTTAGGTAGTCATAAGGGAAGTGAATCAGACGTAGAACTACGAACGCATGTAAAATAGACATGAACATGATTGGCTACAAATCGGCTGCCATTTTTTGAGCAGTAGCTTTGAATTTGTCTTTCAAAAAACGAATAAATTGTTGGGTAGAACCTCGCACCATTTTCCACAGACTATAGAAGGTAGCTAAAGAGGTTATCTACCGCTAAGTAAATTCCAAGTCCTCGAATTACACGCTTAGATGATAGTGAAAACGAACCTCCTTTTCAGAGACCAAGCCATCGCAGCAACTGGAAGCAACGTGCAAGGGGACAAGGAATGGGAGACGGTGGTGTCCCGATTGAAGAATTTAAACGGATTGGGCGAGCCGCTTTACTAAGTCATAACTTGAAGCTGGGGACAAAATTATAGGTATGAAATTATGAGTAGGTATGCCGGGTTTGTTTGTTTCCTTATCAATCATTAAACAAATGCAAATAAATGAGCTTAAGCATCCAGCTCATAGAATCCGTTGCAAATAATAGCCCAACAAATTTCTTTGGGCTAGTTTGTTATAAGTATAACTGACTTTAGCTGTCAAATCTCTCAAAAGTCAGTTTGAATTGGCAGTTTATATCGGTTTGCTTTGTTAAGTGCTGAAATTTGTTATTAAAAATGGATAAAAAAAAAAATATTAAACTGAATCCGAATGTTTTTGAACGTCTGCAAACTGGAAATTTTTTTAAAAACACTGACGTTTATTTTTGAAAATTATTTTTCTTTCTCGCATATGTAACTTTTTGGTTACATTCCCTTTTTCTGAGAGAATAATATCCCCACTCCTTGATATCTGACATTTTGCCGAAATTTTCCCAAAAAGTAAGGGAACAGACCTAATATGAATTGCATTAAAAACACAATATACCTACTGACTCACATAAATATTGAAAATCGAGTTCTTTTAAACAGTTGTTTACCTACCCGCACAAAATATTTTTCTTAATGTAGGTACTGTCATCTGAATTTTTTAAACGACCATGACAGTTGTCCTACTAACAATGCCCGCGTTCCACTGCCCGCTAGATGACTAGCGGCACGTCAAACTTTATATAAAAAAAAAGTGCTAGACGTCTAGCGCGAATGGTGAAATGTCAATTTTTTTTATATGAAGTTTGACCTGCCGGTCAGCTAGCGGGTCAGTGGAACTCTGCCAATATTTCCACCAATTAAAGTACTTCCCCTCCCGCTGTGTCAACCCAACTGTCAACGCCTGCGACGCACAGAAAAGTTGAATTGAAAGTAGGTAAACCTTCGTCTTCTATCAACAGGCCCCGTCCCTGTCAGTCGAATACGTTGCCGCAACGGACGACACGGATTCTATGGGTTGGGAACTTAAGTTATTAGGTTTTGCTGTGAACGTGGTATGTTTTGCAATGCATGCCATTAGAAGAAGTTCCTATTGATCGGAGCATAATTTATTGCCAACAATTTTTTTAAAACCAAATAATCATCCAATGTTAGGTTGAAAAGTCCAAAAGCGGGATACAAGTATTCTATTTTGTTCTGATAAAAGAGGAATGCATAATTTAAAATTTCAGGATGAGAACTCATTCTTTTAAGACCGAAAGCCGCATTTTAATACCTATACAATAGCCCAAAGCTTTGGAAGAAAATTTAGAAGTTATCTGATGTCAAAGCATCTCGCTTTCAAAGTGTGCATGATTAAATTATGTAAGTTGTTATCAGAGTATTGAGTCAATAAAATCTTATACAATAACCTCCTTTCTTAACTCGAAAAGCTGTAGTAGGTAATCTTAATTAAAAAATTTATTTATTTTATTGGAAAATAATATATTTAATAGATTAATTTGCAAAAAAATGTCATTTCAATCAAACAGCCTTTAAATAAAAAAAAATTAAGTAGTTGATTTATAAGGTTTTTCCTTCAAGTCAAAAAAAATAAAGTTTTCCAAGTTTACAGCTCCAATTTTGTTGTATACAAAAGTATATAGTAGGTACATAAAGTTTTAAATCTCTTAGTCTTACCACTATATTTTTAATCTTGTTTTATGACATATAAATACAGCTATATACGGCTAACTTCGCTGGTCGCTGCGGTGGTCATATGGAAATTGTGCCTTTGGCAAATACTTCATACCGTTTTTGATTTTTATCTCGATTCCTAGGACATAAGAAACACCTTCTCTGGTTTATAATCTTTTTTTTAAGGTTCTTTCAATAAAACGTCCACGCAAATTCGTGAGTCGCCTTCCATTGATTCTCGAAGCACTTTTTCGATAGTACCTGCCCCTCAAATGACTGTGGATAGTTTGTTCCACACGTTTTTGCATGTATATTTCTGCCAAAGACAATCCTAAATTATGCAGAAAGTCCGCTTAAATTCTCCGAAAATTGAAAAACTTTACTTTCAAAACAAAACAAAATATTACGTTAACGCATATGGGGTTCCAGTACACCCCATTGGTAACGAAATCTTCAACCCGAAGAGAGGAAATGCACTAATTATCTTTCAGATATAAAGTTGGTTGGTTCTTGGTTAGTTTAAGTGGCAGCAAAATTCCCTACAATGGAGGTGCACAAACAACGCATGAGCGTCGTTTTGAAACCACAAACAAGCAGAACCAGAAGATGGAAGGGGGAGAAGGATACTACAGGAGCTCAAAAACAACCTGTGCAGTTGATAAATTTAATGATTCTATTGAATCGGATATCATGCATGGCCGATAGGTCAACAAAGAAAGGATTTCCTAGTGCACTATGTCTGGTTTTGGCTAGAACCGGGCATTCACAAAGAAAGGTGGAAAACCGTTTCCCTCTTGTTTGCATCAGCGCAGCTACAGCAGTGGGAGTTGTAGGGGATGCCAAGCCTGGGCTGCGTGAGTACCTAGAGGCCAATGGCCCGTACTAATTGCGACCCGACTTTTATTTTTCAACACATAAAGTCAGATAAATCAAATCTCTTTTCACTGTTACCTACAATTAATGTTAGCTACAAATCGGTTCTTAAGTTAAGATGGTGTGGAACTGTTTCATATAATTAATATTAAACCTTAAACTTCCTTAACTAACCTTTCCATAACTTTAGGTATCTCACTAGGTGATAACGTTTTAGTTGGTTGAGTTACGACATAATTAAGAAAGCATTAAGACACGGGGGGCTTATGAATAAGGATTTTTCGTTTCGACTTCCAATTTTATTAGTTCACAAATCATTAGTAAACCGCAATTTCTCATACACGCCGTGTTTCCTTTTAGGATACGATTACAAACACATTCCATGGAATTGTATTTTACATACCCACAAAGACTTATAAAACTTGCAGAGCAATTTCGTCAGCAGGTACCTATATATTTAATAACGCGCTTAATCAGTCGATGGGTCGCTCAAAATTCGCACGCAGCTTTCCCCTCGACTCTTGCTATGGATGCCAGACGTCCCGCTCAGTACAGGACTGTCCCGCTATAAGGCTTTTGTACCGCAAGTGTCTCGCAATGAAAAGTGCCCCGCAAAATGTCCCGCACTGAAAATTTGTCCCATAAAATAAAATGTCCCGCCTTCCAACTTGTGGCCCTATTATTTACTATGAATTTACGAAATAATCCAAATTTTGAAAATAACATCAAAGTTATTGAAATTTTTAAAATTCAAAATAAAACCATTGATATACTTTTTGAAGAATTAATTGCATTAAAGAGTTTTTTTTAATGCCAGCTAAGAGATTTGGATGAAAAAAAGATGTAAAATATTGGCTTAGATTTTTCAAAAAGGTTGAGGCACCAAATTTCGAAATTCTTTGCCATTTTGTATTTTCGTTGCCTATTTACAATGTAAGCAGTGAATGGATATTCAATTTCATAAAGAACTCATGGAGAGATGATCGAGATCAGGTTTCTATGGAAGTATTGGAGGCAGAGCTTCTTGTAAAGTAAAATTTTTTAATGAGTTGCAGGTAATTTAAGAATTTTTGCGAAACTGGCTTTGGAAAAAAGGAAATAGTTTCGAAAATAACTTCATCTGATAAGTACTGAAATTTAGATTTAGACTGGTAAAATGTTATTCTAATATATTATCTTCATATAAAATATTTATTGTTATGTGCATTCTTAAATTTTTACTTTTTAAACATGTCCTACCTTATCGGGAAAATCCGAAAACTAAATATTTAAGCATTTGCTTTTAAAAAGTTACATAAAATGTACAAATATGAATTAAAAGTCTTACTTAAACCAAAATTACTTATTACAACAAATAAAATGTAGACTAAAATAAAAACGTTTTTTTTCACTTCAAATGCAAAAATGTCCCGTCAGCAAATTTTTCAGATCTAGCATCCCTAACTCATGCTGGCTCCTTGATCTGAAGTTTGACAGATTTTATACTTTAATTGCCCAAAATTCAGTAATTCGCATATGTAATTATACTTGTTGGTATTTTATTCTACCTTTTGAAATTTAGATTCTGTGCAATTTTATTCAGGTAATAGTGCTAATTTTATTTAAAACGAATATGACAACAATTTTTTGAATTTGTACCTATATTTAAAAAAATATATAATAAAATGACATGATTTACTACACTTTCCAACACTCATTACCTAAAACCAAAAACCTAAAGCAATATCGAATTTGGAACTTTTGCTGTGTTTTCAGATGTTTCAGCAGTACAAAATAGTACAAGAAATAGCTACCTACATCAGGGGCCTGTACCACAAAACTACAAGTCTAGTAGGTACAACTGCCGAATTTAACCGATTAACAATGGTTTTTGTAAGTGAATTTAACAATATTAGCAATTGTACAAGCAAACCCTTACAAGTGGGAAATTCTAATCTTCCCCACTTTCTGTACCACAAAGCTACCTACAAGTTTAGAAAAAATTTAACAAACCATTGCTATGAAGGTAGGAAAACTTAACGTACGAATTGAATATTATTTACAAGTCACATTTAATATGGTTTCAAATTGGAATTTGAATCATTAATCTTCAGAAAATATTACTTAACTAAATTACACCAGTATCATAGAAGCAACAATTGTGTAAGTAAACGGGGACGTTCAAGTATCTAGTTTAGTAAGTCTGACTGACAGCAGACTGACTTGATGTATCTTAGTTTTGATTGGATTGATTTATGGAGGGGTAGCCGACGAATCTAGTCAAGAAATTCGTGACTGAGTTCTAAGTTGACAGTCCGCATATGTGGCTGACGTAGGAAAAGTGACGTTCCCGACCATTCTAGTTTTTGCATTCAGGTTACATCTCTTCCAGACCAATCTAGTCGACTTGAGATAACTAAGTTTTTGAATGTGCCCAATGTTTATTTCCAACAGTAAATGAACGAGAGCGAGAGCGGCATGTACCCTACGGCCCCAGAAATTCCACATTGAAAACAACAATATAATTCACTGGTCGTGATGACGACACATAAATTAACCCATCTCATGTATACAGTACATTGTTGAAAATAAGAAATTCCCTTCGAAATTTGAATAGAAAAATATCACCAGTTACGCCTCTGAGCCAACCCTGGATACTGGGAAATTCCCATACACTTTGAATTTATATCCATCTTCTTCTCGGATTTCAACGGCAAATTGCACAACTACTTTCACACGTTTGTTCTCTGCGTTCTATTCTGCGGCTGCGACTTCCATGCAGTTTGCTCTTTGCTCATGCTGGGTTGCTGCTGTTCTGTGGACGACGAAAAGAGAAAACCATCCATCGATGTGCCTGTGCCCGACCGAATCCGAAGCTAGACGGCCTTCCAATCGTTCACCTCTTTCACACTCGCTGTCAACTCGTTGTGTTGACTCAGAGCCACAGCGCGGCAGGTTCAATCCGAACGAGTTGAAGGACTTGTGTTTGTGTCCCGTTAAATTTTATTCAGTTTAATTGTTGTGATTTCTGTACAGCTTCTATTGGATTGCAATTTGCAAGTAGTGAAGTCGCGCCAACAGAAAACAGTATTGCAAAACAGTACATACTCTCATTTGCTAATCCGAAATCTAAATCGTGTTTCCCAAAAGTTCGTCGTAATAAAAAGAAAATCCCTTTTCTGTTACATACATAACGCACATCTCCTGGTGCCTGGTGGCTGGCTACGTCATCAGCATTTTCGTCTGAATTTTTATTTTATTTCTTCCCCGTGCAGACAATTTCCCTCCGAGTCTGAGCGCACACGACAAAAAGAGACCATCATCTGGGAGAAATAAAAAGTCGGGAATTTCACACACATCAGTTCAGTTGTCGTATAAGAAAAATGGGTTTTTTATTTCTCGTCTGTGTCCGTTGCCGTTCCGTCTCTTTTTGCCATTAGTACATCGAATCAAAGATGGCTGCCGTTGTTCTTTCCGAGTGAAATTCGTGTGTGCAAATTTGGGAATTCATTTCACAAATAATTGCCGTGCAAATTTATAAATTTTTACAAAATAAACTCCATTGCGGTAAATGGAAATAAATGTTTAATGAAATTATAAATAATTCATCGTAAGTGTGATTGGAAAAGTGTTTTTTTTTTTGTCTTTTCATCTCCCAAGAAGGAGAGTGCTGTGTAGAGTTCTTGTGAAGAAAAGTGGAAGAATTTGTTCCTATAAGAGGATTCATATCTTCCACCTTCAACCTTAAAGTGAATACTTTTCATAAAAAAATAAGTAATCGCACTTAACTGCAGTTTTGTGTGAAAACTTTTTTCCAGCGAAAATTAGATTCCATTAAAACAAAAAAAAAAAGTTTCATAGGAAAAACTAAATTTTTTTTTCGAATCCGTGTTCCGTGTCCGTATATAATGTAGAAAACATATTTGCGATAGTGTTTGTGCGTTTGCGGTTGGCTCGCAGTTGAAAGTGTGTGTTATTTTGTGCAAGATTTGCGGCAATACGTGAAGAAGGCTCTTTTTCGAGACGCGAGGGTGTGTGTATGTTGTATCTTGTATGGCCGACAATGGGAAAAGTTCTTGAGTAAAAAAAAGTAAAATTTTCTTTTTCACAATTATTGTTGTCAACGAAAACGGATAAATTTAGCAAGCAAAAAAAAATTTGTAGTAATATTTTCGTAGTAATTTTGTGTGGTTATACACCCGACTGTACTTTATTGGGATGTGTTGCTTTTTTTTACGAAAAGAACAACTACGGCATTTTCCC
This sequence comes from Cheilosia pagana, assembly GCA_936431705.1. Lineage (NCBI taxonomy): Eukaryota > Metazoa > Arthropoda > Insecta > Diptera > Syrphidae > Cheilosia > Cheilosia pagana. Next base: position 20,476,924 of record OW386170.1, on the reverse strand, counting down.
CATGAAAATTGACCAGAAAAGTGTTGAAAACCGGATTACTGCCTGCAATAGATCATCGTCGTTCTTGTGGTTGGGATCTCTTGTCCCGCAGAAAAACTAAATACCAAGGAGAACTATTCAAAGAACCAACATAAAACACAACGATCAGAGGAAAAAAAGGGAACAAGAAAGAAAACGGTAAGAATCAATAAACGTTGCATATTAAATGGTGGCTATGGCCTTTCCCCAACACAACCATCCAGGCCATAGGTGGGCTGTGGGATGTGGAAGTGGAGTGGATGCGCCCTTATGGTCGCCATATCGCTCGCTGGTTATGTAGGTGGGTAGGGGATAGCTACAAAAACTGCATTTTCGTGTAGGTATACCTACACTCGAACTCAAAGTTAAAAATATAATGTACAAAAAATTTGTGAAATTGCTGTGACCTTTTCGATAAAGTTGTATTTCCCTACTGTTTTATTTTTTTCGCTCATTACTGTGTGGGATGGACGTGGTCAAAATCGTCAGACTGGTTCTAATTTGTTTTTTTGTTTTTCTTTTGGCAATCGTTTGAATTAACTTGTAAGGTGTTATTTTGGGCAGATACATCTACATACTGTTTGATAGGTTATGTCTTATGTATCGACTGGCAGCCGACTTAATTTTAATGGCATCTTCTGTGCTTGGAATCAGGTGGAGTCCGATGGGCAGGTATATACAATTTGCCGAACAACAAAGTAATGAATCACGTCAATTGTTTGTAGATTCGTAGTCTTTCGGCACGCTCTCTTTGTATTTACATTGTCCATTTCATGTACTAGTACAGACTTTTAACCCATCTGATTAGACAAACAAAAACGGGAGAAGCAAATAGGTACCCAATTGTGATGTTGGTGGCGCTAGCAACTCTTTGCAAGTAGAATTGTGTCTTTTAGACACATGGCATTGTTGCAACTTTACATTGCAAATTTTTTTGGCAGGCGTTTTTGTATTGTTGATATTTTTAGTAATATTAGTTTTAACTTTAGATGGTGCTCCTGGTGCTGATTCTGCACTAATTCTGCACTTTCCATAATTCTTCGATAGCGCAATGTTTTTGAGGCCATCATCAATATAAAACCGATCGTGTACCTAGTTAGAATTTGTTCTTAATGTTCTTTTACACCAGTAACAATCTTCGCCATCGCATGTTGATTGCTTGCGTCAGTTGTTACAATAGGATATACCTATGCTGCTATGCTACTGGATCTAAAGAAGGTGTCTGTATATAATTTAACTTGGACCAACTAAGGTAGATAGGTAGGAAGGTACATGGGGTCGTATTTTGCTTTGAGCAAAAGGTTTTCGCAAAGTAAAAGCCCTTAGCAAATGCTTTGAATCGGTATGAATAAAAACCTCGTTTGGTAAAGTAAGTTCGAAAAGTCGAAAATAGCTTTTACTTCGCTTTACGTGTACTTGCCTTGCAATTTCTGTCAAACTTGACAAGTGACAACTGTCCGGTGGTTTGTTTATTTTTAATATATTTTCAAATTTTTGTGGGGAAATATCAAAAGTCAAAAAAATTCAAAAGAAAAACTGAAAAGAAATGGGTAAATAAAAGAAAAAGAATGCTGAGCGACTCTTCTGAATTTCAGCAGACGATGAGGAACTTCCATCTACCTATCTCGTCTACTCCCAAGAGTGACCAAAATGAGTTGGTGTTTGTTTAGGCCATAGAAGCTGTAGAAAAGATTTTGCTAAGAAAATGTCAAACTCCAAATATAAAGACCTTAAAAAACGCTGCGCTTAAAATGTGATCAATTTTGTATACGCCAGACAAAATTGTTAAACAAAAAATTATAAATTTAAAGCAAAGGGTGAAGAATAAATCTGACATGAAGGCAACGGGAAATACACCCATTCGTTTGAAGGAATCCGTTGGTTTTCCTGCACGAACAAAACTTAATTTATCTATTTATAAACAAAAAATCGACAATTCACAATTCTTAAATTGTTTTATGTTAAAAAGTTGCGTACAAAATATTTAGCAAAAGCAACTAAATAGCAGACTTAGAATTTGTATAGCATTTGCTTTGTCTGATATGTAAGTTTTATTCATACCGATCTGAGTAAAAGGTCAGTGCCGTCGCTTTTCGAACATGTCAAAATTTAGAACTAACTCAAATTGGTTTTTATTTTTACAAAACGTAGCAAATGCTTCGATTTTGACATTTTTCTTGAGTAAAAGCAATTGCTACGTTTTATTCATACGAGCCCATTGTGTCACCGCACAGAGTCGGTTATGTTTAACACTACTAGTAGTACTACTAGGTAGGTACCTATTAGCATTGCGAAGGAATAGGTAGATATTTGCATTGGTTATATCCCTGATGGCAATACCTGCCCTAGTGTTTGCTTTTCTATCGTTGATAGTACCCACTACCCACTCATGTGAAATTCAGAAAATTTTTTTTTTTTTGCTTTCCGTCACTTTTTATATTCATTTGGTACCTACAAACAAAAGGTAGGTACCTTTTTCCGATTTCAAAGGACTTTTGCGAAACTTTAGAGTTGCTTAAGATTTATCAATGCAAGTGCGTTTGAGTTTGACAACTAGTGGAATTTGTTTACGTATTCGGGAAATTTGTCAACTCCAAAGAAAGGCACCGCATCCGTAGGAAGTCAATCGGGGCGCAAATTTCGAATGATTTAATATAAAATTTGACTGCCGAATGGAAAACGCGTAGAAAAATGTCGAAGGCTACACATACTCCAATCGCATATCGAATATCAACGAATATCCACGAAAATGATAGCAAGTGACGTTTTTATGTTCGATTAGACTTTAGACACACGAACTTTTAAATCGGATGTCTGAAATAGGTAGGTAGGTACCTACCATCGAATCGAATAGGCACTATTTTAATACCTAAGTTGAAATGTCCTTTTTCTTTCTCCATCTTACCAAGACTGTCACAAAAGTCATATCTTTTGATTTTGATGACTTGCAGTAAATCTCCCAAGTACTCATTGTCCATTGAACTATTCGTAGGTTGGTACCCGATAAGATTTCCGCAATGTCTATTGCTGACTTTAAGGAGATTTCTTTGTTCTGCGCAGACTTATCCATTGTTATAGGTATCTGTATCCTCCAAATCCCGCCATCTTTCGTTGTGCTGTCAAAGCAATAAGGGTAAGATTTTTCTTGCCATTTGTAGGTACCTATAGGCAAGTGAAACTCACCCCTCCCCCCTGATTCTATTGATATCTGATTTCGATAGGTAACTCATTTTAAGCAGTTCAATGGCTCACTTGTTTAACTAGACCGTTGTTTGACTTGCAAATTGTGTATCTTTCTAGCATTGTTAAAAGTACCTACCTGTGTTGTGTTTCGTTTGCTAGACTTACCATGCTGTTCCAATTTGAAGCTCAATCATTTGAATCGCGAGCGGTAATCATGGGGAGCATTGCTCGGGGTCAATTACAGTGTGTTCCAGCAGCTTCAGGTATCCCGTATCTTTGAAAAGATTGCCTCGTTGCAAATGCCCGATCATCGTCTTTTTATAGAGAACAGGTAGTTTCAACAGGTCAATATTGGTGCCTTTGGTTTGTTGCGAATTTGGACAACATTTTTGCTGTCATTTGTGTCAGCATGTGGACGTCTTCTATCTTAATTTGTTTGTTAGAGTCTTCTTAAATAGCTACCGACAATTTGGTACTATCTACTAGCCATGTGTCTGGCGACTTTCTGACTGATTGGTCATTTAAAGTCTGAATTTAAAGAATTCACTGATATATTTATACCGAATTAAGTTTACACCATTTCCTAAACATATAACTAAAGTTTATTGTCCTTTCATATCGTGGGAAATTAATTGCACTAAACTAACGGCTCTTATAACAACTCCTCCAATTAGCCATGTTTTAAGTTAACTTCTAGTTGGGTACTCCGTGCTGGTTGAGGTAAGCTTCCAATTGTGCGTACCACCTAAGACGAGATCTCTACTCTACGGGCCGAAGCATTTGTTTCTATAAGCTTTACAAGTCCTAGCCATCTCTAAAGACCGATGCGTATTTTTTTTTTTTTTACATATGTCTATATCGCCATAAAGCTCGTATAGTTCGTTAAGTGAATCTCTTCCTCCAAAGTCGGGACGGAACAAATAATCTTTATCTCGAAGTGACCGAGAATATCTTGATACTGTGAAAGATGGAGAGTAGCAATTTGGACTTATGGGGGTTTTTCCAGGATCGGTCAAAGTGTGAAAGTTTAATCGACTGTGGACTTAACTTACTTACTTACTTACTTACTTACTTACTTACTCAAATCATCTCGCCTGTCTAAATTTAAGAGGTGATAGGTGATACCTATGGTGTGTGCTCTCTTCCGATCTGCTGGAGCATAAGCAGGAACGTCCCTTATACGGAGAGTGCTATCTGCTTCCTTAGATAACAAATAAGAGCCACAAGAGGACAAAGCCACAAAAAATTTTTTAAAATTCTCTTTGTTTTTCAGTAGTCAGCCTCCCGTTCATGTAGTAAAGAAATAGGTGGCTGACTATGACACGGTTCCTTTGAAACGTTCGCCAGTTGTCAGCCTTCTATTTCTATGAAGATTTTTTTTATGGTTGGTAGTTAATAGGTGCTGACTACTGAATACAAGCGTGGCCGACTGCTGGAGCTATGGGGGCATTAGGTAGCTTATATACTATAGGTACAAGCTTAGTCTTTTCCAATCTACAAACTTTAAAAATTCAGAAGAACCAAATATTTGATAAAATAGTTGCAAATTTATCAAACACAAAAAAAGTTCGATCAGCCTTTTTGGCCAGCTAATTCCTCTTGCGCACTACTATAAAGTTTTTTTTACTCTAATGCTAGTTTATTGACAAATGTCCCAAATAAAGCACTTTTTTGAAGAATGTCGCGTCCTTTTTTTTAACCATCAAATGATAACCGTCCTATCCGATCTTTGTTAGGTGTATTCGTTTGAGGTTCTATCTCAGCAGGCAAAGTAAAGTAGGACCTCCAGCACGCAATTACAACAAATACGTCCAACTTAAAATTTCTGAAACAAATACCAAGTATTTATTCCAAGTATATTATATCTTCTGGTCGCAGTGTGTAGGGCCTATAACTAATCCCAAGTAGAAATGATTTGACAGCAGCAGGTAGGTACCTATCTTTGAAACAAAAGCCAAGTAATGTTTTCCAAGTAGGCAGTAGTTTCTCATTTTAAATAGATTTTTGGGAAAAGTTGCAAACACTAATTTTTCAAAACCCGAAAAATAAATATACTGGTATTTTGGCGGCCTGATTTACAACATTTTGTTTAAATATATAATTCTTTTCCATTCGAGGTAATAAATGAGTTGCGATTTTTTTTTTCTGTTTGCTTTTTGAATAAAGCTGCTTACCTTAATACAAATTCGCCTGACCCTCTGCCTCTATACAAAGTGCAGATTTTGCAGAATTCTCTTTTACTTGCTTTTTATTTTTATCCGTGGTTTTGGCTTTCATATGCGTTCATCTATCTAACAGCAAAATCCATTGGCATTGACCTTAGCTTTACCAACGAAAGTCACATCTTGGCGTGATTTTCTTTCATTAATTTAACAACACAGATTGGAAACAAATTGTCATTGTTATTTAAGTAGTACGTACACAAAAAGTATTGACTTTTCAAGGAGAGTTACAAATACAGGCACAGCGATTTAATTTCTTTATTTTGTTCAGTGGTTATTAAGCTTTGTATATGTGTCTGTATGTCCAGTTGGGCAAATTGTTTGTGATGTACAAAACCAATAAACGTGGTGGTTTTTTGTACTTATGCCGGTTGAAACTTGGTTTTGTGAAAAGTGTACTATGCATCATCACTTCACAGTAATTGGAATTTTGTTGAATAGTCATACTTGACGCATTTTGATAATAACAGTGCAAAACTTGGCACGCTAAACGCTTTGGATACTCACACGGTATTGTCAAAAAATGGCCACCCCTCTTGACAGTGACTTTTTTCCATCTAAAGCCTTCAAAAATATTTTCAATGCGCTACAGAAGAGCCATTCGCTAGATTGGAATGAATCATTTGTAAGTCCACATTCTATTTCTGTGAACTTATGACCCGCCCACTCGATATCGACGTTGTTAAGTGTGTCGTGTATATATAGAGCGAAGGGAGCAGCATGGAGGATTAGAGCATTAATAATGCAGCGTTCATGTTATCTCTTAATAGTGGGCTTCTGACCCACTTTCCTTCATTAAGTTGTGAAGTTATGACGGTTCTGGTTGATATCAGTTTATGAATTGTGGTAGGTGTAGGTACTTTTGTGCTGCCTTTAAATTGCCCTATCAACTGGCTCATCCGTTGTTCAAATTTGAATTAAAACTAAAGTCCAACAGAGTTTTATCTATTTTTTTTTTTTTGTCTAATTCGCGTGTCGCCTCAATGTCGAACTTATGCCATAAAGTTGTTATGGTTGCCGAAGATTGTTTTCTAAATTTAGACAAAAAATAATTGAATACACAACATCAAGCATTGTAAGTAAATTCGAAAGCAGAAATTATGGAATATTAGATAAAAAGGAAGCAAAAATGTGTTTCTTCTATTTCAATGTTTTCAAAATTCGTGCGACTGAAAACATGCTCGACACGAAATTATTTTGATAGCGAGTAGAGCCAGGTCTAGTAAAGGCTCTATTCGCTTTTTAAACGGACGAACTGAGGTTGCTTTCGACTCCCAAAAACTTGTGTCTAAGTTCATTTGAAAGGCTCACCTCATCAAATTTCAACTGAAGGCATTAGTAGTTTTCAAGATACAGTGCTTTAAAAATCACAAAAACCGTAACTGACAGATTATTAAAATTATGTCGCGTTTCCTGCAATCCTAGAACCGTGAAACTTAGCAGAATGGAAGATCCTGTGGTGCATACATCGAATAAAATAAGCTTTGCTTAACGTGAACACCTGCCGTTAGGCTTAAATTTCACGGTGGGCATACCCACATAGAGTCAATGAGAAAAGCGTCTGACACTACACCCTGGAGTTAGCACTTTGACCCCAGTTCACTTTCCGAATGACTGTACGGTCATTCAGACCTGTGATCGGAGCGAGGACTATCTAACACCTCTGTGCTCTAATGAACACATCTAGTTCGATTTTGAGTAACCACAGCCCCTACATTGGTCCTGTTCCCATAATGGACTGCTCAAAAGAGAACAGGGGGCTCATCCCCGTGGGTACCAGTTTATAGCTACTGGTCGAGCTTTCGCAACCCGAGAGTCACTTACAGATAGATTTCTTACAAAACCCAAGGCCTGTCAAACTTAATGTTTGGCCAAAAAGTCGTCCGGAACACAAAGTCACATTTGAACCAGAATGACTTAAAGGCCACTATGCTTTCAAACATACTGTTCTTACACTGTTCAATTTGGTGAAACCCACAATAAAGGCAACACTCAAATTGGGGCAGTGCTCATGTGGTGCATATAGTGGGAACAGCCCACTTTTAACAAACTGGTATCATTTATTTTTAGCACTTCCGATTTCCTAGATTATTGGAATTTTGTAGAGTGGTAGTACTTGCAGTTATGTTATTTTAAATTTATTTCGGCCACTTCCGATATCGCGAATAATTGAAATTTGATAGAGCGTTAGGACCTGCATTGTAACAAAATAAAAAGGATTGAAAATTTAAAAATTTCCATTTAGGGGGTGTGGAATCTTTCCCCTAAAAAATATGAATACAAATTTGACGGTAGTCAGTGTCTGTTGATGTACTAAAAATCAAAGACGTTTCAACGTTTCAACTTGGCAAAATGTAGAAAAATCACAACTCCATATTGAAGAACTTGGCTTACAAAAAAACGTGCAACTTTAGCCACGAAAAGTAATCAGATCTAAATGTACAACAAGTTTAGTTTAAAAAGGTTCAATGTTAAACAAAATTTGCAGAAGAGCCATCTTAAGACATCTTCTACAAGTCTTCGGAGAAGTGTCTTCCAAAAATTCAGTATCTGATGTTGTAGAATGCTGGGCAGTGGCAAAGAAAGCTCCAAATCACCGCATCCTCTTCACAGGCCGCATTTGTGTTGATTTTCATTTTTTAATGTGGTATTTAAGCAGGTTAAGCCATGTGATAAACCTACAAGAGCAGACGACGAACACTCATTTTGATAGTAAAGTTTTATCATTTGGACGTGCTGATCCATTGTGTAACCTGCCATGGTGATTTGGCATCAGCGATTGAATAGTAATCACCAGATTAGACAGACGCCATCACAACAACACGACTGCCAACGTCGACCCGTCCCAATTGAAAAAAACACTTGTGAAATCCCTTCAAATGCGTCGCAAGTTCATCCATGAGATGTTTAGCTGGGATGAGCGCGCCGGCTGGCTCATGGGTTTTCGTCATCAGATGAGCGAGTTTTTCTCTCTCGAAAATCTTCCAGATTGTCTATGATTGATCACAATTTTGTTTTGCTAAAAATGCGCAATGGTGTGCAAAAGTGGTTGAAAAGTTCTCGCTTTGTACTTAATTCAGGAATCAAAAGTAGGTGTAAATCTCGCTAAAACTCTAAACAAAAGTGTTTTTTTTTGCGGCCAATGAAACATGAAAATTAACAACAGCTGATTTTTAGAGCAGAAAACTGTTCTGAATCTGAAAAAAAAGTTATGTCACAATGGAGAACGAAATTAATAAAAAGAAGAAAATGAGAGCATTCAGTAATTTCTTGAATAAAACAGTTTAACATTTACAGGTTGTTGCATATTATCCAATTCATTTTTTAAGAAACAGTAAGGCAGCATCATCATGAGTTGAAATCGAGTTCGTAGTTTTAGTGCTTTGTCAAAAGTTAAACAAATCTTGGAAAAAATTACCAAATTACCAAAAAATCTCTAACAAAAAAAAAGAATTAAAATTTGGGAAATATTACCAAAATGGCAACCGAGGATATAATATCCATTACTCAAATATATTAGACCGTTTACACTCTTGCACAAAACCACTTTAGCACTGAAATTGAATACTGTTTTCTGTCAAAAGGGAAAGAGTCTTAACTCTGAATGCTCGACTTTTAAGAAAAATTCTATCGCATTGACTTAAACCTAGTTTTTGTATTTAAAACTATTTATAAAGAAAAAAGCGACCAAAAGGCCGACTACGGGTTTAGGGCTGACTATGTAATTGCCTTAAAGATTTTGAGTCTGTTCTATAATATGTTTAACTCGTCGGCAAAAGTATTTTGACAGAAATGCAGTCGCACTTCAAAGTTTGATCAATGTCAAATGTTTTCCGGTTAGCGAAAGTAGGTTTAAATCTCGCTAACAAATTCCACAAATGGCCCAGCACCACTGTGTGGTAGAGATAGTAAAGGGTCCGCCAAATAACTTTTTTTTTTTTAAAATGGTATTAAAAAAAAACTGCTGAATATTTTCTCAAATTTCTTTTTTTATTTGAAAGTACAATCCTTCCGGTTAATAATGGAAAATAATTTCATTCAAATGGCTGCCTCGGCTGCCCATGCAGTAGCCTACACGATCGGTCCAATTTTTAAGCACATGCTCCTTCCCAGCGTTGTTCAAGCGTATACACAGCCATATTCGTTCAGCGGAAGGATAAAACTAATTATCTGTTAAATCAGACATGAGCTAAGTGTTACCATTCGCGAAATAAGCACTAGTTGACAAAAAAAAAACGTTAGATGGCGGACCCTTTACAATAGATTTTTTTTTCAGTTTCCGAAACATTTCAGTTTCATCACCACTTTTTATATTTTAAAGATCGATCAAAAATTTCTGCAAATATTAGAAGGGAATATCTTTTGAATTTAAATTGTGATCGGTATTCACGATCGAGTTCATTCAGTTTTGTTTTTGAGGGACCCTCATTAGAAGAATGGAAACGTTATAAAATGTATTTCCATGATTTCACAGGAATTTCTTGCAGCTGTCTTTAAAATAAATTTTTTCTGCTCCATATAAATCTTAATTTTCTATTTTTAAGAATAACTCTAAACATAATTTGTTTGTAATAAAAATAAGTTCTTATTTTTCTTGTAAAAAATTACAGTCGTATTTATTAGATTCCCTTACGATGCCTCTACGATGTTGTTTATTTATATTTTGCGTACAAATTTACACAGCCTCTACGTTCCTTTACTGTAATTGTTATTTATAAACATGTTTCCGCTATAACTTTTCTAAAAGGGGTTTGTGTGTGAATAGTTAAGAATTTGGATAAACAATTACAAAAAACACCGAAATCTATTACTTTTTGCTCTGATATCGACATCAGATTTTTGTTTGTTATAATATCGAATATCGAAAGCCTGGCCAAAAGCGAAATCCCGAAAAAACATAAACAAAATGACATTTCAAAAAGGAAAAAAAAATTGAAAGCTTTACGCAACCTCTAAACGGCAACGCAGCCTCAAGGCAACGTTCTTTTTGTTTATAAATCACGTTTTCCCGCGTAAGGGCATATTGTAGAGGATTCGTAAAGTTAAGCAGACTCTACGCCGGGTAAGGCTGGTAAAGTTTCAACGATGTTTTCGATTTTTCCCCATTTTTTAATTTCGCCAAAATGAGCCTTCGACGACTTGTAAGCGTCTGGCAAGGACTTGGCTGCGTGCTAAACGTCTTGGACCAATATTTTCTTGTTTAAGCTGATCGGCTCTGTTTAGGGTTATTATAAAGAGGTTACACTAATTGTTAATGTGGAAAATGATGCATATTCAACGTGCTGTCTAACGCTTCGGCTGCCACGATTTGCATTTTCGATATACTCTCTCCTCGGACACTTGGTCTAAAGATCCAGAAGCAGAAAGTCGAAAAATCAACTCCATATTCTACTTCTACGAATTTCTCTTCTCCAATCATTCAAGTTGAGGTCATTTCAAACTCGAATTTGCATAAAAAAACAAAGAAACGGTCCTGAGGTGTAAGCTATTTGGTTATTTTAAAATATGGAGGTATGTGCTTCTGGCACACTATTGACACTCTTCAAATTGTTTTGGCTGGCTCGAGAAGTAAGCAATAAAAGTACACACCGCAATCCGACCCACGAGTATGTACTTGTACATTCAAATTGAATAACTCTACGTAACAAAATGAAGACAAAAGGCAAATAGAAAAAACTAAACTTCCAAAAAAGAAATTATCTCCAGGAAGTTGGCCATTTTCAGTCACTGGAAAGGGTTGGTTTCGTTTTTTGTTTCCCCATTCTGTACGCTTCTTTTTTCGTATCCGTTTTCTGTGTATATAGCTAATATCATTTTCTTTGCTTTCGTCCCCCGCCTGATTTGCTTTGAAAGAAGATTACTCGTATATTTGAAAAGAAGAATAGATAACTGACGTCAACGAACTATAAGTGATGAGTAATGGTTAGCCACGAAAATATGGCAGTACGTATCGAAAATGTAAACAATTTCGGACAAAAGCGAGATATCTTTGTTTGGATTCACATCAGTCGATGTTATCGGAATTAATAAAACTGATTTTATTGTTGTTGTTTTCTTTTTCTGTTTCCCAATAAATTGCCAAAAATTCATATTCTTTGTGTCTATCGATTTGGAAGATAAAAGCAAAAATGGATTTGGTCTTCTGTTGTGGTGGGTTTTGTTACTTTTGATGATGATTTGGTGGCCTAAATGCTGTCTAAATGAGCCTACGTTCGTCGTGGTCTTATTTGAGACGATTGCTCTTATACAGGGTGTATGGTCCAAAAAACTCACCCAACCTTCTTTTGCTATAGCTTTTAAAGTTTTTTTCGTAATTTTTTAAAGATGCTATCGGTCGAGTGGGCGCGGGCCATTATTGATGACCATTTTAACAGATTTTTAATTGTTTTGGCGAGATATTCGGGGCGATAAGTTCTCGCACTCTTGTGGGATACTCTCTTTGCAGAGTCTGTTGCTTGTTTTCATAGATCCGTGACTTGAGAAAAAAACAAACACATAAAAGAAAGTCTGAAGTGCTCAAGTTTGGCGATTTTGTCGCCAAAAGGAGACATTAGCCGACACAAAAATGCATCCTTTCACATGTGCATTGCCTCGCGAGCTGTTCATCCAGTCCCAATTCATCAATTTGCTGCAAAAAAACTCAAATCATGGTTCTCTATATCGCTTACCCAGTCTCAGTAACCGTGTTACCTACGATGACCTCGAAAAAAATTTGGATCAATGACACCTTCGGCGTTATACTATGGCACTTGTAAGTACGAGGATTGTCAGTGCTCCTAATTAAGAAGACTGTGAGCACAGCTTAGGCTCGATTGGTGGGCTGTAGCTGATGGACTGTCTGCACTTTGGAAGGGAACATCGCCAAGACTTTTTCTGCAATGCGCTGCAGAGAAAAACGTGCAATGTCTTCTACAACGTTGTGCCTTTGAAGTAGAGTTGAAAGAATCAAAGGGCAACACATTGAGGTTAATATACTCCCTGTATATGGCAGCCGAGTGAGTCGATAAGATGGTCTATTGTCTTACAAGTTGCTTATGTCTCTATTGTAACAGAGGTTCAGTTTAAAAATTGTTCCGAAGTTGAAGCTTGATATTAGAACAGCTAAACTAAAATCCGAGGACTCCTTATGGTACTGTCCCCCCCAAACTGGACCTGAGAACAAATAAATGGAGCTTTTTGGACAAAGCAACTGAGTAAGCAATTTTTCCAATCCGCCGTTGACAGTGCCCTTGTTTCTGCGCCATGTTGCAGGTCGAAAATGTTACGAGAGTTGACGAATGCTAAGTTGCTGCTCGTGATGGGACCTAGCTATTTAAATGCCTTCTTAGCGACTGGCGCCGGAATAAATCTTCTCTTGATGATTTCATTGCAGGAGTTCACCAACCTAAGCCTTAAAAGTTGCTTCCCATCCATAAAACTGTATATCCTTTGTGACGTTAATGTTAAATCTCCTATCACGTCGACAGCATAATTCTGCTTATATTCCTTCATATCCTGGTCGCTCCTGCTTCAATGCTCATGAACATGACGAAGGGACCACATCAGACATCGCTACGAGTTCTTCCGCTTCTGGCGATGTCATCGGCTGCGTATCCTAGTAATAGTTTCAAGAGTCGGTACCTACCTCCGGAGTTGGTTATACAATTATTTTCAGTATAATGTTAATCACACCTATCGGGAATAAAATCCCCCGAAATTTGTTCTATTCAATCTGATTTACATTTACATTGCTGACAAGGAAAAAATTTCCATCGGAATTTATTCGCGATACTCCTGAATATAGTACGTCACCCTCGTTTGACCTTTTTTGACATCAAACCGGTTCGATGTGCATCTTATTAGCATTAAAGATTTGGGAGTATGGAATTGCGACTCCGCTGAAAATTCTTCTGCTGAAATTGGATTTACTCGAATCCTTTATCAACGCTGCAATCGTCTAAAATCGTCTAATAAGATCGAATTCAAGGAAAGAAGGCACAGTGACTAAGTGGTTAGTGCGTTGAACTCCTAAGCGAGACAAACTTCGGAAAAACACAAATAACATCTTAAGAATTTTTCAACTGCGCCAACCTAGCGACTGTCTGACAAAACATCATAAGAGAGCTTCTTAATCAGTCGTTTTTGCTCGGCGTAAAATTGTAGATCCCTTCCATTCGTTTCAAAAATGCAAAACTCACACAAAACGAATGGTTGTGAAAAGCAGGTCCTTTCTTGTTTTGATTGAAAGAAACGAAACCTTACGCTGTTCGTACGCAGCAGTCGGTGGCCATGGGGCACCTAGTGCGTGATTACCTTAAAGGACCCGAGGTTCATGCCCCGGCGGCGAACGGCATTACTCTTCCACCGACTCTATTTTTACATCTAGTTCAGCATTTTGATGTAGCCATGGCGAGCCTATTCATGCGTCGTCCCACAAGGTGCTGCTCGCATATGTCCTCTGGGACTTCATGCTTTATGGACATGCCTTCCATCTCAGAGCATATATTCACACGTATAATCAGAAGATGCGTGTGTATCTATCTGTAGGCGATTTTTTGAATACTTTTCTATAAATTATCACCGCAAGGTAATTTGCCTGAAATACACACTCTCTGATGAAGCACCGAAAATCCGGTCGTGTGCTAGCCACCGTGGGCACTGAATAAAAAAAAAAACAAATATAAACTCTCGTTCCTCCGCGAACTCCATGTCCGTCTGCCTCTCCACACAACTGGTTCCACTCAATGCGCTAGTGGTTTAATGACCGGTTTACATTGGCACGCATACTAAATACATTAGCGAAAAGAAACAGTGAGAGCAGATAAACAGAAGAAAAAAATCACGAACATGTACCTACCCACAAAATAAAAATAAAGAGCAAAACAATTATAACTGGAACGACAAATCTGTTTGAACTTTCTTGTCAGAAAGTCAAAAATTTCGTTCATTTAGCGTCCCTTCAAAACCAAGCGACCGTCGTCGATTGACGTAATTTTGCTATAACCTAAAAATACGCCGCACTCGCGTGTGTGAGAAAAAAAATGTAAGTGGCGTTCGCCCTTTCTCCTCGCTATTTTTTCTTTTTGCGCACCGCAGAGACTAGACATAAAAAAACAACAACAACAGAAGTGTATTCAAGAAGATAATTAAGTGAGGTGAAGGCGAACAGATAAGTTCCCAAAAGAAAGAAGAAAGTTGCCAAAGTGCGACTGTGAACAAAAAAGAGCAGGCAAACGAGAAGCGGATAATTTTGAATTATTACCTGAAGCAAGCGAGCGACTCGGTCGGGTTCGGTTCACAACAAATTCCTTCCTAACGTACGTACTGGCCATATATTGATTTGATTTGATGTTATTATGATGGATTGCTCTATTATTTGTTTTCATTTTAGATAGGTGCGATTTACTGTCGTATGTCTTCATTTCTGCGTAATGTGGTTGCAAACATGTGGATTAGAGCCCAGAATGGTTGAATGAATGGCACACGTGATATGTAGTTATCTTTTCGGATGTTTGCAAGTTGGAGGACGGTTCAATAACTTGTGGTGACAAGTTGTTCGAATTTGGAAAGCTTGAAACCGCCATTAGCGTGCAGGTAGACTTGTCTTACTAACCGAAAGATGTCTTTCTGCAAACGCGTTTGAAATGGGTTCCACTCAAAATTTGATTTGCTTTGAACTGCTGACAGAAATGAATAATTATGCTGACACCTTGCTTCAAGTGAAAATATTTTTTTTAAATACTCTATCAGACTATGATGTTTTTGAATTTGAATAAGTCATTTGAATAACGATTTAATTTGTGTTTTTTGCATGTGAAATTTAGATTTTCTCGTGGGTTGGGTTTCTCCAAAATATTTCACAAGCAAAATACAACATGTCCTCTTTTTGCTTCACTACGAAGTATAAACTAATCTCAAGCCAGACAAATTTTACAAAGTTCTCCCCTCCGGACGAGGTAATCGATTTTTGCAGTGAATACTTCTATGGGCACGTTGGTATTGTGGGGTAGACTAGTAAATGTGGTACAAAAATTGTGATCTGGCGTGGCAACGGAAGTGAATTCTCTAGATTTTTAATTCTTACATTAAGAAACTTTAGGTTTAACCAGGAATTGATTTTTTTAGACTGTGAGATTCATAAAATTACGCGCTATTATTAAATCAGTTGATTAAATCAAACCTGGGATCCAATCGCGACGTCCGTGAACGAGCATTACGTTCACGAAATTAAGTTGATTTTACGCATGTGAAACAAAAACAAAATCCGTCGCGTAATGCTGGTTCACGGACGACGCGCTTCGGCCCCTGATTTGCAGCCACATAAAAACAAAATGCAAACAGAAACTCTAAATTAAAAAAATTAAAACTTTTTAAATTATTGAATTTGTACTATGCGCAGCATTAGGATTGTTTGATAAATTAAATTTCTAAAAACGATCCAATTGCATCACAATTTAATTTCATTTCTGGAGCACGCTTTGTTTTTTTATATTGGAGGTTCTCTTGCAATAGTGAGAGACCATAACCCCAAATAAAAAACCTCACTTGAGGACTGACTTTCCTTCATTCCGAAAGGGATCTACTGACAACGCAATTTGAATTACATATTTTTAATAATGAACAGAAATATCAGCCGTTTTTTTGGATCTGTAATTTTGTTTGTATAGAATAAGAGGATTCACCCGCACTAATCTTAAATTTCATTTGACGGTAGGGGAGAGCGGGGCTAGAAGTAACACTTTCGACTAATATTGATGCAGCTTCTAAGATTTTGCAAATGAGTCAGCCAAATCTAATTTAAAACAAATAGCAGTGATATTTAAGTCAGAAAATTCAACAGCAAATTCAAATAAAGCCTGCTCAAAAGATGTCAAAATATTGCCTTTAAAAAAAAATTGGTTAAAAAAAAACTAATGAATAGAAGAAAATCATACTTCACAGCTTTTGGTTTGGTCTGAACAACCTTTCTGGCTATGCTTTTATTAAATAGGTGTCACAAAAATAAAAACACTAAAAAATGTGTAATATATACACAAAGTTTATCAAAAGATAAACACATAGCTACAAAAAAACAACCGACACTGTATTTATTTTTCTCTTTCACACGACTCTTGATTTTAAATGGAAACCTTAAATTTTTAAATGTTACAATTAACCATTGTTACTTTTAACCCTGTCTTTCCCCTATGTTAGGTTAGGTTGATGGGGGTTGTGAGATCGTCACAATAGACCAAACACCCTATCGGGCCCATCGCCATCCTCAGGGAAACATTACGGCCCAGATAGTATTCCTATCGTTGTTCTCAACTTTGTTCTGCCAAAATTAATTAATTGTTCAGACTTCCTCCGATTAAAAACAGGCCACAGTGCCATTGAAACCGTATGCCCTTCTAATTGTGACCACCTTGTGTTTGCTTTTTTGAAGACTTTTTCAAAAAGTATTCTTCTGGTCACAGCCATAGGTGGTCTTATACCTTCGATCGTTGCATCAAGTGGGAGCTCAGCTCCTTCCTTGGCCAGAACGTCTACCCTTTTGTTACCGTCAATATCACAATATCACAATGCCCAGGTACCCAACACAGTTTGACACGAGCACAATGCCTTGAGCACTGTGCGAAAATTCTTGGTGGTTTGTGATTCTAGTGCTTTAAGTGCAGCCTTACTATCAATCAAGATGGCGATATTCTTATTAGGTATTGATATCATCTCAAGTGCCTCCGCAACTTTAAGTATGGCTAGAAGCTCTGCCTAAGAACACGCTGCATGTGTCCGGAAGTTTCAGGGTCATTTGTAGGCCGAAAACGCTGGATTATATACCTGACCCGTGCCCTTGCTAGTTTTGGAGCTGTCAGTATATACCGAGGGCCGAGGCCTCGTTTTCCCTCTGAATTAAGTTTTTAGACCAGTCCTCTCTGTCAGGGTACAACACATCCTCACGACTGGAGCCCATAGGTCCATACTTGTTTCAGAATTTGCTTGTATAGCAATAACTCACTGTAGTTGGACAGGGTAAAGTCAATGGAAAAAATCGCTGGCATTGCTTAATTAGTGCAAACATTACAAAATTTGAGAGTTGTCGTTTTGCAATATCAACAGGAGCATAAAATAAATAAATAAATAAAATGTAGCTATACCATTAGGATTATATAACACGAAATATAAGTTCATTGACATTGTTGCGACACCATTGACATGTCTAAGCATCACCAGAGCAGTACGTGCCCATCTGCAACTCTTGGAGTCGACTTTTCTGCACCCGATGGTTACAAGTACTACAAAAGAGGCGATAGCTTAAAAGACTGCGATGCATTGAATGAGATAGTTTCACTTCCTTGTTTTACTTTTTTAAGTGTCTTTAATTCTAAAGTTCTATCTTTGCTATAAATGGCCCAGTGACACTCCCTATTTGCTTTAATTTTAGATGCTTCATTTTTGTTTTGGGACTTTTCCTTAACCCCTGGTTTTTCATATTTATTTTTAACTAGCTTCCCAACTATTGTATTTTAGTCCTTGGGTTGTCTTGAATTGTCTCCTTACCGGATGTTATATAAATTGCAAACCTCTTACCCGCCGTAAAATCTCTATACATCTCGTCCCGTTTCTAAAAATATAGCGCAGGATGCTTCTTTTTTGGAAAACGAAAGACAACGAGAAGTGCGCCATCAAGGTAATGGAAAAATAATGTTTTAAAATTTCACCAGATAGCAAAAAGGTCTTAAAAAACAAAAAAATAGCTTATGTCTATAGGTTTTCACAACCATTCGTTTGGTGCGAGTTTTATTTTTTTATTTTTGGGACAAATTGAAGGGAATGCCAATTTAATGACGAGTCTTAAAGGCTGATTTGAAAAACTCTCTTTCATGAAAGTTAAACTCTCCGATGTTTGTCAGACGATCGCGAGGAATGGCGCAGTGGAAACAAATCCTTAGGTTGTGATTTGTGTTTATCCGGGAATCGGTAGTGAGAAACCACGCTCATTAGTCCAGCACTCAAACCATTGAGCC
This sequence comes from Cheilosia pagana, assembly GCA_936431705.1. NCBI lineage: Eukaryota > Metazoa > Arthropoda > Insecta > Diptera > Syrphidae > Cheilosia > Cheilosia pagana. The sequence goes on along the minus strand of OW386170.1, from coordinate 20,458,518 downwards.
CAATATGATCATATCAAGGCAAAAGGACTCAAGCCTTAAAACTGCAGCGAGAATTGTAGATTTGAAAAAAAAAGAAAAATTATTTACTAAACGACGACCAAAATTTCAAGGTCAGGCAAGCGAAGCTGAACGACAAAAGCCAGCCGAAAAAATTAAGGCAGCTGAAGGTGACTTGGTGGAGAGCATACATAAACTGATCCTTCAGGATTTGGTAGTAAGAAAGTGTGTTCGATTTACCTTCTGATGTAAAGATGCCGATCTCTAAACCGCATATACAAAAGTATTTTAATATAGACGAGTTATATAAAGCCATGTCAAGAGCCATCGCTGTCAAACTTCATGAAAAATCGAAACAATCTCATCCAGACTTGAGACACTCATCATCCCTCTATATGCTTTATATGCCTTTCTATTACATGTGCACATTCAGCATCTAACGAGTGTCCTCTCGCAGGTGAAGAGTAGAAACCCAACGACTTGCTGGTAGTCTTGCCACCGGTCTTGTGCGCCTTCTCTTATTGATATTGGGGAGTTTTTGCAGAGCTCAAAAGGGGGAGGAGGTGATTTTAGCTTTTTAACGCTGACTTGCTTCTTGGGGTTTTCAAAAATCCAACTCACCATTTAAGCCCTCTTCCACCGATAGCAGGGTGAACAATTTGCTGTTCAGTGATGTCACCATGTTGCTTCCAAGTTGTTGTTGGGATGTGATCATTTTGGGCTACGTACTACCATGTTTTGAGGCAAACTCGATAAGCGCGGAAGTGCGAATTTCTTTTTTTTCTATCTTGGCGCTAAAAAATCTCATAAAAAAAAAGCAAAAAAAAAAATCATCTCTCTAACGCAACAAAACATCATCGCTGACAGCTTCTTACACACATTTTCAAACCGTATCAAAAATCCCATACATTAACGCAAAGCAGTGTGTAAAATATAAATCGAATTAAAATAGTTCAAATTACTTCCCATAAAAACGAGCATGTTGATTCGATTTTACCGCATTAAAACTAAGGTTTCATTAAACCTCAGACCAGGGTCACAATATATATGCCCCAAGAGGTGGAGGTGGCCACGCAGAAACCGATATACGAGTAAGTGTTTTTTGTAATGTAAGAAGAATTGGGTAAACAATACTATAATGGTTGCTCCATCGCAAGTATATGATGTGCAACGACGATGACATCAATCCAAGGGAGGACATTTTCGAACAATGATTGTCTCTCTGGGCCACCGCCTATATCGATTACTACTGCGTCAAAGGAACGCCTCAACGTTGCCTAAAATGTTCAGATAGTACACATAGTTGATTCGCCCAAGTTCAAACAAACGAGCATCGCAAACTGACATAAAAACTATCCTGTATGAACGGCGGATGTCTGTCGAAACTTGAAAGTAAATCAAAAGTGAAGTTGATGCCAACGGCAGATGCGTCGTTTCGTCTTATTAAATTTTCTTGTTTGCACTCGGAAAATAAGTCATACTACAAGTTCCGTTTGGAAAAAAATCCCTTTGCAGATAAAGTTGCCGTCCAAATATTTACGTCGCAACTTTAGCAACAAGTTGGCGAACTCACAATCAATTCTGATTAATGGTGAACGAGAATTTATTAGTTGTTTGTGTATTTGTTTTAATTAGCTTAATGTTGCTGTGCAGCAAACTGCGCTGTCCTCTGCATCAGCACAAGTACAATTTTCTAAATTGGAATTGCTCTTGATTTTCACTTGTATCAAATGTTGGTTTTACACACGTGTAGGTAGGGCTGGCTGTCAATGCCGAAAGGTGAAAAGGTCAAAGGTGGCATATGTTGTCGTTTTGTTTGGGATTTGATTTTTTAGAACCGAAATGTGGGTGCATTTCCTACGTTCCGTAGTATTTCTATTTATGGCTGCATTCCATGTTGAAAAATACACACGTACCGGGGCAGTAGCAGGAGCGTGACAAAAAGGAAGGAAAAAAATCAATAAATCCCAGGACAACAGGTTCAGATAATGTATACAAAAAAAGATTCATCCCTAATCACTGGGCGGGGTGGATTGGGACAATGGAAAAAATGCGACGAATCATTACAACACTTCAATGGCAAGGGAAATCGGATTAAAGGATTGACAGAGCGGAAACTGACGGACAAAGTTTTCGGCAGCTTCAACTTTGGAAGTAATTGGCGAACTCTGGTGAAAAGTATCTATCCCTCTGTTAAGTATATGGTTGTTGTCCTTCCTTCGGATTTATCAACGGTTTTTGTGATTCCACAAAAGCAAACGCTCGGGGGCTTTTAACTTTTGCAAACTAAATCGGAACTCTTTTGGGACAACTCTTGATAATGGTCTGTAATTGAAGGTTGCTTTTAGGACACGATTTGTAAGAAACTGTATTGTAATACACGAAGATTGAACGGCTTTTGGCATGAATAATATTTCTCGCGGGTGAGGAAAAAAAGTCCAGTTTTTAATCAGCAAGCGCTGAGTATAGAAGATTTCAGGAAAATCATTTCTTCAGGCTCAAGTTTTCCCGTACTCTTCACATTCACAAATCTGATGGCTTTGAAACTCGTTGACAACGCACTGGACGTGTTCCTTCTTTTTAACCTTGATAAATTGGAATATTATCGCGAGGTAGCCAAGTATAGTGGACTACTACTCGAATTGGTAACTATGTATATTCAAAATCGTTTTCAGTAATGGGTCTTAATTGTTGAGGTTTTGCGTAAATCTTGATATGCAAGAGAAAACAAAAGCGCACATGTTCAATGGAAATCATTTTTTCTCTCAAGGACCACTGTCTGTAGGGCTACATTTAACATAAAATGTAACAAATCTGTCAACCTCTTCAAGATATAGTAATGAGTCTTCCACATTTCGACCTCTGAGCTCATCTGATATCGTCAGCTTGTTGACATAGACCAATGATTTAATGTAGCCCCATAAAAAAGTCTAGAGTCTTAAGTAACACGATCTCGGCCGCCAATTCACGGGTCCGTTTCACGAGATACCACGTTCACCGAACTGGGACTTCAATAACTTGATTGTTGCACCCGCTGTGTGGCTTGTGGCACCGTCTTGTAATAACCACAACAAACCGATCCAAACAGTGACTTTTTGCGGATAAAAGCTGTTTCATAAATCACATGAGGGTCAGCTTGATCTTGTAAGATTGTTGGCCAAGATCCTTACGCAAAATTCCCCATAATGTGGTCTGGGAAAGGCCAAATTCTTGAGAACGCTGTGAAATTTACTGATTTGGCTCGCTTACGACGGACGCCTCTACGGCAGCAATATTCTCCACACTTTGGGCAAAACTTAGTCTCACATCTGTTTATATTACGGTTGTCCGCCGAGAAGGTATACTACTTTGTTTTGCCGCCATTTTGGTAAACATTAGTCTTGACAGTTCATATTTGGCAGTCGTGAAGTAGACACGTGGCAAATTTATTATGGAAAAATATTCGATAAACCAACTTGTTTTATCAAAATCAATCATCGATCATTGTGACGATGAGAAAGTTACGTAAAATTTTTGGGAGAGAAAAGATTTGATTGACCTGATTTGACTGCTCCGGACTTTTTTTTGTGGGGATATCTGAAAAGCAAGGTTTATGTAAACAAACCAGAAACGCTTGAGCAACTCAAACAAAATATTCTCGATAAAATGAAATACCGCGTGAAATGTGTGAGAAAGTAATGAAAAATATGCTCAAAAGGGCTCGCATTTGTGAGACTAACAGAGGCGCACATTTACCTGATATTGTATTGTATTAAATAAAACATTTATCAATATAAGATCTATTCTTTTTTATTTAATCAAAAACTATTAACAAACAAAGTAGTATACCTTCCCGGCGGAAACCCTGTTCAATGATTTTACTGAATATTTTGACATTGACAGTTCGGTTCGCCGATTGTTGTAAGTCGCTAATGAAAGACCCTTTACAATGAAAAAAGATAAATAACGAAGAAAAGTTCAACTAATGTACATATTACACTTTTATTTTGAATGTAAGTATGTACAACTGCAATCAACATAAACATGATGGAATGTTTAGTTGAATGAAGGTGATTTGCTAAATGAGTGATGTAGGGAATTTTTTTTCCAATGCATGACCACATTTGTAAATGAAAATAACTGATTCTACTTGGATCAAAGCAATCAGATCTACCAAAATCATTTTACGAAATGTATGCCTTTTTTGTTAAAGTTATTCCTCAATGCGTGGGAATTAAGCGTGAGTTGGCATCATTGACTTGTTAGGCGCCAAACGAGTTGCGATAAAAGTGCACATCGGTTTAAAATATGAAACAACCAAAATAATGCATAAGGTACAGTGAATCTCTGTTAAAAAAAAAACCTTATTGAGAGACCTTAAACAAATAAACGGAAAATTCCCTATTAATTCATTACTGCTACAAATTTCAAGAATTTAAAGAATCAAATCAAAACTGCTTTAACGATTGTAATAATTAATGAAAACAACATTCGTTTTAAACGATGCTTGCATTCAGATTAACAATTGAGAGTGTCTCGTGCGATTAAGTCGTTAACGTTATTTCTAAAAAATTTCCATTTAAATAAAATAACAAATATCTCTTTATCAACTTCTATTAAAAGTGCTTTTATTTTTTCTTTTGCAGGTAAGTTGATTGGAAATGATGAATTATGGTAAGGTTTTTAAAGAGTTAAAATCTGTAGCCAATACAAGGGCAGAGGACAGAGGTCCTATTTTAAAGGATCCGAAGTTCATTTCGCTGGAGATCGCTGTGTTTTAAAAGCAGTTTATTTAAGTGCCTTTTGGGGAACCATCTCAATTTGCGCACTGGTTCCAATTGTGCACGCCACCTAAGGCGATATTGAAGAATTCCTTGCTGTCCATGTAGAAGTCCTAACTATCTTAGACGACTGAATCGCTTAGAGGATATTTTCATCTACCTTCGCTAAAGTTCATGCTTCTGCCGAGAGCCAGGCATTGGATGATAATAGTCTCCTAATTCTTTATTGACACGGCTTTATTTGCATTTTAAGCCCAAAAAATAAGTCTAATTCTTCGGTAAATTTCTGGACTAATGTCATTTTCAGAGTTTAAAGCCCTGCCGAATTATACAATGCCGCAAATATATTGGTCTCTTAAAATGTGGAAACATCTTGCCTCGATCCTTGTTGATGCCTTGTTTGTTCAATGTTTTTGGTTGTTTTTTGTAACTAAAAGTTGACCACACACACACTCCCAAGGACACTCCTTCTCTGGGTTGCCTGCATTTATATGAAAATCAGTAAGGTGCTTCTACAATAAAAAGCTTCGACAGAGCACCTATTTCAACACTCTGACTAGTCTTGAAAGTCCATAATTAGATCAGCGACAAATGTGTCTCAAAGAGGCTCATAATAACTTGTCCGGCACCATTGGTTCAGTCACGGAAATCCGTTATCCTTTTCTATTATATTATATTCTCCTTCTGTTGGATTTATGTTAGACTAAACCGTTCGTGTCCGCTGCGTATTTGGATACGTTAGTGGTAACGTTTTCAACCGAAGGAGTTGCACAGAAAGTATTGTTGTTGAACTGTCATTGGCGTTTAGATTTTACACCAACAAATGAGCTTTACCCCAATTTACTCGACATTTATGACAGTTGCTTTCATTTTGTAAGCATTTCCAACAACTCAACGGACACTAATGTAGAAAGTATACCAGTTTTCGTCGCATCCGGCATACGCGTTTTTTTAGAGTCACCTTCCATAATTTATCGTATTTTTTATCCATCTGTTGTTTTTCCTTCAACATGATCCAAGTCGCCAAAATAATGCATAGAACTGTTGTTAGTTCAGTTTACTTCTTTTTCGGTGACATTTAAACGTAAAGCGTGATACTATAAATAAATTAATTACCGTTGGACCTAACAAATAGTTATTTTCAACCTTTGTGTTAAATTAATTGTGGGTCACTATAGCTTATTTCCAATAAAAGATTTTAAAATAAAAAATCCTGCGCCCTCAAAATCATAGCTTATTCCCTAAAACCGATCTAAAATCGGCCTCAGCAACAGCAAAAGGAGCTTCATGCATCTCAAATACTGCAACAAAGGTCGACAAGAAGGGGCAGATACCACAACGACACGTCCGCCTCATTAGAAACCCGAACTGGCTCTGCGGGCAATGTACAAACGGAGACGTTACCAATTATTTTTTCCAGCGTAGTTAATTTTCTTTATAGTTTTTTGTTTGTATGCCAATTAAACTGACGCTAAATACATGCAACCATAGAATTCAAGCATGCGGTCCAGCAAGGATATGCTTTTTTTTATTTAAAATGACAATCGATAATTTGTCAAGATGGCCGACGCCATCTGAAAATGAAGAATAGCTACATAGCTCCAGCCAAGTGTTCTCCGAAACAAGCCTTTGATTTTAATTAATTTTCACTACCCCATCACCGATGTTGTGTATCAGTGTATCTATATATGTGTACCGCGCCGTGTGCCGCCGTTGTGTGTGTTTGTATTCTTGCTTGGTCGGGTTCTGCGAAATCTAATCCACCTTTACCCATTATTGTTCTAATTTTATTTAATCAAATTCACAGCACAAGTTTTCAAGTGTATTCAAGTGTCACTCTGCATAGCACACGATTCCAAATCATTTGGAAATTTTCGCACAAATGGACGGGCGGAGGGGGGGCGCACTGCTTTATTTGCCAACCGATCCATAAGCGAGTATACACCACTCCACGTACGTATGTATTATCTCGGTTAATTGGAGAGGAATCGATTTGTATTCAGATATTGCAAAGTAGGTCACTTAGAAAATGTAAACTACTACTGAAGATGGTATTTTTAAACGCTTTCGTTGTTTTCGGTTTGAAGTTGGCCAGCTTTTATTCTCGTGTTGTGCAAAGGGTTAGGTTTGATTTTGTTTTTGCTCCCTTTGAGCTTGTACCTCTGGGGTGGATGATGGTATACGTATAAGGTATGTAGTTATGATTCTGTGAATGACAAGTAAAAACCGAGAACAAAGAGCCAAGTGGTCTGCACACTTGGATGTTTGAGTTGATTGGACAACTGCTCACATGCAATGTCTAGCAAATTCTTACACAACAATCAACATCAACACGTCAATTTTTCAATATCGATTGACAAGTAAGACGAGCAATCACAGAGCTGATGTTGCACTAGGCGTATGCGAATAAAATGCATTCGAAGTGGCTTGGAAAAATGTGTCTGATTTCTTGAAGAGGATCACAAATATAAATCACAAGATGTGGGACATTTTCCCTTTTAAATTAAGCTAGAAAGGTAATTTTTAAAGCCAAACCTACTTTCGAAACCATCTTCCTTTAAAAACCTGTTTGGTAAGTAACGAATTTCATAGTGCTTAAAGGCTGGGAATGATGCGCTCGCCAATGTCCAGGTGGCTACACTAGGTCAATAGCTTTTCAAGATTTTTCTGAACGATATATGTCTTAGCGTGGTACCCGTCAGAACGAAAAATTCTCCGCAATGCATAGGTACTCCGTCGGAGGTTCAAATTACATTCGAGGTATCCGCTTTCGGAAAACAAAACCAACCAATTTCTGTCGGAGGATATCGGACCTTGTTGTTCAAAATTTAAGAAAAAAAAAATGCTCTTCATCGCACTTCAAAACAATTCGCCGATATGCGTTTCAAAATGTCTGAAAAATATTCCGAATAGCTGTTGGGAAGAATACCTCGAAACAAAAATCCTCCGAATTGTATAAAACGGAGAATTTTCCGTTCCGACGGATACCTCGCTAGGGCAGATTAATGATCGAAATTGGTGAACATTTGGGATCTAAAGGGTCTTTCATTAAGCGCATCCCATGTTCAAATTTAAATAAAACAAAGTGTGTCTGAGATATTGTCGAAATTGTTTATTTGTTTAAAAGGCATTTTTCTTACTTCATTTTTATTTATATTATTATTTAAACTTAAAGCAGTTTAACAAAGCAGTATCCTGTTCGCAAGCTAAGTTCTTAACTTCAAATAGATGTGCCGATGAAAAGTCTCCACTCATTTAGCTCGCGAAATAAATGTCCGGTACATTAAATCGAAGATAAATTCTGACGTAGGTTAGTTTACTAATGATTTTTTCAAGGAAACTGCAGAGAACATGTGCGTGACTATAAAAATAAAATCAAAATTGATGCGATGAAAAAATATTGCGTAGCTTGTCCGCTGCTGCAGCAATGATATGTCTTCTCGTATCCATTGTTTTGGAGATACCTACTCAACTATTGCGATCGAAAATTCTAATGACAATTAAACGTACAAATTTAGTTTACTGCCATTTATCGTGAAAATATGGTTTTTGTCCCATCTGTATCATGTGTAATAACTTAGCGGCCATTTATCTTTGGTGTAAAGAAAAAAAGTGAAGACTAGGGGAGCTAAAATTTAGCGCGAACAGGATACTAGGCTTAAGACTAGACAAAAACGATTAAATCTTATTTAAAAGTAGAGTAGATTAGAATTATGTTAGAGAGTTGGAAGCAAGTTACCATATCACTGCGGCTACAAGTGGACCTATTGTGATTTCCTCCAATTAGAGCTCACTCATGATACCGGAAATTGTGATGAATCCTCGTAGATCTTTGAGTGGGCTGTCAGATATGTCTTCTGCCTCAAGGTAGTATTTTCCTAGATGGTGTTGACGTCATCAGATTAGGCAGTTACAGTGACACTGGATGTGTCTGCAAGTGTTATATTGAGTTATTCCCTTAGTCATGAGGTGTTTTTTGAATAGACAGTGTCCAGTAAGGAACCCTGTGACAGTTCGAATCTGACTCCTAGTTAGATGTAGGTGTAGATGTTTCGTTTTTGTATGGGAAGTGTTTGGAATGAACATTTTGGCTTTTCTGTTACCTTCAGAATAAGTCCGATAATGATTGGCCCTGTTTTTCAGCCATGTTTTAATATGGAATTTAGCAGTGCTGATGGGTAGTCCACAGAATGGTCTTGGCATCATGAAAGTTGATGCCGATTCTTTTCTGGCTAGTATATCTGCTATTTCGTTGCCTACGAGTCCACTGTGTCCTGGCACCCAGATGAGATGTACTCTGTGCTGTGCTGGCTAGCGATGTTAGTAGTTGTAGGAAATCCCATACTAGTTTTGATGTTATCTAGTCAGAGAAAATATATAATGTTCTTGTTTGTTCCATGCTTGTGTAGATGAAGAGACAGTTATCTGTCATGGTGATTGCAAGTATTTCATCTTTATTCAGTTCAATAACATAGGATGGATAAGCTTGGAGTTATCGGCATTATCAGATATGAGCATGAAAGCATTTGTCATGGCTTCTTTCTGTATCTAGATTCAGGAGTTCTAAACAACCCTAGACAGGTCCTGACTCTTGAGACACTGCCTCGAATCTTTTCCATATAGTAAGGAAATGTCGTTCAAAGTCCACCGCGGCTTCTTGCCATTTGAACGTGTCGTTTAACGCTATGTCCATCCATGATCATTTGGCAAAAAAAAACCTGAATAAATTACAGTCAATTTGACAGATAGCCGCTATCAGCTGTCAAAGTTGGGAAAGTCCCTATTTAAAAACCTGGTATAATAAAATCATTTCTAGCGTCGTCTTTTTCGGTCATATTTGAACACCAACTTAAGCCCATGAATCCTTTTATGGTTGACCCATGCTATAACGACATCCCACTCTCCTCACCTTATTTTCTTAGTTATCTCTTGCTCTATTTCCAAGTGTACAAGTGTGTTTGGAAAACTTTGAAGCCCCAATAAAATAGCTTAAGAGCGAACATTTAAAAAATAAACATGTACATATATTTGAAATATCCAGGGCGATTGGGAATACCAGAGCAGAATTTGCGATTCAAAATGAAATCAATTTGAAGAAATTGAAAACGAAATCGAATTCTAAAACTCCCCTCATCTTATAATATAATAGGGGATGGCAAATCCTTTTGCGTCCTTCTTTCCTCTCTCAACTAATGGTGAACACATTTGCAATGCGCATTGTTGTGTCACATTAGCATTGTTGATGTGTTGTCCCGTTTTGCTATTCAAATCACGTATAGACCGTCGTCGTCGTCGTTTCAATCGTAAATCCCTTCTCTCTGTGATTCTCAATTCACTTCTCTACTATCGGCGCTATTCGTTTATTTATAACGTGTGTTAGATTTGTTCTTAAATATCAAAAAAGAAAGATAAAATTTGTATATTTAAATAAATAAGGAAACTTTTTGGGAATCGAAACACTGGTCATCCAAAATTGTTTAAATTTGACTGAAGACAAACAATAAAAATTCTGTCGCACATACCTGTCGCTGGGTCTGTTTTAAAATATGCATCATCGGTCTGTCATGTAATAGTTAACATAAGGCAGACATCATCGTGTACGACTGTAAATTCAATGGAATAATGCTCTCCTTTGTTTGTTTAGTGGGAGCAAATCCAACAAAGACTTTAACTGCAGATCACCGATTCCAGCTATGTCAAATAAAGTGACAACAGAAGACGTGGAAGACTTTTTTTTTCTGTATTTTTACCTACACACGTGTACTATGCCATTCTCATTTTGTTCTCTAATTAACCGCAGGTGTCATGCCTAATTATAATAAACTGCACAATGGATATGTGAAGTAATCCGTCAGCCAGTGCTGTGTTGTCTTGCGACTATGACGCCAGACCACAAGTCTAATAAGTTTTCATCCAACAATGGAGCGCATTTGTGGGGAAAAACCAGTTACGGGGCGTTGAACAATGTGTTGTTTTTTTTTTGTTCAAACAAATGGTTTTATAGTTTAACAACAAATGTTTGCAAACTCTAGTTAATGGGGAGTGCATAAAAAGGAGGATGGCTTTTTGAGGGCTGGGTATTCCTCTGGCGCCGTGAGCGTCTATTAAAGTTCGTGCAACTATCCCCAATCAACTTTGTATAATACTGTAGTATAACAAAATCGACCCGAAGCAGTTTTGAACACCTCGTATTATAAAGCATTACTCACTAATCCGTTGGGGTTTAAAGGATTTCTCTTGCAACACAGTTTTGGTGGCAGAATTTTACTTTCTTTAATGAGTTGACATGGGAAGATTCTAACATCATCAAAAGTAATGATAGACGGCCAAAGATACTGATGACTAGGGTTCGGATTTTCATGCACTAAAGATCTCAAAATATGCGCTTAAAATATGCGCTTAAAAATGTAAAATATGCATTTAAAATATGCACTTAAAATTAGTTAAACTTCATTTCGGTTCAATTTAAAAACACATTTTCTTCAGTCCATAAGTATACGTTCAATTTTTTTTTTATTATTTAATAAAATAATAACTTAAAACGAGATTAACATTTAATAATAAAGAAAAAACACAGTTAACGTAAACATAAAAATCTTCCTTTGTTTAATAAAAATAAATAAGCATTATAATGTGGGCTTGGAATATCGTTCAAGATTGTAAAATGAACAAAATAAAAAGATAATACTTTTAAGCTTCGTTTCCACTGACAAAAAGGGGATATATTTTTACTGTCTGGTTAAATTTCTGAACAATGTGCTCAAAAATATGAATTAATATTATAAAAATATGCAAAATATGCAAATATAGTAAAATATGCACAAAAATATGCAAAATATGCATTTATAGTAAAATATGCAAAAAAATGCACTAACGGTTATATGCCATTTTAAAGGAAATTTCATGATACGTATACATAATAAGTTGCCTTGCATCCAAGGTGTTCATAAAAAAACATGCATTTGCATGGAAATCCGATCCCTACTGATGACAATCACGAGGCGTTTTACCCAAGAATTGGTCCTCAGGCATGGTCGTGATTTCTCAATTAATGGCAAGCGAAAAATTGTGCGACGGTCTATTTTGATTCACGTCAAGTAACAGGCAGTTGTCCCTTTTGACACTTCCAATTTATCGATAATATCTATCACATTTCCGAGATATCGCTGAAGAGATTTCGCAATGAAATCTCAAGATTTATTAAAAATCACGTTTCACGTAGGTATCTGTCACTTTTTAGGGAATTTAGCACGAACAAACCGTGGAAATATGGATTTTCATTTTAAGATATTGATATTTCTTGCGTGAGAATTCCAATTTAATATCCCCCATTTTATCCTCTGAAAGCAATCCTCCGTCAGATTAAAAATGTTTGGGAGTCTATTACGGCTTTCCTAAAAATATTGATTTAAGAAATATTTTTCATGCTAAGGGACATTCGACAAGCTTCGGGTTAATGATTTTAATAAACAATAATTAATGATTTTTTGGCGTGAAAGGACATTTGGCGGTGTTAATTGAAATGCTTCAGTCGGTGTTGGTTGATTGACGTAAACCAATGACTTAATTTATGCTTAAATAAAAAATTATGACAAAGAGGGCAAAGGGGCAATAAAGTGGACCGTCAAACAAAATCACCTCATTTTCCCAATTGATTTTTAAGTAGATCCAGTGTCTACCTTGTTAGAAGTTGAAACCAAAAGTCTTTCAAAGGAAGTTGCAAAATTACTAACATTGCAAGCACTCACTTTTCAAGTTATTATTTTTTTTGTTAATAAAAAGAGCTTGTAGAGTCTTGTAGCGCCTCTTGTAAGGAAAAAATGTCTTATCACTTAACAAAGTTAATAAAAAAATTTTGGCGCAACAGGTCCGTGGGACCCTATGCCTAACTTCTGACAACCATTCGTTTGTGTGAGTTTTTCATTTTTGGGAGGATTTTATGCCGAGTTCAAATTCAAACGGCTTATTGAGAAGGTTTTTCATGATAGTTTTACTCTCGAATGTTGGTCAGACGTTCGCAAGAGGTGGCAAAGTGGTAAAAAAACCTGAAGGTGAAATTTGTGTTCTTTCGAGAATTGAACCAGGTAGCCTCGCTTTGTAGTCCAACGCACTAACCACTAAACTAACTAACTAACTGCGCCTACTGAACCAAGTTGTCGAATTAAAAAAAAGGAAAACCATTGTCCAACTCTAGGATCGCTCATAAACCGTGAAAATTGCTATCACACGTGGCTTTAAATCTTGTTTCAATTGTGACACTTATGCCGGTCGTACACTACGTGCGCAATGCTTTTTTAATCCAGTTTTAATTCCTTAAGGTACAACCAACGAGTTGGAAGTGATTGAATCGTCGATAAACTTATGTTGCTTGTAGAACATAACGGTCTATTGTAGTAAGGCATCAAAACCTGCATCAGATCTTTGTGCAAACACACCGAAATGGAAGTTAATTAACTTGAGTAACTATTTTTTGTTGCTTTTAAACAGTTGCAGTTCATTTAGGACTCTAGGCCTAATTTCTCATAACCATTCGTTTCTGTTTAATTTTTGGGATGAATGAAAGTGGCCAATAGACATACAATTTAATGTGGGATTCGAACTGAATTGAAAAGTTTTTTCAAACATCTTCGGATGTTTGTTAGTTGTTCTCGCGGGGTTTCAACTTGGAATTCATTTTGTGTATTTTTTCGGAGGTAGAATCCGATAGCCCCCCATTCAGAAGCAACTGAGAAACTGTGCCTTATTTATATCTGAATAGAATAAAAAAAAATTACTCATTTGCATTTGGATTTGAATGTTTCAAAAACAACTTGTGCTGTACTTGGATAGATTAGACTATATGGAGGAGGTGGCTAGCATATCACTGTGTCCAGAGATGGACTCTTTTTTAAATTCCTCCAAGTAGAGCTCGCTTATAACTCTCGACCAAGTGATAAATTGAAGTGAACATGTGGGCTCCCTATAGCAGATATATATCTCTGTCTTAAGCAGTGACATTTCGATTTGTTTCGTTCTTGTATGGGAGATGCTGGACTTAAACATTTTGGCTTCTCTGGTGTCTTTAGTTTCTGTCTGTCTAGGAAAGCTTTGTTTTCCAGCCACTTTGTAATAGAGGACATTTCTTGCAGTGCTTATAGATAAGCCGTATAATTGCCTTGGCTTTGACAAAAATGTTGTATTCTAACTTTTGTACAGCCGAATTTAACGCTTTTTAATATACGAACATAATTCTGTTTAAAATTAACTTTCGTATACATTTTATTAATAAATCTTCTTTTTTTGTTTACAGGTAAGTCGAAGTCGATTGTCTGGCCTTAAATATAATTTTGGTAAGCTTTTAGTATATTTCTTCGTGTGCACATAGAGATCGACCATGACCCCATCTTAATATATATAATTCTACTGTAAATTTATATATATTCCCAAATTAGGGACGAAATGACGTTTGGGATGATCATCGTGGAAACTATTCATAAGCACCTAAACTATCTAGTGCTCAAGACTAAGGGTTAAGGGCTAAGCACATAGAATCCTTTGCCTCTGTCGCGTTGGCGGATCCGTCACTTTTGACGTATTCGACGGACCGAGCAGCATCGTTGCTTTGTAATAACTGGCACTCTCACTCTCTCTTTCTCGGCGTAAAATAATGCCTTGGAAAGACCCGGCACTTGCCATGTAGATACGCCTCACCCTTGTCAGGGTCATTGAAGAGGACCCTACTCACAAAGATTTACTTAAATAGTTCAGTATTTTGATCCGAAAGTAAGGAAGCTTTTCATAAAGGCTATAGAACAGAACAAAGGTTTGCTTGAACTCCTTTTTACTTTTGGAACTAACAGTTCAACTAGTTATACAAGGTGGGCCAAAAGAAGTCATGTTGTTTGGCTCTCATTTTTTTTAAATGAAAAACTTCGATTCTGGTTTTTGATTATGTTTATTTGAACCTTTAGAAAATGATATCGGCCAAATGGGCGCCGTCACAATTGATTGCCATACGGGCTCGTTTAATGGCATTTTTCATAACTTCGGCGAGAACTCCGGGCGACAGACTCATATCGAATGTTGTCCTTGAGGGCTTCTTGGGTCTCGGGCTTGTTCACGTAAAAACGGGACTTCAAAAAACCCCACAGAACAAAGTCTGGAACAGCTAAATCGGGCGATTTTGCGGGCCAGTGCAAATAGCCAAATCGAGAGATGAGGCTACCCGGGAACGCCGCCTTCAGAATATCAGTAGCTCCGTCCTGTTGGAACCACATGTCCTCCAGACCTAATTCATCCAATTGCGGCGGAAAAAACTCGGTTAATATGGTCCTATAGCTCGCACCGTCCACTGTTGTCGTTTGACCAGCGGCGTTCTCGAAAAAAATTGCCCGATGACTCCTCCAGCGTGAACAGCGCACCATGCAGTTACTTTGAGCGGGTGGAATGGCTCCCCGTGCATTACTCGTGGATTTTCCGTGCCCCAGAAGCGATAGTTTTGCTTGTTCGCGTACCCGCTGAGGTGGAAATGAGCCTCATCGCTCATTATGATTTTGGTCGAAAAATCTTCCACTTCGTCCTCGAGATTGAGGATGGCTTGCGCGTAGGTTACACGCGTTTGGCGGTCAACAGGCAGCAGCTGATGCACGAACTGGACTTTGTACAGGAACATGTGCAAGTCTTTGACCAAAATTCGCCTTAGGTACGACCGGCTGATGGCTAATTGCGAGGCACGGCGTCTGGTCGATGTTTCCGGCGAAAGCTCGACATCCTCCTCAACAGGATGGAGCGGGACACTCTTGGCAACGTCTCGTGTGGTCCCATACTCTTCAAGATTGGTGGCCAAACGGCGCAGTTTTTGCGCAGTCTGCTAGCCAACGCCGGACATTGGCACAGTACATGCGCCGCTGTCCCATACAGTCAGTTAAAAGATAGGACACTTTTTAGCAACACCTCAGACTGGTTGCTGGTTTATATGGATGAACCAGTGCATTTACGTAACCTTCACAGAAACAAGTCAAATTTCGCGATCTTGTTCATGTTGTGCCAAAATTGTTTTAAAAAAAATCGCCTTTTGCGTAGCATGACTGATGATACCATCCGCTCCAGATCGACGTCATGCATATCCATATATGGGACAAAATATTCATTGATCATCTGGCCAAAGTCCGAACTCATTGCTAAATGATTGTGGTCCGATGATGCCATCGGCATCGGTACGCGCCACTGGAGATCCTCATTTGAATCGTTTTCGCTCCAACTATGGACTGGATAGAAGGTTCGGTTTGATTGTGATGACATGCAGTGCGTTGTGCACAAATTGTCTTTTCTGTGACACTTCCTCAACATAGTACGCACATTTCTAAAACAGAGCGCATAAGTGCAGCAAAATTGACTGATGACTCTGCAAATAGCTAAGAGCTAGTTATGTCAACCGTAAAATTCAAAAAGAGGTCTATACGTTATTCAGTTGAACGAAGCACTGCTTTCTAAAATAAATTTGCAAGCATTGCGGAAGTAAATATAAAATGCCATGACTTGCCAAATCTAATTGAGTATTAACTTCAAAGTCGAGGGCAATCTATCAACTGGTTTGACAGCTATCCCAGACGCAAGTCACGATGGCCATTAAAATTATAGAATAGTTTCAGAACTTTTCACAATCAGATGTAGAAAAGACACATTTTGACTCTGAAAGACGCAGATCAGAGTAGATACTAGATACTCTTATGAAGCGCTGAGTGAAGTACCCTATTAAAATTGGTATCCCTACATCCAGCATGATAACATTTCTCATGGGCACTCAACGATATTGTGGGTTAATTAACATTTTATTGTTATAATCGTCGCAACCCTACCGTTATCATATATACATCCTTGAGTGTAGAGAAATCCCTTTTTAGATAAAGCGTCAAATAGACACACACGACAGACATCCTCCTTTATAAATTTTGTAAAAGACGTACAAAGTATAGGTAGGTGCAATTATTCCATTGAATAAATAAAATGCTAGTTGGTTGGGGAGGCTGCCACACCCACAAAAACATGATAAATGTTCTCTTACTCATTGACGTTAGTAGCTACCACCCTGTGCGGTCCTTTCAAAATTGCTTGCATGTTTACATAACGTCACCCTCTCTTTTGTCGACCTTGACTGCGGTGTGTTGGATGGATGTTACTTACTCTACTATTTCGTCGTCCTCCTCCTTCTTTTTTAACAATCCACCCACTGTCGTCCTTTTAATTCTGCCTCACCCCTAGCAAGTGGATCGTGTGTTGGAGTCTCTTCAGAGGATGGCATGCACGTCAAAGTCATAAATTTTATATAACAAAATGTCCGCCTGTAATTGAATGCCAGAAACTGTTTATGCACAAGTATACGTATGTGAATGGAAAAGGTCGGAAACGTAATGGCTGCGTTTTATTCATAAATATTTTGTTTCTATCTGCCAGAGGCCGGTTGTGTGGTGATTTTCAAACCCCCCTTTCATCCATGTGACTACCGATGACAGAGAAACTTCATTCACCCGAAATACATCAGTCGGTGTGTTGTTTTTCTGCACTTTATCTTCTTTGTTTCCATCAATTTATATTGCTTAAGGCCAATCATACCGGTTAAGTACTTGAGTAATCGGTCTGTCTGTTGTAACATAGGTATCTGTATCTCTATGTAGGGACAAGCACGCACGTGTATGCCAATCAACTATGCTAGCGAATTTCATTCGGCTTTTATTAGAGTTTGCAACAATTTCTCCAATAAATTCATCCATCGGATACTCGGGTGTGTGTGCAGCGCATCTTTTCACTCATCTTGTGGTGAAGTCTGGTTTTATCGCTTCACGCCGGGCCGGGGAGAGAAATCATAATTATGTGGCAATTAATGATCGGCCACATATAATGAAGGAATGTGAAATTATACGAACCCGGAGCAAAAAAAACCTGTTTCGCTGTGGATCTGCGCAAGGATTTAAACTAGTTCTTGCGGCTGTGCCTTTCTGCCGGACACATGCCAATGGGCTATGCCCACTAAAGTGTATAAGTATATTACCTCTAAGTGCGTGGCACTTTACAACGCGACAATTGACAAATTTGTGTGCGCCGTTTGCAAGTTTTTTTTGTGATACGTTTGAAGTTGACTTTTCTCCTCGTTTGGATATTTACGAGTTTCATTTTGGTGCTGTTTACCGGCGAAAGTTTTTATTTTGTTAACTGCTTGCGTTTGCCAAACCGCTAAAAAAAATGTTGTCTTGATTTACATGAAAAATCAGAGACGGATGTGTGTGGCAATACGGCTGCTGATGACCGGTAGGTCCATTCGAGGTGTGATCGGAGATTACGAGTGGTTTTTTAAGAGCATGCATATATACGAAATGGTGGTGGGTATATGTGTCAACAACAGACGACATGACAGCGACGACGATTGGAATAGAAACTAAACTACATTTTATGTAGTTGATGTGTGTTTATCACCTTTTTGGGGCGCCGCCGCGGCCAAATGAATTTTTTTATGAGTCATCTTTGGAGCGGCTATTTTGGGAATGAACAACATGAAAACATCGACCGCGTTTGTTTGTACTATTTGAGTTGATTGATTGTAAAAAGTGATGGGAAATGGGGGATTACTTTAGTCTTTAGTCAGTCTAGAAAATGTGGATCGACGATTTTATTACCAAAGTCTATAAATTTGTTTTTTTTTTTTCTGCATTTCTTTATAGGTCTTCTCTTATAGAAGGGGAAGGAGGGGTCAAAAAAACAGGGGTTTTGTTGTAGCATTTATTAAGGGTTCCCTTTAAAATTAAAAGTCGCGTGGAAGAAAATGTTTGTCTGCTCCAAGGCATACGACGTGCCTGCAAGTTTTGTATTGATGGTCTGTTGGATTTTTTTATTACATACATATTTGTTTTTTTGAAATTAGTTTTAAAACGCATGAAATGTATCTTTTGATGAATTTTGTGTGCATACGTTGTATATGTGTAGGAAAATCAGCTACCTAATACAAAATAAAAGCATAGCCAGAGAAAGGTCGCCAAGGCCAAATTCAAAAACAGGTGAAGGAGAAGATGCTAGTTTCTTGAGTTTTTCAAACAAGTGAGTGTGATTTTGTAGTTTTTATGAGCTTTTTTTTAAATAAATTTTCTTAAAAATACATAGATCATAAATTTGTTTTATTTTTTTTAATTTAAAAATAGGGCCATATTTTTGTATATCTTCTGGGAAGACTTAATTGGATTTTTTGGTGAATTTTCTATCTGAAATAGGTAAGCCTCATTCATTTGAAAATTCTTAGGAGCAGCATCAAATTTATTCGACTGTGTTACTTCTAACCCCACTCTCCCCTGCAGATAATGTCGTATAAATGTAATTTTGATAGAAAATACGTATTGTTAATAATAGAGCTTAATTTTTTTTTATTCTTAATAAATGCTTAATTTTTTTTATTGATTCATAGTGTATACAGATCGGGGTTTTGTATGCAATAGTACATCGGATAAATGGCCGCTACGGATTTTCTGGCAAGTATACGTACTCTTTTATTGAAATATTCTATGGCCGTTTCGCCTACCAATTTCCTCTTTCAAGGCTTTGGTGGTAGAAGGCTTCTTTGCATAGACCTTTGACTCAAAAAAAAAAGTCAAGGGGCACATTAAATCTCTAGATCTGGATGGCCAATTCTGATCGCAAAAACAACCGATTACACGACTTGGTAATGACTCAGGCAGTTATTGAATTGTTTCTCTGGCTGTATGGCATGTGGCAACGTTTTGTTGAAACCACATGTTGGTCACATTCATATCTTGTAATTTAGGCACTAACAACCTAATTGGTACTGCCTGACTAGCCTCCGGCCTAAAAACCGCACCAAACAGTCATGCGTTGTGGATGCATTCGTTTTTCAACAATTACTCGTGATCCAGTCCCCTGAATTGTTCAATTATTCTCTGCACAGTTGATGGTTGAAATCACTATAACGGCAATTTTTTATATTGCGGACTGTGCTGACAAACCTGCAAAATCGATTTTTTAATATTAAATGTGCAACTGTTTCTTACTACTTACTAAAAAATGCTTATCCGTTAGGACTTCGAGTTTTGGAGGACAAGTACACATTAGAGTTTCAACTTTTAGCCCACAAGTTTTTAAAAGTAGAGAAATATATTTATGTTACTCAGCATGTAACTATTTCTGAGGAATGTAACAATGAAAGCCGCGTCCAAATACTGTCGCTGGTTCTCAAAATGGGCCCAGTCATATAGTTAGTCGCACGGTTTTCGTTCGAACTGCTCTCTGAACACTGCCAGCACTAATAGGAACAACATTTTTATTATTTTTTAAAAGGAAACATTTAACGTAAGTAAATGTCAAATACAAATAGAAATACAAAAAAAATTAATATAAGTTGTGAGCTCATATTTTGCCTGTCACAATGGAAAGTTGCTTTTCCTACACATTTTCTCAAACAGAAAGATTTACAGAAGTTGGTCCTTAATGCATTCGAATGTACCTACCCATACTTTCCCTAGAAAGTCAAAGTAGGGCTTTCTCAACACTGATATAAAACCCTTTGTTAATAACGATTTGCCTGCAACTAGATTTGTTTCTGGCTTCAAGTCTTTTTAGGAGAGTCTGAAGTCTTTGCAGTTAGCGACACACTTGGGTTTATTTAATTGGTAAGCTCTAGTATATGAACAAAACTAATTTGTGCAGAATTCATAATTCATAAAAATTGTTTTAAAATATTCAGTAATTTTATGCATGTCCCTTTTGGAGCCCATCGAACGTCACCTCTAAATGAACTTAATTAAATAAGGAACGCGGTATATGGACTCGTTTTATGTGTGTATGGCAGGCGGATCCTATCAAATTCTTGTTACTCTGGTATGCAAAATTCCTAGAATATCTTTGCACATACAGCCGAATCAATAGCCACATTTAGTTCGAAAACATCTTCAAAGAATCTTGTACCAATTATATTTATCTAAAGCTGATATGGCGGCCCACACTAAGGAGTTTTTCTTGTGTTTAGGGTTTACGCTGCTCTTTGTGTAGGTGTACTCTATGGTAAGGGGGAGACCCCATTTATAATTAATGCAATCAGTTAAATACTGCGCTGCTACAAACATTTCATGAAGTTAATTAGTTCGTCTGTTGTTGTGTTTAAAATCCAGAAAGGTCCTAGAGAATGTACCTTCATTCCGAGTATTCGTGTTCGAATTGACACAGAAAATGAAGAAATCTCTCACCATCCGAATTTTAGGTAGGTATCGCAGAGTATTTTGTTTTGTTATAGTGCTCACAAGGACAGAAACAGATTTTCTATCGTTCTGGTCTCACGGCCCTGATGGCTTTCTTGAAGGTATTAGCATTCTTGTGATAAAACAAGTGTCCCTGATGGACCTATTGTATTCTATTTTGTGACTTTTTTCTCAGTTTTCAGTTTTTTCAATCAGTTTGTTCGCAAATAGCTTTGGATCTTGTCTTTCTTACGCACAGCGATCGGAGCGTCTTCATCTGCCTTTGATAACGTCCATGCTTCTGGATGATGAGTATCTTATATAGAGTCTACTAAGTTTTTCTCTACAAGGCCGTATTAGTCAATTGCCTTCTTGGGCCGAAGTAACAGGGGTTGGGTATGATTTCTCAGGTGATGTCATTCTCAGAGTTAAAATCGGACCCGGTGTATAAAAATTACCTCAAAGCTAAAGCCATCTATCGTGACGTTCTGTCCGATTCGTCGAAGTTGCTTGTCAAATTTAAAATAAGGCACTAGCAAAGCAAAGTTGTTAATCTTTATAGGCTACATTGTCAGTAGAGGAAAAATGACCAATACATATGGACAAACGCCAGCAAAATTGGAGTTCTTCGTCTCGGTATTTTTAGACACGATACTTATGAAAAAAAACCATTAACCCACGTCTCATGCTTTTTTATTTGAATGCCCTAATGGGCAGTAATGCCATTTCGAGGGATTACTCCCTTTTTGAGGGATTTTCTGGGTATTTTAACATGTCCGAGGGTTAAAGGGACACTTTAGCTAATAAACGGATTTTCTTTCATATTTCATATAAAATCCCTAATAATGTAGAAGAGCTTTTGAGGGCAATCTATAACTACGTTTCAGGAAGTTCCAAGAGATGCGCTCAGCTTCAAGAAATGCAAGATTCATTTAACAAGATCGCTATGCATGCATGGGTGTACTGTCTTACTCCATTATTACTTTAAAATAGCAGTCTTTGGAATGATCTTATATCGTCCGAACTTATATAAGAAATAAAGTCCATCGAAAAGGGATTTTTTAACGGTCAACTTGGGATATTCCATAATAACTTACTGGCAACACCCAGTCCAGGGACACTTTGTTTAACCTCTTTACAACTTTGTACCAGCTTCGATGTTGCAGTTGTTCTTCAATAGGTGCCGGCCTGTCGATTAAGGTTGTCCCTAACACAGACTTTCGCACTGCTATTGTCATTCTTGGACCTACGTTTGGAGACACTGCTTTCGTCCGAAGGGCATATCAATTTTGATAAGCTCAATGAATCGGAGATGATACCTGTCCCTATTCCGGTGACTATTCTTAATCCGCCTGTGTATAAGACAATAGATTGAATGCTTAGTAAAGTATAGCTTCAGTATATTGAGCAGAGTCCAATGAACAACTGGCATTGGAATCAGGGGGACTCTAAGATTCCCCCACATGATTCCACATACCCATCTTCGCTGATGGTTCTAAAATAACATGTGGGATGGGAGCGTATTCTCAACAGAATTAGTCAGAAGTACAGGCGACCAGGGGGCAGGGAGGCATGTAGACCTCTATTGACAAGTGACTCTCAGAAAAAAACTAGCTCTTCATACAAATCCCAAATAATGACACCGCTGCCATTCCAAGCCACAATCGGTTGCCGAAGGTCAGGCGTGACTGTTGAAATGCCAATGACGAGTAGTAAGTATTCGCCGTGTATACTTCGTCAAAAGCTCCATAAATTTTAAAGATGGTTTTGGTAAAGGTAGCATCAAAAAGAGTTCCAAGTAAAAACAACCTAAACCCACCTCTGTTGGTAGACTATACAATTATTAGAAACAATCCCCATTTGGGAGAATAACGTCAAAAAGGCAGATGGTTTCAAAGGTTCCGATGAATTTTAACCTTCGTCAAGGATCTTTTCAAATCGCGACTTACTTCATAATGATGGCAATTACGCGAGTTCGCATTTCTTCTTCTTGTTCCATCTGATTCGGCTATTTAATTGCTCTGTTATCACTATGTAATTGAGATAATTGAAATGATCTCATAAAGAGAAAACAAAACAAACAAACCAAAAACAGCTACTCCCAATCGCGTCGTAATTTCCACATGAATAACTGAAAACAAACAAACGATCTAAGAATGGGGGATTAATTAGCGTAACGAAATGAATGTGCGAATGCTACGAATACAAAAATCCTTACCAACACTTGGGCAGAGCATATCGTGCCCGCCGAGAATTTCATTTCGCAATTTTGTGCACAAATTCACAGGACTAAATAGGTGGGGCTCACTACTCGTACCTATCGTCCATTGATACTGCCTGCAATTTTGGGGAAAACTAAATCGACTGAGAGAAATCGATAGAAGGCCGCCACTGCTAGGACTTGCGCTATACGTACGAGTATGGGTTAGGACGACAGCGACAGCGACAATTGACATGTCAATATTGGGTTGAGACAGTGTGACGGTGTGACCTTATTTAGCTAGTCCTCGGCATTTAGTTTCCTTTTTTGGTTCCTTTTAACGAACCCGGAGTAATGATAATTAGCTAACGCGGTATCTGATGGGACTGTCAAGGTTACTAAAGTGAAAATAATTGATGAATGCCTGGGGATAAGAAACAAACTATGTACAACTTTAGGTACGTAGATACTTTCTAAAAATACAAACACAAAGTATCTATATACAGAGTTGTTGTTTATCCATTCATTTGGGCATGGTTTCTAGGGGACGAAATAAATCTAGTTAAACAAAAGAATGTCAGCGTGCAGGGGATTGGAAATAATTTAGGACACGTAAAGTGTTTGTGTTTTTTTTATTGACATTCGGCATTTACGAATTGACTTGGACTTGGGGTATGTTTTACTCCTTGTCTGGGTGTTGAATTTCAAACAATAATACAATTCACATTGACCAAGGATGGTTTTTAAATTTTTTAGTAGAACAATTTAGATTTGATGATTTAAAATCACTACCAAAAAAATAAGAAGTTCAAACAAATAAGGACACTAGTGATATTCAACTTTTACTCCATGAAAAGTAACGACAAAAGTTTGCACATTTTTTTTTTTTTGGAATTAAGACTTCCTCCTTTAAAACTAAGTTAAAATTTCGGTAAGACATGCGGAATCGTTTAAGAATTTTAAGCAACTTTAATGGCTTCAATTCTTAATTTTTGTACTCGAACTGCCGGCACCTTCGTACACTTTTCGTGTCAGCCATTTCCAAACATTTTCCATGATGTTTAAGTTTGGAGAGTACGGGTGCCATGCCATCAATCGACTGTATGGATGGGAGCATTATCCTGCTGATATGTCAATCTTTAAAGGTCATTGCGAAAAAACCGTTTCTAATAGTATTTGGTATGATTTTGCTGCCAATTTAGAACTTTGGAAGTTCAATGGTATCGCACCATAGTAGGAGACGAATCCCCAAACAATAACGCCACCTTCTCTGCTGCGATACCGTCTAAGACCGCTCTTCCTTTCGCAGATCATGGAAAAAGTAGTTAAATCCGTTCGGACCATCGAGGTTAAATTTTTTTTCATTCGAGAATACACATTTTTGTCCATTCAAAGTGCTGACGTGCAAAGTCCAAGCGTTGATTTTTCTTAACCGAATTGAAAGGTTCATCTTAATTTTTATAGTTGCAGATGTGTGGCACTCTTTCACTTGTTTAACGGTTGATAGACTAGCATTTACTGCAACTTTTTGCCACTGACCGAGCCGAATTAGAGGCTTTTCGTAAAATTGCTTGTTTATTTTGAGCCCTTTCATGTTTTTATCATATTTCTCTTCGTTTTTTTAACCTATTTTACACAACTGATAGTGAATACAAATTAAGCTCTCTTATTTTGTTTAAAAAGTGTAAGTGAAATGCTCCTGGGACTGAGGCTTCTTACTTTCCGAGCTTCCTACTAGATTTGGTCGGCGGAGCCTAAGCATCGTCTGCCTGTTGCAAAAGATAAGTGACACCTTCAGCTACAATTACAGAGGCATAAGTGTGCTTAACATAGCGTACAAGATCCTATCAGTCATATTGCAGAAACGCCTTGAACCCTTCGTTAGCAACATGATTGGCCCTAATTTGAGCGGTTTTAGGTCGGCGAAAGTCCATCGCCGATCAAACTTTGACAGATATTGGGGAAAAATCCCAAAAAGTAAAATCTTTTCATCGATTTCGAAGCCTCCTATGACAGCGTCTACAGAAACGAGCTAAACAGAGACATGCCTAGTTTTGCCATCCCTACATAAATTCGTCTGATGTGTAGGATGACTGGAAATAGCAGCTCGCTGCTGCATCAAGGTAGATAACGACCTCACCTAAACTTTTAATGTCAAATAAGGGATTTAGGACTAGGCGGTAAGCTGCCATGAGTCTTCTTGTCCTACTTGAAAGAATTGTGCGGAGCTCACAGCGCAACACAAAAGGCATGATTTTTCCAAAGTCTTTTCAAAAAGATTCTGTACAAGCTCTTGATCATCCCTGCCCTCTATGGCACCGAAGCTAACGATTCTATCAAAGCGGGTGGAGATATCCTCGGTCTTTTGGAGAGAAATATTCTTCGTGAAATTTTCGGTCTCGTTTTTGAAACTAGCTTCAAGACAGGATATTTATGTTATTTTCAATTGTTGACGCCGATTTTAAGTGTGAAAACATTTCTTAAATTAAACTTAAGGTGTTGCAACTTGGCGAGTCTCATAAGTCGCCCTACACAGCTACTATTTGCAAAACTGAGTAATGTCAGGCGAAGGAGATAATATCGGGTAATTAAAGGATAAGAATCTGCTTTTGTCTTCACCAAAAAAATTCAGTCACTGTTTGAATCTGGACCAGTTGCGCTAACTATTCATATTTTAAAATTCAGTATTACTTTTAAAATCCTAGACAAACATCTCCACTCAATTTCTGCTTACATTTTTTCACACTACCACTCGTCCAGGTGTAACGTGTAAGCCATCTGCGGATTTCCCCAGAAATACATTCTCGCTGTTGATTCATTTACTTGTACGTTGTGCATCGAATACTTCTCTTTCGTTCCGCTCCAACAGAGAATACGACACGTAGTGCTTTCGATGTGCGCCAGGATATTTTTCGACTTGATGAATCAAATTTAATTTAATCATGATAGATTTTGGTCTTTAACTCAGCTTTTTGATGAAGCAAAAAGCCAATTGGCAGCTTAATTTTTTTTTTAATGAAGTGTGGGCTCCCTTAGGTTAGGATTAAGAACAAGTTCAAAGCAGTAAAGTCAGAAAAACGCCCCCAAAAAGTGGGCGTGACATTGATCGACAAAGAATTAAACTTTCTCGTAGTTTTAAGCAACATTTTAAGCAAAAAGTACCATCAAAATCTGCTCAGTTAACACATCAGCTGGTAGCAGCTACAATACCCCTTAGATGTTAATTATATTTATGGATTTGTTTAAAAAAATATGTCAGTTGTTGACCCAAAGTCTAGCTTCTTTCAACCATTCGCTTGTTCGATTGTGTTCTTTGTTGTGACCATTGAACGACATTATCAGTTGGATACAAACAAGTACCTCGTTTCTGACAGATGGACGAAAAAGCGACTTTACTGGTAGAAGAGCTGCCTTCAAATTTAGCGATTATATTCATTTTATTTGATAGAGCAAAGCTCAAGTTAATTGAAGGCTTAAACCGAAACAAACGCACAAACAAATACAAATGCTGCATCGTAAATCGGTTATAAAGATGACTAATGTAGATAAGAGTATATGGTAACACTACATGTCTACAGCGTATGGATGGATCTAGATTCTAGACGCAAACGAGATTAATGCTTATATGACACGCAGCTCCCTTAGACCGCTGGGTGGCGATTTTTTTTTTGTGTATAAAGTTGCTCTTTTTGTTTTTGTCTCCAGCATTTTCATGGTGGTATGGGTGGGTTTGTTTTTATTTTTTTGTTAATCATTCAGAGATATTTTTCAGCTGTGTTTGTTTGAGAGTGGGGCTGTTTTGTTGAAATACTGGGAAATTTTGAGAGCGTTTTGGACAGATCTGTTTCGTTGATTGTGTTACCGATGATAAGTCGGCCGTATACAGTCATAACTTGGTATGGATAAGTGATAAGTGGGTTCCAAGTGGTTTTTCGAAATTGTGCCACTTAACTTCTGAGTGTGCTAATTATTCGAGATCGTTTGACAATTGCGACGTATGAGAGATATCTTGTTCTGAACCAGTATGCTGCACTGGCAAAGGGCGAATTGATTGTTGAAAAGCTTGTGCGTATAGAAAAAGCATGTGGAACATGTTAAATTAGTTTTTCTTGTATGATCTTGGTCCTTTTTCCATCGAAGGAGTTTACCTCAACCACTATAGTAAATGCCTCCATGTTAGGCTCCGTAATTTTTTTGTTCGGACAGCTCTTTTGTGCTTTCAGCTCTTTTTTGTTCCATATTCCTGTTTGTCAGAGTCCAGATGGGTAGGCAAATAGACAATAGGTATAGACAACGTTCTTCCGTTTTTACCTAAGATCTGTGCATGCCCAAAATTGCAAGGGTTCCATGTTTGTTTGGCTGATCCTTAGGGCACATTTGGCAACAGACTTTTATTGACATTGGGCTTCCAATTAAGTTTCCTTTGAAGGATAATCCCCAGATATTTCGCACTATCTGCCACCCTTATGGGGTGTTCCCTATCTAGACATCTTGGTGGCGCGAATTCTGATATCGTTCTTTTATACGTGAACAAGACAAGCTAAATTTTCTGGGAATTGACCTGGGCCCCATTATTTTGTCCACGTAGTTAATACTCTAAGTGAGACCCGACAATGGTGGTCTGATTCGAATATCTTTCAAAATTTAATACTCAAAGTAAGCTTATTAAAAGGTCGCTTTTGGGTCGGTAAGGCTTGACTCCCATGTTATTGAATTTCATAATTATTTCGTTAATGACAGTTCCTCTAAATCAATGTCCTTTCACTGATCAACATTAAAGTTCTGAAGTGCTCCTTCAACGTCCAGGAACGCAGCTAGAGTTATTCCTTGTCATTAAATGATTTCTTTATAGACCTCAGCGGTTTTTTCACCCCTTTGTCTTTTATTGATATCCCACTATCGTTTATTTTTATTTCTCAAAGGTTTTAAGAATGAATGATAATGGTTTATATGTAGGTCTGAAGCCTTTGGCAGTGGTGTGGCTAGATGAAGACGATGAAGACGACCTTGACCTCTCGCCAGGCTTTGGGAATGTAGCCGCGTTCCAGACTAAAGATTCTTTCCTCTATTATATAACCCAGGTAGCTGTTGAGGCTTTTTATAAACCTCAGTACCCTTCTTGGTTCCATGTTTTCTATATCTGCAGGAATTAAACAAAAAACATGCATGTGAATCGTTCCACCGCCCGTCTCTGTCCTTTAGATTCCGTTCAGAGTTCGGCAAGGTGATTATCTTCCCATTTCCTGAACTTTGAGTGCACGTAACTCAAAGGTAACACGAAGTAGGGCTCAGGACCAGTGAGCAGGCGTGATGCGCCTCTTCTCCTAAACAATCCGCTCGTTCATGGTATCCAAGCAACGCTGACTATGTTCCCAAACCAGCTTTGATCCGATCGAATACAATCTTAGGGCCTTGAGAGCTCCGGCTGTCTGAGTGGATGCGGGCACCTTTTGTGCGCCTTCGTAGGCATTCTCGGACACATATCTCTATGGCGTGAACCTCCGCTTTAAAGATGTTTGGTGATTTTCCCAGAGTTAGGTATAACTCTTTGTTAACGTAAGCCTACAGATCCCAGCACCGGTGGCATCATCTTCCATCTTAAAACCGTCGGTGTACCAGATTTGTGATTCTGATGTTATTACATATTGATTGGTTCTCCAGGTACGCCTGTCAGATATGACTACCTTACCTTAGTGACTGGCTTACCTTAGTGTACCATTTTGTGAATATCTTATTCATTTCCTAGGGTTCCATCTTTCATGTATTAATGTACCTACATATTTGGTTTTTGATATGTTGACTGATGGAAATTTAAAAAGGGAAGTCGGTAGGAATCGGGTTATATGGACGCCACGCCACTGGTGTCTGATACCTTGATCACAGGATCATCTTGAAACATTTGTAGTACCTATCACAAGGTGTCTTGTGAGGGTAATGCTTTAAGATTTGAGGATTTCTTACAGAAATGTGTTTAGAGGGAGAAGACTGGGCATTGCACCTATGAATGCAGTTGGACAAGTTTTACATTGCCCCCGTTATTACAACGCATGGTTGATAAGTTTTTGTTGGGCCGTTCTTTGTTCTGTTTTTGGCCATTTTGGTTTGATGATCTGATCGTGTTGTATGACCAATAGATCATGTTTTCATTTAAGCCCCAGGTTCTGCCGTATAAACCCGTTGGCACATATAAATTGCCTTTTTCGTAATTCGTAAATACCCCAAGTGTCAAACCCTTTTTTTCTTCTTGAAAATCGATCTGTTGATTATGGATGGCTGTATTTGTTTTCGTCATTCATTTTTACAAACGAAAAAGAGTCTGCTCTTAAACCAACATACATTTCCGCAATCGTTGACGACTACTAATGCTCACGCCCGGAAAGGACTCACCTCGTAAACACTTTAGACATGAGAGACCCGCCAGTCAATCACATTTGTTTCTATTTGTCTATTCTAATGTACTGTTTATTATCACACAGAAAATTCTATGTAAATTTAACTGAATCGAATTCAGACAGATTTACCATTGCGTGAGTGCTCCCTACAACTCACCGGCAATAGTGACACCAATTACCTAATTTCCATTTCATATAACAATGAAAATGTAAATTTCATATACCGGCTGCGTGCAACCAAATTCGTAGTTCAATTCGCCTCGTAAATGACTCAGGTGTGTATTGTGCATGCGGTAGCAAAGTTCCAGATACGGAACGAGTATGGTAGGTACTGTGGCGCGGAAATTGCGTTTGCGTGAAGCGATAAATAAATTTCAAACGGAAAAGTGTAAAGAAGAAGCGTAACATTGTGTCATTGCACTTTGCACGAGATTTTTAGTGTTTCGCTTTTGTTATTCCACCTCGATTCATAGTGCTGCCAAATACAATCTCTTTAGTGCGAACGGACGGGCGGGGACAAGTCTATATTTGTTGTTCCCTTTTTTGATTTATGTGATTTGTGTGATTTATTTATTTACCTACCTCTTCCATTTGTGAAAAGCGGCTACCAACTTGAATGGCCAAAATGAAGAACGATTTTTTTTTAGCTCGTTTCGAGTTGGAAAACATAAAAGGAGAATGTGAGTAAAGAAAAACAACTTACTGAAATGAAAAATAAGTATTTCACAAAAGTAAATCATGTGCTGACCTCATTAGGGTGTAATATTAAACTCAGTTCCATATTCCATTACTTAGTGTGCGACAAGGTGACGTGTGTGCGCGGTGGTATCTGGGCGAAAGTTATTACACAAAAATGCGAATGTGTATACTAGAAGATGAGTAGAGTAGTGTAGACCTTCAAGTGCAGCCGCAAATGTCAAGTGGTGGCGACACAAATGAAATGAGATTGAACTCGCGAAAACGGCGCAAATTTTGTGTGGCGCAAAATTGTCACTTTGATTCTGCTTTTGGATTATGTTTATTTGATGTTTTCAATTTGTTTGCATTAAGTTAAGAAAATTATATGGGATAAGTGGCCGACATTAGGATTGATGACCATTCGGGCCCGATTTATGACATTTTCAAACACTCTTGCCAGAACTTACCGCGATTGCTTCTCGCATTCTTGCCGAATATTCGCTGTCAGAGCTTTAAGTGTCTGAAGCTTGTTGATAAAGACTCGTGAGATCAAAAATAAATGGTTAAATCAGGCGATTTTGCCGCCCAGTGCAAACCACCAAGCCGAAAGATATGGAGACAGGAAAATGCAGCTATCAGAAGCTCGTGAAGCATGCTTTGTTACTCCATCCTGTTGGAACCACAGTCCCAGTTTATCCAATTGAGGAAGGGGAAAGCCGTTGAGTAGTGGTTCAATATTCCGGAGTTTTCTGCGACATCTTCAGTCACAGATGTAATATTCTCAAAAGAAAAGCTTCTCCGCGGCCGGCCAGACCTGCCAGCATCTCATGTTGTTTCATACTCTTTTAGGCGAGTGTTTTTCCAGTTGGTTGCGGACGACCGGAAAATCTGCGCCAACACCACGGACGAATTTTTCCGCAAATAAATCGAAGGAATTATTCCGCGTTTTTAAGGAATATAGGGAATAGCCCATTCATGTCCTGTCAATGTTTATTTTGTAGCTGTTTACTTCACAAATGTTAAATTGGAATTGACATTTGCCACCATTTGCAAAATTTATAGCATCTCCGATAGGGAGATTATTTTTGCGCCACCTTGTGTTACATTTGATTTGCTTGCGATATAATATGGAAAACGTTTTTGACATGTCTCTCTCTCTCGCTCTTAGATACCATTGTATTAAAAAAACCTTTTTTTGTTCGAAAAGAATGTAATGTTATTTAAAATTATTGTGTATTCAAAAAATGTACTATTTTATTATTTAAACTTTTACATTTTTTAAAGTCTATATGTAAAAGATGTAATAGCAATCAGTTAATAGATGAAATGAAATAAAATAAGCTTGTCAATGATCTGAGGCTTGCTGGTCGAATTGGAAGAGATTGGTGGTCAGTCAAAATTCGCCTTATTTTGACAGCACTTTGAGTCAATTGCACTTTATACGGTAACAAATGCAAATCAACAGGACTGTATTCGGTCTGACTCTACCAGTGCCTAAAGGCGTCACTATCCATATCCTGGATAAGAAACTTCTTTGGGCAAAGCATGTTAAGTCAAAGACATCCAAAGCGCCAGCTCTAGACGCACCGCGGTTGATACTTTAATCATATGCCGTACGGGGTGGTTTTTGGTATCATCCATACTAGAGTCTCGATGGCTCTGAGCGTAACTTATCGAACGACCCATTTTCCATGGATATGTCATCTGATGCAATGACACCAGAACTCCGGCCGATGTGGAGACTTAGGGTCACCTATCCTTCCGTTCAGGACTGCATTCAGCCAGAGTCGAACGTAGTTGAATTTTTACGTATGGCTCCAAATTTAGTCAAGCTTCTGGTGTCGGTGCCTTCTTTGAAATGGACAACACTCGACTTCACTATTCATGCTATTCTAATGGCTATCGCCTGCGCTTAAGGCCTTGCTCAGCCATGTAATCCGTTCCAGAATAAATCGGGTTTGCAGGACTTCTCTGCATACGGTTGCAAAGCTGAATTCTTTGACCCTTGTATGGGTTCCAAATCACACTGGCATTGCGGGAAATAAGATCACCGTTGAGATGACTAAGCAAGGCACAGAGGATATTTTCTCAGTGAGGGCCATCATATACGATTATGTCTCTCACAAACACAACTGTTTTGGGCATGTAGATACCTAAAGTTTTTCCTAGCCCGACAGAAAAAAAAAGGAAAAAAATTCCAACCTCACGGAGAAATCGTACTAATTTTTTTAAAGAATAAAGACGATTTAATCGGCTCAGACGATTACCCTATGCCAATCAGCTGATGAGGTTTGTAAGTCTTTCCATAGCTTCCTTTAAAAAATCTAGGTATAATCGACGGATGGTGGCTCTGTTATTAAATGATCGCAGCTTTCAATGAACTATATAGGTCGTTTTAATTGACCAATACTTCTTGTCTATATCAGTACCTATTTCTTATCTAAAAATGTCACATACTTACAGGGGTACTTTTGACCCCCACCTTATTTCAATTCAATTAAGCCTTCAGCGTTAATTTAGAGTTACATGTGCAAACAAATGAATACAGTAAATAAGTGAATTTAAATAAAGGAAAGAAACTTACAGCTTTAGACAGAATTTAAAAACAAAGGAAAGCATTTAAAAATTGAATGTTTATGACAGTTCAGTGACCAGATATTTTAACAGAGAGGATTTAAAATTATTTGAGCTTCGAATTTTTCCAATGTTTATGGGCAGAGAGTTCCACAATCTTAAAGAGCTAACAAAAAACTGACGTTCAGAAATTACACAGGCATAACTAGTTTGTATGAACATACACAGAAGATCTCACAGCAATAAAGGAGCATAGATAAAAGAAGAGTTTTCGATATTAGGATGTAGTATTTTGTAGCCCAAAGAGCGCGTAGTCCGCCGTATATACTTTCCCAGTAGTGGCATTAATATGAGTGGTCCACGTAGGGGTCCGGTTAAAAATCACACCTAGGTTTTTGGCAGAATCAACATGCCCTATTTGGCGCCCTGCTAGTTAAATAGGTGAAAAATGGGAAATTTATATTTTTCTTTTAAAATCTGAACATCATCAGCAAACATGTGCATTGAGTAATGCTTGATTATCTTAGACAGTTCATTTCCATAGAGGGATAAAAGCAGTGGTCCCAGAATTGAGCCCTGAGGCACCCTACCCAAAGAGATTTTATAAATCTGGGACAGCAAATATTTACACCATTCAGTCCCGTTTGCTGATACTAAGTAAATGAGACTATAAGCGGAACTTATTTTATGCTATGGGGAAGAAATAATAGGGCATAAAGAGTTTAGACATTTTTGAAGGTTATGTTATGTAATGAAATTTGAATGAATTGCGGCCGCAAACAAAAATAGTTCTTAAAATAACAAAATGGATTTTGAATGAACTTGAACATATTTGTTGGAAGACGATGTGATGTCTTGGAACTCATTGAAGTTGATGCTCTTCGTCAGATTAACGATAAAACTGAGTACTTGACTTCTACAAACGATTTTGATTAACTTAAAACATAACTGTTCTGTGTTTATGCTCTAGAACAAATCTATGAAGCCCTAGAACGGCCCTATAACAGGTATTTAAGTTCTTTTGTCTATGGATTCATTTTTGACAATGCGAGGTCAAAATTTTGATCTCCAGATCTCAATCTGAACCGCTGATATTTATTCATCCGCGGCCATCTTTCTTGATTCTTTTTTGTAAGCTTGGTAGAATTTATATAGCGCTTCAATACTCTTGTAACATGCACACGCCGATTGGAAATTAAAGTTAGTAATATTCGCTCGCTTCCTTTTCTTTCCAATTACTCCGTGTCTTTTTTTGTTTTTTTATTATGTATTAAATTAGAATTGTTCAACTTTTTATTAACGAAAAATGTCTCACTATTGCACTCGAGGCATTCATGTACCGTGTACTTTTACCACTGGATCTACAAATTAAACTACAAGCAGGTAATAGTGCGCTACTGCTAACTAATGTAGGTTTTTTTTTAAACCGGGACAGGTAAGACAGCTTCATTATTAGGGATTCTTTCTCTCATATCCTGATAAAGCGGATGAAAGTCTGGCTGCACAAGACTTCGATATACAATCGAGGGCATAAGACGACCACTGGCCGTGGCCAAAATATTGATTCTTGAAAATACCAGGAACAGGACAGACCTAAGATGGTCACATATAAATAGAAGAGCATAGGGTCTCAAAGGCCCTGTGGCCAAAGTTAGATAGGAAAAAATCTCTAGAATTGTTAAATCTAAGTAGATCAAAGTTACAAATGACAATAGGAATACTATTGGGGCATTGCCTTTTGATGAAACATGCCAGGAGATTAGGCTTGATAAATACGGATGCATGTAGGTATTGTGCGGACTTACATGTCGCAGAGGATGTTACTCATATTCTCTGCGAATGTCCGGCTACAGCTCGGAAGAGAAGGAAATACCTTGGAACTTACTTCTTCGATAATTTGGAGAAGGTTGGCTTCTCAAACACAATTGAAACCATCTTTACAGGTTCTGCAGGGAAATTAAGTGCTTGGGCGAATTGGTTTAGGTTTTTAAACGTGAAGGTTCATATAGGTATGGCAATGGGCCCAATATGGTGCCTAGTCCTTGGTATGCACTCACACCCTAGTCAACCAAACCTAACCTAGTTATGACTCGGATTTAAGAAAAGAACCAGCAAACGGGCCTCAGACTTTGCTTATTAAGAGCTACCACATAACATTCCACATAATAGTGTGTTGGAGGAAGAAAATCGCTTCTTAGAACCGAAAACTTATCCCTCAATTTAAAATTTTAATTATTGCCCCAGCTTTTTTCATTTTGCATACCTTATGGCTTGTGGGAAAGCTTAAAGACGCCGTATTTATGTTTTTATGAAAATGAGAAAAAACAATCCCGTTCAAATTCTCTGTTTTTATTTTCCAAAAACACTTGCCACCCTCATTAACAATTTAAATGGCTGAAACCAAATAAAAAAAAGACCACCTGTTTACATTTGCTTCGTCGAAAGTTGTTTACATCTTCAAGGAGCCCTTCCACGTAATAATTCCGCATCCCCTCATTTTATAACGAACCGCCCGATTTGTTTGTCATCACAATGAGTCATGATTAAACTAGGTTATTTTCAAAAATGTTCAAATAGACCAGTGAGTCATTGGAAAACACCCTCGTCCCGGCCAGAACTCTTACATAAAGATAGAATTGACTTTAGATAATATTTTCACTGCAAAAGTTGTTATCAACTGCACCTTTAATAATAAAATTGCAATAAAAAAAAGTATGTTAAGTGAAAGTATTTTCTAGTAGGTAAAGCGACATTAATTGCACAGCTTAATGCGAGTACGTGAGACATTTTAAAAGCCCTAAACTTTCATTGCGCGCAAAGAATGGGGATTGTTTGTTAAGTACTTGTTTCGGAAAATTGTGCATCGCCTGCAAAGACGCCCGTAGTCAGCTTTTAAAATTCGAAGGCAAGTCCATTACAATGGAAACTCCATTCTCAAAACATAAATAAATACATAGAAAACCTAAACAAAGAGTCAGAAATATAAACTTCCTACTAATGGAGGAAAAG
The DNA here is from genome assembly GCA_936431705.1 of Cheilosia pagana. NCBI lineage: Eukaryota > Metazoa > Arthropoda > Insecta > Diptera > Syrphidae > Cheilosia > Cheilosia pagana. The sequence goes on along the minus strand of OW386170.1, from coordinate 20,422,697 downwards.
CTGCTTCCAACTAATGACAGATGACATTAATTTTGGATTTAAATGTGCCGTCCCGCTGTTCGTTGGGGCGAAGAAGCAGCGAACAACATTTCGATGCCCAATGCAGGAAGCAGCAACTAAAAGTTTTAATCCCCACTAGCTTTGATGACAGAACGCAGATGTCATCGCCATGTGTGTTTGAAGCGCCAACTCATTTTTCACTCTCCGCATTCATTTAATATGTTTTTGTCTTATTCATAGTAGTATTGGGCGAAAGTATTTTTGAATGGAAGACCATTTTAAAGGAGTTATGAAATCCCATTGAGAAACAGTCCTTCCTACATTAGGTAATACTTTTCACCGCAATAAAGGTCACTTTCCTCCCAACTACAATTTCATTGTTCTAGAAAAAATCTTTTAATAAGTGCAGTGTGCACTCCTTCGAGTCCTTAACCTTACCACCCCCAGCGATGCAGTATTACACAAGTACACAAGTGGTAAACAATAGACCGCCATTGAGTCTACATGGAAATGCGTTCTAGTGAAGTGAATAGGTTTCTTTACTTTTTTTTGTAGTTTGTCCTTAAAATTTAAAGTGGCGTGTTTTTAAGCACCTTGAGTACCGGAACCTTGTAAAGACCACCAGACGTACGTAACCTTATCCGACTTCCCACTCATAAATACACTTTCTATTCTATTGTTTCTGATAATCCATTGAAGGAACATTTTGAATGGTATCCTTTTGTGGGAAATAAAAACACGCAGAAATTTAGTTCAAGGCTAAATCGAAGATTGAATTCTTATGGATGCTTTAAGAATTTGTTTCACCTTAGGACATTGAATTGTTCGTACGTTAAGAAATTGTTGCAGGAATCTTAAAAGCGGTTTGTTTATTTTTTTTTAAATTTTGTGGACGAAATTCGTAATATAGAGATTCATTGCTTTGGGTGAAAGTTTCGAACTCGACATACTGGTCAATTGTGACATTTTGATGGTAGAGAAGTAGGAAAAATTTGGTTGATCTGAACGAACGTCACAGTCACTGTAGACGAATCAAAAATTGTGTTTCTCAAAGCCCTTAGTTTATGTGAGTTTTTTTGGAACCTACTGTTTGATCCTCTTTCCGAAAGGCTCTCAGTACAGGTGTAAAAAAACCTTTCAGTGTCATATGTGTTTTTCAACTGAGACCTCTTCGCTTAGTAGTCCAGACATTAACCACTAAGCAAATGCACCCATTCCAGACACTAACCACTAAGCAAATGCCCCCATTCCAGATTCAAAGCTCTTTAACGGCAATTTCGATTCTCGTTCTACGAGAAGGTGAAACCAATTAAAATGCTTTAAGTGAAAGTGAAAGTGGTATCATATACCACCCTGCTGGATGGATTTTCTTCAAAAATTGTGTGCGATGTTTGTAGGGTAACAGTTCGGTGGCTTTTTTAAAATATCTGAATATTGTGAAGGTAGTTCCATATCCGTAGATCTACCATAGGTGAAAATAAGCACGCTGTACCATTTCTGTTAGATTTAGGCGGCAGTCCGGTACGTCGTTTGAAGTGTCTGAGAGGAGGATTTTAATCTACAAGCCGAAGAATTGGCAACTATTTTTATCACATAATACATTTTTCATACAAATATTAAGAGCAATGGTGGCTTTTGTCATACGTTCTTTGATATTATGGGCTTCAAGTTTTATTTGCTATCTAGAGAACGACAGAGTTATCAAACCTTGTGTGCAAGTTCAAAGGGGTTTTCAATAAAAACAGGTTGATGATTTTTTTTTTGGCCCAAACTGAACGATATGGGGGCAGGAGACTTTTGCTGGACGGGTCTACACTCTACATGCTAAACAGCAGACGGTATGATGGATAACCGATTTGAAGTATATGAGTGAATTTTCCTAAATTCGCAGGTCTATGCCAAAAAGCCGCAATTGACCGATGCCGTCGCTCAAATTTAGCATTATCTATATGCGGCGGAGCCATTCAAAATTGGACCACTCTGATCCGTGCCACTGTGAGAAGACGCGGCGGGCCCGATATTATATTTCATACATAATAAATAAAAAAGGAAAAGAATTTCGTAATACCTCACACGCACGGCTTTGTTTTATGCATTTCAACATCGACCCTTATTGAGAAACCATTTATCTACCTCTACAATTGAGTACCTTAGAGGACGAATTCCGTTTTATTAAAACCAGCTCCCAGTATTTTTGGCGCTGTTAAGTATTTAACTCGGCGTGTTTGCAAAAAGTCAAGCTCAAATACTGGAGAGAGCAACCGACTTGTCATTTCCCAGAGACGTTCTTTTCAACAACACTGATCATCTACCTACGAAAATATACTTCCCAACAGGCTTCAAATTTGAAATACCCAATGTGGAACCAATGTTAAAAATGGATGATCACATACCTATCTATCACTTTGAGTCATAATTAATGGTCTGAGTGAGTTGGGGCTAGAATCTTTAAGAAGACCTGGCTTTGGATGCATTGCTTTGTTTCCTAAGCCAAAGTCACAGCTATCCCTCAAGCGGCAAATAGTCACAGAGGTATAAATCAAGCTACCATTTAAATCTTTGCCATTCGGCGAAATAAAACCTCAAGTTGTAGAATGTGTCCGCGTATACCTATCTGGATAGTATAAGCTTTAAGAGCTCCCTAAATTGGTCGCAAAACTAAATGTACGCAGGGTGCTTTTTATGGTCTTTAATATAACGTATGGAATATGATAACCGCCGTTTGGCCATGGCACTGGGGCGAGTTCTTTTAAGCATAATTTATTATTTTCATAACAATTTTGCGGACTTATGGTGTCGTTCAACAATTTCTCTGAGCATCGAGGTATTGGTCGGATTGTTGGTGTATAATGCACACATGGGTCTGTAGTGTCAAAGTACCCCCCCAAAGGAAGAAACGCGTCGCCACTTTTTGACACTATTCGATGGGGAAAAAATGTATTACAAAATTTTGAACAATTTGTGCATGATGTGACACCATGTTTCTGGATCCACATGTTGTGTAATGTGTATGCCTAATTGATCCAGTTTGTGCATATTTTCCAACCTCTCCTGATGCTGCCGGCGCAAATGGCACGACATGCAGTTACTCTACGCGCGGTGCAGCCGTCTTCGATTCATCAACTGAACTGAGGGTTTTCGTCGTGTCGCTAATAATAATAAAAGTTACGCAATTTTCTCTGCGTATTTGCAATTGAAGAATTATTTAAACTAGTACCGTCCGTGATCGAAATTCGACCAATTTTGTCTGTAGATAAAGTAAGGAAAGCCAACTTGTAATGCCCCTAAAATCACACTTGGAGTATGAAGAAGTTTGTTTGAGTATTCGTTTTACACAATGAACCAATCAACGGCTTCAGTGTTTTAACTATCAAGGGCAACTTTAAACTACCTAACAACTGGTATCCACCCAACTGCTCACATTTCAATATGAAACCTTAATCTTTATGACCACAAATCGACTGAACCAAAGCATCGTTTTGTAATGAAGTATTATTCGAATCTTCGTAGCCCCCTACTTTTATAATACTCTTTATGCTGGTCCTAATTTTAGATTTGTGCAAAACACATCCTTCTCTGCGCATAACAACAAAATTAACAAATTCGTGAATTTCCTTGCCAATGTTGGCATGATGTTAAAATAAATACGTAGAAAAACTCTGTTACTTCCTTCCTGCGGATCCATTTCCATCAATTAGTCCTCTATTATCCATTCGCATGTGAAAAGGTAAAGTCAATTCACAATAATTGCACGAAAGTTTTAATTGGTTGTGGAATTGAGTTGCAAGCGGCTTTTCACAACTCAATTTGCAATTAATGGCTATTTTGGTATTGGTGAGGTAAGGTATTACATTGACGCGTTTGACAAATGTCCTTCTCCCCCTCGGTTGTAAATAAATTACGAAAATAATGAAACTTTTTAATTCGTGGGAATTGAATCGATTCAAAGTATTGATTAGCGAAAATTGATTTAATTAAAAACTTGTTGTAAATTTATTGTGTGAGGCGTTTGCCCTCAAGAATGCAGATTGTTTTTAATTTTTTTTTCGGATTTCATTATGAAAAGGCCAGTAATTTTATTCCGAACAGAGCATTAGGGAGGACAGACCCAGAGCTTTGAGTAGGGCGGCAAAGTCACTTTTGTAATCAAATCGCCAAAATTTGACAAATCTTCCGGAATAACTAGGTGAAATTCGTCGAGAAAGGATCAAGGTTCTATGTGAATTCAGTGGCAGTCTTGGATTTTAGAGAAACACCTGGGTTTCAGCTGTAAGGGCATCACTACTGTCTCAGAGAAGTTTTTGCAAGACGTGATAGTAACGACCTTTCGTTCGGGAGGAAAAACGATTTCACATTACACTTAGACTGATACTTAAGAAGGCTTTGAAGAAGAAGTGTAGAAGTTTAGTTATAGCGCGCTGTTTTTGGGCCAATGAAATAAGCTCTGACAGAATACTTATACTTTCTTAGGAGGGGCTACAGTTCGAGATGAACCTGGGCCTCCACTAACAAGACTGCATATATGTGACTACTTGAGGGACCCGGCGCTGTCCGTTGATATTTGCATCATTGCTGTGAAGGTAACTCGCCAAAATAAAAGAAGGTGTATCTGCTACACCGCGTACTTCTTTGCAAAGGGTGTAGTTTTTAAGTCCAAAATGGACATTCAATTTTAAAAAATTTTGTCAACCACTCTCGGTAGCTATCTACTATATCTCGAAAACCAAGCTTCCTAGAAAAATATTTTCAGCAAAGTGGCAGCTACAACTTACGAATTTAATTGCAAACATTTTGGGAGGTACTAAGGCTGATCTCGAGCGCTATTCAGATTCATCTAGATTGCTTTTTCGGCTGTTTTATAGGTTCACCTTTCCAGAGAGAAGTTTTCCTTTTTTTAAAAACAGACTCCACTGAGAATAACCTAAGCTTACTTTCTTTTACTTTAGATGGGGTTACAATCTTGACAACAGTCTTTACTAACAACACTTAAGTCAGGTACCTAGATGCCACCAAGTTGTATTTCTCTGCTACATTATACCTACGAGAGTGGAAAGGGATTTCCTATCCTTCTGGCTTCATTGAAGGTCGGCCATAGCGTTTTTGTGGTACGGCAAGTTTCTTGTGCAGTCCATCTAACGTTCGCCTCTCTTGTGGCTTTTCTCCCTGCTTCAAGCTTGAATGTACAAGGCGGGATATTCACAGAGGGATTAGCTGGTTCTGAAACAGCTGTCGAACCTAGTCTTGCTAATTCGTCCGCGTTCTCGTTACCTGGAATGCCTTCATGGCCCGGAACCCAGCAGAGCGATACCTTGTGCTGAGTGCCAAGATCCTTGAGGCTTTTATTGCTGTCGATAAAGAAGGTAATACCTTCAGGTGGTATTGCCTGATATTGGCTGATTCTCATTACACTATTGGCGGCTGTTGATTGAATAAGATGTCTAGCGGAAGCAGATTGAGGGTAGCCCCAAGTCCTGCGGTTGGAGTTGTTCTCATCGCACTGGTGGTGCCGATGCACGCTAGTCTTTGAACTTTTGTAAAAGCCTTTAGGTAGGTGGCTTTATTAGTTGCCGGCCACCATACGAGACTGCCATAGGTCAGTCTCAGTATAGGTCTTACTATAGCCGTGTACATCCAGAGTTTTATTTTGTGAGATGGTCCCCAGGTTTTTCCAAAAATTTTGCTGCAGGAGTAAAAGGCTATTGTGGCTTTTTTGATTTTTTCGTTGGTATTTACTTTCCAATTCAGTTTTTGTCTAGCATAAGTCCCAGATATTTTTAACTGTTAGAGATTCAGAGGGGTGTGGCCCTATTCATCTTAAGTGTTGTATTTTCAGCTTTTTGAGCAGCTTGAAGTCCCCCCCCAAGCCAAAGAATCCTATTATAATTCGCCTTCGGCAAATTTTATACTTTGACAGTGTTTAGCAGACATCAGAACCGGGACGGTTGGGTCTTGTGCAATATCTCCTTGGTTTTATTAGAGAGCGCTTTACTTTTTGGACGGCTTCTTAACCCCTGGATTCGCATTAAAAATCCTTAATAGCTGTCTTCAACAAATTGCACAAATAATTCAAATGTGCTTTATGTTCGGAGCGCGACTCTGTTGCCATTTATTGCGCGCCTTCCTTTTTTCGTTCACCAATTCTTTAATTTCGGGTGGACATCGTAAGCCATATTTGGCCGGCGTTTTCCTTGGATTAGGCGTACGATCTCAACGAAGCGATCAACTTCTACCTCAAGTTCATATAGGGTGCCGTTAGTGGAACGCTCAGTTCAACATTCTCTTCGATTTCATTCCTAAACCCTTTAGTAGCTTTTGGAATTTTTTCTGAAAGGTAATTGTTGGCCATTTTCTAAAATTGTCATTTCTCTAGTCCTTTCAGTCAATGGGCCTCTCATTTTTAACCTTCACCTTATATATTTTTAGGTCACAATGTACAATTGATTACGGAATGTGTTATAGCTCTTAATATGTCTTTAATATGAAAGTTGAAATCGAAAACAGATGCCATCTTCGAACTCATCCAGCTGGAAGCAAAATTTCCACCTGAGTTGTCCGGTAATTTATTTGAATGGTTTACTTAGTAGCAAATTGCGGTAATGACATTTGAAGTAGATTAATAAATTACCACCATCATCGTGGCGCACTGTTTACATTTGAATACCGGAACCGACAACACTGACCCACATCGGTTGCGGCCAACTGTAATTGCTAATTGTTATTATTTAATCAACTACAATTGCAAAAGAGAAGAGCTCACCATGAAGAGGAAGAATAAACAGCCCTAAAAAGCTGCACAAAGACTCACCCCTGGGGACGACAGATCAATCTACTAGGTGCAATTAAAAAAATTGCAAAAAAAAAATTGCATTAGAGCACCACTCTTAATAGCCTCCACCTATCTCTTGGCACAACTTCCATGTACAGGCTTAATTAAAGCCGCCATTGTCGCAAGGGTTCCATTAGTAGTTCTATATAGGTTTCGTGTGGTGGACATACCTATAGGTATATGCGACGACAGTTTGTCAGGCACGGTTTACGTTGTCCTCGTCGTCGCCGTCTGTTACATGCCCAAGAATTTCCTCATACTGCACGCCAATCTGCTTAGGGAAATGCTGTTTAGTTTGCTAATGACTCATGTGTTCTGTTTGATGTGCAGGAGAGGCAATATATGATTATGCGAATTGCCTGCTAATTGTGTTATCCAGTTATTGGCTTTCAACTATATATACAAAAAGAAAAAGACACAGATAACTCAATGCTAGCTTAATTGATTTTTCTTCCACCCAGCACTATGTGCGGGTAATAAATTCATAAGGATCTGCAAGACGTAGTCTACACGAATTATGTATTCGTGCTTGAAACCAGACACACTTAGATTACGTAGCGAAAAATTACACAACACGGCAGCACTTTACACACAACAGGTGCGCTATTTGGTGTTGGGCAATCGGAGCGACTTGGCTCAGGTCGGCCGTCGGTTCTTTCTGCGAACCAAAGATGAGAGCGATATGTTGGCTTTGAGGTGAACTGCAGATTTCAATCGCTTTATTAATTGCACAAGAAATGCTGGCGAATGTGGTTTGCTTCCCCGTCAAGGTTTTTCGTACAGAAAAAAATGCTATTCAGCTATTTGTTGAGCATCTGCCGAGGTCAACTGACAGAAGGACAAACAAGAGCCACAGCCAACGATTAGGTGGTTACCATGCCAACCTCCCAATCGAAGGGAGCACGAGTGTGTTTGCTGAAGAGATAGAGAGAAGAGACTAGAGATCCTCCTAGTTACACAGTGAATTGCCAAGCAGACAGCTCCAATTGAAGCGTGTCAAAATAGCAACATTCAGCTATTATCGTAACGCCATTTGTTCCCGCATACTATAGTGTCGGTTGTAAAGTTGCAAATTCTCGCTTGCACACTTGTGTGTGTGTTGCGGGCCAACGATGCGTTATGAAATAAAAAGGAAGTTGAATACAGCCGGCTACTGGGTATCACTGTGTAGATGTGGAAAAATTATGCATAAAGCATTTTTTTTTTTAAGTAGACTGCGTCCCCTTATGTAATTTGAGAGAATGGCTTTGCTGGGGTGAATTAAATTAGATGCGGGGAGTCGCTTAAGCTGATTTATGATCACTAAAATGTGTGCTCGTTGACATTTCCTAAATGTAAATGGTGCTGTAAAACTACTTCCGAAGTAGTTCAAAACATGAGCGTTTACACATCAAACTAGCTGATGTCCCTTCCCTTCTAACTTTCTCGTATACGTAATACGTAATAAGTCAATATGGTCATTCCTAACATGAAAGCAAGTTCAGTTTTTCGCTAAATTCTCGTTCAACGGACTATTTTTGAAAAATGTTGTCTTTTAAGAATTTCAGTTAATTACAATTTACTTGAAAACAGCTCTAGTGATTTCAACCAAAATGTTTACTTGAGCTAAGGTATGTGGGGTTAACATGGCTGCATACCAAGTTTTTCGCTTAAAATCAGAATAACGGTAGTACTTTGGAAAATTACACCTCAGTAAAAGCCCACAATTTCATTTTATTTCAAAATTATTTCTTGCATTTTTTGATACGTTTATGTAGTTTTTTTATGTTTTTATTTACAAAAATGAATTATAATATATTTTACGTATTATTTGCAATCGTTTGTGCTTAAAAAATTCTCTCATTAATTCGGAAAATTTGTTTATTCGGACTGACCTTCCCCCTAGCCAATCCGAATCAACGAGCTTTTATTGTATCTCGAAAACGGTCAAAACGATTGTAACAAACATTCATTTTTAAGGTAAAATGGTCATTCCTAACATGATTGCAAAATGCAAACTAATTTTTTCTCTAAATTGTCCATAATGGATTTTTGAAAGAAATGCATATTATGAGAATTTTTTTTTTGGTTTTTTAATGGCTTTAACGATTTTGAACAGAATACGTACTTACATAATAAAATTTAATCAAAAAAAAAAAAATATAGAGATTTACTATACCTAATACATTTTTCACTTCTTTGAACTTTTTCAACTTTTGTTGAAAGCATTTCTTAAACCTAGTGCATGACAATATTTCTTGATTGATGGTGGCTACCTTACACGGCAAGTCAAAAGCTCCTATAGATTCTCACACGTGTTGTTAAGCAGATAGATCGCCTGCTCTCAGAACTGCTGCCAACATTTTTGGCTTGAGGATGCTCTCTAGAATTTTTTCCTAACTGATTACCACCAGACGTTGTTTCAAGTTTTTATGAACATTCCTTTCTGTAAGCAACATTTGGGTGGAGGATTTTGGGATTACTTTCAAGACTTCCGCTGATGGGTATCCCGTGTGTCCGGGGCGACCATCAGCATTTCTTTATTAAATACCGGGATTTCTTCTTATCGCTCGGGGTTCGATCCTGCTTTCCGCGTTTAGGGTTTAGAACTAGCTTTAAACATCAAGACAGAGCTTCTCCAATTTTTGTTGTTTGCTTTTGTTATTAGGTGCCGTGCCTCTGGTGCCCCTTCGTCGTCCACTATATTAGCTTTATGTACAGTCTTTTTAATTCGGCATTGTGTTTTATCAGCCGATACACATGTTGTCTCCTTTTTTGTGTCCCTCAAGGCATGGAGGCATTTGTTATATTGTGGCAACTGTCTTGAGATACAGCGTAGCTTCTACAGAGTGGCTAATGAATATAGCTACATTAAGAAATTCAAATAGTAACTTTCTTTTCAGTGTAGGTATGGAATTCATTTTTATTTTATTTATGTAAAATCTCATTCAATTTTATTAAATATAGCTTAATTAATTTTTAGAAATAAAAGAATTTAAATGCCCCCCTGCTCGTTGATGCATGTTAGGCATCTTACCAAAAAGTTGTTCATTACTGTTTGGAGAGTTGAGACAGGAATAGCCGCAATTGTTTCTCGATTGGATTGCTTAAGCTCATTCAAATTTATTGGTTTTGCGTTCAAGACTTCCTGTTTGCAATAACCCCACAAAAAAAAATCGTGTGCGGTATGATCAGGCGACCTGGGGGGGCCAACGGAGTGTAGGGTTTCTGGATATCAGCTTATTGGGTAATTTTCGTTGCAATTCTGTCGAATCGCGTCGTCCGTAAACGAGCAATACGTGACGGAATTTGTTTTTGTTTCACATGTAAATGAACTTAATTCCGTAAACGTAATGCTCGTTCACGGAGGACGCGATTCGACTCCAGGCCGGGCTATGTGAGAGTTGCATCATCTTGCTGAAACCACACAGAGTTGAAAGAAATTCTTATTCGTCGTAATTCTGGATAGAAAAACTCTTTCAACATGCTCAAGTAATATTTATAATCGCAGAAACTGTGACTGCAAAATTTTCACCATTTTTTTAGTGAATTTTTATTTTATTTCAATGCGTTGTTGAAGCGTGTATCAATAACACCTCTTATTGGAAAACCCTTTATTAGGAACGCTTCGAGTTGTCTTCAAGTACTCTCAGCTTTGATAATTAAGAGCCCAAATTTCTAGATTTAGACATCCACTAAATCAAAATGATGATGGAAAACAGAGAATATAAAATATAAATAAGCTCAGATTATTGTTTCCAAAATTGTCTATAAGGTTTATATTTCAGCTTTCTAGGCCCAAAAGGCTAAGCGTAACTTTAACGGGTGTACCTTATTAGTACACAATTTAATCCGAATTTTAGACCAAACTTTGACTCATTTTATTACATTTTTGTTTATTTTAAAACATTTCGTCTAATAACACATGTTTCCTTTCTATTTTCAGACTATATTCCTCACTTTTCATGGAGACGTTTCTATTAGCCGGTTACAACAAACTCGCCAGCGCATCTAAACTTCTTGTCAAGTCGGTTTTTCAAAACAAAACATCACCACCACTTCATCGTAATGCACACTGCAAACTTCGCACACGCGTTAACAAATAAATTTTATCCACAAATATTTAAGACTTCGTGTCTTCGTTAGGCCTTCACTTGTATATAGATTTTGATTTTTTTTATATATATTTCCTCTTTTTCACATTCAAGTGTAACATAACACTCCCCTTTTGGAGAGAACCATCCAAACATCAACAGCAACATTTTAAATATAAACAAAACATAAACACCACACATCATCTATGAGTCTTATGAGCCAGAGAGATCAAAAGAGAGAGAGTTACTATTCGTCTCGTGTTTTTGCAAAACAAAAAAATAGCAATAAAGTGAGCGATTCGTTTTAAACTGTCATCGTCGTCATCATCATCGTCGGTCTAAATATTCAAATCAGGATTTAACAAAATTATAAAAAAAAAAATACTAAACAAAAGAAAATAAATTTACTCTAAATCGCGTGTATGAACAATTATGTCTGCCACAATGCGTACAACATTGCAAACCGTGCCAGAATCTCTACCCGCCGATCATGTTACCAATGGTGGTACATCGACACCGACTGCAGTGTCAGCTGCTGCCGCTGTGGCAGCATCTGCCGCCATTGTCGCACAACAACAACAACAGCAGCAACAACAGCAACAACAACAGCCCAGCACAAACAATAGCAGTAGTTCACTGTATTCGGTTAAAGATAATCACTATCACCATCATCAGCATCATCATCATGATTCGACAAATGCCAATATCATAGCTCCACCACCGCCGACGGGAACTGTCTCAACAGCAACAACTGTAACCACAACATCGTCCTCGGTGGTCAATAATGCCGCCGCTGCGACATTGAACTCAAGCGTGGGCGGCGGTGGCAGCAACAATGCCTCAGCCACTACCATGCCACAGCAGCAGCATCATGTCAGCAATAATTCGGTAACCGTTGTTACGTCAGCAGGCAATACCGCTGCAGCAACAAACCAAACGGCAATCACTTCATCTTCAACATCGGGCTCGGTGTCATCTGCTACTGCTGCTGCCGCCGGAACAACAAATACTGTCAGTGGTGGTACGGCCGTTGTTGCTCCTGCAGTCGCCGCCGCCGCCGCCCCAACAACAAATCATCATCATACAACGTCTGTCACGTCGTCGAGTGGTGGTGGCGGTGGAGGCGGAAATACTGTGACCGGCATTAACAAAACCGTTCTATCTCATTCACATTCGAATTCGTCTGCAATGAAACAGAGGTCATCATCGGCTAAGGTGAGTTTTGTTTAATAAATTATCCACACATAATCGTGTTTCCCTTTTGTTTTTGTTTATCGAAAATAAGAAAAGTCATCAACTTTCAATTGAGTGTTGTGCTGTTATATAAAATGTATTATTTGTGCCTTTGGCTGCTTATATGACGTCAGTGGGTAGAATAACTTTCCAAAAATGAAGGAGCTTATGTAAAAGAACAGGATGGTTAAAAATGTATAGATTTATTTTACGTTCAAGTATGTAAAGCTTCTTAGGCTGACAGTTTCGGTGAACTAAATTTTGCCCGACTGAAGGAGTTGTCTCTCCAAAAGGAAAACATGTTTCTAGAGAAATAATGTTTTTAATGGTAAAAACTGAAAATAAAAACACCCCCTGTAACCTAACATAACATGGGAGTGGCTCAGTAATCATTTGAGCGTGGGGTCCTAGGTTCACTCCCCGAAGAGAAAAACTCAAATTTCATCCCAAAGTTCTTTTTTCACGCGCCACCTTTAGCGAACTTGAAAGGCTTCTCTAGTCTGCCGTTCGGACTCGACATCAAATTTCAAGTCACTTCTATTCGTCGCCAATATATTTTAACAACAAAATAAATAACGTCTCAGAATCAAAATAAGGTTAAAAACATATCATACCGCAACAGTTGAAACGTCATCAAAATGTGTTTGTCCTTTGTCCGTACTAGGGAACTAAATAAGAAATCCTAAAGTTCCATAAACCCTTGATGCGCCAACCATTTGGGGACGTTGAAGGAATCTAGTTTAGTAAGCCTTACAGCTGGCTGACTTGATGTGTCTCAGTTTTGGTTGACCAAGATCGGTCACATGAACAGTTTTGTCTTAGTTTACATTTACGGACGTAGTAGTATATAGTCAAGCATTGAGTTACTGAATACTAATTTGACAGTTCGTATATCGACGGTTAAAGTGCAGAACCTCGTAAGTCGTTTTTGCATTTTCTTCAGAAATCAAAAAAACAGTAGGAGATGTACGAGGTACTGCCAAATTTTGTATGCGATCTTATGATACGCGGTTTTGAATTCAGCTTTTCCTGTAAAATGTTCAGAACAACATTGTTACCCTGCAAATGCCAAAATATGGCTCTGATTTCTCAGATTTTTTTGCATTATTAATATTGTTCTTCAATTTTACGACTTACGAGGTTCTGCACTTTAACCGTCGATATGTTAACGTCAACCCGATCGACCATCATCGATTATAGCTAGATTTTTTAATGTGCCCTAAGTTTTTATTTGAGGGAACTACTGAAAATTATTTGTGACAAATATGCTTGTCCGCACCCGGTCGATAATCAATAGATTGCCCCTAAAAGAACGTTAAATGTTTGAAATTATAAACATAGAAGGTTGGATAAAGTGTCGACTAAGAGATCTGTTTGGACTCCATACTCAATTTGAACATTATTCTATCGAGCCATTTGCAAAACAGCGGTACGTCTTTATAACGACCTTACTCGAACTTGTCAAAAGAACACATAATCTTACCTGCAATCACCTCTTCTTCAAATTCTACATACCAATTCGCTCCAAGGACGCGTTCGTACCGTAGAACTAACGATACTGGCGGGCAGCGACAAGTCTGATTAACTAAAGTCTATTTAGACTAAATAATTTATTCAATTTTCTATAGATTTCATTAATCCTTCAAAACTTTATTGTCAGAAACGTTCGTAACAAGGCTCTTAACATGATTCCAATGACCCTGGGCTCGAAACTGTTCTACAGTCTTAACTGGATATTTCAAAAGAATGCGATAAAGTGATCAAGTCCTTTTTTAAGGATCGCCAGCAATGCGTGGCACTGTGGCAGTTAAAAATGAAAGGTCCCAACTCGGATCATTTACAGAGGTGCCATAAGGTTGAATCCTCGGACCGCTAGTGTTTTCCCTCAATGCTAATGAACTTTCGCCAATCGTAAAATATTTTAACTGTCTGGTTGATAGAATTGAGAAAAAATTGGAAAATATTGTGGTTAAACCTGCCTGTAAATTCAGAGAAGTCTCTACCACAGAACATTTTCACAAGGTTAGAAATTTGGTCTCAGAGGACAGTCAGACTCTACACTTGATGTTGCTAGTGAAGGTGCGTCACTCTTATACACATTGTGCTATATGGCTGTGAAGATTTTTGTAAGTTCGACTACTCGTCGGGACAAACTAAATGTAATATTTAACAGTTTTGCAAGGTACGTTTTTGATAAAAGAAAACTCACAACACTTTGGTACAGGCCCTTCATCCAGTGCATCGGTACAACAGACTTCATTTTGCCAGCTCACAGAGAACAGCTGTACTCATCCTTAAAAATTCGCAACAATAGTAGAGTCAGACAGGTATTGCTCTTTCACAAATGAGATTATCGCCCGTCTGGTTCATCGTTGTGGGTCCTAGGCACTCTTGCTTGGCTAGCGAGCCATGATGTGTGGTTTCTGTCAAAATGCACCAGATCTCTCCAACTTCAAATAAAAAAGGAATGGGGATGGAATGGTAAATTGTCTGGACCACTTGGTTGATAGCTTAACAGAGTCGACCCCATACTGTTTAACACAGATTTTAAATCTTTCATCAATTTTTTCGATCAATAACTTGGTAAAATAAAGAAAATATTGAATTTTGACAGGCAGACCACAAAAACTGCGAAATGAAAATTACTTCCAAAAAGAAAACGAAATGAAAGAAATCATACGAAAACCAAAATTCGCTTCATCTCCTTTCGATTTTACCCTCCTACTTCACTTTGCACAAAGGTTTAAGAAGCATTGTTGTTTAAATAGTTTAGGGAACTTTGAATCTTGGCAGGAACTTTGCACTTTAATTTAATATCACTTAGAAATGTCTTACGTCATCGAAGACAATGAAAAATGTCAATTAAGCACGAAACGTAACGAAAGTATTTTTCGTTTTTAGCGAAAAACGAAAGAAATTTTCGTTCGCGCCAACTAAAACCATTGAACGTTTTCATCTTACACATACCCTTGTTGGAAAGAGCGTTACATCTTTTCGTACATTACCAACTGTCAATAAATTTCCATACACATTCCCTACACATTCCCTGCACATGAATTGAATTTGCGAACCACCAGGCACCAATTGCTTTTCATTGATGAAGAGTGACCATTTTTTGACAGGTCAGAAAATTTATAACTTTCCTTGTCTCTTCTCATAGGTTATTCGTTATTCCATTAGTTTTACATTAGTTTTAGGGACTTCATCTGGGTGTGCGGCCTTCCTCAGGAGACCTGCAAATTTCTACTTGACATCCCCATGTCAGTTCAATAAAGTTGACATCATCCAAATGAACTACTACCTCTTGCTGAATAATTTGTTGTGAAAATCCCCCATGAATTGAGTTCCTAATTCAATTTATTTATTATCCATTCAACAGGATATTTTTTTTTTTCTTTAGCGAAAAATAATGCCCAACTTGTTCTCGAACCATTTTCGCTCGCAAATGTGTTGATGAGCTTATTCCAACCGTGAACTCATCTCGACGCATGAAATCATCGTTACCCGTCTGTATGTGATGAACACATTTTAATCAATAAAATTGAGTAAGCTGTCCTTATCCCTCTTAATGGGGGAAGCGACTGTTTTATAGAAAAAAAAAGAGAAATCCTTTATGTTTTCATGTTTGGGGTTTACCTGACGCCTTTCGTCAGTAAACAGTTTTGTATTTTCATTTAACAAGGCAATCAATCAAATGAAAGTGGCAGCATTTTTAACAGATGTACGTAGTTTGAAAGTTAATTTAGTTGGCCCGTGTCGGTTATTGTATATTTTTCCAGTACCAAAGCTCTCCTTCAAGTGTGTAGTTATCATTTTATCATCATTCACAAGGAGATCCTGCGCAGTAGTGTCCTTCACAGTTACCAACCGGGGAAAAAAGGCGAAATGTCAATGTGTTTGTTAAGCAATGTTCAGTGGTTATTACTCTTGCTGCATGTCGTTTTGTATTAGGGTTGTTGTCAGAGCTATCTGTACGAGTAGATTGAGTGCTTGATACAAAGGAGAGAGAAAAGGTCCTCCTGTAACATGTTTTATGTATATTCGAGATAATAAATGTTAGGTAGGTCATATCGGTTTTGGACATAAACTGAACTTGTTTAAGGCTAGAGAGTCGCAGTGGCACATTAGTGGGGTCGTGCTGTGATGACATATTGATGTTAGCAGGACGAAAACCTGTAAATAAACCACCGGAAGGATGTACACTGGTCGGTTGTTGTTCTACTTTAATGACGCAGTTGGAAAAGCCATCATTTTGACACGAAGAAGAAAATGGAACTTTTTTCTCTATTTTGTCTGTCTCTATTGTGTGAGTGAGAGAGTTGTGAGGAAGAGAGAGATTTAGGTGTAAGGGACTTTTAGAATACAGAATGGATAAAAGTATATACTGATGATACAATGTCCTAAGGTATTTCTGAGAATTCTTGTCATAACAATAGCTATTGAGTGTACAGTCGAGCTGTTAAGAGCATCTCAAATTTGCCATAGAAACGGGAGGATGAGCCAAATCCATATCTGTACATTTCTGACAAACAAGTGTTGGAAACGAAGAGTTAACGGGTTGACAAAAGGACTAATAAAGGATTAAATAGAAATCTAACCGACCATTGTTGCTATCATTGGTCTTGGCTGTATTGTTATCCACACATTTGAAAATACTTAATCCTTGAAATGGAACGACACGAAAACCTTAGCCGTTCAGATCCGAAGCAATAACCAGGTCCAAGACAAGTTATTCTCCTATATTATATTTTCTCAGAAACATAACACAAAATTATATCCCCACTTTTTTCAAGGTTTTTCAACTTCTGAAAGTCGAAAAAGCCTCAGGAGTAGATTAGGGAATCCAAATCACGTTTACCACGATCGAGCTTTATTTTTAAAATGTCGAGATGCTTGTGATCTTCCTTTTCAAAAGACTAGCGTAGTGCACGAAGGCACGTCACCTACAGAAAAAGCTCTTTCGGCAGCGCTGAGGTTGCGACTCCAACAGCTCACTCAACCGCGAACTGGTGAGCTGAACTTTATGAACTAATTCAATAGTTAGATTTAAACTAAATAGGAAGCTCTTTCCGATAAATAATGATGCACATGAGAATTTTTCGGACACAATTTTAACCTTTTAGGTTCTGCAGGCTCTAAACTGTGTATTATTTGACATAATTCCAGTATCGTACTTTCGGGCAATGACATCCACAGCTTACCTACTCAATACTGTATGCATAAATACCTCCGTAAATGGTGTTTACAGCAACTCGATTTAGGCTGTCAAAATGCTTAACAAAGTGTAAGGGGAGAAGTAACGAAGTATTCTCTACTTGATTCGAACACTTTGTGATGATCTATTGATCTACGGAGGAGAAATCGAGAAAAACTTGCCTCTTCGAAGTTTGGTGGTGAATTTATTTACACTCGATCAATGGGTTGATCTTCGGAACTATTGCACTCTATATTTTTTTCGTCAATTTTTACATTGCGGTTGCAATTGATCAGTCAGGAAATGCAAGCCTTGAAAGATACCCAACCAATTGAAACTGCCACTTATTCTGGGGTCCTATTTGCAGGGTGGTGATTCTTTTTCGTTTTCGTGCGAACAAAAGATTTGCTGTATGTTGCAGACGAAAATCGTTTGTGCACCCGAAAACGTTGGAACGTTTTTACCTTACAGAATACCGAAGCAGGACTGCAATATCTCGAATATCACTTGGAGATAAAGAAGTGACAGAATCTACTAACGATAGCCCATATTTTCACGAATATCACTGGAAGATACGCAATTTTGACGGTTCCTAGATCCTACAGATATTATGTATTTGTGAACCGATCATAGGGCTCTAATGATCTCCAAATATGGAATATCAAACTTGTTGCCATCTTTTGTAACCCCAAAATAACTAATTTGTTAATGATCACTGCATACCGAGTTTAATGGCTTGGCGAATATCATTAAACTTAAAAGTGAAGCTTACTTCAAGGCGATCAGTTCCAAGTCAGTTTTTAACTTCTTCACATGCAACAATTGTAATAACTTTACCTCCTTGACTTGAAAGGTGAGGGTCATTTCTAAATGTCATGCCACCGCCCACTAAATATTTTTGACACCACAAGTGCAATCCTGTAACCATTTCTCAAAAATGCATACAATTTCTTGTCCCCTCTCTATAAAGCTTCTTTTACATCTACATGCGACGTGTGTCTGTTAATTTTCATTCCAATTATTATTCAAAAGTCGAAAAGTTCATGTCTTTCAAACAATTTGACAAAACCACATATCACAACATCCACATAGCGGATACCCCGAACCAACCGTACGACATGGCCCAAAAACTATTTGTAGAATTTACGCACCCGGAATCAATTTCAATGCTCTAGCATTTTGTAGAGTCCTTCTTACATTTTTTTTTTGATTTAGTGAAACATTTATTTATATAAATAACATAAAAATCCATCCAATGTCCACTATACAACACGAACGAGTTCTATTTTTGGAAGGAAAAAAAGAAAAACTTTGAAGAAGGTCTCTTACGGGTTGCAACGCTTGTTTCGAAAATGCTTTCGATGATTTGAAGAATTTTTTTTCTTTGCTTTTCTTTTATTTGCCGTCTCTTACACATATAAGAACAAAGGTTACACTTTCTCGATTTATTAATATGAGCGAGTTGATGTCGTTGTCGTATGTTTTTCGTATTTCGAAGAGGACACTCATGTGTGGAGGGGGATCTTTGAAAGCAGATGTTGTTTTTTTGGTTGTTTCATTTTCTCATAGTTTTGAGTGAATAACAACAAATGTTTTCACTTAAGTTTATGATTTCAGATCACCAGCATTGATGTGCGAAATTTTAGTACTCGAAATTAATTGGCGATCTTGACGGGTACCCGTTTAGTATAAATTTCTACGTCATTTGTTCGTTTTATGTTTGCGAAACTTCTTAAATTAAAATGCTACATTTAAGTTGGTCGAAACCAGGCGCATTTTATTTGAAGAACCGTCGTATTTTGTCTTTGCAAAATTTGCGCCTAAATGCGAGCAGCAAAAGACTGCTCACTTTTATTACGCGAGACGTTTTCTCATATTTGAGAAGAAGCTTGCAGTAGTCTGGTAACCGGTTTTATCTTGCTATCCTATCGCAAAAGGTTCTTCAAACAGATCGGGTGGGTTGAGTTAATTAAGTCGGCGTCATAAATCTTTTGCAGTATTACTTTCCCATTAGCATTCTGGATATGACAATTTTACTTGGGGTCTTTCACTTCTAGATCCCTTCCATTCGTCCCAAAAAATCGAAAACTCACTCAAAACGAATGGTTGTGAGAAGGCCTAGGGTCCTACAGACTTGTCGCGCCAAAATATTTATTTATTTATATTTAGTTTCACTTCTATTTGGCCATTTAGAGAAAATGGTGAAAAATTTGACCTTTAACGACTCTTTCAGGCAGAGATAGCTACTTTAATAACCTACGGAAGACTTGAGGAGACGCTGCTACGTCGATAAAAATATAACTATGTGTTCTGAAATTTAAGCGGCCATGAAGAGGTCGGTCTTGGTAAAGTCAAGGGCAGTACGCCAACGCCATATTCAGGGAAAATATTCAGGGAAATATTCTATCAAGAACTACACGGAACATTGGCCTTAAAAGTCCACTGAGTTTACTTGTAAGAAAGATTGAGTAGAACCAGCTGAAGCTGTACCCGTCTTCATTAATGGAGGCGTATTAAAGAACTACCCATAACTGCGGAGATGAGCGGGTCGAGCTGACTTGGAAATATTTGTTGCACTTGCGGATCAAACTACTAAAAATCGGCAATAGTCATACACGTGGAACATATTCCAGAAACTGGGGCTTCAAAGAAATAGAATCGCCACCTTCTTTGCGAATGCCCAGTTAAGACTGAATATTCTCAACAGTTGCTTCTTTGACTAACTTTAGATACTGAAGAATGTGTCTGTTTCTTATAGAACTCCTGAGTTTCATACTCAAATCTAGAAGGTTCTTGTAGAAAAACAGAACTCATCTCCTCAACTACTCCTAGGACGAACAGGTCGATCTTAATGTAACATAGATTTGAGAACTCCCGCTATTCATGTCCAATCTAGGCGGGTCAAAAAACAAAAACCAGATATCTGTCCTGCAAGAAGAATACTGCCTAATTTTGTTTCTCAACAGCTGCGGCAACTGTTACAAGAGCATGCATTTACCCATTTAAGTAACAAATGCATCTACTGTCAAATGAAATATTAAATCCAAACGTAAGTCATATATTTTTTCTGCCGAAGTAAAAAGATTTAATAATATCAAATTTATTTCTCGATAGGTTGCTAACTTTTTAACCCCACTGTGACTGAGCTTTGTAAGTTTTCGAAGCAATCGAAAAGCATCCGCCGCCATCATGTAATATTGAAAAGCTACCTCCCAAAGTTTTGCACATCATGCTGTTCGCACTGCGTTATCGACATGGTATCCACCAACCCACAGAGCTCGGTTGGATTGAGTCTAAAATATAATACAAAATTTGGGTTCTCGTCTTCAATTTGTCATAAATCGTTGCTCACCGCATTTTATAAGATGCGTGTGCCCATTGACGTCATACTACTTTTTATGATTTATTTACCAGTCTAAAAAAAACACACACAAATTACAGTACCCACAAAATAAAATTACAAAAGATTAACCTAGAATTTATATACGGCTAAATTGAAAGTTGAATGTCTAATATTTATTTTGATTTCTATTTCTATTTCTATCTAGGATTAAGATATTTTTGTAGCTTTTAAGGAATACATAAATAACTAAACTAGCTTTGTTTATCATCGGTCTCGGTTTGTCTTCTTCGTAATGTGATTGTCCCAATGTTGTGTGCTAAAAGAAAGGCAGAGGCGAGTACTTCTTTCTCTGTTGAACAATTTATAGAAAGCCTTAAATTGTTATCATGTAAATGTATACATTTTGTTATCATTATTTTGGGTGGTGGGTAAAATTTTATTCTAATTGATTGGTAAATTTATAATTTACACATGAATCATGTCTTTTTTTTCTACAGCTATATTTTTTTTTAACCCATGGCAGCTGTTACGCACATGTGGAGTGTATGTATATGTATGTCGGACGTAGAAACGTCTTGAATGTTATTTATTTTAAGGAACATGAGTGTAGAATCGACTCATTGTCGGTAAATTACTTTGCGATAATAGATAGTCCGCGTTGATTGTGAGGTAACGTGTATGAAGTTGTTTGAAACGCGTCACCCAAGATTGATTATGATGTAAAGAATTGTTTAGCTGACGTTTCAGCAGAGATGTCAAATATAGTCAAGGAATTCTAGCAGACATATTTTTGTCAAAGTCTTTAATTTTTTTTAAGAAAGCGCATAGCAAATAGTTTATTTAAGAAAAATTATGATGAACAAAATTTAAGTGTGCTTAGATAATGTTCATAATACGAGTCGACATGCTTTTTGGCGCCGTCGAAAACGCCTTGTACGTCATTGGAGACAGACGTAGCAAATTCTTTCCTCGCATTATCAATTTTAGCATACAGGTTTTGAAGCTTAGTCTTGCAGGATTTACCACGCTGATAGGCGTGTTGCATCCCACAGAAATAGGGTGGCTAACAAGATCAAACTTGGAAACCTACCAATCTTTTCATACTTTTTAGTTATGAAACACTGATTTGCCGAAAATTCTTGGCAAATAAAAGTGCATATTTCCCAGTCTTTAACGGAGGGTCGAAACGAGTAGATATGTATAGGTAAAGGTAGTGTTAAGCCTGCATTGAAGTTGTAGCATTTCTGAATATAATCTATGAGCACCTTCTACATAACAACAGTCACGTTACCACTGTCAGAAAAAGTTTGTTTCCGCGAAAATTAAGAAATGGTTATCTGAGAAATATAAAGTTTTAAACAAAAAGGGTAAAGTATTTATTTAAAGGGTACCTCCAGTTTCAGTGATTTAACTTTTTCCAAGACGTTTACCTACTGGTTGCATTCAGGGATTGGGTCATTTTTAGAATAAACATCTTACTAATTGCTTCGATTTAAAGGTCTTTAAAAAAAGTGGTCTTGACAGACGTGCCTATTCAAACACTTTCCGTTAGATTGTAATGGTAACCTCCCAAGTTCTTAGCTATTACTAGGCGCAGCTATATTCACAGTCGAAATTTTAGGAAACTCTAACCAAGTTTTGAGTAAAGAATCAAGCTTTGGGTGCTATAAGACAGAGTGATAGTAGGTACGAAACAAACCCACTCAAACCTTACGAACACGCCTTTTCCATGTTGGGACTGCCCTTGAGCACATGAAGCACGACGCTTAAGGCCTCATTTGAAAGCGTGCAGCAAGCCCTAGTGTTTACTTTTATGATTTTTGAGATGTCGAATGGAGGAGGAAGCTTTCTACCGATCTTAACGATTTCATTAAATGTATCTACGCATTTAAGGTTTCTTGGGCTTCATTAGAAGCTCTAATTGATTCAAAGAGTAAGGGTTTCAAGGATGACCTTACAAGGTTCAGCTTTTTTTACAAGATCCTAACTCTTCGTCTACAACGACCAATAATTGAACGATCACAGACGAAGGCATTCGTAATGTCTTCATCTGTATTTGTAGCACTTGAGCATAATTAAGAAATGTGCTTTAAAAAAGCATATGGAGGTCTATCAAACTGCCTGCAATAATTGTCCAATATTGATTGCAATAATTTGCAGACATCGAACCAGGGTCACGCTATCGAAGATTGTGTCTGTGATGGCATATCCTACACGTCGTTTAGCTACTTAGAAAACTTCTTTCCAGCCTTTTAGAAACCTTTTTTTATCAGGGATCCCATTTTTCAAATTTTAGGCTTGCCCTGTAACATAGATTTTGATTCATGATTTCATCTTTTCAAAGAAATTGATAAAGTCATTGTTCATAAGTAGGAAGCATTCTCGAATTTGGAAGTACCTACACAGCCGTTTTACATGAGTCTTTAAAGAATTCAAGTCTTTTTCAAGTTTGTCTTCAGTGACCTATTTAGATGTTTCCTCATACGAAATCCTATTATCTCCCCCTTAAAGCATTAAACTGGCGGCCAGTTCAAGGTCAGTTCAATACATCAGTACACTATAGCCCGAAACTATACAAGTCTTACAAATGAATATTGAGTTTGACTATTTATGATAAGACGTGTAACTGGTGCCACCGAAAAGTTTTACCACTTGTAGATATTCGCTTGTACTACTTGTACTTGTTATTTAGTCAGAGTTATCAGGAATGGAGGAATGCGGGGGGAGTGAAAAAAGATAACTAGTAACGCTTGTATTGAAGAGCGACCCCTAAACATGTTTGCCGAGTTTATATTAATACGAATTGTATTTGGACATTGCCTTTTGAGGAAACATGCTAAGAGATTTAGTCTAACAAACACGGATACAAGTATTGTGAGGACTAACATTGGTTTAGGTTTCTGACCGTGAATGTTACTATGGATATGGCGATGGGCCCAATATGGTGCCTAGTCCTTGTGATGCACTCACAGCCTACTCAAAGTAACCTAACCTAATCGGGACATTGTCCGTCTCAAATGAAGTCGAAAGGCGAGGTAAGTCGATTGACAAGACGTCACAGAATCTGTGATCGTTGTGCTATTTTTGTGGAAATTTTTTAACCAAAGCAAGTGGTCTAAGCCTCTTTATATGTAGATACTTAAATAAGTGTATTTTTGTAGCATGTGTGGGATGTCACCAAGCTTTGTTTTGTACAATACCTCCAGAGCCCTTATAAGATTATAACACTTTCTTTAAACGAACTGATGGACGATAAATTTAAATTTATTTATATGGAGGTCCAGCGGCTTAAACTGATTTTTCTGACGATCAGATCCGCTCATTAAGCTTTCATCGCTGAGCCTGTAATATTAGACCGCTTGTAACTAGCTAGACTCTGTTTCTACTCCCTGAGAAGTCAAGTACACATTTTAGAACCCCATCCCGTTCCAAGCAAACGTCAAAATCAGGCTAAAAATACTGTTGTTGTACAAATGGTGCCAACCTTACATGGTGACCATTGTCTGGTCTTTCAAAGATCTACGAGTGCTTGTCAAGCATTATTTGTTGCTATCGATGTTTGCATCTGTTTTGTACAACAATTTCTTTTGTCATCGGTGTTCATCGATTGCATGACAATACTGAGGATGACATCCAAGTCTATGGTGGATGTGTTAAGGATAAAATTCCAAGTGCCTGTAAATTGTGTTCGGCTTTTCGAGGTTTATAACGAGGTGCAACCGTTTTTATGGTGCCATTTTTTACTCCTATGTGAAAAATGTGTTGTTTGTACTCCACTGAGAAAACGAACTCAAAACGACTCCAATCAAATAAAAAACAAGCAACTAAATTGGACTTGTTGCGAAGACGACAACTTGATGGAAGCTTACACTTATAAATTTCATACGCGTGTTGCTATCTTGGAAGCTCCCAAAGCCTTGACGTCAAGCAGTAACCCCGCAGCATGGCAAAATTCCAATTAAACACCAAACATCTGCTTGGGAAAAATACTATGATTATATATGGACCATTGATATTCACAATTTAATTGCTACAAATTGCTTGATTACTTTTCCCCACAAACAACTTGAT
Source organism: Cheilosia pagana (assembly GCA_936431705.1). Lineage (NCBI taxonomy): Eukaryota > Metazoa > Arthropoda > Insecta > Diptera > Syrphidae > Cheilosia > Cheilosia pagana. The sequence goes on along the minus strand of OW386170.1, from coordinate 20,397,957 downwards.
TTAGACAATCAAAAATCTATTTGGCCAATTTGTGAATAAATTCCCAAACACCACAATTAGGCATATTATGCTGATCAAAGATCACTGTCATCTGTCATGAGCTGCTCTGCTCCCATTGCCATGTGCATGGAATGCATTTCAAATTTAACATTTCGAATGAAATCCACTCCATATTCAAATGGCCGATATCATCTCGAGTTCAATTAAGTCACCCGCGTTAGGAATGGCTACGAAATTCCACAACTCAAATGAAGAGCAAGCCACCGACGAACTAACCTCAAGAGTGTGTGCATGTGGGTTCTTTTTTTTTTGGTTGAAAATATTGACAAATGAATTAGCCACTTTTGCACAGCTTCGTGCAAGGGTATCTATTATTGTGATGACTCTGTTGTTGGTGGCTATATTTGGTACGCGCAATTCATCAGCTTTGTACGGGGTTATGCGATAGCTTGCGGTACGTACAAATTACACTGGTGGCCGTGAATTTTAATTGCCAAGAAGATTAGCTTCTGTATATGGAGTTTTTTAAGACTGCTTATCGCATTCAATCCGAGGACAAATATGATCAAGGATTAAGTGGAGTAGACTTGGCACGTGTTTGTGGACAAATGTTTCGGTTCACAGATCTGGACCAAATATAATTGCCGGCAGTGACACGTGGTGGAACTCTAAATACAATTTATATCATGGCGTGCGCGGGGTCTGAATAATATCGAATTGCCAATTTGAATACGGAGCGCAAAATATGAGCCACTAGGCATGCATAAGGGGTATCATTGCTGTGCATGTGAATTATCTTCAAATGAAATGCTGTCAATTGCATATGGAAGACATAGGGTGGTCGCAAAATGTGTGCCAAGCAGAAATACATCTTTCCTCGGTGATCTCACTTAGAGGTTATAATTTGGCAGTTATTTGGCAGTCCATCTATCTGAAGATGGTGGTAGCTAAAAAGTAGTTACGCTAAATTCTACGGCCATGAACCATTATGAGTTTTAGCGATCCCGGGAGCTTGGCACGTTGCTTCCAGTTATCCAGGCAGAGCAATGGCTTGGTGATGTACATAGCTTCGGGCTTCCTGATGCTAAGGTATTGAATGTTGCACTAAATTCACAACTTGATACAGCTCTCAACTTGATATAGCTCCTCTTAAACAAGCCATAATTTCTTTCTTTCCTGCGTACTCGACGCCATGAAGCAAACAAGTATCATTGATTTTGATTCAAACCGAAGTAGCGGCGGTTTCCTTGGATAATTCGTCCTTAGTTCTCCACTATTGGAGTTGAAGTTTACTTCAAGGTAGATGAACTATGTATATCGAAGCTACTCCTTTTAATATTGACTTCCTTTCTTAATTTTTTGACAGATGTTTGTTGATAGAGTGATTAAGACTTGCCCTCGTTTAGTTCAGAACCAACCAGTTGCAACTGTTCTTCAATCGCCATGAAATGGTGCGGAAGTGGTTCTTTATTGAATGAACATGTGGGATCTCTTCTTCTATGGGGGATGCCGATGGCTATTAGCCTACTATGCTTTCGCCTACTTCTTCAATGATGTCGCGGTAATTGGACCAAGCTGATCTAGCTGGAATATGGTGCACATTGAGGATGTTTTTATTTGACCTTCCGATTAAAGCCAGATTGCTATGGGCATAGCTTTAATTTCGAAAACACTTTAATTCATTGGAATTCTTGGCAGGTGAGAGAATGTTTCCCTCTAAAAGTAATACTGAAAAGATGGACCAAAAACTGAAAAAAAATATTTCTGGTCGGCTTTAGCAGTTTCCTTTCTCAACAGATCTCTTCGGTCATGTAAATTTGACAGAAGTTTTGACTGTCAGGCAGTGTCTGAAACGGAGTACCACCCTGTCGACTCACGTGCCACTTTGGTCGAGTGAGTACAGTACATTATATACAATTTATCGCAGCAATAACAATTCTAATAAAATTAATTTATTTATTTTTAATTCTTTTCTTCGGTCGCTGCTCGTCGCTCCTCACTTTGGTTTCTCCATTTCGTATCTCTTATGGCTTGATATCATTACTGGAATCAACGTGACACTTAATTGAACAACGGCCAACGATTTGAGAGCTTGCTATTATTATTATTATTTTTTTTTTCTATTCGCAATCGCAACCCACCACTATATGGATTTCTCTTTCTTGACTCGCACTCGTTTATATTTGACTGCTCGCTCGATACACCTATATAAGCTTGCAGAGCCAACGAGTAGGTGGAACTATACTCGCCACAACTTGTATATACCGACAGAGATAAACGGAGACTCCAAGTGAATTAGCTTCACGGATAAATCGAGAAAAGTTAAATTAACTTTGGAATGACCGTCACACTGAATTGAATGAAAAATGTAGTAGTACGGCAAACGAAACGAGAGTGGACCGGGACCGTCTCACGAAAAAAAAGGAGATTAAATCAACAACCGTAGCTGTATGACACTAATTTGTGCAAGTTCGGTCTGAGACACTAATTTGGTGTGAAAAGGTCGAAAACCTGACATAGACTCCTCCACTCTAAGCGGACGTTAAATTGAATCCTGCACAAGCTTATCAAATATTTAAACTTTGACAATTGCAACAATAAATCATAATTAGTTTAAGTTTTATTGTATAAAGAAGCGTCAGCAGTTCCACATATATATTTATGTGTACACAAAATAAATTCGAACGTAATTCGTATCACTTGTGTCTTATTTTTCTTATTTTTTCTTGATGCTTGTGTACTGGAATAAAAGTGTAAACTTTTGCAATTGCTGCTCGTCGTTGTCTTGCGTATTCGCGGTTGATTATAGTTTTCGTACGGCATAGTGCCGTGCCGTGTCGGTGTTGCTTCATTTCGGATAGATAACAAGTCATGTGGAGAGATGTGTGTTTGTCAATCACAAATATGACGCAAATCTTAGTTGTTGTCGGTTGGCTACACGAAATCCTCAGCGAAGATGGGTTCAAAAAATCAAATTGGCAGATTTTGCCGCCCATAACTTGCAGTTTAGAATCGCACCTTCGACCGATTGCACGAGAGAGTGGGAGGGAGTCTCCTTTTTTCTGCAAAAGGGAGGTTTTGACACATTTTTGATGTTGTTGATCAGATAGGTGTGACGTTGATAATTATATGAGCCCCAGGGTAAATAATGTGACATCTTGAATGGAGCGCGCTGAATGCTAAGGTTGTTTGGTTAAAATAGATTTTCATTAAACAACAACATGCAAGCTTATAATCTGCATGTATAAATATGTCAGACGGGTTATACCTAGAACCCGACCTAGTAGACAACTTGACAGTTGTTAGTTTGATCATGTCAGGGGGCTGTAAGTCTCCTCGAAACTGTGAGACAAGAAACTTTTGAAAGAGTGTCACCCTTAGAGATATATATAAGTTTTCCAAGAAGTGAGCCTAAAGTGACACAAGTTAGACATGGAGATGGAAAATTTGAGCTTACACTTCAAATCGTTATGTAGTCATAGAGATAAATGAACTCCCGACTCAACATATGGTTGGGTTCTATCGAAACTTTAAGAATGTTCATGCAATTCATTAGCCCGTAACAGATACGGAAGAGAAGTTGAGATCCCAACACTAATAAAGACAACAATAAATGAGGCAGACTGAAATCATGCAGCAGTTCGTAAAAATGGTAGTTCAGACACCAAACTTGACATGATGCATCACATTCAGGTCTTTATTAGCATTAAATTTGCCAATTGATCGAGATTTAATCCCTCGAATTAACCGATCAGCGGATAGCACCTCTCCTAATTAGACAAAGGGTTGTCCCGAACCTATTTTCGTCTTTTAAACTCCAACCAAAAATTGCATTACGGTTGTCATCCTCTCTGTTGCATTCAATAATAACTGCTGACATTGGTCCAAGTGTTGTACGAGCTTTGAGCAAGGTTCACTCCCTGGAAGTAGAAAAGCAAGAAGAACTCACTGTCATAATTCAACTGAGTCTAATGATGAATTATAATTTATGGAGCTTGAAATACTCGTAGCTATAATTCTCACCAAAGCGGTCGTTAATAAATAGTTGATCTCTCAAACAGCCCACGTCAAATAGAAACTCTTCAATAAATGTTTAAAACAATTGTTCACGGTCGCTGCCATATTTAAGATGTCCTCCCTCGCTTTAAAATCTATAGTTAATGACACAGAAATTGATTTCCGAAGGCTGACAACTTTTTAGTATATTTAACAAAGTTTGGCAGCATTGACTAAAAGTAAGACAAAAGTATTAATGCATTCCGCTCCAACAGAGAAAACGACACACAGTGTTTTTGATATGAGTCAAAAATTAAGATGTGTACCTACTCAGGGATATCGTGAATAAAATCCGATGGGCATGTTTCTGTGATTGCTGAATAGAAAAAATTCCTCTTAAAAATGTAATTAACTTATATTGAATGCAGTCCTTATCATGTTTCTAAAGCGTTGTTATTCGGCCAAATCCCAAGATCCTGTTAATGGTAGGCTAACCTTGGCTAACTAACCTGGGGGCCAACTATGTTATTCGATTCTATTTTTGATTTTATTCAAAAGTTGTTCCCAACTGTTCTATTTGAAAGTAGAATCGAAACAACTTTCGAATGGAATCGATAGTATGTAGAATCGAATTAAATAGTTGGTCCCTGTCGACAAAAATGTCCAATCGAAAGAAAATTCGTACCTGCCTTTAAAACCAAACAAATCATATTCACTTCAAACAGCATCTAATGCCACCCACTTTGATGGCAGCGTTGACCAATTGAAGGCGTAATTAAATGTGGAAATTGTTGAACAATATTTTACTGTCCAAACCAGTGCATGTTGTATTATTAGATATGAATGTTTGTCAGTATACGCCGCATGCATCCAGTCATTATCAACATGACTGATTTTGTTTCGTAAGTAGACTTTAAACAATGGACATGGTTGGAACGTTTCACATACGCAATCTTTCATTCAACAGTTGGGACTCGTCATCGGCCAGTATATTGTGCTCGAATTGTAGGCAACCATATTTTAATCGGAAATATGTACATTTGGCAAGAGTTTTCTACATTAATTATGCGTCTCTTGCCATAAATTTTAAATCGATTTACAACCGAATAGAAATGCTAAAGGACATAGTTTTTTTCCATTTCGTTCTCGTTTCCATATGAGCTGCGAACTACGAACAAATCAATTTAGTAAAGTTGTAAACAACGAACCAAAAAGAATCTGGTTCCACTTTAGTTTAAATAAATAAATTTGCGGTGAACTGTCAGACTTTAATGACAATCCACAAAATATGGTCGTACCCAAAAATCCGACAATGAAAATTCGTTCGTTGGCAACTATTTCCCACGTACAAATTATAATCAGAAACTGACGGATGAAATTTGACAGTTGATGCGACCAGAAAGTGTTAATTTGAGTGAAGTGTCAGATGTTGCGAAATCAACTTCTTCGCAATTAGCGAACAACTCTTTCAATTATGTCGAATTTTGAATTTGTGAATATTCAAAAACTATGACATTTAGTTTACACAGAACTCGACACTGTATGTTCTAAATAACTTTCCAATTTCTGCTGTCAATTTTTAGTTGCAATTTATTATTAAATGTTAAGTTCGAGACAATTTTGTTTGTTTTGAATAAAAACTCAAACCAAAAATGATGTAACGTACATATTCGAGCTTGAAATTTAAACATTGTTTTGTTAATTATGTTAACTAAGTTTTTTTCTCCTTTCATTTTGAGCTGTCATATTTTTTTATACTTTTTTGAAATTAAATCGAGCAATTTCTTAAACTCGCATGTTTGTAGAACGCGCTACAAGTTTGTGAACTGTGGAAACAATTAGTTTGTTCGCATTAAAAAGACGTTCTAGCCCAAAATTTAAATAATTTTTTAAAATATTTTTTTAAATATTATTTTTTTGTTAAAAATTAAGGGTAAAAAATGGAATAAAATCATCTGAGCCGCAGCTAACTATGTAAAATTAGCGGTTTTTGTGTACATGACTGGTAAAAAATGCATGCGAATCTGTTTGACACGCCCCCTTTTTGGGAAAGTTTGTAACCTTAACGTTATACATACTTCTTTTTTCTTTAATAACCAAAAAGGAAAAATATCTGAGGTAAAAATGTATGTAGAAAATATATGCTTTCTAAAAATTTGTCAATTTGTCGACCCGCCCACTTTTTGGGGGCGTTTTTGACATACATAATTTGTAAAGTTGTTGGCATTTTCTAAGAAAATTTCATAAAATTATTTGCCAAATAAGCAAAAGTCAAAGAGATTGAAATATTGATATTTTATAAAACAGTAAAGTTTGACAGCTGACTGACGTAATGAGTCAGTTACAATTGCCATAGAGTTATCGCGTGAACAATTCTTTCAGTTGACATTTACCAATGTTTAATCGACAAATCGAGTTAAGTATTTCACTTGACATTTCGTTTGCCTGACGCAGTAAATGAGACGTTCAACTCTTGTCAATTAAAAACGACTTTGAAATGTTTCCTTGTTAAATAAAAAAATAGTAAAAATCTAATATAAATCTATTTAATATATGAAATTAAATTTTATACATGCATCGACCCTGTTTATGAACCCAGTAAAATGCGAATTACGTTTGGCAGCACTCAACAAATAGATTGTCTTTTGGTCTCATTCATCCGCCGCTTTAAGTAAATTGATTTTGATTTGTGAAAATGGAACTTCTGTTAACGTGGATGGGCACCCGGTCTGGTGAAGTTTATTCCATGCTGATTGTATAAGTAGATACGAATGTCAAATGGGCCGCCTGACCTGTATGTAGATTTCATCGTGACAATATAAACCTTGACAATTCAACCAAGTAAATTGCTTTACAAGTTTTTCAAGGTTTTACAAGTTGTACTAATAACATCTTCACAGATGTAAGCGTTTGATCTGACATTTAGATGTCAAACTTGGCTATTACTTAAAAAAAAAACATTTCTATTGACAACATCTGGCAACACTCATATATCCACCTCAAACATTCGACAGGATCGGCGGCCATCACAGAGAAGAACACCAAAATTGTTTGCATACCAAAGCCCACCAAGCCAACTAACTATCCCGAGTTCGAAAGCCAATAAACCAAAAAGCCAACCATTAACCATTACATTCGAGAACGAGATTCGACATCGGCTAGGCTGAGAGTATTTTCCACTTGTTGTCTGTTACTGTTGGTTTTGGCTCACAAAGAGAACCCGTCTGTCTGTCTGTCTGTACTTCGTTAAGTTTAATAAAAGTGAAAGAGACCTATCCAATGCACAGCACATTGAGACTAAGAGAGACTGACCGAATCAACTTTAATTAAATTAAAACAACAGTTGGAATAATTTTATTCACTTTTGATTAGCACTTGCATTGATGTGGTATTCTCTTCTTTATTTTTCTGTATGTCGGTATCCGTGTCGGTGTTCGTGCATCGTGTTCGCCTCGCGCTTTGGTGGAAAAAAAGAGAACAAAAGTAAATAATAGAAACCACGTAACGTAGCAATTTGCATTTGACGTTCAGAGCGTTCGGCAGGGCGTATTTTTCTTCGTTAAAAAATAAACTCGTGTGTTTTTGTGTTCTTATTTCATCAGCAACGAGTCGAGTACGAGTGAAGTGAGAAGTGACGCTGTCGACTGTCGAGTGGTGTGCGCGTCTTACCGCCGCCGCACCTACTTCTTACCACCTAAACAAACAGATTCAGATACACCACCATACACAACAGACAACACACAGATACAAAAGTTGACTATGCGAAGAAGACTTCACTTGGCGATGGCGGCAGACCTGAGTTTAGAGAGAGCGCGACGCGAGTCTGTAAAGGAAGAGAGTCCGCGATAAGTCGAAGAAAACACATTCTTCGCGGCTCATTGAAGTACGGAACGCGTGCGGCGTTAGATTGCAATTTTTTGTTTAATTTATCATTTTTCTTGTTTGTATTATTTATTTATTTTTCGAACAAGTTTCGTTAGATTTCAAAAATTTCATTCACTCTGGTTGTTTTGATCGCATCTCAACATTGTCTCGTCGTCGTGATCGAAAGCGGATAGGAATTCGTAAATTTGTGTGTCCCGATCGTACACTAGACTGGCTATCACAGAGTTTCACAGTTCCGCGAAATTCTTTTCCCTTAAACTCGCCTACCTAACCAACCTACCAAGAAACGTGAGAAACTAGTTTCGGTTTCAAGTTTCATTATTGAAATTACATAAACGAAGCAAGAGTAAAAAAAATGTTTAAAATGCTAAAAAGTGTTTGATGGTTTCATATTAAATCAATTTTTTTTTTGTGAAAGTTTCTCTTCAAAGTATCTGTCATTACATAGTGATTATGATGGTGTTTACTGTGAGATAAATGCTCCAACAACCTTTGTGTATAAAATAAAAGAAGAAAAAATAAATCCTGTGTAATACACAAGACAACATCCGATAAAGTTGTTTATACGATCAACTAAGTGTGTAGTTCTTCTTCAAAATAAAATAAAACAAAAGATACAATTTTGCCCAGCAAAAGCAGCAGCAGCAGCACCAACACTGTGAAAATCGAAACAACAGAATCTACTAGTTAAATATTGAATCTATATTGGAAGAGCTGGTGTGTGTACGAGCGCGCCGCGCCGATACCATACTCCATACATCCAATGGGAGTGTTTATTCTTCGATGCAGATAATTATAGTATAGCAACAATCTCGCAGCTAAAGGAAACATTTAACCGAATGTAGGTATTGAATTGAAGTAGTCGCTTTAAAAAAATAAATTTACTTAATTCGCCGATTAAATTGAAGACTACGCGTTCAAAATACAAAAACAAATTAAATAAAAATCTCTTCAAGGTCACCAACTGTGCACCTGTCTCAGAGTTAGTTTCTTCATCTTATCGCCGTTGTGTTGTAAATGACAAACAACGTCTTTCGCCTAAGTAAACTGCTACATGTGGCTTTATGATGATCGGCATCTATCTGCGCTGGTATCTCATTTGTTTTGGCATATCTTGGTGTCATTCCTGTTATCAGTCAGAGATCTCATTAACTCGTGCGAAGGATGATAGTATTATACGCGGTTTGACCCATCTCTATCTGCGGAAATTAGTCATTTTGGGGTGCGACGTGTGATGTTACCCACAAAGCAAAAGAGCAATGGGAATTCATTTGGACAAGAACTCCATTGTCTAGTCGGTTTTTATTGAATCATCATATCGGGGGAATGATTCCCAAACGCTTGCACAGGGTGTGCCAAAAATGATAGGGGCATGTAGTGAAATTCGGAGGTTAAAATTTTATATTCACTGCCCACCCTGTATATATAAGAACGCAGAGAGAATCGCCAAATGAGTAAATTTTTATCTTTGTCTAATGACATTTAAAGGATTGTAATGTCAAATAAATCCCCCATAAACTATGTAAATCTGAAAGTTTTATTTTTACTACAGTCTGCAGAATGTCTTTTGTTAACTTGGTCTTTTTAGGACACTTATTTAAGGCATATTCGCGGATGGGTGACGACTAAAAGGTCAACCAAATTTTATTTACTTTCAATTCTAAAATTGCGCCTTTTTGCGGATTAAAAAATTAACTTACAACATTTTTGGGGCTAACTGACGTTTGGTATTCAGCGTATACACAGTTGCAAGCGCAATCTAAGAACTTGTAGCTTAATATGTGCGAATTTCTGCGTGTGAAATGTCACAATCGGTGAATATTCGCTCGGTCGCAGTTCGTTATTTTCTCTAAAATAAACTGTTTTTGTTATATATGAAAATTGCAACCGCAAGGCGGTAGAGTAAGAACTGACAGCTCCAATTTTTCATGTGAATGAAATGTCAAATTCACTTAGTTTACAATTTTCTTCTGAATGAATAATTCTTTTAAGAAAATGTAAATGACCAGCGGCAAAGCGAGAACTGACAGTTGGAATTTTAAAAACTTCTGCAACGTAAATTTTCCATGCAAATAAAATGTCAAAGTCAATGCTAAAATTCGTTCTACTAGAGTTTGGAAATTTCCAAACTTTACCAAACGTGTGCCGTCTTTGTTGTAATGTCTTGGGCTGCTATCTTCTGTCAAACCTAAAAACTTTGTAACATCACTGATGGGTACAATTACAGTGCCTAAAAATGAATTGGCGGCACCTTACGTATACGTATCGTCTCACCAGTTTTACCTCCGATTAGAACTTGGTGAACTATTCATGCATACATTGGCACGTTGCTTAAAAGTTGACAAATCTATTTCTGGAAACTTTCCTATTAGACTCTCATCCCTCACGTCTGTCATATTTGACTGATCAATTTTCCAAGAAATAAGAAAATGTCTTCTATTGTCATGATAATCAGAATATCTGTTACTAAGTGAGTGGAATGCTTTGTACGTAACGAATAGGTGCTAAAAAATAGTTCTTGCATTTGAATATAAAATCAAGTTCTCGAGTTTCGGTGTTTGTGACTCATTTGATTCATTGATCGATTTACAGAAACAAATGCTCAAGTCGATGACGGTGACTAATTGTGTTGCTGTTTGAGCCGGAGATTGCAATTTAATGTTTGGGGCACATAGTTCCGGCGATTTTATTAACACTTAAACAAAAAAAAAAACTTCGATCTCAATTTGGACGTCAGTTCTAGCTAAGACCTTAATATTTACAATTTAATTTTAATTATACTTCAGCGCTTGCTATATGATCCTTAAGCATAAACAAATTTAAACATAATATTCAATATTCGTTACGTAACGTAACTTCGAAAAGAGTCCAGTGCAACCAGGGGTCGAATCGGGTGTAATGTAAATCAACTTAATTTCGTGAACGTAATGCTCGTTCACGGATGACGCGATTTGACCCCAGTTTGTTCTTTCTTTTTGCGTATAAGCTGATGTAGGTTTCTTGTAAGAACATATGAAAATAATGACGTCCTGGATGTTCTTACAAAATTTGATTTGTTCCGTTCTGTTACAGTGTAAGTGCAAAGTCTGCTTTCCAATCGGTTTAGTTTATTGGAAGAATTTCTTTCAGATTGCTTTTGTAAGCCATAACTACTGCTTCGTGAGAAGTTAACTAATTGCTATAATTAGAGCCGACGCGACGCAGGCATTTTCATTGTTCTAAAACCTAGTAAACCTTGGATGCCGCCGACAACATAGCAAAAGGCTTGGAAAAAATCTTTGTTCGTCAGCATTTTGCGATAAACATACTCTATGTATTTCTTCTTTGTGCCGCTCAAAGTATAGCTTCTACTGAGACTTTCCGCATGAGTGAATTTCAAAGTGTCCAGTAGGGTTGCCCGTATATTAAAACCATTTATGATGTCTACCTGAGGGGCACTCGATGGATTATACACCAAAAAAAAGCTGTTGAACTTTTCATGTGAAGTGAACTGTTTTGAGTGAGGCTTCGTACAGGTGCGATTAGATTGATCATTGGTTTGGTACGCTATCATGTCATTATGGACTGTTGACAACCTCAATAGATTATGCTGCTTGTTTCCCTTTGAAAATATGACAGATTTGTGTTACCGCACAAAAACTGTAAGCAAATTTGTGTCAAACTACTTGTCAGACTTATATATTACACAAGCTTTGAGCTTGTTGCTTACAGAATCTGTTCCACATTACAAATTTGGTTGATAGTTATGTCTGCGCATAATACAATCACTCTTGCTGACCCAGAGATGATTCTTTTCTTCTTCACTGCCTCCGGAGTGAAAAGATGGCTCTAGAACCTCACCAGGAAAGGCACAATAGGATTCTTCAAGAGGCCGCAATGCCAGAGCTCCCTTGAGGGTTCTCCCGTTTTCATAATCTAATCAAATGCCTGCTATAACTATTTTTACTCGGTAATGGACCTGTTGGTTTGTTTTTTGGACTTGTTTGCCTTTAAAACAAATTTTACATCTTTCTTACAGTCTACTGTCGCCAATGTTCCCTTTCCTGGTGGGTTCATAATCTCCATTTGCACTTAGATGCCATGGCCATTTAAGTCTCGTAGAATGTCCCCATGTCTTTACACAAAATGACAATTGGTGCAAGGCTCACCAAACAGTGGCAAGTACAGAAAGATTCATTGCTTGATTTGTGCTTCTGTCGATCATCGTCTCTCGCCTCATCCTCTTAATGGTCAGTCAAATGATTTTAATTTATCGATATCGAGAAAGGCATCCAGAGCATATCCTCAAACTCCAAACTTATAAATCAACACATCCTCGTGTTTGCTTATAAATTGCCACCAAGGTCAAAAGCGTTTTTTTTTTAGGCCGCACATGGACATGGTTCAGTACTCCCTATTGTCAACACACTTGGCTGGAAATATTTTAATCTCGCCGTCAATAAAAAATATTCGATTCAACTTCTCCAAAGGAAAAAATCAAACATGACACACAAGTATATTTGTTTAGGTCTTAAAATAGTCCAAAACCCGACGTGCATATTAATAAAATATTAATTTTCCTCCTCCGCGCAGTTTTCTGGCTTTGTATTTATTTCTATTTAAATGCATCACGCTATGAACGCGTTTCGCCGCATAAATTTTGTCGAAAGTATATTTTTAGACTTTTCTACGCAGAGACACTACCTAATTGCTTTTTATTTTTTTTTATTTTGTCCCAATACACACGCCAATTTGTGAGCGGTGTACTTGATAAGGATTCAATTAATCGATTGGGGGACGAGGAAGACATTTCAATTTTTGTGTACATAACACCTGGAAAATACTTTCGATAAAAGAAGCGAATGTGCTGCTTTTGCGCTTAGATATGATTTATTAGACCTCTTGGAAAACCTACATATATGCTGTTAGTTTTGACGTCTGTCTTTCCCTACCCGGAACTTGGGGCATAATAAATTATGTGCTGAGGGAAATTATTTATTTATCTATCACGAGAGCAGTTTTACTGTTTATCAAGTCTTTTTGATGATTTGATTTTAGAACTTGGCGCAAAATATGAGTGATCTTCAATTGGGTGTTTGTCTTGAAATTTACCACCTCTGGCCCTCTAGACCGGACACATTTTTACAGACGATTGACGTCTGAAAGATTTTCTTCCGGAACTAGTAACGTAAAAGGTGAATCGACGAATTTAAAAGCAGCATTTAGTTAGTTATCGATAACATCCAGACATTCATTGTTATTGTTATATGAAACAGAAAGAATGTTTCTACGAAAATTGTTTTGTAAAAATTGTCAAAACTTGCGACGTATAAGTATGCAGTAACAATTTGTGCAGTAAACGATATCAGAGTCAAGTTATCGATAACATCCAGACATTCATTGTTATTGTTATATGAAACAGAAAGAATGTTTCTACGAAAATTGTTTTGTAAAAATTGTCAAAACTTGCGACGTATAAGTATGCAGTAACAATTTGTGCAGTAAACGATATCAGGCCTTCTATTTCCTACCCTTTTTTTAATTTTAAAATGCAAACACAAAACAAAAACATGGCTGCTTACATTTTGTCTTCACTCGCTAGATGGCGTTGCATTGCAATATTGATTAAGCCCTAAGTTCACCCTAAGTGAACTAATGGCTGACCTGGCCACACTATATTTGATCTTTAATGTTCTGTTTGCCGAGACTTAATGGTTTCCAGTCACTAAGTGACCCGCTTGTAAATCTTAAGCAGGGCCTTCTGCATTTCAGGGCGAAGTGCGCTTTTTTCCTATGAAGACTGTTTAAATCCAGAGATAGAAGACTGAATTTGCTTCGGAGCCAACCCCACTGAGGTTAAATTTTGATAATAAAATTAGCAAGTAGGCAGATTTGACAAAATGTTCTGTCAAACTTTTATTTGACCAGCGCTTTCATCAAATTTGTTTATTAGGTCATACTAGTAGTAGATCATATGACCATTTGACGAGCGCTCCTAAGTCTGAATATGACATTGTGTGACCCACTTGAATGGAGTGTTCATTTGTTGAAATTCATTATTTATGTCCGGAAAAACTTACAGCATGCTAAATTTATTTTTTACAACAATTTCATAAACAATACTGAATTTAGCCTGTAAGTATATTAAGTAAGTTCATTTTTAAGCCATCGATCCCTAAACACATATGTCGTAAGGACTAGGTATTGACAAGGATTTAAGTGCAGAAGTGTCCTTTATCTTCAGGTATCTCGGGTCGTTGCTTAAGCGTTCTAGGTTCGACCTCACCGAGATAAAGAGTGAACTCAATTATGGAACTACTTGTAGTTCAAAGCGGAACTCACCTAAGATCTAAATCAAATTGAACTCTGTGCGAAGAAGGAGTGATTGATCAATAAACAGGCGGCTTAAGGGGATTGCTTGTGCACTGGAGCAAGCTGGGCTGTTCTTAAACTCTAATTCATGTAGTTCACGACTTGTCATACCAATATGCAGCTAATTTGCGGTGAGAACTACAGTGAACTAAATGAACTCCACGAACTAACTAGTTCAATATGTGTATTTCAACTAAATGGAGCGTTCGTTTTGATTAACGATTTACGATACGAATCAAGTTTTATATCCCAAAACTAGTTCATTTCAGATCTTTAGAAAAACTTAACTTGAAACTTTGAAGGGTACAGCCTACATTTTCATTTGAGGTAGCTTTGCTCCTCCTAAGCAACTTCAGTGTTCCCTCTTTCCAGCAGGACTACAAATTTTCGTTCCAACTGACACCTTGAAAATACGCCAAAAGACATTCGTATTTTCTTTTCACCAAATGACAGAAATCAAAAGATGAATTTGTTGATAAATATAGTCACTTGGACAGTAATCAAACTCCATTTCAATTAAACCCAAAAATGTGTCTTAACTATCAAAGACAGTCCCGTGGGAAGCTACATCTTTGTGGCGCATACTCCTATCAAACTTCACCCACTTTCGCCAGTTTTTTTCTTTTAAAGTTTTATGCTAATTATTCCGCTCTCTAAAGAATCATTAAAGTCGCCTCAAATTTAATCTATCTTCTTATTCTCGAAGAAGACGAACTCCAAGTGAAAGGCGTAATATAGGCCAGAAGCTCAAAACCTTGATTACTCCAAAAGTACATTTTATTGCATATAGATATCAACCAAGCTTCTAGTTATGAAACTCTTTTTAAAGTTGTTGTTTTTTTGGGGGCGAGCAAAAATTATGTTATTGCAATAATAATCTCACGCAATCATAAAAATTGTTTGCAAAAATAGGCAGCAGCTCCATGATGTGCTGAACTTCGATTGTTTGGGTTCGCCGTTTCCGTCTCTAGTACAATCGAAACACACATGAATGTACTTATCTATAGCTACCATTAGAGAATGAATCATTTAATAATTACCCTCGCATTTTTCGTTAGTTACTTAGTTGGTTAATGTGTTTTGTTGATGTCATCCGTCTGTCATTGTATCGTGGTAACGCCGCGCCGGCCGCCACAATTGCAGCTTAGATCATTTCGGTTTTGTGTTTATATTTCGGTTAGTTACGTCTAGGGCCAATTATATAAATTCGTGTGTTGGTTTGTTTTCGAAAACAAAACACAAACAATTCCAACTATAGATTCGCCTTGTAAATCTATTGCATGTTTATCTAGATCCCATGATGGCACTGGGTGTCTGATTTCATCGTCTTACGTCTTTGAGTACACTTCCAATTTGGGTAACAAACTAGCAAGACGGAAAATAACTATAGTTAGTATCTTTCAATTGTAATCTTGTAGCTAAAGTAGGTAAATAATTATCAGTCCATAATCATTCAAGCATTAGAGGGAAGTTGGCAATTATTTGCGCAAACACAACACAGTGTGCATGCACGAAGTGCGATGGGAGAGAAAAGGTAGGTATACGAGTATGCCCGAGTTTCCCTAGGTTGTCGGAAATTTTCCAAACGCTCGCGCTCATCAGGCTCTATTGTTCAACTTGAACGTAATATATGGGTTAAGACTGGTGATACAATTATCACCATGTAAACTGTAACGCAGAGTAATTTATGAATGTCGTCGGCATTGGGTGTTGCAGCAGCAGGCCTGATGTAATGTTGTATACAGTTTTGTCAACACAGATTAGGCGTATACTACACTTTGTGTTAAGCTATTTTATTCAGCTTGGGACATAAGAACAGATGTGCGGCAGGCTGTAATTGACGTTTGGCGGCGTTTGTCTACCTTCAGAGACTGTCCTTTTCGCTCTCATAATCTACGCTTGCAATTTTCGACTCGCTGTCGCAAGTTTTTACCTTTACCATTTGACGATTTTGGTTTATCTGATATTTATTACTATGATGCTTAAACTGTAATACATGCTTGAGAAAAAACATTTACTGATCTGATAAGTGTTTGCCCGCGGTAAACCTTGGCCGAATTTAGTCTTCAAGCTACCAGTCTTAAACTAGTCCTTACATCCATTGTTTCAAGCTCTATGGTCCTTTATCAGAAGCTTTGGTAGAATATAAAAAAATTAAACAAATAAAGGCAAACTCATGCGATTCTATTGGCTTAAGGTGGCTTTATTTGGATTTTGGGCTAAAAGTAAACTACAAAATAATTTTACATATTTCATTTCAAAGAAACATCCAAACAGTCATCAGCAGTTTAAACACGACTTAAATGCCATAGGCTTTTACAGGTCACATAACCTTTAGCTCATACATTTTCGCAACGGATCTGCATTGATCTACATAGATTTCAAGAGATATTCGATCGGTTCGATATTGATCTAAGTGCAATGGGCGCAAATTTTGCTGTCCAACAGCCTTTTTTCCTCGTTTTTTAATTTACCTAACCTGTCTGTATTTTGAAAGCGGGCTTTTCTCCCATGTAGAGTTGCTGGAAAAAACTTTTTAAAGTTTTCAACCAGTTAAGTTTTCAATCAGACGCAATATCCACTTTACTATGGTGTCCAAAGCAGGTAATGACAGTGCGAACTTAGAAAACAACAAGAAAAACCCTAATTTAATATGCACCTACACTTCTTGTAACTACAGACAAATGTGTGTATCCTTGGAATATAAAATGAATATCCTTATTGATATACAAAGTCACAAAAACCTGCCAAAATCCGTAGATCTTTCAATAATACTCAAATGAATTTTTAAGTAGCAGACGACACTTCAAGCGCTTCAAGGGGCCATCCAACAATTAGTTCACTCGATACATGCTTCCGATTTGATGCAAAGTTTCTTTTGGATTGAGATTACATTTTTAACAATTCCCGGCTTAGAAAGGCTCCAATGAAGAAACGCAATAGGCTTTTTAACCGATCATGTAAGCTACTCGATACCACTTCTTATTCCCTGTATGGTGAAGAGCATTGTGACCATGACAGAAAATACATCTGTTGAGCGGGCTTTAAAGGTTTGTAAAAGCTACGTTCACGCGTTGTTAGTTGAAGAGCTGTTTGAATTAAATGGAAATAAGACACACACACGTTTTATGGGAATAATGGTAAAAAATGAGTTCGCATTCCCAACACAACAGCTTCCGAGGAGCTGCACCTTGGATTCATTTAAGACCATATTTTAAAGAATGTCACCCTCGATTTTGGTTTTCGTTTTTGGCTTTTCCAAACAGACCAACAACTTTAAATACCCCAGCGGGAAATAATCCAATGAGTCGTCTTGAAGATAATGTTGTCATCGACTACTTTCTTCATAAACTCGATAGCTGTGCGTTGTAACAGCTCAAAGATTGTAGTGGAAAATATGGGTCAAGCCAATGTCAAAAATATTTGCGTCTACTTAAGCTACTCGGATATTCCTAGTTTTATTCTTTTATCAATGGAAATCCAACTTGTCTTTTTCTTTTTTTATATATAAGCGGGCTTAATTAGTTGTCAAATATTTTCTTCAGGCCTAAAAAATCTACAACACCTCGTTTAAATGAGTATAAAAGTTGGTCGTTGGTGGTTTTCTGCCATTATTTTAAGGCACAGAATTGTTTTTTTTTTTAAATATGTGTACTGAAATATTTATAGTTTCTATTTAATAAAAATTTACCAACAAAAACTTAAATGTTTAATAGGAGGCCAAATATCGTGTTTTATATTCTATCACCCTTACAAATAATAATTTCCAACATTACCATTAAAGTAATTCTAGATGACAGTAGATAATTTAATTTGGAAAGTTTCACCATTGTGAATTCGAAAAAGTGAGTTGAACTTTAAGAAAAAACAAAATTAATACCGCCCTCTGCAGATTTTGTGTCGCTTTCAAGTTATTGTGCGGTTCTAATTATAATGTTTTCCACATTAAATTGTTCAAGCTCACAATAGAAATATTTTCGATACAAAATTGTCGTTATGATTGTAGGTCACAATATGAAGATTAAAATATATTAAATCGTTTATCAAATCGTCTTAATTTTAATGAAAAATTAAACAAATTCCATTCGTCCTTAAAGTAAAAAACATCACGGAATAATTCTTTGCGTGAATTTAGGCGTTCTATATGGTGCTGTGTCCCAGGCTTCTAAATATCTTTTGTATAACGACACATCATGTGAGTGAGTCTCTATTTAAAATAACAGCATCCCAATCGAATTAAAAAGCATTGTATTATGGAATGTTCCTCTTTGAAAAATGCATCACATACGCCAATTGACTTCTATTCATTTCCACATGCCACTGCAGAAATCCCACTGGCACCGCAGCTAGTTTGCGAATTTGAACATTGACTGTCCGATGACAATCAATTGATGGCTGGAATTCGGAACGAATCTATAAATAGTAGTTGCAACCGCATTTGAGATCGATCTGTACGATTGATTTGCTTGTTTCTGTAATTAACAAACGATCGTGTAATGATATTGATCGCAAAATATTCAACAGTTGATCACCAGGTTCTAATAGGAGAAACACAGTTTTTGAATCGGGCATCGATCGATTGAGTACCTACATAGTTGATCGGTCAACTGATCGGGACACTAACTTAAGATCACTTTCTTTTACAGGAGTTTTTTCTGACATTCAAAGTGCGTTTAAAAATATTTAAAACAAAATCGCTCAAGAATTGCTATGAAAAGTATTTTCTGTAGGTATACAACCCAAGATTATCCACAGTCTAAATCCTCGGCAAATCTCAAAAGTTATCAGAAAAAAAAAACTCATTAAATGCCGCTAGTAAATATTTATTAAGATCTGTTTTTGAGTGCTTGCCAGAAGTGCTTCTCTTCCGTATTTGTAGTTGTAGTAGCAGCGCCATAAAGCCAATGTAAACAATTAAAAACAGATCAGCAGTTGAGCGCATACTGAGTCAGCAATTCACACACATTTCAAGCGCCTCCAAAACAATGCCTCGAGTTTGTTTCCTTAGAGACGCATGATGGCAATTCCAATTAATATTCGCAACACGATCCTAATCGAACAATGCGATGATCGATCGGACACATTTGTGACTTAAAGTCGTAGAATTTTTTGTTTACTCCCCACAGAACCAAAATAACCCACAAAGGTCAAACGAAATACGCACCAACCGCAAAGGATATGCGCCTACCTTGCCCAAGGTTAGTGAAGGAGTTTTGAATCTATTGAGTCGTGCGTACCTCCTCAGCGATGTACAGCTCCATTCCTCATAATTAACAAATTAATTCCACTATTTCGTGAGCTGTCACCACTGCGACTTAACACAGCACTTTGCTGGCAATAAACATCGGGAACTGTTTGTGGCATGTCCTTGAAATGTGCTTACATTTTGTGCGGTAAACAACGGTGTTATGTAGATAAGGAAACCGTGTTTATTTTCATTTATTTTCGCAGTTTGTCATTCCGATTCACCACACATTTATGAGAGCTTACATATTTGAATAAGTCTCCGATAGTTGTCATGTCAAAAGTGCACAATTCTATATTTCCTTATCTCTGCCAGTCAATAACTTTCAAGAGATGTTGGTACAAAGAAACTCTTATCGCAGATACTATATGCCAGGTCATTGTTGTGATTTTGCTGAAGAATGAGGGGTTTACTGACCACCCGATAGATTATGGTGTACATCTCTGTGCTCGTGTCATGTCCGATAGGGTGATTCATGGATTATCGCTCTGAATTATTTATAATTAAACGTTTTGTTTGCGCTTGTGTGTGTCATTTTTACACAAAAGACTGCAGCGAGGAAAAGTACTGAACGCGCATTGTTGTTTTTATTCCTAGACATTGTTTGCACTGAATAGGGATAGGTTTCTTATCATCAAACAAATGGTATAACTGGGCAATAATGCAACTGGAATGAAATTGAAATCGAGTTGGTTTGGTCATTCATCAACAAATTTAATGGAAGGTCTACCTGACCGGTTTGTCTCTCTCTCTTAATCGCTTTTTCGCAACCGACCTTATGGTGAATATCCGGATGGTGTTGGAAATTTGTCAATTATCAAGCAACGCGTCACTTAAAATCACCAAAGGCGAATAGTCGCACGCCACCTAGACCTATAACAAGCCAAGTACGTTGGAGTACTCTGTGACTTTTGCACACAAATACGCGTAATTTTATTGCTACTCTACGCACGCAAGTTGCCAGGTTTTATAAGACCAAGAACTTGCATGATATAAAAAGGTAATGACAAGTTTAATTGCTAGCCAAAAAAGTATTGTTACGAAATACGCCTTGAGACTTATTTAGGGGGAAACTATCAACACTTTTAAAGGCTCTATTACTTATACCAAAAACGCATACGTATAAAGTATTTATATATTCTTATCTCTCATGAGATATTGATCCACTTGATCTAGAATATGTTGACGAACAGTAATTTTCGATATGTGATCGATCCGGAAATACAGTAGGTATCAAATATCACCTCTATCTCATGAGAGATATGAGTGATGGACATTTTTGTTTTGTGGTACATGATCAAATTGTCTGGAGACTGTTGGAAGAGTGTCCTAAGATATAATAATTGGATGGTGGTTTTTGTCGATAATAAAAAACTAATCAATGATTTCGTATGAGGAAGAAATAAAAGTCACCTATATGCTATATCTCATGAGAGAAACAGAGTGGCAAATAATTTTTAGCTTATAATGAAAGCATTTTAAGGATATCGCACATACCACTATCGAAATGTCTTGTATTCTGTAAATAAATTCCCTGATATGTCATGACATTATATACTTCACAACTGTGTAATGGAATAAGGCACACGTACGTGATATGATGGTTTTATTGAATGTTAGCCGCCTCATTATAAAGTTGTTGTTGCAACCTATTGTTAGATATGAATGCGCTGATACTTTTGTCAAACTTAAGTATGAGTGACCTTTTAATGTTACTGTCGCGAGAGCCGCTGCCCACAAAACACGCCACTTTGGTAACTCAAATGCTGGTAGTACAATTTGAGGTTGTTTCAGGACTGGTCAATGCAGAGTTCTCTGCAGTTTATTTCTACCAGTCTTAATCCCCATAACCGTTGTGGGCAAAATTGACTTAGACCATAGGGTGCTGTCCAATTAAGTCATCCGATTTCGACTCCGCAGTAGGTTTCCACGTTAAGCTGTTTTTCATCCGATTAAGCAAGGCGCAGACCAAAGATGGCGCTGATTGACCATTGACGATTTGAATTGCTGATACCTAAGTAGGTCTGCATTCGATTGCATTCCTTTAGAGGTTTACTGTTGATCTGCCTTTGGAATTCAGCGGTTGGACTCCAAAAAGCCTCAGACCGAATTAGCTGTGATCGTGTATTTCGATTAAGGACATTTTAGGCATTCCTCCTCTCTTCCGTGCCTATATAGGAAAGGAATGCTGATGGTTATAGGATTTTTGACGGGGTTCCTATAATCTCATCTAAACGCATGACAACTGGACCGGGCGTGACCATTTCGCTCTTAGAAAAGGAATACTTGATGAATTTTTGGGCTTTTTAAGATGCTTATTCTGCTGTCAAATGGCAGTCTTCAGCATTTTTGAGCGTTTGTCGTGTGGTATCATTCTTTTAGCTCAGGGACATTTTTTGATGACACTAGAGTTTAGTTCAGATAATGTGTTTTTAGATGTGATTGAAATTACCACTTAAGGATTTATTTTATGACCCCTTGTCCCCTTTTGGTATACGTTGATTCCAAAAGCATTGAAACATGCGTTTGTTCTACTTGTACCTTGCGTCAAAGTCAGCAGTCAGCACAAGCGTTATGAAATCGAATTTAAATTTAAGGAGTCCTTCAACGTAGAGACAGTTACTACGTTTGAAGAAGAAACCACTAAAACACCTGAGAAACTAAATAGTTTCAGTGTGCCACTTCGGTTCGTGTCTTGGAAGTCGGTTACCAGCGCAAGACACACAAAATGTACGCCTACTGGGAGCTTTCTTTGTGTCTGATTGCATGCCTCCGACTACCAGTTTTCTACGCGCGTCCCATTTGCAACCGGCAGTATTGTCCTCGGCCACGGTTGACATGCATCGTCTGCACACCATCCAGTCATCGTATGTCCTCTGTCTTATAACCGAAGTCCCAACAAAAAAGAATCCTAACGAGCAAAATTCAACTCAATCCAATAAAATATCACGAGTAAATTTCAATTGCCTTCTTTTATTTTTTAAACGCTTTATTGGTCTACTCAAAAGTCATGATGTAACACAATTTTATTCCCACACTGTTTGCACAGTATCTTAGCGTATAATTATTTTGACCTGAAAACAGCTCAAAAAAATGTCTGCAAAAAATAAAATCGAGAAAAAACAAACAAAAGTATCTTTTAAACATCGATTCAAGAGAATTAATAACAAAAATGTTGTTCGAGGAAAGGGAAATAAAATAACAGCAACGAAAAAAAAACACAGAGAGAGAGAGAGAGAGGGAGAACAAAAGTCTTGAAACTGATTTCTGTGTATTCGAATTCGATTAGAGGAGCAGCAGTAGTCCACCTCCAAAACCGGTTTCCTTGTTTATTTTAAAAGTGGATATGACGCAAAATGTGCTCCCCCAGAAACGAAAAAAAAAACGTAGAGATCGAAGTGGTGAGACAACATTTTTAAGTGATTCTCATTTGGCATCGTTTTCTTTTTGTGTGTGTTTGGTTTTGTTGTATCTGCTACTGCTGTAGTGATACAACCTGCTCTCACAACTTTTTTGTTTGCTGCGAAAGCAGGTGTGCAAAAAAAAATTCAAACAAAGACAACAACAAAGAAATATAACGATTTTTGTTTGGAATATATGTTTTTGAATTTTTTTTTAGGTATTTTTGCTTAAAAATAGTATCCTCCATTATAGAACACATGCAATTAGTTGGTGTCATAGGTATAAAAATGTTCACTGGGCATTTGAAATTCGTCAAATAGGTATATATCTCCTGACTAACTCTTGGAACAGTTTTGACGGATTCCATCTCGTGATCTTGAAAGTATTGCGACAAGTTGTTGACGTCAACAGTGGGTGGCATTTCATGAATCAGTGATTCCTAATAAATTGCGTGTAAGATCAGGTCTACGGTTTATGTCAATGTGGTATAGAGTACTACATATGAAAAAAAGTGTCATGAGACACTTTGATTTAATGTTAGAAGCAAAAACTTGTGAAAACTGGCCCTAAAGAACCTTTTGAATTTAAGGTAGGTTGCAATATAATCAGACAAAAGTGCAAAAACTCTCACGAGAGAATAGATCAAAAAACGATCGTCTTGTGACATATTTATGATAATATGTAGCGTGGTTCGAATAAAATTCAACCAAAGCTGTTCTTCCAATTAAAACTAAACCAAAACTTCGCAGCAGGCATTTTTATGGACTGGCCCTAGCGAGAAACGTTGATACTCTTTGGTTTCTCCCATTAAACGTGTAAATTTTGTTTACAGAAACCACTTACAATGAGATATTTGTCCAGGATAACCTCATTCGACATATTCCGAAAAGTCGAAGTATCATGAAACTGTATTTAGAAAAGTACCCAACGAATATACTTCTAGTATACTGAATACTGATACCGATTGTGTTTAGATATAAATTGCTCTATCACGCATAACAAACAAAAACACTCATAAGAAATGCCAATAGTTTTGTGATTACTTACATTTTATTTAAATTTGGGAATAACTTGTCTCAGAATTTTATAAGCATTTTACTCTCATGACATCTATCGTGTTGCATATGTCTGATAGATATTTTCTAGACATTATTTTAATGAAATTTTTCTAATGTTTAAAAAACATATTTCTTCACACAGTAAGAATAAAACTATCATGAGAGAGTTTGGTGGTGCGCATTGTGTACTCGCCACTGTTTGGCTTAAGTTTGAGCAAATGCGTGGAAAAGCAATTGACCATCAAGAGAATAACAGAGTTCCTGACTACGACTATAGTCATGAGATTTCCTAGTGACTTGGCCTTAAAATATATTTCAACCGAGAGCCCTCGTAAACAATTAAATAGTTCAATATATCAACAAATGCTCTCATGAGAGATTAGAGATAAGGACCGATATTTAAACACTTTCCTAGTGACTTGGCCTAAACATTAATTTCAGCCGAGAACCCTCGTAAACCATTATGTAGTTCAATATATCAACAAGGGCTCTCATGGGAGATAGCGACCGATAGTTAAGCACTTTTCTAGTGACTTGGGCTAAAAATTAATTTCAAGCGAGAGCCCTCGTAAACAATTATATACCTAGTTCAATATATCAACAAATGCTCTCATGAGAGATTAGAGATAACGACCGATAGTTAAGCACTTTTCTAGTGACTTGGGCTAAAAATTAATTATAAGCGAGAGCCCTCGTAAACAATTTTATATTTTAATATATCACCAAGGGCTCTCATGAGAGATAACCATTGCTTCATATATTTGAAATCAAAATCATACCATTTGCGAGTTTATTCAATTATCTCTTAATCAGTTCGACATTTAGCCCCTGTAAGATCGCTCCGAAGACCTCCGCACAAAGGCCAAAGGCTACCTTAACTTTGTGGCAATGGTAATGCGTCATCTTACTTCGTTTTTCTTCGAAATGTGCCAAGGAATCGCATCGGAAGAGGCTCTGGGTGACCCAATTTTGTGTCTTTGTTTTCTTTTAAGCACTTCATTGTCCTTGCGAACATTCCGTAACACAAACAGGTTACCCAACAGAGCCGCGTTGTATAACAGCCATCTGTCTGGGCGCATATTCCTCCAGTTAAGTGGAATTTTCTCGACAAAATTCGCTTAAAGACAATCATTTCAGTGAAAAATCATCGATCTCCTACTCATTATCATCTATTTTCTTGTGAGTGTGTGCGACTGGCTGGTTGCCTAACACTTTTCTTTTTCAATAAATATTGCAACAGCGTTTGCCGTTTATTATAGATATACTTTTCCAGATGTATTTCTAAATTATTGTTCGCCACACAATAAAATATAGAAAGGAAGAGCGAGAGCGAAGTATGTGTACCACTCGATTATTGCATTAGCATAGTTTGCGCAATTGTTATTCATTAGACGGGCCACCCCTTCGATTGTGAGCATGCATGACTTGAGTAGTGGTTGTGCGAAATAGTTTTCAAAAAAAAAATCAATGGAATGAAAATTAATGCGAAAACCCACGAAGAAGAAAATTCATATCTATAGCAAAAGCCATAGATAGCATCTGTTCATTGAGTGGAAAATGTTTGTAAAGAAAATTCTCCACCATTCAATGAAAATAGAGAAAACTGGAAACGAAGTGTTATAAGGAAATAGTTGTTTGGGCTATTAAAATATTGTTTATTATTGTTTATGCTATCATGTGTGTTGATTAGCGGCTTTCGGCTGGTGGTATTTACGCAGTCTTTCAAAAATTAGAAAGACGTTTGCGTTATGTATAAATCGCTTGGTCTTGTGGTTCTCTTTTATGCGGTTTCGTATTTAATTCTTATCGCAGATGTGCGGTTTGCGTTGGTTATTTTTTAATCTTTATCAACTTGAATTGGTTTCAATTATAAAATTAGTTTTGAAGGTATTTAAACTTCTATGGGACGCAGTAAAATTATTGCAGTACAGCGCTGATGATAAATTGCTGTTCTCATGAGAGATTTAAATGAATGAAAATCAAGCAGATAGTTCCTAAATAACATGAAATATCGCTGTTCTCATGCCAAGAAGTGATTTGCATTTTCAGTGTTTTAATAAATGCAGATACATATATGAAACCGTCTGGGCAACGAAATTCTCATGACAGCAACTCACTTGTGCTGATACAAGGCATAAGAAATACCAAGCACAGTCGACAACAATTTTTTTTTTTACAAATTAAAATCCGCAATCAAGTCGTTAAATAACTTCGAGCCAAATGTGAGTTAGATGGATTAGTTATATCGTTACTATCATGAGAGATCGTGCTGGATTCTTTGAAAATATGCTCGCATGATGGTGTGAATGTTAACTACACAAATTGTCTTTAAATATCATGAAAAATAAGAGCTCTTGCGAGAACAAATAAGCATAATTTAATACATACTTTCAAGTAAGCTAAAAATGTATAACTTTCATGGGAGAATTGATTACACATGCGTATAATAATTTTTAAAGTGACAAAAATCACAATCGGCTACATAAACTTCATTCAGTCAGTTCTACATTGGCCGATAAAGCCACATAAACAGCATATTATGTAAAGTTGCTTACATAATTGTAATTGTAATTGCCACTCTCATGAGAGAGGGATACATTTACAAAAGTCATCGTAATCGAATGATAATAGACTTGAAAGCAATACATTTTAAGTGACTAGCTGAATATCAAAATCGTTTGATTCCAAAATATGCACTACTAATGGAAAAAGTAGCATGCTACACCAACAAATTTTGCCACGGATAGATGGGGCATTGCAAATTATGGTGAATACAAAGAAATTAGGCATTAGATGCATGCAAAAAAGGCTATGTTTGTAAATTAAAATCCACTTTTGAAATGGGCCGAGTCGTCTGTTAGAGATAAGACTGCCAGTCTCTCTCTCTCATGAGAGATAATAATTGATTTCAACAAGTTTACGTTTTCAAATGGCAGAGTTTATTTCGAAGCATATAATACTTATAACCAGCTTGTAAGAATTTGTATCAGTGTTTGGGAATAATGAAATTTTGGTGATACGTTTATTTTGCACGACACTTTTTTCATAAAAGTTTTGCTCACTTATTTTGTTTGTTTCCAACATGTTATTGGCGATCATTTTGTTACTCTTCATTACTGAAATATGTTTTGACAGTTCTTGAAAAACAATGCTTATGTGTCTATAGATATATATCATCACTTTTCAAAGACTTGCTCGTTGAACACTAATGTTTGTCAGTACTTTTCTATAAAAACGATCTGAAAAACCTTCTGAAAATATTCGGAAGTATTTTATTTTCTGTTTCCAACAGTCTGTTCACAAATTTTTAAGACTTCTATCTTGTCGCCTTGGAGGGCAATACAACGCTTGCAAATATTAACAAGCGCGTACACGATAAATAAATCCACAATTCCAATTCCAATTCGTATTCATATTCATATTCAGTACATGTACATGTCAAACTCACCAAACAATTATTAAGTATGTACCTTGCCCAAAAGCGACAATGTCCCAGCCATGTTCGGATAAGTGTGTCGTCTATTGAGGAAGTTCAAAGAGACGTGTCCTATGTTTGTTATACAAGAACTAGCGGTATGAGTTCTAATAGCAAATGTGATAGGCACTCGAGGAATTTATTCCACTGAATCAATTATCTACGAGTATGTTGTCTAATTGTTTATACAATCACATATAGTACATAACGTCAAGCAATCTAGACATTTTTTGAGAAGCCACCATCGCTATGGCTGTCGGAATAATACACATACGTGTAACAAACCGCATACCCAACACAAAAGACGATTAAGTAGTGCGGTTCACTTATTCAGCGAAAAGCCAACAGAAAAAAACATGAAAAAAAAAAACAATACTGAGAAGAAAGATGTCGCAATAATCCAATTTGCCACTTGCAGTATCCAATTAGTCGACCTTATACCTTGGTTACACACTAACGTCGGTCGTTTAGTGGGAGCGCGCACTCTGTCAATGTGGTCGTCGACAGACGCACAAACATCACTCATTTCTATTCTATGTGTCTTTCAACTGTCAATTGACATATATATCTCGTTTACTCGGATATATCGCCATCAGTCGGCTGGATGTCACAACACAACCCCTACGCCTACATCCTTTCAATGGGGGTAGCAAACAAAAAAG
Source organism: Cheilosia pagana (assembly GCA_936431705.1). NCBI lineage: Eukaryota > Metazoa > Arthropoda > Insecta > Diptera > Syrphidae > Cheilosia > Cheilosia pagana. The sequence continues at coordinate 20,369,883 of OW386170.1, read as the reverse complement.
AAAAAATGCTGTTTGACCACCAAAGCCTCTTCGAGCAGAGGACAAACAACTTCCATGGGTCTGTGTTTGAATTTAGACTACGTCCGACGAATCGCTAATTCAAAATTTACATATTTGTCCGTCGGTTTTCGTCGGCGTCGTCTCTGTGTGAGTGCGCTTAGAAAATGGGGCTGATGGTATGACAGTCGGAGAAGACGGTTTTATTTCTACTTGTCTTGTTCTTCGTTTTTCTGTCTTATTATTCAGATTGCGGACAAATAACAGGCTTTAGTACTTTTGTACTCAATTTGGTGTGGTAATATATTTATCTTAACTATATTTGCCTGTGGAGTGTGCGTTCATTTCAATTTAAAATTAACAGACAACTATTGTCGGTGAGCGTCGCCTTCTCTCACTCTGGTAATGGAGAAAGAGAAGCGTTTACGGTTTTTCTTTTGGTAGCCGAAGAAAAGTGGAGGAGAAAGAGGAAGGCCACCATCATAGGACAAACTGAAGAAGGGTAGATTTGTTTGCTTTCTGACTAATTTTATCCCAGTTTAAAAATGGCATATTTAAGTGGGTTACGCAATATTTAAGCGATGACAATATGATTATGAACTATGTGTGATTTAAGCGCTGGGGAATTTCATGGGGAAAAGTCATAAATTCCGAAGTGATGTGTTGGTAAAGTAGGCTCGTCCAGGCGCATTGGACTCTTTATCTTGGCGAGGGGTTTCCAATGTGAATGTGAACTCTAGAGCGCATTGAACTCTTAACCAACAGCCGCAAGTTCTTTCGAACAGAAACACTTTGAGATTTGACTTCTAGCTAAAACTATAGCTCCTTTGTTCAAACTTACGTAGCTCAACCTCTGTCGGTTATTTCGCTGTCAATCGTTTTCAGCGCCATCTTGAGGTGATAACCGCAACCGCATTAAAAAAAAATTAAAAACTGACTGACTTATCTCTCTGAAAAGGAATTTCTTCACAAATAACCTACAATTTTCTTCAGTCCATCATTTTCTTTTTCCGTCATTTGAATGGCACGTCACTGCTTTCATTCAACTTCAGCATCTGTTTTGTTTGATTGATATCAACTTCTCAATAGCAATCACATCTTAAGCGCAATCTCAGTTAAGTCGTGAACCTTGATCTCATAGACTTTCGCAGATTATTATTGTATCTGGGAGTATTTGATGTCAATTGATTTGTTTTAGCTTTTTTTATGTAGCATGATAGATAAATATTTTTACTTTCGATATTTAAATCTAATTGCTTTTTCTTATACCTACTGCATTAACTATATCAGAGACGTCTTTTAAAACTTTCAATCCTAAATGGTTTCTCTTGCCAGTACTTAGTGCTCCTAGCCTTTTTAAAATTTCAAAACATTTGTTGTGTGAAAATGTACTAGACTATGACTTATTTGAAACAAAACACGTTCCAGTTTTTTTTAAGATTACTTAAACTGGATTGAAAACTGGCGATTGGCACCTCTATCTATCCGCAAACATGCTTAAAAAAGGAAAAATTAGCTAGAAAAATTGCTTCTCTCATGAGAGTTCCAACTACTTGACAGTTAAGTAGGTAAATACATTTTTTGTTATTTAAATTGAATTGAATTGAACACTGACCGAAGATGCAATTAGCTTTCAAAAGAAATATTGTCCAAGTATGTCTTCAGAAATAGGTAGGCAGATGTATCAACACTCTCATGAGAGTTTGCACTTTCGCATGTTTTAATAACATTACATTATGACAGCTGAAAAGGCACATTAAATGTTTGGATATATGTATATAAAATTCAAGCTGCAAATGATACAGTTAACGTCTATAACCTATGCCTTCAGAAATAAATGAGAGTTCGAAGTAGTTCCAAGTTTTAGTAATTTATTCAAAATTGAATTATGGGCAACCATTCTTGCATCTATATCTTATATAATTCGAGAACAATATCGAAACTATCATGCAATTTCTAACCTACTTATTTTATATAGTTTTGTTACTTTCGGATGTGAATCACTGCTACATCTTTGTTTAAAAATACGAGATATTTAACTACAAGTTAACAAGAATAAGAAGAATTCTCTCATGAGAGGTTTTGATCTTAATTGTATGACCCGAGTCTTGTCACAACTATTCGTTTGTGTGAGCTTTCATTTTTGCGACGCATGAAAGAGACCGAGAGTTGGATTATTTTTTTGACACATGACATTAATGGACATAAATATATACGCTCTCATGATATTTATATTGATTGCAATAGTTGCTTATTGACACTTTCGTGAGAGAAGCAAAGAAGCAATCATTTTCCGAATCTTATTTAGATCCTCTGCTAGCCACTGTTGCATTTATATATAGCAGCATCCGTCACAGCAACTTTCAAACGAATCTTCAGCTTCGACCTAATTTGGGTTACGATTACACCTTAGGGGCTAATATTTACCGAACAATTCTGAGAAACAGCTCCAGCACGCACAAGCAATATCTGATGAAACCTAATTCTCCTCACACACCATCATTAAGGCCGTCTGTTTATCGCGTTGTACTCGTAGGTCAAAGAATATGTAGATGGAAATCTGTTCTCCTTCAATGATAGAGTACAATTTGATTGTCTTACTCTAACAATAAGCGAAGAGTAACTCTGACCAAATTAGTGCTCATAATTCTCTTGCAAATGAAGGTTATTCCAAATTAAATCCGGTTTATGAGTTTAAAAATATCTCCGTGGAATGATGAGTCTCTAGACTAGGTGTGATATGAATTTTAAATACGCTGAAAATATACGTATCTACTTGGCGTTTTTTTTTTTTTAGAACGCTTATCTGTCGTTACTAAATTAAATGGCAATTATTTCGTTTCTATTTAATTTTTCTGTGCCAAAGATCACTGACGCGTTAACGCTGTGACTCTTTATAAATTAATGACTGAGACACATACAAACATGATGCAGAATTAAATCTGTGTGTCTGTATATATGCACGACACTTTGCATTTTCATAAACTACTGTTGAACGTGCACATCGTATATTTATCAGAGCGACCAGTGTGCGCAGCATGTCAAGAGCTGTCAGATAAATTTGTTTATGGAAAATTTCCCCTTAAATCAGTACAATTATCTGGGGAGATAGCACTCCGGTTATCGCCGAAAGTTTTTCAATACATATATTTTTTTTAGTTCTATTTTTAACGACAATTGTCTGTCCAATAGTGTGACAATTTTATGACGAACAGTTTAGTTTTATCTAGTTGAAAATTAATTTTTGGGCCCAATTTGTTGAACGGGGTTGCCATGGTTTAGTGAATTGATAGAGTCTTGAAAAGGGGTATTCGTCTTGCATGGAAAACACTTCATATGATATGCGGCCTTGAATAAAATATGACTGCCTTAATCCATTAAATTACTTAATCCATGATCTGCCATCTGACATCATGTTCTTGGGACAATTTAATTTGTATTTTTCTTTTTATCGCTGATGTACATTAAGAAATAAAATTGTTGGCTTGAAATAAATAAGTTGCAATTTAGTTGTTATGCAGTGATGTACCTCAGTTGCTGGATGGAATTAATATTGAAAAATGATAGCATGCTCCACTCTTTAGTGGAAATAAAAAAAGAAGAAAACAGAAGCTATTTTATTATTTGTCAATCGATCATTGTTTAGATTGGTTAGAAAATAAATTATCGATCATTAGTCAATATTTTAATCTAGTATCTAATATAGGTATTCGATCGATCTAGTTTTAAGTCTGATCTCCCGTAAAATAAATAAAGCTGGTGACAATTTAAACAGTTTGCTGGTGAAAATCACATATAACCAGTTGGGCTAACAAATCTTTTAATTAGACTGTTTTATTGAGAATCAGCTCTTTTAAAGACCAACTATTTCCGAATATTCAGTGTTATGCCGGGTTATAACCGCAGAAGCAAAGCATAATCCTTTTAAATAAGTTTTTTTTACAAATGATTGCATACCTCCGGGCTGACTCGGAGGAAGTCACTCTGAATTGTTTTATTGAATAGATATTTGTCTGCATTACTTTGAGACATTTGTTTAATTAAAAACGAACATTTTAGTTGAGCTATAAATGAAATAGAGCTCTAAACTATCGAATACTTCCGTAAAATTAAGTTGACTGTATAGGTTACTGCCAAGCCAACCTTGTTTGTCATTTGGATTGAATTATATTCCCCAACTATAGTCTACACTTTACTGGTAATCTTTTTTTAACAAATTTGAAAAAGCAATCACTTGTATAAAATCTTGCGCTTTTTACACAGCTGACCCGTAATACTCGTGTAGTTCATGGCGCTCTAGTCATTTTAAGTCGATTTAATTTGCCTGGTCTAGATTTCTTCTGATCGTAAACACTAATTTGGTTGGTAATATCACTTCTACGACAGTCATGAGCCCATATACTAATCTAAATGTCAATTTAGGTAGTATTCAGTCGTTAAAATCGTTGCTTGTCATCAACTTTCTGGAAATAAGTGTCAAATCAGACATGCGGCTGCCTTCTGTCAGATTTATTTAACAAGAATTTCCAACGTAACCAATGTGGTGTAGGAAGCTTGTGCAACGCTGGTGCAACTGAGACCTCTAATTACTACAATTATTAAAAAAATATGTGAGCTAAAGAAAAACCTCTGAATTTGACACTTAACTTAAAGTTGTAAACATATTCTCATTTTGTTTCATTTTTTTATTGCAAAGAATATTAGTGGATGGCAACCCTACTTTACACATGCAGAATATACCTACCGTACAGCATAGTTCTACTCTTTCCAACTACGTAATTCAAACGAAAACACGTTTTAGTGTCGAACACTGTCAAAATTGTCATTTTGCAGACTACACTGTTTAACATATTTTTATTGGGCATAAAGTAAGGATATTATCAAATTCCATCGACTAAAAAAGCAATCAATAAAGCAACGACAAAAAAGTATGACAACAACTAGATAACAAAAAAAAATATAACGTTCAACACCCATTGTTTGTGAGTAAAAACACCCACCTAACAAAGCCACCACATCACATTCCAGATTCCACCGACCACCAACCGTCATACCAAAAACCAAAACAAATCTTTCGTTCAGTCAGTTTCGTTGAAAAAAAATGCTTGAGCCAATTGCTCTTAAATACTCAACGCCCTTCTCTTACTTGACCAAGTTAGCAGAAAAGCTTTTGGCTCATTTCTATGCTCTTGCGTCTTGCTCCAACTTGCAGTGAGAGAAAGTTGCTAACAAGAGATCAGAGCAGTAATACCATACAATTAAGAGAGCAAAGCTTTATGCAACATGTTAATAAATAAACATCAGCTTGGCAGCATTCCATTTTATTTGTAGTCACCCTGGAGAAAATATGTGCACTAATTTTAAATTCCTCATATTCCTCATTCCGTTGATTAAAATTCAAGGTAAAAGTGAGGAAGTCCGCAAAAAGCTTTTCTAATTATTATTTTTAAACAATTAACTCCCGAGTGCATATGGTGTATCCAGTATCCATATCCATACAACTTATATAACGAAAGTCGACCTCAGGTTAGGCAGTCGATCTAAAAACCGCCACCACCTCCACCACCACCAGTTCGAATATCATTCATTTCACTTAATTCGTACAAAGTTTCTAGGTCTGCCTATGCGCGCCATAAGTCAATCGTAAATTTATACAAGTTGCGTGACCTGCTGTAATTAAAAAATTGTTATTGTTCGTTTGTTCTTATTGTGATAGTTTTTTTTTCTGTTCATTCGGATGCAATCGCTTACTGTAGTTATTAGTCAAGTCTTGATTATTAATTTAGAAAATGTAGGCAGAAGGAGAGTACATGCCATGACTGCTGTTCGAATTGACCTTTTGCATAATTGAAGCGAAGTTTGACTGTGTGCCTTTCAACATAGGTAGATAGCTGCTTTTTTTGTAATTAAAAATTTAGGTAATAATGGCACAGTTGTGGTATGCTTCGGTGGACTTGGTCAAAATGACAGTTGTGTACTACCTATCAATCAAGTGGGTAAATTTGAGTATGGAATACCAAATGCGGACACGGACTGAGGATAAAAGCCATACGGTTTTTAAATGGGAACGTTTACTACATATTTGATGTTTTGAAGCAGAAGCTTAGGATTTAAAATCTTCCTCGAGGAGGTGCAATTAAACTAAGATAGAGCTCAATATATGTTGCGAATGGGAGGGACAATTGATTTCCTTAACGATTGTAGATTAGAAAAAACGTGTGAAGTGCAGGACGAGTGCCCTAATTTCTTCCTTTCTTCCTTATTCCTTCTGAAATCATTACAAAAATTCCAAGTCTTTGTGCAAGAATACTTCTCGAATATTGTCTGGTTATGACTTGAATAACTTCAACATACGTACATAAATGACTGTATTTTCCTGCCTTGCCTTTCGAAACTATACATTTGCGCAATACAGTCAGCGACTTGTTCGCCCCAAAAAAACTCTGCGGGAACTCGGATTGTCAAAGAATAGTTGGATGTACACTAAAGGTGCAAAATCTGTCAAGTATTGACTGTTTGAGGCATATGCTAAAATTCCATTTGTAAGCAGGAGGCAGAAACAATTTATCAGGCTTCTGGTGATATTTTAGCAACTTAAGTACGAAGGTTGTCCTTGCGCATTAAGGTTGCGGTTGGTTGGTTCCCCATTGAAAGAATTAGAGAGTGGAAAATCAAATGATGTGACTAAGGTTTTTTTTTTATTTGACTCTCCGCGACTGTCAAATGTCATCGAAACCAAAATGGTGGACAAACCAAATCGACATGAAACATAAACATTTTTATATAAATATAATAAAATTGCATGATTAGTCCTTTTGTACCTATGTGGATTCGAACACGCATCACGTTAAAACTACTTACCCAATTCATATTATCTTTTAAAAAAAATACGTTCTAAAAATGCAGCACAGTCCGCAGTTTTATATAGAAGGTATACCAATCTAATGTTTCATAAAGAAAACAAGACATACATTGTCCATCGTCAACCAGTGGTGCTACCGAAACAAAAAAATTCCGGAGGTCCTAAAAAAATACAGTAGCTTAGGCTTTTACGCAGTACTTTTATATTTTACATCAAAAACGTATTTTTTTAAGTAAAAAACTATAGAAAGACAACACTTTGCGCTATAAGAAGACTTCATTTGTGTTGGAAGACTGGGTGTGCTTAGAGGAAAGTGGCTGCGTTCAAGAAAGAAGCATATTTTTACAGCGTTTTTCCGCTTGCGAATGATTTTACTGGCTGATTCTTTAAAAGTTGTAGTAGATTTATTTTTTACGCAAAATACAGTAGGTAAATCTATTGCTTGTTTTTTTCGTCGCCATTTGAAGTGGGTAAGGGAGAAAAAATAAACCAGACTTTAAGTTAAAAAAAACTACGCATTTTTGTGGCCTCTGCTTGTAATAAATAGCGGTCATTAATATAACCAGTACACATACCAGGCTGAAAAAATGCTTTTTATTTGCAGACCCATTTCAAAATAAAAAATAAAAAGACTGAAAGTATTTATTCCGAGTTTCATCTCCGTTTCAGTAGTTGGATATCGACTCTAACTTATGTAGGTTGCCACATTCACAAACCTAATCAATAAATAAAGGTGCCGTTATTTCTACAATTCTACAATTCTACTAGTTGATAATAGGTTTCCACTAGAGTCTTTTTTTTATTTAGAAGCTACTTGACGAACCGTTTGCAAATCGTCGAAATCGCGGAAAGGGATCCCTCATTACTCAGGTGTTCCTCAGGGTAGGCATTTGCGGCCACTTCTATTTTTATTATTTTATTAATTTTTTATTCAGACTGCTTTAATAAAATGTTTCACCATTATTGCCACTAAGTCACAAAGACCTAAGTAATAGTTGTCTTTAAGGCACAAATTAGCTTCCATTTCGGTTTCTAGTTAGATTTCCAAAACGTTTGATGTGGACTAATTTCTGATCCGTATATGAGCTGAAAACCTTGGAGTGTGGCTTGTGTTCGTATATAGTCTTCATCATGGAGCATGATACCTTACTACCTCATACGCATTTTCAACCTAACCTACGTAGGTTTATCGTTTAGAGTCACAAAGAATTTTTTCTAGGTTGTCAGTCGTCAGTCGTTGTCAAATTCAAAGTCTCTCTCAGATGGATGAAAGTTAACTATGGATACTTTCAGTAGCCATTTTAATTGCCCGAAACTGTTATTCTTATTATTTGTCATATGTTTCTTCTAGGCTGTTAACTTCAACATTTTTTTGGCGACCACAACTGAATTTTCATTTTCAACTCTTAGGCCTCAGTTTTTTAATAAATTTTGTCAAACAAACGGCCTGTACCTCGGAAAAGTTAAATTTGGTGCTGAAATGGCTACTTTTAACTCAAATGCAATGTCCCACTTATCAATTTAAAATGATCGCGGATTTAAAATTAGTCAATGAAATCCTGATAACCCTCGATCTTTCGGAACCGACTCCAAGCATTTGGCCAGTACAGAGATTTCGGACTTGATCTAACCATCTAATCCTGCGTCTACGTAGAGCATGCCTACCCACTGCCATGGATTGCATAGCATGTCTTGGAATCCGAATTGGGGTCATGCGTTGAACGTAACCAATCCACCGAAACATAGTCCGCTTAGTCCGGAAAAGTAGCTGTTCGGCTTGCGGTTCCTGTAACTTTGTTTTCTTAGGAAACCGACATACATTGCTTGTGTGTGATCCTTCAACTTATTCGCGCGTGTGAATTTCCTACAATCGTTAATTTCATGGCTCATTCCATGTTTAGTTGGCTTTTCCGAAGGAGCTCGTTACGACTTACAAAATGGAATACAAAATCCACACGGCTCTCCTTTAGTCAATTCCAATCAATAAATAAACTCTGACATTCATTTAGCAACTGCCTCCGGCAATCGCTTGTTACACCAATCCACTTTTAATTGGATCTTCTCTATTAGCAAACGCCAAAGTTGCTTACGGACTCGCCTTCGACAGTTTTATTAGCTAACGCTTTAATTGATTTTTAAATCAATTACATTGTGTTACTTTCTGTCACGCTATAGAATCTTTATTTTTTTTTTTAACTGCAAGCTGTGACAAATGTTGTTCGCGCAGCATTTCCATTGTGATTTCTTAGTACTTGTTTTTATTTTTCATTCATTTTTTGCACACCCAATGGTCAGATCTCTACTCCATGTATATCTTTATCAATTAATTGAAGTTGTTCCTCAGTTGGGTCTTCTTTGCGCGGCAAAGAATTTCCCTTTGTCGATGACTAACGTCTGTCAATTAAGGCCTGACTTGCAAAAAATTTGTTTGAATTTTTGTAGTGTGTCATCGAATTGCTCATTAAGACGTAATTTAATCTCTTCAAGATTTATGGTCGCAAAATTCAGCTTGATATATAGATAGGTACTTACATTAATCCAAATTGTATACAAAAACAGTCTCAGCTGAAAGAGATTTTTAAAACCGTTCAGTGGGTATGTAAAATCTAAGCAAACAACGTGCGATATTTGTTTATCAGAAAATTGAGGAAACGTGTGTGTTAATTGTTCATCGCACTTTGTAAATATTTGCGCGAATTTTGTTTTTCTTTTTATTACACATTCGGTTGATGAAAAACGTATCAGGCACTTCTCTATAAATGAATACGTCTGTGTGTGTGATGAGGATGGTTTTTGGCATATCCCATTCATAAAGAAAAAGTAAACACAGCATATTTGAGCTCCAAATAATACGTAGCTCCAGTGTTGTGTGTGACGTTTACTTGGTAGTTGCCATACATTTTGCACACTTTTGTTTTTTATCTATACTTTCTCGATAGGTGGCTGTCATTAATTTGGATAGTAGACTAACAAGCTCTATTTGTTTGACAGAATTGAGGTTTTAAGAGATCATACTTGATTTTGAAGTTTGCCCGATCAACTTGTCAATTGAGTCTGAGAAGTTTGAAGCTGCCGAAGATCTTTTTTGAACAATGACTTAAAACTTTTATCCTTGCCAACTTATTAGACGTAAGAGAGAACTTCAAAGTTATTTAAAGGAACTACCCAAAAACTTCATGAGGCCCTTCTTCCTTTATTAGAAGATTTGTCGGAACGTCATATCTACTACTGTGTCCCTTCGAAAGACCGAAAGTCATTCTGATTTATTATATTAAATTGTCAACTTAAATGACAAAATTGTAGCCCTCTGTCGGAATCTGTAAGACACAATTCGTGTTCATTCTCACAGCCATATTAAATGGTATTCTGTATTTTTTTGTGAACTTTTGTAGTGGCTAGTGGTGCTGGCCTCCGTTGTGCGAGGTGTCCGGTTCAACCCCTGAAAAAAGAACCTTAAGGGTTTTCATTGACCAATCTCTCGCAAACTTCTGGGTAACATTCTAAGGAAGCTTATGAATGCTGCCATTTGGATTGTACTTGGTAATCTAGGGCATATATTATATGACCCTTTCACGTCACATATTCTTGGTTAAAAAGACCTACTTTCCACCTTCTAGGTACAGGAATCTACCTGTAGTTGACGTTTCGTGAAGGGTCTCCGATTGACTCGCTTTGTGCCTTACAGCAACAAGCAAAAAAAAAAAGGATAAAGGAAGAAAATTATCCGGAAACAGTACGTTTGATATTTTTTCAAAAAAAAAAAAACAGGAGGTATTCCAATTTGCTTGCTCTATTATCTCAAGGTTGAGTTATGGTGCCTAAGAGTGAGCCTTCTAAAAGGGAATTTGAAATTCCATGCAGCCGCGGGGGTCACTACATCGGGTCCATATTGGATCTCAAGTGCTCTTACAGTCTTTTAAGACTAACCTCGGAACTAAACTACCTTTGCTTCCAACTAAGGGCTCTTAACGTGTCCCAATCGCTACTTGTAAACTCATAATAAAGCTGGATGCTATCGAAAGAACAAATCTTAGATGGTCAACCGGCTCGACTTATCTAGCGACAAATAAGATCTGGGGAAAGCTAGAAACGTTCTAGATATTTGGTCTCCCTCAATAGGTAGCACATTAGCGCTACAATATGTGTCATCAAAGGACACTCTCTCATAGGTAGACATGCTACAAGACTTGGCGAGTTTTCAAACGACTTCTGCAGAAGCTGTCTTGACGAGGAGGTAGAAGAGACTATTCTCCATCTTCTCCTTACTTGTCCGGTTCTCTCACAAAGACGTAAACTCCATTTGCGATCTTTCTACTATAGCGATCTGAACGATCTAAAAAACACTGGCATTCGATATCTCCAACGTTTCATCAGAAACTCTAACTAGTTCAATGAGTAGGAAGAATAAACTCGAAGATTCATGTGGTATCACAAGGGACCTTATAATGGTCTAAGTCTGTCGGCTAGCCGACAGACACTTTAAGTTAACCCAACCTAACGAGACACTGGTAGGTATCTGACGGCATCATCAAGTTGGGGCTCTCCGAACTCTTTCTGCAAAAGCTGCATTAATATGGAGTAGGAGGAGGAGAATACTATTCTTCATCTCCTATGAAAACACGTCTTTGACAATCTGGGCGATCACTGGAGATCACTGGATCCTTTGGCATCGGCCCTGTGGCCTGCCACTATAACCTTTCCAACCTTAAGTTGATGCGACTCTTCTTAATAGCTTTCCTATTAATAGGCGAGTTGCTATAATTATCACTCAGTTCTATAGAGCTGCGCCTGAAAAGCTCTAATTAGCACTGGTGAGCGATTTCTTTTGCTTTTTTTTAATCACTTAAACTTAATGGGTTAACACTCTTAGTCTTAAAATGTTGCTTAGGAATTGTAAAGTTAGTTAAGACCAAGATTGAGTTTAAGTTTAAGTGGTTGAAAGAAGCACAAGAATATTTTTACGGTTTAGTTTTTCGTGTCGCTATAACTGCACCCTTACTTTACTGCACCCAAGTGTGTGGAGGTAGGCGAGGTTTTCCTCGGTTAGGTTTAGAATGGAAGATTGGGGCGGAAATTTTGATGTCCATTCGCTTAACATTGCTTAGCCAGCTGAAACGCCCAATAACTAGATTGATGTCGGTAACGATGTTCAGGTCGTATAGTTTGTATTGTCCTTCAAACCCCGTCAACGACAATATAAACTTCCAACATTTTCATAAAAATAGTTTAATTTTAAATATGGCAAAATTTGCGTTCCATAGGAAAACTTGTCTAACAACAGCGACGTCATTCCGACACGTTTATTGCAATAAAATTCTGACTGCATACTCGTACATCCAATTGCCAAGGACCAACCGAATATAAATGCCTGTCATCACAATAATGACTTGCGGCACTGCTGTAACTCAATAGAAATGTGTCAATTCCGAATATCACCAACATGTCTGCAGTGAATAAAACTACCTAACCTATAACTATATTTAATGCGCGATGAGGACAATTAAAATGCAACCCAAGTATGCATCCATGTGTGGTTACGTAAAACCACCTCCTATAATAGGAAGAAGAAAATTACGCGTAATAGAAAGGAAATGTACACTTTGTGCTCCGTTCAACTTCTAGTTCTTCCTTTTTTTATTTTCAAATGCTAAAAATAAAAGTTGAACATGCAAAAGCAAAACAAAATTACTCGGGAGTGCTAAAAATAGTCTCGAGAGTGGAGAGTGTATAGCGTACTTTCGAAAGTAGATTTTTCGCATACATCTTCTGTTTTGTTGGAGGCATTAGAATAGTACAAAATAAAAGCAAGTTAATGTCTAATTTTTCTGTTTTTTTTTTTCATTATTACTTGTGACGTTTGTTTGTTCATCTCTTTGAAATATTTTGCAAAGGGATCACTATCACTGGGGCAAAATTAAAATATGACACACGACAATGCGCGTGCAACCAGTGACGAAAGCGAAAAGCTGGAATTTTTTGCTTTCTTTTTGAGATAAATTATTACACAAGTTTAAAATATATGCGAATATTTATGGGAACCCAGTGTGGAGATGTCACTTTATCATAAAAATAAAATATAAAAGTGATTATGACAGGAATTTAGAATTCAATCGAGATACACCCCTATCACTGACAGATGTCGTGTCATTTATTGCATGATAAATGTGATTAGTGGAAAATGTGATATAGAAATTATCTGCGATTATATATCTAAGTTTAATTAATGGAAATCAGTTTTATATAAATTTGAGTGTCAACTTGAGACGTTGGTAGATATGGACTCAGTTAAAAATACTCGTGGTCAGTCTAAAGTGGCCCATAGACGGTTAATTTTTAAATTTAATACACCTACGTCTTTTGTTACTTTGGAAAGTTGTTAACGCAAGCAAAACTGAATCAACTAAGGAATTACAACGTGTATGGTACACCTAAACGCCTTAAAGCCACTCTAGAATTTGAGCAAATTGGAACACCATATAAAGGTGACAACTCGTGACAAATTTTAATGGTTTTCGACTTTTTCTTGAGATACCTAGTTAGCGATTGATTTCTTTCAAATGTCTGGCCGATTTTGTCAGCTCTCCCATATCTTTAGTGTCTTATGTCCGGGAACCCAGACTAAATTGATCGTGAATGGCTAGATCGGTCCATTGCATTTCTTCAGTGTTCGATGAGCTTGGACATTCGAGCAATTTAAGGAGGGCTGTTGTCGATGAAGAAGTCAATTACGGGAATCCTTATTATTAATATCGCCCCTCAGAAAAGGCATAAAATTCTCTCCATATAGCTGGAACCACCTCGCTAGTAAATCCCATTGAGTTGTCTGCTTAAAAAGTCTTTGACAATCTCTTTTTACCTTTTTTGATCGTGACTTATCTTCCTTAAAGACAAGATTGCACCGCTGAAAGCTTTCCATAAATTAAGACATTTCACTGCGTTAGAATACACTGTGGGTGTCACATTTCTGTGGTTATGCATTTAGGAAGTACACACACCTAAGGAGAAATTAATCTGTTCTTATTAGAGAATAATATCGTGCGAATTTAGCTAGCAAGCTAACGAGGTATTAAATACGCTGTCAACGATTGACAGATGAAAACTAGGTTTTTTTTCCTTAAAAATCTGCAGGCGCATCAGAAAACAAATTAAAATGTCTCTTTTTCCAACATACATATTTTAAAAGGTGATGAATGGAACGAAATTTTAACTAAAGTACGAGCCTTGTGGGATGGCTGTTACCTTAACGTTTCCATAAGCATAAGCTAACTGACTTATGATCATTAATTTTCCTTTGGACCCTACTCATACTTAAACCGTATTTAGCTGAGATATATAGACTGAGATTGCTGTCGAAATTGCTTAAAAGTTTCAAAACTTGCCTAGCAATTATCTGAACAATAAGGGAAAGCCTTCATCAAAGCTAAACGAAGCTTTAAAACCTATCGTTGCAAGCAATTCCCAATTTGGTAATGTTTCGTCGAATGATAAGATGGTTGCAATTGTTCTTAAGCTTCTGAAAAAAGTGGCCGACAGCTGCCCGTTTTTTTGAAACCAGTTCTAAAATTCTTTACAAGCTTTATATGAGTCAAGCGATATTTTTTAAATAAGCTAAAAACATTCTTTGTATGAAATTTCCCTCAGCCGGGACTTTGAGATTTGTTCATTCGTAGTAGCTGATGTCGTTTTAACTGATTTTCAGTTAAATGAAACAAAATTTTTGTAGCAGTTCCTTTTCATAAACAGCAAAGTCGGTCATCGCTGTAATTTGACATACGACTGAAATTGTCACTGAGGATGCCTATTTATCAATGAAATGATAATCGATAACGATATAAAAATGTCCCCTTGAAATGTAAAAAATCCTGCATACTTGTAGGTGCTAACTTTTATATCAAAATTGCAGCATTATTTCAACATTTCGGAGTAAACTTTGACGAAATTTACATCCCAGTCATGTATGAATTTATCCGTTTGCCTGAGGAACGATTTTGATCTTTATTTTGAAAAAAAAAACCTGATCAAGATCGACACTAACGATCGCGATCAATAATTGTATAACCTCTTCAATCATATTTATATTGTACCGCGTTCAGACTTTTTACGATAAACGAAAGTGGCAAATTGCGCGCTGCGAATCTGGGAATTCCTCATTTCGTTCTAAAATATCTTCTCACAAAGTATCTATAGCCAAAACAAGCTGAATTTAAATAAATTAAAACAGTTTCACTAAATAACACAAGAGCACATTGAGCGAGAGAGAAAAGTTTGTGCGCTACAAAAATAGACATTTTGTCTCACACGACAAAAAATATACAACAACCAAAAATCAAGAAAAAAAACGCCATCAAAATTCTTAAATGCATTTCGTATCTATGCAATTGCATCTATCTATCACCTCGATAAATAATAGAGCAAAGTTCGTTGCGCTATTACATCGTGTGTTCGTGTTGGCACGTCATCGGCAGACATGTGTAGCTATATGCCAAATGCACAAAAGTGAAGTATAAAACAACGACAAGTCTTCAATTTAATCGTGTGGCGAATATTTATAAAACAAAATCGTAATGGAAAATATTTTCTTTCAATCTCTTTCGCAGATAAAAAGCCAAAATTGAAACAAACAAGACGGAGCAATGTGAACTCAAAAGACTTCCAACCTTGCATTTGTACAATTGTTAGATTTTTTATTTGTTTTAGGGAGATCACTTACAGAAAGAGACACATTTCTAGGACTTCATTGAAACAAACAGACACACATATCTAGCTAGGGGGAGGATAAGTACTCCCATCGAACTGAGATTACAGCATAAAAATATGTATGAAGTAGCCCCAGTGGCGGGTAGTAAGAAACTTGAAGCTGCATGTGAACTGAGTAGCTTTCGCATAATCATGGGACAAATATCAAGCAACCATAACAACAACAACCAACAACACACGAACAATAACAACCAATCGGCCAACAACTATGTAAATCGACACCATCCGAGTCAGAAGTCGAAAACCCACTACAGACATTCCGCCGTTCAGCCATTGCGCAAAGACGAAATGGTCATACTGCGTGATCCGCTGAAAGATCCGTCCGACATATGCCGGGGAGCCGGTGTCCGTGAATCCATCCAGCTGCGAAAGAACAAAGATATCATTGCGAATGGACGACCAGTGACCATTAGTGAGATGAACGCCTACAACATCGAAAAGAACGAGGAACTCTCACCGCTGGTGAAGTTGGCCGGCATCCCATCGTCCATCATGGACAAGGAGATCATCATCAAGACAACAAATGCCTCGGATGAGTCAATACTGTCGCCGCCGGCGCTGCAATTGAATAGCTCCGCCACAGCTCCACCAAAGGTGAATGAGTTCTATACAGTGGGTGATGGCTACCATAAGACAGACAGTTGCTACTATCGCAGTCCGGATGGAAACTTTCACAAATTGCCGACAGACTCGTACCACAAGATGGCGGAGGGGTGCTATGTGAAGAGTCCGGAGGGTACATTCCGTCGACTGGAGGTCTCGCGAAACATGGACGGCAGTGGCCAGCTAGCCGGCAATGGCAGTGCGAACGGTGGCGGTCAACCGAAGATGCGAAGTCAAATGATGAAGTTCTTGAAACGTTCGAAGAGTCATACACCCGCTACCATAAAAGAACTGCAAAAGGAGAAGGACCGTCGAGAGCGGGACAGGGAACGGGAGCGCAAGCATCGCGCTTCAACGGTTGCCAATGCTGAGAATAGTGTGAGCGGTGGCAGTAGTGGCAGTGCGAACAAGAATAATAAGGTCGTCGTAACGATGATGGAGAATGGTGGACTGCCCATTGTGGCGACCAGCAAAGCGGAACGTGCGAAACACAGTAACAAGGATACGGGTAGTGGTAGTGCAGCGGACAAGGCGAGAAGTCAGAAAGCGAGGGTATGTTTATTGTTTTCTTGTTGTTGTTTTTTCAATTGTTTATTGTGTAAGGCAGACAACAGTGCGCGGTTTGGGATTGCATAAGTGAAGTGCTCAAGCTGTTGTTTTTTTTCTCTCTGATAAACTCAAGAGGTACCTAATTAAAGTGTTGTAGCTGAGTTGATATGTATGCCACTTGTAATGAGAGTGTGTGAAATACGAGTAATAGAACTGCAAACCTTGACCTCTGATGGTAGTTTGGTTTTGAAAGGGTTGCGCCTAAAAACTCACAATACAATTTGTTACGCTTTTTGAGTGATTGCGTAAAGATGGCGCTGGGGGTCTGCCATTAAGAGTCAGAAATTGGAACGTGGAATGTACTGTTGGTGTGGAAAACATATGCAAAATTGATAGGGCCTTACGTTTGTAATCAGTAAGGTTTGGTAAATCAACACGAAATAGGTACTCCGTATGACATTGGAGTTGAAACTCGCAACAGAAATTTGTCATTTTGCTAGCCAAAACTGCCAAAGAAGTGGCTGCGCATCGCTTCCGCACATTGGTAAAATTTCTCAAGGGCATTAAACGACTTTTAGAAGTTAATTTCGAACATAGGAGGACATGCGCACATTATTTTTTAAGTCGAATTAAGCTGGATTGTGGATTAATGTAAGTTTTGTTGGAGCAAATCATTCGTATAGCTTAACGCACAACGGTATGTGCGTTTATAGCTTATGTATGGATATTAATTTGCATAGTCTACTGCTGTGACTCTGTGTTGCTGTTAGTACTTTTTAAGGCCTAATCTACTAAATCTGACAGCTCTCTTATGAAAAAAAATATTTTTGTTAGGCATTCGCCTACACAAAAACGCACACAGTTAGGTGCGCTACCAAATCACGCGCTCTTCAGCGAAATATCTTTCGAAATCATTTATTTTAGACATCTAGCGCTTTATGCATGATTTACTGAGTTATTGATAAACGCACACAAATGTGCGGTCTCCTAACTTCTAAAAATATATGAATCCACCTTTGATGGTCTTTTTATCATGCAATGAGCAGAAATTCAATCGAATTGTAAGCAATTTGAACTTTTTGGTTTGCGCACATTTGGTGTGCGATACGACCGAAATTTACTTTAACTTGTGCGCTTTACGGATTTATTGCTCCTCATGTGTTTTTCGTAGCGTACTGTCGACTGTGGTCATTAAAACTAAACTATTATCAAAGAACTTTAATTTTTATGTACAGAGTTGTTAATCCTTTGTCATATATTCCTATACGATTCTATTATCAGGCAAGTTAAATCGAGGATTAGGTGATACTTTCAAGTAACAGGAAATGTTGTGTATTTACTAGACTAATTTATCACGCTAATCTTCGATTGATTATGAATTTAATACATATCTACCTGTGTATGGTGCCCCTTTAGTATATCACCAAACAAGACACAATAATACTCAATCAATATTGATGATAAATCACAATCTGCAATAAATACGAAACTAAACATTTTAAACACGTGTTTTATTCATTACACGTCCGTAGTAGATAAACAAATATAAAAAGTAGGTACGTACTCAAAAAAAGGCAACACTTTATTTTCGCTTGTAAATATTAATCATAATTCGAAAAGCATGCACACTACCTAAGGGGATCACACGTCTCAATGGCCTAATTCAGTCGTGTCTGAGGAAAATTAGCCGCAGCAAACAACTTTGCAGTCCCTGTTGCCAAAATGACTCATCTTTTGCAGTTGTTGCGTTTATTAAAAATAGCCTACCTATTTTCCAAGTGGTTTTAGTTTATTTTTGATATTTATTTTTTAAGCTAAGTTGTTTGTGTGTTGTAAATAATAATTGAAATGAATTTATTACCAAACGATCGGCGATCGCAGAGAATCTCTGACAGCCGTATTGATTATTCTAGGCAGGTATTGGAATAACAAATTCAAATGTAATATCGATGGAAAAAACTAAAAACAACATAAATCTAACCTATTGTGGTTGACAATTTCGGTTCCAGGTGAGGAAGTCGCTTGTAGTCATTTGTGAAATATTTTCGTAAATATATTTTGGGCTTGGCGGGACAAGAGTATTTTTTTTTAAAGTCTTAACCTAGTTAATGCCAATGGTCTGCAAGTACAATAATGTTGAAGGCAGATTCATGTATGAGGACAAAGTGAGAACTAATCGATGTCGCCAAATCTTGAAAATTTTGATTCAAAAGAGCGACTGTTACATGATCTGTTAAAGAGGTTGCGATGCGACGATGTTTTCAAAATTCCTCCGATTCTGTGCACGAAAAATCAGTCATCATTATATCACGGTACGTCACCGCTCGTCATAAGCCGTACGTGTTCATCGTTTTCAACTAAGTGCGATTCGATCACGAAACTAGTTAAAATTTAATATAACCCAGAAATGACACTTCATGAGTCACAATGATTGTCACTACCCCACCTGTGTCAGTTTTTGTTATTTATTTATTTTGACTTGGCTTAGTCTGCTGTTTTGTCTTTTGGTTTATTATTTTGCCTAAATTTACCTGTCAACTCTCTCTGCACAAATGTTTCGTAAGGAAATGCACTACAATTTAAAATTTGAACTCGCAGAAAGCAAGATATCCTTTAAACGTCCACAACGCTTCAAAGTCTGATCTACCAAATTTTTGCGTGAATTTTGTTATACTTTTTAACAAGTTATTAAACATTTTGAAAACGTCAAGCTCTGCACGATGAAACTACAAGCTATACAAAATAGTAAGACCCCTAGAAGTGACTTACTTACAGTACGGGGTGGACTTGGGCCTCAACCAATACGCCTCTCCAGTTAGCTCGGTCTTTGGCTAACTGCCTCCAGTTGGTTGAGGTTGCCTTCCACTTGTGCGCTCTACCTTAGGCGAGGTCTTCCTCTGCTGTGTTATCCCTCTGGGTTGGCGTCGAAGACTCTTCGAGTCGAAGCACTGTTGTCCATACGCTCTACATGTCCTAGCTATCTCAGACAGCTGATCCGCGCTTTTCTGACAAGGTCGATGTCGCTGTACAGCTCGTAGAGTTCGCTGTTAAATCTCCTTCTCCAAGTCCCATTAACGCAAATGGGGCCAAAAATCACACGAAAATTTTTCGTTCAAAACGTCCAAGGATATCCTCATCCGCCTTCGGTAATGTCCATGCTTCTGCACCATATAGCAGGAAGGGAAGTGCGTTGAAATATCCCATTGTGGAGATCTCCCTTGGGCAGACAAATATTGTGTCACTGTCCGCCTAAGAGAGCCTTAGCTGTCATCCTATATAATAAAAGACTCGTTAGAGAAGATGAACTGTAACATTTTTATGGTCAAAAACGAACTCAAACCGTCCAAAGATGTACCTAAAGGCATATTTCCTATTTGTAACAAAAGCTGAAGTAGCCGATAGGTAGGAGGCTGCTCTTTTGACAGTTCTCATAGCTTTACTGAAAAAAAAACTAAGAAAACTCTTTTTACAACCTTTGGATGTAATTTGTATTTTTCCGGGGGTTAAACCTGATACATCTCACTCAGTTAACCATTGACCCACGACCCACTGAAGTTTTTTTTATAAAAAAATTGACAAAGTTGAATCTCTTCTAGTTTTTTTCAGCTTTAGTTATAGCAACGATTCACAAAGGTTCTTTCACCTTGAAAAATGCCATAAAATCATAACGCAAAACTAAGCTTGCCCTTTTGACATGTTTTATAATGACATTTGTTTCATTAGTTTGTTACTTTTAGTTTTCTGAGAAAAACTACTTAAACAACGAAATTACTTGGCCGCTTCCCATTGAAGGCCGTTTGTGCATCAGTTGTCGTTTTACGCCTTTTCTTGTTAAGCATTTTTTTATTATGCTTGTCACGTATATAGCAACAGATGTATATTAAGATAGGCAAAATAATTAAAAGAAATAAACAAATGCCAACCGTCATTAGGCGCTGCTTTTGAGATTTTGTCATCAACTGTAAGTATGAGCAGAAATCTCATTTGCATGCTAAATTCGAGTTAAATGTTTAACCAGTGATAGAATTTGGACCGTGAACTCTATTCGAACGATACTGTAAACACTGGCGCCCAAAATAAACACCGCCCTCGATAATACGGTGTACTTGAAACTCTCGCACAGTGTTGTTGTTTTGTCGAAATTCTGTTGCTAGTATTTACAAACTTAATAAATTTTGCTTATCTGCTGATTATACACCTACGTCAGATAGTAAATTCAAAAGTTTCGTAAAAGGGGTGATGAAGGTGTCACGAGCGTTTCTCAAAAACCGCATTCAGTTGGGTTGAACTCTAGCAAAACTCGGAAAAAGGTGGCTCTCCAAAGCAATGGAAGGGGAGGGGTCCCATGAATCACCCTGTACTCTGTCAACTCCATTTGAAATGGCCTTTCGTAGAACCTCTTTATTTGCTGTTCCCGAAAAGAAAAAACACCTGTAGATATTCTCCAAAACATATCTACCCACCGCGCACACCTTTCTGAAGCTCCTTTTGTTTCTACACCTGATAGGAGTAATCGACAGATCTTTTTTTTTCACTTTTATAGGGTACAATCAGAAAACGTTCAGTTGATAAGCTCCCCGGCTGAGCGTAGGACGTGTGTCGTTGTCGTGTTGTACTGTGCTGTGCGCGCTTCGTGTGCGAGTTGTTCTAAGGCATTTCCGCGTCGCGTCGGAATTTCAAATCAAATTCTATCAAAATGGTAAAATTCGCTTCGCGGTGAATCGGAAAAATTTTGCGTTTTTCGCGTGGATCTCAAAAGTTAACAACAATTTACAGGAAAATGTAAGAACACCCGCTACACCAGCGTATCTCATGTTCATATTTATACCGAATTGCATTTTCGCTTTGTGTGTAGAGTGTGAGAGAGAAAGAGACCAATACACATTCACTGTTTGAAAAGCTTATCACGTTGATAACGAAACCTCACAGATACACAACACACTAGTCCACCCCACATATATCTCCAGACGTTGACTTCTCCTATATAATAAATTAAAATGGAAATGAAAACATAAAGAAACCAAGTATGATACAGAAAAAAAAATAGCACGCCAACGACAAGAAATTGCGATGCTTGCTGCGATGAAGTAGAACGAGGCAATGCCGCTGCTACCGCACTTACATTTGTCTTTTTTACACTTGGGTTTTTTTTTTATTTTTTGGTTTTGTTTTGTTAGGCACGATATTTTCTCAATTTTTTTGTTCTGTTGCTGCTATCTTATCGCCGACATTCGTGATAAATCTAACAAATACACTAACGCACACCCTGTGTGCGCTATACACTGTATGCCTTTGCTTAGTATACTCTCAAGGTATTATTGATAAAAATAAATTTATACTTGAATACAGCGATTGAGATTGAGATATTGTCGCTGCTATCCTGTAATACTCTCTGAATGGGCTGTATGTAATGAAGAATTACTTTATTAATTTGAATAGAAAGCGCGTGTGTGTTACAAGGACATTCGGCTTGAATGAAAGCAATGTGTAATAATTGGTAAATTGTTATTAAATCGAGTTTGAATAAGTTGTCACGATGAACGCAGAACAAGACCTCGACACGCGTCGACATAACAGGCGCGGTTATGCAAAGCTGAATGGGTATCTAATCATTTACAACTTTACCGTGATAGGATAATTAACGCCATAAATGGTTGACACGACTCTGGCATTGATTAATGCTAAAATTAGGTTTTGCGTATTCTCTGGCGTCAATATTGGGATAGATGTTTACCCCGAGATACAGTAGGTATTATGACCACTGGGCGAATTTGCATGTCTGGCCTCAAAATAGAACTCAAATTGTTGGTTGCAAATTTTATAAGCTGCTGTAAACTCCCGATCGATAAATGAAACTAGTTTCTACCAGAGTGAGTCTTATAAAATTTAACACGTGAGGGAAGTCCGTTTATAATGCACGTCAATTCTGAGTATTTGGGCGTGGGTACTTGCCAAACGCACAGGGTAGTGTGCGGAAAAACACCTTTTACATCTATGGAGTAAATTTATTATTTTCATTTCGTATGACTGCAATCAATTCAATAAGGTCAGAAAAAGAGACAATGTTTATCAGATTCATGTGCGCTTGCAGAAAGACAAATACGCACATGTGCGTTTCGTAAATAGCGACAAGTTTTGATAACGCACATCAGTGCACCTTTTCCATTACACATTAAACAACGAATTTTATTCGATTGATGCACCAGTAGATTTCTCATTTTTAAACTAAGAAGAAGAAGTTGACATTGTTTGTCAAATATTTAACTATAGGCTATTTGACAGCGAACAACATTTTACGTTTTCCTTGACAGTGTAAAAATAAATATATAAATATTTTGGCGCGACATGTCTGTGGGACCCTGGGCCTAGCTTCTGACAACCATTCGTTTGTGTTAGTTTTTAATTTTTGAGACGAATGGAAGGGATCTGCAATTTTTCGCCAAATCCAAACGGCTAATTGAGAAGCTCCTGACAGTGTAGTCGGATGCAAAATGATTTCGAACAATCCAAGTGTACCTTTTATCCCCTAGTGGGTTCTTTGATTTCAGATGCACTTCTGGTGTTCCTAACTTTAAAGAGGTGAAGTTGTTGTCGATTTAGGAGTACTTCAAAAGGCGTTCCTGTCAGCTAAAAGGTCAAAACCTCTATTTGTCTATCGGGGTTTTTCGTTACCTTTAAGGGCTCGTTGTGCAAGACTCTTTCTTTTTGTTATTGGAGCTAATAGCGTGTAGGATGTTGAAGCAATGCAAGACTGATTTGAAGTCTATTTAAACCCAGCTTAAGGCATTTATTGATGCTTATCTGTGCGTGATCGTCGATACCTTTTATGAAAGAATTGTATATTTGGCTAGCGCATTCCAAAATGGCGTGAATTTCTGCCTCATACACACAAAATTGCATCCTCCGTGGACGACGATTTGTTTTCGACGGATTTTTTTTTTTATTTCGTTTGTAAAATCGACCTTCGTGAATGTGCATGAGTTCCATCTTTCACAAACGAGTCCATTTTTAGAATTCCCCGTACACACTTTAGTTTGCTTTGAAATTTTGCGAACCTTTTGTTAAAGAAAAAACTGGTTAAACAAAAGTTTTTCAAAATGAAAGAAATGCGGTCTGAAATCACGCAGACCTTATCTAGCCTAAGTTAACTTAGACTTATTTTGCGTATTGCGACTTTGTTGATATATATGTCGAGGGACGTTAGTCCTTTTATAACTTCTACCACCTTTTAGATATGTTGCATATCCCTGAGTGTATGCATCCAAGTTGGTTGTTGTTTTTTGAGCCTTAACATGGCTTTATTCATGTCATGACATACAATTTCAACACATTTTGGATAAAGCTGAAACTTATATTTTCCCAATGATTGATCCTAAAACCCGTTACTGAATGAAATAATCCAAAAAATGTACAATTGCCCACTCGGATTCCCAAACAGAAGGTCTTCTTTGACACCATTTAAACCGAAACGAAACACAGTCTTCAAACCTAAGGTCTACAATTAAATCTTGACGTTTATCTACCATCTAACCATCTTACTATCGACTTGCTTTGTTTCCTCTCACACATCTTTCCAATCCGAAAGGTAACTGAACGTAGTAGGAAGGTTATTTCTCACACGTTTCCCTTAGTTTTCTATTTCTCCTTCTGTCGCTGCCCACCCATTCGTGTACGTATATGAAAGCTTCTTAGATTTGTATCCACGCAAAAGAAACACGCTTTAAATAATGCAATCTAGTGCGAGCGAGACCCACCACATACGATTAAGACGGAGTGAGTGCAAACGCAAACGTAATCAAATACCAGGAAACACGTCAGCGACCTGACAGCGCAATGATATAAGCAGTTTATTTCTGGTCTTACAACACACACAATTAAAAAAAAAGTTTGTGCAACTTGTTCATGTTCTCTGTGCCATGGGTGGGTTTCTTAGCCCAAATTACGTTTCAACTGAAATATCACCGGTTTGTGTCCGGCTAAGGGAATTAACCGGCTGAAAGAGGTTCTTCATGTCATCAGCTCAGTAGTGATGTTTTTTTTTATCACCAGGGCTGATTCACATGACAGACGTCAGGGAACGTGTGTCTGTTCTAACTTTTTATGAATCACCATCTTGTTGTTAATTTGTGTAGAGCGCGCTAATCGAACCGGTACAGCTGGCTCTGGGTTATTCCGAATTTTTGTATTTGAACTGTCAATAAAAGTAAACACGGCCTTTGGCGAGTCATGTGTTGACATCAAGTGATCTATGCAAATTGATTTCAGTACTTAATAAAGATTAGTACTCCGCTCTGGACTTTGTTTGTAGTTTAGAACCTATATTCAAGTTGAGCTTTTTAGAACAATTTTTGTAGTCCGAAAGCGAGAGAAATCTTTCCGCATTTGCTTGGATGTCATTCGTGTGATGCCAGAACAAAGAATGCAATATCTATATAACTTTTCACACCGCCATCTTCTACAGTTGTATACGCACAAAGCTATCATATACGACGCTTTTGCATTTTACAAGTATGCCTTAGAGATAAATGTTAGCTGGGCACCAGTCAACAAAAACAACAAGAAACAAGGTAGAAAGCAAACTTAAAAAAATTTTCATAGGATTTGTATATATGTAGTTGTAGTGTTAAGTTTCATAAATTTTAAATGAATTAGTTGAGAACAAGTCTATTGCCAACCGCTAAATAGAAATGAAAAAGAGAAAAGGAAGTTTGCACAGTAAAGGAACCGATATTGGGGAAGATGAAGGCACAAAGTACAAACACTGAAGAATCACCATATAAGTCAAGGCCTTCGTCGTCATCTCCTCCTCTTTTCACGCTTTATGATTGAACACTTTTGTGCATACCTACACATGTGTCTAAATGATGAACATTTTGTTTAACTATACATGTGTGTTTTGAGAGCGCCACAATCTAGAATACAAAAAAGAAGAAGAAGAAGAAAAGAATAGTCTGAGCTCCAAAATTGTGCCTACAGTGTGTAACAGTGTAATTTAATAGGCACAAATTTTACTGTGGAAGCGAAATTTTTAATAACAGTTTGATAAAGAAAGTTCTAGTGAAACCTCGTTGATCGTGATCGTATATCATGTTTAAAAGTGATCAGAACGATGCCAAATGTTGAAATTTTGACAAAAGTAATAAGCTGACTTCTTTTCAATTATTGAGAGATGTTATTCAATGAACTGAAAGCTGTTCTCAAACTTGTTACTTTAGCACCGAGTTGTTTAACTATCGTTTTAAAAGTTACATAACTAGGGCCCAGGTCTTTATTGGTCTCTATGACTTAGGTTGCCACTGCGGTTTTAAAATTCTTGTACCTTCCAGTGGGGATCCATCAAACCTGTTATTTTAGCACCGAGTTGTAAAACAAACGACAAGTTATATACAATGGTCGGCAATAAGTATTTTGACAAGATCAAAAGTTATTTTTTAAAATTCTAGTAAAAACTAAAAAAAAATCTCATTCGGCTTTTCTGGCAAGGAGTGTTATATACATGGAGAATAATTCACAGCAGGAATAGCATATCGCCAGATGGGAATGCATGATTGTTTAAAGCATTTGTGCTGGTTCATTTTTTAATCGATTTGAACCAAATCTACAAGGCCGTTGGACCACATACAACCCCTGAACATTACCGACCCGTCATCATGCTGGTCTGAACGACTGATGCGTTTTTGTCGACCTATTTTCCGCATTCGAACAATTCTGTTTTTTCGCTGATCCATGAAACTCAAATGAACTCTCGTCCGTCCACAAAACTTAGGTCCAGAAGCTTTTTAATTTATTTTTATACTCTGGGTATAAAATATGTTCTTAAATCAAATTCAGCTAGACGCCTCCAAATTGTCCTGTCTTTAGTTGGGTTTTCAGCAAATTTTTTTCATTTAAAACTCGAGATTTTTGGAAGTTAAACCTGCATTTTTAATAAAGTCTCTCAAAATATATCTATCTTTCTGTCTTTCTTATCTAACTTTTTCGTTTTGTACCAGTGTGAGGTAATTTTTTACAGAATTTATTCTTTTTTGCTTAATTATTGGTATATTTATAATTTCCGTCGATATATTTATTCACTTATTTTTTAACAGAAAGACCGCAATCGTACTTTGTGAAAAGTACTTCCATTTGTCATTTTTCACATATTGTAATCAAAATGGACCCTTACACAATAAATCTGTCATAATAACTTTGAATTCAAACGATTAGAGTACTTTTCGCCAAACAAACCGTTTTATTTGCACACTTTATCATATGTCACACCATAATCATTTAGTGAAAACTGATATAAGTGTTAATGAAAGCTTTCAGAAGTTATGCGCCTTTAAGAGCTACTGGTTTTCTGTCAAAATACTTGTGCCGACGAGTGTAGTTAGGGTAGGGGTCATTAGTGGTTGCTTCTCCGTCGGGGATCCGTCGTAATAGACGTATCATCTGTGTTTCTAAGGCTATTACACCTTTAGTGACAGAGTTCTTGAATTTTATCCAGGAAAGGACTTCTTTGTTGAGAATAGTCTTCCGTGTAGGGAAGATGGTACTCTTTTTCTACCATAACTTACACTCTGTCTCCTCAAGTGACCCCTTTAATTTTGTGAGCTAGATATCTCTAGGTGTACAGAGAACGCATCCTTATGAGTAGTTCCCGACGTTCATTTTTAAACAGTAGGCAGGAAAAAACCAAGTGACGGCTAAAAAAAACTTGCAACAAGAAAGTACTAGTTCCCTATCTCTATTTTATATAATGCAGTTGGGGAACCCATTTTTAGGTTATGCGATTTTAAAGTTATCAGAAAAAGGGCGGATTTTCTTTCTGGTTAGCTATAACATCTTCAGCGGGAAAAGATTTTTTAAATCATAAATAAATAAATATTTTGGCGCGACAGGTCTATGGGACCCAAGGCCTAGCTTCTCGCAACCATTCGCTTTGTGTGGGTTTTCAATTTTTGGGACGAATGGAAGGGATCTACAATTTTACGCCGAGTCCAAACGGCTAATTGAGAAGCTCATTCATGACAGTTTTACTCTCGGATGTTTGTCAGACGTTCGCGAGAGGTGGCGCAGTGGAAAAAAACCTTAAGATGTAATTTGGCCCTCTCGGTATTCGAACCTGAGCCCCTCGCTTAGTAGCCCAACACACTACCACTAAGCCACTGCGCCGACTCATTTAGGAATAATAATTCCCACGTAACTTATCAACATTAGTTGACTTTTGAAAGTATAGAATTTGTACTTCGAAAATAAATTTGAAGAAAGAGGATTCTGGTCCCAAGAACGAGTGTTCTGATTCAGCTCTAACTCATTTGGGACCCGAAATACCGTGCCCTATTTATATCGATTACTATCAAAATGAAATGAATGTAACAGAATTTAGTACAATTGTAAGGTCACATTTATGACCAGTGCTGCCATTCTGACCGGATTCCGGTCATATATGACAGAATTCTCTTTACTCTGACCGGAGAAATTTTTTTAAAATGCTGTCTAACCGATTTTTCGACCGCAAAAATAATATTATTCTAAGACCTAAAAAGAAATAAAGATTTGCAAAATTTAAATAAAAATTTGCTTAAAGAAAATGCTCACAATATCAAACAGAATTCGATTTATTGTGAATAATCCTAGAAAACTACACCGGCATCTGAAATTGACTGAATTTGCAAGTGTCACCTTTTCTTATGCGACTGCATACAGTTCACTGTTCTCTTCTATTTGTTGTCAGTTGTCAATAAGCGGCACGAACTGATAAGAATGGCTTATTCTGATTTCATGTACGACTCGAGAGGCTTCTTTAAACTGCACACGAATGGAAAGTTGAACTTTAGACCAAGCAAAGTCAGTTAGCTTGCTTTGCTTTCTTTTTTTGTGCAGATTATTATCAATTTATTTTTCAAGTTGCAAACGTTTATAAATATCACTGTACTAGAATACTGATAAAAGGTATTAAACAAAGATTAACCCAACAGAAATTAACTTTTCGATATTTTTGTCGATGAACTCAGATTGAAAGTTTAAAAAAAAACAGTTTTTAATCTTATAAGAGTGCCCAGGGGTTTACCAGTCACGAGACTAATTAGGAACGTTAAATCGTTGATATTTTATATTTTTTGATTTTTTTTAAACCAGAGAACTACAAACCACATTGTATGCAACTCCTGTCATATCTACTTTGGGCATTTTAGGCTCGTATAGAGTATTAAGTTCCACATAACCTCTTCTGTGTCAGTTTATGCCTTGCAAAACTGCAGACGTTTGCATCTTTCTCTGATACTTTGTAACTGTCTACATTACTGAAGGTTTTTACTAAGTCTAAGTCTACCAAGAGTAGACAATTAGAAGCGTCTTCGACTTGTGACTCGTCGGAAAGTTTTCTTTTAAAAATAAACACCGATGAGGAACACTATTTGACGTTACGTTTGAAGTTTGAGAGACTTTCAAGCTTGGAAATCTCCAAATAATGTTACTTACACCATATGTCTTAATACTTAAAACCTATAACACAAAGCGGGAAGTACTTAATAAAAGCATTTCAATAAGTGTTGCACATTTTTGCAACATAGAGTTACAAGTTCAATGCTGAACTTCTGGCTACTTGTGGGCAAACTCAAAAACCCTCATACATGTTAAATTTGTCGACTTGTCACAGTTAAAAGCTGCATCCCGCTTTCTGTCGTGGAGACATTTACGAGAAGTATTTTTACAGAAAGGCGGTAAAAAAGGGGCACGAGCCCGAAAAGGATTTAAGGCTGCATACTTGCATTGTACGAAACTCTAGAACGTAGGTATTCCAGTTCACCCTTATATAAATTCAAAATGTTTACGCCCTTGAGAAGTCAAAAAATGCACTCCTGCACGACATAGAGCCATCATCCAGCAAAGCTAGATAGCAGTCTTCTAACCAAGTCGATAAACAGTTGAATACCTAGCTCAAAGAGGGGTGAACTTATAGCTTTTATGGATTCTGTTTCAAAACAAGTCCTGTTTAAAGGAATACAAGTTATAATGTAAGCCGATGAACAAGACCGGTACCGTAGTTCTCAACGTGATTAAATCGGGCCTGCAAATAAAAACTATTGTAGCGTGTTTATAGTTTAAGATAATCCCATACTGGTCTTCTTGACTCTAGACTTTGAAGGATGTCTGGTGTGTTATACATAGAACATCCAAACGATAAATTGCTTGAGTCGGAGATAAGGCCGCGATTATGACCATTTAACAAACCACTTCTATGGCCAAGCTCGTCGAGGACTACAGATGCTCAAAGTCGCTCTTTTCTGGGTTTCCGGCCTTGGAATTTGGAAATATAAACGAATTGTGTGAAGAAAGAAATCTTCTTGTTCTTACCCGCAAAACCCTTTGACAAACAGCGTCTTTTTCAGGAAGTTTTGGCCAACTTACAACAGTTCTACAGCAATGAGTCAAATTTTAAGACTATTGTTAGACCAAGGGCCCCGAGGTACGGACCACAGGCTTATAGGAATATTTACATATAGCCAAGCTTGGCATAATAGTCACTGCCTGTAGCTAAAAATGGACATCTAACTGCTTTTACATTTGATTCCCCCTTATTTAAAGGTCTCATGAGTTCTGGCCTAAAATCAACGATGGAAGCAGCCACATAAACCAACACCAAAGGCTTCGGTTACGTGTCAGAGCTCGGTTTGTTAGTATTTCCATCAAATATATGAGGTTAAGCCACTTTGCTGATGAAAATCATCAACAATTTAAGTGGCAGGTTTTCACCTTCGCCACGAACCACTTTCAGGCTATTCAAAACCTTATTGTAATTGAGAACTTGACCTCTAAAGTTGTCCAAAAAGAACCCGATTTCGTCGTCGCTTTCTAGTTGCGAAAAAGAACGGAAAAAGATAAGCTCCTGTCCGACTTCCAAATCTAATCATAACTTTTGCGATTTCCAAAAAAAAAAAAACAAAAAACAATATTTAACTCGCTCCATCAATCAGGCTGTTACTCACTGTATGATTAAGTTCTGCCCTCTCGCTCATTCTTATTCATTCTGTTTTACCTTTAATACCAGAGAGTAGGAACAACAAACCATTTGAACAAATAAAAGTGGGTTTCCAAGCTGCATGTAGGTATGCCTACAATCTTCACTCCAGTACGAGTATCGCTCTCTGTTTGGCTGCCTGCTTTCGATGGGGCTGTGTAGTACAACATATGAGAACTAACCTCTTTTTTTCTTCGTCATCAACATATATAATACTCAACATCTATGGAAACAACGACGACGAGAACAACTTCAGTATACCTACCACCGTCATCATCACCATCATGCGGAAAGCATTTGTAAAGTATAGATATCAGCCAAACCAACCACATAACATAGTTGTTAGGCTTAAAGCCCTCAAGAAGAGGTACAAAGATATTTAAAGACAAAAAAATATATGAGAAGCCATGGGTAGAAGCAGCCACCAGCCACAGCAGCAGCAGCAGCAGCTCCACCAGTCAGTAGTTGTAGTTGTATCGCAAACAATTGGGAGCGCGTGGAGGAGACACACACTTTGACGACAATAATGACAACTACTCTTTTTTGGATTGTTTCTCCTCGTTACTGCTCTGTGTGCTGCGATTTTTCTTCATTTTTTGTTTCTATCCCATGTGGAGAGACTTGATTTATATATGTATCTCATTTTTTTTTCCTGTTCATTCCTCCGTTCTCGCGTTACCAATTTAAATTCGTTTTGTCTAGTTTTTTGGGTTGAGATACTTTTTTAATCTAAAGCCCCTTAGCTAGTCTACAATCGATGTGTTGAAGCCGTCGCGGTCGCGCCGCCGCCGGTGATGAAAAAATAAATAAATAAAAACAAATACAGCGAAACATAGAGTGATGTGGTTTAAATTCAGTTAAGGTTAACAACAATTTTTTTTTAGAAATTGAACCTGAGAAGCCGCCGCCGTGCGCGAACGACACTCTGATATCGTATTTTCGCAATCGCTTCCAGTTGCTCATGTGGTGTGTTGTGTATCTTTCATCAAATTCATAATTGTCTGTAGTTCTAAATCAGTGTGTTACTAAAAGATTTGATTCTTACTGTCGTCGTCGTGGTCGCCATTTTCTCTTGGCCGTGCTTTCTTTCTCTCTCTCTATCGAGTCTAATACCGTAAACGATATTATAATCATGTTCAAGTTCACTGTCAAACGACTTGGCTAATTACTACCTACTGTTATTTTGTATTCATTCTATTTGTGTTTGTTACTGTGTGTATTGTCCCCCAAAATGTCGTCCCCCTTGTGTCTCCAAACTGTCATTCAAAACTACAAAAGTGGTGAAAAAAAAACAAAAACCAAACTGTGTGCTTTTCGTGTTTATAAACATCATCATCATACGTCGCTGGATAAAGGGTTTCTTTCGCGCAGAACATTTTACCAACAAAAGAAAAAACTCTCCAACAACCCTTTAATTTTTTGTTATATTTTTTTTTGCAGATAAACCCGTTTTGTGTGTGAAAACTGCTACCACCACCATACTTGCACCTCAAAAAATATAGTCTTTGGTCACTTTGGCTAAAATGTTTCGTTTATTGGTGATGATGTTGATTTGATGATGATCTGATAGATGGCGATCGTGATCATTGACTCAAAAGCGCGAATTGTACGAATTTTTCTATGAAAAAAAGAAAAGAAGTTTAAACAAATAAACGCAACGCAATCAACAATAATTGTACAACCCAACCGATCTCTGTGAATTGTATCGTTGTGTGCTTTAGAGATGTAATTATTTTTTTATTTGACATTAATATAATTTCCGCTCTCCCCTGACACGGTATAGGTAAATGGAAGCGTGAAAATGTGAATCGAAAAAGAAATAAGAGAAATTCAATAATAAAAAAAAAAGAAAAGAAATTGTGATGCAAAAAAATACTGTTAAAGAAGAGAAAACTTTCTGGTCATTAAAAACGTCTCTAATCTTATGGACATTTAAATACCCATTTGTGCGTTGAGAGGTCAAGTCATTGAATAGAGTGTTGGCGTACATTTTTGACCCAAGCGTCTATTAGTGCTGCCCGCCTCGCACTCAAATACAGTTAGAGATAGTTAGTTATTTTTCTCTTTTGGAAGATTGCAATTTTTAATTTTGTGCGATGTTTTTTTTATAATTTAACTTGCAACTTTTACAAATCGATCTGTTGCTTTGTGGCTGTGGAGCTGTTTCATTAGATAAAACAATGAGCGTAAATGTCAGAGTAGGAAATAATCTATTGACATTGTAGATGTGTGACATCGAAAATTCTATAGCCACTATTAATTTTGTTCCTGCTTTAAAAATCATGTATACAGTGTGCTTCGCGACATGACACCTAGATGGCCATGTTATCACTGCAAACATTTTCCATGTGGATAATTCATTTAGTGTCACATTTCTATTCAATCATTTGTGCTGCAGACACATTTTGATAGCACGATTTTTAAGACAATTTTTCGATGACTGTTGACGTCCACATGTCAAACATTCAATGTTGTCGCTTGTCGAATAACTGGTCTTGTATGATCGTGAAAAATGACGTATTCCTGTGGTAAATTATTATCAACTTACGTTGAAGCCAGGCCACACCACAAACTCGTATATACTGACTGGAATATGAATACCTAACCTAACTATCTCCATGAATAACTAAGGGACGTGTGAAGGGATCGCAGGTGTAATCCTCAGAAGAAGTTTAATACTTTAACCATGGCATGTTTTTGAATTAGTTAGGAGTTTTTTAATTGTACATTTTTTTTAAGCCTCTGAGGCAAATGTCACACCAATCTGCTTTTTCCGCACTCTCATCAAACCGTGTGCCATTAGTATGTAGAGAAAAGCAGTAGAAGACATAGGCGATGCTGTGGTCAGTTCCATTTAGGCAGTGTTTACATTCATGTTTCATAAGCATCTCGTGTAACTAGTTTTGAAACGTTGGATAGTCACAAATTTCATTGAACTGCTCTATAGTTCGTCGTAAATAATAGTTACGAAGAGTTCGCACATCGTTTTTAATATTTCAATTGCAAGATTTTACGAAATGACACTTGACAATGACAGAGACAATACCGCCATTGACAGTTGACAGTGATTAGTGCACAGTAAAATTATTGATCAATGGGGAACCTTCACTTTGTTTGATTTTGCCTTTCAAATTCATCTTCCGTCACTTTTTCCGAAGACCAACTGGAGGTGCAACCATAGTTGGATTATGTGAGCGCTTAAGCTAGTGTCAAAAATTGTCAAATATACCTTTAATCTTGAAACGGATTAATGCTAATCATAGCAAATTCAATGTCAATATGATCGCAAACCAGCTTAAGCTGGATTACTCTTATATGCAATCATATTAAAAGCATTACTTGAAAAATCTTTAGGTGATTGTTTTTCGACTCAAGAGGGATTCAGATTTTGGTATTACACTTGATTGTTCAAATGCATCACAGTTGGTCATTTTAATCTTTGGTTTTAGAGGGCTTAGCGCTTAGTCATCATTGGCGGTTTTCTGCGTCAATAGGTTGTGAAAAGATTGTGAAAAGATTCGATGCATCACGGGGGACACAAGTTGGTTTGTCTCTGTTGTTTTATTCTCTATTTAGAGCTCATTTATGATGATTATGATGACGGTTGATTCCTTGGGTAAGCCGGCAGCTAATCTGCTGTTTCTAGGTAAAATTAACCTTCTTGAACAGTCGCATGGTATATTATTCGCTATATCTTAATTGCACATTCTGCAAATTTTGGTTTTTGTTATACGCAGAGTCATCAGGTGCTCTTTGATTAGGCAGATCCCTCAACGGGTGATTGCGAGATATATTTCCTTCCTTGACCCCCCTCAACAG
Source organism: Cheilosia pagana (assembly GCA_936431705.1). NCBI lineage: Eukaryota > Metazoa > Arthropoda > Insecta > Diptera > Syrphidae > Cheilosia > Cheilosia pagana. Next base: position 20,335,294 of record OW386170.1, on the reverse strand, counting down.
AAGTTAGTTCAGTACCTGGACTCAACTTAACATCACATTACACGTTTAGTTTTAAAATTGTAGAACTCGCAGCCAGTAATGTCTTGACACGAATTAGCATTTCTCCATTCAGTATCACAAGAATTGACTGAAAATTAATCTAGAAAGTAGAACTCTAGCTAAATTTCCCCCAATCTTCATCGCAGTCGGAACTTTCAGTTTCAAAATGCCAATTCTACACACGGAGACGGACACGACTCCATGTGATAGCAGCTGACATTTTTTCTTCCGATTTATGTGTTTATTATTACTTGTACTTGTGTAACCAAAGCTAAAGTTGTCAGTTTCACCGTTTGATGTTTGCGGCAGATGATGTGATTTACAGTGTTTACAAATTACATGTTACTTGTTGTAAAATCATCTTAATCGGACCTTGGTGTCTAATTATTCGTTTTTTTTTTTCTAAAAATGGAAATGACACACTGTATGACAACAATTAATTAATTTAAATTGAGTAAGCTTCCAGTGATAATTTCCGTCATTCTCTTGATGTTTATTAACAACTGTGTTTTTTTTAATTGTACAAAATTAACGCCTCTCTAATATGCATAGTGTGGACTGTCAACAGTTTTTGTAAACTTAGCATTGACATTTTTCTCAGTTTTGTGGGGAATGAAGTAAAGGTAAATTTGACATTGACTGCGGCTTACCTCTGGTTTTGCAGTCCGCTTCTAAATTTTCTTAAATTGCCTATAGTGGAATATGTAAAGGTCTTGCTTTCAAAACATAATTAATCGCCTTTCTCTAAAAGGCGTATACTTTTAATTGAGGGCTTTCTTTTTCTGTCTTTAGTTTTCCTGACTATATTCATTGACAGAGCTTTAAATGGCAGTAAATAGAGCTTTATTTTGTGATTATACCAAGATTTGTATAAGATTTCCCGTACCTATGCATAAAAGTTGGGATATATTTTTAAAATGAAAAGCCACATATGTGATGATTTTAAACAACAGTCCGCTAGTCGACTTAAAAGTTGCCAAAAATATCTATCTAACGTTTAAAAAAGCATTGCATTATAAAAAACTCAAAAAAAAAACCTGATAGCTCTCAATGAAGTGCGGGTTTGAGTTGGTGTTCCACGGGGCTCCATACTATGGCCGATATTTTTTCCAGTGGCTTGTCAGTAATTTTGTATTGTAATACAGTCGTTCATGCGTCTTAATCTGAACTAATCTTTGACAAGTTTATACAGGTTTTGACAGAATTAAGTACCTGATAGTTCAAAACTGTAGTGATAAACTAATACAATTTGGACTTGAGATCATAGTTGGGTCTGTTGTTCTACTTTTTCTTATGTAGAAAAGACTAAATTAAAAATAAGTGGAGTTTGAAGAAACCAAAGCTACTGTTCACTTGCCCGAAACTCGCCATTTCTAAACTGGAACTCTCGCAAATATTAAGCTTCCCGGTCGTTTTTGGCTCTAAGGTTGTTGATTGATCAGAAATATTCATCTGAAAACACCCGGCACGTTGGGTGCTTGTCACGTCTGTGCGAATACACTTCCTGTTAAATTTTTTCTTTGACATATAACGACATCTTGTGGAAACGTGCACTGCATGTACCAAATCATGGCGAAGTTAGACCATTAGTGACGTGTCGAAAAGATACGAAATGACAACAATAAAGAAAGACAATTTGATCATGAAACCGAAACTGTGCTTTTTGGATATGTCAAACTCAGCCGGTGTATGTGGATGCGGTAGTCAATCATTGGGAAATTGGTAGTGAGGTGCACGGTACACTTCCTGTCAAGCACAGACCAATTTACTGCCAAATATTCAAACAACCCCTTAAATGAGTCTTAAGATGAATTTGTTTTCTTGTTTGATGTTTCTTAATTTCCAAAATCTCGCAAACCGCTGGCTTTCGTTGCAAGACAATTCAAACACATGACAGATTGGGAAAATACTTATAAAGCTCTAATACGATAGTCAATCACGCTGTCGAGTTTAACCCTAGGGTAACCTTTAAACCCTATTTGCTATGTTTAAGTACCACATTATTAGCCGGTGTGAGTGTGCAAAACCTTTGACTAGGGTCAGTTGTCTTACAATGCTCTTTTATTTAACTTTTCTATGTAGGTAAGCCACTAGTACGAACCTTTGCGACAAATATTTGTATGCTTTTCTTGTAATTACTTTAAAATATTTTTTTTTTGCATCACCCTGTAGCGTAATACTTTTACTTTTCGATGTCAAATCTAAAGCACACAATTTTATAGCGAGACAACGTCAATCGTTGTTTTGCGCGGGCGTCGGGTTTATAAAGTTGTCGTAGTTCTTCTCCCCAAACAAAGCGACCTCGACAATAAGAATCGTATTAGTGTTTTTTTTTATTTTCTATTTTCGAGTGTCATCATCCGTGATAAAGGTCATCATTTATGGAGCGTAAAGCTCATAATTGAATTTCCTTCATTTTGTTATTTCCCCCCCTTTCCTTGCAAATCTTTAGAATCTACACACACTCCCCTAACAAAACAAAAATAGAGAATTGAATTAAACCAAAATCAAAAAAAAAGGACAAACAGTGTACACAAATAGAGAACAAAATCAAAAATGGATTCCGATCTAAAACGCGACGATACAATGCGAAAAAGTTTTCGCATACCATCGCATCGCAAGGGTGCAGCTCCAGCGCCACCAGCTACAACACAGCAAAAGACGACGGAATTTGTAAAGCTGGCCGACATCGATATCGGGGAGCCGCCATCGCCAAAGTCGGTCGTCAGTTCCGATGAAACATCCGAGTCATTTGCTCCGTTGGTGGAGCTGCGTAAACCAGCGTACGCAGTTGAAACTTCACCCTTCTTGACTAGGTCATCGATGCCAGCTTATACGGCTGCCAGCGAACGACGCCGAATGATACCGAAACCATCTAGTGCCGGCACCGCGACGCCTCGAATCGAACAGCTGCGTGATAAGGTGTTGCTGTCGCCTCCTGCTAGCCGAGACAATAGGCTCATCCTGCCCGACGAAGACGATGATAATGTATCGTTCGCCCTGGGTTCCATTGAGAAGCACATCAATCAGGTCGAAGAAAGCTTCAAGCAATCATCGACGAAGCAGCCCAGCGTTGATGAGATCAAAGTTGAAATCATCAAGAAGAGCAAACGCTATGGGGAGCATGAAAATCTCCTTCAGCCTGGTATCAGTGATATGGCATCGGGCTTGGACTTTGGCTACCTCCATGGCAATCATAGTGCTGAATCGGACACTGAGACGGAGTTCCAACGCGGCTCCGAGGCACGCAATTCCACCGGTGCGTACTCGAAGGCCGCTACCACCACACAGAAGCCGAAAATCACCCGAACCGCCTCGGACACTAAGAATTCCGATGTGATTGCCATACGTGCCGCGTTGAAGCAAAAGCAAAGCATTGCTAATAAGGACGTTCAATTGGATGCTGTGGCTGTGGCAAAGAATAACACAAACACCGCAGCGACTGCCTCAATGACAGCTGCCAAGCGAAGAGAGGAAAACCTAAAGCAGTTCGAGGCGCTGCTGCAACAAAAGCCGCGAGTTGTCTCAACCGAGGCGAAGCAGACGAGACCGCGTGCTGCGGCACCGATTGTGAGGCCAACTCCAGCACCGCCGACGAATGCAACTCCTACGGCAGCACGGCATATCATAGCAAAGCCGCCACCTCCGCCGTCGGCGACCACGGCACCATCGCCGACTGCGTCGATGCGTAATAATCGATACGCTACCGAAATGCAGGTAAAGTTTCAACTAAGTTAAATTTAAGTTTCATGCATCAGAGCGTAGACCATTTTCCATTTTTTTTCCTCCATCAATCGTCGTAGTCGTCTTTTTTGTTTAATTTCTTTCTATTCCCCAACCGGCACATGACAGTTAATTAGCCGAAGAAGACGTTGTTGGCTGTTCCATTTGGGAGTGTAATGACATTTTCTTGTATTGTTTCCAGTTTTTCCATTCCCATAAATGCCGCCCATCTGAGACTGTATATCTATACTATATAGAGCGGTTTGTTTGAGTGTATGTTTGGGACCTGATTTTCTTTTATTCTTTCTTGCTCTGATAGTCATAAATGGTTGGGTTTTTTTTTTGTTACTGTCAGAGAACACAAAACATAAAAGTTCTCTATACGTTTCCGTTTGGAAAGTGCAGTGACTCAAAAAGATTGTTATAAATATTTTGGTTACCTACTTTTTCCCATCGTACATAAATCAGCGGACGCGCGCGCGGAACTATCGCTTTCTTTTTCATGACTTATGACTCTTGTGAAGCTCGTCAGGTTAACCGGAGACGAGTTCATTAACCCATTCTGCTCATAAATTTTTTGTGTATGTAGAAATGGCGAAAGATGGAGAAAGAATAACAGAATTTTCCATGTGGAACGTGTTTGGAACTTAATAATAAGTGTATGCTAAAGATGTTATTGGCGATAAGCAGTGAGATGTAGGTTCATTGTTTGAACAGTGGACAATTTTGACATTGTGGAACATATGTGGACAAATTGACTTTTGATAGTTAATGTAAAGCGTGGACTTTTTTCTTGTGTCTGTATATATTAATTGAATGTCAAATAAGTAAGGTGGTACCAAAAGTATACTCTTTCTTTAACTGCAATAACATTTCAACCAAGTGGAACCTATGTGGAACGTACCAGTACCATATTTATAGCCGTGCTTTTAGTCGAAACCAATAAACAATATTGTTTCTTAATAAACGCGTCATTTTATAGTTTCCTATCTTTCTAATGGAATAGATTCGGCTATGTCAAACGTCATTTTACCTTCCACAAAGCTTGCTGTACTTTATCTCTGCTTATCGCATCCAATCTGGCAGTAAAATGTAAACAAATAAACACTGCATTAAAAATGAATAAACACTCACTAAAATGATGCGGAAGAAATTTACTTAATGTCAATTTAATTTAACATCCTCAATAATGTTGTGTCAAAATTACACTTGAAGTTGAAATCAATACAATTTGAAACTACGTTTTCAAATTGCTGCTACTGTTTTTAATTGTTTTTTTCCAAAGTACTAAACATTCAGCGCATTTAGTAAAACAACCGACATATTAGCTGTAGACAGTGCTGCCAACTCTACCTTCCTATTCCTGTTATAAGAAACTTCAGTTTTTCTGTGATTTAAAAACAAAAAAATACACAAACCAATGAACAAATCAATTTTAGTTCTATGTATTATATATATTTAATCTAACTGCTGATAAAAACGGATTAAGTTAAGAAACACGCGAACTGTCAGACTTGCACATAATATAGATCGGATCGAACTCAACCTCTTAATGGGTATTGTAACTAAAAAGAATAACTGACGGCGAATTTCGCAAGTAAAATAAGTCTTATCTAGCCCACAAAGTCGAATAATGTTTTGACAGTTTTGCAGTCCCGAGAATAATTGGCTTAAACGACTGTAACAAAAACAATAGTGACAGTTGTAAGCATTTCCCCAACTTTTTGTTATACCACGTAGCTGCAGCAGATTTGACTTGTTGATTTATATTCCTCAATGACGTATCTGATGGCAGTCTCACTTATCTGCAACGAATTTACGCTGATAAGCCTGTCATTATTGAAAAAGTCAACATCACGTGAAAATGGTGCTATTTTCGAAACACATATTTGATTACCAAACAACCCTGTTTATATGAGGTGCCCTTCATGCATAATCGCTTACGCGATGACATTTACTTCCCTATTTTAACGAGAAGGAAAATATTGCAATATTCATTTTTTGTTTTGTCCAACTTTGCTGTGGTTTCGTTTCGCCTTTATAAGATAACGTCAAGATAAGACTCTCCAATCTCCATTCCCCCATATAAATCAGTTTGAAATTAGAGAGATCGAGCTAAAAACGAAAACACACCACAAACAGACGTCAGCGCATTTGTTAAAACAGAACAAACTAAACAATTCACACTTCTTTTCTGCATCACACCATCGGGAGTTGTTAAATAGAAGGAAAATACCCATTTAATCGCACAAACTAATAAATCTTCACACTCTTCTTGACGCGCAAAGGCACAAAGCCTCTGCATCTGTTTGAATTTTCTATTACATAATGAACCCGTTCACGAGGGAGTTAAGTCTTATCTGTACATGTGGTGTTAGCTTAAGCAGTTATCTAGTACTGTTTGATATGTCTGTCCGTAGAAAGCCCTGAGATAAACTTGACTTTCCTTTTGTGTACGATTAAGGTTGCCATTTTACAGAGACCGTGTATATAAATAAATCCCAACTAGAGTGTTAATAGAAAATGAATTATTTAGTTTTTCACATACGATATGATGGAGCTGATAATTCTCTTTGTTTGCACTAATTGTTCTCACGTCCTCTTTTGTAAAAATCATTGTAAAAATGGCAAAAATCTCAGCTAATTGCTGAATTGAAGCGAAACTGTCTTTTGAAAATGCATAATGGGTGTAGGTGTGAAGTACTATATACAGTAATTATAATTAAGATTAGTTTTATGCTCGAAATGCAACGAACGTACTTCGGTTTTCCTTGTCGAGGTGGAGCTGCTAAGTAATTGCATGCCAGTTGACAGCTTGCAGGGTGCAAGAAACTATATAGTTAAAGTTAACGAACTTTGCGTCGGGAGTCAGTAAGCATGTCGCGTTTCGCCTTTTCGTTTATCATAGTACGTATATATATGTATTGTGTGTATAATGTTCTTAGTTGAGTTGTATTTGTTTTAGCTGAGTCTGTCTTCTGGTAGTATATTTTTTGTTTGCTTCTGACAGCAATACCATTTTATAGAGTCCAGGCTGATAAGTTCAATATCTTCCATTCGCACTTTATCTGTCTCAAGTGATTTCTTATCACCACTTCCTTCAATGTTTTCTTTATCTTTACTTACTCAAGCACAAGCTGAAGTCAGTTGAACCAAAGAGGAGTTTGCCACAATTGTCGTCCTGTTTTATAGTAGTTTTATTTGACATTTTGCATTTTGACAACTTCGGGTTGAGATGAATTCCTAGGAAGTTATAAGAAAGTAAAATATTTAGTTTGGTGTCTGAAAATCATCGTATTTCAATGAATTGACACTTTGTCCCTAGACAAATACCACAAAATCTAGTTGAATATACTAATTGTCTTTCGTTAAAAGTCGGCAATTACTGTTTACTTGTCTTCTCACTTAAACGAGTTCGCTTCACAGAAGTCATAAATAGTAATTGGTACTTTCTGTTTTTAATATGTAACAGAGATTTAAGCTAAATCGGAAATGAAACAGCATTTTTAAACACGCACTTCGTTAACACCTACCAAATATTAATTCAGCACAACATTGTAAAAGTTTAGTTTACTAGTTGTTAGTTTTTCACTTCACATCGTACAAATAAATGTCTTCGTCAACAAGCTCTTAGTACGATCTGCCCGAATATTCTATTGAGTTTTGAATTAAAAGTGACAGATACCTCAAACTTCATATGTATTTTCCGCGACTACTAAATTAACATATTTTACAAGTCCAAACACTTTCCCACCAATGAAAACTCTCTTGTCGCACAATGTCAGACTTAATTTACAATACACAAAACCATAGTTGCGTTTCACCAATCCGCTTATTATGAAAATATGAATTGTAAAAACTAACTGACCCGAAACTAAAGTCTTCTGTAAATGAAATGTTAAAATGTACGCCTGCCTGTCAGCTGTCATTTACAATTTAAATTTTGCATAAAAGAAGAATAACTATAAATTTTCAGTTGCCTCCATTTGTTTTTACCCATAGAAGCTCGGTCAATCATACATACATACATATTTTGGCGCGACAGGTCTATGGGACCCAAGGCCTAGCTTCTCGCAACCATTCGCTTTGTGTGGGTTTTCAATTTTTGGGACGAATGGAAGGGATCTACAATTTTACGCCGAGTCCAAACGGCTAATTGAGAAGCTCATTCATGACAGTTTTACTCTCGGATGTTTGTCAGACGTTCGCGAGAATCGGAACCCTTAAAAAAGTTGTTGCTTTTGTTTGAGACATATAACACTTGTGGCTGGAACGAACCGAAAAACATTTTCTTCTTGTCACTCGAAAAAGTTTTAGAAACATCTAAAATTTTCTACTTTTAGAATAATTTTCACAGTTTGAAGGGCTCTGTTTTTGTTTTTGACGCGCCTGAACGCAACCTTTTGTTTTTCTTATTCAATGGGGACGTTCATGTTTCGAGTTTAGTAAGTCTGACAGCTGTCTGACTTGATGTATCTCAGTTTTGATTGGCTGTGATCGGCAACATGACGAGCTGCTTCAGTTGAAGGAGGGATAGCCGAAGAATCTAGTCAAGAAATTCGTGACTGAGTACTTACTAAGTTGACAGTTCGCATATGTAGCTGAAGTAGGAATTGTGACGTTCCCGACCAATCTAGTTTCTGCATTCAGGTTACATTCTAAGTGTCCAATCTTTCTAGTAAACATAAAATGTTTTAACATCATTTATTGATAATTTTGATCTAATTTTGGAGTACATACTTCCACACAAAGTAGTCAAGAGACCTACTGTCAAATCGACGAGAAATACCTAATGTTCAGTGGAGAACGTTTTTGCGTCAGAAAATGTTTTTTACGCACTTAAATTCTAGTGCCTAAAAAATGTTCCGTTGCTGATTTTTCTCCCGTTTGTAGTGTTTGTCTTTCCTTATTTTCTTTCGATTCGGTTTTGTTCCTAGCGATCTAAAAAGGGACCACACAAACTCTTGCGATGGGAACGCCACCATTTTATAGCATTGTGGTTTTGCCTTCATGTTGCTGCCGCCCACAATCGCTCTCTAAACGATGTGTGGCATAGGCATCACTGTTTGAAACGTCAAAAGTGTCAGCGTCACAGTCGGAATATACACACAACTAATTGCCACTGTGAAATACTTTCTTTTTATTCATTTTGGAATTTATTTTTTACGTTCACTGTTCAGTAAACAAAAAGTGTAAGTAAAATGAGTTTCTCTTTAATAACCTCTTTTATGCCAAATGCAAATATACTAGATAAAAGATAACCATTGAAGAATTGAGCAAACCAAACCGATGATTTTTTTCCTAGAATTCTTTACATATATGTACATATTTCTAATTTTTAAGTTTCACTGAAAATGATCTTCCCAACTAACATAAATATTTTCTTTTTGTTTTACAGGGGTCGCCCAATATGCAAATACGTGGTGGTGTGCCAATGCGTTGGCGTGCAACCGAGGAGCATATCGGAAAATACAAGCTGATTAAGACGATCGGAAAGGGTAATTTTGCCAAAGTGAAATTAGCTAAACATTTGCCAACCGGTAAAGAAGTGGCCATTAAAATCATAGACAAAACTCAGTTGAATCCTGGGTCGCTTCAGAAATTGTTTAGAGAGGTGAGTTTTATTACAATTTGATAATAAATTTGTTAAAAAATACATGTGAAATGAGCATAGCATCGGTCTGGGTCGTCATGTACTCTAAAACGGACACTGAATTCATGTCGCACTTGTTCCTAGATAAAACTGTGTCACATTGAAAAGCTACTAAAAAAGCATTTCCTTTTCGAGTTTTCTCATTTCCCTTGCATAAGTGTCTCCATTTGTGCGTCTCAATTGACCAAGATCCTAAATTCTTGTCCTACTATCTCGCAAACTAAAATAGACTGTCGAAGTTAGTTTAACTTGTTTGTACTATGCAGCACTGTCTAAAATTATTAATCGCAAGCAACACCATAAACCGTAATAAATGGTTAAACAATTTTGTAGACTTTGCTTTTTGAAGACCATGACCTAGTACCAATTTAGATTCCTCCATCGTAAACGAGCATCAATTTATTGATTCAACTGTCCCGTCTATTTTTTTACAAGAGTCACGGGTGTAGGACACTTAAGTAAGCTTGAACTCCAAATTAAAGACTGACTACGCAGCTTTGACATCATGGTTGGTCCTGCTGTTAGCAGAATGGCAGCAGCAGAAAAACTCTGCACCGCTTCTTCAATTTCTCCATTGTGAGTATGACACCGAGACACTTCAACTTCTCTGCCATTTTCTATGGGAATCAACTAAGTTGCAGAGTTCATAAGACAGGCGTTTCACAGGAGACCATCACTTCATATTTGGTCACATTTACATCCCAGTTTCAACGCTATCAAGTGCACCCTAGAATGACCAAACCGACAGCTAAGAGCAATTATTTCTCCTTAGGTCTCCCAATTCTAAACGTCTTTCCCCAAGGCTGCGCTGTAAGATCGAACTCATATAAGCACCCTCGACGAAGGCCAACGCTCGCGGCGAAAGGTATTGAACCCAACTTGTACAATTTGTAAATAAATTAAATACCTCCAACAGAACCGTCAATTCCATCTTTTCTTTTCAAACTGCCTTCCTCACTTTACTTTACCTAACAGCAATGACTTGTTTGGGTATTGATACCACCCTTTGGTCATTGATCCATATGGTATCACAAAAACCCCAACCTATTGTCTCTATTTCGAAGACAATCACCACCCTACCAGCTTGAGAAAGCATCAACTCTGCCTACAAGCATTTCAGTCGGAGTAGTGGCTTTTCAAACTACCCTACTAATTTACTATCAGGAGCTGTCGTTATTACGACCTTTGGTAGTCAAAATTCGCCATATTGGCACCTATTTCCTGCCACTTAATACGATCATAGGCAGGAGCGCAACGCCATTGCTATCTCTAGAATTGTAGCAGAGAGTTGCGCCTTCCGACCAACTGCAAATAATTATTACGCTTGCGCACTTTATTAAAAGCTTTTATAGGTGGTCGAGTGTGCACTCCTGCTCCTCAGAGGTGCAAAGGCATTCTACTCGCACGCACATTTTCCCAACAACTAGTACATTTGATATAGTCGACCTCGACCACCACCAGAGCTGCTTATGGCGGAATGATAAAATCTTCACAATGCACTTCCTTCTCGGCTTAAAACAGTTTGAACTTAAGTCGACGGATTACTTAACTTGTTACCATTGCAAACCTTTCATTCCAAATGTAACAACTCACTAAATATGTTGACTTTTATTTCTATTTTCAGGTTAGAATCATGAAAATGCTGGATCATCCGAACATTGTTAAACTATTCCAAGTTATTGAAACCGAAAAGACATTATATCTCGTGATGGAGTATGCATCCGGCGGCGAAGTATTCGATTACCTCGTACTGCACGGTCGCATGAAGGAGAAAGAGGCACGCGTTAAATTTAGACAAATTGTATCGGCTGTACAATACTGCCATCAGAAGAGAATTATCCACAGGTACATAGCAAGGCATAATGATTTTTACAGTTTAATGAATATCTTTCGTATATCTTCCAACAGAGACTTAAAAGCAGAAAATCTTCTTTTGGATAGCGAATTGAACATCAAAATAGCCGATTTCGGTTTTTCAAATGAATTCACACCGGGTTCAAAGTTGGACACATTCTGTGGTAGTCCACCATATGCTGCCCCCGAACTGTTTCAGGGAAAGAAGTACGATGGTCCAGAGGTCGATGTCTGGTCATTGGGTGTGATATTGTACACTTTGGTTAGTGGTTCATTGCCATTTGATGGTTCAACACTTAGAGAATTACGAGAGAGGGTTCTCAGAGGCAAATATAGGTTTGTTTTACAAAACGCTCCACGTATTGCAATATTTATCGGTTATTTCTCTTTGCAGAATTCCCTTCTACATGTCAACTGACTGTGAAAATCTCCTACGTAAATTCCTTGTATTAAATCCAGCTAAACGTGCTAGTCTAGAGACTATCATGAGTGATAAATGGATGAATATGGGTTTTGAGGATGAGGAACTGAAGCCATATATTGAACCAAAACAAGATCTAGCCGATCCGAAGAGGATAGGTAAGACGACGGTTACTATACACAAAACATATTACCACTACGAGATTTGATTGAATAGAGAAAAAAAAAAAGAAATACGTTCAATTTAAATTTTTCGTCTGAAATGTTAATTTGTTTTTCATTTTCGAAATGAAACTTAGTTCTTTGCTGTTGATGTTGTTACGTTACGTATATACATATTTTGAGTTTTTTTTTCTTTCTTTTTACTTCTATTTCGAAATTCGTTTGTCCTTAGAAGATCGTTTTTGTCTCTATTTTCCTTCAAACTAGATACAACTCGTGTTAAAATGCTTTACAAATTTATTTAATGCGTACTTCTATTCATTTTGATTATTGTGTCTATGCTGCATTTATTATGTTACAAATTGTTTTTGTTTGTCTTACGATGTATAATTATTACAAAGCTCTTATTTAGTTCTTTTTTTTTTGTGATTTCGTTAAAGAGTTTGCAACTTTTATTGTTGCAGGGAATGTGGAATGGCTTTAACATTTTTTGTTTTATCAAGTAGATTATGTTTAAATTTAGTAGATGGTGTTAAGAGTTTATATATAGGAATTTCATACACCTCATGGTTTCGTTGTCCGACTTGTTTTGGTTTACCCAGGTGAATAGATTTGAAGCGAAGTCGTTTTAGTTTGTTGCGTCGGATTTAGTTCGTGTTTGAGGTGCGTCTTTGTCTAACAAAAATGTAACACGTAGTTCTTAAAGCATTCCTTTAACTAGAGGCAATAAATTGCATCCGAATTATTATTAACAGCGGTGCAAACAAATACATCACATTGCTTAAGCAAATGCCACCATTTTGTTGGGCAACCAACTTTGCAGTTGTTCTGGGGCATTACGCTCGCAGCTGAATACATATGCTACATGTGGTCACGTATAGTGGCGAAACGCAACTTCCGCTAAGTCTTCTGATGTCCACCTCCTTTGAGGTTTGCGTTCGAACAATGTTTTATCTCGAAGTTGAAGGTCCATTCTCGGATTTAATTGCCATTGACCTGCCCGATGCGATTAATCATAGTTTGTCATAATCACGCTATTACCAACCTAATGGTGTGCAAAGACATGCTTGCATTTACTTTTTAGATGGAACTGTAGTCTGTTAATGGCTCTCCAGTGCTGTTTTTTTTCACATTCACAAAAAGCCGAATTGAGTCATCTTTGAACCAACAATCGATTCAGTTTTTGTTTGGAGTATAAAACCGACTTAATTCCGTGAAAGGATGCTCGTTCCCTAAAAATACAGCTGTCATTTGATGATTGTTTAAGAAAACCACCGATAGCAGTTTGAGAACAAATTCAGTATTTTTGATTGGTATAGTCCATGCCTTGAATTCTCATGGTTAACCCTTGCAACTATTCCTCTGGGAGTACATTCAGCAGTTAGCTTTGCTTTCAGTGGAAAATAGAAAAAGATTCCCAATAGACTCCAATTTAAATACGAATATAAACCTATTCCAGATCTGAAGTGCTCGTCCGATTTGGTTTGGTGCTACCCCATTTCAAAAGATTGTAGACTATATATCAGCATTCAGAAGCCCAATAACCGTTGTCAGCATTATAAATCACACGCTAACTTAAAAGTCTGTCTACTTCTCTTTCGTCCTGTGGCTAAGCTTTGTTAAAAATGAAGAACCCCTTCTTGCGTGCATATCCCCAAAACGATCTTCTCTTCAAGTTAACCTTCAGCGAGTGCTTGATTCCAAATGTGGATGACAATTTCGTGGCCCTAACCACAGCATCCGAGGTCCATCCACCAACTTGGTGATTTAAAGCCAAGATTGTGACTTCTTTTGTAAAATTCTGTGACAATTTTATATTCCGCGCGCCTAACCCGAGTTACTTATTGTTCGACCGTTTAAATACTTGAGCTATTAGTCGCAATCTTTAGCGGAACAGCTAATTTGATTTAGTTGAGAATACTCTTGCAGTTTTTCTGTAAATCCAATACTCTTTCTTCATTTACGTCAATAATTCATATTTCTATCTAAAACTTTTTCTGTCACAAATTATCTGGCTGACGAATCGATTGTTTATGCAGAAAACCTGCGAGCACTATGAGTGACGGAAAGAGTTAACTGTGAAATAGATTTTAATTGCAGTTGTATCGTGAAATAAGTAATAAGTTAAATTGAAGTCTGGGAACACGTTTCATTAGCACCATATTTGTATTTACTTGTGCCGTGTTTTGATGACCACAAACTGACTAAATTTTCGTTTCAATAACTGGTTTTCGAATATTACATGGCCCACAATATGAGACTGACTCTTACCAGTTTTGCTGCCTAAGGTCATGTTGTCAATTGCCTTAAATAAATTAATTGAAATGCTCCTGAACACGAGTTACTTTCAGTGTTTTTTTTTTTTTCTAAATATTTACTCGAGATTTAACACGAACGATTTGTTTGCTCATGTAGTGCAAAACGGTTAACACTGTTTCATTCGAATCGACGTTGTTTAGAGACGACCACCAGCTTGCAGGACGTAGTTACCTTCCGATAAAGACCTGTGACTTAATACATTCGCGCAGTAAATAATCCAAGGGCGTAACATCGCATGTTTCTATCAGCTGTTTGAATGCATTTCGTGAGATTTGTTTATCGCTGAACTATTGCGTTGGTTACTGCATGTTTTGGCCGGCAGTATGGCCAACCCATTCAAACCACATGTCTTGTAGTTGAAAGTCACGCAAATTTAAGAACAAATAATCGCTGACCATCGTTTTGTTAAATAGTTTCAGGCTATGTCTAGTTAGGCTGAGACTGTACAAAGAGCAATATGGGAATTGTCGTGGATAAAAGGTTGTTTTATGAACTTCTCGTGTTTTTCACCATTGAGCAGCATTATCTGGGTGTGCATGTTAGTATGCCAGAAGTTTATAAGTCTGCTACTCCTAGGCTCAAATCCCATGTTGTTTTTGCTATCAAAGAATGGGTTCTAAACTGCTTTTTGTGGGAATAAACACAACCGATTTCGGCCCATTGTTCATGTTTACTTTATAGCTCTCGATTCTGGATGAAATTCACTAAAGTTTCTGGAATTCTTAACGATTTTAGGCTATCGCACACTGTGTGAAGAACTACTTATGATCACACAATATAGTGCTTGCTACGGACGGACCCAAAGTGATTGACGTTCCTTTTTCTGTCCGTAACCAAAGTACACAAGCCGCGTCGAGAAGTTTAATTTGTTCTTGCTGGACGATAAAAGACCGCCCGGCGTATAGTTAATGGTGTAAAAGTAGGGTTAAACAACAACCTATCACTATAAGTGACGAGCAAAGTGTTTTTTGTTTGCATTCACCCTGCAGCGAAATATCATCGCTGTCATTAGCGTGTACATGTAAATACCAACAGGGTCTCAATAATATTCCATAAACATGCTGGGCGTTTGCTACATTTCGTCTCTATTTTCCACTTTTCTTAAACATTTATAATGACTGTCGCGCAGCTTAAACCAGTCTAATTCTAAACTCAAGCGCCACTGCTATTCTTACCCAGTCCTAATGTCATTTCGGAGTACAACTTTCCAATAAAAGGTGTACACAAATTCTTAGCCACATGCTGTAGTATATAATTAGTTTAACAATTTGTATATTATTTTTCTTCTTATAATCCATGATTTATGGTATGATGTTGTGTGTACCTGGATATTGCAATCCACTGTCTAAGGAGTGAACAAATCACTCATTTAAATAAACCATTTGAACATGTGTATACAAGTAGTAGTTGCATCCGTAAATAAAATCTGTATATCTTCTATTGTTTTGTTTATGCAAAGTTATTTAAAATATTTTACAAACAAAAAAAAAACCGACCAAAAACAGAAATATTAATTGAATGTAATTACGTTTATTCTTTACTCTTTATATGTATGTTGTCGAAAAATGATCATCTCTTTGTCTGTCATCCACACACATCCACCAAAACAAAAAAGCAGTTTATTCAAACTGTGATCATAGTGACCGTCCAAAGATTTGGAGTAAGTGCGGTAAACCTTTTCCTATACAAAAAAAAAAGCAATTGTGTTTTTTTTTTATATTATTTGTTTTTGTTTTATCTTCTTTTAAGTAAAAATTATTTATTCAAAAAATGATACGTATATTTTGTGAACTGAATGAGAGCTTTGCTGATAATTTTTTCATTTGTTTATACACTAAGTTAATATATTTATGTAATTCTGAAAATATACCGTCACGGAGAAATGGTTAGAGGTTAGAAATAATTAGGGAGGACATGTGCAGGATTGACCAATTGTAGTTAGAAATAGAGGAACACATTTTTAGTTGTTAGTACTTGTGAAAAGGGAAATCCCGGGATACTTCTCTTACAAAAATCACTGCTGCTTTTTACCTACCTAATTCTTAAAAATGAACCAAACTCCTTTTATAATTTTCAGTCATCGGTAAGACATCTGAAAAACTAGGCGAGTGTTGCAAAAGTGAGGATAGAATTTTATAGGGAACAGTTTAAAACGCGTATTGTGTCATAATGCGATCACAAATCCAAGGTGGGCCAAAGTAAGTCATCCGATGTTGTTTGGCTCTCATATTTTTTCTAAATGAAAAACTTCGATTCTGTTTTTTTGATTATGTTTATTTGAACCTTTTATTGGTCAAGTCGAGAAGATGATATCGGCCAAATGCGCGCCGACACAGTTGATTGCCATACGGGTTCGTTTTATGGCATTTTTCATCACTTCGGCGAGAACTTCGGGCGACAGATTCGAATGTTGTCGTTGAGGGCTTTTAGGGTTTGTTCACGTAAACACGGGACCCCACAAAAAAAGTCTGGAACGGTTAAATCGGGCGATCTTGCGGGCCAGTGCAAATCGCCAAAACGAGAGATGAGGCGACCCGGGAACGCCGCCTTCAGAATATCGGTTGTGGCTCGCACAGTGTGTGCCGCTGCTCAATCCTGTTGGAACCACATGTCCTCCAGCCCCAATTCGTCCAATTGCGGCAAAAAAAACTCGGTTAACATGGCCCTATAGCGTCTGGTCGATGTTTCCGGCGACAGCTCGACATCCTCCTTAACAGCGCCGATATTCTCGGCACAACGGGCGCTCCGGGCCGGCCACTCTTGGCAACGTCTCATGTGGTCCCATACTCTTCAAGGTTGGTGGCCAAACGGCGCAGTGGCGCGGAATTCGCGCTGCGCCGACACTACAGACGCATTTTTCCGCGTTCTTCCGGGTGATCTCTTTTGGCCCACCTTGTATATGGAACTGAAAGTACGAGTACTTCTGATCTACTATTGTGGAATGTGGCGTTTGTCGCAGGCGGTAAAAAGCTGAAGAATAGCAATCCTCGCCGATACCCTGAAGAAGGCAAAAACCTTATGTAACATCCATTTACCCATGCATTGCTTCTAAGCTAATACGGCCAACGTTACGTCAGAAAAGGTCAAACGACCTAAAAGAGGTACCACTCGTCTATGCTAAACAACATCATAGCCGAACACAGTGCTATAGGAGCCACCGGGATTAGCCAGAAGCGGAGATACATAGTTGTCCACTTGTCGTGCAGTGCTGGCGAGCATTTACAGCTCTCTACAAAAAATTGAATTGTTTCTAGAAGCACCGACCTGTGCAATACAATGAAACAATCTGTAACCAAGTGAGGGCCACTTTAAACCTTTGAGGGAAGTTAAAAATAACTAGGCTCATGTTGTCTCCCATAACTTTAGATATACTTACTTCCTTACTTACTTAAGGTGGCTCTACAGTCCGGGGTGATTCTGGGCCTCAACCAACAAGCGTCTCCAGCCAGCGCGATCTTTATTTAGCTGTCTCCAGTTTCGCACGCTAAGTTGGTGAAGGTCCCCTTCCACTTGCGTGCGCCACCTGAGTCGCGGTCTTCCTTTACTGCGCCGTCCCTCGGGTGTGGATTCAAAGATCTTCCGGGCCGGAGCATTCGTGTCCATTCGCTCTACATGACCCAGCCATCTCAGTCGTTGGACCTTCACTCTTCTGACTAGGTCGATGTCGCTGTACAGCCCGTACAGTTTGTTTTTGTACCTCCTTCTCCATTCATCGTTAATGCAGACGGGGCCAAAAATAACTCGAAGAATTTTTCTCTCGAAACAACCGAGAGTTACCTCATCCGCTTTTGATAGAGTCCATGCCTCTGCGCCATGTAGCAGGACTGGGATGATTAGGGTCTTATAAAGGGTCACTTTAGTTGTTCGAGAGAGTGCTTTGTTACTCAATTGCCTTCTTAACCCAAAGAAACAGTGATTGGCAAAAGTTTAATCTCAGCGCTGGTGTCATTGTCTGAGTTCATAGCGGAGCCCAGGTAGACAAAGTCCTTAACCACCTCAAAGTTATATCTGTCTATTGTGACGTTCTGACGTTCTGTCCGAGCCGTAACTTTAAATATACAAGTTGGTAAACAGCAGGGTTTGTTTTTGAGAATTCCATTGAGCTCGCCTCGATTTTTAGTACAAATGTTCATACGTGATTGGTACACTTACGCGAAACGCTAAATCTCGAAAGAGATACTCCTTTGCACAATCTCCCCACAAACACGAAATAATGACTTTGTGGTCAGCAGAAAGCCTGAACAAGACAGCGAGTTTATCGCGTATAGAGACTTCGGTCTGATTTATTAAAAATGATCACATTAGTCTCAACGATTTACCGATTTTATCATATCTGTGGCAAATGTGTTGCCGTTAAACTCTTTGGGTATTGGATTGGACTTTAAAAAACTAATTGTTTCGGCGATGTTTGTATCAAAGATGCCTCACTTCTTGACAGGCATTAAATTCTAGCATAAATTAACTAGCCTTCGCTAGTTCCGCGGTTTACTAGTTTACTGAGCAAGCCTAGCTTGAAACAAATCAAAGAAAGGTCTCTAAAAAGCTTTTGCTTTGGACCTTTTCCCTACGTTAAAGGTATAAAGGTCGGGAAAATACTTCTCTTTTAGCCACAGTGTAAAATATAAGTATATTCCGGTGGTTCTCTGTTTCAGAACCTTCAGAAAATAAATTCAAATCAATTTAGCGTGCAGTTAAAGCGACACGAAAAACCAAGCCGTAAAAATTTTCTTTTGCTTTTTTTAACCACTTAAACTTAATGGTTGAACTCAATCTTGGCCTAAAATGTTGCTTAGGAATTGTAAAGTTAGTTCATCTCAAAAAAGTAAGTAAATTATCTTCAAATTTTCTAGAAAAAGAATTCATTTATTTTTCTGAACGAACAAAATTTTACGTACAGAAAAATTTATGAATGTTATTTTTTCGAAAATGTAAAGATGATTTCCTTTATTTTTTGATAAACTAACTTTATAATAATTCATAAGCAACATTTTAAGACCAAGATTGAGTTTAAGAATTAACTTTAAGTGGTCTAAAAAAGCAAAGGAATTTTCTTTTCGGTTTTCGGTTGCATTTTACGTATCGCTATAAACGGCCCCTTACTTAGGAGGAGGACTGTCTACCAATGGTACGAAATGGCTGCAAAATATTTTGCTCGTTGCTTAGGCAGTTGCTGATCGCTGATTCGTCAAGGACAATCGTTCTTTTGTAGGCTATGTTTCTTCAAAATTAAAAGAAATTCACATTATCACGTAGATCGTTATGAGTAAGCCATATGGCGGGGGTCTTCCTTTACGAATTAGGTACCTCACACAGTTTCCAACTTTATGTAGTCTTTCCACTCTTCATGCCACCTCTCGCATCTGACAAACAACCAATTGAAACCAATTCATCTCCCGTGCACTTGTCCTTCTTTTCGATATACGCATCTCCGCCATTTCCGTAGCAGTATATACAGCTTATTTATATTTTATTTTATTTTTACCTATATACCTGTGATATTACGGACGCGAATAAATAAAAGTGTATCTTCATTATTGTGAATGCTCCATTAAGTATTTTATTTTTTTATTTTGGCTGAAGCTCGAATTTTTTCCAAGAGAAACTCATTTTATAAATACAAAACAAAATTAAAGCTCATGTAGTGTAAATGTTTTTTTTGTATAACAAAAAATAAAAAAAAAATTAAAATACATAAAACTTATTATGTAATGTTTCAAAATACAATACATGTATGTTTTACTGTATAAATATTGTTGTTTATTTGTGCATATTATGTATGTTTATATCAATAAAATGTAAAAGTTATTTATTTCTGTAAACACAAAAAAAAAAATACATATCTTCCTTTGTTTTCTCTAACCAATATAATTTTTTTCTTCTTTCTTTTTTTCGTAAATTTCAACTTTTGTGCCCTTTGGTAACTCAATTCAAACAAAAAAATAAATAAATAAAATATTTAAAACTTAACGAACACCACCAAACTCTTTGGGTTCACGCAATTTGTAGAAGCTCTTGTCGCAATGGGTTACAATAGGCAAGAAATTGAAGCTTCGTTGTCACAAGTACGCTACGATGATGTTTTCGCCACATATTTGCTTCTAGGAAGAAAAAGCACTGATGTAAGTCAACAAATAAAACATTTTGTCTTTGATTTTTCTTTTATTTATATGATTTTCTTATATACAAAACTAATAAAAAAAAACAGAAATCGATTGAAATGCTTTTTGTTTGATTATGTGTACAAACATGTTGTTTTCTTTAATGTGCAACTTTGAACCTAAACCAACTTAATTAATGTTTGCTTAACACAACAATTCGCACTAGAAACACAAACACACATAAACACAAACAAGAAACTGCTTGATAAAAGAATATAAATAAAAGAAAAATCAAAAAAATTCTGCAAACACAAATCTAATCTGGGTATTAATTTCTCATTCACAGCCCGAAAGCGACGGGTCCCGATCCGGGTCGTCCCTGTCACTTCGTAATATTGCTGGAAACGATGGAGCTGCTGTTGGTAATTCGTCCATACAGAGTCCAACACATCGCGGCGTTCATAGAAGTATTTCAGCTTCCAGTACGAAGCCAAGTCGGCGCGCCTCATCTGGCGCTGAAACATTACGTAAGTGTATACGTCATCAGTGGCGCCTTTACAGTGGTTTCGTCTACTATTTTTGTGCATATTTATTCGCCGCTGAAGCTGAAGCTATAAAGAAGGGTTTTGTTGTTTTGATTTTGGTAAAAGATTGCTGAATATATATATGACTTAGGTTTGCTAAAAATGGTTTTCTTATAATTCACGACATCATGTAGTTGGAAATATTTATTCTATTCATTCGGAGGCTTTTTTTTTCATTTCAAAAACAGAAACATGTTTTTTTTTATTGCTTTACATATACATACATATATATCGAATCTATGTTGTTTTCAATGAAATTATTATTTGCATGCTTTTAATTCGATTTTCCTTTCAACCGGATTTCCTTCCAAAAAGTACTAATTTTGTTTTATATATTATTTTGCGGTCATATTTTTTTCCAATTTTGGTTGTAGATAGTTGTAATATATAGTTGGAAGGGTAATCTATATATATCAATGTTAGTTGCGAAAGAAAATGAGATCAATTGACTTATAGTCGCTCTTACTATCATTACTTAAAAGATAGGGCGATTATTTGACCATAAAAAAAGCATCAAAATTCCCTACAAGGGAAGATGCAAAAGTAACGCATGAGCGCCGGCCGTTTTGAAACCACAAACAAGCAGAACCAGAAGATGAAAGGGGGAGAAGGATGTTACAGGAGCTTAAAACCAGCCTGTGGAGTTGATAATTTTAATGATTCTATTGAATTGGATACCATGGATGGCCGATAGGTCAACATAGAAAGGATTTCCTAGTGCACTATGTCTGGTTTTGGCTAGGGCCGGAGATTCACAAAGAAGGTGGGAAACTGTTTCACTCTTGTTTGTGTCAGCGCAACTACGGCAGTGGGAGTTGTAGGGGATGCCAAGCCTGGCTGCTTGAGTACCTAGAGGCCAATGGCAAATAAAAAGCGTCCACTATCAACTTTCACTCCTAGTTTTGTTGGCGAAAGCCGGCTAACAAGTACCATGGCTCGAGTTTGATTAACCACCTTTTGAAAGGTTCATATGGTCAATATTGGGTAAATGTCATATTTTTTGACTGTGCAGAAGAGTTATTTTAAATAGTTGCAAAACAACCAAAAATCATAAAACTTTTTAAAGTTAGTGTGCTGGATCCCCAGTGAAACACATATTACATCTTAATGCTTTTTTTGCCACTGCGGCACCCACTCGCGAACGTCTGGCAAATATTCGAAGTGTGACTGTCATTTAGAGTCGGTATCAAATTTTCGATCTCGTCCCAGTTATTGTACTGCGATCTTTTGAACTATTATACACCCTGCTAACGCCTCAGAGAGATGTATTTCCTCATAAGAGTTCTACTCACATTCTAATTCCTTTCGGAATCGTTTTAGAGGTTCTTGTACTCTTTTTTTTTTTCCTTGTGGAAGAAATCCATCTGATAGCACTCTATCTAGTCACGCAAAACAAATGTCTGTAAGAAGCTGTGTATTTGGTCCCTTACGGACGTGTTGCACCAACTATTCTTTTTCGACGATTTGCTTGTTTAGTTTCAAAAACATGTCTACTCAAGTCAATCGATTGATAAATGTCAAAGTTATTCAGTGTCAACAAACCGACGTAAAAGATGGCACACCCGCTATTCGTCTACGTACAATTTTCATGTTAATATTAAATATGACTTCACTGGCCAAAGATCAAACTCGCCATTGATGTGCCTCAGAATAATAATCATTTTTGGATCTGATCTACGCCCTTGTACGGCTCGAGTTTACTTTTGTGCAGTACTGCAACATTAACCTGTAAGTTTCTTTGACTTGTGCGAAAAATATAACAATGCGAATTCGGGTGTTGCTTTTAGACAGAAGCCACAGAATTCGAGTTCGTTGTGTCTATGCACTATGTAGGTACATCATCCTCTGTCCGATTAAGAAATGTGTGAAGCCTGTGAGTGAAACTCCGAACATGGATAGCTCTAATAGATTTTCTGCACTAAAAAGAAGCCTCTTTTTGTTCACCCTAATTACCCTGCAAACATTGAAATATAGATTACACCTACTACCTACGGGAAAATACTTTGATACTCTTTTCATTTCATTAAAAACCACATACGCATTTTTAATTATAAGATATTTTTATTTCTACGCAACATTTTAAGCATGGTAAATGCATAATAATTCTCTCAATACTCATAACGATATTATACACATTTACAAACAAATCACATATTTAGTGTTACTCTCATTAAAAGCGAACCTGCACAATCTTCGCTTCATTCATTCGACTATACCAAATCAGTGAAACACAATTAGATTATTTTTAAATGAAAACAAAATTCAAAATTTTCCCATACTAACAAGAAATTTATCCCCCTCTCATGCGTAGCAACCATAATTCATCGTTTTTTAATATTTAGAAATATTCCATCGTTTTATAACAGGTGTTGGTCCAACAAACGCAGCGGCAACAACAACTCCGTCAGGCAATAATCACAGTGGAACTGGCACTGGTACAACAGCAGATCGATCCTCAATGTAAGTATAAATTGAACAATTTTTTGATAAGATAATTGGTTTTTCAAAGGGTACAACAGATTGTACACTCAGACACTTTAGGGACACTTGACAGCTTCGACTACCTTCACAAAAACGCACAATGCACCATTCTTAAAACAAATAGACATGTCCCAAGATTGCAGTGAAACAATACCGTCGATAAAAAGTCGTATGCTAAAGAACTGGGGTTGAATTACCGCATCCGTGATCGAGTACAACGTGACTGGATTTGTTAATATTTTGCATGTAAAATCAACAAAATTCAGAGACGTATTGCCCGCTCACGGGTGCTGTAATTCGACCCCAGATTGAGACAGCAACACTTCCCTGACAGTTTCCTTAATATTTTCATAACTAATGGCTCTTAGAGGCGTGGGGCATAATACTACTGAGTTTGGACATCAATGCTATTCAAATTTGTAGGTAAAGGGTGTTTTTTTTTTTGAGGTATAGAACTTCTAATTGAAATAAAACACAAGAAAATCGTTTTAATGTCCATCAATTTGGCTTTATTGGAAGGATAATTTTATGCCATTAATGTTTAAATAGGATTTCGGGCATGTGACCGCCGCGGCTGGTTCGAATAAAGCCAAATCTAGAGGTCCAATTTTCAACCACATTTGGGGCTGTATGTCGGCAATAACGCCACGAATGTTAGCTTCCAAGTCCCCTAACGTTTCTGGTTTGTTGCCATAGGCGAGCGACTTCACATATCCCCAAAGAAATTAATCCAATGGTGTCAAATCACAAGATCTTGGTGGCCAATTGACAGGTCCATTTCGCGAAATTATGCGGTCATCGAATGTTTCCTTTAATAAATCGATTCTGACGTGCGCTGTGTGGCATGTAGCGCCGTCTTATTGGAACCACATCTCATCCACATTCATGCCATCCAATTCGGGAACAAAACAGTCGGTTATCATGGCTTTATACCGGTCTTCATAACTCTCCAGCATCATTTCGGAAGAAGTATGGCCCAATGACTCTACCAGCCTATAGAGCACACCAAACAGTCAGGTTTTGTGGATGAAATGGCGTCTCAAGGGGCTCATGTGGATTCTCTTCACTCCAAATGCGGCAATTTTGCTTATTGACGTAGCCATTCAACCAAAAATGAGCCTCATCACTGAACAAAATGTTGCGATATAAACTTGCTCAGTTTGCTGCGTTAATATGTTTCTTGCATAATTTCTATAAAAAGAACAGAATTTTAAACAGCGTTAGACTGCCACTCACGGTTCAATGGACTCTCGAGTCGTTCAATATGTACCTCTTTTACTATGACAGGCAGATCAAAGAGTGAAAAGTAAATCAAAGCTAAATAAAAAACACGGGAACACGATTTCTTCATGGCTTTCTTGAATTTTATGCTTTTATCACCTCCAGATGCTTGTAGATAGGCGTTACTTCTGTGCTTAAATGATGTTGATGGTTCCTCTGGCAATTTGTGCTCATGAAGCCGTTTCCAAAGTTTGCTTATCCTGTAGCCAATGGAGCGTTGGACAAGTAACGTCCTAGGCGTTGTGAAGTGTACTAAAAAATGATTTGCATTCCTTGACTGTCATGTGTCGCATTTTAGGGAATAATTTCCTCAAAACTTCTGATATATAGTAGCTTGATATGTCAGCGATTAGCATAGTTACTTTCATTTCTGACCTAAGACAGCTTAGAAGACGATGCATTCAATGAAAAGTGTGCACCAGTGACTAAAGACTCGCCAGCTCCCGCAAATACTTCCATTCTTATCCCATCAGCATGGATTTGGATTTTTTATTGTTCATAGAGAAATAGAGCAGTTTTCACAGAATTTTTGAGGTATGTCGTATGTGTGTAAAGTTCTTAGCGGCCTAACATCTTTTGCGGTGTAGTGCATACGTACAGCTGAAAGAATAAACATGACTTTGATGTTTATCCCGTATCTTGTACGGTGGGGTTCAACGATTTAACTGCCCAGGTAATTGTGTGCTCTTTATGATGTTCTTAACTGCTCTACTCGACTCTGTGTCAAGTGATTTCACTGGACTTCGCAAAGTGAGTGTCTGTGTAATTTGTTTGTCTTGAATCTGTTCAAGTGATGCTGACAACATTCAGAGATGTCCTTATTTCGATTTGATTTTGACAAAATGCTTTATTTCACTTTTTGACAATGGTCTGTATTATTAATAAAATTTCCCTTTTTTATTTCCAGAAGTAGTAATTTCAAACGACAAAATACCATTGATTCAGCAACAATAAAAGAAAACACTGCTCGGTTAGCAGCACAAAATCAAAGACCCGCATCAGCAACCCAAAAACCAGTGTCAGCCGGAGATAGTTGTAAGTATTTGGTTTACCCAACACCCATGCCATTGCATAAACTATAACAAAATGTTTTGTTTTTTTCCTCTACAGCAGTTACCAGTCCGGCGAAGCCTCGTTCATCATCAAAATATGATCCAACAAATGGAAATCGAACAGTCGGTCCCAGTGGCATGATACCACGACGATCAACGACTCTATACGAAAAGACTTCATCGACGGAGAAGACCAATGTTCTACCAACAGAATCAAAGTACGTTTCTTGTTTAAATTGTGCCCGAATCAAATTCCGTTTGTTTCATAAGTTAGATATCTATTTCTCTTCCCCTTGCTGTGTTTTTTTATTTACATTTTTGTCTTCCCTTATGAACTTGTGATTTTTTTTCTCCAACTCCTGTTTGAGTGGAAATGTTTAATATATCATTTTCGCACCCAGCCGCTTCTTATTGATGTTTCCCAAATAGTTTACAAGAACCGTGCTAGTATTATTTTTATTTAAACATTTGTTGTAAAGGTGTATTATTGTTTTTTAATACGATACAAACACTTTTACAATTTCTCATTCACAATATAAAAAAGATAAAAGGCAAAACAAAATTTATCCTTACCTACGAAAAAACAAAAATGAATTTTAAACGTTAAAACTGTCGTCCAAGAACAAAATCTATTCTCTCTTCTGTAGCTATTTTGAGTTGTCTAATTGTTTTTGTTCGTTTAAAATTGAAACTGCAATCACTAAACTGTTATAAAAAGATTCATTGGCGTTCTAATTTATTTATATCTGTTTCTTTTTTCTCTCTTTGTTTGTATATATTGAAAAAAAAAACAAATTGCAATCGAAACGCACGTTTTGGCACTTTATAATTACAATCAATTTATCTTTATAAACATTTTAAAATCAAAAAAAAAAAACAAAAACATAATAATAAATATCAGTTTTGTGACCACCGTTTCTGAATTATCAAGGAGTGGATCGGCCGCTCCGAGTGGTAAGGGCCATGTTAAGAGCGCCTCCGTTTCTAGTCCCGGCCCATCAGTAGCTGACAGTAGTGGCGCTTCAAATGACCCACTTGGATCGAGGTATAAATTTTGTTAATCAACAACACAATCTCTCACATTTTAATGTTTACAACCATATTCCGTTCGATTTGAGTTATTGTTTCTTTCTGTTTCTGTTAGTTGTGCGTTTTGATGACTGTTTGACAATTGCTCTTTTGATTGTCAAACGATTATTATTAGTTCTCCCCTTAGATATGTTTTTGTTTATGTTTATCCTTTGATTTTGTTTCGTTGTGATTTCGTTTTTGTTTACATCTGTAACACGTCGCTCCTGGCAGTCGATATATAATTTTGTCGAAAATGGCAGTTAATTAGTCCGTTGTCTAGTGAAAGCAGCTTACAAAACATATCCCTTTAGATGGCCTACAAGTATTTGAAACTTCTGCCGGGAAAGTTATCGAGCGCACGGACTTGTTTCAAGTTGCTGATTTGTTTTTAACAAATGCTTATTTGCAGTTATCTCTAAACAATACACATAATTTACTTCTTATCAAACATTTAAGTTTGTTGCTTGAAGCATCATAGGTTCGCCTTTCTTCCAATTCCACTTCAATTTTGACTCCAGCAGCTTAGTTAGATGTACAACATTGTTGAATACTCCGCCGGTTGGAACATTCGTGTTTTCCAGCCATCTTAGCTCATTTCATTCGAATCATCCTAACTAGTTCTATGTTGCT
This sequence comes from Cheilosia pagana, assembly GCA_936431705.1. Classification (NCBI taxonomy): domain Eukaryota; kingdom Metazoa; phylum Arthropoda; class Insecta; order Diptera; family Syrphidae; genus Cheilosia; species Cheilosia pagana. The sequence goes on along the minus strand of OW386170.1, from coordinate 20,307,927 downwards.
GTGCAGTCCGTACATTTCTTCATTGCACTCCCTAGACTCTTGTGACAAAAAATTGGCAACAGATCACACGGATAACTATTAGCTCGAAGCAACTGCGAGTATTTTAAAGAAATCTCTTGAATATCGCTATGGGTTCTTTCTTCTATTCAGCCTGAACTTGCCATGCATACGTATGTCTCGCCTGGTTCACCGTCTGTCATTAGCCAGGAACTTGATCGATTCGAGTGCACTTCTACAGCGTACTTCTATTTTAAAAACTCCATTATATAATTTGAATTTCTGAAGGTTTCATAGCAGATAACTACCTTTTTTGGTGCGCCCAGTTGCTTGCAAGCATTTTGGATGCAACCTCAGCAGTAACTGATTTTCCTTCGAATTCTTGTTTCTCAACTCACAGTTAAACAAGTCTAATGTAAATACAGGAACATTCACCTAAGCGCGGTTTGTCTCGCATACGTGCCCACCATTTTCTTGGCCCTTTATTGTTTGCAATGGATTATTAAATTGATGACAATCTGCCTCTCAACTATACAACATTAACACAGTATTACCACCCCCCTTTCAAAGACGTGTCTTTCTAGATTAATTTTGTTACGATTTTAAGGACCCTCCCCTCAAAAAGGCTTGCATGGTTAAATTATTTTTGATTTCCTTTATATTATTTCTTCAGCTACTACAGTATTCATTGCCAAACAGAAATTTTTAAGTTAACAATTCTTTTTAGACGTTATATTTTTTGTTTTCTTCTTCGGAAACATACAACAAAAAATGAGAATAATCACAAATTAATTAATTCTTTCTTTCCATATTCTTCGTCTTTCCAAATGTCCACATCTATATAATTGATGAAAATACACAAAAACAATAACAATCCCAATAAAAACATACGATGTGTGTAAATAAATTACGTGCTTCCAACGTCTTGGACACAATCAATTATTACAAATTACACGCACACTCTATACTTTCCTTTGAAAATAAATTAAAACCAAAAACAAATGATATCACAACACACCACCCAAATAACGACGATTTGTTTGCAAATACGATGAATCATCTATTTTTTTTGGTGAGTTTATGAATTCGTTTTTAAGCGATTTATTTTTAAAATAATTTTTGAAAAGAATGCTTTTAACTAAGAATAAAAGAAAAAAAACAAAACAACTTGTTGAAATTAGTTACTTTGTATAAGTTCTGCTGCTTATTGTTTATCACACATAAACACTTAGTTGTGATTTCGTTGGTTATCCTTATCATATAATTTTAGTTTAGTTTTGCTGCATAATATAATTTGGAATGAAATTGCATATTAATTTTAATTGAATCGCTTAATTTTGTTGCTTAGAAAATGGAAATGTTTTCATTTGATTCGCTTTTAATATAATTTAGCTTTTTTTTCGTTTATTTAACTTATATTACGCCCTTGGTTGCAGATTAGATAATTTTTTATTTATATACCTAATCGCATAAAACATTTTCGTAAATCGTCAAAAAATAGAATACTGCATAACCCCCAGTCACATAAATTCATTAACATGCTTATTGGGGGGAAAACACTTGTAGAAGTCTGACCCAGCGGTCAGCGGTTTTATTTGTTGCTTTTTTTTCTAGTTCATTTGCATTTCATACCTTTTTCAGTTTAAGATCAGCCGGCAGAAACACAGTTTGTCTTTCGATGGAGCTTGAAAGGCAGAAACTTTGTGTTTGTGCCTCGATTTGGAAAGTCTTGCACTCGGTATTTATAATCTTCATCGAAACATCACCACTTCCATCAGCGATGTATGAGAATCATATGGTCTCTAGAATATGATTTTGCAATTATCCTCCATCAAAAGGAATATGCAATGGTTGAGTTTCTGGACATGGAAGCAGCTTTTAATAACATCAAATCATCTGCTGATCAAGCTAAGATGAGCGAATCATTGTGGATCGGGCGAAGCCTCTACAAAACTGATCCAAACCATTTCCCTACCAAATATAGAATTTCACTTCTAGTCATTACGAAAACGATTGTTAACCACAGCCTTGTTCCGAAAGAATTAGCTTGCGATTTGTGTTAGTCGTTTAAGGTTCAATTCGTTGTTGAAATATATTTTGACGATATTTGTTGCCATGTATTTAGCATGCTAATAAATGAAGCTTAGTATCCTGGTCGCGCTAAATTTTAGCGTCCAATGTCTCCACTTAGTTTCTCCACACAAAAGATAAATGTTTGCTAAAAACAGATGGCGCATGACAGATGTCTGATGTCTGTGTTGTAGCAAGTGAAGAAGGCTCTTCCTGTCTTTAAATATACCTAACTAAAAGAAAGTGTGTGTAAGACATCATCAAAATTGTTTGAAAGGTCTATCGATGCCATTAAGAATGGAATATTACATCGTTCAAATGTCCGCCGCGGCTTGCTTGGGCGGAGCGCGGATCTGAAATAGCCAAATCTGAAATGTTCAATTTTCCATGGCTCCGGCCCATAAATCAAGCTGAATTTGACGGATAACATGGGTTATATTGTCTTTAAGGGCCGCTTTTCACATCACCTCCACGTGAGATGACCATTCACTCGAATCGCTCGTGCAGAATTTCCAATGTGCCGTGAGCTGTTTAGCACATAGCGCCTATTTCCAAAAAAATGTGGGACCGTTTGCAAAAGATGTAAGATGATTTGAAGCTTAAAAATAAAAGAGTTCTTCATCATTAATGCAGTTGTATTTCTTCTGCAAGTTCCATATTGCTGGTCATTTCTGTACAAGCCCGCAGGAGGAGGATTTTTTTCTTATATACCTATCATGCAAATGTTCTCTGCGGTTTCGTTCAAAAAATCCATAGTAAACACTCCAGTAACTTTTGCCTCCGTCCTTTATGTCAAAATTTATCTTCGAGTTAATGTACCTAACATTTATTTCGCAAGCTAAATGAGTGGAGACTTTCCATCGGCCCATCTATATGAAGTTAAGAATTTAGCTTGCTAAACTGCCTCGCTAAATTTTGTCCAAATTTTCGCATGGGAGATCTTAGCGCGAGCAGGATACTTTAGCCTGAAATCGTATTTGACCTCAACACCAATCCTTTTATGGAATAGTGATTAACTCGCTACGTATCCTAGACATGGATTTATTTATCATCTTGTAAGCTCCTGCATATGTAATTGTTAGTGCCATCATTTGTAACAAGTACATTCCCATTTAATCTCACTGTCATTTCATGCTTCGATTTCCTTAAGCAATTATGTATTCATTTCCTCCATCATTATGCTTGTGTTTTCTATTTTTTTGCCGCCTACCAGTACAAGTGTTTTTGTCGTCACACTGTAGATCTATCTTTCATTCCATTTCCGGTTCCTTTTCCTCCTAACCCACTCATTTCCGCAACAACACCGCCTTAATTATGTATTGCTAATTGGTCTCCTCATCCGTATGTAGCTGTAGTTTGAATAAATAAATAAATTCATAAAATAATTATAAATCTTAAACAAAATCATTGTATATTCTATTTAAAAACTTAATTTTAATTTAATTTTTTTAATTTTATATATTTTTTCTTTCTTTTTTGATTTCTCCGCCATTTCATAAAAACAAAACAAAAAATAATTCTCCTTGTGAATGCAAAACACCACCACAAAAAAATCAAAAACAAAAAAACTATTACGTTTGGCCACAACAACTCGCTCTGCTGTTCTTCTTTTCATCATCCTAAAACAAAAAATGTTCAATCACATTTCAATCAATCATCATCTGATCGTGTTTTTGAAAAATGCAATGCAACCAAAACCAAATGCCATAAATCTTAAACATAATGCGCATGTTAATAATTTTTTCAATGCAATTGTTTTTCTTTTAATTATTGTAAATGCAATTATAACAATGTTCGCACTTTGCCTTAAAAAAAAAAACAAAACATTTTTTTGTTTGTTTGTTAAACTTAAATAATTATTGGAAATGTGTGTTGGAAATTTGTTTTTGCAAAACTACAATTGCATATAAAAAAAATATTAGTTTGCTCGATCGACTTAGAATGACATCGGCTGTTAAATCTAGCAGGCATTTCCCAAGGAATGTACCATCACGATCAACCTTCCATTCGGGTGAGTTTTCTGCTTAATGTGTATTATTTTTATTTCTATATTATTTTTTAACATTATTAACATTTTGTTTGATTTTATTTTGTTTTTGATATTAGTTTAAATGATTGTGTGAAAAACTTATCTGTTGTTTAAGTTTGATCAGAAAAAGTAACATTAACTGACGTTTATACATATTTATAACTAACAAGGATTTTTTTAGTTCGCCTTTTGATTTTAATTAGTAGTAAAACAAATAAATTTATAATTTATCCGAGACACAATCCATCGAAGATTTGATTCAGAAAAGAAAGACGTTTTTATATTGAACAACAAAATGCATTCGGCTCTTTAAATTGACGATTTTTTTTTAATTAGATAGGGGAAAACATGGGGGAAGCAATACTTACTTGAAAACGGATTTAAAAGTGCAAAGAAACGGATCCGAAGACTGAAGCCATTGAAATATCATGCGTAGAACATCATGATTAGGTAAAGCGTTGGTGAACTGAAGGCCAATGTGTGATCCTTAAAAGACGCTTTTATAAGCCAGTTGTGAAGAACCTGGGCTGTTAAAAAAAAGTTCTTGTTTCTTTTTCAGTACACAAACATCAGAGCTCTTGACTTGTGTTCCTTTTCCGCTCAGAGCGCACTCTACGAGATCAGGATAAATTTGCTGACCAGTTAGGTACAGGATATTGTGACAGCCAATTTTCTGATTGCTGATAAGCAACCCGAATTTTGGACAGAAAAAGGGACTACCTTCTAAAAAAATGTAGCACACTTAAGAAATAAAGGGTTTTCCAATAAGAGGTGTTATTTTGATATTCAAAGAAAAATGCCATTTTTTGAGATAAATGATCAGATATTTATTTCATAATAAAGAGGAAGGTATGCCGTTAATAATGAAAAACAACATCAGCCAAATGGCCACCACGACCACGCTTACAGGACCATATCCTTTTTATGAAATTTTGCATAACAAAATCGCAAAGCGGCTGCCCTATGTTCTCGATAGATTCACGAATTCCATCTTTGAGGTCTTGAATCGACGCTGGGCTGTTGGCGTAGACCTTATCTTTCACGTGGCCCCAAAGTAAAAAGTCGCAAGGCGTTAAATCACAAGATCTCGGTGGCCAATTGTGATCACCTCTTCGAGAGATAACACGGTCCGGAAACTTTTCCCGTGTGGCACGTAGCTCCGTCTTGTTGAAAGTAAACGTTGTCCAGATCAATACCATCCAACTCCGGCCATAAAAAATAATTAATCATCTCTCGATAGTGCAATTCATTCACCGTAACTGTTGATCCAACCTCATTTTCGAAAAAGTAAGGTCCGATGACCCTGCCGGACCATAAACCGCACCAAACATTCACACGTTGAGGATGGAGGGGCTTCTCAACAATAACTCTTGGGTTTTCCGAGCCCCAGGTGCGACAATTTTACTTGTTGACGTAGCCACCGAGGTGGAAATGGGCCTCATCAGTCAAGATGATTATTCGATACTGTGACTGCAAAATTTTCACCATTTTTGTATCGATTTTTTATAATTTCAATGCCTTGTTGAAGCGTGTATCGTTCCATTTTTAGTAATGGCGTAGTTTCTATTTGTCAAATGTCAAAAAATAACAACTTCAAAAGTGTCAGCTACCGAAATAGCGGGCTACTAAAAATAACACCTCTTATTGGAAAACTCTTTACTATAAATACTGCTCATGCTCAATTGAACTTCGAAAATAAATCAGATCCAAACACGCCTGGCTAACAGCCTACTCGCCGTTCGCAAGCTTTTTTCATTGATCCGCTTAGAACAAGAACAGAAAGGTCTGTAATAGACTCTTGATTTTTGTTTCTTTTTACAAAACCCAGTAGGAAGTAACCGGTTAATGAATGTATTTATTTATTTTGTTAAGATTATTCCCCTGACAACCTTTTTTCGAAGAATAATCCTCGTTTCTCGGCTGTATGTTTTTGAAACCACACGGGATATGTAACTCATCGTTCCTATTCCGCGATTTTGAATTCCCATTAGCGTGTTAAAAATGGATGCCCTATAATCGGCCCTAGCGAGGTATCGGTCGGGAAAGAAAACGCCTCAATACAAATCGTAAATAAATTCCGCAACCAATTTCTTTCGGAGGATACCAGCTGTTAAAAATATAACAAAAAATGCACTTCATCGCACTTCAACGCAATTTGCCGATATGCGTGACAAAATATCGGAGAAATATTCCGAATAGCTGTTCGGAAGAATAACTCGAAGCAAAATCAGAGAATTTTCCGTTGCGACGGATACCTCGCTAGGGCAGAATATTTTAAACCGAGATGAAACAAAGTGCTTTGACATGATGATGTTGATGCTCTGTATCATTGGTCGGTATGGATCCGTGCAGCAAGTAACTCTGCTGTGTGCGACGTTCTATTCCATACATAAGTAGGTATATGTATGACATTTTTGCGAACTTAATTAGTCGGTGAAGCTGTCGCCTTCCACCACCTTTTATTCAGGGCATGTAGCATCCGCCATGCCTACATCATGTTTGTTGATAGCATGCATTTAATCTAATCCTCGTTTACTTCGAGACTAAGAGATTTCGCCTACTATTAAATTGCAGCATCTGACATACCTCGCACTGAGCGGTTGTTGATGTCGATTTCGTCCGCTTACACCAGCAGCTACATGAATCTTTGTTAAACCCTAACCTTCGAACTATCAGCTGCAGCGCAAGATTAGAGAAGTCACACCCCTGCTCTTTTCCTAGCAAAAATCCGTTGCATATTTGAAATAGTTCAGAAGAGCAACTTCCAAATCAATAAGCGCTTTGCACTGCGTTTTTTCAGCGTCAAGCGACACAGTTGGATAAGTTTTGGGGGAATCGCGAATTCAGTTATATTAAACCCTTTTCGCGTCCATACTTTAATGGTTATATTAATCGTACATAACCTTCATGGTAAAAGATTGGTAAACCATAAAAACCGGCGGAATTTTTATAGCTGAAGTACATTTTTTTGGAACTGGTTCTTCATTGACTGGAGGGGACTATTTAGCCCTGCTAATATTTTATTCAAATCACATCTACCTCTTGTAGTTAGGTGACTATAGTTATTTTCGTTCTTTATTTGGAAGAGCCTGTGTTTTCGACCTTAAGACAGCAATCAGTTCCTTGGCATTCATATAAAGCCTCCGAATGAGACTAGGCTTACAATTTTCTAAGAACCCTACAGACACCCGCGACCGCTGTACGACAATAAAAGACAGATTTAATAACGTCGAAACTAAAAAAGCTCCAGCTTACACCCAAGGAATAAGGCACATTAAGTTTTGTAAGGCACCTGTTTTTAGTAACGCATTTTAAAAGGCCTTTGAAAACCTGAACTCGATAGAAATTGCTACGTTCCATTTTAATTTTTTCACTTAATTGGTTATTTATATTATTATTTTAGAAAATTACAATTTAAAAAAAGAAAAACTAAAACATCCTCATTACTTCTATATATCCAGTAATTTTTGTTTGCCATAAAAGCGTTCTTCTTCTGCATGATATGTAAAATCATCGTTACGAATTCTACTTAACGTACAAAACAAAAAAACAAGAACTGTACCAAATATAAACCTTTTCAAGATGTTGTAAATGTGTCAAATGAAAGAAAAAAAAACTGTAAAAACTATCGACGTTTGTCTCTCTGATTCTTTGTTGTAAAACTAAAAAAAGAATGAAACACACATTCAACACTATTATACTGTGGAATGCATGACAAAAAGCTAATTAATTACTTTATCAAAAAAATAACAATAAATTGTGTCTTGTATAAATGCAAACTTTAAATTTGTGAATAAAATCAAATCAAACAAAAAAACATGAACATCATCGGCCTACAAGAAAAAAATGAACAACATCCACCTACCAAAGCTACATCCATTTTTCCTGGTAGAGTGAATCGATTTTGTTGGTCAGTTCCTTGTACGCCGATGACGTATTCAAACTAATCTGCATGATTATAAATTTGCAAATATAAATTTTTATCTAAACAAACTCCTATCCACTCTCTCTCTTTCTCTTCTCTTCTCTAATTCGCAATGATAAAAATAAAATGACAAAAAAATAACAGGCCAAACCAGAGCGCGAAACAATACTGCACTAGAATATTCAGGAACAGGAGGTGCAACTGGCGAATCACCACATCCGGGGCGCATGAGTTTTTTCTCAAAACTGTCTTCGCGATTTAGTAAACGGTAAGTCCTAATAAATAAATTCCATTTAAAATATTATAACCTCTCTCTTTTGTAAAACATACATAATTATTATTATATAAATTAGATATTTAATTTTTTTGTTGCGCCTTCCTCTGTTCTACTTTCACAAAACAAACAAACAATTCTAACATAAAAGAGCACAATTAATTAATTACATTTTTTTTATCAAGTTTGATTTGCAATTAGAAAAATCCTTTCGAAATATCTCTGCACACACAAAACAATAATAGTTATTAAAAAAAAGAAAAGAAAAGAAAAATTCTCAAAAAGGAGAAAAGTCTTTTAGAAATCACATCATAGGTTATCGCAATCTCAGTCTAATTCTCCTTCATTAACCAGAAATTAAGCTTTGTGACGATTGATGTTGTAATTATTAAAAAAGTTTTATTTTTCTATTATTATTCGCCCGCATGCATATAAAATAATTTTTGTATGTATAGTTTTTTTTCTTTGCTTTTGATTTGTATACTCACGAATGTACTGCATAAAGTGAATGAAAACAAAAAAAAAACATATTCAATATTTTTGTAGCAGCGACCGCGATTTTTTTTATATTTTTTCTAACCTGTATTAATGCGCGCGTTTTGAACATTTTCCTAAATTAACAAAATTAATCGAAATCGACGGGGATGGAAGGAAAGTTTTGTCTCTCTCTGCATTTTGTATTGAAATGAAGTCGGAAAGAAGGTGTCCTTTTGATGAGAACTATGAGTTTCGACCATCGCTTCCCTGGGCCAATCTTAAGCCCGCATAATAACCTCAAAGAAGGGCTACATAAAATCGATACCGTCTGAGTGATTTATCCGTAAATGATGAGGCAGGTGAAAAAGAATACTGAATTTCATTGTATGTACATATTTTCGAAAAAGGACTGGCAACTAAATTTTTCATTTAGTTTGGAAGTGAAGAACGTGTAGGCCGTTCTGCCGGACATTCTTGCGAGTCGTCTGGTTAAAAGCTATAAATGTACTCTATGGAAATAGTGGCCACTTCTGGCAGCTGTTTATCCATGATCTACGGAATAAGTGTATACCTCCAGCTGCCCTTTTCTGAAGTTTTTCATCGTTGTTGCCACTTTGCCATTGAATTAGCCCTTATATCGTTTTTGATTTCGTCTGCTGCTAATCGCCAAGTAATATGTCAATAGGGATTATGCATGCGATAACTTACAACTCTATGAAGTCAACCTTAAGATGCTGCTCATCAGTGATCCGCCCTTATCTTATCAGCTGAAGCCAACATTGTCGAAAGCGGCAAACCATATCCATGTAACTCCCAGAGTTTAGGCTATCGCCTATAACTGCATCCATCGAGGTATTTGATATATATTTGGATTGCATGGTGTACCTCACTACCATGACTTTAAAGTTTGGCGGCTACTTATAGCCTTCATCTTGTGTATATTTTTTGGCAGATGCGATGTTCTATTTTGCAGTTAACCCAGCTTCAAGTATATTCCGATTCCGACGTCGGCGCAGTGGCTTAGTGGTAGTGTGTTGGACTACTAAGCGAGGGGTCCCCGGTTCGAGTCCCGAAAGAACCAAATAACATCTTAAGGTTTTTTTTCCACTGCGCCACCTTTTGCGAACGTCTGACAAACATCCGAGAGTAAAACTGTCATGAAAGAGCTTCTCAATTAGCCGTTTGGACTCGGCGTAAAATTATAGATTCCAAAAATTGAAAACCCCACACAAAACGAATGGTTGTGAGAAGCAAGGCCTTGAGTCCCATAGACCTGTCGCGCCAATATTTATTATTATTATATTCCGATGAATGTGTCCAAGAAGCGAGCTTTGTTAAACACCAGCTGCAAGTTTTTTCTTCTTTTTTAATTCCGTCTTCCTCATCGCCGAATGTAACCCTTTATTGATGCATGCTAACTGATGTCACTGTGGCAACGAATTATTTCATTTGGTGACAACTTCTTCTCTAGTTGTCCTAAAGCCTAAAAGAAAAAATACTTGTTTTTGGAATAAGTGGTATCGTCAAGACGAACGTTAACTTTGCTACCAAATGTGAGCGCGTTTTACTAGGCGCGTTTTTTTTATGCTTCAGATGTCTGCAGAAAGTTTCCAATTCACTGTTCAGGAAGTCAGTGTTTTGGTTTTGGTAGACTCGGAAAGGTCTGCATATTAATTGCATATTTTCTACTTTCCAGATAGCTTTGAATGCAACTAAAATAACTATACACCGCTTCCAACAGTGACCACTGTAATTCTTTTGCTGAAAAACGGTAGCCTGCCCTGTTTGCAGTTATCGAAAAATGTTTTTGAGACTGAAGTTGACGCCGCTCCCAAGCTCCTGTCATAACCTTAGCACGAGTATTCAATCGTTTCAACGACAGATTTTACAAAATTGGACTTTATAGTTCTTTTCGGAAACTTTAGCCAAAGATGTTGTTGATTGTTCAGTCACAGTTCCAGCCCAGAAGTTCTGGCGCAGTTTTGTTTCAGCTTTTCAAATACGATTTAAGTTAGCCAGGCTGTTATACTGTGTCTTACTGTTAGCATCAGGGGTCGAATCGCGTCATCCGTGATCGAGCATAACGTTCACGGATTTTTTTTTTAACTTCTGACTCGCCACAGCGGCGACATACGGCACTTCGACCTGAAAAGATCTATTGTGCCACAGGTCAGAAAAATTGTTTAGGCTATTAGAGTTTTTACTTTCCTAATGTAGCTGATGATACTTTCAGCAGAGGATAACTTTACTCCTTCTGGACTTATTATTTCCCTGAAAAAGAAGTTTCTTCTAATACCATATATGCTCAGTTGTTTCGTCTTCTTCAAGACATAGGCGGCACTCCGGAGAGTCGGCTACGTGTATTTTGTGTAGATAATATCGCAAACCGTGGTGACCTGTTAGGTAGCCAACTAGGTTTTTGACATCATTTGGAGATTGCGTAGTACGGTTCGGGTCCTGTGAAAGGTGTTTCCGAACTTCTTCTGGCCAGTTCATCGGCTTTTTCGTTTCCTTCAATTCCCTTGTGGCCAGGAACCCACCATATTTTGGTTTTGTTTCTTGTACTTAAATTTTGGAGGGTATTGAAGCAGTGTAAGACTGATTTGGAGTCAATGGTGGGTGAGCTAAGGACGTTCACGGAATTAGGCTGATTTACATGTGAAACAAAAACAAATTCCGCCACGTAATGCTCATTTACGGATAACGCGATTCGACCCCAGTTCTTAAAACAGCTTCGTTGATCTTAACACTAAAAATTAACATGCGCTCCAAATTCAATTAGTACCTTGCGTGAGACAGTACGACGAACGCCTTTGTATTACCTGCATGCCTACTTAATCTGGATTTCAAATAAAATCAAATGCGAGAGACACTCCTTCCTTACCAACCCCCTTTTCTTCATTAACATCCCAGATTAAAATCAACAAAAAATAATTCTCAAACCTTGTTTAATTTAATTTTTTGTTAAACACAATTTTTTTTGGCATTTTTCTGTTGTTTATTTCAGGTTTAGGGTATTGACAGCTAAAAATTAAACTAAATGAAAAACTTATTTAGAAAATAAAATGTATACTAATTTTTAAAATCAATCAAACAAAAAAAATCTAAAACAAACGAAAAACAACATTCGCGTATCGTTTTCCTATTTCAATTTAACAGCAATTAATAATAACCACATGCTAAAAAATCGCATTCAACAATAATAAAGCAAACCGCATTGATTTTGAATGCCGTGCGCAGTTATTTAGGTGTCGTTTACAAAGCCTCAGATAACAAAGCGCCCGTTACCACCAGCATATCGATGTAATCACATAATTGTATTTTTTTTTTTGTTATTGTCAAATATATATCAATACCTATGTATATTGAAAGAAATTCATATGTATAGCATAGATTATTTAGTTCGAGTCAAATTTGTTGTTCTTTTAATTAGTGCGCAGTTTATTTAGAATTTTGTTTTACTCTATTTTGATAACCTATCCTATAATATATCTCAAATTTTCAGTTAAATAAATTATATCGTTTTGATTTATTAAAAGTTAACAATATTTTTTATATTACATATATTGTTATCGCTTCCTTTCCTCTTTAATTTCTTTAAAGTGTTATCTATTGTGTCATTTATTATAATCATAATTAGATGTAAACATTCATGTATCTTACTTACATCCATTAGCTAGATCAAGATGAGAACATTATAATACATATGTTTAAAGGAATAAAAATAAAAATTTCGATTTTTGGAAAAAAAAAACAAAAAAAATATCCATAAATAGTCTTTGTTTATTATATTCGATGATTATTATTTTTCGGTTGCATGTGTGTTGTTTCCTTGGATGTAGGGTAAAAGTATTATGCTAAATCGTCCATTTGCAGATTTTTTTTTGTATACAACTTGCGTAATTTTTACAGATGGCAAATGTGCAGAAGATTCTTCGGATACTATAGATTTAGATACGGCTAAGCTTCCTAACCTTTTCCACTTCTAACTAACAGTGATAAAGTTTGGAATAACTACGACAAAAAATAGGCTTAATTGAGACTTAATAGGATTTGCTATGTTAGTCTATCACCTGCGGAAAGATCTACGCGCACCCAGAATTTAAACAATCAATCAGTCAGTACCACAGTACACAAATCTATGGTAACATATTGCGCAGATGTCGGTAATGTGAACAAGCAAAAATTGTGGATTACTGTGCTTTGTCTGCTTTATTATGTAGTACCAAATAAATTTTCAAGTATTGTCCATATTGTTCAAATAAAGGATTAAAAGGTATTAAGAGAAACGTAAGCACCTTTCTTAAAATGTTTTAAACAAACTCGAGCAGTATTCACATTAATTTTGTGTTTTCTTTGACACAAAACACTTCTCCATTATATTTTTTTCCAATTGTTTACACAACACAAAATTTATATATTTATCTAAACGAATAAAGAAAAAAACCCGGTGTTCAAGAGAGAAACAATGTTTTTAGTCACAATTGGCCGCCATGTTGCCACATTTTGACAGATTCGCAGAACGTTGCCAAGACTATTGTGCCGAGTTTATTACCTCTATGTATGTACCTTGAATCAGTAGATTTTTCCGAGGTGATATATTTAGAACGTGCACTTTCATTTTCACGAGTAAGCCTTAAGATCGGCTTTTCCATTCTTTTGATCCATTCTATTTATGGACAAACAGTTTTTTCATAGTAGTAGTCACCCGTCTAAGGAAATGCGAGTGCGAGTAGTAAGAGAGTGTAGACTGTCGTCTTCTACTGTATTGCGAAATTCTTAGTCAAAAAAAAAAAAAAAACAATGATTGACAAGGGTTATTCCTTTCTTGAGACGATTGAGATAACTTTCTCATTGTCAGCATTAAATTTGGTTTTCCCTCAATAACAGCCAGACCTATCTTTTTCGTCTCCGATTTAATAGCGCCAAGGACAAGTTGCGTTTACAAATTCGGTCCTACATATTCAGAAAAGCATAGTTTTTAGCCTAAGATTCGGATCAGTATTTTTTTATTTTTTCGAAACTTCATTTTTCGTCAAATTGTCCAAAATGAAGAAATACCTATCTCTAAATGATTCGATCGTTAGCTACATGCCTTCAAGTTAATGGAGATTGTGTTTCATTTGTGCATGCTATATAAAGCGAGATTTTTTATCTAAAATAAATAAAATAAAATAAATAAATATTTTGGCGCGACAGGTCTATGGGACCCAAGGCCTAGCTTCTCGCAACCATTCGCTTTGTGTGGGTTTTCAATTTTTGGGACGAATGGAAGGGATCTACAATTTTACGCCGAGTCCAAACGGCTGATTGAGAAGCTCATTCATGACAATTTTACTCTCGAATGTTTGTCAGACGTTCGCGAGAGGTGGCGCAGTGGAAAAAAACCTTAAGATGTAATTTGGCCCTCTCGGGATTCGAACCTGAGTCCCTCGCTTAGTAGCCCAACACACTACCACTAAGCCACTGCGCCGACTTTTTTTTCTACATATCTTTAATCGACCTTATAGGCCGAAAACATTCGCTTTACGTGTCACTGCGTACTCTTTCTTATAATATACTCCGTGCTAGTCTATTGCTTTCTGTCGTTACGCATTTGCAGAGGACAGTGAGTACTCCGACTATTACATTTATGTCGAAGTGATCAGATCTTCTGCAAGAAATTGCAGCCAGAGTTGGCGTTAAGACAGCAAATTTTTAAAATTTATGACAATTCGCAGAGAAGTCTATTTTTATTCATGACACCCAAAGAAGCCAAATTGCAACCGTTTCTGAAAGAGCGACAAGCATAGAGAGACTCTACCGGTCAATCTGCATAATTCTCTCTGTTTTGGTTTCACAAAAGGATGGCCATTGTTTCCTTATGGTGTAACACGCCAGGACGACTGTCCATTTGGCGGTCGCTTCTTCAATGACCTTTTCCCCGCTTCAAGCAATATAATTTATAGCGACAGATTGTAGGCTATTAAGCATTTCTAAAAGTGACAGATTTTATAGGAAAAGAAAAGCAACCGGCTAATCTTGTATGAGGTTGCATACTTAAATTTTTTTTTTGGTATTAACCAGCAGGGAATACAATCGGTGGCTTGTCAATTGAGATATTATACTTAAAGGAGAAAGAAAACCTACGCGTTTTATATATGTTCGTTCATGTCACTTCAGCTAGCAACTTTTTGAAGTTTATGTGACGTTTAGTGGTTGATGTCTATTAAGAAATAATGCTGATGCAATTAAGCTTAAAGTATTTGGTACGTCTGTCACACCACAGCTATATAAATATGCACATTGTTTTACCCACTTACAGTTTCTTAAAAATCAAGCAATTAATCCTATAAATCAAATCCCATTCTAACCCTTTTAATTCTGCAAATGGACAGATTTGTAAAGTCATATAAATACTTATCGTTGTATTGTGAATCCCCTTTCCACATATCATTGCATGTTATTTTTATTTATTTAATTGAAATTTAAACAATTGGCTAGACTCTTATTATTTCTTACAAATTTGTTTAAATGTAAACACAAAATATATATATAAAAAAACAATTTAATTGGTGTTTGGTGTATTTCTTAAATATTTTCTACCACTATAATTTTGTTACATCTATTTTAATTTGTTTTAATATCTTTACTTACGTCCTACAAGTGTGCGTTAAAAATGTTATATAAAATATTGAAATTGTTAAATGATTTTTTGTGCTCATAATATATAAATAACAATGAACACAAACATCTTTAATTTAAAGAGAAACAAATACGATATTACAAAAACTGAAAGGGGCTGCACAATGGTTTTTCTTATAGAATAAAAATTATTGATTAAGAAATTAAGAACAAAAGAAAAAATGTTATATTTCTTTTTTTTTATATACCTACATTGTTTTTCCTTTTATTCCGTTGACTTAGTTTATACTTAAAGAAATATTAGTAACTTATTAAAGAAAATCTCAAAGGCGGACCATTTTTTTTTCGTGTGTGTTTTGTTTTATTTATTTTTATTTAGTTTTTTTAATTTTGTCTCACACTCAATTACCTACTACTAGTTCATTTGGAAAATAATAAAGATAATGTAACTTGTGTCTTAGGTTGTGTGATTTACATGTCTTACAATTGATTTTGTTATAAGAAAATTTCTAATTTTGTTTACTTCTATTTGTATTAGTTACAATTTTCATTATAAATTAATTTAGTTTATCAATAAGATTTTGTTTTATGTAAAATTAAGTGTTCGACACAAAAGTGGCGTTTAGAATATCAACAAATTTTCAATGGTGGAGGATGGATTCTGTGGTTGTGTACATAAGCTTTTTCTATTTGATTTTTCTGTTATTATTTTACAAACAAGTGAGCAATGAGTACTAAATAAACATGTTGTACACTTCAACCTACTAACATCGGGCGTTTTAACTGAGAAGTGTATTTAAAGTGAGATAATAGTAAATAATATTAAATAATATATTTGTAACTGTGGGTAAATCACCGAATCTTGTCATAGTTGTCCTTGAGGGCCTGATGTTTTGTTTTTTTAGCGCCAAGCTAATATTCATTAAGCCCCTCGTATGTGATTGAGGAACATCTTATGAAGAGAATTCAGGTTTCATCACTAAAGTCGTCTTCTAGACTTCTAGACAACTGCCTTAAGGACACCAAGGGTCTAAGGCGCATTTACTTTTGCATCTTGGCTTTGATATCTCTCTTCATCTACTTCTACTGTCATAAAAACTGCACGTCAAAATTGTATATTGTTTTTTCTGTTGACGAAAACCTTGCAGATTACATTATATTGCAAGTAAAGCTTTGTCCTGCTGATGTTAGATGGATATTTGTGAGTTGAACCGATGTTCTTTTTTAGTTTCCTGATACTCAACAGCACGTCCTTCGTTGCAATGGAAAGTCATATCACACATTTTATTGCCATATCACAATAAATAGCAGTCAATTACTGCCAACAAAGTTTGTCTAAAAATATATTTGATAGACCGTTTGACTCTATGTAACTCTGCAAATTCAGTTGAAACATCCAGGTACACATGTTTGACGCTACTAAAAATTATCGCAGTGCGATTGGCGGACATTTTTTCTGTCTCGATGTTAATTAGTGTATTTGTGTATTCATTCGCAAAGCATTTTGTAACAATTTTGACGCTTAATCATTTCGGAAAGTGTCAGACCTGTCAAACTAAATTTAAAGGTGTCAAACAGTTCACGGATGTGTGTTCTTAATGACGTAAAGCTCAATAAAAACCATTCGAAGTGAACTCTAGCAAAATACACTCAATTTTAAGTAATTTTAAAAATATCACTCAAGAAATAAAGTATAAAACTGTTTCCGTCTGGAAAATTCACTTTTTACTTTATCTTCCACTCTTATTCACTGAACAGACCCACTGTTTGATAAACCGCTAAAATTTGTTTTGCTGTGTCAAGCAACGTACTTTTACGGTAACGGCTTAAGAGGGACCTATGCAACTCAATACTCGCTCAAACTGATGAATAATAGAACACCAACCAAATGACTATTCTGCGCTGAAAAATCTCGAATCAATCTGCAACACATTTTTTCAGTCAAATGACAAATGTTTTACAAAACTATACCTACCCAGTTACTTTTGCTGCACTTGAATATATGCAAAATTCGTGTGATCGTGTGGTGTGAACTGGTGCCAGGCGCCCGGAGTAAGCGCTCTTTATTTCATATGCCGATAAAGCATCTAAAAATACTGCTGGCGTAAACACAGATGCAAGTTGCATTCCCAAGTGCGAGGATATAGTTTCTTAATTTCCAACGATCATAGCTCCCGACAAAGAGAAGTCCCTGCAACAACAGACAATTGCGAGCAACTCCCATCGTCTTCGGTAGTGGCGGCCGACATCTTGCGAGGCGCTAGTTTTTCTGTGGGGGTTACTTTACGAAATAAGCCACCCCTCACCCTGGTGTCCCAAGGCGAACATGGAGGCGCCTTATCTTAAAACCGGCGCTGACTTTTCTTTACGGTATAGCCGTCTGAAAACCTACTTCAAGTTAAAACAATATTTTGAAACTCAATTGGTGTTGGCCACTTTTTTCTTACCTTATCACCCAAAAGCGAAATATGATACTGATGTACCCATCATAAAACGGTCAGTTAAAGTGAACCACAAAATTGTGATCTTAACTTTATAATGTTGAAGGACTAAATCGCATCCACCTAAGGCCTACGCGGAGTTCGTTCTTCAAATTACCCCTTGAGAAGATTATTATACCTATAATTGTCAACATTATTTGATATGTTATTCAAGACGTTAAAAAAACAAATCCCGAAGGTACTCAACTACTTAAATAATATTTTAAAGGAGCATGTGCTTGTATTTATTCTTTTATTTAAATATGTACCTACTCTTAAAAATATAAATAACTATGTTGCTGTTGAACTATTCTGTTAATTTTTTATTCTGAGAAATATGCTTTTCAGGTTTTTTCTATAACTATTAAACAAGAAAACGTATTTATTTGCATATCTAAAACAGCTCATACCTTATTTGACATTCTAACAAATTAAAATAAACTAAAATCATTGTGCACAGCTTTTTTCACATATAACCAAAACAGGTTTAACAAAATTTCTCATATTTCAGAAGACTTTATTATTTGAAAATAAATTTAATTTTTATTATTTTTTTTAATAACAAACAATTTTATTTAGTCGAAAATTAAAAAATAAGAAATATAAAATGAAATTAGGTATCATTATTTCATATCTTTTATTATAAACAATACAGAGTGACACAGAGTGTGATGTGAATTTGTGTTAATAATTTTGTGAACATAATTTGTTTTAAGCAGACAAACAAAAACCAGCCTAGTTTTGTTGTTGTTTGTCTCACCAGTTGTCACTTGAAGAGCACTGTCAGTGACGTGGAAGGCGTTCGTGTTTGGGTACAACTATATGGACAGAATATAGTTGTATCCAATTCATGGAGTTATGCAAATCATTTGCATTCGTATTTTTGAGTCGCATGTACAGGGTGTCATTTTGATGTTGTCTTCACATATTTCTAGAAATATGTATACCTACCTTCGTAAAGCAAACGTCTACTATAAAGGGTGCCCTTAAATGCATGCTAGATTTAAATTAAAAACATCGGGACAGTTGATTGTTCAGGGTTGTTAAAAAAGCGCTGCTAATACTCAATTGGATGTTGTTGTTTGCGGATTTTGAACTGGAAGCAATTCAGGTACAACCATTCGCGTTTTTTAGTGTTTATTTTTGAGACGAATGTAAAAAAGGGAGCTACAATTTTATGCCGAGTCCGAACTTCTGAATTGATAAGCTTTTCTAGGACAGTTATACTCCCGTTTGTTTTGTCAGAAATCGGAAGTAAAAAGCTCCTTTTTTTATGTTTTTCGAGGAGTACAAATCAAAAACCGGTCGCTCTGTTGTTCATGCTTCAAATTTCTTGAGTTGTTGGTCATTTCTGGTCTCATTTTGACGTTTGTAAAGTCATAATATGTGAATGTTCTTAATTGAAGGCGTTTTCTAAATCAAATACACATTTAGTTCATACATTAAATTCTGGAATTTCAAAAATTCATGAAAACAGATAGCTGCAAGGCAGATGCTGTAGATGTACAAGCATAGAGAGGGTAACTCAAACTTGTCAAAATAAGGCTAATGTCGACAGGGTCCTGATTGTCATATTTTTTTTGGGATCACCTTGAGTTGAGTATTAATTTACCTTTCAAATTCATGCCAAAAGCTTGCTTTTCAAATTTCAAATAAGTTACTGTGACAAAAGCTCTTCAGTCTTAAGAAGTGCAGCATTTGAATTTGTAAATAAGAAATTGAGGTATTTTACACAGCCACCTGATGCAATGTGGATGTCAGACGTTTTCCTATCTACTCTGCAAATTATTTGCTATCTGCATTTTTTAAAGTAAATTTGTTTTCCATTTCCATTATTTGTTTACTTTTAACTGCGTGCGCCTTCCTGATTTTCAGCTCTTTTTGTGTGCCTTTCTTATTTTCTTAAATCGCTCTTAACACGATCTGCTTTTACATCCCGTGCATTACTAACAAATTTGGTCTGTGTCGCTCTTAAAACAATCGTAAACAATGTAATTAACAAATACTTTACAAATATTTTATGTGTTTGTTAAACAAAATATTTAAATAAAATTTATATATATATATAACTTTATATACTAGATAATGTATTATAAGTTTTACAAAAGGACATAATATTTATAAAATGGTCACGCTGCAATAAAGAAACAAATCTTATTTAAAATCATTAGAAAAATGCACGAGAATTTCAGGAAAAAGCAAACAAAAACGAAAACTCTTAGTTATTACAAAAATATAACATTTTATGGGAAAGTCATTGTGCATTTCAGAATTCTTAACGGTCGCGATTTATAATTATATTCTTAAATGTAATTATTTGTGTTTTTTTCCTTCAATTTAATTTTATTATCTTGTTTTAATTTTTATACTTTACTACTTTACTGCTATTTTATACTACCTCAAACATTAAGTAAAAGAAAAGAACTCGAAAACTACTCTGACTCTATATTCCACTGTATTCGGAAACATTCTCTAAGAAAATTATAATTTCTCTATCTCTTCCACAAACATTACACACACACACACACACTTACAATATTTTTTTTTCTCTTTTAAATCAAATAACATATAATTTCACTGATTTTTTATTTATTTGTTTTTCTTTTATTTTAGGCCAAACCAGTAAAATAAAAATAAATTATAACGATTTATAAAGATTCGAAAAAAGAAACGTTTAGTATAATTTTTCTGAAGTAACATTTAATTTTGATGACGAAAGAAAGAAATCACAAAACACAAAATGAAAAATTTATTGAAATAGGTTCTATTTATCGTGATGGTGATTATGTTATAATTTTATTTTATTTTTTTTATTCATTTCTATTTATTATTTTGTATACAAGCAAGATTGATTTTTTTTTAAAGTATTAGTTAAAAAAAACAAAAATCTTTAACAAAGAAAATAAGAAAAACTAAACTCTTTTTGCAGCTGTGACCATTTTATTTATATTTTGCAATATATATAAAAGTATATATACCTATAAATATTTTATTTTTGTTTTTATAAGAATGAAATTTTGTTTAAGAACATAAGTTAATTGTTTTTGTTTACATACACACACACCATAGTAGTAGATCATGAGACTATACAAGTGCTTGTATTTTTATATATATTATATATAGAATATTATGTATGATAATACATAAAAAATAAATTTGTTTAAAAATAAAAAAAATATTTACGAAAACCATTAAACACCAATTAAAATATGAAATGTTTACTTAGAAAAATTTATTTATGGTTGTAGTTAATTATGTTTTTTATTTTATTTTCTTATCAATAAAATTTTATTTTCCTACTTCACTTATATAATTTTTTTTGTTTTAAATTTAGTTTGAATTATAATCTATAAAAAAAAGTTTGTGTTTTGTGATTTGTTTTTAACAAAATAAATGTTTTCGTTATAATCTGTGCTTATCGCGACCACCTCTACCACCACTACGACGACGACGATGATGATGATGTTGATGTTAACGATGACAGCAAAAAGGATATTCTCCAGAAGTCTGCAATTTAATTTGTTTACTTATATACGTAGATACGAAGCGTGTACAACAATAATTTACAATGGATTGTTACGAACACGCCGACAAACTACACAGCATTACACCTTGAACACGATCATAGACTTTCGATTTTCATATGGTTCTTCTTCACATTATAAAATGTAAATATACAAATAAAATAAAAGGACATATAAATAATTTTTAACATGAAACTATGTATAGATCGATCAATCGATCGAACAAGTAAAACAAAAAGTAGAATAAAATTGGATATTTCCAAAGTATTAAGAAATAAAGTAAAATTTGATCATTATTCACATTCCTTGCAGGTTAACAATTATTATTTTGTTTGGTTTCGATTTTTATTTATTTGCCTTCCAAAATCAAACAACTACACACAATCAACGGATATCAGAAGCAATTCATAAATAAATACAAACCAAGTAATTAAGAAAAATAAATACAAAAGAAAAAGTGTTAACGAAAAGAAAAAGTGCCTGCAAAATAACCACCTGTCTTTTTGTGGCTATCTACATATCTTCACATTGCACTTTCGTATTGATAGCAATGGTGGTGAAATTTAGAAGCTTCATTAAAAAAAAACGAAACAAACAATGATTTGTTACCACTGTAAGATATTTAATTTTTATTTGTTTGTTTATTAATTGTTGTGACGTTTATTTTGAACGTAGAAATTGAGTATTTTCCCCGCAAAAAAAGTCATGTTTGTACGTAGCGCTGTGATGGGTGTCAAAACACAGTCTTCCGCGAGTTTAATTAAAAAAACAATTAGTGAACTCTGTTTCGAAACTATGCAGTACATGAGGTTGCCCTTTGGAGCTTAGAGAAGCGACATAACTTAACAAAATGCTAGTAACCTTCCAGGCTGCCTCTAATTTTGCCTGTCTGTTATAGTAAGGTACCGACACTGCACAGTACAGGTCTCCTTCATTATGTTAAAAAAAAAAATACTACTTTATTTTAAATATTACATGCGTTTGCTGAATAAAAGCTTAAGGGCACATTGTTGCACTTCAACTTCATAAACAATGATCTCTTACTGGAGTATGCGGACATTTGTTTTATCCGACCATAATATAACTTCGATGATAGCCAATACCAACACGAACTGCGAATGCTTATTCCTTGTAACTTTTAGCAGCTACCATAAAGTACAATCCTATCCTCGAACACCTGCTCGCAGTGTGTAGTTTGCTTTAATTCTGAGTAAGGTTTTCCCGCTTTCGACAATGCCTGACAAACCTCCAGAATTATATCTGGCTTTGGAATGTTTTTCGATTTAGAGGCGTTGAATAAATTTGAAGATCTCCTTTACAAAATTAAAATTAAAACAGGAATAGTGGAGGGATGTAAGGTCCGACGTATATGCCACAAATAAAAACAATGTCGTCGAAAAGTGGATCAATCTAAGCTGCAAGATCTGATGGTCAGTGATCATTAAAAGACGAATTCATTCCTAGTACATTGACATGTATATTTGATTGTATCCCATAAATCGGAGGGATGAATTTAATTCAATTCTAAAAATAGTCATGTGACCGTTTTAGTTAAAGCCAAATAATACAGCCAGCAGCATAGATATTTTATCTTGTGATGTGTTTTTTTGGACTCTTACTCGTACATTGAGGACCAAACTCGTAAAACTAAAAACTTGATCCGAATGTAACACGACGTGGTGTTTCATCGATAGCATCATGGCAGTTTTTTTTGGAATCGTTGACTTAAATCCCTTTGTTCTCCGTTCAAAATACTGCATAGAAATATAGTTTAAGTGTAAAAATTCTAGATTTTTAAAGACTCTAATGAGTTTCCAAATTGTGGAACTATGCAGTTGTCAATGCTTGTAAGAAATTTATTAGAAAATCATGGAATAAGTATACAGCAACCGCCTTTTTTGAAAAGATATTCAGACTGTTTTCAATATTCGAGTGAGAAAGTAAATGTTTCTAATATCAAATAATTAATTTCTACTTCTCGAACCCCATTCACTGGTAGGTACTTGATTTTTTTTTTGGCAAATCATTTACCCCGTAGTTGACGTTGATCAATTTAAAATTATAGTCTATCAATAATTGTCAATCCGAAGATTCGAGCAAGTGACTCGTTGTTTTTTCCAATGAAGAACAATCTGATTCACTTGACTTCTTTTTTTGTCTTATATATCTTGACGTTGTATAAACGATTTAAGATTTTAAATCATCTGTCTTAAAAAAATTACTGCCACCGAAAGAAATCACAAAATAGATATGTACTATTATCCGGAAACTGCAATTATTTGCAAAATGGGATTCCGCATTTGCCTCAACTCGTTTGCGCTTTCTGAGCGCTCGTCAGAGAAGTTACGCTAGATCATCTGCAACTACATTAGGGGTGTTTTTCGAACACCTATCTCAGCAAACTAAAGTAAAATAGACAAATGCGAACAATCGGTTCCAGTCAGTGCTTGAAGTGTATAAAGTGGTATAAAATGTTGTCTGTCTTGACATTTAGTTTGCAGAAAGGTTCCAACATAAGCTACTACTGTCAAGTCACTTCAACTTGGGATAAATACCGAAGGTGAATCTCGGAAACGTCAAGTCCGACCAACTTGTTGTACATGCGTGCTGAAAATCCTTCTTTACTAAGATAGAAACTCAAAAAAGCACACCTATTGACTACTGCAAATAAATTGTCTGACCACTACCCCAATGACAGCATAATTCACCTATGTAAGTGATTATCGACATTTTCTTAACTGCCCAACTCAAAATGGCCTACGTACAAATATATGGCTACAAGTTATTGTTGCTTCCTAGTTCTGTCAATTGCATTGACTAAGTTTTGATGTTAAAACAAAATAGAAAACATTAGAATACACTTCTAAATAGGACTGAATTGACTTGTAACAACCTGATTGTATTACTCTGTTTTTGATATTGTAAAACAGTTCTACTTAATGGCAGTTTTTTTTTAATATGTTTTCCTAAATACAAACATTAAATATATTTAAAATAAAAACTACAAAAGTAAAAAAAACTGCACTGAGTTATAGAAAGAAATTAACAAACAAATATGTCCCTTCATTTAGTTACATTTTCTCTCAGTAACGTTTATGTATTGAGAAATAAATAAAGTAAAAATGTAATTTAAAAATAAATAATTTCCCTTAAAAAAAAGAACTACTTCCTAAGCAAGTACATATATTATATACAAAGTAAATTAAATTTAAGAAAACAAACCATTATGTATGTCGCTTGATAAGAGATTTATAAAATAAACAAATTTAAAAAGAAACAAAAAATCAACAACTTTTGTTATAACTGCTATCGATTTAGTTAGTTAGTTTTTAAATATTATACTTTAATTCAATCATTAATATTATGTACGATTATTATAAATAAAAAAAACAAAAACTATTTTTAATTTTAGTTTTAATACACGAGCATTGAATTGTTGTTATAAAGAGAAAAAAAATTACTTGTCATGATATGAAACAATGATACAAGAAAAAGAAATGAAAAAAAAAAATAAAAACTATAATAATTTTAAAACGAAACAAAAAAAACTACTGAATTCTTATTTCATTTATTTATTTTTATAATTTATCCGTATACTATGTGAATTCTATTATGTGTTTATTCATTTTATGTTTAACTGTGTTCTAATGATGTTTTGTTGCGCCTCTTTGAATGTAGCCAGAAAGTGAACGTGTGCATGTTTTCAAACAACTTATATAGCATCTTATCCTATTCACCATATAATAAACTAATTTTAAATAATGTTTATCAATACTTATATCTGCTGCAAGCTTTTCTAATATAGCGCAGAAATACTTATTCATTATTTTTCATCGTTTAGGGTCATGGTGGCACTGTCGAATTTAGAGAACGCAAAATACTTATTTACTAGCCTTTAAATTGTTGTTGTTCTTAGGTTCATACGGAACAGAACTCTTTGAACTAGCTTTAATCCCGCTGTCGTTTGCCGTACTATATAGACTGAATGTGTTTTGAATTTCTTTCGATGATTATTATCAACGATTATGTTGTCACAAATATTTTGTGACCGAGAAGGACTTTAAGGAAAATCGGCACAACAAACCTTCGCTGTTTGTATACATGGGGTTTGATAACCTGACGCTCTATAACCTTAAAGTTTTCAGATAACAACGGCATCTTTAGTTTTGGCCGTCCACAATAAAAATATTACGGCAGCGTGCATGGCTTATGTATATGCAACTTGTAGCTATGAAATTATAAACAAAATATTCTTTTCTACTGTGAAATTAAATGCAACACGTTTGTCGGGCTGAATGTTTCCAAAATCTTTCTCCATAGATAGTTGTTTAACCTTGAGTGTTAAGAGGAGCTATACTAAAGGTTTCGGCTTAAGACTCGTTATGTTGTCACTTATGGAAATAGAATGATGCCATTTGTTTGCGGGATTGGACAACGAGCGTGGCACCACCATACAGGAACAAATATTGAAGA
Source organism: Cheilosia pagana (assembly GCA_936431705.1). Taxonomy (NCBI): domain Eukaryota; kingdom Metazoa; phylum Arthropoda; class Insecta; order Diptera; family Syrphidae; genus Cheilosia; species Cheilosia pagana. The sequence goes on along the minus strand of OW386170.1, from coordinate 20,282,054 downwards.
GCGCTATAACGCTACACGTATGCCAGTGAGATTGCTACGATTTGGTACATTGTTTGGATCCCATATAAAAAATGCATTTCAAACCCTCTATGTTAGCGCTTATGGTAGCTTAAGCTTCGGAATATTATTGTCTGTCGGGTGTATTTTTGAAGTCATGGCTAGGATAACGTGGTGCAGCAATTCCTATACAACGAAAATATTTAAAACGCTTTCATGAATACCGAATACCAAGCACAAAAAAGTTAAAGCGTGACACAAGCGGTGGACTGTTAGAAAGATAACAGCAAACTTACACATAAAATGTTCATTAAATCTTTAAGCTTTCAATTTTCCACCTGCAGTATTAGTCAGTGTTTTGACAACGCCACAGTTCTTAAAAATGCAAACTAAATACTTGAGACAGGGACACATAAAAAGGTGTAGAGGCCATTCACTGAGAATTTGTGTATCAGCAACAATTATTAACCGTAGGGCTGTTCAAATATTTCCCAATCTTGAAGATAGGTTTGGCTGATTGGTGAGCTTTTTTTATTTCACTTAGGTCTGCAGTCGATTTTGTTTTTTTTACAATGGATAGTCACGAAATGTGTATGATTGGCGAATGTATTTGCTCTTTTGACACCACTCAACTCCAAGATCTGTTATCAAAGAACTATACAGTACAGTCGAGCTATAGGTATGATCTAACTTTTAAGTACCCAGAGAGGCACTGTGCTACAGCTAGTAAGTTATTTGAGCCGCATGTTTCTGTCAATATGTCGCCGTAATGGCTTAGTGGTTAGTTGTATTGGCATACTAAGCTAGTGTTCCCTGGTCCGATTCCTGAAAGAGCCAAATTACATCTTAAGGTTTTTTTCCACTGCGCCACCTCTCGCAAACGTCTAAAAAACATCCGAGGTAAAACTGTCATGAAAGAGCTTCTCAATTAGCCGTTTGGACTCGGCATAGAATTGTAGATCCCGAATGGTTGGGAGAAGCTAGGCATTGAGTCCCACAGACCTGTCGCGCCAACTATTTATTTATTTATTTTTGTAAATGATTTTTGACAAATGCATCGCAAATTTCTTCCGAAGTTGTATTCGACTTGCTATACAAACTGTGGACATCGGTCTTCGTATCTTCGAAAGCAAGGATATGTTTATTGTTTGAAGTGCAAACAGCCGGGGCTTGGTTAACTGTCTCGAAATACTGCGTTATCTTTACAAACTTGATTCTTACACTCTTAAGGATTATTCACTATCTGGGAAGTTCAATCTAGAGCGCCTCGCATAGATCGTAATTGAATCTTCTCTAAGGACCGTCAAATATACGTTGAAAACCTTCATTGCATCTTCGAATAGACGCAAGCGAAAGACACGTGAAAGCCGTAGTGTGCACACCGAGATTTATGGAAGCAATTGAATGAAACATTTGCTTCCACTATCCCCATTTAATATGTCTACTGAATACACGTTTTGAACAAAAACTGATCGTTTAACTTTTTAGTTGTTTTTCATGTAGTTAGTTTCGTATCGATATGTTTGGGCGAGTGCCTTAAGATAATCAAGATGCATGCTTACCTGTAAGAACCTGGAAATGATCCCCTTTTCAAGCTGATTCTTGTCTGTTTTCGCTCATTGTATATCACATAACGATTGATCTACGTCTACGATGTCTACGAAAGTCTTCTTAAATTTTTTTACGACACCATATTTGTTTTGTATTATACCACGGAGAAGGAGGCAACATTTGAATATGAATGAATTGAATACGGCAAACGACAGCGTAAATCGGGGTAAATATAGCGACGTTACCTACTGTGAACATTTTTTTAACATACTCTTAGATATGTAACTGAAACTGGTAAAAATTGTATTGGTAACGGGCTTTAATCATCCTCATAAATTTCCATAGCTTTACACACTCAACTCACATCTATTTTCCAGGATATTCCGACTAAATTTTTTCTGTAAATACATACGCCTCTCTACTCTATCTATCTCTTTGTTACAGCTAATATTTGCTTTATAATAATTACCACAACAATGCCAATCGAAAGTAACGATTTTTCTTTGTCAAATTGTTTGCCTAATGTGTGTCCACTTGTGTTCTTTTATCTTTGTGTTTTAACTTTCTTTCGCTATAAAGATACATACCACAAAAGCAAACAAACTCTCCTGATAGCTTTATACAAAATTTTATCTAAAACAAAAAAAATGAAAATCCATTAAAAAATCCATTTGTTTTATGTTTCTGTTTTGTTTTGTTAACTACGTTTTGCGTTCTTTTTTGTATCTTTTTTTTTATTTTAGGCCCAACGAAGGCCAAGCAAATACATCCAACAACAGCTTTAGGTAATTATACTGTAAATTTACGATAGACACATCAACAAATTTGTATTTATCTATATAAAAAAAAACAAGTATAAGGAGCATAATATGTACTTTGTTAGGGGTAATCAGATTTTTGTGTTTATTATTAATTTAAAAATTTTTTTTTGTATAAGTCATTTTGATAGGGTGAAAAGAAAATGCCAAAAGTCATTGTGAAGTATATATTGAATATATTTTGTTAATGCTTTCATTTTAACAAAGTAAATATTATTTTATTGAAACGTTGAATGCATGCGTTTTCCCCTGTTAATAATATGATCGTATTTTTTTGTTGAAATACTTTTTTTTCGCACAAGAAATATTTTTAATTTCGTACACTACTTACGCATGGTTTTTATGTGTTTATGTTTTTATTTACAATTTCATCTATTTATTTAAAGATCTGATTACATTCCTAGTTTTAATAATTTAAGTTTTTTTTTCAGTTTTTTATAGTAAGTACAATTTGTACAATTTTATTTAAATGAAAGTAGGTTTTTATATATTCGTTTAGTTATTATTTATTTTTATTTCGATTATTTATCTTTTTAATCATTATCGTAAAGATTTTAGTGATGGTCTAATTAAACGCATCACATAGCTTAAGAGTTTTGCGTTAACTTTTGCATTATTCACTGTATTAGAGAAATGGTTTAGTTCCCATGTGATTATGAACTTTGTCAGACATCGTGGGTTGTGTAAATGCTAAACATCACTGTTTTTGGACAAATTCAAAAACTTATGACGTTTTCGATTGAAGAAAATAATTGCTCTTTCTATGAAAAGAGCAAATCTAGAAGTGCTCTTTCTATGTTTTCCTTGTTTCATTGACAAATAAGGTGGACTTCCAGGTAAATTCTTAACAGGAAAGAAGTGTTCGGAATATTTTTAAAGAATTGCCCTGAACTCACCAACACCGATTGAAATGTTTGTTGTGCTATTAAAAACAAATTTTTTGAAAAGAGCAATTCTAAATTTCGTGGCAATTCTCTCGGATTTTCAATGAAAAACGCCATTGTCTTAAGTCGACTAGAGTGGTTGCGAACGTCACTTTTCCTACGTCAGCCACATCGTAGTACTCAGTCACGAATTTCTTGATTAGATTCGCCTGCTGCCCTGCCATAAACGTCAACTGACCGATCTAAGCCAATCAAAACTGAGATGCATGAAGCCAGTCAGCTTGAATGTCCCCATTAACTGTCTACAAACCGTAGAATGAAATCTATAATGTTTGGCTATAGCAGTATAAATTTGTAGTTATAAGGTGGCAAACAATTTAAAAAATTACCGCAAAATGTGTCTCAATTTTTGGTTTTCGTTTGAAAACACTACTTGTGGCCACCCTTAATGAATATACATAGTGTTAGTTTTATTGATTTCTGTTTCTGGTTTTTGTGTCCTGGCAAATCATGCTCCCAATCTCCGCAGAAAGGTTGTTTTTAGGAGGTTTTATTTTCATACCGCTATAGAGAAAGTTCTCCTGATAGTTTATAGGCGTTGAACATTAAAAAAATGGTATTTTCGGCTTCACTGTCGTTTCAAGTAATATTTACTTCGGAAAATTCGTTAAAGTGACGAATGTCGAACGTGCTTTATTTAAAGTAGGTAGGTAGGTACTTGCTTATTCATCCACACACAGTCATCGTTTAGGACGTAATTGTGACGTAGACGGTGGTAATTGATTTCGTGAAAAAGCACGGTACATCTTTTTTCGCCAATTTCGATCTTACCATGCTAGCCTACGATATGCAGCTCCATACCGAGAATGATTATTAATTATTAAACTAAAATTGCAGTTAATGCAATTGACTCGTTTGACTCGTTTGGCGTTTGACTCGTTTCTTTAGGAATCTTAGGTAGCAGCAGGGCTTTAGCTCTTATGAAAGTTTACATAATATTGCGCACAAGGTGCCGAAATATGATTAACTCTTATTTACTTGATGACTTTTTCAGCACAATATACCTCTATTGGTCGCGGTGCTCAAAATGGCCGGAATGGATCACGACCACAACCAATATGCTTTTTTAACCAACTCGTCGCTGAGCTAACTGCCTCCAGTAACGCACACATTGGTGGTTGATGTCGCTTTCCAATTGTGCGTGGAGGGACTCAAGACTCGTTTTTATCCATACCCTCTACTTCATATGTAAAGCAATCTGAGCTGTTGTATTTTAAGCCAGGTCAACGTCACTGTCACTGTATCACTTGTAATGATCGCCATTTCATCTTCTGTCTAACAGTGCGAACTGGTCGAGTATCACCTGAAGAATGTTTGTCATAAATAAAGGTTTTCCCCGCTTTTGTTGAATTTCATGCTTCTGCTGGGATAATAAGGATCATGTGCCAAATTTCGATGGCTCCATGAGAGAGAGCCCTCATTCATAATAATATAATCAGAAGATATAGCGATTGACAAACGTTGTTCTTCGCTTTATCTCTGCCACAATGCAATTTTGCAATAATAGTGCAGCTAAAATAGACAATGTTCTTAACTTCGTTTTGCCTCGAGTTTCCGTTGTTAGAAGCCCTTTACCAATGACGAAGATGTGTCCATTACATTGAATGTATACAAGTTTACCTTCACAATGCATGCAGTTTCGGTTGCCTGCTTCTTGCTTGTATTTATAAAAATATTCACAAACAACTGCATCCTACGGCAAGAACCAATTGTCCCCTCCAAGGAGTCTATTTCATTAATGTATGTAATGTCTGGATTTCCAAATTAAAAATAATGCAAAAGTTAACAAAAATAAAGTAAGGTTTTCAAATTTCTCAGAATCACATAAATAGCAATTTAGATATTTAATCAAAGAAGAATACTTGTAACAACAACTATACAACATGCCACATTATGTGTGTTATCATTTTACAAATACCAAGACTTTTTCATGGTAGTGGATCAACAACTGAAGAATCTGCCAAGCCACGAGTGCTCCGCTTCACTTGGTCAATGAAGACAACATCCCCTTTGATGCCTGATCAAATAATGCAAAAGATCCGCGAAGTACTTGATCAGAATAATTGTGACTACGAGCAAAGGGAAAGGTAACCAATTTCCCTTAACCACTAAACTCAATCAAATTTTTAAGTATTACATATGTTATTAGATTCGTTTTATGGTGCGTGCATGGTGATCCAAATACCGATTCCCTTGTACAATGGGAAATCGAAGTTTGCAAGCTTCCTAGGTTGTCATTGAATGGTGTCCGTTTTAAGCGCATTTCGGGTGAGTTGAGTCTTTATGCATTCTAAATATTTGTTTGTTCAAATTTATTCAAATAGTCTGAATCAACATTAATTTGCTCTTTTCCTATACATTTAGGTACTAGCATTGGATTCAAGAACATTGCATCTCGTATAGCATTTGACCTACGTCTGTGACTCGATCAAACAAAGAACGAATCATCATCACTAGCATCATCGGACGATCAACAACAATCGTCCTCATCGTCGACGACACATCATCGCTTCAAAAATGAGTCCCATTCAGCTTCAACATCTACAGGAAAACCCCCCTCTCTACTAAAGACTAAAATTGCCGACACCCTAATCAGTAGCAGCTTGGTAAAGAGCAAAAAACCATCTCACATTAAACAGCCAACCATTGTGACTACTAGCTGCACCAACAACATTTCCGGTACAACTGCAAAAAAGCAAAAAATCCGCTCAAATTCCGAATCCGACAAGGTCTCTATAACTCTATCTTCAGGCGAGCGATTGGATACCGCTAGCAGCTCGAAAAATAGCAGCAATCACAGCCTTCGCGGTCACGGTCACGAACCTTTGTCATTTGAAGAAACAGCATCAGCAATTGCCCCCGCATCTGCTGCTCTGTCTACCAATGAGTGTGCGCTCGCTGCCACAACCGACAGTGGCGCTATACCGTCAACCGTGGTAACAACAGCGGCTACATCAGCTTCATTCTATTGCCCTCATCCCACTACTAGTAATCGCGTCGATTCGACAATTCAAATGCATGAAGAGATAATCGATCCCATTGCTGAGGAGGAGGATGATGACATTGACATCGATAACATCGATGAGAATGATATGTGTGATCTGGCCTCTTCAGCGCCAATTAAATTTGGTGCTGCTGCTGGTGGCGGGAGTAAATTGTCAACGCCGTGTGCTGGAACACCGAGTACGTCCACCGGACTGACCGCTTTAAAACTTAATGCAAAAGGTAAGACGAAGACTGCGAGCGATAATACTCAAGCCAAGATGAATACGAGTAAGAGTCTAAACGACAATTCAATTGTAAATACGAACAAAACGAAGGCGAAATCAAACGCGAGGACACCTGCTGGTCCCGTCAAGGCTAGGCCCATGCTTCTGGGTAGAAAGTGTCTAACGAAGGTCGTGAACTCTAAAACTTCTGCAGCTGCTGGTAACGAAGAAGCAGCGCAACCAGACGCCGGAACGGATTCAGCAGCCACAGCAGCATGCACCGCTAGCGGTAACAATAAAAAGGACAATGGTAAAATAGGATATAACAATTTAATAGCATCACTTTTGCGCACAACAACGCTATAAAGAACTGAAAACGAAACATTTGAATATATACTTATAATATGTATGTTTGCAAAATAACTAGTTGTTGTTCATTTGTTCATAATGTTCATCTCTCTCTAAGCTAAGCAAAGAAAAACAAATAGTTGTGTGTCAGCGCAAGCAGAAACAATTCACACAAACACCTTCGATGGTAAATTATTGTATTTGGAATGTTTATATTAACGTATACCCTGTAGTAAGTATACAATTGTAAACTCAATTATGTAAACGTAAACTTAAAGTTGAAACGAGAATATAATTATGAATAAAACGCTACACAATGTGAAACGCATACCATATATTGGACAGTCACCTCGAAAGCAATAGAATATTGTAAATATGATCCTATGATTTATTAAAGCATCTTCATTATTTTTGTATACTTGTGACTGCTGTAGAACAGGTCAAGTGTTGGACAGCATTTAACTATTGTAGGTTTTTCACCAAACCTTTGATATATTTGCGTAATAAAAATTAAAGTCCAATCGGTGCGGAAGGAATGCAATCCTTTTGAATCAACTTTGACAGTGATGATTCCAAATTGCTGTACCAAAAAAAGTAATCAATATGACCAACCTGTTATAAATAATCGAACAGCCCTATTCGGAAAGGAAAATCTTTGTCCGGAAACTCGTAGCAGGAAAATTGTTCATCTTCTTCCAGAGTATCCAAGCGTCACCTTGAAAAGTCAAGTGCGTGCATTACATGGTAATAAAAGTTAGCTGAACCGCCTAGGAATACTAAAATAGTCAGCCTGTTTGTTTGTATGCTTGAATAAAATGCACCCATCTTGAATCTACACAAATCCTTTGGCTGTTTAGTCGGTGCTGTGGTTTTCTCTTCTCTTTTTAATTATTTCCGAAAGGCGATAGTTTTTGCATTGAATTGAACTATGGATTTAGGAAACACGTTTTCATTTGCTGTTCAATTTTGCCCGCAACTTTTGGTGTTTTAAGTGACTATTTTGTTTAAGAGCGTAATTCTTCACGCCGATGATGTTGCTAATAGGTAGAACTAATAACTCCTTATCTTAAAATGAAAGCCTCGAAGTCTTTTCATGTAGACAGTAGACCTAGTTTTGTTTTCTTCTCCGCTGGTGGATCATTTAAATCTATAAATTATTATAAATGCATACATCGCTTATGCGATCCAGTTGCTTAAATTAATAAATCGGTTTTCTTTTTTAATAAATGGTCGTGAAATCTAAATTCTTATTTCTAAACTTGAGTGACTACAATAGTTAAATGAGAACTGTCCCTTCTCCCACTTCTGTTGGCCTAAATGTAACACATTGCAATCATTATTAAAAGAAAAATTGAATCCCCCTGCGAAATTGACCCGACTTTATGTAATCACTTTTAAATCCTAGCATTGTTTCATTCTTATCGACTTTCATTAACCTTCGTATACATTTTTTCATTTGCGCAATACTAGCATATGGCCGAACGTTACTGAAATTGAGCTTGATTTGTATTCAAAATCGACTTAAAGCGGCCTCCGATTGAATCCCACAGTAATCTCCATAACGTAATAAAACAAAAGCTAATAAAAAAACATACGCATATTCATTTATACAGAATTTAAAACTTCATTTCTTATTTTACAAAGGCTTAGTTAATTTATATTTTAAAACAACAACACATAGACACTCTTGATGCTTTTAGTTTTAAGATTAATAAAATTACATTTTGTTCTGTAATTTGTAAGTAACTGTTGTTTATTTTAATTAGATTGCCCTTGTTCTATTTTAAAAACCTTTTTTGTAATTTAAAATAAATTAACAATTACATTATAGAAATATTCGTAAAAAAAACAAAACATTAATGAAAAATCTCAACAATTTTATTTATAAAATAAATATGAAATTTTGTAAAATACAAACAAAAAATGATACAGGATCTAAGAAAGCAAAATGATTTTAATTATTATATAAATATGTAATCCAAACACAAAAAGTTTACGCACTTTATATTGGTATAAAAAAATATATATATTACTACTATATATTATTGATTATATTCTTATTAAAACAAAACACACACACATACACAATCTTATATGCATCTTAGGCTTGTATTTAGTTCATTGTTTTTATTGTTCTTCCTAAGTTTATTTTATTATCATTTTTCTTTTGAATACTATATAAACTATTTTATTTACTATTATGGATATTTGAAAAGAAAACTGAATTATGTGGACTTTGAATATATTATACATATGCATAAAACGATGATGTAAATGGGAATTGTATTTACTAAAGAAATTTAATATTATTGAGTTTGTTTTATTTCGAAAAAATTCTTATATTTTCAGTTTTTTTACTGCATTAAACTAGTGCGCATGTACTGAAGGCAAATATTTAGTGAACTTACTATGAACTACATCATATTATATACTCATCCATCACGTAGCACGCTCGGCGGCAGTGATGGTACATAAAAAAATTAAAAATCCCTACAGCACACAAAGAAAATCCCTACTTTTTCCCTACACCGTCGAATAGCAGGTATACCAAGCGCATGCGAAAAAGAGAAAGACTTATTGACAGCGAATTTTAGTTTGAGAAACATTAATATGTTAACACCGTCGTCGACCGTGCGTCGTGCAGGTATACCAAGCGCATGCGAAAAAGAGAAACGGCCTTACTAATAATCAAACACTAATGTCGACTATTAGTTGACTGCCAGTTTAAATAAAAATGTACAGCATTTTTGAGATGGTACCAATAAACAATTTAACCTCCAGCTTTACTAGTACGAAGACTTTCTGTTGAATCTATTACAAATTTGCTGTCAACCGTTGTCAGTTATCAGATGGCAAATCATTTGTTTTTGTTTTCATGCAGTAAGTTTTGTTTTTCAAAAAAATTAATAAAGATTGGGAATAAATTAAAGTCGAGACGAAGATATTTTTATGGACCTTATATCTGTTGAAGAATCGGCAACCTCTGAAAGGATAAAATATAATGACGAACGAGAGTTCTTTTGCCACTATAGGTTTGTTTATTACTGGTGGAGTGTGGTCTCTGGTAAAAAGTTTATTAAAACTATTTTTATGTTAGATAAACCGATAGTGTGCTTCATTGTGGAAATCGCAAGGGAAGAATTTGTTCCACGGACAAATCGCGGAGGAGCACTTTTGGTGGAAACATTAGTATTAGTTGCAATACGATACCTAGGGAAAGGATCTTATCAAAGCGATCAAATCAGTTCGTTGTGTCAGATCTAGGTTCTGTTCATTGGACTGGTGTTGCCAATTTGTTTCAAGTGTCCATGTGTGGATATAGGATATTATGCTCCTATTGTTTAATACGGTATTTTATTTCATTTATTTTCATTTTCGGCTTTTCTAATAGAGAATAGTAAATATTAACTGAAACATCAATTTGCAACAATTATTTTTTTACCCAAGCGAAACTATCTTTTAAGCGAATTTCGGATATTTTGAAAAACAAAATCATTTAACAGGAGTTCAGACGAAAACTATATCCTATTTCACTTATGTATCCAGCTCAAATATAAAAAAAACAACACATTTATTTCTAACAGAAGTGTCAAGATTTTATAAAATAAAACTCAAAACAAAACGAGACATCGAAAATGAGCAAAACAAACAAACGAATTGACTTCAGTTGTTATATTTTTGATTAAATGAATTAGTAATTTATGTTGTACAGTTTATTTTTTCTTTAGTTAACCGGGCTTTTTAGTTAAGCGGAGTAATTCGCACGAAAATTATGAAAAAATGCTTCGTGACAAATAACGCTTTGCTTAGATAACCGAGTTTAACTACCTCCGCTTTAATAAACGTTTTGTAAAAGTTTTTAACCGGTTGCAGAAGAGTTTCATCAAAATTGTCGGGACATATTCGTTTATATGTGCTTTTAAAATGTTACATTTGGGTACAGTTTTTGCATTCTCTCTTTTCCTCTGGTTTTCTTTTGCTACTTTTTTTGCGTTGTACATTAAATATGAATGTTTCCATTGGCCAAATCAATATATTTCATTTGAAATTTACATTTGCACTCATAATTCGATATTTTGCGATCACGTAGCACAAAATTTGTTTTTAATAGCACAACAAACATTTCATTCTGACAGTTTGCTTGTGTGTGTTGGTGAATTCAGGCACTTTAAAAATATTCCGGACACTTCTTTCGTGTTGAGAATTGACCTGGAAGTGCACTTTCTTTTTCAATGAAACATGAAAAACATAGAAAGAGCACTTCTAGATTTGTTCTTTTCAAAGAAAGGGCAATTCTTTTCTTTAATCGAAAACGCCATTACACAGTTTTATTTAATTATATCAAAAATTGTAGTTACTTGAAGTTCGCGATTGACACTTCTTGCTCCTAAGATATAATACCATATTTTGATTTACTACTAAAATTTTAGTGTGCATGGCAACATTCCTTTGCAGAACGAGTTGTGACAGAGTAATAATTAGGGTTAGTGTACGACATAAACATGGCTTTCTGACCATTAATATTTAACCCTACAGTTAGGGATAACCTGGCGACTAAATTCGTTTATTGGTAAAGCGATTTTGGAAAGTCTGGAGTCTTTGCGTTAACTGCCAGACTAAATTTGATTATTGGTAAGGCCGAAAGACTTATTGACAGCGAATTTCAGTTTGAGAAACATTAAGATGAAAAAACATTATTGCATTTAGGGTGTGTGGTACGATTTTTCGGAAAAAATCAACTGAATTATTTTTTTTATAAAAATCCCTGCGTTATAAAAATCTGTCCTTTTTTCCCTACGGTGGCATTTTTAGATCGAAAATCCCTAAATGTAGGGATTTTTCCCTACATGTACCACCACTGCGTCGGCGGTAACTTTTTCTCAATTTAATATTAACGCTGTTGTCAAAGCTCGAGCATATTCCAGCTTTCACTTTCCGCAAAGCTCTACACATATACACTCCTATTGAAATATCCCTTCGAAAAAAAAAATCTGTAATGACATAAGGTTTGTTTGATGTGGGCACTAGTGCGGACTGGGTTAACCGCCATGTGTTCGATATAGCACTGAACTCGCCCTTGTACTGAAAACCTGTGTTTGATATGACTTCTAGGCACCCGAGCTAACCCAGTTTATTTGCCGGGACAAGAATCAAGTGCTGAGTTTCGCTGTCATTTGGTAGCTTTCATTCATTTTTCAATGTCTAATTTCAATTTTGCTTTCGATAGAGTAGGGTTTTAGGTAGGTGGCGCAGTGGCTTAGTGGTAGTGTGTTGGGCTACTAAGCGAGGGGTCCCCCCGAAAGGTCCAAATTACATCTTAAGGTTTTTTTCCACTGCGCCACCTCTCGCGAATGTCTGACAAACATCCGAGAGTAAAACTGTCATGAAAGAGCTTCTCAATTAGCCGTTTGGACTCGGCGTAAAATTGTAGATCCCTTCCATTCGTCCCAAAAAACCCACACAAAACGAATGGTTGTGAGAAGCTAGGCCTTGGGTCCCACAGACCTGTCGCGCCAAAATATTTATATTTATTTATTTAGGTACATGGTTTTTGACATGCGTGAAAATTAGCTGACACTTCTTAGTGCGCACTAGTGGGCACTATGCTAGACACGTCAAACAAACCTATAGCTCACTTTGTCGCATTGCATTGTATCGCATTATGACACTTCTGACAGCTACACATCACATTTTTTCTGCGAAATCAAATAAATAAATGAAATGAAATGAAAATGAATATTTTTATGTCAAATAGACGCGTTTATATGTTTTATTTTGTTCCGAAACGTTAGTAATTTGAGTTTCACTCAAAGAATTCGTTACTGCCTTACCGCTAGATCACGTTTTTAGCGCATAATTTCTGTTCTATATGATGGAAGAGTACAACCGATTTTATCGATTTTTTAACTTTTTGCAAGTTTTGTTTTGATGAAGGTAGATTTGAGAGTGATTTGAAGAGCCTAAATATATTGACATACGAAGCTCCACTAACAATCATATTCCAACCAGAGTGATTGCTATATGATTGATCCTGTCTTTGAATTGTTTTGCCAACACACTATTGTCGTTTTCCATTGGTTTCACTCGGGGATTCTAAAATCCAATGGAACAAACTGCTTCTGGATGAGTATAATGTATTGGTAAAATGCCAATTTTTCCATATGGGTACAGTATGGCGCCCATTTATTAGGTCAATAATATCGGTACTGTTGCATCTGTAACAACGAAAAGTAACACAACTCACAATAATTTTTTTTTTTTAAATTCCTGTAAAACCCTTCGATTTTTGTGCATTAGTTATTGACATACACATGGACTGCTAGTGAAATGTCAGTTTAAAACAATCCTTCGAGGAAAAATGAAGCAAACATTGGCACTAGCCCTTTTGGTTTAGTGCGGCGAAAGTATGATCTTCTGCGTACCATTGCTATTTTGTACATAGAACACAGTGCAATCGATTGTAGAAAAATTGCAACTGCGCAAAATAACGATTTATATTCAAATAATTTCCAACTTTCTACAACAGATGGTATACTCAGCGCTTAAACAAAATACAAATCGCACGAATTGCTCGATGGCATTTGAGTGTTTCCGATTCTCTCCACCGTGAACCAGAAAATCTAGTGCCTATGTTTCCTCCAGATTCAGTACGTTCAGAGGAATACTTGTGAAAATACATAAACACAATTCTTCCATTTCGCCGCTGGTGCTAGGGTTCTAGCAATGCTGCAGCATGTTTTGAACCAAAACAACCTCCTCATTTTGATAAGTACTCATGGTGCTTAAAGTAAGAAAAGAACAGGCAATAGCTCTGCGAAAGTCTCAATTCAATCGTTCGGACTCGACGTACAACTTTAGGTCTGTTAGATTCGTCCGAAAGTAAAAACGTACACAAAAAAATGGTGGGCCTAGGCGAGGATAACTCATTTAAAATCGATAAGGTTACAAACACCGAAATATTAATCATTTCAACAACAACAGAAATAGAGTATATAAATCGGGTAGGGTTCTTTGACAGATATTTGAAATGAAGGCGCTTAATTAAATCTCTAGAACACTTTTTAAAGCCAAACTTCGAAAAAAAAAAACAGCACCAAGTTTGTCTCACTGACCACCCTATGACAGTAAAGTAAACGAGTGTTCGAATGATACTCGGTACAACCAGGAATTCAATTACCGCACCCGTGAGCGAGCAATAAGTCACTGAATTTTGCTAATTTTACGTACAAAACAATAACAAATTCAATCACGTAGCACTCAATTACGGATGCGGTAATTCAAACCCAGATATTATGGTACTCACAAATTTAAAAATGATTTACAATTTACCTACATCTTATTTAATGGTTTGCAAGTTCCGCTAGCTGAAAATCAATGAAAACAACAGATACCTAGTTTGTGTAAAACTTTAACTAGATTTGTCTGGACTAGATATACGAACGCGTTAACTAAAGTAAGTTGAGTTGTTGTTGTAAACTGACGGTTCATTTCTAAATTTGGACAGTTCTAAATGTCAACTGAGTCTAGATTTGTCGGCTACCCCTCCATAAACGACAACTGCAAAAACTAAGCACGTGACCAATCTGGGCCCATAAAAACTCAAACACATCTAGTCAGTCAGCTGTCAGATTTACTAAACTAGGTATCCGAACGCACTCAATGTCTCGTCTTTAAGCTTGATTCAAAGTTCTACTAGTCTTCACTCGCTGAAAGTGAATGGCGCTGAAATCATGAAAAATTATCTATCAGAAATAGATGATGTACTACTAGACTCGGTACGAACCCAAATTGTCATTTAAAAACTTAAAAATCTAAACATTTTTATATTTACCTAATTCAGGGTTCCTAGTACAATAACGCTAAAAGCAGGCTACCGGATCCCAGTACTAAAATGTCAAGTAGTGTAAGGTAGTCAAGATACAGTTTTTTTTTACTTTTCTTTGCTTTTTATAATGTAGAACTTTTGATTTCTTGCAGTTGTTATTACTAGGAGTGAGTTAAGTGAGTATCTATCTTTTTCAAATTTTTGTGACGGGTTTTTCTTCAATTGTAAGCCTTTATCACTTTCAATACTTTAAGGTTTTGCATGATTAATTATCATTTATCATTTTAATTATATTATACATATATTCCCTCTAAACAAATGCATAACCAAAGCAAAGTAAAACATAATTTATTAGCGTTTTTGTCAATTATTACTCTGATCTAAGAGACAAATTTTACTCGAAAACCGTCTTTAAATAGGACATTAAATTGTAAATATGTATACCTACTTAATTATATTTTCAGACCATATAAAAGAAACATTGAGTGCCCTTGAATAACAAAAAAAAAAATACAAACTTATCTTTGATATTCATGCAATTGGAGAAAATGGAATAATGTACTTACGGTTTCGGAGGATTATAAAAGAAAATTGTCTAATATTCGCATTACACACACAATTGTATATTATCCATTACTAGGCTTTCTATCTTAATCCATCATCTATACTTTGGTCATTGTATTTAATACTAAAAACAAAATAAGTAATAAAATTTAAAGTAAAACAAAAGAAGAGATTATTTTATATTTTGTATTATTAAATAATATAAAATCGACTGATTTTAATACATCGTGAATAAAATAAAAACAAAAGTAAGGCAACAAATTAACAATGCACACTATATGCTAAATGTATTATGTTTCATAAGTAGAATGGTATAATAACAAATTTTTCTATCCTCATTCTGAAGCACTCATAAAAAAGAAAACCAGACAAAACCCCATTAAGCTATACATATGTACTATCTTTAAAAGTTAAGTTATGGCATTCATCTATCATGAATAACAATGCTACGCTGTATTAATTGTTGTCAGTTAATTCAATTTTTAAAGAATGCAACACAGTACATTTAATAATATAAGTAACATCAATGAATTTCGTGGCGTAAGTATTATTATTAATTTCGTATAAAAAAGGTGAACAACAAATAAAATAAAATGTAAAATAAAATCAGTTAATATATTATACAAACTTATATTGTAAAATACAGAAAAACAAAATAATTTGTATTCTTCACATATAACATAAAGATTCAAGCTCAATCAATTGCCTAAAATATATATTACAGCTAAGAATATTTTAAAATAAGCAAAAGGGGTAATTATTACAAACGATGTGTGTAGCATTATGAATACAGGTCGTGTTGGATTGACGTCAAACTACTTTCATACTCTATATAACAAATTTGCCATCTTATAGGTTAGAGTCCTAGAGACTAGAGCTCAAATAAATTCTGTAAGGTGTCAATTATTTTGTATTTTGATGTTTTGCTAGCCATCTAGCGGTCAATCGAACGCGCCCTTCATTGTATACATTTATGATCTCGCGGATATTTTATGTCAGTGTTGTGCTCTGCCATTATGACTGTTAAATTTGCGTTCTACCACGTATACCATAGAATCATGAACACACATCTAGCCAATGTTTATTAGATATTCGATACAACTAGATCCATAGTTATGGAATGCGAATGCGTTGAGTGGAGCTAAAATGACATTAGATGTGTTTTTTTTTTATCTTTTACGTAGAAAAATTACCAAAAAAAGGTACAAGTCACTTTTGTGCTTAAATGGTAAAGGCTGGTACGCTGTTCGAGTGAAGTGAAATTGTCACTCCTCCCTAAAAAGTGCTGTAAAATTGAAAGTGAAATTTTCACTCTGAAATGTCAAAAATTTAATGCGACGGACAATAAAAGCCAAGTGAAATTGCCTTAGTAACGCCCCCTACAAATAACTTTTTGAACAATTATTTTTCACTTCAATAGCGTACTGCCTGGTGAAATTTTCATGTGAAAAGTTCATTTTGACATTCCGCAGTGAAAATTTTGTATGAAAAATTGGATTTCACTCGAACAGCGTACCAGCCTAAAGAGGTTCCAACATGAGCTGCTTCTGTCAAAACACTTCCACTTGAGATAAATATTGACCTAGTGTGAATCTCGGATATGTCAAGTAGGACATAGTTTTTGTAATTGCGTGCTAATAATCCCACTGTACTTTGCTTTGGTGAGGTAGAAGTAGAAGTTTAAAAAAACGCACATGACTTCGGAAAGACATTAAAAACTTGCGCCAACAAATTTATACCTACCAAGACCGAGTTTCCCAAGAATAATATAACTGGTCTTCTCCTCCTTTTACTTCATGGCATTTTTAGTTAAACACTATAGTTTCTACAAAATTATTTCAAACTGTAGTGAGAATTTACAATTTCAAGTAGGTACATATTATTCCCTATAGTTCTAGCTTCTCAAATCATTTTGTTTGCAAAATACTTTGTTTTTATTGTACCTATTTTTGAGACGAATGACAATTTGATGGCAAGTCCGAACCAAAAGGGTGAATTGAATTAACTGCTCTTTCAGGGCAGTTATAAAGGGTGATTTTTTTAGCTGGTTTGGTTTTGACAACACTGGTTTTGACAGCTGACGTGTGTTTAGTACCTTGTGTCACTGTCAAACAGCTTCAGTTTGGTTTGCAATTTAACCATGGATCGTCTTACAAATGAACAACGCTTGCAAATTATTGAATTTTACTATCAAAATTCGTTCTCGGTTCGAAATGTTCATCGCGCGCTGCTTCCATTTTATGGACGAAGCTCATTTTTGGCTCAATGGGCAAGTAAATAAGCAGAATTGTCGATTTCGGATTGAATATCAGCCAGAAGCATTGCAAGAGCTACCAATGCATCCAGAAAAAGTCACAGTTTGGTGCGGTTTATGGGCGGTGGCATCATTGGACCGTACTTCTTCAAAGATGATGCGAATCGCAGCGTTACTGTCAATGATGAACGCTACCGAGCGATGATAACAAACTTTTTTTTGCCCGAAATGGAAGTTCTTGACTTGCATGATATGTGGTTTCAACAAGACGGTGCCACATGCCACACAGCACGCGAAACAATGGCGCAATTGCGAGGCGAGTTTGGTGAACAGTTAATTTCACGTTTCGGGCCGGTCAATTGGCCGCCTAGATCGTGCGATTTGACACCATTAGATTATTTTTTGTGGGGGTATGTCAAGGCTAATGTGTATAGGGACAAGCCCGCTTCGATTGACGCACTGGAAGCCAACATTCATGCATTCATTCGTGAGATACCGGCCGATATGTGTGAAAGAGTATGCCAAAATTGGACTCAGCGGATGGACTACCTGAGACGCAGCCGCGGTCAACATTTGCATGAAATTATCTTTAAACATTAAATTGCAAGGTTCAAACTATCGATTCAAATAAATATTTCATTAATTTTTTCGAATTTTTTGTGTTTTTTTTTTTTTAAGTTCTAAACCTCTTAAAAAATCACCCGTTACATTCGAATGTTTGTCAGGTGTTCGCGAGATGCGGCGCAATGAAAAGACCTTTCGTGTTCTTACGGGGATTGAACCTGAGGCCTCTCGGTCCAGCACACTATCCACTGCGCCCTATTAGGTTAGGTCGATGTTGCCCGTCGGCTAGCCGACACACTCAGACCATTATAATGTCCTTTGTGATACCACATGAATCTAAAATATAATTCTTCCTTCTCGTTGAACCAATTGGAGCTTCTGTCTATGTTATTTAGATCGTTCAGATCACTATAATCCTTCTCCTCGTGAAGAAAGCTTCTGCAGAAATCGTTTGAAAATACGCCAAGCCTTGTTGCATGCCTGCCTTTGAGATATTTTCCTGTGATGACACCTATTGTAGCACTGATGTGCTTCTTATTAAGGGAGATCAAGTATCTAGAACATTTTAAATCCAGCTTTGGCCAAATCTGTTTTCTTACTAGACATGTCGAGCAGATTGTCCACCTAAGATTTGTTCTATTGATCCAGCTTTATAATTAGTTTACAAGTAGCGATTGGAGTACCTAAGGAATCCTTAACTGGAACCTGGGATGTCCCTATGCCCCGGCACCATACGGAAGTGAATATTGAACTGCTCCGCCATCTCTCTGAGAGAAGAACGACAGTTTTTAACTGATTCCAGGCACCTGATAGCAGCATGACTATCCGAGAAGATACGGATATCTTTAGCAGATATCACGTTTTCTTTCAGCCAAGATAAGACTTCTTTTACCGCCATTATTTCCGCCTGAAAAACGCTATTGTGATCAGGAAGGCGGAAGGATTCAGATTGACTGCGCCCTATTACTTAATTCTTATTTTTTTCTTTCTTATCCATAATGTCAGACATTTTTATTCAACAAACTTATAAACAGATGTCAGAATAATGTCTGTGAGGTAGGTATTTAGACTTTTAGAGCCAAGAGTTGAGTTACTCGCTATTCGTTACTTCGCGATCAATTAATATCGATTGCGTTCCATTCAAATCAAAAACCAGAACTGGACCAGTAAATAACTTCAAGTAAAAGTAGGTATAAGGCAAAACATACCTATATTTTATAATTGTAATCAAATGAGATGTCTGTTCCCGTACCATAATGCATTCGAACACATAAGTCAAATTTAGTCAAAGATTGTTCCCTTCTATACAACTTTTGGGTAAGGGTTAAGGGAACGATGTTTGACTAATTTGTTCGAATGTATTATAATAAGGGAACAGACCTGAGGCTGCCTATTTATTCAAATTTGGAAATAAAATTGTACCAACTCTGACATAAAATACCCATGCAACACCAAGTGTTTTTCAAATAAACTAGTACATTCAATTGTGCATAAGCATACAAGATACACCACGTTAGTTATAAGAGTTTAGTATGTATAAATAAAATGTATCCGCAGAAAAAAAAAATCATCATCTTCCAAAAAAAAAAAACTCCCTGTAGTGTACACAATTACTGTCATTTTATTTCACAAAAAATAACATTACAACCAACATACTTTATACTCATACATCATACAAGATACAAGGTAACTTCAACAAGAACAGTTACCCAAATTTGAAATCTTTTGTAAGCAAACTAATTTTCACTAAATTTAGAAGTCAAAAAAACTATGCAACACCAACTAAACATAAACAAAAATAAATAATTTTTCTATTAACAGTCATCATACACATTTACACTTTACACATGGAAAAACAAAGATTTAAATAAAAAAGAAAACTACTCTCATTTTCCGATGAACTAAATTAAATCTTGGTATGCGAAGAAGATTTGTGAGATGTAAGCTAGTTTTCCAATCATAATTAATAATAAAAATATCATTGAATAATTAAAGAAACAAATTGTTGCACTTAAAAAAAAAGAAGAAAAATACATAAAATCATCATCAACAACAATATAAAATACAATTGAAACGGAAAGTAAATGCATTTTAAATATTTTTAGTTTGTAAGTTTTAAGAAAAACAAAATATATTGCTATAATAGATGTGTAGAAGTATAACGTATATAACAATGTTTTAAAAATGAAAAGAAATAAATAAAAACATGTTTGAAAATAAAAAAAATTGTCGTTCTACAAACTGAAAGGTTATGGCAGATCAAAACCAGCTGGTGGAATGTGAAATTGAGAAATTTAATGATGCTATTGAAACGGATATCCTGGCAGGTTGTTTTATGGAGGACTAGCGGACCCTCTGCACACTTCGTTGATCATAATAGAAATATAAAAAAATAAATTCAAATTCATTTAAATCAGTGGTAAACAGTTTTTCTTGTAATGCTATGTGCTACACTATATTTGGTTTTCCCATTTTCGGTGTACCAAGTCGCCAGGAATCTTGGATTGTATACCCATTTTTAATTCACTGACATCTTTGTTCTTAAGGTAAGATTAGACGGTATGCCAAGTGGTCATAAAATGCCAATTTCTGACGGTTCTCCTGTCAAAATATGGTCATACAATGTAATGGGCATATCTCATATGCCCTAATGACCTAAATGCCACATAATGACCAGACTGATTTTGACAGATAAAAATGACAAAATAGCATATAGTGTAATGGGACAATATGCACGAATGCCAGCATAAGGCCTATATGCCCATATGCACTTTATTGAAATTTCGTTGTGGCATTTCTGGCATTTTTGATGGAACAAGAATTTTTTTGTTGTCATCGGTGATTCGTGCAATTGGGATTAATTTTCATTTTCATTCTCTTTTTTTGTAGATTACTAAATCTATGATATATAACTTTTGTAAATTATTTAATTGTCTTTTCTTTGTAATTTGTTTAAGTTTATTTTGTGGTTTTGTCCTTTTCTAGTAGTTGTGGTTATTAATACTTTTTTCCTGTTGTGAAATTTTGTTTGTGAAGAAATTTTTTGCTATCTAGGTATTTGGTTTGTGATATATGTAGTTATAATGTATTTTTGTTAATATTCGTTATGTATTTTCATGGGTTTGAATAAATTTTACTTGGTGTATTTATTTTGTTAGTTATTTTACCCTTTTAAGTTTTTTTTGTGTGTTTCATTTTCGTTTTGTGATACACACATCTATATGGTTTTGGGGAGCTCAATCGAAGCGGCTAGCGACGCCAGGATTATGGAGGAAGCAATAGCTGACAGGGCGATGAAGAGACCAACAAAGCGATTAAAGGGAATGGTCAGACCATCTCATCCGCAAATTTATTTCGGCTGTGGAGATCCGACCCGGACTTTACGATGTCACAAGTCGTACACATCGGATCCCTTTTTTGCTTTGTTTTTCTTTACAGCATTACCCTACTACAACATTTGGTTATAAACAACAAATGCCTTAAATGACCATCAAGTCAAATATGACCATATTGGTAATTTTGGTCATATAGTCTGATATACAGTTTTGATAATCCTGGCATTTTGGTCATTTGACAGCTAATCTGGTCATTTGCCTGTTGGCATTCATATGCTTAATTGGCATACAGTCTAATCTTATGTCGTTTTCCATTGGGCAAGAAGAAGCGTCCGGGAGAGTCCGGAATCGAAAAAATCACTTCTGAAACCGTTCCATTGGCACAAAAAATACTCTTCTGGTGATTCTGAGGAGAGAAATTCGCTTCTGGATTTGAAGTCAGAATCCACTCAAGAAGCACTAACACAATTGTAATTTATGTATTTTATACAAGTCAGCTGACAGCAGCCGTAGATTATTTTTTGGCATTTCACCAATACATTTGTGGATTCATCCAGAAGCCTTTTTCTTGTTCCATTGGATTTCGGAATGAGTGAATCCCCGAGTGAAACCAATGGAAAACGACATTAGCTTTAGTCGCTAGTCGGCGAGTGACTGTAGCCATATTAGCCGATGCATTGTGTTTTGGGCATAATGATGGTGTACTCTTTTTATTAGGCAATCGCACTTCGCACATAACGATTTTTTTTTGTTAATTGGTACGATTTGCATGTTAGTGTAGTCTATACTAACTGTCACTTTTGTAGATATACTCTGGCATAGCCATACCAATACCAAAACACTATACTCACCCACCGGAATAGAAAGAACAATTCCCCAAGACGACTTTCAAAAAAAAAACTTCTCTGTAAGATTTCCATCAAGCATGTGATCTGTTTTTAGAATTTTTTTTGAAATTTGTTACGTTAAAAATGAAAATTGAGAAATTCAATAAAATTGCCAACTTCTTTTGTTATAGAGAAATCAATTTTGCCAAACAAAATCAAGAGAAGTGCCCTTCCATCCTTACAAACCCAAAACAAAAACAAACACGATCAGCAAATGTCAATTGCTTGAGATTGTAATTTATTTAATTTTTGTGTTGAGGTGCGTTTGAATTTTGCAGAAAATTTAGAAAAAGTGATATGTTGCAGTGCTGCGGTGAGTGCAGAATTCTAATCTGGCTTCGCAGTAAATTCTGCACATCGCTTTTGTGCATACGACACGAGTCTAAAAATTCTTATAATGGGTTTTCAATTTTGCACCTTCATATTCTTTTAAATTTTTAAAAAGAGAGGAAACGTTAAGTTGCGGACTCAATTTCAATCGGAAATTGTTGTTTATTCGGTATTTCTTTCAAAATAAAGTGGCATATGACCGCCACGGCTGCATCGGACGTAGTCTAATCTGGAGGTCCAATTTTCGATGACTTTTTCTAACATTTGTGGCCTTATATCGGCACAGCAAATATTCAAGCGGCGTTAAATCGCACGATCCTGGAGGCCTTTGTTCTTTTATTGTCCAGGGTTGGCCAAGTAACCCTAGCAATGTCGCAGTATCCTAGATGTTTACATCTATGACTTGCTTTTGCTGTTGCGTCGGTGTGAATGAGTTGTTTAGCGTAGGACAGCGGTGCATGCACGTTGTGCAGACTGACACTATCAACGCCGAAAGGGCCTTTTCTCTACGATTCTATTCGAAAATAGTTCCGATTCTACTTTCAAAGAGAACTGTTTATAGTAGTGGGGATAGTGAATAGAAAATAGAAAAAAAATACCAAAACTGTGCCAAAGTTGTGATAAGAAAATGTCTTTGAAGGCTTCATCCGAATATACTTTCTAATGCAGCAAAATTGATTTTTTTCCAATACCGGTCTTGCTTTTATTGAGGTTTACACACACTTGTACAAGTTAAGGACACCATCATCTCATGCTATCAAATTTTAGTTTTGCACAAATCATATGCAGGGGCAAGTATTCGGAAAGATTCGTTTCAAAGAAACTAAGAGAATAATGCAGGATTACCTTAAAAATGTAAATGCTCACACAAGTTTCAAAATTTACATTTTATATTGTTCCAACCAGACTACATTTATAAAAATAAGAAACAAAAAAAAATCAGCTATCTAACTTAAGCTGTAGCCGCCTTCTTTTCGGCTTCGTACTTGTAGTGCAACTCCATGCAGTCAGTGTTGGAAATATTAATCCATCCATTTTTGGTCATGTGGTAGACTCTGACGATACCTCCGGAGTAAGCATCTCTGAAGGTTGCGTGATAGATTGCACGTCGACCTAGTTCCTGTGCAGCTTCATCGGTCAAGTCCCATTTATAGCCAGAGTCCAAGACACCGAATGCATAAATAGAACCACTTCCCACAGAAAATACGTTACCCGGAGTGCGTGAGCCCTCCGAATCGACGTAGTACAGTCCAGGACCACGTTTGTCGAACCCAGCCATCATCATTCCCATACTGAGACCCATACCTTTGTACTCATGGGCAATGTTAGCCATAATTTTGCTCGCCGCAGCCACAGAGATTCTCTCTTTGTTCCGCAGTTCATGTAGACGGCACTCTTTGGCCAAAACCCGGTCCCAGTACACACAATCGGCAGCACCACCAGCGAGAGTACCTAGAAGCATACACATATTAGTCAATTGCTCTCATATTAGCCATGCAACTGACTCACCCAACAGATATTGATTGATTTCAACAATTTTCTTCATCGTTTGTGAACCAATGAACTGACCACCGGTGGCGCGAGAATCTACAGCCAGAATTACACCACCTTGGTATTTGAAGCCCAACGTTGTCGTGCCATGATCGAAGTCAATTTTTATTCCAGAATTCTCACCGTGAGCTTGGATTTTTCTTAAATTCTCGCACGGCTAGAACGAAACGGGTTCAAGCAGCTAAACAAAGGGATAAAATCGAATATGTCAACTCACGTTTTCGAATGGTGGAGCAGCGAGAGTGTAAGCATTTTCTAAATTACACGTATACTGGTTCATTTCTCGCTCCAGATCGGATGGCGAGAAACTGCTCATTTTCATAAAAGGAGCATCGGATAATCCACAAATTTCTGCTAATGCCATTTTTTCTAATAAATCGTTGTTAAAACGGAATTTGTGAGAAAACTTTTCTTTAAGAACACCGACAAACGACGATGACAACTAATTTTTGCAATGCCATGAAGTTGGCTCTAGTTTAAATTAAAAAGTACAGCGGCTGCTCGTGGTGAATATAAATATTGAGCAAATGGCCATATTCCAGTTGCTTCAAATATTGCGTTTTATTATTAATCAAAATAATTATTTGCTTTGCAATTTCGCGGTTAGTATTAGATTGTATTAGTAACACGTTTACGAATAGTTTATGTGCTCCTTAGTTGAGATTCAGTGCAACTTCTAAATGCGCCGAATACGCTTTTCTGTAAACATGGACCTGTATAAATAAATACTCTACACAATTATTCGATTAAAATAAAACAAATTTGTTAAGAAAATACGCGAGTTATAAACACTGAATTGTTTTAGAATATAAACGACATTTGTCTTAAATCAGATTATCCAATTTCTTAATTTTTTTTTGCAAATATCTATTTTCCCCAAAACCGTAATATATCAGGCATAAAATGTCAGGTTTGAGTCATCTCATAAGTACCTTTGTAGAAATAGGGAAGCTGGGTTATCCATCTTGATTTAAAAGTCAGCTGCTCTTAAATTGTAATTTGTGTTCCTGGAATTCCATTAATTTTTGTTGATATTTATTGTACCGGTCAGATGTAAATTTTTTTTAAAACTTGTAGTCAAAATATATAAATAAATACACAGTTTTTTTTGACAAATGTCAAGTGGATTGGTGTTAGTAAAAGTAGGAGTAAATCTCGCTAAGAAATCAAGATTCACAAAATTGCTCGGACTCTGAAAAATGTGCTTTTTCTATCCCACTCCCAATAAAAAATTAAATTAAATTAGGTACATTTCTAGTAGATTTGAAAACCGAATATATCGTTCTCGTCAGTACTGCAAGATCTTCAGTATATAGCATTAAATGTTTAAGATCTACTTTTTCATAAAGTAAGAGAACAATAATATCTAAATACAAACTATGAAAATAATGTAGAAGTACCTATATTGACTTTTGAATATCATGAAAAGTATTACTTTTGTACTACAAAACGCTTAACTTCTACAGATTTAAATTTATTTGGCTGCGTAAAAACTCGCAACGACAGCTGTCACCTTACATCAAAAATACACTCGCGGTCGCGATAGTTGTTTATCCATAGAATTTCATTTTCTGGCCGAGATTGGTCGGTAACTTTACATAAGCAGAAATTTCGCCCTTTTACTCATACTCAGTTAAGAAATTCGTCACTAACTTGGGAAAGTACTTATAGTACTGAATTCAGTACAATAGTACGCCTTATGTCACATATACTGATCAATGATCAGTTTAAATTTTACGAAAAACATTGCTTTGTCGCATCTCGCGCTCGCCTGCTGTTGCTGTCGCTGTGGAGTGTGATCCGTTTCCATTCCATTTCCACAGTCCATGCCACTGCCACACCACATCAAACAGGTAAGAGTGACACCTGCTTAAGAGAGTTAATTTATTATTTACGCCGCGCCGAATACACCTTGTTGGACTCACATAAGAAATTCTACGATCAGTTGAGTTTGAATTCTGTCTTCATATTGGCGGGTCGAGTTTAAGCGGTTATTCGCGTTTTTTTTTTGTTGTACATACATTTTTTGTTGCGCTCAATTGTATTAATAATAATTGTTCTCTGGGCGATGAAGGCCAATCGTTTCGTTACATTTCCAATGACAGCGTGACGGGTTGGTTTTGTATACAAAGTCGGTAGCTTCCCGTACCTACTTGTTCACCTGCAGTTGTAGAGAAGATCCTTCACTGATAAATCTTCATCCTGTTTACGCCTTTGGTATACAAACAAAATGAAATAAAACCTAAACCGACGTGCGAAAGACGTCGCAATGATAAGGGAGTCAACTGCAAAATGGCTGCAGCAAATCCCAACGGATTACATTTACCACGGTACGATCGGTTCTATGGATCTTTTAGCTGGTTGTTGTTATGCTTGTTGTTGTCGCACATTCCATCTAAATACAACTTGTGAATTGTGATACTTTATTTGAAAAATAATTAGTTTCGTCCACATCGATCAAAGAGTGTTGAAAGTTAAATAAAAAAAATGGTAAATAGTCAAGAGTTCTATAAGAGAGCATTTATTCGACATAATCATATAACAAATACGCGTGTGTATTCGAAATTATTTGCATAAAAAGTTCTCAGAAATAATATTAAAGAAAGAATAAAAAAAAAAGGAAATAAATAAAAATTGCGAATTCGTGTCTTGTTGTGAGCATTTTTATTGCTTTAACTCGCGGAATCCATTCGCCGATGGTGTGGTGTGTGGTTGGTGTATCTGTGTTGATGTAATTGATAGTATCTTCACGTTCTTCGCATTTGGATTTAGCGTCGAGAATTTTATTCATTTCAACGCTTGGGATATGGACATTCTATATTTTTCATTTATGGATATTATTGATATGTAAAGATAAAAGGTGAGTAAGGAGCTCAGCATGTTCATAGAAAAATGGTTCTTTATAACTCATTGATTATGTATTTTAAATAATTATATTAATTTTATTTTGGATAAATGCTAATTTTTGGATAAACGATCACCAGATACCAGAAATGGTTTTAAGCGATCAATTGACAACATTTTTATTTACATTTTTTGGCGGACAACTGTTAGGTCTAACAAAATTATGCAAGAGAATCGTGTTGGTTTCGTGTGTTATTGGAAATGTAGATAAATAAGTCGAGAACTACAAATATGTAGATATACCTAATATTTTTACCAACGAGTATTTTATGGGGCGATCCTTAAGTCTATCGTGAATGTTTTTTAACAGTATAGGTACCTACCTAACCTGCCTTGTCTCCTGATTGGACTTGGAACTTTAATTTGAAAGCGAAATGAAGCGGTTGCTAATTTGCCTTTTAAGAACGTGATCGCGCTAGAAAGCCATGGATTCATAATTTTTTATTTAAATTTTAGCTCCCTTACAAAATTCTCTCCAAAAATTAGCTGAAAATTTAAGCGAATCCATTTAGCTGAGTGGTTCGCAGCAGCTCAAAGGCCCTAGGATCTACAAACCAAACTTTTGTTTCCGAATTTCCTTCATCTAGGTATTTGTCAAAATTTAGCGCATCCATTTAGTGGGTCGCTCGACGAGGAACACCTGGAGCTTGAGTCTTTCATTGAAATGACACAGAAGTCCTCAGAAAAAGTTGGCGATGCTGGTGGAGCAACATCCATCTATATTGGAGATTTTCAGATTTTTAATAAAGGAAGTTATTTTCAAAGAACAGCTGTTTTTGTGACACTTATCCACAGCGCTCTCTTTGTCTAAATTTAGCTAGGATATTAGCAGATGTTTGGAGAGAAAAGTTGAAGCACAGCTAAATTTAGTTTAACTTGAGCAGTGTACTAAGCTTTAAACGGAAAATTTAATTTTACTTACATGATTTTGAAAACGAAACTATGAGATCACATTCACACACTAAAGCCACACTGTTCGGAACTGTCTCAAGCATTGAGAACGGTTTATTGACAGGTTGTCTTGTAGGATGTCTAGGATTATTGTAATAACCAAACTTTTCAGTGGACTTAAAAAACCGGCATTAAAAATCCTTCAGCTTGGTCGAATAACGTTAGTTATATTTTACACTCGGCTGTTTTCTAAAAAACCCTATAGCCCGATTGTTCTTGTGCTAAAGGGTTTCTGTTACTGTTGCAGATTATTCTTAAACAATTGTGGGTTGCAATGACAACAAAAATGATCTTACTTTACTTTATAATTCATTTTTATTAATTCATTTTTATTAATTCAATAATTAAATTAAGCCTATACAAAAACGATTAAATCTAATTTAAAACAAACATCTCAATTCTAGCTTAACTGGGGTCGAATTACCGCACCCGTGAGCGAGCGATACGTCACTGAATTTTGTTGAATTTACATGCAAAACAATAACAAATTCAGTCACGTATTGCTCGATCACGGATGCGGTAATTCAACCCCTGGTTCTTAGCGAGCTCTCTAAAGTTAACATTATTCTTAAAACTATTGCGCCTTTCGGCCTTAAATCTATCCCTGCTCTTGACATGACTCACCACACAGTGACCCTGTATGTGCACACTGCACAGGCTTCATTGATGAAGGTGTTTTACTCCGTCTGTAACTTCCTCTACCTTTAGGGCGATATTTAACAAAACACACTAGTGGTACTGCTACTGGTACGTGCTTTCCTGTCAAATGAGAAATAATTATAATTTTTTGAGGGAAGTTTCTTGGCACTGGAAGTTGCAAAAATGTTCGGTGTTTTTTTTGTCATAAAATTTCAAATCGAAATAATGGCGTTTTCGATTGAAGAAAAGAATTGCCCTTTCTATGAAAAGAGCAAATCTAGAAGTGCTCTTTCTATGTTTTCCATGTTTCATTGAAAAAGAAAGTGCACTTCCAGATCAATTCTTAACAAGAAAGAAGTGTCCGGAATATTTTTAAAGAAGTGCCCCGAATTCACCAACACACACAAGCAAAATGTCAGATTGAAATGTTTGTTGTGCAATTACAAACAAAGTTTGTGCTATGTGATCGAAAAATATCCAATTATGAATGCAAATGTAAATTTTAAATGAAATAAATCGTTTTGGCCCATGGAAACATTTCATATTTAATGTAAAAAGCAGAAAAAGTAGCAAAAAAAAATCAAACTTCACATTGATGGGCATATGGTTTCTACCACTATTGCAAAAGTGCTCCAACGAATTTCATTGAAAAGAGCAATTCTGAATTTCGGGGCAATTCTCTCGAATCTTCAATGAAAAACGCCATAAATAAAATAATTGTCATCACGTACTTGAAAATACCTTTTGACACGGTTTTCTCCCGTTTGACAACTATGATCAATCCCTTATATAGTACACCTAGGTAATTTTAAAATGACGGAGCGCCAAAGCTGTCAAAGAACCAAGTTGTACAGATTCCATTTTCCATGCCATTTGTAGAATTCATTTAGAAAGTGCTGGTAAGGGGCCAGTTATAGCGATCAGTAAAATGCAACCGAAAAAATTTTCTTTTTCTTTTTTGGACCACCTAAAGGTAATGCTTGAACTCGATCTTGGTCTTAAAATGTTGCTTATGAATTATAAAGTTAGTTTATCAAAAAAAAATAAGTGGATAATGTTTAAATTTTCTACAAAAAGAATTAACAAATTTTTCTGTACGAAAAACTTTTTCTGATCAACTTCTCAGTTAATTCCACACATAAAAACCAGATCATTCCACTGTTTTGTGTCATTTCTTTACTGTTCCGTCTGTCAGGAATTTTTTTTCTGATGGAATCTAATCAGTGGTGGTTGATTTGTTTGTACTGACAACACAGTTTTTCTGAAAGACTTTTTTCTGTTTGCTATAACCGCCTAAACGAAAAAATACTCATTTTCATACTGTTTCAACTTTTTCGGTTGCTTTTTACTGATCGCTATAACTGGCCCCTTACCGCTAACTTGTTTGGATTTACAAAAAATATTACATTTGGTAAGGGGCCAGTTATAGCGATCAGTAAAAAGCAACCGAAAAAGTTGGAACAGTATGAAAATGAGGTTTTTTTCGTTTCGGCGGTCATAGCAAACAGAAAAAAGTCTTTCAGAAAAATTCATTTTGTGAAGCATTATTTTTTTTATTTCGCGAAAACATACCAAATGTTTGAATTCTACTTTTTTTAAATAAATGACTGAGTCGCTTTTCGCTGCTAAACACCCACACTTCACAATATACAACAAACAAATCAACCACCACTGTTAAATTCCATCAGAAAAAAAAATCCTGACAGATGGAACAGTAAAAAATTGAAACATATCAGTTAAATGACTTGGCTTTTTTGTGTGGAATTAACTGAGAAGTTGATCAGAAAAAGTTTTTCGTACAGAAAAATTTGTTAATTCTTTTTGTAGAAAATTTAAACATTATCCACTTATTTTTTTTTGATAAACTAACTTTATAATTCATAAGCAACATTTTAAGACCAAGATCGAGTTCAAGCATTACCTTTAGGTGGTCCAAAAAAGAAAAAGAAAATTTTTTCGGTTGCATTTTACTGATCGCTATAACTGGCCCCTAAATAGCTAATAATAAGTTACTAACTACGAAACAACGATTTGTATCCTGAGCAACAATAAATCAGAAGTACGCAGCAGACATATTCGTTTTTAAGGCACATATCTGCGATGTCAGCAAATTATTTGCAATGCCATATCTTTCTTTTCAGCATTCTCTGTCTGAGACGGCTGAATGGGATAGGAACAAAAAATTGCAGCTTTTAGCGACGTGTCTTGAATAGCATATAAAAGTATCAACGTAGACGTAGGTATTTTTGAGGTAGGTATACCTACTCAACACATTTTCCTTCCTTTGTGAAATTTTTTGACAGTAGGTATTTCGATTTTGGAATCACGCAGTAAAATCCATTCTTCTACTTTCCTGGGTTCCCGAACATGTTGAATTTTAAGGTACCTACACACCTTATAAGCTGGACATACCTGGCAATATACGGCTCTGAATTATACAATCCAACAGATCAGTAGATACCATCAGCTTACATAGGAAATGCTACTCCTAACGCGGAGGTTAAATGAATTTCACACCCGATCATTTAAACCTATTATATGAACCCGCTGTATTAAAGATGCATTTAACGCGGATTTAAAACAGTTAAAACCGATTTTAACTCTTTATAGACCTACGTAATGTAACATAAAATTATATTTACTTTTTGTTTTTGTTGCTTGTCAGTGATTGGAAATTGGGGACGTACGGAAATCTAGTTTGTGTAAAAATTCAACTAGATTTGTCTGGACTAGGTATACGAACGCGTTAACTAGCTAAGTTGAGTTGTTGTTGAATTTTTGAATTTTGACACTTTAAAACGTCAAATGAGTAATGAGTATACAGGCAGGATCTTCTGACTAGATTTTAACTGACCTAGAAATCCAAAGCCGAACTTCTTCATTGATTAGATTTGTTGTTTGCCGATATAAATTTTGTGTTTTTGAATTTTTAATTAATTTTTAGGACGATGTGGATTCAACATCATCTGTTGTTTCTTCATCAGATTTACAATAAAACAAAAAAGTGACTGGTCTACGTAGTGCTGTCTACATTTACACACATCAATGATAAGTAGGAGATGACAGAAATTATTAGCAACAAAATATTGCCCTTACATTTATTGTCTTTGCAAGGCTGTCTACTCAGTGTAAAACAAAGGCGCCTTCATGTTCACCTCGCACAGTGCGGGCTCGTGGCAGGGTGCACTAGGACGCTCTAGGGTACATACACGGCAGACACCCTTATTAAGTCTTAACGAGTACATAATTATTAATATGATTGGCCATGGTTGTTCACGTTAGCAATTGACATATTGCGATCGAGATATTATATCAATATAGTAATCGATACACATAAAACCTTTTTTCTTACTTTGAAATTTACCGAATTTTTAAGAAATTTTACTCAATGCCGTTCCTTTACTCGAACAATTAAATTTATTTAAAGAGAGCGTCACCGAGAGAGCAAGATACCTATTACCCCTCCACTAATAATTTTACTCAACAAATTTCTTGGTGTAAGAATTGGAAAAGCTGTCAGTCAACTGACATTTAACAGACGATTTGAAATCTGTTGTCCTTCTTGGCATGCAAGAGTTTCCTGCGTATTAAAATGGTATCAAAGGCAAAATATATATCTATCGGATGATCTCCTCAAGATTCTTTGAGCTGTTCATATGGTCGTTCGTTTATCACTCCCTTTTCCTTTTCTCGAACACATACTCGGATTCATCAAATTCGATCGATTCGAATCGATTATTTTGAATCACTTTCATCGCTAAATCAATCAAATATTTAATTAAAAAATTCTTCGCATTTATTTGACAACTTAAGTGTTTGCTATACGGCTATACCACTTTGAATTTTTTGAATAATTGTTTACCTCTCATTTTTTATAGGTTACTAAAAAAGTGTTCTCTAATCTTTTCGTAAGTGTCTCTCTAGCTGAGAGAATTTACCCCCACGGCCACCATTGCCATTTTGACAGTCCGCAGTCTGTCTCCATTTTCTTACTACAAAAGTAAAGGAACAAACCTCGAAAGCGCTTCCAACCACAAGCTTTATCGAAACATTTGACAAGACACATTTTCACAGGTCTAATAGGGGTCTTACCGAAACTTCGCAAAGGTCTTACTTTGAAATTGCTCCACTTCGGTTAACAAGAATTATAGAAGCTCTATCGAAGTTTTTGCCTGCAGAAATTACAAATCTGAATCTTACCGAAGTCAAATTGCTACTTGGGAAGTGCACGCGTATAAAGCTATTTTGTGCTGCGGGCGGCGTTCCTATAACTATAGTAGATAATAATCGTTATTAATTTTAGCGTTCGCTTATATAGTTGCAATAATATTTTTACAAAGTCGACATTACTTATTGCTTAGAATCTTCTTCTCGGGTGGTGCTACAGTTCGGGGTCAACTTGGGCTTCAACTAAACCACTCCACTACTTTGGGCCTGGGTAAGGTGTTTGTCAATGTTTATACATAAATCATCTGATGGTCGCTATATAAATAACATTTTTTGCACTATAGTTCGGCACACTTAGTTTCTATTGAGTGCTCCAGTGAATGCGATTTATCGCAGTGGTTATAGGGAAATCCACCAGACCTCTGTCGCCGACGGTCCTGTAGCCATTAATCTGCAGCAAACCAAATACACCAAGTCGTAACATCATGTTATAGTATGCTGTACGCTTTTATGTCAAGACCTCGTGTCCTTTTTAGAGCGTTCATAACTCCAAAATAAGATTGCGTTAATTTAGAGAGTGTAAGTAGCGGTCAGCAATATAAAAGGGATACCACAATCGAAACCCAAGTGAGGTTTTGACCACAAAATCGGTGTTCTGGCCAGGGCCCACCACCAAGAAACACGTCACTTCATACCATCTGGACCATAACCACAGCGCTTCAGAGGATTTATGTTTAAATCTCAAAAAATAACAACTCAGTCCCAAAGTTTGGGAACAGCATTCAGTTCAATCCTCGCACTCTGTACTAATATATTATAAAATCTGAGTATAATACAAAAAAAGTTGTTCAAAGAAGCTTATTTGGCAACGGCGCCACCTCGAAGGACAGCATCCTCTTAAACGATTTTCAATCCAACTATAGAATGAATTGTCACCCATTCCAAGTGTCTTACCACTTCCGTCGCTCTCACTTGAAATCCGTTCACTGCTCGATCCAAATTGTGCGGCTTTGGCGTCCTCTACTGTAGCCTCTTGATTGGTATGTGCAATGTAACCCACGTACACTTGCCTCTTGCCTGGCGTGTATTCCGGTGTTCGTTCCATTTTGTGTTTTTTTTTAAATTTTTTTTTCATAGGTAGGTGATCGAAGCTGATATTTTCGTCGCCATTCCTCCCTCTTCCACGATCGCCCCGCCAACCATTCTTGTTTGTTGTTTTTTGGTTTGCTGTAGCTTTAGAGCTCTTATGCCGTTCCATGTCGTGTTGTGGTGATTCTTCGTTCAGATCACACTCTTTTCTCGCAGCAATTTGGGCCCCATGAATGGACGAACATACACAATTGGATTATGACTATGAGCGAAAAGGAGGAAAAAGGAAAAGTAATAAACGCTTGCAACATACGAAGCCCATTATGTTGTTGTGGTTGTGGTATTGGTTGCGGCTTTGATTTGGATTTGGATGGGTTTGCCATTGTAGGTTTTTTTCTGTTTTAATCGTTTACTTACTTTGTCGCTCTTTGAGACTATTTTTGATCTCTTTACTACCACTTATTACTGCAAAGGTATTTTAAGTACTTTTGTACGTATATGTGTTCTGTGTGCAGCATCAATGTAGGGTGGGTACTTCTCGACTTCCAAAATGAATATGCCTGCAGACGCGCCTGATACCGACACGAATGTTTGGTTGATGATTGCGTGCAAATAATAATGCAAATGCATTAATTGTTTGCTGAAACATGAGGCTGAGAGTATGAATAATGCAGTACACAAATTACAGGGACAACCGATTCTGATTGTGGTTAGAAAACACATTACCAACACAGCGAGCTTAAGAGAAAAAACACACGCACCTACCAAGCTGTCAGCTGTCAACAGTAATTGAAGCGTTGCTGGATAGAAAATATCTATACCTACTGTTTTTCTTATAACCACAACTAAAAACACCGTTAGGTATATTTTAAAATTCAGAAAAAAGGGGGACAAAAAAACTCAGCCAAGTGTCCATTAACTAATGCGTTCAACTGCACATGCTCAACACGCAGATTTATCTTCGGCTAAAGCGACATGACGCGTTAATAACAAATATTAGTTTCAACGCCAGTAAACAAGTTTCTTACGCCAAGAGACGTATAGCTCTCTGCAGAACTATGATAAATTGGATGCATTGCACTACAGCGGCCGTCAGCAGTCAATCCAAAAGGCGTCAGTTGATGGTGGAGTTTTACATTTCATATCTTGTTGACCTAAATTTAATTTTCTTGCTAAACGGTGTAATTTGCAGTTAAAATCGTAGATAGTAGTGAATGTTCAGCGTTATTTGCTGTGGTGACTGTTATTGAATATTTTTCTCTAATTGAAAGACATTAACTGGAATGCAAAGGTTTAGGAATGAGCTTTACAGTCGATTTGGACAGTTTTAATTTTTATCTTACGAGCCTGTTTTGATTTCATTAAATCAGACGCACTTGAATCAATGTAGAGCCGCTGTGATGCCCTAGGGGTTTGGACTTCCGTGCAATAAGACATAAGGCTTTGGAGAAATCATATACCTAAAGACTTTGCAGAAAGTTCTTTCTAGTTTTGAAAGAATTGTCTTCTCAAAGGAATTTGTTTTTGCTGAGTACTGGGACTGAAAATGTATTGAGGTTCCTCATGCCTTAATAAAAAGGGTTTACATTGAACAGGTTGCTACAAAGTGAATCCGCAACTTGCTTACAATCGGGGATATAAAGTTGTGTAAAGAGTTCGAACAGTGAAATTCCTCACTTCCGATGGGTGGACTGGGGCTCCACTTTTGTGGGTATACCTACTAAGGTTATTGGCGATATAACCTATTATTCGTGCTACTAATTTCAATGGGAAAAAGTGCCGCAAAATGTGCAGATGATGTGGATGATGTGGTACTTGGCAAGGCTAGTTTTTTCCAGAATGGTAATGGAGTTGTCCCTTTCGGGGATTGTATCCATAGCTGTGGTGCATTGGCTGGTGGATGGTTTTCCTGATATAAAAAGAAAGTGACGTGAAGCTAAAAGTTGGATGTTGGCGGTATGTAACTTTCGGCAAGCGACTAAATGCCAACTTTAAGTCCTTTTTATAACTTTACGGATGAGCACATTTCTGCACCAACTTGCTGGCGACGCACGTTTCATTCAGATCCACTATTCTAGGGTAGTATAGACTGTATTTTAAGTATTTCAAAGTTTAGACAAATTCCCCGAAGATCCTGACCTGATAATGTCTACACGACTCCAGGACACAAGTAGTCCAAGTAGTCTTATGCAATTGGAAGCATTTCTTGCAT
Source organism: Cheilosia pagana (assembly GCA_936431705.1). Lineage (NCBI taxonomy): Eukaryota > Metazoa > Arthropoda > Insecta > Diptera > Syrphidae > Cheilosia > Cheilosia pagana. The sequence goes on along the minus strand of OW386170.1, from coordinate 20,245,915 downwards.
CTGAGGACGTCAAGTGGACACTTTCGGGATGAAAAACGACGATTTAATCAAGGAGTCTGCTTAAACACTAAAAAAGTAACGAATGGTCGTAAAAATTCTAGACGTGGAGTTGTTTTTCCCGATGTACTTTTTTAGAATTTGCTCCTGGCCCTTTTAGCTAACTGTCAGTTTGACTTACTGTTTCCGGCAGATGATTGCTACTTCCCTGCAATGGGGATGCATATGGTTCTCATTGCCCGAGTTGTTCAAATGCCAGGGAATTTTTTAATTTTATAACATATAGCCATAAGTTTGGTAGCTTTTGAAAATCGCGCTTAAAAAATCAGATCAAAAAATGCTCCGAAAACGCTTTTAGCAACGCCCCAGCAAACGACTCCAAAAATGCACTTAAATTCGATATGAAAAATCGCTGGACTAGGCTGAAAAAATGAAATTAAATAGGTGGTCCGTTGCCCTCAAAACCAATTCGCGCAAACACTCAATTTTCCTACAGGTAATAAATATGGTCTAAATTTTATTTGAAAAGGTGGTTCCTTCTACTCCCAGCAATTGTTTGTGCGTGGCCGACGCGACAGGCCGTAATGCCTTTGAAACTCTGTGTACCTACTTCAGGGTGTGAGTGTGACTTTTATACTTTGTATGAAAAAACTAACTTTTAAATAAAAATTGTATTACAAATAAATAAAATAAAATTATATAATTAGTATAGAAATCACAGTTTGTTAACATTATTATTATGTGGCTAAAATGCGATTTACATGAGTTTTTTTGTCTACATTTTTTTTGTTGCTAAATCTCACCGAAAATTGAAATTTTAAATGAGTTTATGTCAGATTCCTGAAATTCCCACAAATTTGCTGCTTTTTCCCCATTTCGAACATCAAAATTCTCACAAAAAGGGAGAAATACCACGATCCAAAACACTGGCCTGACAGTCGAGGACAGTTTCTCTCATTCTCTCAATTTGTCCACCAATGAAATTGCTTCTACTCAGGCTTTGTCAACTGTCAACTAATGTAACTGCTAGAAAAGTACAACTTGATCAGGCACGTGCGCTGCTTATGGGTCATCTTTCGCAAATTTTGCACCATTTTATAGTACAGTAATGCTAACGGAAAAAAGATAACAACGTGACAGCTGACAGTTCGGGGTTAGTAAAAATGGAGCGCTATACGAACGATCGCCTTTTTAATTGTTAAGCAATATTCTAGAAATAATGAAGTTTTGTCAGCTACAGTCCGCAATTTTCATCAACTGTAAAGAGAATAATTCAAAACTTTAGAGAGACTGGACCACGAGTAATTATTGCGAAACAAATGCATCCACAACACTTGACTGTTTGGTGCGGATTTTAAGCTGGGGCATTATCGGACCATTCTTTTTCGAAGATGCGGCTGGTCAGGAAGTAACAAATAATGTGTTCGTTATCATGACATGATAACCCAGTTTTCAAAGCCAAAATTACAAGATGTGGATACGACCAACATGTGGTTTTAACAAGACGGTGCCACACCGTGTAGTCGGCCGTTTTTGCAATCAAATTGGCCATCAAAATCTTGCAATTAAACGCATTTGGACTGTTTTGTCTGTTTTTTTTTAAGTCAAAGGTCTATGCAAACAAGCCGAAGACCACCAACACCTTGAACACACCTTGGGATAGAAACATTCAATAAAGAGTACGTAGGTACTATTCCAATCTATAATACTCTATAAATCGATAAAATATTTAAGCTTTCCAGTTAAAAAATCTTTTTTTTTTCTATCAAAATTAAATTTTGCGTGAATTATGGAACTTCCTTTATTACAAATATTTCCCAATCATCAAGTTAGTTACGTTGATAAGGTAAGGTTAGCCTTACCACTTCAGTTATTCCTTTGGAAAACAGCTCTGTTAGATTAAATGTGTTTTAGGGCAGGCTTTAAAAGGCTTATAATAATGGATAGTCAGGAAATATGTTTGCTCTTTTGAGAGACTCAATAAAGATAACTGAATGTGCAGATGGATTTTGCTTTGTAACTTGTAGGAGACTTATTCAGGATTATGTAACTATCCACAGCTTCTAAGTATTGCCATTGTGAATCATATTGAGCGTACTTTTATAAATAGGCATGCACTCAAAAAGTGACTATGCATATGTCAAGAGAAAGCTGCAACTGTTCGTTGTTCGGCAAAAAGCCACATGTCGCAGTGTCCTTAAGAATATCAACGATTCTATACCGGTTTATTCACAAAGTATGTACTTTATGTTTTAATTGCACGACAAATAAAAACCAACTCGTAAAATGCAAATATGCACGATATATGTATGCCAATGCTTAAGATATGCCTCGTGCTTCGTGAGCTGAGATATATCGCGTTACAAAATCATGACCTATTTGTGCTCGCCACTAAATGTTTTCCTTGAGATAAAATACAATCTCAATCTCCTGCTACCCATTATTCGGTTGAGAACCGCTCCACTGATTTATATCCCACATCAAAGTCCGACTTCTCCTATTTCCCATCAATCAATCAAAGGCCCCTTCTGGAGGCGAGTCGCGCCGATAGTCCCACACTTAACATATCCACTAATTGCCGAGAAAAGATCGATTGGGTCGCCTTAACGCCCAACCGTATTTTCTCTTTCAACGCAACCAAAATGGCGTCGGCTACATCCGAAACGACACGTTGCTCTGTGGACATGGATATGGATCCCGATAATCATGTTCCCGAATAAATTACTTTGTATTTCGTCGGTGTCTATACATATTGGGAGTGGGACCTTAACACAAACAGAGGTGGCAGACGATTGGCACACGGGTGCGGTAGTACATATACCGAGAGCAAGATAAGTACTTAACGGTATTCGCTACTATCGATTAATGTTTGTAAATCGTTGTAGAGTCGCTGCGGCCTAATAACAGAACATGAAATTTTCTTCTATAAAACGTCCCGGACGGGCCTTCTCCGCAGTGGCTTTCGTTAGGTAATAATTTACGTCGCATTTAAGCGTGCCACATGCTGTGACCACTGCACATCGTATGCTGCAGTTTTATACGAATCTCCTCGTTCATATAATACGCCTTGAGCGTTACTGCAAAGTGTAGTGGTAGATAAAACAATTTTTGCGGTCAATCCTGATTGTGATTGGAACTAAACCGTTGTGCGGTGATTTAAAGTGATAGTTTGTGTGGTATAAGAGCCAAGATGCTTGTAATTACTTGATAACATTGAAGTATCTACGAACCGAATCTGAACGTGTAATTATGTAGATATACACTACTATATATATCTGATCTGCCTATTGGTAATTGCATCGGGTGAAAGGAGCCGGCTATAAACAGTTTGGTTTCGCGTTGAAAGTGCTCAATGCGACGATGATTGTCTTTAGAGACATTTCAGGAGAGCTGCATATTTGCATGTCAGATGGACAATGCCATTGACATACATAACTAGCCCAGTTTTGACGAACGTCATGAGCTTAAAACGGAACAAGTTTTTTGACAGCTTATTAATCTTGCAAGTGGTTTCTGTGGTGACTGTCTAATAACGATTCCATGTCCTAGTTCGATGGAATGGTCATCACATACAAACTCTTCCGAGTTGTTTGTCATGTAAAGGTTCCAAATATGTTTCAGCGCAGTCTTTTAGGCCCGTTTGCTGATACGGACCATAAATCTTATGCATGTTCTACATAGTGATACTTAAATTTATGTTTGTTGCGCGAATAAATATATGTTCAACATAGTAAGCGACCACTTTTGAATTTAAACTAACTTCAAGTGGGCTTGCACAAATGTCAAAATATTGTGAGTTTTGGTTTGATTTTTGAGTTAACGTATTTGTTGGTATTTTATTTTGAAGAATGCCTGGAAATATAAAAAAAAGAAACCCAATTTTTTCGCAAAATGAAAAAAAACCTTCTTCAAGTCATCGAAAATAAAAAAAACCGATGGCGCAACATTTAAAGATAAAGAAAATGCTTGGAATAGAATTGAAAAAAAATTTAACAGCCAGTCGGGTTCATGCTATAGGAATAGCGATTCGCTCAAGAGGTTCTATACTAACTACAAAGCCGAAATAAGGAAGGAGGCGGCAAGAGAAAAAAGTTCCAGTGTACAGACAGGAGGAAGAAAGCCATTCACACCTTCTTCTGACCCTAATTTTGAACTAGCTGTAACAATTATGAACCCGAAAACAGTTTATGGTCTAGAAAACGAATTTGATGGTGACGATTTAGTGGAACAACAAGAAAGCGATGAAAATGAAAAATCAAAGAACGACTGGAGTAATTATAAGCCGTCAATGCTAAAAAAAAAGTTGATCCAAAGTTGAAAACCCCAGCCAACACAGTCGATGACATACTTTCTGAGGATGAAACTTCGCCTGATATTGAAAAAGGCTCTATACCACAAATAGTGATGACAAAGGGCTGCAAAAAACAATTTGATAGCTCCGAACCACTGGATAATACTCCATGGACATCAAGAAGAAGACCTGTGGCCTCTACATTGCAAAGCAGTAAGATATCTGAGCAGTATTCCGAACTTTCAAAGATTAAAATCGAACTAGCCAAACTGCAATATGATACACTAAAAGAAAAAGCAATTCAAAAAAAAAATATCAAAGTAATATTGAGCATGATGCATGAACTAAAGCGAAAATCCTTGGAAATAGATGTTGCAATTAAAAATAAAGTTTTGAAAAGAATACAAAAAGAAGACTGCACAACAAAAGATGCCCACAGTGTGATTTTTGATTTTTTGCGTTTTCTTATGTTCTTTGAAAATGTTAATTAGTTATTGTTAATAATATTGAATTTTATTATTTGAGTTTTTGATATATAAACTTTTATTGAATGTTTACAATTCTCCGAAATAATTATTTATCAAATCCGTACGCTTTTGCAATTCAAATTCAAAGTGTTTGAGCTTGAATTGTTGTTTTGAGAAAAGTATACATCATTATGTATCTGTCCATCAGTAATAGCACGTTGCAGATCTTCTTCACTGAAATCGAAGCTTTCAGGAGGGTCATCAAGTATACCTTTATGTCGCAATATGTTGTGCAAAGTGCAGGTCGCAATTATAATTGTTAACACTGTACTCAGTTTTAATCGGGTACCATAAGCCAAAACGAGAAATCTTCTTCTTCCATCACACCTCTAGAACGAATTTGAGACTCATTATACAATTGCTCTGCCGAAATTCTTGGATTAAGAAGAGGTGTCATCAAATAAGATTTTTAAGGATAAGCCGAATCTCCTTTTTTTAAAGAGAAAAACACAGTTCTTGTACCTACATTTATAAATTTAAATTAAACGTACCCAAGAGATAACATTCTGAATTTGCATTTGACTGTCTCTCCAAAACATTTCTTATTTTACAATTACTGAAAATTTTTGCGTCTTGAGTAGATCCAGCCATCTAGCCACTACATTGGTCAATATCATTTTAGCATTGCAAACCGCTTGAACGTTGATAGAGAAATAACTTTTCCTGTTTCGAAAAACTTCTCCATCATGTCCACCTTAATGTAAAAACCAAAAGTGATGTTAATTTTCTTTACAATCTTTAATAATTACTTACCAGGGGACTGAATTTTAACGTGAGTGCCGTCAATGGCTCCAATTACATTTGGAAACGATGCTATGTCAAAAAACCACGTTTGGCTTTTAATATGTCAGTTGCAGTTTTAGGAAATTTTATATATTCATTTCCAAGTTTAGCTATTGTTCTCGAAACTCTCAAAGCTTTTCTTGAAACTGTTGAGACATGCATTCCACCAAAATCGGCAATACTCAAGAGATGGTTACCCGTTGCAAAAAAGCGTAACGTAACCAAAAGTTGGTTAATAGGAGCTATAGAATAATTCTAATTGGGCCAAAATAGCTATTGTTATTTCCTTTGTCAACCGAAATCTTTTGTAAAAAGATAGCTCATCAAAAGAGTAAAAATATTCATTCCTCTCGTAAATTTGACGAGGAACTCCTACTTCTAGAATTTCAAGAACTTCTACGTCATCATCGATCGAATCGGACAGCTCGAAATCCATTTTCATAAAATTTTTTAATAATATTATCGTAACTGTATCTTCACAATTTCGCAAATAAGTAAAAAAAAAAAATTGTAAACGAAAATAATGTTTAACATAAATATTTTATGCGGCACTTTTTCTTTCACCTAAGTTATGTTCAATTTAAGGATTTTTATGTTGGAGTTTACGTTTTGTGAAAAGCAATAAGCATCACTTAAGGGTTTTTGTGAAACACAAGTATGAGCTTTCCTTTTGGAAGCTACTCGACCTTGTACAGCCATCCCAAAGTATTAATGAACCTGTAAAGATTGGTTACTGGTTAGTGCGACATCAGAGCCAATCTTTACAGGTTCATTAATACATCGGAATGGCTGGACAAGGTCGAAGAGCTCCAAAAAGGGAAGAGTTTTATCGCCAACAACATCGGACAATCCCCTAACAAGGGCATCACAATGGGTCCACATGGACCTAAGTGGGGTTCTACATGGCTTGCTCTGTTGTACCCACCCATTAACCTTACCTATCTTTCGTATCAGCAAACAGGCCTTAGAAATAACGGTAGTTTTGATTCTTATGAATATTTTACTCTGGTCAGTTAAACGCCAACACTGATCCCAAAATTCCTTTCAAAAAAACAGGATAGTTACATAATGAACCACATACTTGTACGTATGCTATTTCAAATTATATCTTAACTTTTTAACTGGGTATGTATAAGCTTCGAGAAGGCACGTTGCCAAAAAGTCTTTACAGATAAAGGAAGATCTTTTACCAAAAAATATTTCAAACTAAAAAAATAATCATTTTTATCCTGGTACTACGAATCAGTACTTTGTTCTTTTGTTCCTGTAACTAATTGAATTCTAGATCTATTGACATCACCCAGCTTATGACCGTTTCTGACATCAAACTCTTCGGTAGTGTCATTTCAAATTTTGATTCAAATAGACGAGCTGTTAGCCGCAATACTAACGGTAGTTTCTAAATTGACAGCAAACTCAATTCTTTTCTAAATTATCGTACAAAGGATTTTTAGCTATAGGGATTTTTTTGTTTTTAATCTGACCAAATGCACACTTGGGATTGATATTTTTAAAATTATTGCATAGGATGTTCTTCCTATGACCAAATCCGGTGAAGATGAATACTCCTGTTAGAATTTTCAGGTTATTTTTTCCCAGGTTAATTAGGAAGACAGATTTCCTGGGAGAAAATTCGGGAAAGAATTGTTTGATGTAGTTCAACCCAGGCCATTTAAGCCAGACAACTATGGATTCGATGCTATCCGGGCTCACAGAGTAGTTTTTAAAAAGTCTTGCTGACACCACACAAGGGTTCAGGTCCTATGAGTGGTGTTGATGCTCCGTCCTTAGCTAGTTAGTCTGTTCTTTCAAAGCTGCTGTGGGCTGAGATCAAGTTTAGATTTTATGACAGATGAGTCAAAATCCTTGAGGGCTGTCTGAGAAGATAAAATATGGTCTTCCCACTTAAATTAAATTTAACTTAAATGTATTCCTTTTTAGACCTTCTTTGTTGCACCACCTCTGAACAGCGCCCGAAAGTGCAACATAATACTTGTGACGATATTTGCGAAACCTTTTATGTGACATTAGAATTCGGTATGCGTTTAAAGTTAATTTCCATATACCCTTCGACGTTCCCTACGTTCGTAAATAATGTAGGTACCATTTTTACGCTCGCGGACTTCAAAAGCCGAAATTTGTTGTCTCTGCCTATGGCCAAAACGAGATTTATATTCGAGTTGCGAGTCTTCCAAGTAGAAGTTGTAGGCGTGGCAAATTATAATAAACTGGGACTCCTCCTAGTAATCTTGCCTCAAACAAGACATTTAAAACCCAGTGTCTTACGCAAGACAACCAAGATACGCTGTGGTTATAAGGTCGCCGCTTCCCAGATATATGAGACCGCCTTGGTTACTCGTTACATCATAGTCACAAATAGAGTAACAATAACAACATTACTTTGAATAGTTTTTTGTTCCCCAACGAGACAAAGCCTCACTGCAACCATAATAAATGGTTAGTAAGTCTCTTTAACGAGCTCCGGTGGTCGGACGAATTACACATCTTTTCATGTTCTCCGCGCATTTTTTTCTCATTTTTTTTATGTAGCTGCCGCGATGTTGGTGTGAATTAATTTGCACACATGCTCTTCTTAACTCCGTCAGCCTTTGTGTTCGATTCCGTAGTTCTAAGCAGGCCATTAAGAAGTGTATTCTAGGAAAGCATTAGGAATAATTATGCTGACTCTTAACCTCTTGTCAAATGGCCTGTTCATGCTTATCATTTGGGCTGTGTTTTATGAGTGTGTTGTCACTTCTCTGAAAAGCGCTGTTGACAGAGGAATCAGTCCTCAACAGAGCAAAAAATTACACAGGCCATCCAATAAATCGCTACGAGGTAGAGCGACTATGGTTGGTTGGTGGCCCTTAACAGCAGTTCAGTTCAATCAAGTCGTTATACATCAGTGAAAGTAGTTTGCAGAAACAGAACTGGTTATCGGGTTAATTGCATGCAAATTGCACGCTTAAACGGCTACCTAGTGGTGATTTATTTTATGGGCCTTTCGGATGCCGTATGCCGATACCATAGTGCTGGAGGCACACATATTTTGATCTTACCACGTTCATTATTATTTATCATAACTGTAGAGTGTGGAGTCCACAAAACTTGTTCAAAACATGTGTTAGCTCTTAGTAAAAATGTGCAGTTGTAACGTAACACCATCTCAAGTATTGATTGCATTACTAAGTAGCCCCTCACAATTGTAGTCTATCCACATTTCATGTTTAAAAGCTTACTTTTACATAGCAGAGTGGCCCCTTTTGTACCCCATTCAGGTCCATGTGGACCTATTGTGATGCCCTTCTCGGAGGTTAGCCGTTATCGTTGCTCGACCTTGTCCAGCCAACGATTAGCCAAAGAATAGACAGTGGGTCGTATGAATAAAAACTAACATTTGCTTTGAGCAAAAGGTTTTAGCAAAGTAAAAGCCCTTAGCAAATGCTTTGAATCGCTATGAGTTAAAACCTAGTTTGCTAAAATAAGTCCGAAAATTCGAAAATAGCTTTTACTTCTCTGTACTTCTACTTGTCTTGCAATTTCTGTCAAACTTGACAAGTGACTGTCCTTTGGTTTGTTTATTTTGAATTTATTTACAAATTTTTGTAGGGAAATGATCAGAAGTCAAAAAAATTCAAAAGAAAAACTGAAAAGAAATAAATAAAAAAGAAAAAAAAAATATGCTGAGCGACTCTTCTGAATTTCAGCAGAAGATAATGAACTTCCATCTACCTCGTCTACTCCCATGAGTTGGTGTTTTTTCAGGCCATAGAAGCTAAGCAAATCCCAAACTCCAAATATTAAGACCTTAAAAAAAACCCTGCTCTTAAAATTGATTTTTTATTGTCTAGTACACGCCAGACAAAATTGTTAAAAAAGTTGCAAATTTAAAGCAAAGGATGAAGAAGAAATCTGACATGAAGGCAACGGGAAATACACCCTTTGTCTGATAAGTTTTAATTATACCGAACTGAGTAAAAGGTTAGTGCCGCCGCTTTTCGAACATGTCAAAAATTGGAACTAACTCAAATTGGTTTTTATTCGAAACGTAGCAAATGCTTCCATTTTGACATTTTTCTTGAGTAAAAATTGCTACGTTTTATTAATACGACCCAGTAAGCCATCAGGAAGTTCCTATATATATATGTCATTGAAGTAATAGCCTTTAAGTGTTGTTAGGTACTCAAGTGGAATGCAGTGAGGTGTGTCCTCGAGTAGCTCTTCGTGGTGACGAATTTAGCACACCAGAAAACGAAAATTATTCAGTCAAAAACCAGAAAATGAACATGAACTTAACAAACATTTTCAATATTTTCTTCGACCTAAAATGAAGAGGGGGACCATTGTTAATATTCCAAAACGTTTAAGTTTTTGCTTCGAAATTTTGACATCTTTAGGTCCGTTCCGATCACTTCGATAACTGCTTGCCAAGCCAACTCAAGATAAAGCTGGATTCTGTCGACGGCAAAAAACCTTCGGTGGACAAATACAAGGTGTATTTTTTAGAGGCATAGAACTTTCAGTTGGCAGCACTATTATACCTGGCGGCCATTTCGCCAGTTGTCAAGTGATTTATTTTTAGTTTCGTTTGGCATTTAAACATGAATTTACTGACGCCTTAACAACGCTTCCAAATTGTGCAAATTTATTTTGAAAATCGTGGGTCTGTTCGAAATACGTATCTTCATAAGCGAATTTTGTTTAGCGATGAAGCTCACTTTTGGTTGAATGGATACGTCAACAAACAAAACTGCCATATTGGGAGTGATGATAATCCACAAGTGTATATTGAGACACCGTTACATCCACAAAAACTGACTGTTTGGTGTGCTTTATGGGCTGGTGAAATAATTGGTCCGTACTTCTTTAAAAACGCTGCTGGCCAGAACGTTACAGTCAATGGTGACCGCTATGACCGGTTGACTATTTTCTGTGGGGATGTGTGAAGTAGCTAGTCTACGCCGATAAGCCCAAAACGATTGATCACTTGGAGGACAACATTCGTCGCGTTATTGCCGATATTATATTGGCCACAAATGTTGGAAAAAGTCATCGAAAATGGACCACCAGATTAGACTATGCCAGAAATAATAATTAAATTATAATGCCAAAAGATTATCTTTCAAATAAAGTAAATTTCAAGTCAATTTAAACAAATCATCTTTGTTTTATTACATTTGAAAGTTGTATACCTCTGAAGAAACACCCTTTGGTAGACAAAGCTGGGTCTGAAACGTTGTAAAAGTTTGATCTCTCTCTAAAATAAGTGTTATTATTATTAGTATGCAACAGGACTCATTGCTCTTTCGCAAAAATAAAAACCTTATCTGGAAGTAATGTACTCTACAATGATCTTTAATATAAAGTTGGTGCATCAGGTCAAGGTACCCTACGCCTAGCTTGTCACAACCATTCGTTTTGTGTGAGTTTTTTTTTGGGACGAATGAAAGGGGCCTACAGTTTTATTCCGAGTCTGAAAGGCTGAGAAGCTCTTTCAGGACAGTCTTACTTGATAAGCTCTTTCATGACAGTCTTACTCTCGGATGTTTGTTAGACGTTCGCGAGAGGTGGCGTTGTAGAAAAGCCTGGCTCAGATGCCCAGCGCCCTTACCACTGATGAATAAAAATATCTTAAAACACAAAATTTTGACATCCCTTAACCTTAATGCTAAAACGGGCTCAACAAATTGCGTGAAACGATTTGATGACTTATGTGGTATTGGAATATCAATAGACCGTCTTCCTATTTTGATGGTCATTTTGGCCTAGTTCTTTCATCTCGGGATCGTTCTGCAGCTTAAGTTTTCCTTCTTGATTTAGGAACAATACATCGGATTCTAAGGTCTTTTTGTACTATGTATATGTACATTTACTTTTTTTTCTGTCTGCCTTAATTGGGTGAGTTATTTTCTTCAGACTTTGGTTGATCATGATCAGCTCTTTAGAAGCCGTTGCAATATATGCCGTTATGTTCCTGATTCCGAATTTTCCTTCTGTGCAATTACCCAGGCACTAGTCTTCTTACTTTTATTAAAAAAGTCCTGTGGTCCTTTAACTCAGCAAATTAAGGTAAATAGGTCTTCCTTCCAGCTTTTCGCTGACAAAGCTTTATTCATTTAAATATTTGACGCTCTGGCGATTGCAGCTGGCGATTTCGGTTGAGCACTGTTTGTTAAAGAAGCGCTAAGACAGTGAGAGACATGTTACATTTCTGCGAGGTTCAAGCAAATTTATTGAATTCGCGATATTTGTGTCTCCGATTCATTTTATCGCCCGATTTTGAATCCTATCCAGTAGGTGCAGTGTGGTTTTTGGCGCACCAGACCAAATATGAGAATTGTACTCAAGTTTGGGGAGAATGAACGGCTTATATCATATTAGCCAGATCAGAAGGGGTAAAACATTTCTTGCACCGTTTGAGTACCTAGCCATTTCACAGCGTTCTTTGCGACTTCGTGTATGTGGTCGTTCCAATAAAGGTTGTTATGAACACACATACCGAAAATGGAAAGTAGTTTCTAATCCATTGAATAAGAGACACATCGATCCCATAAGCACGCATTTTCGACAAAAGTGCTTGATGCCAAACTCTGTCAAATGCCTTTGAAATATAGCTTTATAGCTACTTTGAGAAAAAACCGAGAACCATCAAATGAACAGAGATGAAGAAAAATAGACTTCGGTATTGGACACGTACTTTAAATAGGTACTCGAATGCGAACTTGATATCGTAACACCTTAACAGCCTCAGCGATTCTTCCAATCACTCAAATTTCAATGCATACTTACAGCTCTATCATTGTTTATCTGTTTTGCTGATGCTTAAATCACATACAACTATATATGGAAGGAAACTTACTTCTGGTGCAATAATGGAAAATAACACCCTTCCATCGAACACTCGCTCCGCAAGAAACAAACAGATAAAACTGTCAAAAACACTACAATCTAGGTAATTTAATTTCAGTGGATGGCAGTCAAAGTATATACCCACGAAGCAGCAGCCAACTCGTACAATTTCTTTCAGTTGTGAAAATGAAAATGACCGAAACCATTGTTTGGCTGTAAGCCGATACCCATGAATTAAATGGAAACCTACTTTGCCGGCGGAAGTCACTTGTATTCCTTTTCTTACACTGACAAGTGAAATTGAACAATTTAGGCTTCTCTGCACTGGGGTTGTGCCCTTGCCGTTTGCCCCCACGCAAAAGGTAAACTACATCGGTTGACGTGACACGATGATGGGGTCATTATTGTAATAGAATAGTTATAGTACGGTGAACTGCGCTTTTTAGTACAAATGTTGTTCTTGGTCGCTTTTTTACTGCATTTCACAACTTTAATTCTGATTAAACAACCATACGACGTTGTAAATTGAAATACGCAATGCTCCAGACTATGCATACAACTGGCTTATTAAAAGAGTTAACTTTCACATGTGAAGAACTTCCGCTCCAGATGTGTTCGCACTGTGCACCCATGTGACTTGTACTTGCGTCTTGTGCGTCTTCCAGTAGTGATGAAGCAATTCATGCCATGCCGCAGTGTTTCTTCAGTTCAATGGTCACTACTCCGAGTGCATTGCTTTATGGGTGTGTGTGTGAGTGTGCTCCGAAAAGCTTCCCACCAGGCACCACTGGCTTGGCTGCAACTGTAACTGTAGTTTTCATATTAAAATGAGATCTGAAAAGGTGCACGTAAATTAGGAACGTATTAATGCTCGTGCGTGCACTTTTGAACGAAGGCCAAACTTTCTACCAGGCAAAGCGCTCACGAATCTAGAACATCAGAGGTTATGATTTCTTTTATTTTTATTTAGCTCACTCGTTTTGATGAAAAAGTTGTAAGTCATGGATAGTTATGCCAACCGTCAATTACAGTGAGATATTCAATTTGTATCTTCTGTTACATACTTTGGTGGCTCTTGCTAATCGAGACTACACCCAAACTGGTAATCATATGATAGCCCATCACTTGGGTTAAACATTTGTCTGTTGGCCTAGTTCACTGTTGGAGTGAGAGGGAGCTTTGTTGTCTTTGGGCCTTCCTAGTAATCATTTTTAACCTTTACCTTACAAATTTTGTAGGTCACAATAAGCGTGTTTGTATGGAACGACTTGCCATTCTGAGTTTGAAAAAATTAGCCTGGGGGTGGATCACGTAAGACCATGATCGCTTGGACGATATCGTTTTTGAAATTTTGATTACCACGATAAGTTGTTTTCAAGCTGTTTTTTTTTTATTGTAAGTTTTCCATACATTTGTGGATAATTAACTAGATGAAGCTCTCAAACTTTTAATTTTTGCTTGTTTTGGAGGTCTATCGTGTCAATATAGCCCTGAGCATTGGTCAGTGGACAACATAAAACAAAAGATTATGAGAATCGCGGTTTATCAAAGACTGAACAACTGAATAAAAATAGTTTATTATTATTTGAACCTCGTGAATCTTGCGAATTGGGATCAGTGCGCTGTCAAGTCAAAATATACTCTTTCATTTATTGGATTTTCTTAAGTATACGTCTTCTCGTTTGTTGGTCAGTTAATAATAGAAAACACTATTTGCGAGCTCCAAACACTTCTGGCGTTTGGTTCCAATGGCACGGTCTTAATCTTCTAGGTGGCTAGATCAATCCTTTTGCAATTACCTTCTGCTTTAAATCAGTTCTATCAGAATAAATCGAAATCGTTTCGCTGAATATGGTTTTGTTGGTGTTTTCGAATGGGATTTTCAGAAATATTTGATGTTGCTTATTAGTTACAGTGCTTCTCCAAAGAAACATCAAACTCTGGGTGCTGGGTCAATATACGCTGTTCAGTTTTTCGGTATGTAAACTTAGCAAAGCGATCAAGTCAATACACCAATGCTGCTAAGACGCCTAAAATAACCAAGACCCGTTCGTCAAAGGAACGCAGAGAATATAAGCGGAGTCGTGGAAACTCTACATGAGAACCCGAGGCAGTCAATTCCTCGCCGTTAACAATAAATCGGCCTTTCGCAGGCTTCAACTTTTCGAATTTTGCTTCGGGACTTGGGGTACACCCGTACAAGATTCAACTGACTCGGGAACTAAAACTGGGCGCTTAATTAATTTTGTCCGAAAAATCATCTTAAGCGACGAGACGCATTTTTCGATGAATGGCTTTGGTTACAGGGAAAATTTCCGTATATAGACGACGCCAACCCACACCCCACACGTTCACCGCGTGGCAATGGATCCACAAAAAGTTACAGTCTGGTACGGATTTTAGGCCGGCGGATTTATTGGTCCGTATTTTTTTGAAAACGACATTGGTGAGGCCAAATTGAAAGTTATTAAAATAGAAGACATGTGGTTCCAGCAAAACGGGGCTACATGCCAACCAGAAGACGTTACGATGGACATTCTGCAGGAAAAGCTATGGTTATCTCTCGCCAGAAAAGACGTGAATTGGCCCCGCTCGAATTTTTCTTGTGGAGTTTCCTGGATCCCCGGCTTATTGGCATCGACCGATTCTCTTAAAGCCAATTTAACCAATGCCATCGCTCAAATTCAGCCGGATTTTGGGAGATGTTTTATTCCAAAGGTCACCTGGTTCTGAGGTGCGAACAGACATTGCTTGTCGACATTTTTATGAAAATGATAAAATTTAATACTAATTTTTTGTAATTCCCATCTATATATATAAAAATGGATCTTGGTTTGTTCGGATGCTTAAAACTCGAGAACGGCTCAACCGATTTGAATGATCTTTGTTTTGTTTTGTTTGTCTTACATCAGCGATGGTTTAGAAGAAAAGAAAAGTTGGAAAACTCTCAACAGGTGGCGTTGTAGGCACACATTACATTTTTCATGGGGAAACGCACTTTGAAAAAAAAAATAAAAAATGTATAGTTTTGGGCCCTAATGGAAACAAAGTGCAATCAAAAACAATACAAATAGAAAACCTTGGATTAAAAATAAATAAATAAATACTTTGGCGCGACAGGTCTGTGGGACCCAAGGCCTAGCTTCTCACAACCATTCGTTTTGTGTGGGTTTTCAATTTTTGGGACGAATGGAAGGAATCTAGAGCTTTACGCCGAGTCCAAACGGCTCTTTCATGAGAGTTTTATTTTTGGATGTTTGTCAGACGTTCGCGAGAGGTGGCGCAGTGGAAAAAACCTTAAGATGTAATTTGGTTCTTTCGTTAACAAAGCCATTTGCAAAAAAAAAATAATCGGGATAGAAATCGGGATATGGCACTTGCCATATAGGTAACAAAATAATTAAATTACTATAGGTATCTGGACATTTATGAAGCCTTGAATTTTTGTAAATGGTGTTCAACACAATAGGGCAGTAATCAAAAAGGGCGCCGTTGCACCTCCCTTAAAAAACGACTCTGCGAATTGTGGCGGGACTTAATACGAAAGGCACGGGCAGCGCCGTGGGAGTACAGCTAGTATATAATAAAAATAAATTTTTGTGCGTTAGTCTGGTAAAAACTCCAGAAAAGTCAGAAAATTATTAACAGGTGGCGCTGAAGGCGGGCATTTCCTTTTTTCAGTTAAACTGCTGTTTGTCGATCTTCGAAACCACTCAACTGACTTCAATGAAATTTTTCGGATGCGTGTAATTGGTTCCAACTGGAAGGATAGGAAAGACCCGAAAGGTGGCACTGTTGCCAATAAAATTGTAACCACATGAGAATTGTAACCACATGAGATTGCGCTATAAAAACTTTTTTAATTAATTAATACACTTCGAATGCGATGTATTTTTATACATATATTTATTGTATTTTAAAAATGCTTTTTTAAGTTCAAAATCAGATAAAGAAGCGTGCCAGTTTCCGTGCAAAAAAAAAGAACGCTATTTTATCGATATTCGTAATGGGAGCTTTCCTTAAAAAAAAAAAGAAAAACAGAGAATGACACTTACTACATAACAAAATATTTAAAATTAAAAAAATGTGTTAACATTTAAGTTTTTCAAAAATGAAAAACGTGATTTGTAAAAAAACTGTTTGATTCCTACCAGAGAAAAAAAATTATAACTCAATAACGCATAGAAAAGCTGGCGCTAGTATGTTTAAATTAAAGTAGGTATAAGATTATATAAAGAAAATGTAAATAATATCGTTGCGTTCATCGCGTCTGTGATTTTCAAGAGCTAAAAAAATGAAGTCAAAATTCTAACGCCTTCAAGCAAAGCGTCCCTCTGGCTACATACCTACTAAAAATTACCGATCTGAACCTGTTATATTCATACATGCTACCACAAATATACGATAATAGTTATCACAAGGACAATCACAGTATGGTTGGTAGTTTATCGACATCGTGCGATCGAAATTAACCACCTGCAAGCAGATAAAGCGTTCATTTTAATTTGAATCTATCTTACATAAGTAGTTTTAGCGAACTCAACTTTACACTTAACACGCTATAGCCAGTTCAATTTAAACTTACAATCTACTATACCAACAAAAGCAACATCACACAGGTCTCCTTAATTTCGCTGAAACAATTTATTGTATCGGGACCACCTGCAGTGTTAGTGTACCCATTGTCTAACCAAGCAGCCACAACTTTAGCTTCAGAGTTTCTACTGATGTTCGTACACAGATGCATGATGAGATGCAAAGAGCCTCTGTATATAAATCTCAATCTTATAAAATACATGTTGCAAGAGCATTCCGCATGGAATGTGTTTATAGTGATGCCGCACGGCGCACGGGTCTGCCATAATTGCATACGATCTTCACAGCTTTGTTCTGGAAATGGTTAAAACCGCAGAAGCGTTTCTTTGCAAAAAAAAAACCAAAAGAAAAGAAATGCGAAATGTCTAACCTATGTGCGCCATGTTTTGATAGTACAGATTATTTTCACAACAATTGCCGTTGGTGAAAGTTTAAGGTTCATGAGAGAATTTCAACATTTGTTTGGTTGGATGTAGGGAATGAATTTATTCAAGAAAAATTGCTAGAAAACGAATGCATTGTTGTTGTAAATGCGTATGCAAATAAGACTGGCTTACTGTAGCGAAGAAAATACTTAAGTTTATTGTACAAGTGGAGCAACTTTAATTAAAGTCCCAAATGTGGAGGTCTCTTGTCGTGCACCTACTTGGGTATTCTGCTAAAGTTTTAGTTGAGTTGGGTTGTATGTTTTTTTAACGGCTTGAAAAAGATAAGTATTTGCTTTATAAGACCTCTTTTAATAAACTTTTTATGAGCCAAGCAAGGTTAAGTACAATGCTCAGCACTTAATTACAGCAACTGATGCACTCAGTGGATATACTCTTGAGATTCGTAATGTGTATGAGTATTCCTCCCAAGCAGGGGTTAGTAGGGAGCAGTAATGAGAATCGAACCAATTGTATTGTACTGAATGAAAAGAGTACTGAAACATACCAAATAGTACTTATAACTTTCATTAAAAATCAAAGTTACAAATATTGTATTTTTATTTGACAAAGGACATGCAGTAAAATACAAAAATTAGGATATCAAATATTTTTATTGAAATTGAAATTTAATTGTGTCTTTATTTGAGTTTAAAAAAATAAACGAAAATATTATAATGTTTATAAAGTTTCTAAACAAATTTAAAATAAATAAAAGGAACTTTTTTCTATAAGCTTGATAAATTACTAAAAAAAAAAACATAACAAAAACGCAATTCTTATTCAATAGCACACTCCAAACAATCTCAGGACGCGTGCGTCAAAAAATGGAGACAATCACTCCAGTCCAGATCTCCAGATTTAACCTTTCTGGAGTAATTGTTCGGTTATTTGAATGTAAGCCAGCAAGCCTCATACCTTTGACGAGCTCCAGGCAAACATTCGTGCCGAAATCATTCGATGCACAACTGGCCTTACGCACAGTTATTTTGCATGAAAAATCTACTTCAGACCTTTGATGTCGAACAAACAAGAATAAACGTGTAAATCTTAAAAACAGAAATGTTCTATAGGACAATTCGGGACACAAGGATAGATTCCAAGTTAATGTTGCCACCTCTTTTGGCACGGTTGTGTTCATAAAACTATTCCGTCCTTATATTTTTGCTTGAAATGAAATTGGTCCTACCTCCCACCATATCTCAATCGCACGTTAAATGTAAAAGGTATTGGGGACTTTCAGTGAGTCTATTTAGTAAGACCGACACAGTATTACCTTCGGGACGCCTTGGAGTCATTTTGGCTCATTTTTAAATGCCTTGACTACAAAACTTATCTTTTTAAAAATCAGTGATTAGGACGTTTTTCTGTTAATCAAAATCGTTCCGAACCCATCATTTACCTACTTGTGTTGACCTGTGTTTTATCCTTACTCGTTATTGTTTTATTTTATTTTATTCAATTTAAATCTTAAATAACATTTTTTGAAAAAATTTGGGTACTAGTGACAGGTCTTTCAGTTTCTTACGAATATTTGTCTTGTCTTGAAGAGAATTTGTGTTTACCTGAGTTTTAATTACAATTATGTCGCAAATAAATAAAACTTTCCTTGTGTATTAAAGTTAAAAGAAATATTTATATTAAAATTCTGAAAATACTCTCAGACAGCTGTCTGACTGGATGTGTCTCAGTTCTGATTTGCATAGATCGGTCACATGAACAACGTTTTCAATTCAAGTTTTATGGAGGAGTAGCCAACTTAATTACGTAATCTTACATTTAATCTAAAAAAAACCTGACCCTCAATTGACTTACAATAGCGAAATTTACAATCACAGCAATTTTCCCCATAAACTCTCACACTTTATTCGTAATCCATATAATAGAGTCGGGATCAAGAAATGAAATCCACGAATGAAAAATTCGTTCGAACTTAACCTTTAAAATTGGCACTGCTTCGGAGGTAACTGCGACAAAAAATGAATGTGAAGGAAATGTCAAAATCACTCTCATATGAATAGCTAAAGGACTATTTTCAGGACTATTTGTTTCATTATTAGTAAAGCCGACTAACCATACAATCGTAACCGGCAACTTGAGTAGCTGCCTCTAAGAGAAAATGTGTGATGCCCAATCCGAATCCACACCTTAAATTGACACTTAAACTAAATGCGATCTATTGGTCTAAGATATGCAAATAACAGCCACAACAATGCACTTCAGTTTCCCCGCATATGATTTTTATGCTGGGGTACTCAACACCCACCCATCTGCTATCCGGCCATCCCAAGGATAAGCAATTGAGACTGTCATCGTCATGTCGTGGCGGTTTTCATATATACCAATCGGTTCTTGAGATCATTTCAAAAAAGAATAATAGAGGAACAAAACAAATAGGAAAAAAAAATCAATTAGAAACCGCTCGCACACCTTTTCTGTAAAGCAAAAACACCAGCTCCAAGATCGGTTTCACATTTCAGTTAGTGCTCTGCCTGTGCCCGTAATTACAAGTACACAACGGTGGTGTGTGCATTGAGACACCCAGATGGTAGATACTAGATAGACTACGTCAAATATATACACGGATGTAACTTCAGCTTATGCTTGGAGTTGGAGTGAAGCCCAACCCTACTCACCGCATAGAGGTGAGCGCTATTAGTGCAATTACCTGTGCGCTGATATTTTATCCATGCCCCCTTAGGGCCGTTGACGGGAGGCCAAGGAAAACGCGTACAAAAGAGCCACGTTCTGCGATTTCCCTATGCGGTGGTTTTGAATGCGCGTAATTCGACTACGGGACGGAAATAATGTTTCTTTCTTTCTTCTTTTTTTTTTTAACATTTTTCATAATAAAAAAAGATTATGCTCATGTTGACGATTTAGCAGGCGTGCATAATCGCTTGCGCCAACGCATTAGGCCATTGTCGCGCCATCGCCATTCCGTTTCCGTTTGCTTGCTCTTTGTCGCGGCTTTCGTCAGATACAGTTGGCTGTGATTTTGTTTTCTGTCCGTTTTTACTCGCACTCATATTCTTATGCATGTTTTTTTTCCTTGGAAACAATTGTTCGCCGGATAAGAGACACGACTCACGAAGTAAGAACTAGTGTAGTGTGCTGCTGAATTCACACAACGGGCTATAACTATAGGAACAGGGGGTGTCTTCTGTGTTTCTTACCTCGCTTCGTATCTGATCGTTGATCGAAATGAATGCTATAATTATTATCAAGTGACGACTAAAATTGAAATGCGAATACTTTTGAGGGCGTTATCGCATGTGAAGCTGTTTCTAGCAACTAGTAAGGTCTTAACTTTTTAGAATTTTAGTACAAAAAGGTATTGCTGATCTAAACAATGTAAAGCGATGCATGTTAGATATTAGGTAGATTAGGTAGCTTATTGTGCCTTTCCTGGTAAGGTCCTAGAGCCATCTTTTCACTCCGGAGGCAGTCAGGAAGAAAAAAATCTTCTCTGGGTGTATACCTATCAGCGAGAGTTGCTGAAAAGACGATTTCCTCGCCAAGTATTTTTTTCCTAAGGTTGAGTAGAGCCGGACATTCCATGAGTATGTGAAGAGAGGATTCATCACTCTCAAGACATGTTGGATCCGGCGAGACTCCAATGCGGTAAAGGTGTTTTTTCATGAGGCCGTATGGCCACTGATTATTCCTGTTAGAATTCTTAGGTTATTTTTGTCTAAGTTGGTCAGGAAGCAGGATTTCCTGGGAGAGAATTTGGGGAAAAATTGTCTGGTGCAGTTCTGCCCAGGAATTTTAAGCCAGACTTCATTGGACTCAATATGTGATATCTTTTTGATAGAACCCCTGAATTTGTTTTTGCTGACACCGCAGAAGGGTTCAGGTCCGATAAGCGGAATTGTAGCGCCGGTTTTGGCCACTGAGTCCGCTTCTTCGTTACCAGCAAAACCCTTATGGGCTGGAATCCAGTGGAGAATGATTAGGTTTTTCTTGGAAAGTTCATAGATGGCTGTGAATTTTTTTAAGACAAGCTTCAATATTATTACAGATGTGTTAGAACTTAGGTTTATTCTAGCACAGTGGTTGATTGCAAGGACTTCAGCTTGGAATATAGATATGTTATTTCCAAGGCTAACTGACAAGTTTACAGGAGGCGACCTCCATATATGCCAGATCCAGTCCCTGACTCCATCTTAGAACCGTCTGTATACCACACGAGGTAAAGACTTGATGGATTCGGTTTGAGTTTTTCCCAGTTTTCCCTAGGAGGGATAACTATGAGGAAGTTTTTATGGAAGCCGTATTCCGTCCGGTACCATGTCATCTAGATGGTAGATAGGGTAACCTACGCAGAGTAGTCAGGATTTTAGTGCATATTCTAAACTTTACAAAACGAATGGTTCGAATGTGTTGTCTTTTCGATTTTGAAACAACAATCTAATCGAAAATCACAAAAGAAATTATTATTACCACAAAATCCATAAATTTAATATCATAAAAAATGCATCCACCTTAAATTAACTTTTAACAATTTTCAATAGCAAGAAAGAAGAATTCGGTATAGTTTCGGTGGGTAAAAAATGTCGTTTAAATTTAACGCAAACGTGTGATAGAAAATGTACACATGCACGCACCTAAACTCATCGAAAACACACGCTTATTTATATGGCATCTATGACTAGTAAAAAGTGTAACGGAGAAAGCTCAGAGGTTTTTTTTGTAAATATTTTAAATTTCCAGAAGCAATCTAACTAAATTGTGTCAATATTTTTGGCCTATTAATTGATCACCGTAATAACCGATATTTAAAAAAATCAGTATATACAAAATAGCGAAGTAAAAGTGTATTTATTAATTTAAGTTCTTACAGTGCAATCCAATCCAAGGTTTTCTATTTTTACAGTTTTTGATTGCACATTGTTTCCATTTGGTTACAATTTTATCGGCAACAGTGCCACCTATAGGGCCCAAGTTTGCACCAACCATACCCTCCCAGCCAAAAAATTGTATTGATATCGGTTGAGCGGTTTTGGAGATCGACAACAGCGCTGCCTGTTGTTCAGTAATAATTGAATTGAACTGAAAAACAAAATGAGCGCCTACAGCGCCACCTGTTGAGAATTTCCCTACTTTTCTTTTTTCCCAAAGCTTAGTACGCTGCTCAAGCTAAACTAAATTTAAGCTGCTCTCCAACTCTCAACATCAGATCAACAGAGCAGAGCGATCTGTCAAAATTTAGCACAAAACAAATGTCCCGAATGATTTAATGGGTGCCCTTAATTTTGAAAGATTCATGAAGGACCTGTACCAATAAACAAATCATTTGGACACACCCAGATTTATATTTTTGCTCCTTAGGTAAGGTACCTTTTATATCAAACCAGCTTCTTACCTTTAAAAACTCCTACTTTACTGTGCAAACGAAACAGCTGTCAAAAGTTGATGCACACAACGCCATCTACTGGTAATACCGGAATCAGCATTTGACAAAAAAAAATTCTACAAAAGCAATTATTGTCACACAAATTTGGTGCGAAAACAATTGTCGCAAAAAATTATTACAGCGTAACGTAAACATAACCGTCACCTATCAAGAAAATGGCGTCGGAAGATCGCTCCATACAAAATGTTGGTATGAGAAAACGTTTCTTTTCTCGGGATTTTATTTTATTTTATTTATTTATTTATTTATTTAAGAAATGCAAAATCACATTAAGACATGCTGTCTTATAATTTAGTGATTTGCTAAAATTTAACAGTTGGGGATTTTTTTATCTATTCTTCTTGTTTGGCCGGAGACCAGTCCGAATCAACGAACTCGGCCCGATCGTTCTTTTCTTGAATTATAAGCGTAGTAAAAAACGTCACTCTCTTTTAGATAAAACATTAAAAAACGCTTTTGCCCAGCCCCTATTTTTTTTAAAGAAAATTGCATAGCTTATTGCCATGAAAACATGTAGGAATGAAAGCTTTTTGAGTTCCTTACAATATACATAGGATAGAACCATCCACGGTTTCTACACATAAATCAATCCTTATTCTCTTTTTCATTCTATCATTATATATGACTAAAGTGACCAAGCCCATACCCCGTCCCGTTTTTGAGGTCTCTGTCCCGCTTTTCCTACCTCTATAAACAAATTTGTAAGTTTCTACAATTCTCAAAATGAAGCAATTATATAAATACTATTTGACATCGCTTTGCATACAAATTGGCGCTTATGAAACAAACGTAACAGCTGTACGGCCCTTTAGCCGACGTCAGAATTCAAATGGAGGTTGATTCTGTTTTCGCTGCCTTGGTCCCCTCCATCGTAAAACTTTCAGATTTATTTAGATAATTTCGAACAATTCTAGACTTTGATAAAATAAATAAATATTCTGGCGCTACAGGTCTGTGGGACCCAAGGCCTAGCTTCTCAAAACCATTAGTTTTGTGTGAGTTTTCAATTTTTTGGGACGAATGGAAGGGATCTACAATTTTGCGCCGAGTCTAAACGGCTAATTGAGAAGCCCTTTCATGACAGTTTTACTCTCGGATGTTTGTCAGACGTTCGCGAGAGGTGGCGCAGTGGAAAAAAACCCTAAGATGGAATTCGGGTTTTTTCAGGGATCGAACCTGGGAGCCCCCGCTTAGTAGTCCAACACACTACCACTAAGCCACTGCGCCGACTTTGATAGAAAATGTGAGTATCTTTTTCCTTGGCATAGAGATCAAATTTTATAGTCGAAAAATTGGCTAACCTTGGTTACCAAAATTTCGCAGTTAAAATTTCTAATGGTTGCTGGCTTACTACATTTGGCCCTGATTAACTGCAAACAAAATAAGTAAAGGATGTCAGGTGCCCAATAAGTTTAGAAAGTCAAACACGCATATCATGGGAAAGACGACACCAAAAAGATATGCACTCCCCCCCGAATACTATCGCACGCATAACTTAAAGTATCCACATACCTACTTAAACTAGTCACATTAATCTCTTTTCTCCCAAGCCATGCCTTCATTCTAATTACAAACAATTTCAAATTTATTACACAGATTCTTGGAATTCTTTATTTTTATAGAGAAACGTCTGCCTGCTGTCCGTGTCCGTCCACTCCCAGCTCCCAGGCTGACTCAATATCAAAGCCAAAGCTCAAACAAAAAGAGGGCTCATCGACGTTTGGCGTTTACCAATTATCCAAGATCCAACGCGCGCGCACTCACTATATGCGGTATCCGCAGAGTGTAACGAATTACTTACAGTTACCGCATGTACAGAAGGCCTTATGAATTATTGATAACACGAACAGGCGTTGTTTTAATGTGAAAACTTCACGCAGTCAATGTGGGTGTAATCGACGACGGCTTGACGTTTGCACAGAGATACGAGATACACAGTAAAAAAAACACCAATCGTGGACTCTGCTCATTACCATTCTCAACATCAACGCCGAAACCGAACACACAATGGTCCCGGCTCCCGGCATTGATGAGTTCCCTTTGTGCAAGACTTCTTAAGGACGCGCGGACTGGGGCAATGTGAAATCGGTACCGCTTATGTGTACTTGAAGTACAAATGCGAAGCCTTCAATGAACTCTGTGTTTGTGGAGACCAAACCGAACGACAGGTTTTCGATCGCATCGAAAGGTTAACATATTTATTTCAGCAACCGGTTCTGGTCGGCCACCAGTTCAGAAGGGGTACACGTTACACCGTATTAACCATATACACCGTACACCAGTGGTAGTAGCCGTTGAATAGAATGTCTGTACAAATGGATTTAGGTGGATCTGGGAAATGAAAAGGTTTACGTTACGTTATTAATGGCGCCGCAGTTGCACAGCCAAATGAAACGTTTTGCTTATCTTCACGCATTGGCCTGATTTAACCGGCCATTTGGTTGTGAATACAACTGAAATAAAATCTAAATGGTTGTGTGAAGGAAAGAAATTGAAAGTTATGCGATATTGAGGAGCTTCCATCAGTCGTTTGGATGTGAAAACAGGCGATAAACCGCTGGTTATAGTCCCATAAAACCCCGACTTTCGGTTTTATTATGGGTGTTTGTTTGGAGCCACAGCATTTGTTCAGGTATAGGGTTAAGGGTCTTTTAGGAACGTCACGATGCTATTCTTACATGTCTTTCTTATAGCGCGATGCTTCATTTGAGCGCAGGTGAAATTCGTAAAATGCTGTTCCCCCTCTTGGATCGGATATCAATTTTTTCATACTTTTAACTGTCTTCGAATTTAGCATAAATCCTGGATTTTTACGGTTTAGCTGATGCGATGAAAGTTAGCTTGTTTCTCCTAGTCGCTGCATCTAATATTGGTACGCAACATGCATCCATTAGATCGCGTGATTATAGTTTTATTGGGAGTGCCACTTTTTCGAAATGTATGGTAATGTCTATCGACGCATGCACATTTAAAGTGCGATTTGGTCAGGAAATCCTTGCTCAATTGATTTTACATACGTGTGCAGATTTCTGGCGATACTCGCACATTTCTAGTGATTATTTTTCAAATGCTGCACCCACATAGATTGAATAGGTATAATATTTTGAAGTCAAAAAGACGCAGCTTGAATTTGCATAAATTTAAAAGAATTAAGGTATGGTCTCAATACTGTTTGAGTTACAAACCTCTTTCAAGTTATTAAAGAAGTACATGCCGAGGTGCATTTTTTGTTCTCCAAACAAATGCTTGACATTCACAGAGAAAGTGTGAAATGTCTTCCGCGACCTGTAGGTCCTCTCAGTACCTGCATGTATCAACAAGGGTATTCCTATCGTTGATATCAAAATTGATTAATTATTCAGATTTCCTCCGAGTTAAAACAGGCCTTGAGCACTGTGCAACAATTCCTGACTAGCTTAGACTTGGTGATTTGTAACTCTTGTGCTTTAAGTGCAGCCTGTTTATCAATGAAGATGGCGATATTCTTATTGGATATCGATCTCATCTCAAGTGCTTTCGCAGCTTTAAGTACGGCCAGAACCTCTGCCTGGAACATACTTCATACTTATGTATGGAAGTTTCAGGGCCATTTGTAGGTCGAAATCGCTGAAGTATATACCTGGCTGGTTTTGGAGCCATAAATAAAATAATAGTCATCCTTAACTTCAAAACCGGTGACTAACATTTTAATAAACGCTTTTTAACCTACCCACAACTAAAGGGTCTTTCATTAGCGACGTGCCAACTTTAAAACCCTTAAACTGATTACCCAACTGTTACTGTCAAAATATTCAGTAAAATGAACATTTTCATCATGGTGATGTATACGAAGGAACAACGGTGACAAATAACTAAAATTTACTACCGAAACTCCGAGTGAGTGGTCGCAACTTTAAGGCGATGAATTTTCGGCCTAATCTTCGTCCCAGTAGACAAGCAATTCATAGTCTAGTGAAAAAATTTGAGTCAGAATATTCGCTGCTTGATGTTGCCGTGGCAGTCAGACTTCATTTTGAAGTGTTTAGAATATTGCTGCCGTAGAGGCGTCCGTCGCAAACGAGCCAAGTCAGTCAATTTTACGATGTTCTCAAGAGTTGGGCCTCTTTCAGGCAAACTTGTGGCGAATTTTGCATAAGGATCCTACCCTACACCCTAACAAGATCAAGCTGACTCAATAACTAAAGCCACTTGATCTTATGAAGCGACGTACGTTGTCGAATTGGGCTCTGCACATGCTAGAAGAAAATGAGAAATTTCATCACAAAACGATCACTAGCGATGAAGCGCATTTTTTAATTAAACGGCTTCGTCAATAAGCCACACAGCGGGTGTTACAATCGAGTTATTAAAGTCTTAGTTCTGTGATCTGATGTTATCTCGGCAAACGGAGCCGTCGATTGGCCAACGAGATCATGTGATTTAACGCTACATAACATCGTTAGTCTATGCCAACAAGCCGACTATGCACGGTAGAGGAGCTCAGAGCCAATGTTAACCAATAAATCAGTCGAAACGTGCGTCCCAGTCATCGAAAGTTGAGTTCAACGTATCGACCGCTGGTACCTGGATATATGAACGAAGTCAAATTCCATTCATAAATGCTTTGATAGTCATTCAAGCCAAAAACATTTTTTTTAGATATCTCAAGTAGTTTGCATTTTACTTAAAAAATAAGTTCTTAATGAAAGATCAAAGACCGCGGGTGCAAGGTGCAACTAAAATTTAAGTCAAACCAGACCACAAAATTGACAGTTTGAGAAGCCAAACACAGTTTAAGGGAATTCGCTTTCAACAAATTTGAATAAAGTGACAGCTAGAAAAAATAATTCAAAACAGAGGAGACTTCCAAAAATGCAGGAATGGAAAGCTCGCAACTTCTTTTAGGCTCTTGAATAGGTATTTAGATTTTCTATCAAGTACTGAACAGTTTTATCTTATCAAGTCTGTAGCGAGAGTGAAGCTTTTCGTCAGCAAAATTTTCAAAGGGATTCGTTCGGGTCTTACATTATTTTCTTTTTCTTAAAAGCCCAGAATCTTTAAACATTTCAAAATATGCAAAAATAGTATACCATAGGAAAACATTTCTTTAAATATCTTCAAAAAAGTGACAAATTTTAATTTTGCAATCACTCGCAGCTATGATTTTGCAGCTACGTCATTTTGATAAAACTTCATAGATTTGCTGCCATCTTTGGGAACGGGTTTTTAATTTGTAAAAATATTTATAAAAACTGAATTAAATATTGTTACTCACCAATCAATTATGTATAGCTGTCGTTATAAACGTCTTTGAAATTCTAACAGTATTGCGTACGCTGACGATTAAATATTTTACAGAAATAATTTTTCTCAAAATGGAAAAAACGAGAAAGTTTCCATCGACTTAGTCGTGCTTGTTATTTAGTCAAGTGAATATCGTTGAAATATTGGTATACAACTGTACACGTTAATTAATACTAACCTTCCATTTTATGAAAAACTCAGTGCAGCAAAGGCTTCAACTGAAATCAGTACTATTTGACTATCTCGTGTTAGAGACGTTATTGTCATTTGAATTACTAACAATAAGTTACCAACTTTTTTCTACATAAGAAATGTGTTTACCTTTTTATTTTATTCAAAAAAAAACTCAAGTGCATGAATGACTATAGTTCATTTATGATGAACAAGAGGAAAAGGAACAAAAGTTTTAATGAGCTCATCAAGACCACTTCAGACTGATCTTTCACTAGAAAGTGACTGAGATAAGCAAACAAATTTTGATTTAAATAAGTGTGTCTATGCCTTATCCAGCAGCAGCTTGTTTCTTGGTCTTTCTTTTTTACCTTTAAAGCCTATTCATGGGTACAGTATCTACAGTTAAATAGGCTGAAATAGATTGATCAACACAATTTCGATGAAAAGGAAATGAGCAACACTATGACTATGAGATATAGGTCCATGCCATGAACAATAAATTGGAAAGTACGACTATCTTTTGACAGTGTTTAGCATTCCATAGGATTGTAAAAAAAATTAGTTGCAAAGCAAAATTCAGACGGTAATGAAAAGAAGATTTAAATGGTAGAGTTTGATTTTCTGTTTCTGTTGGACAATAAGGAGCAATTTATTTCTTGGCTTCCTTGCCCCTTCGAAATATTTTAATTGATGTGTATTTAAAATGAAAATATATATATAACAGAAACGCTAAAAGGTTAAAAAATCTGTACAGTAGAATAATAAAATAATCCACAGAGTAAGGCCTAACCTCAAAGAAACTCTACAACATTTACTCAACTTTCCAATCCATTTCAAATCATGTAGGAGGTCTCAAACTCTGTGTATTCGATGAAAGTCTATAATTATAAGCCACTGCCACACGCATAATAAACAGAAGCCAACTTATCATCTACCAAAATCTGAATTAATAATTCGTGTCCCAATAAAATGAAAAGGCTTAATGACAACCTCTGCAGTGTTGATTTAGTTTTTCCTCGCGGTACCATTGTCTTTTCCCATTCACCAAAATAATTCACCCTGACACTCGGCATTGGCGCAGCTTGTCTTAAGTCTAAATCTTCGGGAAATTGAAAATGAAATTAATATTATGACTGGAGAGGAAGGGAAACACATCTGAATAGAAAATCTCTACATAAGATTGTCATTTGCATTGGAAATCCAATCGATTTGTCATAGTTCGTAAAAATTGTTTGTTTGCCGCAGTAACAAGCTACCTGGCGCGGTTAAGTCGGCGTCGTTGTCATTTGATTTTGTTTATAATTTTAATCATCCAACATTATGTATGGGGAGCTGTTATGTCGGTTTTTTTGGTTTTCAACGGCCATTCCGGTTTTAATGTATACAAAATGAATAAATTATTAGATTCTGAAGAAAGGGAAACATGGCCTAAATATCTAAGCAAGAGAATGGAATTACAATCTTCGTCGCTCAAAAAAAGCCTTTTTTTTTAAATGTGCCTACATAATTTGCCCTTTGTCTCGAGAAGTTTCTAAAAACTTTACTGTGGTTTTTTATTGCGTCGAAAATTAATCCGTTGAGGAATTTTTAACTCGAAACTTGGGTCATCGATTTTAGTATCGACTTTGAATTTTTTGTACAAGAGTTTTACTTAAAAACATGTGAATCTCGCGAAATATTCCAGAAATTTGTTAAATAATTTCTGTGTTCACTTAGTTCCAATAAATATATAACAAAAATAATGTAAAATCGATTATTAAATGAAAGTCTAAAAAAATTAAAATATATATTTCTTAAATAATTCAATAACAAAGCCGTTATGGTTTAGTGATGAGTGCGCTGGATTATTGAGCGACGGTTCTCAACTTCAACGCCCGGAAAAACACTTCGCTGTACGGCTGCGTTTAGAAACTTACAAAAAACTAAAGATGCGGTATCAAAATACTCGTCACATGCATTCACAATGCTGTGCTGATGTTTTCCATACATTTTACTTTGCGTAAAATTGAAGTTTCGGAACGCATTTTCTTGCAAAAGAAGCCTGTCATTATTCCATCTTTTTCACTGAAAAACAAATTAGAATCCAAAAAGCACACAACAACAGCAATAAATAAAAAGAAAAGAAAATATTTTACTTGCTTCTCTGAAGACGTCATATTTTCTTTTCATAACAAACGTCAAAAGTCATATGAATACATATAAAGAATAATCGCTGGTCGCTGCGTTGTTAATAATAATAATAACCAGATTACGACAGCAATATCAAGAGGAATTTTGACAGTTTTACATAGCTATTAAACGTTTTGGAAATCTAATCTAAACAGTTGAATCGAGTAGTATACTTCTCAGTAGTAACTTCGATTAGGTTATGACGCAAAGTCGTCAGTCTATTTCTAGAAAAAAAAACGCATTATTTTGTTGAAAACAAAACAACGAACTGTCAAATAGCCATTGTTTAATTATGCGCCTATTGTTAATAATTTCTCGTATTATAGACTAAACAAATTAAATTGTCACAGAAAGCGCACAAAAGAAACATACGCGTTGCAGGATTTACCAACAAATTATTATTAACGTTCAAATGTTATATTTCTGAGCTTACATTTCGATCCTTGAGTAAACAGTTTTGAACAAGCCAGGTAGTTGGCGGATCTGTTATAGATAATCCATTCCGTATTCGAACGTACAATGCACACTATCCAGAACGAGACTATAGACAGGTTCCATGATGTCGCAGCTTTTTGATTAGTTGAAAGGAGCATGAATGGAGCGTATAGTTTTACTGGGATCCTGCGAATTCAGACATGGACATTACGATGAATGCCGTGATATGCGCCTTTAAAATAGATGCAATTAACTTGGCATTCATATGATACCCCTGGACGTTATTTCGATCATGGTAGAAAGACCTTCTTGTTGATGCCTTCTTCTAGACCGATACTCTCGCCTTAAAAGTGCTGTCACTGATGTGCGTCATCCTTCTAACTGTGGAAAAATTAATCTTCATCGCAAAACGGTTTTTTTTTCTCTTTGAAAGGCTGTAGCTTACTGTGGTTTTAAGTACCTCTTTTATAAGGTCGTAATATTCTGAGCACTGGCTTCAATGGTTAGGTAAGTACGGAGTTAAGAGCATCTTACACAGGATCTTGTTGCTAGGTAGTCTAAAATCAAAATCTTCGAAAGCGCATTCACTTTTGCAAGCACTGTGTGTCTTTTCTCTGTTGGAGCGGAACGAAAAAAGAAGTATCCGATCTACGGTGGTGGTGCGAATACAAAATGAGTGAAATTGCTCTCGTCAAGTTTGACGCAGATCTCTCTCTCACATAAGACTTAATGCCTTTCTCCATTTTGGTGTTTTCCTTTAGTCAGTTAATGGCCTATGGGTCTCCTAAATAAAGCCCGACTTCGTGGTCCCTAAAATATTTGTGCAAAATAATAGATTCTATTTGTAAAATTGCGATTTCTAAAAGCTTCACAAGGACACCTCATTCGCCATCCAGAAGTACCCATAAAATTCCAAATTTCATTCCGACTGTTTAAATCTCCTCCTTACCTACCAGTTGCCAGAATGTAGCCGCTTGTCTCGGCTAACAATAGATACCTCTGAGTTCATCAATAATAAAGTCCAAACCAGCTTTACGGAAACGTGATTAATCGGATACATTAGCTTGACGAAAGTTCAAAGTAGAGTGTCAATCACTGCGAATTTTAATTGTTTCCTAATAAAACGAGCACATTCATCTTCCTCGCTGAAGCTTTAACAAAAGGTTTATGGCTTCGAAATAACACCTTCATGAATAATAATTTATTGCAGCAGTTCTTGTATCTGATGTCCCTATAAACAATGCCAACTGATGTAGCGGTTTATATACTACTTAAACGCAGCCCAAACTGAATAGTGTGACCATAATAATGCTATAATTACGGGTGGCATAATTTACTTTGGGTCACAAACAAATCCATTTGCATAAGCCAAGCAACCGTGATGGCTTAATTTCCACAAACGGGCTTTTTAAATTCAAATTGTAATAATTGTGTGAAGACGAGGAAAAAACAGTCGCAGGTCCGATTTTCTCATTAGATTTGTCGGGTTCCACCGCTTCCAACGGTTCCACGATGACATTCACTCCAGAAAACAGAATTACCAAATCATTGCTTAGGTACCCTCGTTTCACTTAAAGCCGACCGAACAAACAAACTACGAAGAAAAACAGCGAAACAAAACACAAACAGTTGTCAGGGTTTTTTTTCAAAAAGTTTAGATAACGTTGGGTTATAATAATGATCAACCATAGAGGCAAGTCATTGAAGAGCCCAACTGAAAGGAACTATCAAATCAAGTGTGGGTTTACAAAAATACAAATAAAAATCCAAACGTGCCAATAGTGGTTGCTGGTTGGGCGATAATGGCAGAACGGTGAAAATAAATGAATTATTCGTGAGATTTCCCCCATCACGACCATGAGCACGACTGACACATCCGAGAAGAGTCATCGAATTCGGATTCGGAATGGAGCTGAATTTTAATTTGCTGGACGTGACGTGAGCAGAACATTCGTATGCAGATGGCTAAATTTTTGTGCCTAACAAAGTGTTAAATACGAATTGTCATTAAATTGAGTTGCAGCTGACAGTTCGCGAGAGATATTAAATCGTCTTCAAATAAGGTTTCGTTGTTTTTCCATTCTTCGTTTAGATGGCAGTGGTCATCCAACTGGATGGCACTTTGAGCGTAGCCAAGAAGAGGTCCATCGTTATAGCAATGAGAGAATGGTACTGACTGGCATTTTTAGACAAAAACGGGTTAGAAATGACAGTTCCTTTAGAATGAATTTTTGTAAAAACGTTTTAACCGTTTTTGAGATATGTTTAATTTTCAAAATAACGTCAAATACCAATTTTTGTTGAAATCGTGAGAGCCGTTTTCGAATAAATCAATTTTGTCTAAAACCGTTACATGGAAAGTAGGTACCGTTAAAAATAAAGCCCAAAAACTCGGAATCCGAAGTTTGAAACAAATCCGTCAAGCCGTTAAGGCTGTATGTAACCTCAGTAGGAGACGAACAGACTGACGAAATTGCGAGATCCACTTATTTTGACTTCCTCCATCATCGTCAGGATTGATTAAATTCTCAAGGTAGAAATTCTGTACGAATACAAACTTTCTCTTACTAGATACTTATACGATAAAGCTAAAAAAAACCTTAAGATGAAGGGGGCCCTTTTTAGGGGACCACTGAGACCACTCGCCACTGAACCACAGCGATTCCGTAAGACCTTGATCATCATAGTCCCTGTTTTGGATCAAGATATCATCGGTCGATTCGAAAAAAATTTGTTAAACATACGATCTGTACAGCAAAATTAAAGATGGGTCCGTAGAGTCTTCGATTCTTTCAAACCCAAAACGACGACGCAGTAGAGAAAGACCTCACCTTAGGTGGAGCCCTACCCCTGCCGATATATATATAATTTGGCCAACAACTTTTAACTCATTTCTTGAAACGGGGCACAATCACCTCAATTGGCCCAATACTGATACATCTAACTTCCTCTTAAGCATTTGTGGTCGGATTTTATCAACTGCTTTGATGGCACAAGTCACTTGCTCAGCTGTGGTACTATTTTCCGCTTCAGCTGCACAAGTTGTCTATCTCATTGGAAATAAGTAAACCAACGTTGAATATGACTCATTCAATGATACTTATTCTACTTCCTTGCTCTGAGACGGCGGCATTGCCTATCAGAGAAACTGATGCTTGCAGTTTGCAGATCACGATCACGCTCTACCTTTTCGCCAAACTCCTTCCAAAATTGCTGTTTGGCTGCTTTGACAAACACTTTTAATCGTTTTCGCGCCTCTTCGGATGGCTTTTCTCACCACGCAGTTTTTTGTCACTACCAGCCACCACATCGAACCGCTTCACCCGTGTCTTCTGTCCTTCCAAATCATTCAATGGAATATTTTTAAAAACCGTTCACTAACCTCTCACACAGTATTCGTGACTTACGCTTTGGCCAAACCTGTATTTTTGGTCGTTAAGAATTTGCACAACAGCTGGCGGTTCAACTCTTCTCATATTTATTAATATCCCTTTGAGTGATAAAGAACATGTTTGTAATGCATAACAAAAATTCAACTTCGGTGTCACTGTTTCTCCCAACGACTTGAATTTTCGACCCATCGGCCAGGCCTTCAGTTCTAAAGCCTCTTTGCCTTATTGACGAAACAACAACAAACATCTAGTCGGTATTTGACAGCCTTCCTAATAAGGGAAGGTTATATCTATTTCGGGTTAAACTCGCCAGTTAGGTTCTTATTTTGGTAGCAATGAATTTCGAATGACCGATAAACCGATACGACTTGATATCTGATATCCAAATTTTATATATCTCGATCGTTTTCAGTTTCAAATTATAGTTCAAAAATGTAATAATCCTTTGATTTTCTTCTTTTCAGAAAATGCAGAATGGTTCTTCACGAGGACCGAGGGAGGATACACTTCCTAATGCTGTGATACAGGTACGTACGTCTTTAATCTATTCCAAAAGAAGCCGAGTGGGGAGGTAAAAAGTTCACAAAATTAAATTAAAGTTGTTGTTCTCTTAAATAAAAACAAATAAATAAATATTTTGGCGCGACAGGTTTGTGGGACCCTAGACCTAGCTTCTCACAACCATTCGTTTTGTGTGAGTTTTCAATTTTTGGGACGAATGAAAGTGATCTACAATTTTACGCCGAGTCCAAACGGCTAATTGAGAAGCTCTTTCATGACAGTTTTACTCTCGGATGTTTGTCAGACGTTCGCGAGAGGTAACGCAGTGGAAAAAACCGTAAGATGTAATGATTCTTTCGGGATTCGAACCGGGGACACCTCGGTTAGTAGTCCGACACACTAACTCTAAGCCACTGCGCCACTCTTAAATAAATACCTAGTTGGCACAACAAGTAACAAGTCAATAGGTACCCTAAGTAAAGCTTCTCACAACTGTATTCATTTCGAGTTTTTATTTTAGGGACACATCACTGAAAAATTCGACAAAAGTTCGCAATAGATATTGGTCACCTCATTCGAAAAGTCTACGTATTTTATGTGGCCTTTAGACAGCTGTCTTTAGTTGCTAACTCGATGTTGGGTTAAACGAAACCTCACTTGTGCGTGCGTCTAAGAAGTGAACTTCCTAATGTACTGCATTGTTACTTTTTTCTACGATTTGAGGTCAGATAATCAACTATCTTCGATGGCTTATACGTTTCTCCTTGGCGGAAGAAATACGTCATGTAGCACTTTGTATAGTCCAATTTTCTTTAAGAATCTAAGAGTAAGAGCGACAGTATTTCCTCATCAGAAAATGAGTACTTTCCCAAGTATTTAAGTCTTTTTTGGGTCATGATCCCAGCAGCATAACCGATGAGCGATATTAGTTGGCATTTGGCAACTTTTTTCGTCTCAGCCCAACCGGCACGACTTTTCTAAAATTCCCTGTTTTCGCCCCTTTTAAGAACATTGGCGACTTTTGACCACTACTTTCATACAAAATGGTCAAAACTGTTCAACATGTCATTGCCAACGCATCTTGTAAGTATAGTCTTGCTGTTTTGCCAATGCAAACTCATACTATTCCCGCTTTATTCCATTGGCCTTCCATCTTTAATTATGTACTTGGATTTTTGTTATTTTGTTATTTTTGTTAATTTCTATTAGCCGGAATTTTAAACCTTCGGGCAATTTTTAGGCGAATTTATCATTATGGTCATGGGAACGCTGGATCCTCAGTACATGTTCTAGGATTTCACTGGACTCATCACAGAAGCGGTCTCTGCATGTTCCTGAGGTGTTCCTTGAGTCGACAAAGAAGCCCGTTTCAGTTCCTTCATCACTTCTTGACATCTTGACCCATCTGTGTACCACTTTGTTGCGTGACTGCTCAGTCTGAGGATTTAATGAATTTCAAGATTTTGTCTGTGGGTGTGCTAGGTAGCTCGTTCAGGTCATGGACGAAGAATCTTCCTAGAGTGTTGCAGACCTAGACAGTGACACAGGAAGTGGGCTGTATTCTCAAGAACTCCTTCATAATCGCAGGCTCTGCAATGTTCTCATTTTCTTCCAGGCTGTTGTGTCCCGTTATGATACCTAGGTTTAGAGAGGCACTTTTGTCATTCCTCATTATTCTCACTGTTCTGATGGCTGCTCAAAAGGATGGCAATAGTCTCCTTGTGGTGGGACATGTAACCATGGCTTTCGCCCCTCCTCCGGCCTTCTTCTCACGCTTCTAGCTTTAGTCTACAGAGTGGGATATACACAGAGCGGCATATACATTTCTTTTATAACATTAGCCGAACCTTGTAGTGCTAGCTAAATCGCTTTCTCATTGCCTGGGAATCCTTCATGCGTCTATTAATGCGTATTGTGTACCCCCAGGCTAGCACTTCTCATCGACTTGAATTTGTTTTTCCCATCAACCCACGTATTGTATCTACAACTTAATACCTTACCGTTATTCAAAAAAGTAGCTAATTAAAACACCAATAAATAACCACTTACGTCTCTGCTTATGTACGTTAGCAAGTCGCAAGCAGACAAACCCATGATCAGCTTGACATCTGAACTGCACAGTTTCATAACACAGCCTAATTGGCTATCGAATTAGGAAAATTTATTACCAGTCAATATACTCGTAGGAAAAGAAAGTTTTCACTTTTCGAGCCTAATTAGTATTAAAAAAATGTATATCTTGGCGATGCGACAGGAAAGCAGAAAAGAAAACTCATCCATCACCAATTGAGTGCGCCATCACTTCTTTAGGAGATGAAAACCTGAAGAAAAGTCACTCATAAATTTATAATATTTTCAGTTCATTACATGGCTCACGGATTGCAGGCGACATGCGCGAGTCACCAGTGACCACATTTGCGGAGCGAGGTGTTATTTAAGGCGATTGGACAAAACGAGATTTTTCCCCTTTATCTTTGAAATCAGTTATCCATTAGAGTTATCTTTCCACCTAAGAGGTGGCACAGCAAACGTAAGATAACGAAAAGGATTTCTTCAAATTGATTTACGAACAAGATTTGTCTTATTTAGGACGCAAGTGTCTGTCGACGAATGACTGGAAAGTCCAGTTGAATAGCAGATGAATCACATTTAGATTTAAAAATTGTTTAATATATTTTTTAAATCTGTCTCTCTTTCAATAATAATAGGAGTCTTTGTGTGTAGAAGAAAAATAGGAGGGATTTTTGTTTTAGAAAAGAAGCCTACTGCTTCAAAAGTTTTTTCTGTTCTTAATTGCGTAGGTAGCTCAAAAGATCGGGCAGGATCAAGACGAAGACCTCAAATAGTAAGCTTTTCGAGTTAGACATGTCCATATCCAACTGCCTCCATTTGCTCACACCAAGTTGGCTTGTCCCCGCCAACTAAGGCGACATCTTCCTCTACTGCGGTAGAGAGAAAGAGAGAGCGTCAAGGTTGGAATCGAAGACTCTGCGGCACTACATGACTTAGCCATTTCAAGCGTATAGGTTTTTGACTCAATCCTGTAGCGTTTGTCGTTGAAATGCCTACTTTCAAACTCCAAATAGACATTTTTCGTACTGGAAGGCTCCATATACTTCTAAACTCTGCGATTATAAAGGTTTCAAACAGCCAAAAGACTTAACGATTGGCAAAAGGCAGAACTTCTCTTTTACAGATTTCTGATGAGATATAGATAGATCACACGCAATATATTAGATAAGGTTGAAATCTTATATAAAAGTGAGGCAAAGAGATCGTGAATGAAATATTTCGCTCTCTTTTTCCTTCGTTTTCAATCTCATAAGCCGTTCGCCTGAAATCCGCATTTTAGTGTTTTTTTCAACTGCCAGTTCGCAGTTAAACTCTTTTGTTTTTCAAGGAAAAGGCAAAAAATTATTAAAAAATAATAAATAAATAATAAATCCCTTCCCATTTTACTACGTCGAATATCAAAACATTTGTAGGCTCAAATGTTTTGTCGCTCGTTTATACGTAAAATGCAACCGAAAAAATGTTCTTTTGCTTTTTTAGACCACTTAAAGTTAATTCTTGAACTGAATCTTGGTCTTAAAATGTTGCTTATGAATTAAAAAGTTAGTTTATCAAAAAAAATAAGCAAATTGTCTTTACATTTTCGAAAAAATAACATTTATTAATTTTTCTGTACGTAAAATTTTTTTCGTTCAGAAAAATAAATGAATTCTTTTTCTAGAAAAATTGA
Source organism: Cheilosia pagana (assembly GCA_936431705.1). Classification (NCBI taxonomy): domain Eukaryota; kingdom Metazoa; phylum Arthropoda; class Insecta; order Diptera; family Syrphidae; genus Cheilosia; species Cheilosia pagana. The sequence continues at coordinate 20,207,332 of OW386170.1, read as the reverse complement.
AGATAATTTACTTACTTTTTTTTTTGATAAACTAACTTTACAATTTCTAAGCAACATTTTAAGACCAAGATTGAGTTCAACCATTAAGATTAAGTGGTTAAAAAAAAGCTAAATAACATTTTTACGGTTTTGTTTTTCGTGTCGCTAAGCTAGGCTTACCAAAAACCAAAATTTTGAAAAATTTTAAAAATTAGATTCCCTCCGAATTATTCTAAGCCACATAGTTACCAGAGAAGCTACTATTCATTAGCTATCAAAAATCAAGCGAAGAATTACACTTGCCAACCGCTGTTACATCACTCTAAGGCTCCGGCCACGCAATGAGCGACGACCGACGAGCGACTAAACGACTGAGAGACGAGTCGCTGAGCGACGCAAAAAAATTAAAACACGTGAAATCGTATGGAGGTGGCCTTAGCGATTTTTTAAGCGACAGAGCGACGTCGCCCTGCAATCAAATCTGTGTTATTTTTCAGTCGATTGCTGAGCGACGAAGTAATAAGTTGGACAAAATAAACACAGAAAGTTTAATTTCAGCTGTCCAAAGCCGTCCAGTCCTATGGCAGGACACCCACAAAGACTATAAAAATAAAAATATCACTGATAAAGAGTGGAAAGAAGTTGGACAAATTTGTAATTGTTCTGACAAGCTTTTATTTATTTAATCTTTAAAAAAATAGTGTTTTTTATTCAATGTCCAAAAATAATAAAAATAATAAGCTACGACAATGACGATGGTATTTTCCCAATTATTCGCTTAGCGACGTCGTTCAGTAAATGGCCACCCATCGCTCAGATTCGTCACTCAGCGACTCCTCGTTCAGTCACTCAGTCGATCGTCGCTCATTGCGTGGCCGGAGCCTTAGAAGGCAAATGATGATGAGACCCTTATCATCAAAGCAAAGGCGGATGAAGATCTATGTGGTCGCTTCGAACGCGGAATTATTCGAGTGATTTTCGGTCCCGTTTGTGCTTTGCAACGACACTGGCCCCACGGCCACGAAGAGTCTTCGATTCCAACCCGAAGGGAAAACACAGTGGAGGAAAACCTCAACCAATAGGAGAGGCGTAAGTAATAGGTTAAGTAAGGTTAGGTTAGAGGGCCAGTTTGAATTATATGCAGTTTCACTCAGAAACCATCGATGCCCACTGTGATTACCCTTAAAACGATTCGGATCTATTGATGATCTGACAGAGGAATGGCTGCTCCCAAACAAGAGATGTTCCACAGATTCTATTTCCTCCTTGTCTCTTTCCCATTTTTTCTTTCATTTTCCCAATGATGCAGTGTCCAGTTACTACCCCGACGATCATTCGGATTTGGTTTCTGTCAAGAGATGTTAGGATCTTTGATTTTTTATTGCACGAGATCACTCTGGTCAAAGAAGTCAATTATGAGCGAGTTACCGAATTATTCGCGCTTCCAAATGTTGTTAACGTTTGGCTGCGACGTTCTTAGTATAAAGCTCGTTAGATGGTGGGTTCAGCAGCGTTTAGCTCTGTCCCTTGTTCAGATTATTGTGGTCGGATTTGGTGTTAACAGCCGCCCACCAAACGACCAAGTCATATGTCGGAATTGGGCTTACAATGGCCGTGTAATCCAATGCACTATGTTCGGTTGTAAGCCCCACTTCTTCCCGAAAGATTTTGTTACCTCATATCTTCTGGTGAACAGGGTGAGTTCGGTCTTATTAGGGTTGGCCGATAGACCGTTTTTCTCCGTCCACTTCGCTAGTTTCGATAGCGCTGATTCCATAATCTCCTGGTTTCCTGAAACCAGTATAACTATGTCACATCTGCGTAGCCGACGAACTTCATACCCTTGTTGACAAGTGATATAAAAAGATTGTTTATTAAGCAGCTTTTTTAGCAACTTTAAAAATCGTATATAACTATAAATTTTAGCCGCAACTGTGTCCTAGGCTTTAAACTTAACCCCCAAACTCGTTCAAAGCCCTTTTCAATCCCGCACTCAATATCGTTTAGAATAAACATGGCTATGTCGTTAATATCAAAAATAATTGCTGGGTAAGAAAATCGTTTTGCTTGGAATCCACTACAAAGTTTTTTCTTTTAGCCATTTCTATAGGTAGACAGATTTGCTACCTCAAAACGGTATAGACAATTTTTCACCTACGTGAAGTTGGCCCGCACTTTTTCTAGAATGAAAAACGTGGAATGCAGTTCGATAGACATTCGTTTGTAGTTGTTTGTAGTGAATTTTTTTTCGTTTGTAGTTGTACCGTTAAAAAGTTAGGACCATTAGAAAAAAATTTCCGCCCGCACTTCTGAGCTTTTGAAATAAAATCTAGCCAGTTGCAATCGAAATCGTTTGTAGTTGTTTGTAGTGAAATTATTTTTTCCCAAAAATGTCTCATTTCGGAGATATTATGACATTTGTGTTTGCACCTATAACTATGAAATTCCAACAGTGAGAAATTATTTAAGACCATTAATGCATAAAGCATATCCCAACTTAAATAACTGCATTCAAAATATCAAAATCCACCCAACCGTAACTTAATAAAACCCAATCAAAGTCAAAAAGTGCATATTTTTAAAGTTGCGCCCATATATCAATTTCCCAACAACTACAAACAACGGTAAACACATTTTCGCAAACCAGTCAACCGTGTCCATCCATATGAGTCACCATTTGTCAATTAGCGACAACCACTAATGAATGAAGCACGATTTTATGCAACAAATTTTTCTATTCCTTTAAATAACCTTAAAAAACAACCACTTTTGAACAAATTATAGCAACAAAAACATAATTTTTGCAAAGTCTGTATATCTGGCTATCTAATACAATTCAAATTTTATGATTTTATCACAAATAAAAGGATTTAGATGCAACTTAAGCAAACAGTTGCTCGTCATATAAACTCACATGAATATTTCGATTACTAAGCAACTTAAAATAGTGAAATCTATTTTTTTCTAATGCTTTCTATTAGATCTTTCTAATGGAATAGAAAAAAGTGAGATTTTATCAATAGATAATGATTTATTCGAAATTTAAGAGAACGGTTGAAATCGTTCGCGCAACCCGATTTAAGGGGACGGATATTTCAAATGCTAGACAACTACAAACGATAAAAACCAGTTATTTGTTAGAAGGCATGTATGCTCTATCTAATGAAACCAAAAATATTAAATTTGTATCAATAGAAAAGAATTTATATGCAATTTAAGCAGACGAAATTAAACTGCGTTATCTCCGAAACCGGTCCAAGTCAAGGGATGAAATCTTCTATTTTTGATAGTAATCCACTTCACCAATCGAATAAATCATAAATTGTATCCATCAGCCTAACGGTTTATGATTTATATGAAATTTAAGCAAACTTGAAACTTAATTTTTTTTGTGAAGTTGGCCCGCACTTTTTCTAGAATGAAAAACGTGGAATGCAGTTCGATAGCCATTCGTTCGTAGAGGTTTGTAGTGAAATTTTTTTCGTTTGTAGTTAAACCGTTATAAAGTTAGAACCATTTAAAAAAAATTACCACAATTCCTTAAAACCGCGTTATCTCTGAAACCGTACCAAGTAAAGCGATAAACTGTTTTATTTTCAAAAGTGTTCCACTTCACTGATCTAATAACATACAAACTGTATCTATTGACCTAACGGTTTATGATTTATAAGAGATTTAAGCGAAATTTTACCTTCCAACTTTCAGTGTCCATAACTCAAAAACCGTTTAACTACAAACGATGAAATTTTGAATTTATATTTTATGCACCTTTTCTTATCTGCTGCATAAAATAGAAGACTGCAAACACTACAGGTCATATTTTATTTCAAATTTAAGGGAGGCCTGAAATGACCTTGACTGACCATTTTTTAAGCGGTTCCATATTTCCATTGCTAACAAACTCTGGAAGTTGTAATATGTTTTTTTCCAATGAAACTACCCATCCCTTTCTAATAAAGTCAACAAAAATCATTTTCCACTAACGGTTTAAGTTTTTAACGCGATTTAATTTTCGATAAATTCGGTTATGAAGCCTATTTAAGCACCCCGATAACTCAAAAACTGTTTAACTACAAACGATGAAATTACACATTTCTAATCTATGCCCTATCTTCAATCGATGCTATCAATTAAAAGACAATCCGCTCTAGGGGACACTTTTTATTTGCAATTTACGGGAAGCTGTTCGACTGACCATACTATTGGGACTTAAAGTTCGAAAGCACTTTTCTAATACAAAGCGAAAAATCCGTAATCGTTAGTGGAAAATGATTTTTGTTGCTTTTGTTCAAAAGGGGTGGTTAGTTTCATTGCAAAAAAATTTACTTCAACCTTCAGAACTTCCTAACAATGGAAATATCGGACCGCTTAAATATGGGCAATTCAGAACATTTCGGGCTTCCTTAAATTGCAAATAAAAAGTGTCCAGTAGAGCGGATTGTCTTTTAATTGATAGCATCGATTTAAGATAAGGCATAGATTATAAATGTGTAATTTCATCGTTTGTAGTTAAACAGTTTTTGAGTTATCGGGGTGCTTAAATAGGCTTCATAACCGAATTTATCGAAAATTAAATCGCGTTAAAAACTTAAACCGTTAGTGGAAAATGATTTTTGTTGACTTTATTAGAAAGGGATGGGTAGTTTCATTGGAAAAAAACATATTACAACTTCCAGAGTTTGTTAGCAATGGAAATATGGAACCGCTTAAAAAATGGTCAGTCAAGGTCATTTCAGGCCTCCCTTAAATTTGAAATAAAATATGACCTGTAGTGTTTGCAGTCTTCTATTTTATGCAGCAGATAAGAAAAGGTGCATAAAATATAAATTCAAAATTTCATCGTTTGTAGTTAAACGGTTTTTGAGTTATGGACACTGAAAGTTGGAAGGTAAAATTTCGCTTAAATCTCTTATAAATCATAAACCGTTAGGTCAATAGATACAGTTTGTATGTTATTAGATCAGTGAAGTGGAACACTTTTGAAAATAAAACAGTTTATCGCTTTACTTGGTACGGTTTCAGAGATAACGCGGTTTTAAGGAATTGTGGTAATTTTTTTTAAATGGTTCTAACTTTATAACGGTTTAACTACAAACGAAAAAAATTTCACTACAAACCTCTACGAACGAATGGCTATCGAACTGCATTCCACGTTTTTCATTCTAGAAAAAGTGCGGGCCAACTTCACGTAGGTCAATTTTTCTTGTCCACCTTTTTCGGAACAGCCATCATTAATCATATTCGGCATGAATGGGCACCAAACTGGTTTCAAATAAATTAGTATGCAGCAATTACCACGCATGGCTATCAGTGGGAGACTTTCGTCGTGTTAGGACTCAATCTGATCTTTAACCGCTAACACTACGTCACTTTGTCAGACCACATGCCCAAAGGTTACTGAAATGGAAAAGCACACGTAATTTCGATATTCGCCTCCATTTGTCAATGCAGATAAGTCTCATATGAAACTGGAACTCATATGTGCCAAACAGATCATGACCGCATAAGGAAGTCGCGAGGATAATTAAACTGACAGAAATATGTTAACAACAAACAGCACTAAGTACGTTGCTTATACAGAAACTTGTTTCTAACAAAATTTGAGCCAAGAGCGAAATTTATATTGGCGGCTGTCCAAAATGTGGAGGCAAAAGAAAAACCCTTCTGAAGAACGTTCGCACTTAGATTTCCTGACTTTCTGCTTCCTACCTGAACTGTGTTCAGGAAAAGCGAAAATAAATTAAAATAAATGCAACTTGGGCCAGATGTTACATCTACGATGTGTGGAGCTCTACCACACCGGTTGGTGGTAATATCAGCGAAGAGATCTCTTGTTGATTGTTGCGCCTGCTGCTGTCTGGTAGCGATAAAGCAGTTCGTTCAACTAGGAAGACGAAGCGGTAACGTATGTGTGGTACGCGTGTAGGTATGTTGTATCAGCTTCAACTTCAAATGAACAAATTGAGGTATCTGTAAGTTCTTGTTTCTTCGTTGGGGTAGCACTGAAGATAAAAAACATTGTAAGCAAGTTTGGCGGATGAGATGTGTGAGAGCTATGAGAGGGGACTGTTTTCTATTGCTTGACGGATTGAAGTTACACATTCAGACGTAGCCGACGATGAAATATCTGACTGCTGCGGTGTCTTGCATTCGCAATGCGCTTGGCGGCAAGACGTTGTATAGGCCAACGCCAGACCAGGTGTCATAAAGTGGCTTCGAATTTTGCTATTGTAAGGCATTTCCAAGAAATATTGGTTTTTACCAAGCGCTGGGAATCCAGCAAACATGTTGGAAAAGCGAAAGCATGAAAACATCTAGCTATTTGTTACGTATTGGATTTCATCATCATACGTAATGAGTATGGCTGTCTATGGTGATACATCGTGCTCTTATGGTGCAAGGGAAGTCACACAGCGACATAACCTATTTGTATGCTTGGTGTAGTAAAGGACATCGTGAAAGGTTAGTCACCATCGGGCAACGAATATCCAAAAAACCGAGAAAACTAAGCGAGGGAGAGTATACACGTCAGACCCAAACGTCGTTCTAATGCAGAACTATTTGCAGATTCTATAATATCCCTGGGATGTTTGTGACACACGGCAGACAATATGTCAGTTTAACTTTAGATTTGAATTGCAATTGCACATCATTTCATCATAGACTAGACAGAGCATACTATGCGTACTTTTTTAATTTTTTTTTTTCATTTTAAGGAGTATCTACGCCTATCAATATAAAAATTAAATTCGATTTGAAAATTATATTTTTCATTTCATTATCACAAAAAATAGAGACAAAAACGATACCTATATGAAGTCGCGGTCGTCATATTGTTCGACGATGGCCAATCATCCCTGAAATAATTAGAACAATACATTGTTTAAATTTTAAAAATTAATATTTGATTATTTTGGCCACTTGATTTGAAGTTCGCACAGTCAAAAACAAATACGAAAAAATTGACATTTGACTTAAAAAAATCCCAAGTTTGCTCTTCAACTTCCGGGGAGTTGAGCAAATCCAAAGGTGAACAAAGGAAAAACAATTTCTCAAGTTGAGAATAAAATTCCCCCAGAATATAATTAACTGTGGTCAGTTCGGGGCATAACTAGGGTGCCCTAGGAGTCATATCAAACACAGGTTTTCCGTACCAGAGCGAGTTCAGTCAAAAAAACCTATAGAGTTTGACAATAGTTTGACGTGCCGCTTGTCATTAATCATTAGTCATTAGATTCGTCGGCTATCCCTCCATAAACGTTAACTGGCACAGCTGTCCATATGACCCATCTAGGCCAAACAAAACTGAGATACATCAAGTCAATCAGCTGTCAGACTTACTAAACTAGATACTTGAACGTCCCCATTGACATTATTTTCAGAGCTCAGCGGGCTTTGACTAGCGAGTTTGAAAATGTTGGGACTTAAGAAGCAAAATTAAAGATTAAGACGGAACTTCATTATAGTTGTAGCTGACTTTAAAGTAGCTAGTTACATTTACCTCATCTATAGATTAGGAAAATGTTTTTTGGCATGCCAGGGCTTACTAGGCCTTGTCAGCACTCTTCTCGATATGGCCTTTTGAAAGCAGAATTCTTCGATTGAGTTATCGGTTTAGACTACGCGGACAAAAGGGAACATATCATCGAATGAATGTGAACATGGATAAGTCCATTCTCCACATCGTTTCTTAGGTCGCTGGCTGAATCTTCCGGAGCCTCCTTCAGGAAAAGATCTCCAAGGCCTTCGTTTCATTTCTCAGCATTTATTATTAATGCATAGTCTCAAAAGCATCTCATTAGTCTTTTCTGGAAGCTTTGGGTTGGTTTTGTGTTTGACTTTGTCGACGATATAAAATTATTGACAGCAATGGTAAGCCCTTCTCACACAGAAGTCGGACTCATCCTTGGTTTTAGAGAGAAGAAAGAAGACAGCATATTTGTGAAACCGCAACTAGTTTTCAAAGGGTGCCCACTTAGTCTGCATTAAAGATATAAAAAATAGAGTTATCCATTATATATACCTCCCCCAATGGCATCCCTTTTAAAGCGTCTGAGCGTTTCCTTTCGCTGATAATTTCCTAAACCTCATTTACTTCTCTTTACAGGAAGACGACGTTCGATGGACTCCGCTACACGAGGCTGCGGCCATTGGTGATGAAAGGAGGCTGCAAACACTGCTAGCTGCTAACGCTGATCGCACTGCCAAAGAATCAAAACACGGCAACACTCCGCTGCACGAGGCTGCATGGCGCGGCTTCAGCCGATGCGTCAAGGTTCTATGCGCGCCACCAAATCGAAAGAAAGATCAAAAAGATAAAAAACTGAAAGGTGTCCTTCAAGAAACCAGAGGTGCCCTGCATAGCGCTCTTTTAGGTATAAGAAACGATGGTGGTTTCTCCGCACTGCATCTAGCCGCTCAAAACGGTCACAATCAGAGCTGTCGAGAGATTCTATTGGCCGGAGGAGATCCTGACATTCAGAATAATGTAAGTTATCAAAACAAATAGCCGAGTCCTGGTGGCGTATAACAAAATGTTGTTCTTCCTTTCAGTATGGAGACACAGCCCTACACACGGCGTGTCGCTACGGTCATGCGGGGGCGACGCGCATTCTTCTGTCGGCCACTTGCGACTCGAACAAGGCCAATCTCAATGGCGATTCACCACTGCACATCGCATGCGCAATGGGTCGCCGAAAGTTGACACGAATCCTCCTCGAAGCTGGCAGCAACATGACGGTGCGCAATTCACAAGACGAGACCCCGCGCGACATTGCCATTCGAAAGAACTACGTCGAAATCCTGAACATCCTCGACAATCCGAAAAAGCCCCGCAGGGACAAAGACAAATCCAGCGGCAGTGGTGGAGGTAGACACTCTGCAAATCGAAAGGGTCACTCCAAAGGCGACCATGTGGATGGTGTGGCAAATCCAGTCAGTTGGTCACCCTACGGCTGTCATTACTTTCCAGATCCAAGTTCGTTTCCATCACCCAAGCTCGACACATTACCAAAGGAACCTCTGAAAAAGGGCGAACAATACTTCTTGGACCTGGCGGGAAACATCTGTAAGGGCCCGGTTGGTGTGGGCAACACCTGTTACTGCGGGCCGTTCTTCCGCCACATAGAGGACAAGATCAACAGAAACCGAAAGAGCCTACGAAAGTATGTGTTCAAGGCGACCGAGAGGTTAGACAGCAAGGTTCAAGCTCTGGCGATCCGAACAGACGATCAAATTGAACAACTGACTCGATCAATGATCGCTGATCGCATTAGATGTGAAAGCAGACGTTTGCATCTGGAACACTGGCTGAAGCGAGGGGAGCCGTTTCGCCTAACGACGACCGGTCACCAGTCTAGGACACGGAAGAAGTCGCACACTTTGAGTCGGTGTAAGAGTCTTGAACTGCTGGACGACGAGAGCATGCAAGGTAGCAAGCTGCAGAACTCGAAAAGTTTTGACGCCTTAGATGAGGCAGTCGTTACGGTCCATCGGGAGGCAGAGAACAGCGATGAGGACAGTTTGTCTGTGGCCAGTTTTAGGCAGGCGGACAAAGACGACAAACGCTGGGACCGCCTGGAGACTGATTACTTTAATGTTTCGGAGAGGCTAGAGGAGCTACTGGCGAAAACCAACGAAATCCTCGAAATGGAAAAGGAAGCGAGCAAAAAACGAAAAGATGAGCTTCTTGCTTTCACGGAACCAACGTTTAAGAGGAGAGAACGTCGCAGTCAGAATATCGTGTCCATGGGCAAGGATGTAATTGAACAGCTGCACCAAGTTACACTAGAAGAGAGGCCTGTGGAAGATCCAAATCAAATTACCGTGTTACCACTAGAAGAGGACGCCACTAGTCAAGGTCAGGAGGCTGCTGGAGGGTTTACGGACCCAACGAACGACTACGTAGCATACCTGTCTAGAATGCAAACCGGAAGTGCATCGCAGCTCTCGAATAACCGCCCCTTGCAAGAGAAGTATCAGTCGTTCTCCCAAATTCACAGCAACGAGCATATGCTTCAGGACGTTATAACCGCAATTCGGAAAGATCATCAAATGGTGAAGGATCTCATTGAATCGGAGACGCTCAACGAGATGGAGAACACCCACGAAGACAAGCTAAGCTACAAGGACGAGCAAACACTTCTCAATGTGAATGGATTCTTCCAAAACACATGCTTTGACGACACTAACAGCGATTCTCCGAGCAACACTCTCAAGCCGGAAAACAAGGTGACCATGACCTCGGTGAAGAACATCTCGGAACTTTGTGAAAAGCCCTTTGAAATACCCACCTACGCTGAGCTCAACAAACTAAAGCCCCGCTTGGAGCCAACTCTGACTCAGTCCAAAGATTGGCGACGCAAAGCGATCAAAAACTCCAACAAGGATCTGGAGGATCTCTCGGAGCGGGTCAATGGAACCATTAAAAAGGTGGAGATCAAGAACAGTGAGATAAAAACTCTCAAGAAGCCCTCCACCGGCGGCATTCTCAAACGAAGTAAAGTTCAGGAGTTAGTGGCCCGCCTGCAGGGAAAGCTGAGCAGCTCGGTCACAGTGAAGAGCGCCGAGCATGACGAATCCTCCGAGAGCAGTGAAGATGAACACAATGAGCAGAACGAAGCACAACTGGAAAACAATCAAATGCACATGGGTGCCTACACCTCCTACAGACAGCCGCAGATGAGCTCCCCAAACAACAGCGGTATGGTCCCAGCCAATAATGCGGTTCAGACGAGCTCTTCAACAGGCTTATACTCAACGCCTATTCCCAACAACAGCTATCCCTATCGCTTGATTCCCAAAGACGCCTATTTCCATGAGCTACCAAACAAAAGTCGTCCCGCACTCCAGCCGTACAACTACCCAAATCAGTCTGATCAGCAACCGCTGTCGCTGCCTAATAACTACTACCAACATCACCAGCAACAACACCACCAGAACATACAAAACCAACAACAGATGTGGAGTCGCATGCCCAGTGAAAGACGAATGCCTGTGAGTTTGCAGCAGCACTCCGCTGGTCCCATGAATCCTTCATACGCGTTGCCCTACAATAACATGCCCCCACTGACAGTTCACACACCACCGCAACCTCTACGCACTCCAGTTGCAGAGCGCCTCCTCACTAATCGAAAGTTCATGCCACCAAATAGCAACTCGCCGGACTACGAGCTGGCGGCTACCCCGGTTACCCTTAAAAACTGCAATCAGATGCAGAATGCAAACCTACTGCTACAGCAGACTTCCACCGCTGGCCTGATGGCCACCATGGATCACCAGCAACACATGGTGGAGCGTGATGTCAGCAACGATTCCGGCTTTAGCACTCGAATCTATGGAGGAGGTAGCGAATCTCACAGGCCCAGTCCCAGCCTCTCAGGGCACACAGATTATGGTGGCCTGCAGTCGCCAACGAACGGCCTTATATACACCAGTGGCCATCTCCAGACGGAAGCGGGAGATGTTACATACTACATGGGGAATGTGTCCAGTTTAGTTTAATTATTGTTACTAATTTAATGAATAAATCAAAAACAACAATTGCATGTCCTTATTTAAAACTAAAATATATATCTACTCAACCTAATTTAAATTGTAAGCTAATTAATCTTCATTTTTATTTTACAAACAAAGAGGAAGACAATAAAATTATTTAAAACAAATTGGCCGTCTAATTTTTACACTGTTTATTTAGCTAGGAACATTTTTTTAACCTTTTTTAAGCGAATTACTCCAAAAGGATGATCAAAGGTCCATAGAAAAGAAAGTGTTATGGACAATGGTTACTTTGCTAGACTAATGAAACAATGGGCACATTCAAAAATTTAGTTATCTTAAGCCGACTAGATTGGTCTGGAATAGATGGAACCTGAACGCAAATCTAGATTGTTCGGGAACGCCACTTTTCCTACGTCAGCCACAAACTGTCAACTTAGTACTCGGTCAAGAATTTCTTGACTAGATTCGTAAAAGATCAACCCGAAAAAAGCCCCGGGATTTGATCTAACAACTGGTGAAAATATGAAAAAAAAACTGACAAAAAAAGGTATAAAACAAATAGCACAGATAAATAAAAGACATGTGGAAGGTCGCGGAAGTTATTATGGTACATAAGCCGGACAAATTGCCCAGTGAAGTAACGTCATATCGGCCGATATCTTTGCTGCTAATCCTGTCTAAGCTATTCGAAAAAATCCTTCTAAAACGACTCCATCCGATCTAGAAGAAAAGACACGGATCCCAAACCATTAGTTTGGATTCAGAAATAAATACTTAACTACAGATTAGGTTCACAGAATTACTGATATAATAAAAATAGCTTTAGAAGAAAAACAAATATGCTCTACCATCTTCCTTGATGTAACACAGGCTTTTGATAAAGTCTGGCACAGAGGATTAGTCCCTAAGCTACACAAATATCTTCCAAGCGTCGTATATAATACAACGATTGTTTAGAATTAAGCAAGAGGATGAGTACTCTGCATTGAAAAACATTAGAGCTGGAGTACCGCAAGGTAGTGTGTTGGGTCCCGTACTGTTCCTCCTTTACACGAACGACCTACCACAAAATGACGAAACTACTGTTGCCACTTTTGCAGATGATACTGCTGTACTTGCAGATCCGTAATCATATTGGTGCGAAATATCAACCAACTACGTCTTTGATAATGGATTGCGGTAAAGTAACTAATGAACAACATCATCGAAGCTACAAGTCTTAAGGGAAATTACAGGAAAAGACGTTTTGATCCCACACATTCCGATTGTTGCGACCGACATCCCATTTGACTTTAAACGGTTGCAACTTTTAATAGCGTATGCAATGTCGGTAAACAATTCGCAAGAACAGTTGTTTGCTTTTTTGCGGCTATAATTCCAACATTAGTAAACCAACAGACTTATTTGTTTTTGCTTTTCGCGCCAGAAAATTACTTTACTTTTGGTGGCGCTTACAGTCCGGAGTACAAGACGACCACCACCAACAAGCCCCTCCGCAGGCAGCTCGGTTCTTAGCTAGCTGCCTCCAGTTACGCATACGAAGTTGGTTAAGGTCGTCCTCCAATTGTGCGTGTCTCCTTAGGTGGGGTTTTTCTCGAGCTGTTGCGTTGCTGTCCTTACACTTCGCCTGCCCCAGCCTTCACACTCCATTGATACAAACTGGACCGAATATTGCCCAAAGAACCTTTCTCTTAAAATATCTTAGGATGTTTTCATCCCATTTTGACAGAGTCCATGCTTCTGCGCCGTACAGGAGGACCGGGTTATATGAGAGAGGGCCCTTGGATGACATCTTTTCCGAGGAAACAGCGATTAAAAGAGATATTCCTCGTTTAGTCTCTGCGCTTATGTCGATTTGCGAGGTGATAGTGGAGCCCAAGTAGACACAGTCTGTTAATTTAACGAACGAATTTGGAAGGAATGGCAAAGCGTGACAGTGCTTTGTATAGCTCGTCCCTATATACACTATCATAGGGGACTTTAAAGGCGATGAAAAGGCGGGTTTTTTTCTTAGATTTTTCGGTGGCACCAAAAACGAAACAAAAAATGTCGTACTAAAAAGCACTGCAATAGAAAAAATAAGTAAATTAATGTCAACATGACATTTTAACTTAATTTTTAAAATTTCCTCTTTTTCTACATAGATACCTACTTATTATTCCTGATCCAATTAAGCATTCAAGGCCTAAACAAGACAAGAAAAAATCTGTCGGGTCAGCTGGTAATAGGTTTGTTCGACGAAGGCCCTAGTGTGCACTAGTTAACCCTAATGTGCTTGATATAGCACTCAACTCGCCCTGGTACTGAAAACCTGTAGGACTTCTATGGCGCCCTAGTTGTGCCCTGAACTGACCCCAGTTAATTTGTCCGGGCAAGAATTCAGTGCTGAGTTTCGCTGCCATTTTGCTTGCTGTCATTTATTTTTCAAAGGTAAAACTTCAGAGCAGCATATTTTGCGTCCGATATAGTAACCGAATTTTCAGGGTTATGCAAGGTTTTGGACAGGCGGGAAAATTAGCTGACGCTTCTCAGTACGCACTAGTGGGCACTAGTGCTAGCCACGCCGACGTCGAATAAACCTAATGAGACACAAAGATAAAACTTCTTCATTCTTCTGTCAGCTTAAATTACTAAAAGGTGGCCTGCCTTTTGTTCTGTGTCCTCGTACTCGTAAGTAGTTTCAATTCATTTCGGAAATCACTTATCGAGCATCAAATCAGATTCACATTCACAATTATACTGAGATTTTTATATGCGTCTGATCTTTTCCTGATTGCTTCTTACGGATGAATCGTTCCAAAAAAATTCGTAAAAGGGAGCGGCTTTGAGAGAGAAAATAGGTCTGTTCCTTTACTTTTTTAGTAAAAATGAAAAGACTGTCAAAATGCCTGCGAAGGGGATGAATTCTCTCTCAAAAAGGGAAACTTAGGCAAAAGTTAAGGAACCCTTTTGTAGTAACCTGTGAAAAATGACAGTTGGGAATATTTCACCCAAATGCTAAATAGAACAACAAATTCAAATCAGCTGTAAATTTTCAGGCAACTGACAGATGTTTCAATTCTTACGCAAAGATATTAGGTCTGTTCCTTTACTTTTGAATCTTACGAATTTTTACTAATTCTTACGAATTTTACTCAAATGCCGTTCCCTAACTCGAAAAATTCGTAAAAGAGAGCGTCATCGAGAGAGCAAGATATTACCCCTCCACTGAGAATCTTACGAATTTTTACTCAACAAATTTCTTGGTGTACGAAGTGGAAAAGCTGTCAGTCACAGCTGATTTGAAATTTCTTGTGCTATTTGACATTTGATTGCATTTGTTTTGATTTTTTGTGCATTAAAATGGCATCAACAGGCGGCAAAATAAATATTGAATGTTCACCTCGAACATTTCATTGTATTGAAAATGGAAAGTAGACATTAGTGAATATGAAATAAAAATTTATTGAATTTAGTATCTGTCATATCTGTCATTAATCATAGTTTACTACAAAAGCGTTCCCTAACTTTTTCGTTAGTGACTCTCTCTGTGAGAGAATTTATCCCCACCACTGCAATTTTGACAGTCTTTTCCATTCTTACTACAAAAGTAAAGGAACAGACCTATTTGTTGAGTAAAAACTAGTTAGAGGGGAAATATCTTGCTCTCTCGAAGCCGCTCTCTTTTACGAATTTTTCGAGTTAGGGAACGACAATCGAGTAAAATGCGTAAGAATTCGTAAAAATTCGTAAGATTTAAAAGTAAAGGAACAGACCTAATTTCTTTACGTAAGAATTGACAGCTGATTTGAATTTGTTATTCTATTTGGCATTTGGGTTTTATCAACCATCTGTCATTTTTCACAGGTTACTCAAAAAGCGTTCCTTAATTTTTGCATAGGTTTCCCTCTCTGAGAGTGAATTCATCCCCTCCAGTGTAATCTTGACAGTATTTTCCATTTCTACTACAAAAGTAAAGGAATAGACCTGCTATTTTCGTAACTGAGTTAGCATTCCTGCGATTTCATTTTTGACCTTTTTTAAAAAGAAAGTATTTAATTAAATGAAATGTTGGAATTTACACTAATTTAACGAAGCGTTACATGCCTCACATATTCTTGGGCGTAAAAACAGACGCGAGATACAAACGCATATCAAATCATATCCAATATCGAGCGTAATCCTGCAGATATAAATAAAAACACTTGTTCGAAACAAATCAACTTTATTTTCTTTATGACACATTCTAACTTCGATAGTACTATATATTTATATGATTTAAGATTGCTTACAGCAACACTGGCAACTGAATACAAAACTACATACTTCATGTACGTGATGCAATGAAACAAAACTTCCAACAAGTCGCGGTAAAAAAAGCCTTTCAACACTCATAACTAACAATAAATTTAAAGCATATTCTGGATCGCTTCAAACAATGGCAAATCCTGACGCTTACGTCTGCGTTCACATTTTGGACAAGGCTCTACCTCGTTCAGGCATCCAGCATGAAATACCGCCCCGCATGGTTCACACTGAAAACATTTAAAATTCAAAAAACAACACATTAACCAGTTAAGAATAGCAATACGCACGCGGTATGTGGTGTCTATGTGAAATGGATACAGGACCTTGGGACTATTGCAAATTTCACATATGAAACCTTTAACACTGCACAGCGCGCAGTTGGTGACATGCTGTTCACCCGAGTTGACCGCCTTCTGCAACTGTTGTGCCAGTGTTCCTCTTTGGATCAGATTCAAATCGGCTATAGAATACTGATGAATGTGCTCGAACAGGTACTCCTTCATGAACACCAGACGTTGAAGCTCCTCTATGCTTGAGGGGCAACATGTGTACAGATAAGCCCGAACAAAGTTGAGGCGAATGCGTAACGATTGTAACTCTGCCATTTGTTCGGATGCATGGTAGATATCCGGATTGAGAAGCTGAAAATGTTTTTGAATTGGTTTTGTGTCTGTTATGAAAAGGTAAGGGATCAAGGGCAGTCACCTTCAAGTCAATAAAAGGTTGGTATTGAAACTCAGCTAGAAATGCAGCAGCTCTCTTCGACACAGAATGTTTTCGAAAATCCCAATTGTAAATTATCCTGGCTGGGATCGCTACTTGTTCAACATCCATGCAGGTTTCACAGTAGTAGTGACCACTGAACGAGCAGACTCTATAAGAAACAAAAGGAAGCCTGAGGACAAAGAAGGAATCGCAACAAAAAAGCAAGACACACAAAGCTAAAGAAGAAATCAGAATAAAGAAGCTTTAGATCTTCGTAGTTGTGCTCTTGGACGACATATTCGCAACGGAGCCGTGATATTTGTCCCCCTATTTCTGTATTGCCAACTGACGTTCCATTTTATTCCCTAGCGCGGCGTCTATCCTCATACAACTAAAGTCAAGTATACAAAAAACTTACTGGGCTGTTGAAAATCCGATTCCCAAGGGGTGTGCACAAGATTTGCATAGAAAGCCCTGCGCATCTAGCCCAGGTTCTCGCGCAATTTTGCACAAAGTCTCGACCATTTCTTGCAGCTCATCAATGCCGAATTTCTCCGAAACTGAATGCGGTACGATCTCAAAATCAAGATTGCTCTAGAAAAAAAAAACAATTTAGATTCCCCACAGAACCCCGATTGACCTCCTTACATTAGAAGTCCTATCAGCACTGCTATCCTCCTCTGTGAGACTACCTCCACCGGCAGTGTTAGTCGCAACTCCATGCAGTCCAACGAACTTCTCCCACACGTCGGTCCAGTCCGCTGGCCTGTTATCTTCGTGTTTCTTCAGCAATGCGTTATAGCTGCACCGATCAACAGGCGATCGCATGGAACTCAGCGAACTCGCATTACTAACCGAGCGTACAAAGTTAACCCTTTCCGAGGTGGGTGTATTGTTGTTTGTCAGATTCTCGTCGGCCAGTTCCGATGACCAAGAGGTGTGCATGAGATTTGTCAGTGAATTCCCATGAGAAGGCCGTTCACCAAGATTCTGATCCGTGGGTATACCCTTATTACTTTCGATTGGGGTCTCTTTGGCATGCGAGCGGGAGTCTTTTTTATGGCTCGGTTTGACCGGGCTTCGTTCACCACCTTCCGACTCCAAAGATTCTCCCTCCTCCACGATTTTTTCCATCTCGTCAACTTTCTGCAGGAAAATCTCCAAATTCTCCCGGTGATTTAGATCTTCGCAAGCAAAGTTCGATGTCCGACTGAAGGGCGAGTTCGAAATCGACTCGGAAAATAGTTCATTGGTTTGTAGCGGCCGTGGCGTAGGAATAGCGACGACCTCGGTGATAGAACTTGCAACATCAACACCGCTGCTTATCTGGATTTAATAGATGGTGAATAAGTTTTCAACATAAAATTGTATTACATGCTTACCGGGCAGGATTTGAGAGGTGGCGTCCAGACACCGGCCAGTTGTAATGAGTAGTTCGGCCATTGATTGAGAAGGCTCGAGTTTAGGGGGAGATTGATTTGAACACACGACTCGATGCCCTCCAAGATTTTGGACGCCATTTCCATTGTATCCGCGTCTTTGAGGAATGCACATTTTTTATAGTACGGATTGAGCGCCGAGCCGTTCTTTCGAATGTTGTTTAGATACGAGGAGAACAGCGATTCGTTGAGACTAAGGCGCACCCAAGACCGACAGTATCCAATCTCGCAGGTAATTTGGCTGTGCGTATGAACCTGAAATACAAATTTCCAATGACAGTTGAACAGAGTTCCGAGAACTGAAACGCCGAGGTTTAGATGAGGTGTCTAAAAAGGTTTAAGAACGAAAGAACGAAGGGCAAGAAAAGCATGAATGCAGTGAGATTGCATATAATGTCGTAAATATTGTCTTGAATTTACTAAGTCGTACATTAAGAGCCACCGGGTATTAGCCTTGCTTATCCTAAATCAACTTGGTAAACAGAATGGCAGAAATCTGAATTGAGCCCGCAGAAGGAGGACGTAAGGCGGATAAATCCTCGAAGTTGGTTTTATTGATCTCAAAATATCCTACTGAATTATTAGGACTCACATGGGGACACACCTTTGTATTTTATTTTCAAAGACACAACAACGAGTCGTCGTTCCCTCCACAGGTGTCTTAAAGAGTGATCTCCATTGTGCCAGCAAGTGTTTTGCAAAATCCAGCGACACATGCAAGCCTTCAGAATTTCTGCCACTACGCTTGCAAAATGTTATCGCTTATATAATAAACGAGTGCATTGACTCAATCGGAATTGTTGACACTTAACCTATCCTATTCTAATATCATGGACGAGCAAAAACTATGCTGACCCCATCGATTTAACTCCACAGTTATCAATTCCAACGGAAAGGTGACCCGCAAACTATCAAAACGTCAGTAATATTTTTGAAAACCACGTAGCAACAATAAGTATAAACTTCTACTTGCGAATATTAAATGGGTTAGGGTAAAGGTACGAAAAGAGATATTGCACTTGTCTGTTTCAATAAAAATGGTCAGGTGACATCGGCCGCTACAATTTGTTGAATATTAATAGGGAAGCCTTCGCCTTTTAGAGTTTTTTTAATAGGCAATGGGTAAAGCGAAATGAGGTGCACCAAAAATGGCAGTACACTTATAAGAGTGGAGAACTTCTACGCCCTGTGTTGGAGAATGGAGACCAATATGTATGACATACAAAAACGACCTAATATTTGGCCTGCCTCAGTTTAAAATGGAAAAAGATATAGGGCAAACTACCAAAACTGCCTCTCAGAGACGTATGACAAGTTACAGGTCCGTAGGGTCAAAGGGCAGCCTTCAGACCAACCCCTAACTTATACGTATTTTATACACTTTTTACGAGCGCACCAACAATGTCATTTTGATGACAAATTCTACTACGCAGGGTTAGTTTGTTAGTAGATATACCAAGTTTATAAACTTACCTGTTCAATTACTTGCTTATGCATGAAAACCAATATTGGTGACCAAAAGCTCGGCTCGGGTCGACGGTCCACATCGCCTGATATCACATTGATTGTTTGCCACAAAAATGAGTCCTTTAGGCCATGCAAAAAGATGGCCTCCAAGGTCGTACACAAGGAATTTGTAGCGTCATTAAGTTCCAAATAATCTGCTTAGATGAATAATAATCCTTGATAATATATTGTGCAAAAATCAATGATGGTATACTATATTCTATTACCCTTTCCATGCTCCTTGAACTCGAATTGGATTTCCCTTGCATTTTCGCTGAGAGTATTGATTAGTGTTTCCTTGACAATGTTTTCACGTTTCGTGGAAAAGCTTGACCGGAATAGAGAGCTCATTGCACTCACAATTGCAACAACTACTCAAGTGATACTGCACGCAAAATATAAGAACACTATCTGCACTTATCAGAGTTTATAAAAATATGAAAAATAAATTGCGATACGCTTTGTGAAAAAATGATGAAACATCAACACAGAAACAGAACATCAACAAAACAGAAAAATGTCAAGTGAAAAACAGCTGATTGAATTGACATGCTGCCATCTAGTGTATTTGTTTGGAAACTGTCAGTACAAGTACAGTGGCGCCTTGCGAATAGTTTTAGGGTTTTTGTACAACTTTCCAAATAGTTTCCGTAAATTTAGCATTGTGATGTAGTTTTTTCTTATATTCGACTAAAGTTCATGGAATGCAGGTCAAATTCTATTGAGGGATGCATTTAATATTTCAAATTTTTGATTTTGAACCAACTTGCGTTTTAAATAGCATAGCTCTTAGTATTCTTTGGGGGAAATATTCTTTAAAATCATCTTAAGAATCATTAAGAAATAGAATCAGTCGGATGCTTCTAAGATAACTGAAGACCACGAAAGGCAATGCAATCTGTGCATGAAGGAGTTTGACGTACAATGAAAGATGATTGGCATAAAAATTTTTTTAACGTCTCGCGTATCCGTTATAAGGACGCTGGTGGATTATGCTTTTATCAGCCCTCCATACAACTATCGATATCGACCTTTCGCCACCGACTTTAATTTATCAAGAGTACCTAGTCCCCATAATAGGTAGGGCAGACATTTCAGACTCCGTAGTAAGTATTGGAACACGAGTTGCGGACATGAGTACCTAAATCACGAAGAAATCATCGAAGCACGGACCGTTCTGTTCGAAGAAGTAGCTGCTCGAAATTGAATACCTACTTCACGTATTCTGCTGTTCCTTATACGATGTTGCGAGCCATCCAAGCAATGGCCCTTCTTTACAGTAGGATTTTCAGCACACAATCACAACAACTGCATCCTACTTGACAAAGTAATTCGCTTACTTTAATTTTACAATCTTGTGAAACTGCAGTGGGAAGGATAATCATATAAACATTTCCTTAATAAATTGTTAAATTCGTGTCATTTTTGATGATAAGATTATTACGCTCTGAAAGCAGCTTTTAGTACAAAAGTGTGGATTCTATTGAAACTTCAAAACAAAATTTCGTTTTCAATTTCGTTATGTGGATCGTAGGAACCTTAATTGTCAGTGTCACCCCAACTCCGGCTCAAAATTTGATAAATACAAATAAACAAAAATAAATAATTATTCATTATAAGGTAATAAACAAACCACGGAAGGGACAAGGGAGCCGCGCTAAATGAATTTTATTCTAAGGAAGGTTTCTATTGGCAAACAAAAGAATGTCAACAGGAATATAAAGAAGAAAATATGCAGCGTTTCACAATGCAAATCGGTCAGAGAACCAGGAGTTTCTTTACACAGAATCCTACCGAATATTTTAAATAACAATAAGGAACTTTTGAAATGGAAAATGGTGCTAAAAATAAAGAAGCCAATTGCGAAGAACTTTGTCATATGCAGTCAGCACTATCACACACAACCAATCTATCCTTCTCAATTGAGGTGGTGTGGTGTGTTCTGTTTTCACCTTCCATTTGTTGGACAATCGTTGTTTGACGATCGCAAAAAGTATCCACACTTTTCTCTATGGACGTGAGACATCTGTATATTATTTGTCTGTGATATTACCTTAAAAATACATTTTTTTAACATCGGTACTAACCGCTTTTGAGATAAGGCAAATTTTCAAAATTACCGTTATTCTTTTTTTTCGGCCATGTTAACCTCACCCACTTATGCCCAAATATAAATTTTGGTTGAAATCGTTAGGGCCGTTTTTGAAAAAATCTAGCTGTTTAAAACCGTTATATGGGAAGTACCGTTAATAATAAATTTAACGTGCATACAAAAAAGTGGCCCACGAACTCCAAATCCGAAGTTTGAAATAAAATCGTCCAGCCGTTTGGGCTGTGGACCTCAGGAAAGGACGCACAGAATTGCGAGACCCACTTTTTTGAATTTCTCTATCATCGTAATGTCAGATTTGAATTTTTTACGAATACAATACCTTTCTCTTACTACGTATACGAGAAAGTTAAAAACAGACAAGCTGTAGGTAGCTTTGAGACTTTTTGACAAAATGCGTCAAAATGGGATACATTTAAATTATAAAATAATGAATGACCTTATTGCGGCGTATTTCGTAGAAACGTAGGTACAGTGCCGTGCAGGCAATTAGAAACGGCAAGCATGCTGAAATTCTTTTCGTTGTGGCGGAGTGAAATTTCATTTTTACTGTATCTATTAATCATCCTTTCTATCTAGATCAACAATATGGCATTTAGAACCGTTACATTTCCTATCTCTGAATAAACTGAGTTAAATTTGCTAAGCCGATCGTTCATATAATTAGAATCGGTGCATTAACTTCGTTTATTTAATAAAAATTGTTATTTAAAGGAAGAATTTCCCCTGGTATGTAAGAGTTCATATGTTTAAAGCATTAACTGCTAAATCTGTATTTTTTTAGAGTTTTAAATTATGGGAAAAAACAAATCTTGGTATGTTATGACCCGTTTTTGTATTTCTCGGCTTTGTGAGAAAGAAACCAATGAAGGAGAACGGTTGACTCCTGTATCATGTTGCGAAAACCTAACACGATTCATATTGTACCATTCGAAATTATTGCCTATATAACTTTCTTTAAAATTTTATATTTGGATTACCTACCTATTAATGAAATAAACTCAACAACAAAAGGCTGAAGAACGATTTTTAAACGTAGTTTTATATTTTTACCGAAGGAGGGGTTTAACAATTATGCCGAGTGCGAAAGGTTGAATTGAAAAGCTTTCTGAGGACACTCTCCGTTCTCTGATGGTTGGCAGACGTTCGCGATTAAATTTGTATGTATCGGGGATCGATCCAGAGCTGCTAATCAGTAGTAGAGCACATCAATCACTAAGCCACTAGTATTAGCCATGGAAAGCTGAAATTTGAAACATACATAGGTAAGGTAGGCCCCTTAATGAACATAGATTAAAGAATGTTTTTTGACGAGTTTCTTAAAGCATTTTTGACTTATTTTTCAACGCACTTTTCGATACAATTTTGAAACGTTTATAACGCGCTTTTCGGCTCGTTTTTTAACGTGTTTTTTGACACATTTTTCGTATTGTTTTTCAACAAACCTTTTAAGCGTTTTGACGGGATTTTCTGTAAATCTTCTGAATCGTTTTCGACGCCTTTTAATTTGTGTTTTTTTAACTATTTTTTTGTGCGTTTTTTTCATTTACGTAGGTACTCAACACCGAATGTGAGGCTCTACTACAAGCTTTCTGCTTGGGTCTTGCTGCTTTGACAATTCCCTAAATAGCATCTCTCTATATCTTTGACCTCTCGCGGAAATCAAGGGTGTTGTGGGTGACCAGATAAAGCGCATCACTTCGGTTGCAGCGTTTATGGTGTCTTGGATTTGAAATCAATGATTCTCGGCACTAAAAGCTGGCTTCATAGGGCTACTCGTTGGGATCCATAATAGGATTATGTAGGTACATAAATCTGTGGTCACAAGGCATAACCGCCTAAGTCGAGTTATGACGAAATAGAGCTTTTAATGGTATTTTAAAAGCATTTTTCTGCTCTATCTTCATTATTTTTTTTAGATCTGTAGCTTAGTTACTTTGGAAGTTATGCCCTGAAAACCTAACCGCCTAACTGAGTGTTTGCACTTATGAGTTTGCACTTAAAACTGCTCTCCTGAAAAAAGTGCAAAACAGACTTAGGCGGTTATGCCTTGTGACCACAGAAATAACCCTATACGGATATCCAATTGCAGTTAAATTCTATGTAACCCTAGTCGTCCAAACTTGACACCAGTCGATAACCGAATAATTTGTACAGCCAGGTATTGTTCGCCCCTAGGTTCAAACTTGCCATAATTTTAAAGCTGCTACTTTTTTAAGGAAAACAAACATTTTTAAACATATGTTAAATATATATATGTATGTATATATATTCGCTTTTATTTTCTTCATTCGTTTTTAATATACAACTTACAAATAAACTTATATTCGAAATATTATTAATACGTTCATAATTTGTAATTAACCAATATTTGTTGCTTTAATATTTTCTTTTTCCTTCTATTTTGTTTGTCTTTATATATGTTTGTAATAATGTCTCTTTTTATGCTTGAATTTTCTTTTAGTATAAAAATGAAGGGGATCTATTTGGTAATTTAATTATTTAAAATACGTTATTTTTCTGTGTTTTTTTTCCATATTTACTTCTTTAAATTATTTATGCGCTTTACACATCTTTACATAAATATTCAAACTTCGATTTGCACCGTTCGTAGTACCAGTTACTTACTAACAATCTCTTAATATCTCTCTCGTTTCTTTTTTCACGTTTTTTGTTTTTGTTACTATATGTAATATGTAATTTATATAAATAAATAATTCAAATATCTGTTTATACGCTTGGGTTTTCTTTAAATACTCTTATTATACTATGCATTCTTTTAAATTAATCATATATATATTTTAGATTTAAATATTCTGCGTTTATTATTTTTATGAAAATGTTTACATTACCCCATAATTTATATTTATATATGTATGCACTTCATACCTGCGCTTTGTATTAAATCTATATAGAATTTATTATAATTTTCTTGTAAGAAATCGCTCTATTTTTTGTTTACCGAAATTTATAATGAATGTATGAAAACTATTTTTGTTTTATTTTTATTATTCTGAACAAAGTTTGAAGATTTTTCGAATATATATATTTTTTGTAGCGTATTATTATGTTTTTGTTCAAATAAGAAAAGCAATAAAGTTTGCATCAAATGTGACGTTTCTTTTTAATCAGTATTTTAAGAAATATTTTCATAAATGAAAAAGAAAAATATTTGTACACGATAAAACACGTTGTGTATTCTTTTCTTTTACGTACATGTAATGCTAATTTTAATGTAAATTGTAAACAAATTGTTATACGTATTTCTAATAAAACGCTTTTTACCTTCTAAGGAAAGTAAAACATAAATAGAACCGACATGGCAGTGTAGCTTTTGGAATAGTTCGGTGAATTAAACTGATATCGATTAAGTTTTATCAGGAATGGACTTAAAAACTTCGTGAAATGATAATGGGCAAAACGAAAATGAATTTATGGCATGCTATTCATAAAGTGAGAGGGAAATGATTTAATTAAATACTGGAAATGCATAATGTGCATTCAAGACCGACGCTACCTATCTAAATGATACGCACCAGCTGCTCAGCAAAATTAGTGACGACCGCTTTTAGTATTGAATTGTAAAAAAACGGATCAACATTAAAGATACTTAACAGAAAAATGTGTTCCTTTCTTGAACTTTTCCGCACTGTAAATTTGCATATCTTTCTCCATTAAGGTTATGAAAAAAAACTTAGTTGTCTTAAGTCGGCTAGATTGATCTGGAAGAGAACCTGAACGCAAAAACTTAATTGGTCGGGAACGTCACTTTTTCTAGGCCAGCCACATATGCGAACTGTCAACTCAGTCACCAATTTCTTGACCAGATTAGTCGGCTAACTCTCCATAAACGTCAACTGACACAGCTGCCCGTGCCCATGACCGATCTAGGCCAATCAAAACTGAGATACCTACATCATGTCAGTCAGCTGTCAGACTTACTAAACAAGACGTCCCCATTGTCGCTGGTGAAGGCTTTGAATTATTGTTTTTTCTTATTATTTATTATTCATCTTTTTAGATTTATGTGCAACAAACCAAAAAGTCAAAAAATGTCATGAATGTGATGTTACTAATAGTAGGTCTGTTCCTTTACTTTTAAATCTTACTAATTTTTACGAGTTCTTACTGATTTAACTAATTGTCGTGGCTCGACAAATTCGTAAAAGAGAGCTGCTTCGAGAGAACAAGGTATTTCCCCTCTTACCTCTTTCTAGTTTTTACTCAACAAATTTCTTTGCGTAAAAATTTAAACAAAAACAACTGTCAGTCGCCTGAAAATTGATAGCTGATTTCACTTTGTTGTTCTATTTGGCATTTTGGTGGGTGAACTATCTGTCATTTTTCACAGTATACTACAAAAGCGTTCCTTAACTTTTGCGTAAGTTTCCCTCTCTGAGAGAGAGTTCATTCCCTCCACTGTCATTTTGACAGTCTTTTCCATTTTTTTTAAAGGGTCTGTTCCCTAACGATAATGCATTCGAACACATTAGTCAAATTTAGTCCAACTTCGTTCCTTTACGCAAAAGTTGGGCAGAAGAGAGCCGCAAAGAGAGAACAAAAAATTTCCCATTAGCCCAAGAAATTTCTTTGTGCTAGTTTGTTATAACTGACTTTAGCTGTCAAATCTCTCAAAAGTCAATTTGAATTGGCTATTTATTTCGGTTTTGTTTATTGAATGCTGAAATTTGTAATTAAAAATGGATAAATCCACAAAAAAAATAAATATTAAACGTTGCTATGGTAAAAATAAATCGGACTTGTTAATTATTACTATACCGATAAATAAATCGAAGCGAAATTTACCCAAAAATATTTTACGTTTATGGAGCGTCGCAAATAAGGTTGGAGTTTTGTGTCAAATTTAAATATAACACTTCACTGGGCTTAATTATCAATAGGTACAATTTGATAAAACTTAAAACAAATATAGGAAAACCACGTAAAATTTTGCGTTTGTAATTTTAATTAAAACAAGTCAAACCAATCAGAACCGGAGGTATTTGATGAAAGAGGTACATTATGTTTTCGTTTCGTTATACGTTATGTTATTTCCAATGTATTAAAAATGTTTTCTCTGTTTGTTTTTATTCTAACGTGTTCTGCTTTTCTTATTTATTTTGTAAGTATATAATATATATAATATTTCTTTTATTTATTACTTTTTTTTTCTGAGAGTTGCATATTATTTTGTTGATGTTTTCTTATTGCAGCAAAACAGGTACCCTTAAGGCATGATGGCATTTTTCAACGACAAAATTTTACAAATATACGTTTCTGTTTTTATTTTTATGGGGAAAATGTAAATGGGGTTGTTTGGAAATTTGCTTTTTTCAATTTACAAAAGCTGTGTATTTTTTTTAATGTACGTTATATAATATTTAAGTTTTACGTATTTGGAAAGTGATAGTTTTTTTTTGCTTTGTAACTGAAAGGTGTTATGTACATTGCTTTCTTTTATTCTTTATGTAAGAAACCAAAATGCAAACCATAGACACTATTTGTTATGTATTTTCATCTTTAGGTAGGTTGACTAAAATTAGGTACTTACTACAAATAAACGATTTTTGAACAAGGTACTCAATAACTCAATAAAACTAAAACAATTGCAATATCTAGGCGCCATTTGTTATTTATTTTAATTGAAAGGCTAAACAACTAAACAACTATGTACATTTAAAACAAATTATTTACTTTTCGCTTTTAAAAATTATATTAAAAAAACAGCTATGACAATTCTAATTTGTATATAACTAAATATTTAGATACATTTTTTATTAATTTTGTTTAATGAAATAAATCAGTCATTTTCTTATGGAAATATTTTTGGTTTTCTGAAATCTACAAAATTTAAAAAATACTAAGATTATTTATTTAGTACCTCATTAGCAGTTTTATTCATTAACAAATTTAATTTTAATTAATCTCATTTTTAAAATTCAAAAAGGCACCATGTTTTATAACGAAATGAGAGAAATTATGAAATGAGATAAATTATGTTTTTAAGCCCAAAATGGAGTACCGTCTTGGAAAGAATGACTTCAAGGGGGATTCGCACTTTCTTTTGAACATACACTAATCAGATTCGTGAATTTGTACCTACAATTTTCAAACGTTTTCTTGGAACCAGAACAGTCATTGAAGAAAAGAATTGTATTTTCTTTGTTTCATTGAAAAAGAATGTGCACCTTCAGGACAATTCTTAACACGAAAGAAGTATCCGGAATATTTTTAAAGAGTTGCCTTGTATTCGCCAACTCAAATTTATTACAGTCTCACTTATTTTCCAATTACCCAGTCAAAGTCTTCAAAAAGGCAAAAATGTCTAGCGAAAAAAAGCACGAGTTTTGTTGAGTTTAAGAGTTAAAAATAAGTAAATTTACTGGTCATTTAACAAAAGTTTATTTTAATATATAAGTTTTTTTTAGAAAAATGTAGATGCGCCTAAATTAGGCCCACTACTAGAGGTATTCCGCTGAATCAAGTCCAACTTAGACAGGTTTGACTGTATTACATCTGTTTAGAAACAAATTATTTGCAAGCTGCTAAGTTGGACAGCTAAGTTGACAGGAATTTCAAGTGAACTTTTGTACCTACGTACGATATGGTAAAGGATTGCGCACATTCAAAAACTTAGTTATCTTAAGTCGACTAGATTGGTCTGGAATAGATGTAACCTGAACGTAAAAACTAGCTCGGTCGGGAACGTCACTTTTCCTACGTCAGCCACATATGCGAACTGTCAACTTAGTGCTCAGTAACGAATTTCTTGACTAGATTCGTCGGCTACCCCTCCATAAACGTCAACTGACACAGCTGCCCATGTGACTGATCTAGGCCAATCAAAACTGAGATAAGTACATCAAGTCAGTCAGCTGTCAGAATTAATAAACTTCAAAAAAACTGAAAAAAGGGATAATGGATGTCGAATTGAAAACTACGCTTTTGCTAATGATATGGAACAAAAAAAAACAACAATCGAGCTTGATCGCTTTAGTAGTATATAAAGATAGCGCCAAATCGTAATTTTCCTGTCATATACCTACAGTTCTTTAACTAATGTAATATTACGGCCTCTGATCAGACCAATCATTTAGGACATTTGAAACTCTTAGGTTTCGTTTGAATCTAAGATTGATCAATTTATACCACAGTTTGACGTTTATCAATCCAACCAATTCAATCCAACTTATCGACTAAAGTTTTGAATGTGCCAATCGCCTCGTAGGAGAAGCAAGCAATAGATTATGCTATTAATTTTTGGGACTGTTTAATGAGCTCCGGACAAGACAAAACTTCGACCGTGTTCGACCATATTCTGCAACAAAAACCAAATATTATAGGTGCACCACATAGAAAAGTTATATCCATCAAATTGTGCGAATACAATTCAAATCAATTAATATTTTAAATAATCCGGTTAATGTGTGTCTTATTTAGTGAATTTTAAAATCTGTCTTCGATTTTGTTGGGAGTTTAAAAATTTAATTTGTACATTGCGTTTGAGTATGTGAATATTTCCTTTGCTTGATTTATTTGTTTTTCTTTCTGGGATATTTTTTTATATAAAATTTATTTTCTCATAACAATTTTATTGTGTTTTTATTTTTTTTATATTTGTAACTATTTTCTCAAGTTTATTTTTATATATATTTTTGTTTTTAAATATTTAATTTGCTTATTTTGTTTGTTTCAATGAGGTAGTATCATTTGGACTATTTACATAAAAAGGTAATGAAACAGGTATTTCTTTTAGAAAATGCATGCGTGTTTTTTTTGTATACATACAAATGAGAACCAAAATTATAACTCTACTCCCAATTAATAGAATAGCCATTAATTTTGTTTCTGTTTTTAATAATGTGGGTCGAAAATTGAAGAGTATTTTATTTTATAACTATTTAGTACATTGTGCATCAATAACTTGCTGAATTTTCATTTATCTTTCTTTCCAATATATCATATTTCGATTTGTTATTTACAATTAAAAGTTTTATTACACTACTTTAGTCTTAGTTATATTTAAAAAATAAACAAACAAAAAAAAAACGTCTTAGAGTGTTTGATCTTTATACTAGGAATTAATAAATTATTTTTCCAAGCAAAGCATTTTCCTTATGTATATAATATATACTCGTATCTACTAATATTTTGAGAATGTAAAAAAAGTTATTGTGTTTTACTAAGTTGGATCGTACTTTTTTCAAATATACAGTTCTTTTTAAATGCAAATTTGCCTTTCTATATACATATAAGAATTATACATTATTCAAGGTTTGCAAAAACAAAAAGATATTAAAAAGTTTAAAGTCTTGTAATTTTATCCTGCATTATAATGTACAAAACAAAATCGAATACACCTATAAAATTGTCAATTTAATTAAGGGAGGGTCTCATACTTGTTTATTTTATTCGTAAATCTTTACATTGCCACTTAAGCAATTCACAGCCATATCATCTATCTAGTCTGTCAGTCAAACACGGATAGCAAAATACCATTGTAGGAAAGCGAAGATTTCATTTACAATGATACTGTTCATTCTCATTCATTCTATTACATATTTTTTATTAAAAATTTAGAACAGGAAACAGAAGAATTTCGTATAATCAAACAGGTTAAAATAAAGCTATTTTGGAAAATTGCCCTTTAACTTTATGAGAAATTAATTCAAAAACAATTAAATTTTATTTAATATTTTATATAATATGCATTGGCTATTTAAAAATAAATAAATGACTCACGTCACGTTTTAAATAACGTTTTAAAATGTAAAACATATTCCTATAAATCTGATATTAGCTGTGTTTCTTTCGTCCCCGTCACGGCTATAGGATAAGCAAAATAAAAAAAATCCCTTGTTAAATACAACAAAGGCTTAACCTGGATAATTATCGGGGTTAACAGCTTCGCGGCGATAGAGAGAAGTATAGCCAACACAAATTTGTGTATGCTATCGATAACTTGTATGGATATTTCATAAATGACATTTGACATGCTGACAAAAATTAAAATTAAAAAATTCGAATTTGAAAAAAATGTCTCAGCAAGCCAACGAAAAAAGATAAATTACCAAGAAATGTAATATATGAAACAATACACAATATGTTATTGTGTTAACTTGATTCATTTTTTATTTGGATTGAAACTTTTTGGCTTCGTTGGAATTTTCCATTAAAAACATTTTATCAAATTAAATTTTTCAAATGTAAATTTTACTGTCAATGTCAATTTCACCATCAGATTGATGCGTTGACAACTTATGATTTTATTCTTCGATGTTCGTTTTTTTTCGGCAATCCTTGATAGAGACGCTGATAGGGACGAAAGAAACATGGCTATTATAAAAAATGCACGAAAAACAAAGCTCGCAACAAAAATAAATAAAATAAACGAAACATTCCTGGTAAATTTTGGTTAACTTTAAATTGCAATGGCCTCACGCTGGATTAGAATATTCGAGGAACTTATGGGAACGCGTCTGTTCCGTCGAGACATGGAAATAACTTTCGATTAACCAACTATAGGTCTGTTCCCTTACTTTTTGGGCCAATTTCGGCAAAATGTCAGATATCAAGGAGTGGGGATATATTCTCTCAGAAAAAGAGAATATAACCAAAACGTACAGGAACGAAAGTTTGGCATGACGTTAGTTGAAAACATATGCGAGAAATTCAAAAATAAACGTCAGTGGGTTTAAACAAAATTAACAGTTTGCAGACGTTGAAAAACATTCGAATTCAGTTTAATATTTATTTATTTTTGCGGATTTATCAATTTTTAATAACAAATTTCAGCACTTAACAAAGCAAACCGAAATAAACTGCCAATTCAAATTGACTTTTGAGAGATTTGACAGCTAAAGTCAGTTATAACAAACTAGCCCAAAGAAATTTGTTGGGCTATTATTTGCAGGTTTTTTATGAAGGGGAAATGTTTTGTTCTCTCTTTGTGGCTCTCTTCTGCCCAACTTTTGCGTAAAGGAACGAAGTTTGACTAAATTTGGCTAATGTGTTCGAATGCATTATCGTTAGGGAACAGACCTTATATGTATCTGTAAAAATGTTGTAAACTAAAAAAATTAAAATAAACTTGTTGCAAATGGGAAAGGTTATGTTGTAGATTTTGGAAATAAGGGGCATATAAAGACCATTATGCAGCACGGAGCCGAATGCTTTTATGGTTCGTGCAGAGTGAAGAAATTAAGAAAAAGCTGGGGTCGAATCGCGTCGTCCGTTATCGAGCATTACGCTCACGGAATTAAGCTGATTTACATGTGAAACAGAAACAAATTCCGTCAAGTAATGCTAGTTCACGGATGACGCGATTCGACCCCTGCATTTAAATCGTCACACATTTCTAAATTGCCGTCTGACTAAAAGGGATAGCACTACCTAACACGCAAAAAAAGGCAACACGTTTTTTGGTCGGCCATCTTGTTTACGTGATAGGAATTATAAGAAAACTCTGTATATTGATATTTTTATAGCGATGATATACGGAATTATGCTTTCCCATAAAACAAAATGGCTTCCGGAACTTATGAATAGATAATTATTTATTAATTTATTTATTTCATTTGACATGTTTTTAATCAGTAATGGAATCATTTTCATGTAATTGCAGAAATGCTGGTCGCCGGAATTTGTATTCATTTCCATTTTACATAAATTATCCATAATTATGGGTCCATGACACTTTATGCAACTTATTTGTGATATCATTCTTACGCCTATATAAGCATTGACAGCTGACAAATGGATCCCTCTGTCATATCTCATGCAAAAATGCACGAGCGTGATATTGTAAACGCAGTTTAAATGAAAGTGGATTTTAAGTAAGACAATGTCACTTTTAACAACAAATCTTACGAAATGAGTTTCATAACTCTATTCATAAACGAATGCAATAGCGTGTGTGAGCGTTTTATAACGAGTGGTCCCACTCAGTCCCGAAGCTAAGAGCGATCGTATCATAAGTTATTCGAATTCGAACAGAGAAGCGAAGCGTTAACTGTCACATTCGCGGTTAACAATTATGGCAGCATTTACAGATACGATTATTGCTAGGTCCTATTGTTTTTTGCTTATTTTTTGGATTATTTTCTGCTGTGTTGTAGGCAACATATGAGACCAGATTTGTTTATTTCACAAAAATTACTTAATTTTAGGAAGCAATAATGTTATTTGCTAGGTTAGGTTTACGGGTTGGTAATGTTATAGTTTGACATATATTAATACGTAAAGATCAAAAGTTTCCGTACACTTTTTAAGTATTTATCATGAAATGAGGAGAATGAAACTTATATTATCCGAAAGGTACTGTGCCATAAATGAACACAAACAAAAAATCGTAGGTTTTTGTCGCCATTAAGACTGGTAAAATGAGCTATCCGTAAGCGAGCAAAACAAAAACAAATTCAGTCACGTAGGACTCGATCACGTATGCGGTAATTCAACCCATGTTTTATTTCGCATCGATCTACCTTACTTTGTCCTTCTCTTCTGTTTCAGAGTTTACCCCGTCGTACCTTGTTTTTTTACTCTACAATGATGCTGAAATTGTAGAAAAACGCATCTACTGTATGGAAAAAATGACTAATAGGTACTGAGAAGAACGCGTTTTCGGCACCGTAAGACATCCAGAAAGAGACTAGAAATCGAGAAATATAATACTTCAGAGCTCTTAGTATAGGTACACGCAAAAAATACTCAGCCTTATTGTGAGTTTCACCCGAAAAATTGACATTTCACTTTTCGCTTATTATGAGTTCCGGGCGAAAAATTAAATTGTTGATGTTTGAAAAAATTCCTCTTATTGGCAGCATTGTTTCGGGCGGAAAACTTTGCACATGTTTGCTCTTGGCTAGCTTGAAATAATCTGCGATGTAAGGGTAATTTCAGTGCTTGCTTCTTTGCAAATACACCTCCTGTCTGTAAACTGAGTTACGTTTCTAATAAAAAAAATAAATTCGCATTCACTATCACTAGGTATATAAAAACGTGTGACGAAAGACACTACATAAATAGTAAAGAGAGAAATCTGTTTTCAGCAGGGTCGTGAAAGGAGCAGAAGTTACTAAACAGTTTGTGACTTCCATCTCTAATTATCCTTGACCCAATCGAATTAAGTCCTGAAAAAAAAAATCACCAGCAACTCATACAATCTCCGCATACAGGTAGGTAAAAACCGCAAACATAACTCATCGAAAAAGCAACACAAATTGAATTCAACTGAAAGCTAAATCCGAATCGAAATTAAAGCAAAGGAAAAGAAAAACACAAAAGTATTATAATTTTTTTTAATATTTATTTTTTTAAGAAAAAAATAATCTTTATTTACTAAATAAAATTCTCTTTAATACAAGAACAAATAATTCTTAACTATTAGAAGTTTTTTCGTCTCTTTTTTTTCTTTTCACCTTAGCTTATTATATATTTTATATATAACTGTTTGTTTTTTTTTTTTATAAAAAAATTAAAGTAAAGAAAAACGATAATAAAAAAAACGAGTTCTCGCAAAAAAATGTTCTGTTTTTAGTGTTTTTTTTTAAATACATACAAAATAATTATAATGAAAATAAAAATAATAATTTATTTTGATTGCACAGAACAAAAATATCATTTCCTCGGAAACGAAATGATGTTTTTATTAAAACTAATTTTTTTTAAATATATATGTATAATGTATATATTTTTTTTTTGTATTTCAAAAAAAGAGTTCTTCATGTTTTTTTTATCATGTAATTTATTTTTTCTATGAATTATCTAACGTTTACATGATCTTTTTCATTTGCTGTGTATATACTAAAAAAAGTTAAATAATAAGGCCCATTTTGTGTTCGTAAATATTTAAATGGTATTAATTTCTATACAATAAAAAAAGGAGTACAACTTAAACAAAAATAATTGCATGAGAGTTCTTTTTTTTTTTTTATCTTATACGAAGAAGATGTACAACAAATATGTAAAGTCTTTAGAATAAGGTGTGTGTGTGTGTGTGTTTCAAGAGAAAAATAAAACAAAATAAAATTTATGCAATATTCTTTGAGCTGGAAAGTTTAAAAATAAATAAAATAAAAAAGAGGTAAATAAAACAGAAAATTCCATCTAAAGTGGGTTAAGGGAAAAATTTTCACTAAAAAGAAGGTACACAATATTACCGCTTACGAAATACTTTCAGACTAAGAAAAATTTAAACTATTCGTTTTAAAAACAACAAAAAAAAGTCAATATTCACATGTAAATTTTTGTTACCGTACTACGTCCAAAAAGGGAAATTTTCCAAAAAAATTTTAAATATTAAATTGAAGTAAACGTCAACGGAAATAAAAAACTAAAAAACAAAATAAAATAAATTTCGCTTGCACACGACCCAACAAAATTTTGAATTTATTCCTTTATAACATTGGTTACAATAATTGAACCAAAAAAACAACAACACATTTGAACGTCCTACAATATTACTCTCATCTACAGAAAAGAAAAATAATAATAATAATAATTTGGATGGGGTTTTCTTGTAAATTTCGTTTTCAAACTTTAATCAGTCAGATAGTCTTTAATGGAAATAAATAAAAATGCAAAAGCGTAAGCGCAGCTGATTCTCCCTCCATCTCCTGTGAAAGGATGTTGGGAAAATATGAGGTAATATAACTTATAGATGCGACAGAGGGAGATTTTTACAACGATTTCCATTTATTTATTTTTTGAAGAAAACAAGTTGTCTACGAGAGGGGAGCGTCGACGACACACTTTTAGGCCTTGATCCAACAGGTGTAATGAGTTAATGTTTTTGCTTTTAACTGGCTTTAACCAATATCCCTCAACCATCTTGGGGTGTACAAATAGAACCGAACAGCGGGAGTGAGTATTGTATTCAGTTGTTCCCACAGAGTCGATGCGATGAAGTCCCGCGTTCGTGATATTTATTTTCCCGCACACAATAAAGAGTTATAAAAGGAACTCTTTGCTGACTGGCCGGCTGTACTATCGAGTTGCGGCATACGTGGAAAATCTAACCAAACAGTCGTCACGTGAACTAGGCCTTAATGTTGAAGGGGTGTTGTTGCTAGGTGTCTAACCTCAGATTTAGGGCACATGGG
Source organism: Cheilosia pagana (assembly GCA_936431705.1). Taxonomy (NCBI): domain Eukaryota; kingdom Metazoa; phylum Arthropoda; class Insecta; order Diptera; family Syrphidae; genus Cheilosia; species Cheilosia pagana. Next base: position 20,171,705 of record OW386170.1, on the reverse strand, counting down.
AGTAGCGCTCAATTACACTCAATATAGAACCAGAGATCTTCTGTCGAATAACCAAGCTATACTTGACTGAATTATGCCGATTTTACATGCAAAACGAAAACGAACTTCGTCAGCAAGAGAGTAGGATATTCGGATCCCGGGCTCGCCCAATGAAGCGTCAAATTACTGCTCACTACTCAATCATTTTTCTTGTAAGTAGAACGAATGTTGTACTCGAAATAAAGCACAAAGTAGATACCGGATTTTATAAGTCAGCGAATATTGTTTTGGAATTTTTAAATGCTTGCAATTGATGAAATCCAACACATTGCGCAGTTCTCTGTGGGTGAATTAATCTTCACCACTGTCATTTTGACCGTTTGAAAGTCTATAGTTTTTATTGAAGTACCTCGAAGTGCTGTGTGTACGCAGGGTATACAAGTTATTTTTGAAACTTATATACGCTCGGATGTTTGACATTCGAAAACCGATGACGTTCTCCTAGGACCAAATGAACCGCTTCTTCTTCTGCATGCGGGAACTAGTAGAACCAGGAACTAAAGATCAATTTTATGAAAATTCTTTAAATGAAGGGTTCCAAAATGTCTGCTTACGGGGGCTCGCACAGTGTTTCAAGTGTCGGTAAATTTTCAAAGCAGCATTTTGTAGAACTGAAGGTACAGATATAAAAGAACGTCGCACACGTTTTAGTGTACGAACTGCGTATTAAATACCGATCTACTACCATCTGCTTGTACCAAACCTCTTTACTTTTGCATGCCTTACCGTCCCGCACCGGCGCATACCGACGGAGTTAGAAGGAACTCTGCAAGAACTTTTTAAAATCTCACTGTCTGATCTTTATAGGTTTTTAAGGACATTGGGATGGCTGGACAACGTCTGTTAACCACAATGAGGAAAGGAAGAAGACTACCAATACAACACCAGCGGTTAACCCCCAAGAAGGGCATCACAATGGGTCCACGGGGACCTAAGTTTGGTATTGCAGGGTACGCCTTGCTCTAGCTACCCGTCTACTTAACCTAGGAGGGACTGTTGAAACTACATATGCTTTGCAATATTTACCACACAAAACGAAAGAAACAATACGAAATTCGTGTTTTTATCGGGTTTGAACCTGGGATAAACATCACTTCAAACACTGCGTCCACATTGCCAGTGTGCTTTAACTGATTTTAGATTTTTCTTTGTTAACAAACAATACCTCTGCTCCGTTTCATATTGCTCCATCACATTTACTGTACCTATGTAAGGCTCGACTCATACAGCATATTTTAATAGCAACATCTGTGCAAAAACAACAAAATGTATAGAGCGAAATATTGCCTTGAATATAAACTGAAAATGTTCTGCATATGCAGAAATCAAAATAAAGGAGAATGCGATTAGTAAGCTTGCTTTTATTGATGAACCCGAATAGAAATGAAGACTGCAGGACAATTGCCCCAAACCACGTAAAAGCAGGCAAAATGTAAATTTATCTTAGAAGAACTGAAACATTTAGGACGGTCTGAACAATTTAAAGGAATGCGTAGGATTAAAACAGAAGAAGAAGCTTGAGTTAGAGGGATCGGTAAAGCACCTTATATTGCACACCCCCCTAGTAGGTAGTTAAAAGGCCTTAAAGTGTGTCTCATGCGTTACTGAAAGTCGACTTTTGTTTGTTTTTTCTGTGAAATAAACATCCTATGCGTTTAAACATTTAAAAATCATTTTAAATTTTACCTATTCTTAGCCGTCTTTCAATTCTTTCAAAATACATAAATCGATACACAAAAGTTAACAAGATCTAACAATAAATCCCTTCCGTCTTACTCCCTCCGCTTTTGTTTATTAGCTTTCGTTTTTAGACTATAATAATTAATTGTGTTTTGTTATTGAATATAGTATCAATTATTACTCTTATATTTTTTTTTGCTTACGACATAATCATATCATTTCTCTTTCTATATCATGTGTTATTCTTCTCTTGTTTTCATGCTTTTTTACAAACCTATTTACTTCTTTATATATATATATATAGATATATAATCATTTTTGTTTTTGTTTTGTTTAATAAACATTGTATAACGTAGGTAATAATGCAGTTTTTAATATATAATTTTTAATTTTATTTATAAAAAAACAATCTTTTCTCTCATTCTCTTAAAAAGTATTGAATATATATAATTCTTTCTTCCTTTCACACGATCTCACTCACTTTTCTATATATTTTCTTTTATCTTACAAGGTTATATAATAATTATTATACAAACGATCCATGCTCACTATCTAACGCCCTCTCAAACTATCTCTAGCTCTCTTCATGATGCTCATACTTTTGTCGAAATTAGAAGTTTTTAATTTGCTTTTTAAATAATTTTTGTAATGCCATTCTCGTATGGTTTATATTTACATTAAAAAAAATAATAAAAATATATATGTATATAGGAAATGAAATGTAGACATGTAATCTTACACTTTTGTTCTGTTTCGTCACTGTCCCTACGCAATTATACATATTTTTTAAATTGTTCTTGTAATGGTATGTGTCAGTATAAAGTGTGAATCAAATAGAAAACTTAACAAACAAAATAACTCAACATATTCAAACTGTGTGTGTGTGTGTTTATGTGGTGTGTGTGTGTAATTGGTTACCTTCTAAAGCTAGAGTTACAAAAAGTAAATCGTACAAATTTAAAATTAATTAATTAGTAACTAAATTATTTCATATACAAACATATCGCTATGCCTGTATATAAAGCCCTGCACAACTAAACGAACGAATTATTGTATTTGATTGGTGTATTCATGTGTGTGTGAGTGTGGTATTTCAATAAAATGTATGTTGTCCGAGGGAAGGAGTAGGAGATGACGAGATGGAGATGGACGACGATAACGACAATGACTTGAACTAATCCTGCTATGCTACAGTACTGTGTTCCCCAATACCTCCAATTCCTCCTCCACCTCCCACTAGTCCGCTACCACTTAGACTGCTACCACTTAGATTGTTACCACTTAGTCCGCTTGGTAGGCCGGTAACGCCAATCATTAAATCATCCGTACTCGTACTACTGCCACCATTTTCGAGTGTCGTACCAGCAGCTGCCGCCGCTGCTGCTGCGGCCGCTGCCTGTGCCGCTTGTGTTGCTTGTATATGCGATTGCACCGATGGCGGTATCGCATGAACGTCCCAGATCTCTTCGAGGAATTTCGGTAGCTTGCGATTCTTCAGCTTTAGCGAGAAACACATTTCGGCATTCTGATTGCCCAACGTTCGCAGTTCTGTTAGAATGGAGAGAAGTTTTGCGAAAAATACCAAACACTTGGGATCGCCTCTATGCCGATTGAGGATGTAGATTCGTAACGTATCGATGTAGTAACTTTGTATCTGTTCGACTAGTTCGGCTTCTTCGAGACCGGGACGATCCGAAAAGATCACAATGGCAGTGAGCAGGGCATACTCGACATTATCGACTGTCATCGAGTACATTTGTCGACAGAAATGCAATAAATCTTCGATATTATCAGCCATGCCGGCCATTTTATATGAATCACGGGTATATGAACGATTGTTGGCGAAGAAAATTGAATCGGATTGCGCATCGTAGCGTCGTGCCATACGCAACATCATAACCTCACTTGAACATGCCTGCAAAGAGAAAAGGAAATTCAAATTAGATTATAATTATTGAGGGACATTTGTCTACTTGTTGATCGAAATGGTTTTAGTGTATAGGATTTGGGAGGGAGGAGTGTTGCACAGGCAAAAAACAGTTCACAGTAGCAGCCTGATCTGATGATGACAATGGCTGTGTCGCAACAGACTTCCACTGAGGAGACGATCATCCGCGTTGTCGAATTAAAATGACTGACTGACTGACCACAAGTTCATGGCTCTGGGCTGCAACAGTAACTAGCCTAAGAGTTCTTCGACTAAAGCGGTAAAAATGACAAGCTGATATTATGAGCAACTGAATTGGATGTTTGAGTTTTGAATAGTCATTATGCAATTCCGCTCCGGGAATATGCGGGGAGAGTGGTTGTAAAGAACCGACATCTTGGAGATGCTGGAGCGGGAATGAGGCACGCGGTTTGTAAGGAGGACAATCCAAGTTTCGCTATTCAAACTTGCGAAGAATCAGCTTCCGCCACGCATCACAGTGTCAAAACTAAACACAAATAGAACCATGCACACAATACTTGTCGAAATTTGGTCAACTTGAGCAAATGCTCTGGTTGACTGCATTCTGGTCCATCAGTCAGTAAGAGTAAGAGAGGACATTATGTCACAGTCCACTCGGTGGAACGATAATACTCCTGGCCGACCGCAAATATTTAAAACCAATCCAAATCGGCAAAAGTCTCATCAAATTGCAAACTATACTCACCTTCAACAGTGTTATTTGGTCCTCTTGTGGAATTTTGGTAAAAGCCGGCAGTCCCTTGGCGAATTCGACTATTAATTGTACTGTTAGGATTGTAATTTCGGTGATGTGCCTGAAGCTAACATCATGTTGGCTCTCGTTCTCATCGGGTGAACTCTGTTCGAAAAGCAAAAAACATTAAATTCAGTTTTGCCAATAATTCAAAATTAAAATAAACTTACGATCATTATCCGTTTGAGATCTTCTTCAGATGGTTGCTCATAACCGTCCTGATACCAAATTAATTTGTATATGACTGCTAATTGATTAAATGTTAATGGAGGTATATTTTTTGCTTGATTTTCAGCCAATAAGCTTTCAGGCAGTAGCTGTAAGAGACAGAAAGCGGAAAATTAATGGAAGTCGGTTTATTTAGTTAAAGAAAACTTACTGGACATGTCGCATGCGAAGGCGCCTCACACTTCATCAGCTCGAGCACTTCCTTCTTAATGAAATCTGTCGTACTCACTGCCGGTGATATCTGTTGTTTGTCCTTTTCTTTTTGTGCTTTCTTTTCTCGTCGCTTCAAAGCACACTGATTCTCGGGTACAACACATTCGGGTCGCATGCCAACCGCAAGGCATTTTTTCAGTCTACACTCTTGACATTTACGTCGCATATACATATCCATTTCGCAGGCATGACCAAATTTACAACAATAGACGGCGTTTTTGGTAACACTGCGCCGAAAGAAACCCTTACAGCCCTCGCAGGTGAGTGCATTGTAATGATAGCCGGACGCTCGATCGCCGCACACCAGACACAGTTCTTCTTGTAGTCGCGGCGCGGGTCCTTTTTTCCCCTTTTTCGCATCGCAGCCATCGTTTGTGGAGTAACCGTTCAGACTACTCGATGGTGATAGATCGTCGCGACCTAAATGAGGGAGAAAACCATAAAAATACAAACAGTTAGTATAGTTGAATGATATCCTTAGAAATAATTAAAATATCACGCCAAAGGTGTGTGTCACGTTAATTAATTTTAATTGTAAGCCGACACCGCAAAGGAATCGGATAGCGATGTCAAATGAAATGAATTCCTTGCGCACGACTTTATTCAAGGTGCGTAGGTATACATCAAACACCAAAGTGTGTCTTTCATCTGTGTCCGACGTCATTACGTATTCGTTCATCTCAAAGTAATAGCATAAATCTCCTCAATTCATTTCGTATTCGTGTCCTTGGCTACACGTGCGAATACACCCAAACTTAATGGGGTGACAAACAACGTTCGTTTTTTCCAAAAGAGACAATTAATTTCACTTGAAGAAGATTAAACTGTGTAATTTATTTATTTGCCTATTTACACGTATAGCGTGGGCTCAAGGGATGGATTCGCCAATAAAAGTCATTGACCTAGTTTAGAGTGATGGTGGTGGTGGTGCGGGTGGCCTTGACCCGGCGGACCTACTTTGCAAAGTGTAAACGCCACTGGTATACAGAGATGTATATTCTAGGTCATTTGAGCAACATTGCTCTTGGTATGCTTACATAACCTCAAGTTCGATTTAGGGCATCGGCTGGTATACATAATTTGTCTGTGCACTTTCGGTTTGTGTCTAGTGTTATGAGTTGCCAGGTTTTTTTTGTAATTTCCATTTAACAAAATTGGTTTTGGGTGCGAAATCCAAGTGCACTCACGAATGGAAGAGTAAGAGTGGTTATGAGCTTATGAGTTCTAAAAAGCGTCGTTATGTAGGCGTTTCTTTGCTGTATATATATAAAAGAAACCCTACATATTGGCCGTGACACTTAAAAAAATTGGCTTCAGACTTCAGTCCTTTGATTTCGCAATGAGGCATCTGTCATTTATAGACAAAAAAAACAACAAATTCTTGCGTCTATTGAGTCGTGCGTTAAACAAAACGAATTTTTTAATAATTTTAATAATTTTTTAAAAGAAAACGAGTCCACATCTGGAGGCCAGTGAATTAGTACAAACAAAAACAAAACCTAAGTACCTAGGCAGAATTCTGACTTGGAATCAATTTTTCGTGCCGATTTTCCAAACTCATTTTATCGATTTTAAGTTTTTAGGATTATTTTAGCCTTTTGAACGTTTTCAAACTTTCTGGTTCCTTTTCGAAGAAGCAATTCTTTGATGTTTGAGTTCTGACTTCTGAGTTTTAAACTCAAAATATTTTTGTGACGTTTTTTAACCTTTTAAATGAATCATAAGGGTTAAAAGTTCTTGCTTTTGATCAACACATTTTCGAACTTTCCGATTGGATTTGTAAGCAGTAAACTCTTCGAAAGTTGAGCAATTATTTCGCGAATATTTAATCACGCATCAAACTAGGGATTCGAAATTAATAATTGTAAACAAAAAATGCGTGTGCGGATTTTTCGTACCTATTTAGAATTGGCACCTCGAAAAATCTTCTTTTTGATGTTTCAGATTGCATTTCGAAGTCAGGATTGGAATCTGTCAGTGCAAAATGGTGCATTGTTTTGGGTGACATTTGTTTTTCGTACTGTATCGGCAAAAACAGCATCCATTTTGATATGTTTGCAAAGTTTTAAAAATTTTGTTCAAACTTTAAAAAACGTGCCAATTTTTTGAGCTCTAAAGAACTGTCAGTGTCGTTGCGAAATGTATGTAATTTAAAAAGAAACCAACAGATGGCCTCGTTTAAGGGAAAGTTTTTAATTCCGATTTCTTAAAGATTTTCGATTTTGTGAAGGCTGAAAACCTTTGCCAATTAGTTATTTGATTTTCTTTCACTATTCTTAGAAAAATTTGGTGACGTTTAAGTATAGCACAGTACAGCTACATTTTTGGTTAAAATGCCAACATATATGAAACACGAATGCGTTCCTTGGACTGTACTTATGGTCTCGTAAAGTACATTTGTGGTACCATTAGAAAAAAGTTATTGCTGACAATGCAACAGAAATAAGCTCAACCGAGTTTTAATCTCACTTACTAAAAGGCAAACATCAAAAGCTACTGACCTCACCAGCACAATGTCATGGTTATCAATTCATACACCACCCTGACCTTCACACCATCAATACGTGCATTTGTATTTTCTACAACTGATACATATAGTAAACATAGTTGCCAGATATACTTCACATATAAATGAACTGAGTTTTATCAGCCCACGACGTTTACAATGTATTACAAAGTAATGCAAGTGCAGTGGGTTTGCTTGTCATAAAACTGGTTTGAGCTACAAAACAGAACAACGATTACTAGGCAGTTTTGTCAATTTATCAAGTGAGGTCTGTAGGGCATGTTTTGGGCAACGCTATCTTTGCGTTTATTGATTTTTGATTAAATCCAAAGTTTGAAATTTCCTATTAAGACTGCACAGACAATTTGAACTAAAAAATCTAAAAATAAATACCGCAGCATAATTGGTTTAGGAAAATCTAATAAAAACTAAAATGGATACCAACTAATCCGACTAATTATATGGGAAAGTGATGTCCTGTTGTAGGCCATCAATATTGGGGTAGATTTTCCAAGTTTTTCCCCAAAGAGTAGTCGTAAATATTTCATTGCAACTAAATCGAATAGAATGAAGAAGTCTTGTAATTCGAATTAATTCAGTGGGGGTGTAATTATCGAGAGGGCGAGCGCAATCTAACAAGATAGATTTTCATCCATTCTATACTCTATCAATTAATGTGCAATTCCTTAGTCAGTGACAATTACGGCTAGTAAATGGATTAGGGGCAGCAGAGTTTGATTAAAACTGGAATCACAACAATCAATATTTTATCCATCTACAAGGAAGTGCTTGGTGACAGCGAAATGGATAATCTGATTAATGCAATTCATGTGCCACATTAGTGTGGGCGGATTTTCTCTACGGAATATTATTTGTTTGGCATTTTAAAGGAGAACACATACACGTATGTGTGTACTTTTATTTCTAAACCCAAATACCAAACCAATCGGTATTTTAAGTACGTTCCGGCTGATTGAAATTCTGAATAAAATTCAGCGACAAATTTGCATTTTTAACGATTACAGACTAGGACCAAAGGCGCTGGTTGCTGGTGGCTATAAGTGTACAGTGGAATGGAAAAGTTTTGGGACGTTGTCATGATAAAAATGTTTGAAAATATTTCTCCATTTGGATACATTTCTATGTTATTTTTCCCACAAGCTTTAAATTACAAGTTTTTGAATAGATTCATCTTTAAACGTCAGCTGAAAAACTGATCATTGAGTGTACAGACTGATCCGTGACATTTGTTAAAAAATACAGTCAAAATGAAGAGAAAAACTTACGAAAAAGTTGGAAAACGATTCTGTAATCCAGAAACTGTCAAAGCAACTAAATGTTTGGGGAAATCATACGTTCGTGTGGAAAATCTTTTGCCCGGAAAACAAAATGCCCGCAGATTTTTAAAGATCGCGGATTTTTCCGAATGATTGCTTAATAATATTCGGATACCAAAAAAAGGTTTTTGCGAAATTGATTGGGACCGAAACGTACAAGATCATGTCGAAAAATGATATACTGGAGCTTAAAGAATTTGGCGATAGCGTAGTGACCAACTCACTTCAAATTAAAACTATTCCGGTTTCTATCAGACAACCAGCTGGCGTTTTATCTATGAATAGATGATGCTATCATACTTCAGGTACATTTTGGCGTAACTCATTTGTAACTCGTTGGTTATTTTAAGTTTCGGTGTTCTGTCTCATTTATAAGGCTTACAGCTTCCAAACTGTCAGGTTTTTGACAATTTCTTCGACTTTTAAACCATAAATTTGTATTGTAAAAAAAATGTAAGATTACCTATCAATGTCGAGCTTTTTTCCCTTATTTTGGGCTACGCAACGCCATTCGTAAAATGCGAAAATAAAGGAACAGCACTTGTGATTTACAAAAGTTTTCTTTTTTAAAGATGATGCACCCTATTCACAGACAAACAGACCAAAAACAGAAGCTTTACCAAAGTCAATCGTCGATCTGCATTGATTGCTTGCTTTATTACTTCAAAATGACATTCAACCATGGAAACTACTTTTTCACACCACTGTGTTCCAAATTTGGTTGCGAAAGAAATGTTTTGCATGTCACTTTATCAGGGTTCTTTATTCACTTTTCGTTTTTTTGTTTTACTTCGATTTATTCACTCAATTGATATGTTAGAAAGGGCTGATGGTTTTTAGCATATTTTCGATAAAGTCCTTGAGAAATGCTAAACTATTTCACTGAATAAAAAGGAAACCGAACTAGTTTATGGCCTCTGGAAGTAATAACCATGTGATGGTATTTTTAAAAACAAATTTTGACCTGATTGCCAAATTAATTTGATAAAATTCAGGCTGGAAATTGGGTTGTCTTTTATAGAGGTGGGTGCGGGGCTGCACTATAGCTTTAGGGAGGTACCTATACTCATGGGTTACATTTGTTGTCAATGAAATCTTCAGATGTTTCAAGCACAAACCTTTATGCTGTATAAATTAAGTGGAGTAGGGGTTGGTAATTTTAATTTAATAAAATTAACACAACTTGTGGTTTTACGTTATGTACGCAAAAATGAATCGAAACTTTTGTTTGCACTCGGCGAAGCTTTAATGCCGTTGAATGAAGGCACCTTTGCAGACAGATATTAGGCCAACAAAACAGCACCATTTGACACAGCTTCAAACCATCGAAAATTGTGTAGAAAAATGGGTTACTTCCAAGCCGATGTTGGCAATTTAGATGAAAAATTTAATGCTGTTTTTCTTTTTATTGCCGGCAGTGTTTATAAAATAGTTTGAAGGAAATCAAATAGAGGGCGCTGTTGGTTTAACACCCAGCTAACCTCAAGAACAACTGAATGTGATCGGCATTTATCTCGAAATAGAGGCGTCACTTATAGGAGCTAAGCACTTTAGGTCAAAGTTTCACAAAGGGCTCGTTAGAAAATGTGTTTTTTTTTTAATAAAATTCACAGGCAATTTTTTTTCTAGTTTTTTTGTAGTTTTTTTCTTTGTAGTTTTTTTTAATTAACAAAACGTAGCAGTGCCGAATGCTTTCAAATAGTTTAATAGAAACAATTTTATCAGTGCTTAAAATAATAGTTTAAGTAGGTGGAGAGTTTCTTTTAGCCATACATCGGTCTATTAGGACTCGTTCAAGAAAATAGGTCCACCCACGTTTAGTATTCATTTTAATAAGGCCAATGGCTAGGCATAATCATTAAACAAAAAGGGAACAAAAATGCTATTAATATTTAATTCGCAAAAAAAGGAAAGAAAATCAAATTGAAAAAAGAAAAGAATTAAAAACACAAAATTAAGTTTAAAGAAGTATTCCCTCAACATTTAATTATCATCCATGGAACTTTGTGTATCCTGACCTCACCGCACACAACCTAGGGTACTTTAGCCTAGACTTGGAAAATCCAGTCACCACAATTATATCGCTCATCACTCACATAGTCGCATCATAAAAAGAAGAAGCGAAATTCCGAGTCCTGTGGGGGAAGCAAAATTGATTGCCAACAACCAGATTTATATACACATAGCATACATATATAGTATATGTACACATTCCACCTATTCATGTACCCAAAGCTTTTAAATATAAAGCAAAGTGCATTGTCGCACTTACACAGATCCCCAGTTTGTGCAGCAATTTTGCTTCTCCCTCTCAACCGCTTGTTATTTTCCATTTTGTTCTTCTTTTCTCTCCTTTCTCGGTTTGGTATGGTTGGACGCTGATGATGGTTAGTGCGGTGTTTACAGTACGAGTACAGAAAGTCAGGTTCGTGACTGATCCACCTTGGACTATGATGGTGTTTGTTGTTGTTGTTGTTAGTCGGTCGACTTGTTTTTTTTTTGTTTTCCTTTTTATAAAATGTCCGTGAAAAGTTTTTGTTCAAAGATACATTGCCCATCGCTAGCATTATTATTGTCATCATCATTACTATATACAGACAAGTAGTATGGATTCACATATATAACACATGGAACTGTTCAAATAATTGCTATATAGATGACTGAATAGATGTAAGGATTTACAGGATGATGCGACGAAATTGGCGTCCATTAGAGCTACTCAACCCTTTTTCCTGTGTCTTGTTGGAAAATTAGATTTGCGTTCAGGATAAGACCTCATCTTTAAAATAAGGGACATCTTTGCTACGGCGAGTCTTGTCGCCGCCATTTTGTAAAGCCTTCTTTGAAGAACATGAGAGTTCTAAGTAAGGAACAATCTCGAGATAAATGGTTGTTTATGTGCCGCTCAACACGCATTTATGTCAAAAGGAGGTCTTTGGAAACAGCTCTACCAGAAGTTAGTAGATATTTATTACGAAGTCCTTACTCTTAGTAAGAAACAGAATTGGACTTTTAGAGGAAACGCATTACATTACACATGAAGATTTTTGAAGATTCTTCAGCGAGACTACCGAAGTCAGAAAGACTTAATATTTGCACAAGTACCGTGGGGACATTGCCCATGATGAGATTCAAAAATAAACTTGAATCCGTATGCCAAGTAGGTCAGAACTGGACCCTATAATTCTGTTCCTCGAAGACTTAGTATGGAAGAGGGCTTAGAAGCACAATACCCTCCTTGGCAGACAAATCTTTCAGGATTGTGGGGTAACTTTCCGGCAGGCCTGTATAAAACTTCCTCGATATGAGGCCATATTCCTTACTTAAGGTGGCGCTACAGTCCGGGGTGGACCTGGGCCTCAACCAATACGCCTCTCCAGTTAGTGCGATCTTTGGCTAACTGCCTCCAGTTGCGCACTCCAAGTTGGTTGAGGTCCCCTTCCACTTGTGCCCGCCACCTAAGGCGAGGTCTTCCTCTACTGCGTTGTGCCTCCGGATTGGAATCGAAGACTCTTCGGACCTGAGCGTTGGTGTCCATTCGCTCTACATATCCTAGCCATCTTAGACGACTGATAACTGACCAGGTTGGTGTCGTTGTACAGCTCGTAGAGTTCGCTGTTAAATCTTCTTCTCCAAATCCGGTCAACGCAAACGGGACCAAAAATCACTCGAAGAATCTTGCGTTCGAAACGGCCAAGAAGATCTTCATCCGCCTTTGTTAGGGTCCATACTTCTGCGCCATAGAGCAGGACTGGGATGATGAGGGTCTTGTATAGAATCCACTATACTTCACAGGCCATTCCTTAACTTCGAGGTAAACTGCAAGCAGATTTCTCCCTCCGATAGACCTCTTTTTTGGGTGCGGAATTAGTGAACCAGAATTCTAGTTCAAAGAAACTTACCATTCCTCTCTGATTGTCAGAACTATTGCCTGAAAGATGGATAATTGGGAGGCCCAAGAAGTTAAAAGCAATTAGTTCTGTTAAAAAGACGTCAACTGAAACGATTCAATTCTTAAGAGCTACTTTTTTCCGAAGTTAAGTTACTGGTGATGTGTTTTATATTAAAGGGCAGGGAATAAAGGAGATTGCTGTGACCATAGGGTCTTCCGAACCAGCACCAGATTTCTTTCCATCTGACTGCACTGCTCAAATAAGGATTTTTATAACCAAGTATCAGATTTATTCATGCAAAGTAAGAGACTTTAAGTTGACACTTGTTGGAAGGATGTGTTCCTGATACAGCTAGTAATCTGCTTTCAGTATCATTCACTAAGTAAGTGAGGTACTAGTCGAAAGCTGAATTAAACTAAAATTTGAGACATTCACTAGTTAAAAGCACTTCTGTGGTCACAAGGCATAACCGCCTAAGTCGAGTTATGACGAAATAGAGCTTTTAATGGTATTTTAAAAGCATCTTTCTGCTCTATCTTCATTATTTTTTTTAGATCTGTAGCTTAGTTACTTTGGAAGTTATGCCCTGAAAAAGATCGGACGTTTCCTTGATTACTGACGCTGATTTGAAACTTAAAACTGCTCTCCTGAAAAAAGTGCAAAACAGACTTAGGCGGTTATGCCTTGTGACCACAGACTTATCAGAAATATTTGCATATTTACAGGCTGAATTGAGCATTCGTTTTTACTTTCCAATTATAGATGATCAATAGAACAAAACTAATGGCTTGAAGAACAGTCACTTTTCGTTTATTTGTTTTTTTTTTTAACTTAAATTGAACATTTCTACTTCGAGAACCGATACAAAACAAATCTACCATGAAAAATTGCGATCTGCCAACAAAAAAGCAGGCCTTCTACCAAATTCTTAAAAGCACCTACAACTTAATGAAATTTTTACAAATCTAGACCAGTTTTTTAGCCCATTCATGTCACGATCATTTCACGTATTTTTAATAAAAACTCGTTACCCAATTAAAGTGAAAGTTTCATGCGATTCAGTCATACACATCTTCTATGAGGCTTTAATATTTTGTGCTCCTGCGATGTTGGCGCAGATTTTTTTTATCAAAATTCGAGCTACGAACAAGGACACATTCCTTAAAGTTTTTTTCCAAACTATAGAAAAGTGCACCCGATACTGACTATTGGCAGTAGTACAGTCGCAACATGTAGTTTATTAGCATTTTTCTGGTTGAAAACTTGACCAGGATACAAACAAGTATTGTCGCTCCAAAAATGCCAACCACAGAGCAAGACCCATAAAATTATTCCAAATCTAAAAACAAGTCTTTCCTCAGCACATAGCAAGCAGAAATTAGCAATGCACATTTTCCCCAAATTGAAATTCAATTTAATACAATTCTTCCTTTCAAGTGAAGGCGCTCACTGGTACCCATACACAAATGTACGATATCCATGCGCCTACGATATATTACATATTTGAATATCACAAAATAAAACTTTAAGCAAAATATGACTCTATAATAATTCCATTTCAATTTCCATGGCACAAAGCCATTCTCATTATAATGTTCCTAATGATGATGATGAAGAAAATACTACTCCAAACATGATATACAATAAAACGTTGCACATAATCTTGTGCAGAGAACAAATAGGCTTTTTTAAATCGCACATATAAACACATGCACATACCTTAGTCGAGGTGCAGTCGAAACAACAGAAGCAAGCAGTAAAAAAAATCGAACAAGAAAAACACTCTAATACCAGGAAAAAGAACCATATCCTAGATATTTGTGTATATATCTATAATACCCTAGCGCCTGGTTGATGATATCTTGCCTCCGCGCTAGCACATAGGGATTTGTCTTTTGTTATCGTCGTCGCTGTACTTACCTATCCTACTAATAAAGCTACCATAACTAACATACTATAAGTAGAAAGAACGTTGCACTAGAACCATATTCAAAACTGAGCTGAAAATAATGATGTAGTGGTGTGTATTCCATGAGAGGCTTTTGGTCTTATTTTACAGTGGCGTTATGGGTTTTTCTATCACATGTAGAAATGTAATTTATTTCTACTGCTGTTAAGTTCGATCCTCAGCTGACCGCAACCAGTTACGCAGGACAAGTTCAGGTCCTTTTTAATTTGTTTGATCCATCATAAGCGAGGTTTCTAAATAATGGCGTTGACCGCTGATCTACTGCGCGCACTCGCAAGTCAAAGGATTACAAAAAAAAGGTACGCATTAAAAAGTACTGGTGACGCCACTGGAAACTGCTGGTGCCATATGAATAACTTAGTGACGTCACAATATAATTTTCATATACAAATAGTTCCATGGTGTCCTAGATGACTCTCATCATATGGAAACACATTGATCAGCAGCCAAGTACAGACGATTTTCAGTTTGAATCCGCGCAATAAAATTAGGAAAAATTTGAAAATTTTGATCAATTAGTAAACCGAATCAAAGTTCTGATTTACTGGCTGGCGATCAATAAAACGTAACCCAGCTTAAGTCATCATGCCCCAGTATGTACGTCGAAATTGTATGTCTATTTGAAGATTTTTAAAAGTAGATTATCGTCCATCGCTGACACCAGCTTAAGCCAACTTAATCCCGCTTGGGTGAACTATTTATTTTGGTACTGTAAAACGACAGCAGGTATCACTACATTTATCTACGACGCCACAGTCCTTAAAGACCCCGCAACCTATATAATTCGCTCGACGAGCACATGCAGAAGATGCACGTTTCTTTAACCCTTAATAATTAAGACTACAAGTATCTACAATCTACATACATTTTTTATTAATATAATTAAATAAAAAAAAAACAGTGTGACTGCGAAAATTTCGTATCTCATCATCATCTATCTACTGTTCGTACTTCTGGGACACCATTTTTTATACGATGGGAAAAATTCACCTTCCCAGAATAAATAAAGCTAAATATATTCATCCAGCAGGTATACACGGGTTGAGTAGTGTGTGACGACGACGTGCAGATAAGCGCATAGCACTCGTACTAGCCAAAAGAAATTATAAAAAATACACAACACACACACACATGGTGGAGAACAGGGAAAAGAAAATCAGGGAAAGTCAAGTTTTTCCAACTTCAACTTGAAAACGACGTGTAGCCGTACCTTACATATATCTCTCTCAGCACTTTTGTTTGTCCCCAACCCCATCCACATCCCCTATACATGTGAAGCTAGCCTGGTTCTCATCATAGGCATCGCACGGATGTGTGTATCCATACAAAAATGCATTCACACAAGATTTTCAATTTTTGCTTTTTGCGTGTTTTTTTCTGAAAACACATTGAATTGTACTTGATATGAAAGGAGAGAAAAAAAAATGCAAACATCAACTAGAAGACCACGAATAAAACCTGTGAATGTTCATGGTTCTCATGCACCTATGTATGCGTATCTAGATGTTCGCATTCAAAGAAGATTTGTTTCTTTTTGTTTCCTTTTCTTGTTGCACCATAGTATCTAGCTTAAAGGTAGATACAAGTTGTGGTAGAATTTAGATGACAAACTTAAAGAATGCAGCAAAAGCTACAGCAGGAAAAAAGGAGACTAGGTATAGGAATAGGAATATAATGTGCCATACGCCGTACCCTATTGCAAGGCAAGATGAGCTCATGGTAGTCATTAACGAATGGAAAAAAGTGTGCATGAGTCGCAATTCTGACAACTGGACATTAGGTTGCCTTTTCCCATAAGAACGGAAAGACTATCGCGCAAGTTTTTTGCAACTAATTTATGGATGTAAATACAGGAGCACGATGTAAATGATTACATACTTAACTTTCTTGTTAACTTTTTTTATTTTTAATATGTGGCAAGGTGAATAATATCGACACTTGCTTTTTCCCAACGATCCACTTGCAAACTGGGATGATATTCCGTAAACGTGTAATCGTTTTCGCTTGCAGGAACATTTTGCTTCATGTAACTTCGAAAACGAAAGGAATTTTCGTTTCGTCTCAAAGATACCTTTTTCATTGAATTGTTCAAGTGGTGGTCCTAAAAATGCAAGTTCCTCGTCGCTTTCGCATTATATATTTCGTTTTCTGAAATGTGAAAGAGGTTTTAGGTTGGTTTTTTTTTTATATATATGTAAATATTCCCACTTGTCACCCCTGATTTAATTTTAATTATTATTTATTAGTGGGAATTACTTTCACACTTGTTGTTCCCCTGAGTTTTTTTAATCACAATGACAGTTTGATGTAAGTCAAACCTAATGTCGAGTTAAAACTCAGTCCATGATCGTATGTACGAGAAAAAAACTTAAGAAAACCTTTAAGGTCACCTTAAGTCCATACTGAAGCTCTTACTTATCGGAAGTTAGGAAGGTCCCAACAGATGAAAAATTCTGCTTGAAATACCCACTCTGACTGGCTCACTAGAAATAAATACGATTGGAGGCCTCCTAGTACCTACTGACGCTCCGAGTAACCAGAAGATTAGAGCTGTCAGACAGAAAAAGGACTTGATTGGAATTTGGCTAAAAATCTCTTAAATGAGTGTGAAAATTAACTTTGTAGTCGTGCTTTTTTGGAAAAGCTTTATAATTGTAAGTGTTTGGTTAAAAAAAATATTTGTTTTCTGTCACAAAAATTTTACTATAGAAATTGTCAAAACTACTGGTTCAGTAACTTTTGTCGCTTTTGACAAGTATCAGAGGTTTAACAACAATGTTTCAAGCTTTTACAGAGTGTTCAGCATAGTATTGTCACTAAGCACTAGATTGAAGCAATTTTGAGAGTCTGTAAAGAATTTCGCGCATAACTTCTTACAACCTGTGAATTTCGTTTTTTTTGTTTAGATTAAAATCTAGATTAGATTAAAATCTAAACCGGCAGTCTATTTGCAACTAGTTGGCTAGTGTAGTTGAACAATTATTTAATCTAAGTTCTCCCAATCGGAAACGTACAACTATTGGCTTCGATTCTAGGCGAAGATCTTAGGGGTACTCAGAGCCTTTTTAAAACTTTCTGAAACTGGCTTTAAGGATGTTAAAAAAGAACAATAAACATATTAGCTGAATTGTCAAGTCGGAACGTGTGTTGTGCAATAGAAGAAATAAGTTCCGTGCGACACAGTCGTGCACATGCGTATTGGCTGAACAGTTTTGATTCACATTTGTTTTTCTTTGTAAATCAATCAATCAATGCCGATAAGACTCAAAGTTAACATTTTTGTATTGCTATTTACTTGACAGTAGGACAAGATGAACGATATTTTACTTACACTTTCACTAAACTAAAAAGCGATTTATTTAGGGAAATGCACGTTTTAAAAAACTAGCTGAGTTTTCAAATCGTTTCCAAAAGCAAATTACAACTTCTTGAATATCGAACTAGGTCCTTTCCTATTTAAAGATCAGTTCCTCTTCCAAACGCAGCATTCATAATAAAAGTTCCTGCCATATATCTTGTGCATAAGCTACACCCTACAAAAAATAGCGTTCTTTTTTTTAATATTTCATCAGACTTAAGGATAATTTTTCTGGCATCAATGGAAAATATTAAAAAAAAAAAAAATAACCTACACCACATAGAATCCTTTCCTGTATGACTGCATATTTTCATTCATTATGTCAGAGAGGAAAAAAAACTGAAGCGCTTGCAGCAGTAGCAACATAAAAAACATTGAGCTTCAGCATGAAACTACTCGTATTTCGTTCTTTCCGTTCAGCCAACAGAATGACACACCAAACAAACGCTGAATGTATCTCTCTCTCTGGTTGGGTGTATCTGTATATGTGTGTTTATTGGATTTGAATCCTTCCTTTTGCCGCCTAGCCCAGAGCTCAAAAAACGGCATAGTCATACTTGTATTATATACAAAAAATAAAAAAATAAAAACCAAGCAAGGACTGTGAAAGAATTGAAGGGCGAGGCGACGAGGTGGTGGTGCACTTGGGGTATTGTGTGTGGATATAAGGAGCTTTTTGCAATCTTTCAAGTGGATTCTTGTTATATTTTGCTGCTGCTTTTGCTTCTATATTTTCTTTCTTTTATAGGATGTTTTTTTTTTTTATTATTTTTGTATAGGACAGCAAACTTTCGTTAAATACTGAATGGGTGCTTCATTCATTTCAGCCATGCGATACATATGTATCTACGTAAGTATTTTGTTTGAAGGACCAAAAAAATTATCAAAGAAAACAATAGCATCTACTTATGCAGTCATATATAGCATACTCTTACTCATCTCTTGGTGTGGTTATTAAAAATGAGAAAATAAAAAAAAATGTCCTGAGTATAAATTAAAGATTAAAAAACAAGAACTCCTGCCGAGTTCAATGGGCCTCTAGAGGTCAAAATGAGTAATGTAGTTCAAAATAGTTTCGTTTTCAAACTTGAATACAGGATGAAGGTATCGAAAATGTGTAAGCCTAGCATTACACATTTTCGATTCAATATTATGCACTTGGGCACCGGTCTTCAATGAAAAAAACATAGTTCTAAAAAACTAAATAAACCACCTTAATAAAATTAAACAAATATGTTTTTTTCTATGCGTAACAGACTTTTTGACGTTTAGTAGGATGCAGTAACGATTCAGAGGCTGCAATTATTTAGGAAACTGTTCAAAAAAGCCTTACGTGCAAATATCAACTACAATATCAGAGAGCAAGTAGAGTTTTTAGTCTTCGCCTTAAGTTAGACTCAGTTTTTTAGTTTTTGGTTGTAAAATTAATGCCGGATCTGTCTCTATGATTGACTTAGACTAATCTGAAGAAAAAAGGAAGACAAATCCTTTTTAAGTTGCTGCAGTAGGAGAATTGTTAATGGCAGAATTTTTTTCCCAAAAAGCCAGTTACTTACTTTTAAAATTCCGCTAGAATTTTGGATTCATACGAATCTTTAAGTGGGACAATGATTTTTTTTATTTAATTGCTTCATTTTATTTAAGCAAGTTTTTAAATTGCTTAAATCAAACGATCAAAGCCAGGACCTTTCATTTCAAATAATAAATTTCTATTTTATTAAGATTCATATTCACAATATTGCAAAAAAAAAAATGCAGATAGAAAATTCGAATACAATTCATCACAGTGCGTCTATGTATGTACCGAACCCGAAGTCACAAAAAGAATTTCTATCACAATTGGTCCGTCCACTGACGTATTATGTAAGTAACAATCAATAAGATTTAATGAAACAAATTTGAACAAGCAAATTCGAATTAGCTGCAGCTTTTGGAGCAACTATGACAAATAAAAATGTCAACTTACTGTGTCACACAATTCTTGCATACCGTGACCGCGTTCCGTTGATTGCTAGATATGTAGCGCACACTATTTTGGAACGAGGAATGGCCTAACGCGTGGAACAAAAAAAAATAATCTTTTGGTTGTTTACGTAAACAAATTTGTTATAACAATTTGTTTAATTTTTAACAGAATTACACTGACAGTTTTTTCTATCTTTTTCACAAAACGCGTTAGATAAAAAATCCTGTCCCTTTCAAAAAGTCGCTGGAGCTTTAATACAAATCATTCGAGGTTGATTGATTGCTAATATATATGTTGCTTGTCGTTGATTTTGACGTTAAAGATCCAGGTATTCAAAAAGCGTGACAGCTTATGACAGACTGCTGCCAAAAGTGGTAGAAAAACGAACGACATGAGTAGAGTTATCTGTCATTATGTAATACTTTGACAGGCATTTGTTTGACAGTAGAAAGCAAATTTTACAGACAAGTTCAGTGCTCTTTCGAACTGCTTGAAATATTTTTTTTAAGGTTAGTCTGTTAGTTTTGCTCTCTAATATGACAGAGTTTTGAAGCTGGAATTGGAGAAATGCCCTTTGGCGTAAAAAAAACAACTCTTTTTTTAAAACATTAAGCCGGAAAAACTCTGTTATTGTTAACTTTCCGATGGTCTGCCCGTTTCAACCCTAAACCATTCGATTTGACGGTAAGTTTGACCGATTTTTAAAATGATTTGAACAGAATTTAGAAGAGTTGTCTATCTCCTGTGAAATAGTGTAAAATACGCAGCGCAAATACCCAAATAAGCTGTTAATTTTAATGTCACTCGAAACAGTGTTGCCAATTAAAAAAAATTAAAACAAAACCAACCTTACAAACAAATCGGTGATGAAGCTGACAAAATCGACTACGTTTATGTACGGTACGAAGAAAGGTCCATTCCCAAGTTAGATCAGAAGGAATGAAGATCATCGACAATAAGTGGAAAATTCTTTTGTCACGGTTTATGGCCGTAATTTGAAGATCTACACAAAGTCAAAAAATGACGATAGCACTAAAAATGTCTCACGCGCAGATTCCTTGCTACAGATTCATTATTCTGGTATCTCTCAGATCTCGGAACGCTGCCCATTTGATGCCACCATCGCTCTAATTGCTGTCAAGGTTCAATGTTCACCTGTATAGCAAAATTTGTTGCAATTTTTTTTAAAAATATATTTTCAAAAGTGCAATGTCCTTCTTACTAAAATTAGTACACAAACCACCCAACAATACCCCCTCTCCTCCTCTCTTTTCACAGGGATAGCAAGCACAATTTCTGTTTTTGTTTTTTTTTTCATCTGAAAACTGGCAACGTCACATTCACTCATTCCTTCAACGCATTGTTCCGAAAGACAGTACTAAGCTGCACACAAAAACAACACAACAAATGGTCTCCCCTATGCCGAGCGAGAATCTATATCTACGATGCGATGCATCCATGTGCCTACGACGTACAGCGCATACACGTAATCTATGTGCACATTGACGGCGCGCTCTTATATGGGAATAAGTTTGTATGCCATTGTATGCGGCTAATGCTATTGTATCGCCCCGACTTTGACCGAAGTGGTTTTTCATGGGGAATGCACGCGAGTGGGTATACCGGCCGCCCCATGATCTAGCATTGCACTGTTCTCGTTGGCGCTGCACGCTATGTATCTCTGAAATACATATAACCATACCCACAGATAATATATTTATGTTCATCGCTTCGGCCGGCAGCGTGAGACTTTGGCACACATCGCATTCTCTATACACGTCCATGGCGGATCTCCTCGCCCATTTTATGCAAGCGATGTTGATGTTGGTTATGTGTGGCAAGGCTGTATGTCTAGAGATACTTTATGCGCCTAGGTTAGGGCTACCATGCATTTGATGGTGGTTTCTGTGCAACGCCAACGACACCATCAAAGCGATGTCGTTGTGTCGTCGTCGCCTAGTTTTTTTCTTCTTCGTGTTTATCTCATTCTCTTGTTATTCGTGTGAATAGTGTGAGCAGCTCGTGGGGTGGCGGCAAGAGCAGGCGGATGGTTAGCTTTTCAAATGCAAGGCAACGCAACAAGAACAAGAATCGACTTTTATAATAAGAAAGAGATAAAGAGAGTTGAGCTGAAAAACAAGTTGTGAAGTGGTGCAGCAGCGTGTAGACTCAAGAGCAGTAAATCGAGATGACAGTCGTTGCAGCAGAATGGGGCAAACAACGAAACACCACAGTGCAAGGAGGCATATTATGTATTTAGGTATAGAAATACATGCTTCGTGAGTGTGGATGGGGTATGGTTGTAAACAACGTTTGCTTTCTGTCTTATGCTGTTCGCTATCGCATAGTGCGCTGCAGCGATATGGTCGAGTTCAAGGAGAGTAATAGAAAATGAAGAAGTAGATAGTGTGTACCGTGTCATGGCTGAGACGA
This sequence comes from Cheilosia pagana, assembly GCA_936431705.1. Taxonomy (NCBI): domain Eukaryota; kingdom Metazoa; phylum Arthropoda; class Insecta; order Diptera; family Syrphidae; genus Cheilosia; species Cheilosia pagana. Next base: position 20,149,381 of record OW386170.1, on the reverse strand, counting down.
CATTGGTTCAATTTCGCTAGAGAATGTGGCATAGAAATATCCACAACGCCCCATCTACATATTACTTAACTAACAGTAGAGTAAACAGATAAGTCTCACTTGAATTCAATGAGATGCGGCCCTTTCCTTGGCTGGCGATGGGCGCTGATGGGAGAGTAAAAGAAAGTGACGGGGATTAGCCAACTGTGTTTATTAACAGCGATCGCTTGTGGGGCTGATGTAGGTATGCCTTCCCCAATGTGGTCTGTGGTACGTCTGACAATGGAAAAAAAAGCTGACACAAATCGGATGAAGTCAGGGGAAACGTTCGCCCATCATGGGAATGTGTACCTTTTGTGCGGAAGTCACATCGACGAAAGGGACCTACAGAATTTGATGCCAAAGAGACGTGTTTTTTTTTGTTAAGCTTTAGCTATCTTAATGAAGTAGAATTTTCAGCACGCAATCACAACAACTATGTCCTACTTAACACTTCCGAGATTCACACTACGAATTTATCCCAAGTGGAAGTGCTGACTTGACAGCAGCAGCTAATGTTGGAACCTTTCGGGTGTTTTGGGTAAAAATTGCAAGTAAACTGCAAACTAAAAGTCAAGACACATAACCTTTTAAGGCATTTTATACCTTTCAAGCATAAATGTGACTGCGATAGCTGTTCAAAAAAACGCGAATAGTAATATTGCGAAGCAGTAACAAAGTGCTAAAAGTCTTGGGATGTAATTTGGGGTTAAACTTGATACTTATCGTTTGGTAGTCTAACACACTTCACTTCTTCCACTATAACGTCATAATTTTAGGGATTTGAGTAAAAGACGGGTACCAAGTTCTGAATCCAGGGGACAAATCACATTTTGATGTCCGTCATTTTTGGATTTTTGAACGAAATCAAATAAGAGATGGAATAAGACACTGCCTTCAAACTTGTAATTTTGATCGAGTTTTTAGGTGTGCAATTGCTCCAGTTTTGGGCTTTTTTAAGCGAATTTAAAGCTTTCCACAAAATAGTAATTTAAGCACAATTTTCCTCCCTCCATCACATTCACAACATTTGATCATCTCAGACCTTTAAATAAATTAAGGTAGAAGGATTAAGCCCCAAAAATCAATAGGTAGGTACAAACTTTAACTAGTTGATGTAATCTTCTCAACAGATGGCTCTGAAAGTATTGGTGGTTTCTTATATGGCCTCAGCTACGTTACAACTTAGATCTTCTAAGATCATAATAGTGTCAATATTTTTGGTAGTCTCCTTGATATAATTGGCCTTAAGTTAGCTGTTCACCGTACCTTTTAGGTGAACTTTATATATGTTTCCAACTGCTAAAAGAGATGTTTAAGAAAAATTCTTCGCAACAGATGTCGCATGCGGGTATATTTTTTAATTGTTTACTGTTCTTAGTTTCTACATTTTATATTTTCTAAATATGTATTTTGAAATAATTTTCGTACAAAATTAATTATTGAAAAAGCCCAGAAACCGTTTTCTGTTCTTATAGAACGGGCCTCTTAATCAGACAAAAATAGGTCAAAAGCTGCAGATATTTTGCAAGTCATAAAAAGCTGATATTCGACAAGCATCGGACGACGCTGAGCTTCTTGTTTCTTCCCCATTGGTGAGCTGTATATATTGGATAGATTTACCAAGTTTGAGGAGTATTGGTGTGTGCATGAGATATAAACAGAGACAACAATACAATTTAAAGAAATTGCAAGTGTCAAGGGCAGGATCAGTAAAACTCTATATGGATGAGGATATAAAAAGGAAGTAGGCCTAGTTCCTTCAAGGGAACAAGCCGAAGACTACCCAAACTTGGCAAAGGAGGCTGACTCCTTCTGCCTCTCATTTGTACTTTTGAATTTTACACTCATGTTACTGAAATTTATTGAAAGCGATCTTGAGGACCGATTTTTGTAGTATGATAACTTTTGCGGTTCTCACACTCAACCCATCATAACAAAAAAAGTGTCAAAAGAAAATATAATTTTTACTAAAATATTAAACAATTAATTTTACCTAGTTTTATTAACTTACATTTTAAATTAGTCAGCGCGTTAAATAAAAACTTTAGAAAACAACTGCAGGCGGTTAATACAGTCAATAAGTCCACAGAAGTGTCAGAAGAAAATGTCTTTTCCTAAAAATTGGGAGGCATTAGTGACTAGATTTGTTTGAGCTTGGTTGCCTATTGAACGTGACGCACTAGACTGCAATATTATTTTCATTTCAGACGTTCACCAGTTCATATAGGACACAGCATTTTTTTTTTAAAGAGAAAGCCTCAAAACAAGTGATTTTTACTAAGTCACAAAGAATCGAAAAGGCTACACGCCAATTGGAATTAGAGTTCTTGACTTGACTTATCGGCTTTTCCTCCAAAAACGTTAACTGAAAAACTGTTCATGTGATAAATCGGAGCCATTAAAAAATGAGGTTCCTATCACGACAGTCAACTGTCAAACTAACTGCCATTAAACTACAACTCTTTGTGTTTGGAGCTCCAAATACATTTTTATTTGACAGTTTATGTCTTATGAAAAAGAAGCACATATAGTCAAGAAGAACTTTTAGAAAAGTAGGCTTTTTGAACGAACCCCTTGAAATGCATTCGCTTCAAGAATACAAATAGAGGGTTGCGAGTGGACTCAAAATGGCTGCTCCTTATTTATTTGCGTTTAATTATGATTCAACAGAACTTAAGCCATTCTAAAACACTTAAAACTAATTATGCAAAAGCGTCAACATCAGCAGTTTTGTACAGCCACTTCACAATGGCATCCTGGAAACTGACACATCTCCACCGACCACAGCTGATCTAACCCCCAAACGGATTCTAAGCTGTCACTCTTTAGTATGAAAAATAAAAAACAGTCCGCCATGGCAGTTTGGCACGATTAACACGCCCGCAATCAAAGAAGTGTGTAAAAGCGCGTACATCGTTGCATAATTTTGTTCGTACTCGCACACCCGCGTATGTGTTTATAAAAAATACTGCAATTACATAACACTGCACTGGCATACATACCTAACATATATAAGCAGTGCTTGAACAAAAAAGAAAACAACACAAAACCGAGTGCACTGCTCCGAGCAGCGAATGCAAACACTCACACACTCTCGCAAACACATAGTGCGCATCTGCACTTTTTCGTTCGCATGACCTTCGTGTCCTACCCCACTAAAGGGAATGTTGTAATACTAAAATAAATACAAACAAAAAAAGGACTTCAAGTACAAGTACAAGAAAACGAGTACATACATTGAACTTCTAAAAAGGAATTCACGAAGCAAGCACAATCAAGATGAACGAAAAAATCCATTTGCCTGGCTGACGATACGATTATTATTTATACCCGTCGAGACCGTTCGCTCACGAGTCAAGGACGCACACTGCCCCCACTGTGCGCGCAACGACAAAAATAATAAATTTATTATTTTCAACAAAAAAAAAATGTGTATGAAGATACCGACCGAGACCGAGATACTCGTACGTATGTCAGTCAATCCACGATTCACGACTCATGACATGAGTCGAAGGCAAAGTAAATGAACGCAGTGAAATACATTTGCACCTCGTTTACACGAACTGTCAAGTATGCAATTATTGCATTGAAAATTGATCCAATTTGCAATGGAAATCGGTGTCTTCCCCAGTTTTGTTTTATGTTTATTTGTTTTCCCCATATTGTTTCTTGGAAAAAACTGAAATGAAAAACCTTTACGAAATCGCGCGCTTATCAGATGGGAAAGGCTCCAAAAATAAAATACACGTCTCCATCGACAACGGTATGGGAAATGGAATGCGAAGGAGTGAAGGAAGACACGAGTAGGTTTCTCATTTCCGCTTGCAAAAGTGTGTTTGAACTAGAGCCTGCTGGTGTATGTTTATATAACAGTTTGGGGCGTTGCATTTATATTTGCCAAATACCTACACACGATGGGAAATTCGGAATGGAATGAAGAAACAATGCCGCCAAAAAGTCTAGATGGATAAAATGTTGGCAAACAGAACCCATCTTTCAGATGGGGGGTCATAAATCAAACCTACCCACGTGTACGTTTTTGATACAAAAAAAAAATCCACTTAAAGCTGAGGACAAACCAACCGAAAGGACTAGGATTATTATCATGTATACCAGTATACCGCATGTCCCCATGACATGTTTGTATCTAGAGAGCTGTATCTCATCCTGATCGAGCGAACTCAGTTGGAAACTATACAGTATTCAAATGTTTATAATATACTTTTTTTTTTTTTTTTGCTTTATTGAGTGGGAGTGGATGTAGTTGGCGTATGCAAAAATCCTTTGCAAAAGAGAAATCATTTTTAAAGACTAAATAAGGACAATGGGCCTTTGGATCTGCAGACTTGACGTGCTGATGATCTGAGGACAATGTGAAATAGGTGCAGATTCGCCATAATTTAAGGGCGAATCCACATTTAATCAGTTAAAACTTTGTTGAGCTTTATTTTCAGTTTGGTATCCGCGTATTTACTGACACATTTCAAAAATGTTGTATTATATACAGTCGAATCCCTCCAAGTCGAATTTTCAGGGTTGATAAAAATTATTTTGAGTTACAGGGATATCTGAACAAATTGAGTTAGAAGGAATTTACTAAAATTTTTTTAAGCGACTTTTTTAAGGTAAAAAATAGGAAAGTAGGCACATTTTCAACAAATCCCGTCACTCTAACTAGAGTAACAACACAAGCGAGATCTTTTTTTTTGATTTTGTTTTCTTAAGTTGAAAAATTCAAGTTAGAGGGATTTCGACCTAGAGGATGATTTTCTATACAAAGTAGAAGGGAATGCAAAAATTGGGTCGAAAAATTAGAGTTAGAGGAAAATTCGAGTTAATGGAGGTTCGACTTAGCGGGATTTGACTGTATTTGTTTTATGTGGATCTGGAAGGTCTTGAACATCTTCTAAATGAAACATTCATATCTATGAGTGCGCACCCAGTTACTCAGTCGTGGACATGAATCATGTGAAGGGAATTTACAGCATTATACCTGGGGCCTTGATGCAAAATAACAGGTTCGAAGGAACAATTTAGCTTCTGTTGAAAAGAACTTATTGCCACTTCGGTATACTGGCCATTGAGTATGTATGGCTCATCATTCTAGTAACAAAAAACAACAAAAATGTAGTCTAACTTCAGGCGCTAAGTAAAAAGATTGATCGTGTTTTACACCGCAATATGGAATTGCCGATAGATTCTAGAGAGCCTTCTTCTGTATATTTACTCCACTGTTACAAAGGAATATAATATGAAGGACTAGCAGTTAGACACCCGTGGTTCCCCTTAAGTGTTTTTATCACCTGCCTGATGCTGATGCTATGCGAAGACTATTACAAGTAACCTCCTACCGTAGAACCACTTAAATGATTTTATTATGTTTGAACAAGGTGTACATTTCAAATGCCTTCCTCAATTTTAACGGCGGTTAAAACAGAACAACAGAACTACGATAGACCTATAAAATGCACAAGCTCTGTTTTGGGTAGCACATCAACTGTTAGTAAAAGTATTCTTATACCATCTTTAGCCTCTTAGAAGTTTTATTAGCTCAAGATGATTTTGCGATGAAATTCTTTAATTTCCAATATCATGTCCAGAGCCTAATTCGAGAACGTACGTCGCCTTCTCTTGTGAGGGTGTAGGCCAAGATCCTTATGTGGTCTGGGATAGGCCCAATTCTTGAAAACGCCTTGAAATTGACTGACTTGCTTCGTTTGCGATGGACACCTCTACGGCAGCAATATTCTCCATTTCGGGAAAAATTTGGTCTGACTGGCACGGCAACATCAAGCAGCGAATATTGTGACTCAAATTTCTTTTAATAGACTATGAGTTGCTTGTCTACTAGGACGAGAATTACGGCTGAAAATTTATCGCCACCGACTCGGAATTTCGGTAGAAAATTTGAATTATTTGTGAACGTTGCTCCTTTGTGTAAATACTTCACCATGATGAAAACGTTAATTTTACTGAATATTTTGACATTGACAGTTTGGTAATCGCTTTAAGGGTGCGTTCACACTGAAATTTTGAAGTTTACCTAGAAACGAATCAGTTGTTCGCTTATTGTAGTTGCCAGAACAACCTTATACTCCAATCAGAAAGAGCTTTCACAGCCGTATGGAAGTCCCTGTACCGTGAAGACAAGGTAACGCAGCTGATAAAAGGTTGATGTAACTAAGACTTAGCGGGTAATTCGACTTTGGTGGGGCGGTGTTCATACCCGACATAAATCTAGTTCGTCAACGACTTACACGACTTAGGAGCTATATTAACTCTCTGTTATCTACAATAGCTTCGTTTTGAATGCCTACTAAGTTGTGGGTCTAAAATGAAAATCATATCCAATTATTTCCTATTCTCGTGTGAAATAGCAAACAGCTGTACTTACCGGTACATACTTTTACTATTTTATCCCCCAAAATGTGTGTAGGTACAGGTCAAGCACATACAGAAAGTAAAGTCGATAAAAACAAACAGCCCGTTTAAAAAATCACCCCAGTTTGATCATTTCAACTTCTCTGTCAATGTTCAAAGTTTGAAGTTAAAACGACCAAAAGTTCGTGAGTTATGGAAAAGCTCCTTAACAAGGCGTGTCTTCCAGCAAATTTTCGAGACTCTGCAATAAGCAGTTTGACTTGTTATTTACATGGAAAATATGACGCGTGACTTATTAAATATTTTATTCGGCGCAAAACTTGCATGCGATGAAAACATTCCTATCATTGGCTCTTAAGACAGCAAGCTGTCGCGTGCGCCTTTGCAAATATTACGAAAGATGCCGCAAAAATTGACTGAGGGTAAAACTGAGTTTGTATTATGCTTTCAAGATCGAATTTTGGATGATAGCTATAACTTGAGGTAATAGGCAAAGAACGTTCTCTATTTGTTTGGGATAGGGAACGGTTTAAAAGGAACTTTTTTTGAAACAGTGATCATCTGGTCGAGAAAACACGAAACAAGTATCCAAATAAGCACCGGAATATCCAGTAAAGACGTGATCAATTCTGATTTTAAGTCTTTTATAAATAATAATGTCTTGAATCTTGATGGCATTCTCAGAGGGCTTCACGTGCGGCGCAAACAACATCAGCTTTTAGAGTGAGCTTGAGACAAAGATAGGTTAGGAAACAACTCTCAAGTTCCCTAAAAAGAAAGGTCTTACGAAGGGTATAGGATTTGCGTGCTCCCCTGGCAGTATTTAAAGTCATCTGATAATCTGTGTCATTAAAACAAGCAAGATTTTCGCTTTGGTTTCCTCCTCTGTCGAACACATCAACGAATCGGGAATCAATATTAAGCAGTGCGCCAAGTACCGATCATCACTTCCACCTTCTGTCCACTGAATTTGAAAAGGCATTCGACAGCGTCAACAGAGAGTTCATTTGACTAGTTTTTGAGGGAAAGGTTTTTCCTATAACCTAGCTATCATCACATGGCAACATATGAAGGGTCTAAGTTTTACGTTCCGCTTAGAGGAAGGCTGTTAAATTCCAAGTTCTGCCAGTACTGTTCTTTTTTCGTTCATAGCGAAGAGCTTCGTCTACGGACTCCTACAACATAACTCAAGCTTCTCGACGACCCAATCGAATGCTTACTTTCTCAGAGTTATGGACCCTCACCAAATGAACAGCAGACTTAAAGAGCAGTTGCATATAAATGATTCCGCATTATGTCACAAATTTATTTATATCTAGGACACTCTCCTAAAACGAAATAGTACTTTTTGTCAATTCGTAGCCATTCTCAAAAGCATAAACTGTCTCATCTATCTTGAGTAATCACTTTGCTTGAGTGATTCTCCCACTTTGGCAACATTAATTTAATGTATACGCAACTATGCTCAAGATTTGAAAAATTTGCTCGCAAATATAATGCTACACTGTTGAGTATGCGAAAAATGATTGAGATACATTATAGTGTATCTTGAATGGAGTGCTTAAAATATTACATGTTGGTTGACTTTCACATTCAAGTGGTATGTGCGTAGCACTCTTTTGCCATCAGCACAGGCACAGCATATAACATGCGAAGTGAAGTAGCAAATGTATATGAATGGGATACTATTGCTAATTGTTGCCAGGGAGGGGGCGGGGATCCTGTTTTTTTTTTGGTTTTGTGTCAGAAAGCATTTTGCGTTGGCTTTGCAATTTGTTATTTATTATCTGTGTGTGTGTTTGTGTGTACACTCGTAGTCAAGAATGATTGACAGGTCGGCTTCGACAAAACGAGAGGAAAAATTAAGATTTATGAATAGCGGAATGAATAATGCGGTGGTTTTTGGGTGGCAACATATAGATACGATTTTTGTTCGTCACACTATTTGTCATTGGGCACTCAAAACTGCTATCCTTTGTAGGTTAAGACACGTGAAAATAGTTTAATACATACTTGGCTTTTGATAAACACAAGTAGCTAAAGGGAGTGCTAAGTGCGTGGATTACATACCTGCAAAGAGAGAAGAAAATCAAGAGATTAGTGGCGAATAATTGTAAATATAGTTTGAAGTTTATTTAAATTTGTAGCAACAAGAATATGTAGTAGGAAAAGTGGTTGGTAATCATTTTCCAGGAGCTAGCTTAAGTTTGATGTGGAAAGATCTACTCCACTTTGGGGCAGTAATTGTGCGCCAAAAGAAATCTTATTAAAAGGTGAAAATAAAAATTGAAAAATAAGACAATTTAAAAAAATAACAAATAACGCGACTGACTGCAAAGAGAAACTAAAAAGACGTAAGACACAAGTAAAATATGACAGTACGGTCAAAAACACCTTCCATTCTGACTGTAGAATTAAAAAAGGTTGAGAAAGAATGTCCTCCTTAAGGCACAAGTAGAACATTTTAACAAATAAATAGAGTCGTGATTAAATAGCCCATTCTAAATACCAGTGGCGGACCTTCTTCTAAATGCTTTGGCTAATTCTTAGCTGCTTCATTTGGGTATATGCGCGACATTATGGCCATTCACAAACTTCTTGGTGTGAAAATGGGTTCTCACTTATTTGCTGTAATTATAATGGACGATTGCATAAGTTGACCCTGGCAGATTCGTCGATATGGTTTTGTAATCAACCGTCATTATAAACTTCCATGACGAGATTTTTATATGAAAACTAAACTAATAAATTAATTGGATGAAATGGAGTCTACTTTTCTATTTTAAATGCCAGTCGAAGCCTGCCAAAACTTGGTCCGAGGGAAAGTTTCATTTCATACCTTAAGGACGTAAAATTATACACTTAGTGAGTGGAAAGCAGATTAGTCTGACACAGTTTACGCTCAAAACCCTTAAGAGAATCTTAAATCTTATCATTGAAAACTGGCTGGGGAATAGTACTTTGTCTTTCAAAGTCACAATACCAAGAAAGAGAAGCTGTTAAATAAGCCTAAAACTGAATGAAACTTCTCATCAAAACCACCAGTCCGTGCGCCAAACATTTTCCAACACCTAGACCAGTAAAGTTTAGCGTGAAAAATTTGTATGTGGACGACCGACATTAACATCTACTCCCGTTAAGAAAACTTTCAGTTCGTAAATCTATTGAATGAGTTGGCCAATTGCGATGAAATATAAATTTCTATTGACATATTATAATTCTTGGGAAAGAAATTGCTTATATTTAGGCAGGGCGACATTTGAGGGAAAGGGACGGCGAATCGGCCTCGATATAATCGTTAATAAAATTTTGATATAAGTCGACTAATGATGTCATTCTTTCGCAGTTGTTAAGGAAACGTCTGTCTAGATGGTGCTAAAAAATCAATCATCAGTCCATCATGCAAGAAGACTAAACCTTTCTCTTTAATGACTTCTGCAAAAGCTGTAGTTATGTATTACAATGATAGACGTCCTTTCTAAGACCGTAAACGGTTATATAGTGAAACAAATTTAGTCTCAATTATTCAAAGAATTGAGCAAATTTCTGGCAAGACGGCATTTCGCACTTGATCGCGAACGAAGATTGTCTGAAGAGTTTCCTGATTAGACTCCTGCACGGTAAGCGAGAAAGATGAGTCGCTCAGAAGATACTACTCATGTAAAAAATATAAATTTTGAAAAAAGCTATTCTTACTCGTCCCTGAAAGTACTCCGCCTCGAGACTTTTTCTTTGACAACCTTGTCACTTGGCAATACCCAACTGTCTTCATTAAAATTCTTTTTAGCCTTAGTAGTAAGTATTTAAAACGAATGTGGTATCACAAGAGGATTCCGGGAATTCCGGAAACAGCCACCTTACCTACCTTCTTCACCATACTTATAGTTAAGCCTGAACTTTATTTTAATATTTTAGAACTTCTCGGAATATTTTAAGAGGAAATTATCGAGTTATTAAGACACCTTCTCGAGTGAAGATGTTCCCAAATGAACCAAATAAGCTTACAAAATAGGGAAAAGTAAATTATAAATATTTCCACAATAAAACAAATCACATTCTTCCCTTCTACGAACATACGCCTCTCATTTGGTCCATATTTCATAAAATTCGGTTTTGATGTACTCGCGTAATCGGTACGACAAAAATCGTCAAACCTGTTCTTTGTAGTTCAATATCAGAGCATCTTGTTGGGCACTTTGGCCAAGGAATTGCTGTTCAATTGGAACAGCTCGTACATAGCTTTTGCAATATGCAAAGACTCGAGCAGCAGTCTTCAACGCAACATTCTATTCCCGATATCAATTTCTGTGTACATAAAACTGCATTTCAGCGCAGATATCACCTCCAATTGACCATCGATTGCATGCCAAACGAGTTGATCAATTTCGATTCTATAGACCGCAGTTGGAACGTTATCTTGAAACCTTGAAAACCGCCAGATCGAAGGTAACAACATGCGGTTTCTTCTCAATATGGAATTACAAACAGACAGACAGACAGACAGTCGTATTATTGTTCTCTTCCTGATTTAGCAAACATTCCTCGGCATTGCTGCCCTCCCATCAACCTGTGCGCAGTCATTTAGCATTCTTACGAAGAAGTCGAGAGGAGAATATAATATATATAGAACAAAACTTGTTATTGTAATCCCAATGACCAAGAAAAACAAAGACGACAAAGAACAGGCTGAAAAAAAACATTCATATGCAGCAGCAGCGCAAAGAAACGAACCGAAAAGCCAGCGAGAAGAAATCGCATCTAAGCATCCATCCCGAAACCAATTAGATATTAACCATCAGATACGAGAATAAGAACAACAAGAACCAAACGAACTATGACGCTGTCTCTGTCGTATGCGGAGTTGGTAAATGTATGCGGTTGTTATTATAGAAGTTGGTAAGATGAGATATGAAACTCGATTTAATATTCAAGGCCAAGAGAGCGACGTTTATTTTTCTTTTGCAGTTTCTTCGCTATTATATATGCCTTCTGTTGGCCTCCACTGCCTCCCCTTGGACCGCATACAGACGTATATATAGGTCTATAGAGTGTGCCTTGGACCACAAACAGACGTATATATAGGTCTATAGAGTGTGCGTTAGAGTCCCTTGCAGAATCTGTCAAAAAAAACAAACACCGAGAACAAAAGCGCAACCAGTCAGCCAGCCATCCAGCCAATCAAACCATTTCCAGAACGTGTATCTTATAGTAGAGAAAAAAAAGCGCACAACTAGTCGACAAGTACACTGAAGGCTATCTTCTTTGGCTCTTCGCCAGTGCTGCACATGTTAAACTGGACCAAAGAGCCACTGGTCGAGAGGGACCTGTTTTCTTTTCCTTCTCCTCGGTCTCGGTCTATTTTGGAAGCCAGTTCTGCACAGAATTTCGCAAAATTACCTCCCGGCTGTGTTGGATATTTTTCTTTCTTTTCTTTGTATATCGTAAGCCTGGCTTACAGCTCAAACAAGGGAATCTCTAATGCAAGATGTTGGTTATTTTTAGAGAACAGCGAACGAAGAGTAATTTGTGAGGTCCAATTTTGAGCCAAATCGAAAAAAACCGATATCCTTTGCAATAAAAATAATGGTCAAGGATTTCAAGACCGTCGGCAGACATAGATGAAGACTAGATAGAGCCGCAGACAACAAAAAAATATAAGATGAGGTTCTTCGAAGCTATATGTTAGGAGAACAAGTCAATTACACCAACAACGTGAGAGAGATTCTATTCCTTTTTGGGAAATGTGTTATCTGATCGAGCTACATGTGGCTCGTTCGCTTGTTGAGGCTATAATTTCGCATTTTTATGTGCAGTCTTCTTGTTTTCTATGTTATTAAAAGTAATTTTTAAAATTAATGCCGAGCGGGACTAGATGAGGTTGTCTTTTCTTTTCTTTTCTGTTTGCAGATGTTAACCATAAAAAAAAACATTTCTGAGGAAAAATGTGTATCGCGGATGGTGTTTGGGGGAAACTATAAAAAAAATATATCTTACAGTGTCAGAAACCAAGGTTCTTGGAATCCTTTCACGACTTTTGACTGCGTGGATGAGGAGAAATAAGTCCTTGTTGCTACTATTGGGCGGATAGTAATTGAAGTGTTAGGGGAATGATTGTATTCCCTTTCAATCGGGTATTTAATTAACTAACTTTGAGGACTGTGAGAAAGGTAGGAGTGCAGCGGCTAGGAGTTTTACGACAGTTTGAAGAGAAGCCTTACCAACCACGACAGAAATTAAATTTTTTTTACAAACTGACGGTTGTTTCCCATTTTATTTCACAGAAAAATGTTCATTGCATAGGAATTTAACAAAAAGGACCCAGAACTACAGAGTGAAGGGTCTCAGATTTGGTCATCGAAAAAAATACAAATAACACCTTAAGGTATTTTTCGAACGACTGACATGAGTTCAAGAGTATAACTTTGGTCGAATGGCTTCTCAATTCAACCATTTGGACTCGACTTAAAGTAGGTCACTACTTTTCTCCATAAAAATAAAAAGCTTACACATTTATATTTCTTAACACAACACAACCAAATAAATTTCTTAGTAAAAGCAATAGAAAAAGTTTAGAAATATATTAGAAATTTGTTCTCCTGATTCAATTCAAGGTATTCCACTGCGGGAAAATTACAAGAAGATAAAAAAAAACCTCAAATGCCATGAGCTATTTTGTGGTTATTTTATTTTCCGTATTAAATTTTATTAATAAAACAGATTTCGAAAAAAATCCAACAACGATTTCCTTCTAACTTTAAAACCAACAGGAGCACCAACACCTGCTTTTGTTTAAGTTTTAAGGTTTTTTTTTTATATTATTAACTATACAAAGTTGCATACAGTGGCTGATGGTTACTGAGTGTTACAAGTTTAAACCCTGGAAAAACTGCTATACTTTTACGTCTGACAAAGATACAGAAAAGCCTTCTAAATTCAGCTTTTCAGAAATTCTAAGGGATGCCGAAAATTAAACTCACTTAGGTAATTGAAATGTTTGTTCATTCGAAAAGCTTGTTTGTTTAAACGGGAGAAAAGAAAAAAAGAGCCACCAAAATCTACTGCACTGAGCCAAGCACCGCAAAACTACTCCGCCGTCCTTACATGTATACCAAATGTCATAGAATGCTACGCTTCTTTTATTTTCAAAAAAAAAAAACAGAGACCTTATTTCAGAAACAGGTTTAACTATGTTGGTTGCCAAAGCCTCAGTCGTACAGCACCTTAGCCAGACAAATCAGGGACGCTACCTACCCCTGGGAAATAAGTTCAACGGTATCCACTGAAATGAAGATCAGTTGATTGATCCGAGTATTGAGATCTAATGGAGCCGAAATTATTTTCCAATAAATTGATTGTTGCTTGCGTAGTATCACTAAACAATTCTAAAGAATTACACCTTTTGGACGTACGACTTGTCAATTCTAGTCAATTTAAGAGAGACCCACTGTCCAGAAGGAGTTCGCCCTTTCGGTTTATACGTAGTTCAAACTTCAGCTATATAGTGGCGTAAACATTTTTAAACGACAACAAAATCCGTATACGCCTACCTCCACGCAGCAAACATCCTTAGTCGGAGCTTTAGCCTTCCGTTCTTTGACTATTTGCAAATGTAGGCTTTCGGGATGAGTACTTTTCGGAAAATGTTTCAGGTTGCGACCAAAAATAACCCTATAACTATTCATATATATTTTCCTAGTCCGAGTTAATATTTCTGTAATCAAGTGAAGCTTGCCCCAATCGCCTGTTACCCGCATCGTAAAAATCAGGAAACGTATGGATCGTGTAGGCGTATAGAACACTAATTTATTAAATGCATTTTTACAATTTAAAACAGTCCCTCCAGTGACAATAATTGTCCAAATATTTGGGAATATCTAAACGACATGTTTGAGGTCAACTTGTAGACTTGTTTGAAGCTATCAGACTTGTTTGAAGCTTATCAAGACTACAAAAATATATACTCATTTGTTTTAATTATATGAAACTTAATTTCAGTATCCGAATTCTGAACAGATCTTCAAAATATCAGGATATGTGGAATTTGTGTAAAGCTGAGAACTGAAAACGGGTTGATCCGCATTTAGTCAAAAATTAACACAAAAATCTACACCCTTGATCCACTTCATAAAACAAAATAACTTCTAAACATTTTGTAGAGTAGGCATTTTTTTCAAACTCAAATTGTGAACCTCTTTTAGTTCACCTATTAATTCTACCTTTACTTAAAAAAAAGTAAGCCGTAATAGTATGTATTATGTAGGCTTAAGCTAATGTCAAAATTTAGCAAAAAAAATCCACTTAAGCTCAGTCAAGTGCTTAAACTGTGCGACTAAAAGCAGCCAAGTATTGTTGAACCACTCTCATGCCATACAATTATGGGCATAAATACTCAATCTAATGTTGCCTTAAGCTGGATTAAGCTCAACCTACTTGGAACTAACCTAAAAGGCAGATGTTGAACTCAAATGCATATAATCGTATCTAACAAGTCATCGAAAATAATTCCAATTAAATAAGGCTGTCCGAATCCTTTGGGGGCGTTCAGCCAATTTAAAAAGAACAATCAGCTGTCACACACACCCAAATTGTTCTAAGCTAATCCTTCTCGCACATACAAAGCAACCCCAAATTAACACAACCCTATCACATAATAAATTCGACACATTTTACGAAACTCGCTGGCAAATTAAATATTCTAATTTATTACAACCGTAAGCCGTATCTGCCAGTCTAAGGTGTACACTTATCCTGCGGTGAGACACAATTTATCACGTTCCCTTCATCGCCGAGTCGATCCTAGACAGCAGGCAGCGCAGCAGAAAACAATGCCAAAGCTAAAAGAATTATTACTTCTTTCAAATCTAATTTAAAACGGACATCCGCCAACAGAAAGTGAAACAAAAGGACATCACCTGTTAAAACAAAGCAGGTGGTGTTTACTTCTCATCCCGTCCGCAAGGCAATAGATTAGTAATGTTCTTTCCACACACACACACGCCCGAGAAATAAAATAGCGAATTTTTTTTGGCTCGATTTGACAGGTTCCCATGAAGTTGGCTGCAATAACAGCTAAGACAGAGCATTGATGCAAGTTCCTTGCAGCTGCATGTGGTGTGTTTTTTTGTGAATGCTGTTTGTCTTCCCTTTGTTATTTCGCGATGCTTCCTTTCTAGATTGTGGGATAAGGCGGAGGAAATATGGTCTTAGGAAGGATGAGAATTTTGTTCAATACAATTATCATGATTGTTGTACCTATACTTGCATATCATGGTCCTTAACCTAAACATTTTTTTACTTAAAAATTCTCTCGACACAGTAGTACGTGGGCTTTTAAGGGACACGACAGGGATTATCTTTTCCATGGGCAAACATTTGGTTGCCTGGTTATTAAGAAGTCTTACGATTCCATCAATCAATATTGAAATACCGATGAAACATTGATGTTTGCTTCCGAAAAACTCCTTCTGGCACTTATGTAGTAGGTAAACACAAATAGGATCCCTTCTCCATTCAACCACCATAGAAACATATACTGCGGTGGTTTACCTGTTGGTTGTCATATATCTACTTACTTTGCGGTAATCTAATAACACAATCCCGAATAAATAAATAAATAAATATGTACCTTATCATGCCCGATTGTGAGTAGGTGTATGTGCATCATTATCCAGCTCCTTTTATGAATAAGATTAAATTACCAAAGCAAACCATTAAAGGGGATAATGGTTTCCTTAATTAAACCGGCTGTTTGGTATCAAACATTTGTTTACCTTCATAGTTTCATAGTTTCATAGTTTATTTATTAGTAATAGACTTATACAATAAGATACAATATCTTCTTAGATAGCATAAGCTTAATTGGTATCATTAAATGATTAAATAATTAAATAATGTGTTATATAAAATAAATGGAAAAGAAGCTAACAATAGTATAGATATGATTATTTGAATCCAAAAAAATAAAAATAAAATAAAGAAAAGATAACATAGAGGTAAGAATAAAGAAAATAGTTGATAAGAAAAGAAAGGGGATAGATAAATAACAAAATAACAATCATCATCACATTAATGTCTCCAAGTACTCCTTGAGCCTTCTTCCAAAAAGTGCTCCACAGCTAATCATCCTTAGATGTCGAGGAAGAGCATTCCATAGACGTATCGCATTTATAAAAAATTGACGCTCGGATACTAAAGATGCGTAATGCATTGGCACAAGGTTTAAAGATCTGAGAGAACGCGACTGGCAAATCTTATTAAAAAGGTAAGGTGGCTGACGCGATTGCAATATATTGTTTAGCAATGTTAAAGTTCTTAGTTTGAAAAGATTTCCAAGAGTAACGCCATATATAGATTTGGAGAATTGGGAAATGTGGTCATACCTTCTTACTCCATAGATATACCTTGCTATGCTGTTGTAAGCAACATTCAGTTTACGCTTGTGCACAGAATCACAATTGTAAAAAATTTCACAACCATAAAGCAACTGGGGGATGAGTAATGTTTTGGCAAGTACCATTCTTGTTTTTAAGGGTGTTATTTTATGGTTTGTCCACAGCATACGAAGCCCTCCATAAACTTTCCCAATTGTCAGCCTGATATGGGTATTCCAAGAAAGTGTTTTAGTAAACGTAATACCAAGATTTTTAGCTGAGTCCACGAATTCAATATGATTGTTGTCATAGTATATTTTGGGGAAATCTGTAGTATCAATGGACTTTTTGGAAATAACCAAGCACTTGGACTTAAGTGGGTTAACGCATAGACCATTTTTCCGCGACCAGTTAAGAATATTGCTTAAGTCTTCATTTACTTCAACGGCTGCATTTTCGACCAAACCTAGGGGAAAACTTTTCCGCATCTGAACATCATCAGCATACATATCCACTTGAGTGTTTTTTAAGCAATTGGGTAAATCATTTATGTACATTGAAAATAATAATGGTCCCAGTACAGAACCCTGTGGGACCCCTCTATTTAACCTAAGAAGTTCAGATACGGAGCAGTTTGACACAACTGCCTGATATCTACAATTTAGGTAGGACTGGACTAACCTTGTCGAAGAGTGGGAGAAATTAAACTGGTTTATTAGCTTACTACTGAGGACATTATGATTAACTGTGTCAAAAGCTTTAGAAAAATCCAGAAGGATGAGAAGGCTTACATTGTTACAGTCAACATCTTGTCTTATGTTTTCAACCACATTAATAAGAGTTGTAGTACAACTATATTTTGGACGAAAACCTGACTGACTATCACATAACAAGTTTGTGTTGCACAGAAATGTTCGTATTTGTTTATTCATTAATCTTTCTAGGACCTTGGACAAAAATGGTAGAATAGCAATTGGCCTAAACTCATTTTGGCCTAAATGATTTTTTGGAATCGGTATAATTTTTGCTTGCTTCCAAACTGTGGGAAAAACACTTGTCATAAATATGGTATTAAAAAGATGCGTTATGTATTTTAAGATATAGGGAAGTATAGCCTTGATGAAAACCGGATGAATTTCATCAAGGCCAACGGAATTTGATTTTATACTTATGCAGCTCTCCAAAACGTCGGTCTCATCCACTGATGAAAAACTAAAGCTTGATGAGGAAAATAAATTGTTCACAGTTGGTAAAGTCGTTGTACCATCCGTGGCTTCTTGGCATGGCAAAGTAATGAATTTCTTATTTAATTCGTTGCAGTCAATATTATCACAAATATTGTTTTTTTGTTTGCCAATACCAATATCACGAATGTTTTTCCAGAGTTTATGTTTTGCTTGAGAGGGGTCTAGTCGGGGGGCGAAGTAACGTCTTTTTGTTTCACGTATCTCGGTCGTTACCTTGTTTCTCAGCCTCTTAAAATCATTAAACAGAACGTCTAGTCGAAAACGCTTCCAAGTTTTATACACCTGGTCACGCTTACATATCAGTTTTATTATATGGCTACTGAACCATGGCATGCTTTTTCTTGTTATTGTTTTTGTAATTAATGGAACATGAAACTCAAACAAGTTTTTTATGTTGTTCTGAATGAAAACCACTTGGTCATCAACAGCAGGCATTTCATAAACTCGAAAAAATTCAATTCTCCTTAAATCATCTTCCAACTGACTCACGTTTATGTTTTTGAAGTCACGAAAACTTATAGTTCTACTTGCAATCGAAGGCTCACATTGAAAAGACAAATGGATCAGATCGTGACGCGAAAAACCGGGTGCAGATATTTGATTAAAATGTAGAGCTTTGCACAGATGACTGACAAAGAATATATCCAGAAGTGTATTTCCGTGATCGGTAAAGTGGGTGGGTGCCGATGTATTTACTGGGAAGAGACTTAAAGCATTCATATCGTTAACAAGGGACAAGTCCTCAAGTATGTTGCTGTTAAAATCACCAGCAACAATAACAAACGGTGATATACAAGACAATTCATCTATAGCTCTCAAAAGAGATGAAGTATCAATGTTTCGATTTGGCCTGTATACTGATCCTAGCAAAATTGTGTTGTCCTTACAAATTACTTCTACGAAAACGTAATCTAACTCACTTCCAATTGGGGCTTTAAGTATAGGTCTACAGTTCAACCTCCTACTGACAAAAATAGCAGCCCCTCCCCCACGTCTTCCAATTCTATCAGAACGATAAGGTTTATGAAATCCATCTAAAGAGCATAACTCATTACCCATGCTACTTGAAAGCCACGTCTCCGAAACGCAAATCACGTCAACCTTCGATCCTTCAAATAAGTGCCGAAATTCATCAAATTTCGGGAGTATACTCTGAGCATTTATATGACATATTTGCAAGCCATTACGTTGACTACACATAACATTGACCATTACACGCATTGCATCATTTTCATTTAAAACATCTGTGGAATCTCTGTGTATTTCATTGGAATCAACCATTATTAAGAAATAAGAAAAGGAGGTTCCAATTTAACCTCATTTCAGACAGGAAGTAAAAACTGCAAAACACTTCAACGAAGAAGAACAATTCACAAGAAGACGAAAAATATGATGATAATGAATATTTATAAAGTAGTAATTGTATTAGAAAAATTGTATATAAGCATTTAAATTCAAATTCAAATTGAAATAGAAATAGAAATAGAGAGGAAAAAGTAGAAAAGGATATAAGAAATAATTTATAAAGAAAAAAGAGAGTAATAACTAACTTAGTGTGTTCATTTTTTGTTGACATCATTTAACGCTGTATTTCTTGTTATCCGTGACGTAGTGGCAAAAACGGTCAGCTCATCAGTAGTCTCAATTAATTTTGCATTCTCTTCCTTGGTTTTCTTAACGTAGACCAGCCCACGAAAAGTAAACGCCGACGTAATTTTTTTTTCTCGTTTTAATTTTAATGCATATTGTAGGAGAGAACGATTTTTAACCGTTAAACATTCGTGAACGTAAACAAAGTTCTTATTTGTTTCAATGACTTCATTCAAGCCGAGATCTCGAGGGCGAAGAGGCATTTTATTTGCCTTTCGGTAGTTGGCGATTGTTTTTAAAACAAAACTTTTATCATTTGGTGACACAAATTTAATAATAATCGGTGGTGCGATGAGGTTGGTCTTTGATTTAAGTCGATAAATGTTTTTAATCGTTGGTGGATTTGCTTTTAAAGTTGTGCAGAGATGATTGAAAATAGCTGGTAAATTTTCATTTGGCATCAGTGGAACCCCGTGCAAAAGAACGTCACTCATTGTTTCCTTCAGTTGTTGTTTCTCCTCGTGCGTCTCTACTCGAGCTTTTATTTGTTGTATCATCTCGCCGTGTTGTTGTAATTGCGTCTTGAGTTGTTGGTTTTCATCTTTCAGTGTATCAATTTCGTTTTGTTTTGATTCTAGTAAAGACAAACGGCTATTTACAGCTTCAAGAGAAGATTTTAAAGCTCCAACTTCTGAGTCAATTTTGCGCGTAATTCGTTGCTCGGAGTCGGAGATTTGTGACATAATTTTTTCCAGTTTTTCCATTATTGTGCATTCGTTTTGAGTGTTTTTGTTCAACATATCTGCCATCGGTGAAAATTCAGGCTGTATTGTATTTGAGCGTGTTAGTGGTTTGCTTCGTGAGTGTGATGTTGATATTTTTTGCGGTTGATTGGGCGGAGATGGAGATTCGGCGAACTGTTCTCTGTTCCGTTTTGGAGGCATTAATTTATGTGTAGGTAAGTAGGGGAAAGTGATATTCAGCACGGTAGCAATGTAAAAAGAGGCACAAACAAGAAAATTTTACTTTTCTTCTTTTTTTTTTTTTTTTTGTTATTACGTATTTTTCTTGCAATTGATGTAAAATTCGGTTAACAAATTAGAACAAGCTTGGCACAATATATTAAGAAATTGTCTGGTTAACTTTTTAGTCCTTGGTATGGTACTTTAAACTACTTTAAACCAAACCGAAAACTGTCACTTCGTCACACACGTCCGCTTAGTAACACATTTGAGGTTAAAGTTCAAGATGGTAAAATGGACACTTTTATTCTTGGAAATTGTATAGGCTCGAAAATAACCTGCGCATGTCTTAATTAGCGCGTGTCATAGAAACCGGAGAAAACAAACACACGAACTGGAGTTCTTCAGAAGTTTTTTTTTCGAAATCCGGAAGCATGACATTTTGTAGTTGTGCAACGATTGAGCTGTCAATTGAATAATATTTCACTTCGTATCAGAGAATATTTAATAAACGCGATGCAAATTCGGTAGTCACCAATTCGGCTGAGTTTTGTGCGACCAAGTCGTGAACTTTATTTAAATTGTGGGCACTTTCAGTGGCTCCCTATGGAAGATCTTCAACTTCAACGGCGTTTATGACACATTAGACAAGTCACTAGAGTAAGCTATAAAAACCGTCTTTAAGCTCCAAAGATGTTGTGAAAGAAAATTGCACAGTAAGAGATAAAACCGACCTAAAGTAACGATACTTTCCGAATCTGGGAACGTTCGCAGAGTAAACTGGAGAACAATTAAATAAGAAGAGCTTTGGTGATCATGACCCATATGGAATAGAAGGTCAGTTGTACCACTAGACTCTTCTTTAAGAGCTCCTCGAGCTCGAGTAAATTTACAAAGTGCAAGAATTACAACATAAAGAGTGTCCAGCGCAGTTTAAACTAACATGATACTGCGTACAAATTTCCCCCATATTAACATCCTTAAGGCGAGTTGAAAGTCACCATGCCAAACAACCACTCATTTAAATGATTACATCAGTCTGTTATCGAATGCTGACACTCTCCTAGTACATTTGGTTTTTAAGAATTTGGAGTTGCAAAAATCGACGGATGCTAATAATTAGGGTTCGGATTTTCATGCACTAAAAATCTCAAAATATGCGCTTAAAAT
Source organism: Cheilosia pagana (assembly GCA_936431705.1). Lineage (NCBI taxonomy): Eukaryota > Metazoa > Arthropoda > Insecta > Diptera > Syrphidae > Cheilosia > Cheilosia pagana. Next base: position 20,127,640 of record OW386170.1, on the reverse strand, counting down.
ATGCGCTTAAAAATGCAAAATATGCATTTAAAATATGCACTTAAAATTAGTTAAACTTCATTTCTGTTCAATTTAAAAACACATTTTCTTCAGTCCATAAGTATACGTTAAATTTTTTATTTTATTATTTAATAAAATAATAACTTAAAACGAGATCAACATTTAATAATAAAAAAAAACACAGTTAACGTAAACATAAACATCTTCCTTTGTTTAATAAAAATAAATAAGCATTATAATGTGGGCTTGGAATATCGTTCAAGATTGTAAAATGAACAAAATAAAAAGATAATACTTTTAAGCTTCGTTTCCACTGACAAAAAGGGGATATATTTTTACTGTCTGGTTAAATTTCTGACCATTATGCTCAAAAATATGAATTAATATTATAAAAAATATGCAAAATATGCAAATATAGTAAAATATGCACAAATATACGCAAAATATGCATTTATAGTAAAATATGCAAAAATATGCACTAACGGTTATATGCCATTTTAAAGGAAATTTCATGATACGTATACATAATAAGTTGCCTTGCATCCAAGGTGTTCATAAAAAAACATGCATTTGCATGGAAGTCCGATCCCTACTAATAATGATTCAAAAAATAAAAGTATAGCATTGTGAGGAATTTTAACGTTGAAAGGCTGTGATGAAGCCTTTGCTGAACAAGTGCCCCAAGAGAGCCATCACCAAATCGATCACAAGCTACACCAAATAAGGAAGACAATTGTCCGAAATTCTTGGTTTGATGCTTCCAACTTATAAAGAAACATCCATGTACCGTACAAGAAAATAAGAGTGCATATGAACGACCAAATGGGTTCAAGACTTGAAAAAAGGTCGATGTTAAAGCGTATAGAAGAAAACAAAGCTTCAAAGCTTCTGGAGCAACGCGTTGTGCAACTTTGTCAGACTGGTCGTACTCGTACACTGCATGCGTAACTAGCATTACTAGTTGATCAACTTTTTCGATTGTGGCAAACAAATCGCTTGTTCGAATTGATAAAACGCGTTTTTGGTGTAGCGAGCGGATATGCACCACTAGACCTGGGGACGAATCGCGTCGTACGTGAACGAGCATTACGTGAGGGAATTTGTTTTTGTTTCACGTGTAAATCAATTCAATTCCGTGAACGCAATGCTCGTTTACGGACGACGCGATTCGACCCCAGGTAAATTGAAAAACGCGTTTATCGCTTTTGGCAGTAATAGAAGCAGCAAAGGTTGCTCAACCCAACCCAGTGCATAATAATTCTACTCAACACAACTCTCACTAACAAAAAAAAAAAACAAAGTTGAGTAACGAGTTGAAAAGTTAATGTGCATCACACAATGTATTTTGAAGTTTTTGCTCAGCGGATTGCTCAACACTATCCGCATCTCAAACACCTGATCATTCGGTGTGATGTCAGGACTCAGGAGATTCTCCCCTTACATGTCCATAAATTTTACAAGTACAATCCAGAAGCAGGACTGTTTTCTAAATGGAGCGGTCTCATGGAGGAACGAGTTCAAACCATATCCAATATATTAGTGAACAGAATTCGAAGTTAATGACTTCGTTATTTATGTGTCGCTCATGTTTTTTACAAGAATTGAAATTTTGTGAGCTTTTTTAACCATAAATTCCATGAGTTATTGAATCGAGAAGTCCACTCCGGAAAGCTATACTATTTTGCAATTGTTGGGTTGGGCAGCAAGTATTTTGACCTTGAACCCACTCGCCACACCCCTAATGACTATTTTCCCCTTTCGAATAACTACCGACCGATTGCTTTGATTCCCTTCTACAAATCTCTCACCAAATGTCATAAATCACACAAAAATTACTAATTAATGGAGTTCATGAATGCGTCTCATACAAATCACTTATTGCTTTGCAAATTGAATTAGGTACGCTACAAAATATGAACAACATTATGTATAGGATTTCAGCTCACACGTGTAGATGCAAAGATCCATTGCTCCAAGTATAAAAAAAAAAGAACACCTGTTATTACACCCCTGTAGTCCTTAAAACGTATGAGCATTTTTTGTATGCCACACCCCAAAAGCAATACGAAAATCATTTTCCATTAAATAAATTTGTTTTTCTGTACAAATAAGCCATTCATCAACGTGTGTTACTCATGCGAGGATTCACAATTGAAACAAATGCTCGTACTTAAATAGAAATTCAAATGTATTGCTTTGCGAGCATGTTACACCTACAATCGCTGAAGCCTTAGCCAGACACACACATTTGTTTCTATTTATTGACGAATGAATAATATCCAACTTTAAGTAAATTGATGGAAAGTAAAAAATGTTTTTTTACTGACGTTTTAAAAGTCGAGGTGAAACTGATGGTTGCACCTCATTGGGGTGTCCATCTGTGGTCTTAATAAAAATGGAACCCTTCCAAAGATATAAAAAAGAGAGTATTGAAAATTAAAAAAATATGCACCTAATTTACAAAATTATTTCAGCAAAAGCTCACGCGCATGTTTTTAACATAAATTGACACATCAGTCCATGTCAATGGTACAAATAAATTACGCAGCTCATGTATGGGCAGGAGACAACAAACAATGACATCTGCCTTTTAAAAGAATACTTGAAATTAATTTATCTTCCGAATAAGTCGGCATGGCAAGCCCTATATTTTCCTGTGTAAGCCAAACGGAATAGGTGACTAGTTTTCACGTGATACGAGTTCAAATCCACATAAACAGAACATAGATTAATACTGATAATGCTGCAGATATAGACGGTTGAAAATATGAGGATCTTTTTTAATACCTCCGCAGTATTACAATACAAAAAAAAAATAATGTTTTTAATTTATATAAATTTGATTATACATATTTAAATAGAATATTTAAATAAATATTCTTTGGTGCATGGTTAAGCATTTTAAGTAAGATCGAACACGCCTCATTCAATGGACTTTTAATTGAATGATTTAGATAGTAATAATTAAAAATAAAAATGTTTAAAAAATACAAAAAGTAAGAAAAATTGAAAAAATCATGCTGGAAACGTTTTTACATTGATATCCAATGAGGATATTCTTTAAACAGGTGTGATAAATAATTATATGTGCCAAGTATTCCATTGAGACGCATATTTGCCGATGTATGACTTATTTGCTTGATCTTCTTTAATTCTGTAGCCTGAATATGTGGATCAGGACGGTCTAGAGATTCCAGATAATTGCCTCAAAAATACAGCTCTTATATAGAGAAGAGTAAGTAACTTAATAAATAATAACATAATTCAGGCATTCATAAGTTTTCATTAATTTTAAGGGCCAGGCGAATACGGAGAACATCGGGACTCAATACGACTGTTTTCAAAGCGCATAAGTAACAACGGGAATAGATTACTAACGCCCAAAATTCGGACATTTTCTTCCGCCGTAACAGTATTTCAGTTTGTCTAAGAGTTATAGTTCTCTATATTTTTTTTTTATATTTTAAACCAACAAAAATTAGTACCAAAATGCAATATTTTATATTATAAAATATATTCCATTCATAGTAAAATCAAATCTTAAAAAATTAAAATGATTTATTATGTTTTAATATTTCAAAATGAGGTAAGAGTAGTATATTTATTTTGAATAAACATGTATTAAAACTTTACAGCTTTTTAATATATAAAAAAGTTTAATTTCAATTTTTCGCACGAAAACCCATCTCCATCTATATTAAAATTAAATAATAAATTGAAATAATTTGTTATTGCTTTATTTAATTGAATATTTATGCAAAATATTAAAATTTATATTCTCGGTGTTGTCAAAAATACAACCCATAAAAATAATAAATTTAATGCCAGCATTTTAAACCAGCTTTATTTTGAGAAAACGTTGCTGGATTGTTTGGGACCCGTGTAGGGTCATATACAGGCTGCATTGAATTGCAGTATATAGGCAGACCTCCAGCTTTCTTCGGTTCCCCCTATTGGTTCAAAATATTTTTGGCAATTCCTGTTAAAGGCATTGAAGTCCAGTCCTGAATCTGTATCCAGTCAACTCTATTGGATAGCTGATGAATAAGCTGGGCGAGCTTAATAAATAGATGTAACCTGTGGAGGACAAACTTTTACATCCTTATAATGTCAAGATCACCTTATTTATCCTTCACTACCTTAGATGTTTTTGAACAAATTGGCAAAGTATTGGATTTTTGTTTTTGTGGCGACATTTTGTTTGACTTCCTCTAGGAGGTACTTCACCCTGCGCGATCAGCACTCATGCACCTTCTACTGACGCAAACAGAGTCTTACTGCCACACTTTATAAGCGACTGAAACAATACAGTCATACAGTCAATCTGACACATCAAATACACTTGTAATGAGTAGCCTGTTGTTTGTAAACACTGTCGTAGGTGTAACAAGTCATTACTTCCATACGCGTGAAGACAAATTTGGCGATTACATCCCACTAAGCAAAAAAAAAAAAAACCTATTTAAATTGCCAAAAACTCAGTTTTAAAGATGATGTCATGCCGTCTTCATTCTGTCTTTCACCTCTTCATCGTTATTGCCGGCTTCAGTATGCCGCATGACATGTGAAAAATAACGCAAAAAAAAAAAACAACCGCAGGCTTTTATTATAAAATACATTTGTGCTGTTCACTTCATTTTGATTTTTCGTTCGGAATCATATACTTAAAATCATCATTAATCATCACTTGTGTTAAACATATGTATACTCAGGCATTGTATGTACGCGTACAACAGTCATTCAAAGTCAGCAGAGTGGTATATAACGATTTATCACTCGTTGTCGTTTAAGGACATTATTGCATGCGATTAGTGTTTTCTAATAGTTAATATCTTGACTTGAGCTTGAAACACAAAATGCGGTTGTAAATTTTGTGGATTTCCAATAAAATGTGAATTACCCATCGCGGGCTGGGAAGCAATTAATTTGGGCTCATACTGCACCTCTCGCTGCTAGTCTATCCTACAGATTTGGTTTCACTATTATCATCTACTACAGCAGTTAATTTTAATTAGTTTTTGACGTTGTGGAGGTTCTTTTTCGAGAGAACAGATTATCCACGGATGGAATTACTTTGTTTTTTTTATGGGTTCTAGGTTATTCGGGGGACCACCGAGGTGTGGAGTCTTTCCACGTGCTTTAAATCGTTATTTATGAACTCTATACATGGAAGAAGTAGCCCAAAAGAGTGGGATTGTTAAGGAGGCGCAATTTGGAGATGCCAATTCATGGCAAGAAGTTAACCAAGTTTGTTGGCTTGCAAGTTTGTAAAGTTAATCATTTTATTATAAAGAAAGTGGTCAGAATAATGGCGAATTGTATGCATTTCTGGGTGCTTATTACATGTTGCGAGGTTCGGAAATCTGCTTAATTCCTTAGGCTGCAGTTTAGTGACACAAGGTCCAAAACAGTTACTGAGAAAGAGGCGGGAAGTTGGGAACTATATTAAAAATTCAGATTTGTGTTTAAAACTGAAGTGATCCGATACGGAATTTGTGCCCCATCCGAAAGCAATTAAATGTACATGCAACCTTCAATTCAAAAAGGCCACTTAACGCCCTTAATTACAGTAAAGTCTCGTTTTTTGACTGAGTAAGCTGAAGAATATCCGCCTTAAAAACACTTAAAAAACGAGCTAAAAACGCATTAAAAAAACGCGTCAAAAATCGTGTCAAAACACTTCTAAAGGCTTCCTTGAAGGAGCTGCAGTAAGGTACCGATATGATGTTCTCAATCTCAGCATTAGCTTAAACAAAAACGGTTCAAACTGTTTTAGAGAAAATTCCCATTTTGCCAATTCGCTACATAAGAAGTGGACCGCTGGTTTTGGAGTTAAAACAAAATTTCTCTTTTCGCCTCGTGACATCAAAAATCGTAGTTTAAATTTTAAAGCAGAGCTATCGATCCGTCCACAGACAGATTAGGACGACCGGAGTTACCGTCCCCACTTTTTTGGGCAACATAAGTTTTGAAAAACAAAATTTCACCAAAATAATGCGCCGCATCTGTCGTCATGTGGAAAAGGATCATGTCAACGACATATATTTCATAGTCCGAAGAGCCACTCCATCAATTTCAACCCGCCACCGCCCACAAATGTTATTATACTTCTTGGAACATTACCCTTCCGCTTAACAACAGAAACCTACTTCCAAAACTGTTCCCAACTGTTACGAAGGCGGGATAAATTTACGAGCCACGCACCCAGGCTTAGCAAAGACATACAATGCTGACACGTCTTTCACTTGCACGCAAACAGGCTTATTTATTTTACCCGTCAAATAGCAACGAATCCATCCCGCTTCTAAACGAATAGTTCACCTCACCCTTTTTAGAGAACACCGAGTCAGGTGCATTTCATTTGAAATCGGACTAAGGTAGTATCTATCAGAAATCCACAAACCCGCCATTTTATCACGTCTCATCGTCACTGTCGTAGGATCACGCTCACTGGACGCCTCCAATCCATTTCCTTCAGATATGTAAACATAGTTCGGTTTGCGAATAAATCTTATGAGCGCCCACGTTCTAAAAATCGCCTCAAAAAACCTTGACATAATTGCTACAAGATATTCGATAAACAAAAAATCGAAATTCACAGTTAATCCTTTCATATACCTATCTGCGCTGCTTATTTTTGATCAGGCCTCAGGGGCGAAATGTACAGCCCACGATTGCAAACAAACAATGATTGACCACAACAAATCAACTCGCACACATCAACCGACAACGAGATGTAAAATTCACCTTTCTATTAGAGCCGGCTGAAAGTCCGCCGCATATGGACACATGCTAATGGTTATTTTCCTTATTCTCCTAACGGTAGATTTATAGTTTCATATATACGTGAAATTATCTACGAGTGCCATCAATCAAAAATCAACGCACAGCAACAACAAAAAAAGAAAAAGCAACCACACTCAAAATGAAAAAAAATATGCAAATTAATTACAAAGAATTGTTGTATAGTATATTTAATTTATAATTCACGTCTGAAGCCCGGGGCTAAGGAATGCCCCAAAGGAAGATGTTCGAACGTGGATGTGTATGACTGTATGTGTCAAGTGAAAGGAAACACAATTTTAAAAATTTGTTTTGATGGTGTTCCTCTTTTTTTTATTGGAGACAGGTACACTATTTTGTTGTTCCCGTGTAGCCTATCAATAAACGACCTACACGGTCTTGTTAATCTCAACAGGTTTTTTTTTGTTCTTTGTTTTGTTCTTACTTTTCTCTGATTCTTATTGCCAATCAGAGGAAGGTTTATCAAATGGAATCCATTTTTGTTACTTTCAGTTTAGTACCTTCAACAACGCCAAGAGCGGAGATTAGCAAAAGAGTTAAAACGAGTTTTAGTTATTTTCTTCTTCTTCTTTTTTTTTTTGAGGGGAAAGGGAAATCCAAGATTTGTGTTGGGTGAATTTTAAATGCCAAAATCCTTCAAATTAATTGGTATGTATGCGACCAAACCAAGTGCAGAGTTTTAAAATTAAGTTTTATGCTTGCGCATTAGCAGGGGACGTGACTGACATTTTTGAGCGAATACTAAGTATTACAAGTCGCCAAAAATAACGCCATTTCCATTCCGGAGATAATTGATGAATGGAATTGATGACAAAAAAGCTTTTTGTCAATGTTTAAGCTCAACGACCTTTTTTTAAGGAAGTCGTTTAGTAAACTTTGCCCCCCGATTAGTAGCTCCACCATACTATGTGAGTTTGGTTACGATAGGAAGTAGATTTCGACTGCTGCACTGTTGTAACTACGATCTGTCATTGCAAATCTAATGAGGTTGATGTACCTAATACACCAACCAAGGTTTTAAACCAGTTTGTGTCTGTCAGAAAGCCTCTCAAATAACTCGAAGACTATTGGGCAAAGAAAGCTCCAATTTTAAACATATGTAGTCACCTACTTATGGATTATTGCTGCAGGATTATAAATGTGAACCTCTTATCTTTATAGTCAATATAAACTCTTGAAGGCTTTCAGTTTTCACCCTACAATAAATTTAATAGGACTTCTTTCAAGTATTGGTTCTTAAGTAACCTAACCTAACACTGGTAAATAGGGACATTTTCCATGCGTCCCAAAAATCAAACACGAAAACAAATGGCTACGGAAGAAGCAAAGCCAAAAATCCTTTACAGGCCTGTGTGCCTGTAGTATCTTGATGAAACTGTTTACCGTGCGGGTCGGATATAGTTATAGGCTCACCTTCATACAACGCAACCACTGACAACTTAAACTCATACTCATACGCAGCTAGTTTTCAAACAACTGACTTTTAAGCCAACTCTAATACACCAACTTGTCATTTTCGGAAGGTGGTTTTGAAAATTGAACTCTAGTACAAATATCATTTTTGGAAAAAAATCCTGTAGCTTTAGTACTTCATTAAAGAGTCAAATGGGACAGTGTTACAGCTGAGGATGTGTTGCGACTTTTGGAAAAAGTTAATTTTTAAAAAAACGCTAGATGTAAAGTCTTTTAAAAACTGTGTCCAATTAAATTTTTGTTTTAAACAGGTGGAACACACCCTGAAAGTTGCATAACTGCGATAAACGCGTCGGTTTGTGCGTTGTCTGTCACTTACAAAACTGTTTTATGAATAGGGTATACTCTGGCATGAGATGTCAGCATTGAGCAGTCTATAATGCAATAGTACTTTTATTTGTTAACATTCGCTTTAGTTAATAAATTGAAGCCATTTCAGACAACGCCACTTATTTTACAACAAGAAATGTACTTCCTCGCTCTTCAACGTTCAACTGAGTTCATGATTTAGATCTTAACAGTTGGCATCACTAACTTCAGTGATGCCAATTTGGTGATTACTGCAAAAAGTTTTGGTAAACTAACACGCAAATGTCAGTGAAAAAAGGTGTTAATCAGATACTTGATTTGGGTTTGATACTTTCGACGATCGAAATAAATGAGTAGAAGAAGCTTCGAAAAATATATAAACCGCTGCTACTAGTTAAATTTTAAATACGAAAAATATTTCTAATTTGCTGATAAAATATATAAACGCTTTCATAAATAAGCTATATTCATTTCCGATATATTTAGTAAGGAATAAGAATGTAGATCCAAAAAGAATAGTTATGAGCTAGGCCTAGGGTCCCACGGACCAGTTGCGATATTATTTATTTATTTAATTATTTTTATTTAACACAATCTGACAACTCATATTTGTATAGAGTGTAATTTAAAGACTATACGTTTTCTGTCGTACCAATTACAGCCTTATTTCAAGACCGATTTTTATGAAATTTGGGTCAAATGAAAGGTGAACTTTCGTAGAAGAATTCGAAATGTTGTTGTAGATTTTGTTGCGGATACTTTATGCTGTCATAAGGGCAAAGTAAATGTGCCTGCCTTAACTGAGCCTAGGACAAGTACTAGAATCCCTATCATTCTGCCAAATTTTGGCAACGAAACTTTCCAAGTTTGGGATAGTTTAAAGAATATTCAAATTAGCTTAAAAGATGAAAACAAAGTGAAAATCTATATAAATTATATAAAGTCCGACTACTTGAATGTGGATTTGAAATCGTATCAGGTTAAAACCACTTACCCAATCCCTATGGATTTTTCAAAAAATGATAGGCCTTAAAATGGAGCAACATTTAGTTTGAATTTGATCGCAATCGGGCAACTAATTCTGAATTGCGCAAACTTTTCAATTTAGTATGTTAGCTTGCAGGCGCGTTTCATTGGTAACGTTTTTCGCTCAAACTGCTGACTGTTTTCGTTCCTTCGTACTTCGTTTTTGTCGTTGTTTTAAGTGAATTAAAGGTAAATAAAAACTTCATCTGTGAACTGTTTTACTTAATCGTCGCAAAATAAAAAGAATTTATATGACGTTAAATGTAAGTAAGAACATTTTTAAAATGTAGAAATTCAGCTGTTAATAAACGAAAATTTACTGCAAAAACGAACCAAATGCTGAATGCGAGTGAGCGAGGACTATTGTTAAGGTGAAAATGCATTTAAAACCCGGCTTTTTGTAGACATCAAACCAGTCAGTATGCAAAACAAAACGTCCTATAGGACCATGGGACCAGCTTCTCCTAATCATTCCTTTACAAAATTAGACAAAATTAGACCCACCCACACCCACTGTAGACCCAAATATGTCCCATAGAAAGACCCTTTTAAGGCAGCCGAACTTGTCATTTCAAAGCTCTGACCTACGATATTCTTACAAAAACGAGGATAAAAAAAGATAAAAAAACTAGGTTATCTACATCAATGGTAACGATTGAGGTTACATAGCCCTCTAACCTCTCAATTCGCCTACCTTTGCCTTGTATTAATATAAAGTACAACCAAATGTGGTTATAACCCTTTAACAACTCCAACCAATTATACATCTTCCATTGATAGTCGGGGGGGTAACATTGTGAAGCAAACTTTCGAAAGAAAGTTTTTTTCTTTCTTAACGAGCGTTTTAAACAATTGATTGCCAATTTTTCAAATAACCGATTGCCGCCCGATACAATTCAAGACCGCTACAATAAAATGATGAGTGATGAGTGCTGGTTGTTGAATTCTTTCTTTGTCATAAAGTTGTCGCGTATGTGTTTGGTTAACAATCCGAGCCAACTTAACAAGTGGCTGGTTTTTCTTTTTCTTTTTTTTGCTAACCATTTTATTATGTATAAATACTGCGGCCATTTTTTTTTGTTCGTCTTCTACTTTTACGTGCCTTGAATCATTAAGCGAAATTGTACTTGAAGCGAAATAACAATAATAACAGAAACAAGTATGAAGAAGAGGACAAAACGTCACACACACTCACATGTAACTTTGTAGAAAAACGTGTGCGAAATCGAAGCAATTATGCTCATTGTGCTGATTTTGTTGATGACTTTTGAGCAGCCATCGTACACACGAACGCGATTAGCTAGTTCACCGCTCAAAAAGAGAGCCTTGATTGGCTGAAGCTGAAGTTGGTTGGATTTGATAAATAGATAAATAGGCAGGTATGTACAAGCAACACACTTGTGGTCATTAGTTTGAAAACGGCTGGCAAAAAGTCATCTAAAACCGCCGAGTTTCTAAGACGCTGCGAAGCCATTAAACATTTAACACGCCACATACCACAATATTGTGGAGTAAAAAGGGAAAAGAATTACCCACAAATCTGGTTCTCTCCACCTGATCTCGGTTTGACTTTCTTTAGAGCCGAGCTCATTTGTATGTTCTCTGTAACACTGGGTATTTTTTTTTCTGTAGCACATTAAAATCATATCCATTCTAGTCATGAAGACCGTTCTTGTCTTGGAAGCTTGACTTAAGATGGTTGTGTACAAGACACGAAAGCGAAAAGGAAACCCGTGTTGCGAAAACAATGTAGAATGCTATTCAGTATTCATTAAATGGAAAAGAATACCCTACAGCGCAGCGAGGGGAAAGGAGCCGCAAGAAGAAAACGAAGAAACACAACAACAACCACAAACAACTTATGGAGTAAAATAATTCTTGTCATGCACGAAAGAACAGCGAGAGTTAGTTGTTGGTATTTTGTATACGATCCGTAGATATAAGTTAAAGTTTCTTTTACATAAGAGATAATATTCTTTAAAAAAAAGTATCTTATGGATGGTTACCGTATTTAATGACATGGTAATAGGAAATGGGTTTTCCTTCTTTTATTCTTTCTTTTTGATCCACGATTATAGTTTTTACGCATGACACCTTACTTTAAAAGGTTTTGCACTGTGCAGCTTCAGACATTGTGACTTGGGGTGCGATTTAGTGAGGTATGGTATGACGTATACAAACCGCGAATGATCAATATGATGGATGATTTTCAAGATTTTTGCATGTGTTCTTTCTGATAGCAGTCATCCTACAGACGAACTGTTCTGAATTTCGAGTGAGTACAAAAATCGTTGTTCAGTTTTACCTAAGAGATACTCATCTTTTTTAAAATCCCATTTTGATTCAATTCCTTCTAATACTCGACCTTGCTTCTCACTTCTAAGAGGCACCTTACCCAATACCAAATAAATAAGTAAATAAAATAAATAAATAAAATAAAATAAATAAAACAAATAAAATAAATAAAATAAATAAAATAAATAAAATAAATAAAATAAATAAAATAAATAAATGTAGACCGATGTGACAATTAGGGGGCCAAGTGTCTTCAAACCCTATTTAACCCAACATAAAAGTACATTTAAACGGAAAGACGTACATAGAAGCCATTACGGCGAAAACCACCCAAATCGGCAGGATATCATCGAATGGAATCATTTCATGACAAATTCTGAAAAATATTCTGTCATGGATATTTTTGAAAATTGTTTCCATGTCGACGAAGTGCATCTTCTGTGATGCAGATATACATGTTTATGAGGTCAAAAATGACTTCAAGTCCAATAAATTGATGAGCAATTAAAGAAGGCCGCCGAAAAAGATGCAACGAAGTTGCCTTCAAAAGGAAATGGCAAAGGGCATGTTGCTCCATTCACATTTAGGCAGATACTTAAACTGGAAGCTGGAGCTTTATTTATCCCTCCGCATTTATAGTTTAACGGAAAAGTTCAAAGAAGATTCGTTGCCGCTAATCTCGAGAACCAATAAATGGATTTCAAAGCGGTTTTCACTATTATGATCTAAATTTCTCAGAGAAGGTTTACGCGTTATTAAAGTTGTTCTATCACAAATGGAAGCTGAACAGTAAACGTCTTAATCAAATGTTACCCATTTAAGACTAACAGAATTTTTATACATAAATCATCCGATTCATTTAAGCTGTAAATGAATCTCTTTGTGCAGTTTTAAGACAGAGAAATGCTAAAGAAAAGTCATTAAATCTTCACCAACAATTTTCGATCAGCGCATCCCACCGTAAATCTTACTTGAGAGCATCCTTCCTTTTCGAAGAGGTAGTGGTTCATTAATCGTTAGGGGTAACCAAGTTTCCTAATAGCTGGACTTTTGTTGGAATCTTGGGACAACTTAGCTCTGGAACTGTTTCTTGTATGTCAGGGTGGTTTTACCTTTTTCAAGCTCTGATCTTCAACGATGCTTGACACCAAACAGTGATGAGTTGCGGCTTCAGTGTTTTTCAGACCGTCCCACAGACAAGTTAATGAAATTTATGAAATCCTCAGGATGGCTGGTAAGTAACACAGCACAATTCGTTTTTGACCAAACCATGTGCTACTTTCAAAACTACTTTGGTTAAAGAATCTGCCACAACAATTTAAGTGGCGCATAAGAATAACACTGGTCTCCAAATGGACCCAACACGTTAGTTATATAGAAATGGCAACATTGAAGATTATTGAATTCGAAATTGATGCGTTGGATAGCAGACATTAGTAGTACAAATTTCAGTCGTCCCAATCATCATGAAAACTTGGACGCACGATCAAAAAATGAATGCAGCCGAAAAATTGATGTCGACCTCGAATCCGCTGGCGACATATATGAAGCTGGTGGTGCCCTTGGCAGAGATATAGGAGCCTGAAGTACCAATCTGCGCACCCACAGTTAAGACTTATTCACTCAAACTTTGAATTCCTTTCCTTAACCTCCTCTGTCGAAGACGAATACGACAAAGTGATCAAGTCTCGATCGCTTAGGACTGCGGCTCGTTGTGGATCAGGAGGGTGCTCTACAAAATTAAACAAACAGAACGCATATAAACCCTTGAGGTAGAGAAGTTTAACAAATAAAATATCGACATTCAAATTCTCTCTCATATTTTTTATATATTTTCCCTCCAATGACAGGTTAAAGCTCATCTACACCCCAAGCTCTGGCGCCAGCGCAAACGATGCGAGAAAAATCTTGACAATCAAGATTTAATAGTAAACATCGCGGTTCCCTTGAAAAAGCCTCCATCTCTACTGGACCTGGAACCTCTGCTAAGTCAATTCCAACATCTGGCAAACGCCATGTGACAAGGCTCAACAAAAGCCTAAACCACTTTTTGCGGTCTCATTAAATTTTAATTTATAATAACTATATCATTCGCAACCAGATTGTCATTAATTATTAATCTATTTTGTTTAGCCAACAATGCGGAACAGACTACACAAAATCATATGCATATATGTACAACATAAAAACACTAAAAAAACGAAGCAAAACACGGACGGAATTTCCTATTTATCGTGAAATAGAAACGACCGTGAACCTGAATTTCTCGAGTTTAAATTCAAAACAAGTTGCCTCAAAGTTCGTGAACTGTGACAGGTTAATTTTAACGATCGCTTAATATTCTTTTTCTGTTTGTTTGTTTTATTTGCATTTTATTTTATTTTATTTTCTTATAAACAAAAATTCATTTAAATTAACAATAGATTTTTTGTTTGCACGCAGAGCAAAAAACAGTCGAAACAAAAGAAATTACCGCCGTAGCCGAATGTGAATTTCACCCCCCCCCTTTGTGAACACACAAAGTCATTTAAAAACGAAAAAATATATAAAAATGTTAAAAAAAATACATTTCCCAGCTTGCTTTGGGGGTTTTAAGTTATTTAAGCCAACCTGTTGGCCTTGAAAACGAATGACCACTACGAAGCCGAACACAGTCACCACACCATACCCCCGAGTACAATGACTTGTGTTTGGCTGTGATATAAAGTTTAAAATGTTTTTTTTTTCCTTTTTGTTATTTCACTCGTATTTCAATTAGAAAAGTACTTACATGCGAGTGCTTTGCTACATGGTCTTCCCGGTAATTGTGCTCTTTGTAAGTAATTTCGACTTAGACAAGTGGAAATCTAATATCCAAGGTATTTCGTGACCCATGTTCGCATTTGGGTTTCCTCCCCTCGCTAGATGTATGGTGGCATATGACGAATTATACCCATTTAGATGTTTATCGTGCGGTGGTGGTGGTGGTAGCACCATATAGACCAGCATCAGTGACAAGAATATAAACAAATTAATTTGGTAGGTTTTATTGAACCCACATGCGGCGAAGGCAAAGTATGTGACTGTGACTATACTTTTCAGATACGTAAAGGTGATTATGAATGACGCAAAATATATGCGGGTTAATGGAAGTCATCATCTACCCAGGGGAGTCATTTTTATGGGCAAGGTGATCGGTTGTGTTTTTGTAGTGTTTTTTTTCGGCGACTAAGCAAATGGCCGATAATTTATTGCGGGTGAAACAAGTGTCAGAAAAAAAGGAAAATTATTTGTTTGCGACCGAATATTAATCAAATGTCTGTATGCATTATGGAGTTTGACTGCTGGACGAGGACACGAGGCACACTTTTCCTGTGCATTCAAAAAAGGAAAACTTTATCAACTTCACACAAATATTAGAAGACGTTTGAGCTTTATAAGAAGATCGAATTCACGTCTTATACTGGTCAAAGATATAGACAATTAGCATAAGCTTTAAAAATCTAAGTCTAGATAGATTACTTTCGTTTTCAGCTCAACTCTTAAGTCGTATCGAGACTTACAAAAATTTAATTGAAGCAGCCCAATGCCCCCGAAATTCAATCGTCCAACTTGTTTTGGAATTCTCAAGTCCTATTTACATTTAGTATCCGACATAGGAACCTTAAATTTTAAGAGAAGTTGAAAACGATCACAAGCAGTGTCTTATTTGATTCAGCATGGGACCGTGGAAGTCTACATCACCTTAACACAAGTGAATTGAATTGGTGAGTTTTAAGAAACGTCAAGTTTACCAATTTTCTAATTTCTATAAACATAGAATTGGTGTGACCCACGACAGAAAGGAATACAATTATTTTAATGCCAAAGGGTGTCCTTATAAAAGTGATGACATCATCAATAAATCGTCGTATATAACGAAATGTCGGATATAACGACCAATTTTTCGGAAAGAATTTGTCCTTGTTGTCGGTTAAAACAACTGAATGAGAAAAAAAAATGTTTCTGTTAAAAATATTATGGCAGTTTATCGTATGTGTCGCCGTGAAAGCTGCTTTTAAATTAATTGTGGTTTACGCGCCTTTAACAAAAAAGTTAGCCTCTTATGTGAATTTGTTTAAATTATTCCTGAATATTTATAACGACCTCATTTCATCGGTTCCTTCACCGTCGTTATAAACGAACACCCCGATCTGTGGAGTTTGACACTCACTGCTATTTGGCATCACTCATTTAGAAATGCTTACCTGAAAATAAAATAAAATAAAAAATAGTTAGATCAGAAGTAGCAACAACGTAAAATAGATAAAGTGAGGTTATGTTTATGATGAAATATATTCGGAAATACAGTGCAAATAGTTGCCTTCTTAAACAATACACCAAAAGATAAATCGGTTTTTTTAAGAGTTTGCTTTTCGATATGGAAACACTTTTTTCAACGGCAGCTAATTTGACAGCTGACAACTCACATACAAATTTTGGTGGTTTTACCATGGGTACTGATTTAAGAAACACGGCCGAGCTATATTACGCGAAAAACTGTTCGGAAATGAAACTTTCAGTGTGCGCTTTATTCGTGCCCAGCGCCATTTTGGCGATTTTAACAGTCCGCCCAGATCGCCTGATTTACCTGTTCCAGACTCATTTTGTTGTGCGTTTTTTTGTAGGTTACGAGTCTTTATTAAAAAGCCTCAGACTCTTGAAGCCTTCAAAGAGAGTATCCATCAAGAATGCGACCACCTAGCCCAATCGCCGAAAGTTTTGGCAAGAGTTACGAAAAATGCCAAAAATCGAGCCCGCCTGGTCATCAATTTCTTGGCTTGATTGAGAAAAATTCATGACATCAAATAATCCAAAAGCAGAAACAAAGCTTCTAATTCGTCTTCAATATAGGTACTGTATGTCTGACACCTTTTTTAGCGAAAAAAAAACAATAAGCTCAACATTAGCAAATGCAACAAAACCACAATTAGCCTAAAAGCTTACTCCCACGAGATTCGCGCATGCGTTAAAGTTTCGTTATCCGACCAACAACACATTTGAGGTTTAGAGCTCGCTATACTTGAGCAGACATCCCATTGTATTGAAGACAGATAACTTTTAGATGTAGCCTTCATTTCCAGGTTTAGAAATAGGCCAAATAAGATGTCTGAATCTTTAAGACATATAAGCCCAAAGATAGATATGGCGGGAGTCTAGATCCAACCCGTGGAATTCAAAAAGGTTATTAGTTCCACAATACTATTCGTCGAAACTCAAGGAATGGTTTTCCTACTGGCTGACTCTTTTGTCCCATGTAGAGCCGGAAAGGCTTATATAGTCAACACGACTGCCGCTCAGTTTTACTGCATGATCGCTGGTATTCTGACGAAATTTTTTAGCGTTTATTTTTCAGAAGGAGGTTATTTTTCCTTGCTGCGTTTTGGTCTGTTTTTGCATATGACACAGTTCGTCACCCTTTTTCATCTGAGATTGGCCTTTAGAAGGAATTCTGATTTTTGCAACGAGCGACGTGCGAACCAACTCCGCAAGTGAACAGTGGACGGCTGAGCTTAAAAGGGTAACCTTTACCGGATCAGTTAATGTTCATTTCGGCATTTTAGTACCAATTTTGAAATTTTGGCTTGGCTGTCAAATTGTCAATGAGCAAGTTTTTCTTTTATTTATGAGTCTGATATCAATCGGCATTAAAGAAATGGAATTGAGGTTGCTTAGAAATGGTTTCCATTCTGTACTCAAAGCTAAAAGTGGCTCTACAGTCTGAGGTGCACTTGGGTTTCATTATACAAACAGAAAGAGCAAATCCACGGCACTGGATCTTAAAAATCTGGTAAAGAAAGTAGCTACAGCACTAATGCCCAAACTGCAAGACATCTTATTCAGAAAAGTACATGTAAGAGTATTCCTGCAAACATTAGGTTTGAATATGTGTTCATGGTTCATGTGTAATTTAAACTTAACCTAATCCTTATCGTAAACTTAAAACTAATTAAAAAACTGAAATCTATAATGTTACAATAGTGAATTATCTTAAAATTCATTTCGATGTAAAAGCTATTCATGTAAGCTAAATTTCCCTTGCTACATAGGAGAAATATGAAAATGCAACTTGAAAATGGTTGCTCAGGCTCTCTTTTTGGATTGGACCACAGCCGAATAAAGATCTCAAAACCAGTCTTTGTCTTTAATATAAATTCGTTGAAGTCCCAAAAACCATTGTGGACAATATGTATACGGGTTTCCACAAGATGGCGCTGTGTGGCCGGAATGAGATCACCACTCGGCGCGATCACCACTCGGGAAAGGCGGTCGTCAATTGGTCGCCCAGGTTGTCCCGTTTGACTGATCTAAGTTATTTTCTAGGGGGTTACGCTAGTCACATTTTTGTCCTGATTGTTGATACTCCAAAAACACCAGGATCAGTTGTCGACTTGGAGTCAAAATTGTTCAAAATCTTACCATTTTTTGGGCAAATAAAACAAATTTATTGCATGGCCCTCTGAGAAGACTTTGTATACGAGCACCAAAATCATAGTCTTGGACCTAAATTCTAAATTTTATTAGTAAACCTCCAAGTTTCCTCTTTCAAAGCGTTGCGTTGGTGGTCGTGGGCCTATTAGCATAGATAATTGACTTCAAAAAAGTCCCAAAGAAAAAAGTCCAATGGCGTTAAATCTGGATGACCAATTCTGACCGATTACACTATGAGGAAATGACTTGTGCAGTTATTGAATTATTTCTCCGGCTGTATGGCGTGTGGCACCGTCTTGTTGAAACCACATGTTGGTCACATCCATATCTTGCAATTAAGGCACTAAAAACTGGGTTATCGTGTCACGATAACCAACACAATTAATTGTTACTGTCTGACCAGACGCATTTTCGAAGAAAAATTGTCCGATAATGCCTCCAGCCCAAAATCCGCATCAAGCAGTCACGTGT
Source organism: Cheilosia pagana (assembly GCA_936431705.1). NCBI lineage: Eukaryota > Metazoa > Arthropoda > Insecta > Diptera > Syrphidae > Cheilosia > Cheilosia pagana. The sequence continues at coordinate 20,108,812 of OW386170.1, read as the reverse complement.
TGTGGATGCTCCCTGAATTTTTCAAATACATACTCTCTTCACAGTTAATGGTTTCAAATCACTATAGCGGCCATATTTTAAACGAAAACGAATGAAAATGCGTCGTTCTTTCGTACAGCGCTCCATTTTCACTTACCACGAACTGTCAACTGTCATATTGTTATCTTTTTTTTGCGTTGGCATCACTGTACTATAAAATGTCGCAAAATTCAAATTATGGGACACCCTTTAAGCTTTTTTCCTTGACTTTAGTTACCTAAACCTCACACTCATTTGACAAACATCGTTTCAACTATGTAATCTAAGCCTATCAGAAAGAGACCAACCCAACGGACAAATTATTTTTTGTAGTCAATTGAAGGTTTTGAAGACGATCTTAAAACAAAATTTAACTTGCAAATATTTAAAACCAAAACAGTCATCATATTCATTCGAATTAAGTAGAAAACAAGTTTTTCAACGGTTGGACTAATAGAAACGCTCCTCCAAAATCGTGTTTTATTAAACGTAACAGATCCCCAGATTGTCATGGACTTAGTCAACTCCATATTACACGAGATTTTCCAAGATTAATGCTCCCGCCAATTTAGTCTCCGGCCGCAAAAAGTACAAAGTATACAAAACAAACACAGCATAACTCGCACTAGGTATTTGTGTATCCATGTCTTGAGATATCTATCAACTCGAATCTAAGCTCAATTTCAAAACCAGTTCCCTACTCACATGCTATTAAAAACAATTTTTTTTCGTTCGTATCTCATAATGACTACTTCAAATTCAAAACCAGTTCTAGTTTCAGCAGTTTTGCGCCTCCTCTCCGCGCAACAGGTGAACACAAAGTCAAACTTAGGTAGGAAGAAAAAGAACATGCGTGCCATACAAAAATGCTAAATTAAAATCGAAACGCGGAACGAATTTAATGTTTATTCTCCATTCTCTCTGGCTAAGGTTCTTTGAACGCCCTAAGAATTAAAAAAAAAAAAAATGAAAATAACAATAATAGTAAAGCGATGGTCATGCTGGTGCCAAGAGAAATGTGAAGTAGAAACAACAACAACGATTGTGAACTGCGCCATAGGAAATTGTAAGAAATAGGATTGCAAATGGAATTAAGAGTTTATTTTCGGTATTATATACGTATCCGAGCGAAATCAGATTGAAGAACTTCAAGTGCGTACTCCATCAGCTAACAATCTGAGAAATTTTGAGATATTTTATTTTTCGTACACGAGATAACCTTGAACTTGAACGTACGATTTATTTTTCAATAGATGTCATGACTCCGTCGCTTATGGGTTTCCAATTCCAATTCCAATCCCGCTGCCATATGTGAGTTATTTATATTCCAAAGAAAGATTCATTATTTTTCTTCTCGTTTAACATTTATTTTGGACCACTCCACTTGAGCGTATGTGAATATACGAAAACAACTAGTGGTACATTATGCTTTATGGGATGTGTTCTATCAAGTGGGTGATCTATCTCATACGCTATACATCTCTGGTTACCACCTAAGATTGGTAAGTGGTATATTTTGCTGCTGGAATGGAATGGGAGGTTGAAGGGGGTGTGACGTGTGCTTTAGTGCAGGTTCGAAGAAAACAAAATTGCTGGGCTCTTCCTTGATTTTTTCCGGCAGTAGATAGATAGGTCCTGTTCGTAGGGATGGGGGGGGGCGAGAACTGTTTTAGTAAAAACAATCTAAAAGCTGAGTGCCCATTGGACTGATAGATTTTCTTGAGAGCAAGACTCATGATATATATATTTTTTCTACTTAGAAAATTGACTTCCAGACGCCTTTTTAGAATGTAACTATGGAATTTATGGCTAGGGACAACGATTCGCACAGACTATTTGCTGCAAATGAGTCTTGGAAACAACGCTGACACTACTTGGTCAGAGCCCGGTAAAGGATGATTGAAAATCACTGTTTAGCGTGAACCATCCTTTATAGGGAGGATGAGTTATCTATCTTAGGTAAGTACAAAAATGATTTTTATAACTACTGAGACCGATCAGCCTGTAGGTATGCAAGAATTTCTGGTATAGTGCTTTAAACTCGTTATTTTGGTTTGTGGCTTGACTTTCGGTTTGATGCCCGCTTGTTGAGGCATGGACTCTATCAAAAGCGGATGAGGTTACTCTTGTTTGTTTCGACAGGAAAATTCTTCGAGTAAATTTTGGTCCCGTGTGCAAAGCGTTTACGGTGAATAGAAGAGGAGATACAACGACGAACTGAAGGTCCAACGACTGAATTGGCTGGGTCATGAAGAGCGAATGGAGACGACTGCTACAACCCGAAATATCTTCGAATCTACACCCAGGAGGACCGCGCACTCAAGTGAAAGGGACCTTAACCAACTATAAGCTTGCGAAACTGCAGACAGCTGGCTAAAGATCGGGCTGGCTGGAGACGATTGTTGGTTGAGGGGCAGGTCCAACCCGGACTGTAGAGCCACCTAACGATGTAGGTACTAAAGCTGGAGAGAAGAAGAGAGTCAACAAAGGCAACAAAGGAATATGGATTGATCTTATATAGACTCTTGAAAAATGGATCAGTACCAAACTTCAAGGCTTTCAAAGTCGTGATAGAAAAAAGACGTAGTGCCATTAAAACTGAATTGTAATTTATTCAACCAAAGTCTGTACGAAACGCTGAAGGAAAAAATTCGTGGGGCTACCTATAGGTAAAAAAATTCTGTCACTGGTGCAGATTAATCCAGTCACTGCAAACTAAAGGCGACAAAAAAACAAAGGTGCTTTAGCTTTAACCCAAGACTCACAGCTTTTAGAGAAAAAGTTTTGCGGAATTAAAACAAAAACCACAGTTCATGTTATCCACACATGGAAGGTAAAATTCGAGCATATTTTGTAGCTCTCAGGAGGTCCTTATAAAAAGGAAAAAGGAGTTTACAATTCACAGGGACTTTATGGAGATAGTTGAACTGCAGCTTCACTTAATAAGCAGAAGACCGGACGCGAAGAGAAAGCTGATCGTTTTTAGAAGTGGCAGACTCAGTGATAGGTTTTACGCTAAAAATCCCAGTCCACCAAACACATATTATCATTATATTAATACGTAAAAATCAAAAGTTTCCGTACACTTTTGAAGTATTTATTATGAAATGAGGAGAATGAAACTTATATCATTCGAATAGATGTGCAGAAACAAAATATCGTAGGTATATGTCGTCATTAAGACTGGTAAAATGAAGCTAAGAATTTCCCATACAAAATGCATAGCAGTTAATCGAAAGCATTTTGTTGCCGTTGCAAATATTACTGAATGGGATATAATGTGTCTCACCCAAAAACACGGATGGGAAATATTTGTCCCACCACCCCCTGATATACAATTTCCAATTTTAGACTGGACATCATTTTATATTGGTCTCTGTACACATCCGGATCGAAAGGGCTTTAATAAACAAACAAAAGGTTCTTGCGTTATTTTCAAAAATACTATAAAGATTAATGCGTGCGACCTTTCATGAGTTATTGTCTCTCACTGGCCGTAAAAACTAAACCATCCATCCACCACCGCACCGGTGGCCAAATTTAATTACCGTACAACCACCATCGAAATTTCGCACTAAAAAGTATCCAAGCCACTAAAATGAGAAAATGATGTGTGCTAATTTCGCTATGACATAAGATTAACTACACTTTCAAAAATATTCAAATGATAGATAGCAATACCAATAATAACTATCGCATTTGCAAAATTAGGCACACCTCGCGAAATAGGGTCGTGTCGCCTCACCTAACAGCAACACCCATTGCGTGGGACAACTCCAACACACCACAAAAAAAAAAAAAAAAAATGAAACCAACCAAGAAGTAGGCAGTACACCCATGACCATTTTTTATTTTTGTTGTGACAATAATTCCAATCGCCGGCAATCAAAAACTCAATCTAATTACTGACCTACTTAGGCAAATCGATGACAGTAGGTGTACATGTACGAGCAGCTTTCATAATTGCTTGTAGTTATTTCAATCGAAATGGAACACCGTAGTGAAAGAGGAGAAATTTAATTTATCTTCTCTGTATCAACTGTGGGTATCCAATCCAACCAACTGCTGTTGCCGCCATGTGTGGGTTTCAAATTTTTAACTCGTGCAACTCCTTGAGGGTCTAATTTTCTTTGAGTACATTTTTTTCTGTCACAAATTTATTTAAATGTCTTAAAAGTATTAGAATGGCTTATTTCGATTGCGTAATAGAATATTCCAAGAGGTCGGTCAGTGAACCTTATTTGTGTATAAGCTCCTGTTGAAAAATGGAAAAAAATCAGCACATGCCAACGTGTTTTTTTTCCTAGTTTCCATTGACGTAGAATTTTTGGAGACCTCCCCCCGGGTGTAATTATGTACAGTAAATACATGCAACCTCCCCAACTAAAGGCCGCAATTGTTCGAAATTAACGATGGGGAAAAAAACGAACAGCAATTTTCTTAATAGAAAAAACAAAAGGGAACACAGGACACACGAAAATATGACCACTTGACATTGTGTCAAAATCAAGCGCCCACCCATTTCGCCGATCCAGTTCTCGTGGTCATCCCTAATGCGAGTCCTGTGTAATTTCCTTTGGCATTTCGTGACCAAAACCATTTTGATGCTGTTAACTTCTTTTATAGGCAATGGCACACTGCATTGGTATTTTTTTTGTATATATCGTCTTGGACTAGTGGTCTCTTCTGGTTTGGGCTGATTGAGTTTAAGATTGGCTTAATTATAGAGCACAGCGTGGGGTTAAGTCTGGGTATATCTGTTTAGTAGGGTGATTAGTATGACGGGCTTTGTCGGTCGCAAGGTTTTAAAGTCCATTTTACAGAATATTTAAAGTTTAAGACAGAAAGGAGTTGAGGGGTTCTTAGTTCATGTAAAAAAAGAGTAAGAGTGAGAGATGGATTCAAAAATCAATAATGGAACCAGGGTTTCGAAGTCAGCCTTGTATAAGGTGGGACGAAGAAAGTGCTGTTTAAGAAGGAGCCACCTTTTAAAAATATAGTTTCCTGGATAAAAAAAACTATATTTGAATAAAGATTTAGAAAGACTTAAAAATTGAAGGGAATAATAAATATATCATTAAATGATTTCTGGTTCGAACACCAGTAACTCCAGCCAGAATGTTTCACTTCACGCGCTACTTGAATGTTTTTGCAACAACAACGCCATCGAAATCATCGTCAAAATGTCAAAATCAAATGTAAAGTAAATATAAAATAAATATAAATAAAGAATGAAATGTTCTTCTTAAGGTTAGTATTATGTTTAAGGCTCTTATTTTGGTATAACTGCATTCTCTGCTAATACTTGACAGGCATGGAGAAAGCCGAGGACGACCAAAAATCATAATGGAGCAACTTAAGCTGCAACACGTTTTAAAATTATTGAAACGCTTTTTTTAAGACTCTTCAAAATATCGCCTTGAGTCACACCCCACAATTGTGCTTATCACTCGAAAATAAGTTTTTAACACAAAGTTCAAAAGATTTATGAGAAAAAAAGGAAAAAAGGCAGCCACTTGACCGACACGGACATGGTAATGGTGGACATGGCGCAGTGGTAAAGTATTACCTTCTCGATTGAAAAATTACATCTTCGAAGCCTTCAGTAATACTTATCATGAAAAAATCCAACAGAAGTTTAAATAAAACCAATTTTTTTGGACCATCTAAAATCTCGGGACAGACATTTTTCGCGGACAGCTATATGGCACTTTAATGAGCATGTAAAAAAAATTAACATAATGTACAAAGCCATAGAATCTAATCCAATATATAAAATTGAATGCAATTATGTCATTCCTTCATTTAGCTATTTTTTAATTATTTATCAACATCATGTACAGTAGAAAAATGTATGAATAACTATACCGGGGGAGAACTAACGTTAAAGACCGACTAGATTGCGTAAAGATGAGCTTGTTATACAAATATGGTGGTTGTAAAGTTAATTAAGAATAAAACAAGTGAATTCGCATTCAGACTTTATTACACTTTATTCTTAATTCCTAATTATACATTATTTATGAGAAAATCGCTTTTTAAACGCGTGTATAATACCTACGTATTAGCGATGATAACTCGACAAAGAGACTGATTTACATCGTACGGTGTGAAAACGAAAACTTTTCTAAGCCGTTAGTCCCGCTACGGTTTTGGCTATGGCATGCAGTTAATATGGGTTGGGCTTACGAATCGGATTATGCAGATTATGCAAATACATAGGGTGTTGTCTCTGCAATTTATTCTGCGTTCTGTTACAGTTGTTTACAGCTTATAATCCAGTAGGCATTTTTAATAGTACAAAAATGTAGGTATTGTTCTAATGAACATCGAAGAATATTTTTGGTGTAAGCAAAAACATAGTCATACCGTTTAAGACCATACGCACATAGCGAGTTATATTGTTGAACGAAACATTTAGTCTTCTCCTAATATTAGCCTTGATGGAGCAGCAAATTTCGTAACCATAGGCTACGATGGGTATGAGAAGAGATTTTGCTAACATAAGCCTAGTTTTAAGTGGTGTGTAACCTAATTTCTTAGAGAACCATAGGTACATTTTACCGATTATGGTAGTTACATGATTATCCCAACTTAGCTTAGAATTAAACCAGATGCCGAGGTTCTTAGGCTTGCCAACATACTCGATTGGATTATCTCCCAGGCATGAGAACGACTTACATCTACCTACTTCCATTCTGCCGGTGACAATGCATTTCGATTAAATAGGATTAAGTTTTAAAAAGTTTTCCTAAGACCAGTTTAAAATGCTTTGGAGAGAGTCATTCAACTTTAGTATAGCCTCAGAAGTTTGGCCAGGCTTACAGCTGAGGTACAGTTGAACATCATCTGCGGACATTATGACTTTTGAGATATCGTTAACAAAGAGTACAAAAAGAATAGGACCAAGAACTTAACCTTGCGGAACACCTGCCACTATTTAAATAAATTCGGAAACAATATTTTTGTAGAGCACAGCTTGTTTTCTTTCTTGGCGATAAGAGAGAATGAATTTGCAGTGGAATCTGAAAAGCCATATAACAACTTGAGTTTATCATGTAAGATGGCATGGTTGACTGTGTCGAAGGCCATGGAAGAAATGTAACTAGGTTATCATCTAAATCTTTTCGTATATCATCGGTGACTTTGAGCAGTGCGGTTTCCTGCTGGAAAAAAACTGATATCTGGTGATGATTAAGTTTCTTCATCACCTTGGACAAATAAGGAAGAATAGCTACAGGTCTGTACTCAGTCCTTCTGTTCATCGAGTATAAGTTTTACAGACTTTATCTTTTAACCATAAACCGTTCAAGCTGTTCAAAAAAGCGCTGTACCTCCATTAAAACTACGACTTACAACGGTATATTTAGCGCGAAAATAACTCAATTTGGTATTGGTATTTTTTCGCAAATGACGCCGAGATTGGATAGTGGTTCGTTTCAGTTTTATTTTTATAATTATTTAAAAAAAATCAAGTTTTCAAATTTAAAAAATCAGTTCACAGTAATGCTGAGTTTATGCTTAGTTCTCTGAAAGCAAGTTCGCTCATATCTCAGGTGGTGTTGCTGATAGCATTTTACAATCACTGGAAACAACGTTTCACTCTCTAGAAAGCGTTGTATTAATTTTCAGATGATTGAAATGTCTCGTTTTCTTTTTAATTTTTCAACTCGATAAAAAAATTTAAGGTATTTTTACAGGTCTTGTTTCTAATGCCGATTTCTAAATACATTTTCAAACTTGCCACTATGCCAAAGCTATTCGAATGCACAGTCAAAATAAATATAAATACAAAATTAATGTAGGCTCAGTGGTTAGTGGACAAGACTTCATAGTGGCCATTAAAATCACTTGCATAAAATATAGTTTACATTTTAAAATATTCCCACTGAGGTACCTTTTTGCGATTTGGCAGAAGAATTCCATGCGATCTCCACATAAAATGCACCCAAACAAATGATGAAAAGCACCCCTACATGGAGCTAATTCATACGCCGACTACTTTTTGTAACAACACATCAACTTGCTCATTTTATGTGATTTTTTTTTTTAATATTTTTGAAAGTACATGTAATAAACTAGATCAATTTGAATTGCAATAAGTCAAGTGGATTTTTTTTATTATTTATAAGTCTCAGAAATATAAATCTTTTACTTCTGAAGGTCCACAAGGTACTCATCTTGGGCCGCTTCTTTTTATAATATTGTCTAACAAGTTGAACAGCTGAAATTTTGCCACTGCAGGTCCAGATCGGCTTGAAAAAATTGATGGATTTTTAAAAGTGTAAAATACTCATTACTTCACTTGAATGCATATATGAACCAGAGTCGCTTTAATATTGATTTGACCACTCTCCTTATGGACTATTCACATGAGAGCCAACTGCAAATAGGCGAATTGCGAACAAATCAATTTAACTTTGTTTATAAATTGAAAATTGTTATTTTCTCTATCAAAAAATCATTATATTTAATCAATCTAACATTTAATCCTTAAAGAACTTAAGTTTTAATTATTTTAAATAGAAAAACGAGACACTTTTTGTATGTAGCCCAAATTATAAGCCAACATTTTAATATGGACTCCATGCGCACAATATATACAATCACAAATCAATGCCCGACTGTTATAAATAAAAACTAAGCCCTCGAACTTTCACCCTGCAGCTGAGACAGATTCATGGACTTAGATTATATGAAACGCCACTTCCTCATAGTTCATATTTAAATTTTTAGTTTCCTGATAAGACCTGCTGTGTGTATCTTGTATATGGTAGCACTCTCAAGGAAGTGCACATCCCCTCTCAAGGACTTCAGGTCGTCGCAAATTGCTCTCAAATCCGTGTAGAAACCATCCGCCTATACCACGTATCGTGTCGTTAAAAATAAGATGGCTTCCAACTCATTCTGATTTATGATGACATTTATGACTGAATTTCATAACAAGCAACCGAAATATTATAAAAATAAGCATTCATATTCGAGGTCGCACACATGTTTGGACCGAAACTGATTTAGTTTGTTTACAATTAAAAAATTCAAACTACGTCCAGCTGTCAACAGCTTTGGTGTGCGGGGAAATGTATTCTAGAATAAAAGTGAAAATTCAGGTCACCCTCTAGTCGATTTAGAAATTGAATTCATTTCACTTTTACCCATCGAAGAAAAGGTTGTCTCTAGATACAAGACGTAATCAGAAAAACGCACGCGCCGTCCGCAAAGTATGTCATCGCATAAGACACGTAGAGACCGGTTCTTGAATTATGTGGAAATCTCCTTAACACCATCTGAATTTCTTTTCCGTGTTAGTACAGCAGTGAAAAAGGAGCTGCAAGCGAAATACAATTCTAGAGAGCCGACTTCATGCGTGTACGCATCAGCAGCGTAACTTTCTTCTTCCAGACAGATACCTACAGTAGAAAACAAAAGCTGACTGTCGGCTAGTTAACCAATGACAGGCAATGCTGTTGCTTTCATTCCCCCTTTCACATTTTGGTTTTGAATATTTTTTTTTTAGTTCCACGCACAATCAGACACACAAAAAAAAATTTTAACGAAAGGAGGCCAAAAATGAACTCTACAAGATTGCGCGTACACTCACTTAAATAGAGGCTCTCTCGGCGCGCGCGTTCTTATTTTATGTGTAGTTGCGGTTGATTAGTTTTGGGTCACGTGCTTCATTGTGCGTTAGGTTGTGTGTGCGAGAAAACCCCAAACAAAAATTCGGGGGAAAAAAAATGAGAAAACAAACATACGTTGACCCAATTTGCAAGGTCCCAGAATTAAACAGCCAAACTTTTTTTTATTCATATCTTTGTTGAGGTATAGGTGGGTGTGGGGGCTGCAGAAAAAAAAAAGAAAACAAAACAAAAACACAGCTGAAATATTGTAATACGATACGGACATAGCAAATGGGTTATCAAGAGCGGAGATTTATGTTTTAATCCCCTGATAGATTGGCGTGTTACCTATTTGGTTGATTTAGGTCAGGAATACCAATGGCATCGTCGTTTGTTTTGTAAACATAGAGAGGATAGACGGGACGTACTTACGCTTGGTGGAAATCGTTTAAATTTAGAAGGTTGTGCTTACCTGGAAAGAAAAGAACGAAGTTATACAATTATTAGCAGTTGCTGTGTACGAAAAGTCTTTAGAGATAGGAAATTAAATCATGTTCTGTAAGCCTAGGAAAATTGACATAAAAAGAGTTTGAGTTGTTTCAACTGACAAATGACTGAAAGAAATTACAGTGACATATTCAAAAAGGCGATTCCCATAAAAAAATGTTTCACGAAAGTTAAGCAATAAGAAACGTTGACTTATCTAAGAATTATAACTAATATTTTGAATGCAAGAACTTTTATGCCCCTTTTATCTTTGCAGCTTAAGTCTAAACCATCGAGACCGTAGACGAAGTCTTTGCATTGGACTTCTTTTTAATTGCACCAAAATACAAAAAATAGATGTAAGTCTTACTTCGAACTCAAGCTTAAAATACATTCCGTGCGCAGTAAAAGTATTTTTAACGCTTTAAATAAAATAAATAGTTGGTTCAATAGGTCCATGGGCTCCTAGGCTTAGTTTCTCACAAGCAACAACAATTTTGTGCTAGTTTTTCATGGGACGAATGGAAGGGAGCTACTATTTTATTACGAGTCCAAAAGGCTAATTGAGAAGGTTGCTCATGACAGGTAAACTGTCGAATTTTTGTCAGACGTTCGCAAGAGTTTCTTAACCCTTTGCACCAACAAAAAACTACATAAATAGTACTACATAAATAGTCAACTAAGTGAAGGAGGGATAGGCGTGAATAAGCTTAACATAGGTGAGGGTTCAGCGACTTATCAATTTAAAAATGGGCCACAGAAACAAGCGACAGCACATCTGTTATGTTTGGTCGGAGAATAGATTCTCAAAAATGGTACTGCAGAAAGACGGATTCACGCGGATTCATACGTATGGCCTCAACAAGACTCTATCTGAAATAATCTGAGAACATCTAAAGTCAATAAAGTAAATTTAAAACCAACGTCCTTTAAGAGAAGAGTAACTCTGGTTGCTGAATTTATGGCGAATTTATAAAAAAAAAATATGGTTAGAGAGCCTTGTGTCCTGTATTTAGTTTCCTAAACTGAGTAAGTGGTCCAAACGAGCTTAAAGGTCGCATTCTTCGAGTTCTTTTTAAATAAATAATCTTTATTTATTTTATTTTATTCCTTATTTTATTATTTTATAAGATTCCAATCCGATGGCCTGTGATGACAGCAGGGTCCGGACATTATTTGGAAGTAGAGACTTTGGAAGGTAACCTCATTCGAAGCCTTGAAGGTGGAAAGCTATGGACCGAGCTGCTAGGAAGGGCATATATAGGCATGATACCTACCTTCTTTTGGGCTGCAAAGCACGGCTAGGTTTTTTAACTTTTCTTTAGTCATGTTGACGATTTTAAAGGCTAAAAGATTGGACAAGAGAAAAACCCTCGAATAATTTCCAAGCTGGATGCCATACACCTCGTCTGGAAAAGTTATTGCGCCATAATTTGTTAAAGACGCGTCTATGAAGTCAAGAAGTCAAGTCAACGCTCAACTTCTGTCCTAGTCGTCCGATACAGGATTTCTAGTGTTGGAAACATTTTACCAGACGTCGGCGTCGCTTGACCAAATTATTGTTACAAATTTCAACAAAGATTAGTCAAATTCAAAAGCCAGCCTCCAAAAGAAGACATAAAACTCTTGGGACCTAAAAAATTTGAAAAAAACGAAAATAATTGTTATCCCAAGGTTGGACAATTTCAGAAACCCAAGTGCTGGCAACCTGATCAATATTCTACTATATTCTTAACTTAAAAACAATAAATAATCATTTCATTGTTTAAAACAATACCCCAAAGATGGCATCTATAATCCGCCAAAAATTAGGTACACTTCCTAGTAATATGGCTTAAGTATCAGAGCAGTATTGGACCTACCCAGAAAAAAAAAAATTACATGTCAAAAACGTCTGACAGACATTCGCGAGTTTAACTGTCATGACAGAGCTTCGCAATTCAGAAGTTTTTCATAAAATTGTAGGTCCATTCTGTTTGTCCCAAAAATAAGACTTACACAAAGCGAATGGTTGTGCGTAGGCCTAGCATCTTACCTACCTAAACTGACTTGTTGCGCCAAAATTTGCACTGTTCACATACTAAGCTATTTCTCAAAAGATCTACCTTACCTATAACAGAAATTTAACAGCCGCTTATGCAAAAGTAGCTGTTATAACATCAACAAAGATTTAGGGAGCCCGTAGACAAAAGGAAATAGTCTTAGAACAGCTTCAGACCAAAGCTATCATAACGAAGGCAGATATCTAGAAAGCCCACATTGAAAGTTGTCGGGGCGCTACTTAAATATACCTTATACTCACTTATTCAGAGTTGCAAGAGCCCATGCTGTAAAGGTTGTCAAAGCCTCTTAGAAGTTTCGCCTACATATGTACCTTGTCAAACCCACTACGACGTTCGATAGTACCAACATATGCACTTTAACACTATAATCTCAAAGATCTAAAAGCCCACAGTTCACATATCCTCTTTGAGGGACTTAAGAACCTTCGGAAATATGGGAAACCGCCTCTTGGAAGATCGGCTTACCAACTCGCACCTCCTCCTACATCTTAAAAGGTTGATTTTGACAGGCATATTTTTAAAATTCCTCTTCTATGCACACTATAGTAAGAATGCTCAGTACCTTGCCAGATATTCAAGAACTTGGCTTTCCACCAACATAAGAGGCGACACTATAACAGGTCAAGGCAGCCAACTATACAAAAATGTTGACATTTTCAATTTGAAACCATGCATCACCCAGCCAACGTCAATAGTACGTGTGACAGCCAGCAGCACAAATCACAATCGTGATCCATTTACACGCTATATCTTCTTACGTTCCGTCGAATCTACATCTTAACTCATGATGAAAACATCATTTCGAGGGAAATCACTCTTCAAATAGATCACCGCCTCCCCCCCAAAACACAAGGTAGTCCCACAAAGTATAGCCCATGATTATTACAATAATATCGTCGCGCTAATTGCCTAAAAGCTATGGCAAAACTAGCGCCAACACAAATACAAAAATTCATTCACATGTGGCTGAGACAACAGCGCGGCCATTATCACTTGAGAGAAACATTGAAAGTTGTTTACCCCCTAAAAGTGTAACGTCATGAGAAATAGTGTAGTCAAGCTCACTCACCCGACCGATTACTAACACTACTCAAGCCAACCAACGTGCTACTACTCTACACGAGTAAATGTATTATTATTCAGAAAAAAAAAATAGAATAACAATTTTAGGTTAATGACACTTTTTTTTCTAATTTATCGTATTTTCATTTGATTCACGTTACGTTTTTTTTTTCATTTAATCGAGAGATGAAGTGGTGGTTGCATTAGATATACCCAAACACATACCTACCTAAAAAAAAAAAAAAATATTTCATTCTACACTCATGTGATAAAGATACTTTTATATATATTTTTTTCTGCACGGCTGGTTTAAAAATATACGCGCGCCGCACAGAGGTGTACGTACGTAATTTTCTGTTTCCGAACATTTTCGTATCTATGATTCAGCAAGATATCGCAGTCTCTATCGCCTTGGATGAGGGTGCGCGAAGAGTGCACTATACTTAACACTACTGACATAGTTTAAGGGGCTGAAATATTATCGCTACGTCATGATAACACAAGTTTACTCCAGTTGCGCGTACTGCGGTGAGTATATCTCTGTGTATTGGAATGGAATGTTGTTCTAGATTATTAAATTCGAAAATTTTTCCCCGCGTGTTGGTGTAAAAAATAAGAAAAAATTTAAAGTAATTAAGCGAACATTTTGCATTTCATTTTTACACTTATAAGTGTGAGTTGTTATTTTTCTTGTCGCTATTTTTAGTTGCACGAGTTTAATGTGCTCTGGCTGTGGGTAATTGTGTGCATTCACTCGCACAACAACAAACTGCAATAAAAATAAATAAAGTATAAATGGGGGAAAAATATATAGGTATAAAAAATTAAAAGATAGAACGTGAGACCTTGAAGAGGGGTGAATGTGCAAGCAACAGTTTGTTTTCATTTATTGTACCTAAATTTGGGTTCAGATAAGAGATAGAACTGAAGTTGAATTATGTTGTCTTTGCGGAGTCTTGGAATTAATGGAATATTTGGAATCGCCGAGTGGGCTATAATGAGATGTGTGGACTTCTCCATTAGAATAGGTGAATTATGCAGTAGCCGAACTAGAGTTTGTTTAACGTTATCTGTAAAAAGTGTTATCGGGCGGTGTTCTAGGCGAATCTTTACTACAGTACCTACCTAAATGTGTTAACGCTGTGACCTAGTTTGCGTCGATGATTTAGAGCCTCATTATCATAGTGCTTCCTTCAGATATTATGTAGGGAAGTGGAACTTTGAGTTCAAGGCTGTTGTTTGTCACGTCGTCGGTAGTTCTATTTAGTTTCACAACCTTTGTTTAACTTTTATTTTTAGTTTATGATTTGCTTGTAATTTTCAGAGAATAAATACGAATTGGACTTCGGTTGAAATCGTCTGCCGATTGGTGCGAACATTTGCGTTTGTTAAGTGTGTTTAAGATCAGTATAAAAACTTAGACGGGCAGACTTCTATATTTTATTGGAAGAAGGTCAGATGGATAGGCATTTTTGAGCTATATTTTCAGAAATCCAATCAATCTTTATAAAACAAATTACCTATATCGAGTTGTTTAAAGAGCTGCTCTCTTAAACCTTGGACCTAGGTCAAAGGAGAGAAAGGGCTTAGTTAACGGATTCATTCAAAACACTTAGAAACGTATAAATCTTTAGAGACAAAGTGTACTTACAGGAAAGAAAAAACTTTGACCAATCACAAACTGAGAGTTTTGCATTTGGACATAAACTTAGTACAGGCACATGTTGATGAGCACCCTTCGTCATCCACAAGAGGGCGCTGTAGCTGAACATACATCGAATAACTTGTAGGGAATTCTAAGAAGGGATTTATGCATAATTTTCATCTAAAATTCAGTTCAGTCAGTGGTTAAGTCAGTTATTTTTGGCCCACACACAAAATCAAAATAAATATAATAATTTTTTGAGGGTATCAATTGTGTAAGAAAACTCTACTTGAATGGATTGGTAAAAAACAAAAGTTGTGTCTCTGGGCGCGGAAAACCGCCAGCGACAGAGGTATCAACTTTAAGTCACGACTTTGTGCCGAATCTCGGCTGAAACATTTATCGGACCTATTTTCGGTTAACAAGGAAGAGTTATTAGAATATAACTCTTTAAGTTAGCTAAGTCGCGTGATGACCTTGACTGCATGTGGTTGAAACAGGACGAGATTATTCTCCTTAAGGGCAGATTCCAAAACCTATCTTAGGAACCTGTCCTATCAGACAAGCGATAGACCCAAGATGAGAAGGTTATGTCAGGTCGGAATGGAGGTTGCCATTGATAGTTTAGAAACTGTGACAAAATATCGAGAACTATTGAGGGTGGACAGACACGACATTGAAAATATGTATATGAATGAATGTATGACTTAATGAGTGACTAAATGAATGAATAACTTATTAAAGTGCATTTTTGAATGCTTGAATAACTTAAAGTATAAAAACTTGGATGAATGAATGATTTAATGAGTGAATAAATGAGTGATAGAATAAATGAATGAATGAATGAATGATTGAAATTATGAATAATGGAATGAATAAATGGATGAATGATTGAATGAACGAATGATTGAATGAACTAATGATTGAATGAACTAATGATTGAATGAACGAATGATTGAATGAGTGACACACTGAATAAATGACTAAGTGAATTAATAAATCAATGAATAACTTAACGAATAAACGCCTGAATGAATGAAAGACTGATGGCCCTCGAAATTATTGAATTTTTCTTAAAACATTAACTAGTAAAAATTGAATATGTACATAATATTTTATCATACCCACAAAGGCACTTTTTTAAAATACACTAAGTGGCTCAATAGGTACTGTGTTGAATTACTGAGCGAGGGAACTCAGGTTCGTACTTCGGAAAACGCAAATTCCGTCATTTTTCAAAGGTCTCTCTTGCGGAATATATTGTACACATATATCATGTGAGAAATATCAGCCGTTCGGAGTCGGCATAAAATTGCAGGTCTCCTCTATTGCGTCATAAAAAATAAAAACCTACCTACCTAAAATTAACGGTTGTGAGAAGCTTAATCTGTTTTCGTATATGGAACTTTTGCGCGATCTTATTTCTTGTTAATTTTTAAAGAATATTATCAAGAATATTATCGATAATCTCTTCAGTCTTTGATCTTGTCTTTTGACAGCGCTTTACATTTTCTAGCATAGTAGTTTATCATTTAGGTACAGTTATGTCTCTTTGTTCCTACTGCTGCCAATTTAGAATGCCCTAGGTTTCGATGTTTTGTTTGATTCCTAAGGGGCTTATATGGCCCTTAAAACTTCGAATAGAAACTAAGCAATCTTTCATTTGAGTGAAGTCGTACAGTTTTTTTCTTAAAATATTGTTGCAGAGCTATGTAAAATGTTAGATTTTTCTTAAACTTAAACAATAGGCATTTCACGTCAGAACTCAATACCTATCGCTGCCCCCCACCGTCCAATGGCAGACCTACATCGAATTTGTAACATGCACGATCGTCTAGCTGTGCAAAATGTAATTTTTTCACTCGGCAAACTGATGCGATAAATTCACTCAGATGTAACACATGATTTGGATACCCATTAGACTCGACTGCATTGCATGATAGTCAAATCATAGCCTGATGAAAAAATCATTAAAATTACGTATTTGTTCGAAATGCGACAACTATATGAATAAAGGGTGTCGCAGTCGCTCACTTTTTATCAATTGTCCTTGACTGCTACTTAGCATTCCATTTTAATTTGCTGGTATACGTGCGGGCATATCTCATGCAATTTTCCACTGAATGAACTGAGTAGATTCTTCTTTTTTTCCATTATTCTGTGTCCATAATTGGATGATTTTATTGTTTGTGTGTCTCGTCATTTCATTGTGATCTCGGTGCGCTCACACGACGCATGAGTGCATGCATGCGTTACACATTTTTTTGTTGTTCGTACTGTATCTCTATTCAGAAGAAGATGAAAGAGAAGAACAGCGATAATGAAAATTATATTACTAAACTTTCTTTCTTGTTTTGCTTTTAACTTTCTTCTGCGTTGAGTTGTTGTTTTTTTCCAGAGCATACATGTATGTAAGTAGATATTTATTTTTCAAGAGAAAGTCGTTTTTTTTTTGTTCGTCACTTTTCAGGGCTTTCTTTTTCATCAACGCGCGCGGCCATTAGAAATTATTATTGTTAGCGGTCTTGGTGTGGCGCGGCGCGGCTTTAGCTTGTGGTTGGTTACGTATCGAGGTCATATTCAGCGGAAAAAATAAAACACACAGAAATGTGAGAAGATACTGACATTCGTCACAGACGGCGGCGATAATGATAAGCAATTTAAATGTTAAGAAAAACAATAAATATGATGATGCGACTGTGATTATTGTTTAACAATAGATGGACGAATGACTTTTGCTTTTAAATAGTAATACATAATTTATATTTTTTTTTTCAAATAATTAAAAACAATTAAAAGGATTTATTATTTGTTTAAGAAATACCCACATCTGTATATTTACTACATAATCTGGGTACAAATAATGAGAATATAAGTTACATACTCCTTCTTTGGAGTGGCTAAAAAAAATAGCTAGATATAACAATTGGGGTCGAATCTCCACATCCGTGAACGAGCAATAAACTAAGTTTACATAGGAAAATAAAAAATCGTATTTCCGTCACGTATTGCTTATTCAAGAAGGTCACGATTTTAGCCCTAATTTTAGGTTATTTTTTTGGTTTTCTTTAGATTTTATGAAATTGAGCAATTGATACTTTTACATTTAATTTGATTATGAATTTTTATTAATAAAAAATGTCAGAATCTTTTCATATGATAATTTTTTTATTACAGCCTTTTTATTTTTTTAAAGAACTGTGAAAAATATACAAAAAGCAACCACAAAGAAAACGGAAAATAAGCGCGGACAAAGGGCTTCAGAAACCCTAAACGCATGAATGAGTTATTTCATTTGATAGATCCATTCAAAGTCGTTTTGGAAATCTATAAAGTTGAATAGTGTGCTCCTCAGTTTATTTCTAAGAAAAAGAAAAGAACGAACTCTTAAGTCAATAGTCTATTGTTAATAATTATATTTCATTATTTCCGACACTTTTTACTGAAGAAACAAATGAAATAAAATAAGTAAGCGAACAACCATTCCTGGAATAACCATGTCGGGCCTATATCCAATTTTCGTGGCCCATTTTACTCTTTTTCTTACTATATTAAATGCATTTTTTTTATCACAATGCAATTATGTTCATAGTAACGCAATTTGTTTACTACATTACAAAGGTGTGACACCACCCTAACCAACGAAACAAATGAAAGAAAAGTATGCGCATTTGTTAATTTAATAGGTACAGTAATTTATAAAACAACTTCGAGTGGTTGGTGTTTTTAAAGCGAAAATAAATTCGCTTTTGTATCGGAATTACAAAACGAGCGTTTCAAAACATTTCTTTATAATATCTACAACTACTATGAGGGAACTCCCCCAATACTCTCTGTCATGCGAATCAATAAGGGCAGTACTGCCAACCATATGAGAGTGACGTGACTTGTGCAGTCAGTAGAATTTTCAAGGCGCTTTAAAATGCTGTACTTTTTTTTGCTTGCATGATTAATAGCCTACAAAAATCGAATATCATTCATAGTAAGTTGAAATATGACAATCTAATATAAAAAAATAGGTTAAAAAATATATAAATAGATAAAGTTTCAAAATAAATTTTCACTCGAAATGAAACAATAATTGTAATTTTTTAACTCTCGTTGCGTGGGCCCCTAAGCATTTGCATACACTTTTTTATGGATAGTCCGCCCCTGCGCATAAATGGCACAGAGGATTTATTATTTAGTACACATTTGAACGAAAATCGAATAATGCTTGTTCATATGTGATAACATGAATGATAAAACAGTCCATAACTTTTTAGGCGCTGCACCATATTGAGGCGCCCTTGAAACTCGATAGCCTATAGTTTGGGTGCAAAAAATAACAATTGATGTTGTACCTTATGTCAAATAAGTGAAGTTATTTGCTCAAATGGGTTTAAGCAAATTGGTAAGAGGCCTAAATATTTCGTAGAGTTCTTATGGTGTCTTCTTCTTTAAGGTTATTCTAAAGAAGGAAGTCATGATTACACACCTGAAGATTGAATGTCTTTCGACTCCTAGTACCATTCATGGATAATGGTTGAAATATTTAATTCCAAGCTTTCATTTTCACTCTATTTTCGTATAAGTTGTACGTCAAAAGAGTATAGGATGCTGACATTGGCAAAAAAATGAGAGATCGATATTTTTGCAAGTGAAAAATAGAATCTGACACAAATCGGAACCTTGTGGAACGCCAGTATTTATATGATGAGTTTCAGACTTGATACCATTCAAAACAACTTTCATTTAAAAACGGCAAGAAATTTAGTTTCTAATCCAAGGAACATGAGACGCATCAAATATCCCATAAGAACGCATTCTCGACAACTCGCTGAATCAAACCAACAAATCACTGAAAAAAAAGATCTGCGTATTTTTGACCTTAAAGGGAATGGACTGAAAGAGCTAAGGAAGAACGTTATAGTTACGGGCTAGTTAAATCTTGATTTCTATAATTCCAAAAGAGTCCACATATGAATTTATTCTAAAAAGCTTAAAAAATGATTTCTGAAGCGTGAAAGAAAGACCTTTTCATGAGGAAGATGACGGAGCTGGGCTAGGGCATATATTTCTGTACTCTTGCCACTGTTGGAGGGTTTCTTCGACGTTCCCAAACACAATCAGGAAGCATTGTTGTGATTTATGCAGCGAGCAGATTAGCTTTGTCTAAACAGCTGACTGTTGTTGAGAATGCGATTTGGTGTCAATGGCGGGGACAAGATCAAATTTTCGACAAAAGTTGTAACCTTGGGACATTTCAGTATTTTTTACCTCAAATTTTGGTCTTATGAATTTTTAACATCTTTTTCTGAGAGTATTCCAGTCATTTCAGAATTTTAGTTAAATTTTTAACGGGTTTCTTTGTAACAGCGTAAACCCAAACCCAACTTCCTAACTGTGCGTGTAATAAATAACCTCTTTACAGATCCAGTCGTAGCCCAGGTGTTCTTTCAATCCAATATGAATTATAGAAAATTGCATGCCCAAATAACAAAAAAATGTAAAACTGTAATGGTCGATGGAGAAGGTAACGCTGTAAACAAACGGCTTTTAAACTCGTATGGTCTCACCAAAATGGTGCAACTTCACTGATAGGTAGTAGTGACAAAATCACGGCGACAAATCCCAAACAAACAAGTTTTACAGAACTCCACTTTACGTTGACTCCAAGTCGACCTGCCCTTACTGAATTTGTATTCTTCTTGTGGGGTTATTATGAGCAAGATGTTTTCTAAAGTTCATTGAATTAAATCGCAAACCTTCAAGCGGTTATGAACAGATTTATGCCAAGATGTGACAACCATTTAATCCAAAAATATTTTAAGAAATAATAAACAAGAACTAAATAGGAAAGTATGTGGAATTTTGCTTAACATTTAGAATAGAACATAGTAGAACTGTATGAAATTCACAGCCCAATTTAGGCTTCCATCAGCACATGTACTGACAACATGTGTAGACAACAATATTGTTCAATAAGCCCATACCTACCTTCGGCTTTTATGACTTAATGACATATTAACGGTGTCAATCTAAAAATGCCAACCAAAGTGTTTGGTATTCTTAAATATGCAGAGCACCAATTCATCCCTTAACACAGCAAAATAAATATATAGGTATATCACTCACGCAACATATCTGTTCACAATACTTGAGCAATGAGCATACTTTGCAAAATAAAATGTAAGCCGACACAGGAAGGGGGACAACAAAAAAATCGTCAATTGCCATTTTGCATGCACAAATTAAAGAAGGCACAAAATCACAACAAAGGATTTCTTCGCAAAGGGAAAGGTCATGCACGGACTAGTAACCTAGTTTCGTTGTATGAGTGTATGGATGGATGGCGCAAGAAACAAAATTGTGTTTTGTAAAATTAGGGCGAGATGCGGGTCTTGATGCGTAACGACCACGGTGCAGTGTTGGTAACGTAGCATTTATACGAGGACTGTCGACAACCCTTGAACAAATAATGATGGCTGCGGATACAAACAAAAATCTGCAAGGCACCAAAGGAACAATAGGGTGTGCTTTATTTAATAAGAAAAGAATTTTATTATTGTATTGTGTGCGTGAATCGGGTCTGTGAATGCGCCGTGGATGTGCACATTTGGAAAAGTTGTTCGGGTTTGCATCTTATATGCGATATTTTGCTGCTGGTGTTTGTAAGTGCACTTAGAGGGGGACGGTATCTATAGTTGTCTTGCATCAGAAAATAGTTGCGTTGAGTCTTTTTTTGAACTTTAAATTTTTAGACGTCGAATGAAAAAGGAAAACCTCTATCGAGTTGTGCAATTTTTATTCATAAATATGAAGACCTTGTTCTATAGTCCTAAAAAAAACTTAAGCACTAATAGTAGGCCACTTTACACTTACTTGATGATGTGAACCAGCCTTTCATTAACGAGACGCACAATATTAAACATATTTCAATAACTTCAGAGTATTCCTTATGGCATTTTTTACGTGAGCGGGTCGAAATTCTGCTTTGCAAAATTCTGACTTTTAACACAAAAATTCTACTTTTCAAAATTCTGTTTTTTTTTTAGTTTTGTCTTACAAAATTCAGCTTTTTAAAATTCTGACAGGCAAGAGACCTTAAAACCAATAAAACAAACTCCCTTTACCCTACCCAACCCATTTTTACCTATCCAAGTGCATAAAGGAAAGATTACGCATTACCGTAGGTTGCTTTCTCAGTCAAAGCTTAGTATTAAGTCTTCGAGTTCAAGTAAAAGGTTTTTCAATTGAGACTGGTTGAGGTTGGGAGCCTGTGGCGGTTATGTTGTTTCTTTGGCGAGTGTCTAATCTATTTCAGTCACTAATGGCAAATCAACATGGCAAGTTGTAAGCGCCCATTGGCCCTATAAAGTGGACTCTCCAACGATTGATGACGCACGTACGTGATTAGGAGCACCAGATCACCGGAGAACATTGCAGCGATCAGTGAAAGTGTACGGGAGACAACGAGGTAGTCAATTCCAAGAATTTGGCATTTCGCGCAGGCTTCAACTCGGTGAACTTACACCCGTTAATGACCGTAGGTAGACAACACCGCTTGTTAGCAGACTGACCTTTAGAACTTTTGGAAGGGACCCCAATTTTGGCCGCAAAATCATCCTTACCGACGAGACGCTTTTTTGGATGAAAGGCTAAGTTAACGGACGACGCCAAGCCCTACGAGGTTTACCAGGTGCCAATAAATCCACAAAATGTTACTGTTTGTTGCAAACTTTGGGGCGGCGGCGTCATTGGACCGTCCTTTTTGAAAATGACTTTGGTGAGGACATCGCTTTAAACGGCAAGCGCGATGCTCAACGATTTCTTTTGGCCCAAATTGAAAGATATAAAGGTCGACGACTTGTGGTTAAAGTGGGCTGGGGCTACGACTCTACAATGGATATTCTGCATGAACGATTTGCGTGTGTGGTTATATCTCGCAGGCGTGGTGTCAATTGGCCACCAAGATCGTGCAATTTGACTTTTTCTACTGGAGTCTCGTCAAGTTGCAGTTCTATGTCAAAAACCCAGAATCGACATACAAAAAAGCCAACATTACCAATGCCAATCAAGCTCGGGCTTCGTTAGAGATGAGATTTGAGTACTGACGAAGAGGAGGCACACTGGGACACGACCATCCATTAAAAAGACAATAATTTCTGCATTGATTAACACAATCGCCATATGGCAAATAAAACCAAATATACAGTCCTTCTCATTGAGACAAAAGCCTTCATAATTCAAGACTATAACAACTAGCAGGTGTTATACTTTTTTTTTACTACTCAACTCCAACAAGTTGAACAAAAGAAACCCCATCAAAGAAATCATATAATTTAATTTGTTCATTAACGTAGCGTAACAAATTGCTAGAACCAATTTTCTATGCAGGTTAGTTTTGCAAATTGGAATGATATTCCCAGAATTTATTTATTTTTTTTGTTAAATTTAACTACCATGTGAATGTGAAACTCAGTTCAGAAACCGTGAAACCCAATTTCCTTGACCACATACAGCCATACCTGGTGCGAAATTTTAGTTGTCACCACAAATGAATTTATTTAGGCCGGTAATTTGGAAATAAGTTTACCGCTTTTTCAATTTATTATTCCTTTTCTTTCGCATTTTGCGAATTTCAGCTTAATTTGGGTGTTTTACATAATCTGGGTACCGTTTAAATATAAAAAAAAACTCTCGTAAATTATGTTTGACTGTGTAGAAGGAATGTCGCATGCGAATTGATACGAAAAGAGAGAAAACACATGACACAAAGTTGACCGGCTTACATTTTTTTCGATGGTTTGCATTTTATTTTGTATTTTGTGTCTCAATTTGTGGATAGAATGAAATTTCAGCTGAAATCTAAAAATATTACAACATTTGATATTGGACCTCATTGAACGTCTTTTAGTCGAAAGAGCTTTGAGCAGTTTTAGTGTTGAAAGGGAAATAAAAAAAAGTGGGATGGTCTTCTTACTTTTCCAAATGTGGTTCAGAAGAATCAATCAGAAAAAGAAATGCCATATTTAAATGAATGAATGATTATTTATTTATTTACAAACTTTACCTTTACGTTGTTTGTGGCAATTATGGGACGTTTACAAAGAAAAGGGACTTTTGCCGGATTTTCAGCTCAAAAGGAAAAAAAAACAATTTAAATACGCAAGCCATGAGCTCGAAATATTTACAAAATGTTGCCATGAATCTATATTTTCATGCTCATATCAGCAATACATAAATGTACTACTTTCGTATTCTTCTAGTCCCTCAAATGGGCACTCTTCGAAACAACTTGACACACACAAAGTCGGTTTTGTATTTGTTTTTATTTAGAAATAGAAAGGATATTTGCCTAAAGGACGCATTTTTAAAGCAACAGTAGGGTTTCGCACAGTTTCCACAATTTATATTGAGGTTTTTTTTCCACTGCGCCACTTCTCGCAAACGTCTGACAAACATCCGAGACAATAATTGTCATTAAGAAACTTTTCAATTACTCATTTGAACTCGGCATAAAATTGTAGATCCCTTCCAATAACTAAAAAAAAATTAAAAACCACTCAAAACAAATGGTTGTAAGAAGCTAAGCCTTGGGCCCTTACGCACCTGTTGCAACAATTATTTTTTTTTTTTCGTTTTTAGTTTCGTTTTAGGGGTTCGTTTGCAAGTTTTAAAGTTCTGAATAACTCCAACTGATTTCAGAACCCAAACTATGAGTGATTTTGTAGTCATTCCATACTCATCTGAGGCTTCGTTGACGATTTGTCTGTATAGTTGAATATGTCAGCAGAGCTTTACAAAATGTTCGATCCCTTTGAGTGGTAGAAAAGAGATTTGATTGGATTCGCATCTCAGAACACAAATAATTATGTACTTACTGATAAATAAACCACCAACTTCAGTGGACCTATTTCACACACAAAAAAATGTCCGTCCGCTTGTCATATTCATAACAAATTGTCAACGTCATAAGGCGCAAAGCGCAGGTTCATGGACTATTAATTTAATTTCAATATGGAGCTGACGTTTTAAATACATTAATAGCTTGTGTCTCAGAAATGGTTGACTGCATCTGTTCAGAGCAAGTTATATAACTCGTCCAACACCAAGTGTCACTGGTTGGTATGTAACTGACATGCGTGTTTATTTTCGAGGAATTTTCACAACGAAATTCTGTTTAAAATTAAAAAAATAATTACAAAAAAACCCACAATTTATGATCACCCACAGAAAGATATTTGCAAAGTTATTCTCTGGAGGTTTTTACAGCAATCGAAGACTGTAGGGCTTTCTAATAGTGCTTTTTAAACTTTATCATGAATATCTTATATGGAAAATTACTCCATTTCAAATATTCCAGGGCGGATATATTTTTACCGAGGACGAATCTCGTGCAATTCGTATCAAATTTTCTGCCGATAATGTAAAAATTGACTTTCACTTAAAAAAATTGTACGCGGATCCATGAATATTCAAAAAATTCTCGACTTGGTACGACAGTGTCAAGAATATTAAGTCAAAACCGAAACTACTCAAAGATATGTGGAGCAATCGAGATTCCACAAATTTTGAATGACAAAAAACTAATATTTTTTACTTCTTTCGCGCATGTTCTCCGATTTGACAGACTGTCAGAAATGCATGACATTCAGTTTGAAATCAAGTGAAATATTTTTTTAGCGTTTCTGCAGCAGTGCAAGAAGGTTGCAACCCTTGGTCCAATTTTG
This sequence comes from Cheilosia pagana, assembly GCA_936431705.1. Taxonomy (NCBI): domain Eukaryota; kingdom Metazoa; phylum Arthropoda; class Insecta; order Diptera; family Syrphidae; genus Cheilosia; species Cheilosia pagana. Next base: position 20,083,203 of record OW386170.1, on the reverse strand, counting down.
TTTTCTTCTCAATATAATAATGAACTTAAAATTTGAAATTGAATTTGCTGATGAAAGCCAAACTTGTGATGTGCTTTGAACCAAAACAAACTAGATCTATTAACGGCTAGAAAATTGGACTACGTCTTTAATAATAATATGATTTTGATTAGGTAGGTCCAGGATAGTTAGGCCAACTAAACCTTTGGTGCTATTAAAAATAAACTTCGTTTGCTTAGTTTTACTCCTAATATTTGTTAAGAAGTTAAGACTGACTTTAAAGTTCCTCGTAAACGTGGGTATAAATCAATTTTGACCACATGTAGGAATATTTACTCACTCCACTCAGCTGATGTTTTGATTTGGCGCAGTGGCTCAGTGGTTAGAATGGTGGACTATTGGGTAAGGTTTTAAGTTTCGACTCCCGGAAAAACAGAAACTACCTATTGAGAATTTTGTTTCACTGCGCGGTCTCCCGCGAATGTCTGACAAAAATCTGAGAGTATAACTGTCGTAGATTTTCAATCGATTAGTTTTAAAAAAAAAACTATAATACGAAACGACCGGTTGGAAGAAGCTAGCTATAGACTTGCTTATATATTTTTAAGCCCATCAAATTTAAGTTATCAGTTATCACTTTATCAGCTATGCTGCCCGAAATTATGCAGATTCGCAGTCCTGAATATCTGCACAACTGAACAATAATTTTCAACATTTATGAGAGAATTGCATGGCCAATGACCACATAATCACGCATAAAAATTAGAACTAGCCAAGCATCTGTCTCCCAGACAGAGCTATATAAATATATAATTTTAATGACCATGTGCTATGTTATGATCCGCTTAGATCCTTAGCCACTTCGAAATTGCTCTTAGTACTTTAAGGGAACTCCCCAAACTTTACCCCAAGATTGACAGACCAGCAAAGCAAGGTTGAGACTAGATTTTCATAGAGTCCGAAAAGAAGCTGAAAACTCTGCGAAGAAGGCTTTCTTCCTGAGACTGAGTTTAGTAACAAAAAACTTGCCACTAAAAATCGAAACAAACTCGTTTACAACACGCTTTGGACCTGGATGGGAATGCATTTCCCACTGTAGGAAGAACGAACCATTTTTTGGTCCTCTATGAGATCCATGAAACTCAGTAAGCATCGCCCGGATCTGGCACTTGGTGGTTTCTGGTTGTCGCCAAATGTAAAACAAAAATTTAAGCGATAGTTAAATTAGCCAAATCTAAATTTGAAATTCTTCAAAAACGCAATATGCAGGGTGTTTGCGGAGACTGTTAAAAAAAATCTAAGAGTAGTGATGAAAACATCAAAAATACATTTATTGAAACAATCTTTAAAGTTTCATTAGTTGCATATTTAAATACTGTCTGTCTTTTGAATAAGCTACAAAAAGTCGTACTAAATCGTTTACCTTTCCCTAGTATATTCAACAAGGGCCACCAAGTGACTACAACCTCGCACAAAAAAACTCTAAAAAGGTTTAACCATACCCGACATTTCTTCTACAAAAAAAGCATTTAGTTAGCTGTAAGACTTAAAAAAATAAATGCTTTTGTATTGTAGGTTCCTATTAACATAACTCTCCCTTTAGAAAAAAAAAACTTAAAAATGTACGCCTCGTAAACAAAAAAAGCCCCAGCTAACAAAAAAACCAATTAGGTCCAAAATCATTTTTTATGGGAAGGACTTTCAAGTCGTGTGTCACTTTTACCCCACGAATGCTTACCTACTCACTTGAAAGAATAACCTAATGGCAAACTCACTTCTAACATGAACCAGCTCATTGAGTCGAATACAATTGAAATAACCCACACAACTACGCAGAGAGTGTGGTAGTTGGTGGGAGCACAAAATATGTATCTAATAATTTAACTCACCTGATGAAATTGAATTCGCCGAATCACTTCGCGGCGTATGATGATTCACATTCTGCTGCATCGATGGCAGTGGTATTATTGTTGTTTGTGCTGGTAGCGATGTGCATCCATGCACAGATGTTATCACACTATGCTGGTGCATATTGTATGGCATTTCATTGTATTGCCACAAGTCCTGTTCGCCATAGTCGGGCGAATCTAGTGATGTCGGCGACATAATCATCCCGGATGGCATAACTAGACCATTCGACGATGATGTCACTTCTGAAGACGAATCTTCCAGCATGCGCAGGGTGAATCCACCATTATTCGACCAACGCCGTTTCATCATTGCAGGATTTTTACAATTGGTTTTTTTGTGTGTGTTTTTTTTTAAAGGTTTTGTTTTTATTACAGCGCGATATATATATAAAAAATTAACACTTTCACGTTTTCGATTTGTTTCTCTTTTTCTTTATATAAATAAATTAAATTATAAACAATGCGTTTGTATACAGGTGTATAAAAAAATAATAATAATTTAAAAATATATATAGTGTATATGTAATTAAATTTAAGGCAATAAAATTTCCATTATATGTGGTTTTGTTATCGAATTTTACTTTTAATGTTTTTATTGTTGCGATTGGACGTTCTCATGGTCCTTCCTTTGTAAAAATTAAAAATCGAGTCCTCCGCGATGACAAAGGCAGTTAATTGTAGGCAGAATAAATCTGTAAACGAATTTATTTACTTTTGTTTGTGTTTGAATTTTAATTTGCCTCTTTCGGATAGAGTCTTTCATCAGTCACAGCTGTCAAAGCGCATTTTTTTAAATTATATTATAAATTGATTATTTTATATGACGACGACAAATAACCAAATAACCGAATAAACGACCGAAGAAGAGGAATGTAAATTGCTGTGATCGGTTGTATATCGCAGATTAACAAGTTTATTTTGTGAATTTATCGTTTGGTATTTGGAGACACGAATGCACGACGAGTAAGAAATCCGGTTTTGTAAATATATTTTTTTTTTGGGAATTTCGAAAAGAAAACAAATTTACAAATCTGCGCTATCAATTTCGACTGCAAAAAAGAAAAAATGAAGATAATGATCTTGAATTAAGAGAGACATGGTAGAACAAAAAGGAATAAAACAAAATTATGGCAACACGTTTTTGAAATGCTTTTCTGTTTCTTTTATTTATTTTTTTTACTTAGATGGAAATACTACATCTAAATTTTGGAGATACCTTCAGTTTTTCTTCTTCTTTTTCGGGACTGACACGAAACGCGGATATTGCTATAGTTTTGCGATTTGTTTATGTGTTATTGGCGGGATTGGAAGACTCTGCGTGAGCTTTGTGATTAGGTGTACACTTTCATGCGAGCTGCTGTTGGCCATCATGGCCAATGATATCATCGTTCGTAATAGAAATTTTTTGATATACATATTTTATCAATTAATATTTCTAATTTGACATTGTGTTCTAAAGGACCCTTGAGAGAAATTCTTCTGTTGTTTGATATACACTATCGTATGGGAATCGAGTAAATTCACTCAAATGGTGATTTGCTGCACGTGATTCTGTCACGGTCAAGACTCAAATCAATTAAATAGGTGTCGGAGGCAAATCAAAATTAATAGTAAATACCTTAGCTGGAAACAAACAGGAATATCTCGCACAAAAATTATTTATTAAGTAGGTAACAAGATTAGTGGCTATAATGAGAAAAGGACTACAATTTTGGTCATATGAGTCCCCCAAGTGATTGTCAAAATTGTGACTAGAAAATCACTTAAGTAAGTTTTAATTAAGAGGGTTAAGTTTAACAGGGAAAGAGGATCCTCACCCAAGACTAGGACCACCGTGAATAAGCTTCTAATGCAGAATAAGTGTGTTTAGATAGGGTCATATGGCGTTGGCGGAATACCCAGACCATCAGTAATATGAGTACAAACTGCATAAACATACCACTGGTGACATTTCCGAAAATTGTCAGAATTTGACACCCAACTCTGATGTAACTCCAACCAAAGTATGTGGCTACAAAAAAGGACAAGAGATTTATCAGTTCAAAAAAGCGATTTATCCACCTCAAACAACTATTCCCCAATAAAGAGCTATTTTCTTTAATTTTTCCAACTGCAAGTTCGACTGCTAGATGGCGCGGATTATAATCAATCATAAATCGTAAAGACTTTCGATTCTTTAGATTTTACTTATCTAACAAATGAGAGAAATTAGTCGAATTCAAGTGTCCCTTCTTGGAGAACTGATAGTTTCGTACAGTGTCAAAAAGGGTCTTCCTATTGCTGGGCTTTCCACTTCCAATACCTGTCCCCCATAGTGATAGATGGGGGTTTTCTAGAGAGGCTCTTACAATTGTGTCTTCATAGACTGAGAAGTTGCACATATTAAAAATTCTTAAAGCTTTAGGTTGTCATTGCAGCAACCTCTTTCGCTTCTTGAGGACATTTTATATAAATTTGAAAACTTTTTGTAAGGAAAGGTATTTGTTTCAGATCAAATTCATTTGGATTGCACATTTCCTTTAGTGAATGTAAGCGTAACGAGGGTACATTTGCTTATAACAGCTATTTCGTTAGAGGTAAATTTATTATGGTAATGGCCAAAGTGATGACCTTACTAAAAATAGGTACTATTTATGGCAGCACGATCTCAGTAATATATGCGCCGTAACCAAGTTGAATAGAGCTCAATCTAGAGGTCTAATTTTCGACTAGTTTTCGGGCAGTTGAAAGGCCAAACGTAAGTCTATACTCATGTTTAATTGGCAAACCAAAATGAGCTGATTGTTTCTGGTAAAAGTGTCTCCTTCATATGGGTTTTTTGAAGCAAAATATTTCATGGAGGTGCCGGCGTTTAAATTTAACAGTTTGAACTAAATTTAATATCTGAGCTGAAGCAGATATGTCCAATATTAGAGTCTACTCAATTTTTTGACAAAAATGCGAGCCGCTTTAAAGAATTGACCTCTTCTCGACATCGATTTTTGTTCATTAAAACTGCAAAAATTTATAACAAATTTAGTCAGACTTTTTTGAACTTTAGACGAAGTGGCAAGTTCCGAGCGACTCAGCAATGCACAATACATTTTTTTAAACCCATCCGTTGGTACTCTTCCATGCCGCGCATTAAATCTTTTAGATTAAAAACGCAAGGGCTGCTTATCAAAACGACTTATTAATTAACAATTTCTTAAATTAGTCCAGCATACGCCTCTTAAGAATTTGGACCTTCTTTAGTCTAAAATGGTAATAACGATTGCTCTTATTGTCATACTCACCTTTTCACATGTACAAGTTACGTTTATCGAGACTGAACTCACAAACGTTTAGCAAAAAGTTGCTTTTTCAGCTACGATTACAAATTTGAAATCTGCTTCAAGCTTGTTTTTTTTAATGCAAAATACCTTAAAACGCTAACCAACCGATTAACTACTCAACGGATTCTAACTTGTACAAATCAAGGGCGTGTAGATATGAACTCCAGGTCCCATTTGGCACATATTACAGCAAACATACAACCTCTTTGTTGATAGCGATTGGCTTCGGAAAAGTCTTAAAAATCCAAATTCTTCAGAAAATACAAAACTGAGCGATGCGGCAAATAAACCTCACATATTTTCCGGATAAAAGAGAATACTTCAGATGCAGAATAAAACCAAGCAGCTCTAAGATCAACATCTGAAGAAGACGTGCCCAGAAATGTCACAACGCACGCACTCAATACTCAGACAGTCTGCAAAACCTTGCTAGGATTTTTGGTTGAGGACCAGCTTCTGTGGCACCATACTTAAGAAAAATGAGAATGACTGTAATTTGAACGCTCTAGCTTAAAGCCGCTTACGTTACAACTGCTCCAGGGCTATCCAAGTGCATTTCTATAGCGAGTCAAGGTCGCATTGAACAAAGTAGAAAACGTTGTCCTCACTAGGTATATATTTAAACCGCCTACCTCTCAGAGACACATTTCATTTCTCGCAACGAGGCCATCCATTTTCCCACAAAATTACATACTTTGACATACAAATTTGATCCCTACCATATGTCAAACTTGTGTTTTCAGTTCATCCTCAGCTGCGGGATATGAGTCAAATGACAAATGTACACAACACACTCTCCAAAAGATTTGCGCTGTGGCAACTGGCGGCTCTTGCCGCTGTGATGTTCCTCAGAATGCGTTCTCTCGTGTATCTGTATATATGCATGCAGTAAATAACACATTTTCGAACACAGACGGTACCGCTTTCTTTTGCTGTTGTGTTGTGCGATATCTCTGTCTCTCTATTTGAGTTCTTTTTATACCCCCATATATAACATCATCAGTGTCATTGGGATATCTGAAATGTTGATGACCTCTCAGGGGCAGTTCGAACAAGCCATACAAACTGCACACATGCATGCACACATTTTGGTTAATTTATTTTCTTTTTGTGTAAAAAAAAAATGGATTTGCGCATTTATTTTATTGACAGGGTGTTTTATTCTGAGCGGGGCACCGCAAATTTATTACACTTTTCACTTTCATTTGGCTTTTGTATCTATCTTCTGTTTATAGATAAATTGAGAACCAACCAACCGACCGACATATAGAACACTCGCAATTAGTGAGATTAGAAGAACTGCATACGAGCGGGCGTGGTGCCTTATCAGGAGGCGTTTGGCCTTCCTTTATCGATGTGTTTGCATTCATTTTCTGTTTTGTTTAGCCAGAGGGTTGTTTGCAGAACGTTACTGTTTCCCTAGTTAAGTCAACATTGATAAGGTTCTGTAAGTTTTACAATTTTTACAAATAACTTCACTTAGCACTCGGCGATGGTAGAAAAGTCAAATGAAACATTTTAAAGAAGACCGATGTCGCTCAGTTTTATCGATGAATCATCGACGATCAGAGAGCTGTGAAGCTCAAATATTTGTCAGAGATATGCGGCACACCAATGTTTTACTGCACCTTTGTGTTGCGGATGGGTGTATCGTTCCTTTTTCAAAATAAAATTTCGGGCGGAAAAAATTCCTCGAAATTTAAAAATCGGAGTTTGATACGGAGTTATGATACATTCCACTGAAGATGAATGTCCAAGCACATGCGATCTTGTTCCGGAGATGAATAGTGGTGTCGCAGAAATATTGTGCCATCTTGGTCATTGCATACGGAGAATGGCAAGTGGTTGCATTAAGAATCATATACCAAACTGCATGTAATGTACCCAACTGACGGTAACCCTCTGTTCAGTGTAAAGACTGATTATTCAGGCATTACGTAACCGCACAATTTGGTAGGTGCGCGTGAGCTTTGCTAGTTTTTTTGTAACCAGAATTACGACCACGTTTTTGAGCTTGAGTATATAGTTACTGCTTCATTAGAAAGATCATGTCGCTTATGCATATTTGTGAGTGTCTGGTCTGAGCCAAAGTTAGACACCGCGCAGTATAGGCAATCCCCGACATCATATTCATCAACTTCCCAAACACCTCAGGCTGGCTATGAGCTTTACTATCATTCATCATCTTTACTATTTGCAGGTCTTGTGAGTTGTGGCTCCGAAACGCAGTTTTTAAGCACTTCATCTGTTTTTCTTGGATATGGACCGGCCTCTTAAGTAACGTTAACAACCATCTCATACGAGTTGTGGTAACCAGACGGCACATCTAGTGCTAGCTGCTACTTTTCAAAACCGCCGTTCCAACATATCCTATCCGAAAAGACAGGATGCTGTTAAAATATTTTTCAACATTTTTATATAGGTTCAAAAACATGTGACAGTTTGGTTACAAAACCGATAGACCAGAAATGAGCTCTTACGTTGAACAAAGCGGATCGATTGGTCTTGAGACCACTCATTGAAAATTCGGTTGGACCTTGTGAAAGATATGAGGCGAATAAATGTTCCTATATATTTATTGGTTTCAGTCTTGTGGGTCATAAGGCTTCAGTTTAGTACATGGTGGAATGGCTTACAAAAATCAACTCAAATCTCTTGTCAACTATAAAATTCGTGGACATGTGCTGCCAATTCGAAAAAAAACAAAGACACAATTATCAATATATCTAAAGTTTTTGCGACTGCCATGAAAGCCGACAAATTCGACACAAGTCCACATAGCGAATAAAATAAATAATAAATAAATATTTTGGCGGGACAGGTCTATGGGACCCAAGGCCTAGCTTCTCGCAACCATTCGCTTTGTGTGGATTTTCAATTTTTGGGACGAATGGAAGGGATCTACAATTTTACGCCGAGTCCAAACGGCTAATTGAGAAGCTCATTCATGACAGTTTTACTCTCGGATGTTTGTCAGACGTTCGCGAGAGGTGGCGCAGTGGAAAAAAACCTTAAGATGTAATTTGGCCCTCTCGGGATTCGAACCTGAGTCCCTCGCTTAGTAGCCCAACACACTACCACTAAGCCACTGCGCCGACATAGCGAATAAGTGGAGCAAAAACTTTTGGAAATGATGCATAAAGTAAGCTCCTATAAAATGTTAAATGCGTCATAAAATGGACAAAAATGGCGATACCTAACGTCAACTTCACAAAACACCGATACTTGACATATATTTTTCAAGCCCATAAGTCCTAAAAGTATAAAAATATCATACAGATGAGAATCCTATGTTGTTCCAAATGCAAAATTTGCCAACTTCTACTAAATGAAAATGTCAAATTAAATGGCAATCTGTCAACTAATTGGAGAGGTAGCTATAAGTAAGAGGAGAGGTAGCTATAAGTAAGCTGAAATTAATTCATTTTCATTTTATATACTTTGTAGGTCAAAATATACAATTTTGTATGGAAATGTTCGCCATTGTGAGTTTGTAAAAATTGGGATGGACACCAAAAATGATTATTAAGTCTTGCGGAGGACTCATCTATTGAACATAAAACATTTAGGGACTTACTAATAACCATTTTAAACCTTCGCTTAAAATAGGTTGTGAGTTTGTAAAAATTAAGCTGAAGACTAAAAATGATTTTAAGTACCGCTCTACATCTCTTCTCTATCTCAATCTCTACATATAACAAAACTGTAGAATAAAAAATGCCTGACCGCGCATCACGCAGAAACTACTGGACAGATATGAAAAAAAAATATTCCCAATCTTTCGTCGTCCAATTTCAAATATAGAGCTTGCTGAATTTTGTAAAAATAATTGCCTTATTTCAGGGAAGGTATTTTAACAGAAACTTGGAGTTTAGGCATCATTAGTTTCTTATAATGTAGGTTTGTGGAATTTAACACGAGAAGCACTACTGCAAACGGTCATTTGTGTTATGAAGACTAGAGACTGTTTTAACCCTCTAACCTAACCCCTGATCAAATAGGCTTTCCCTTCGATTGTTACTGTCGTAAGTGATACTCTTGCGACCATTAAAAAGAGACTCCTCTCTTGGACCTAAACCTCAACAGACTCTGCTGCTGCTGCAAAAAAAAAATAAACTAATAAAAAACCAGCCCAACCGAGTACCCTGGTTAGCTTAAGTGAAAACTCCATCGACGCTAAACCACACAGGAAAAAACCTTTCAATGCGTTTCTCACTTAATCCAACCGCAATTGATGGAAAGTTCAATTTACAATGTCACCGAGCAATTTCTGCAAAGCCTCACAAAAACACCCGCCACCAATATAGCCATAACGAAAATTAATAGCATTTAAATAGATGAGCCATGCACTACAATAGCTCTAGCTAAATGTTCTGTATTAATTTACGTAAATGAATATGTCCGCGCCATGGGGTGGGTTAAGTGCTCCACCACTATATGTGGCCACATCTATATTCTGTGGGACAAACAAATTCCCTCCCATCTGCAAATGCGTGATTAATTACAAAAGTAACCACCAGAAAAGTATAGAAAAACGACGAAGCACATCCCAATCCGAAGCAGCGTCCATATATCTTGTGTCTGACATATCAATTTCTATATACGACTAATCGAAGAAAAGGACTCCCTTGAGCCATTCCGTGCGCCGTTCGCTGCGATGCGAATGTGATACTTTTGCGCGTACACTTGAACTTTCCATCTTGTTTGATCTTAGGAGCACAGCATTATATACAATTCAGATCCAAGTACCAGCACGGGCAGAAGCACAAGCACACAGCAAGTTTAACTTGTTTTGTTGTGTCTCGGAATGGGCCTTTGGCGCAGAGAACACGACCAGCGCATTACATATACCAAATGACGTCTTGGTTTCTCGGCTCGGATCGCCTTGGCTGTTGGCTTGCTTTCAGTTGACTTTGGCCTAAAGCTTGTTCATTCGAGAGTAATATGTAAGCGGGTTTTATTTTCAACCATCGTTGTATTTTTTATTTTTATTTTTTTTTTGTAGAAAATATCTCACAAAGTATAACAAACTCTTGGGTTAGTGTGTTAGTAAAACAACTTTCAATAAGCCGGCTAATCACCATGTTTGGATGAGTGAGGGTTATTTAATTTGATGGTTAGTATCTAGATGCGAGTAAGATTATTCACACATCAGTGTATAAGTTGGCGGTGTGTGCTTGCATATGACGGTGTGGTGTTGAGGGAAGGTTGACGGTTTTCGTGGTAATACGGACTGGTATTGGTCAGTTGAATGACCAACTCGAAAACAAATTAAAACCATATGTATGAAGAGATGATAAGAAGCTTTTTAAAGTAAACAGCAGCCGGAAATTTTGAGGACACTCGGTTGATTGCTGTCAAAATCGTGACACACTAAAAGGAGTTTCGAAAACATTCTCAAGTACATTATACAGATGTTTGCTAATACAATTAGAATGTAAGTTAGAAGAGTAAAAATGTGGTTGAAAATAGGATGAGATCACATTGAAAAAACTACAAGGTTTCCATTTTGTTTGATTGGTTAGACTAGGTCTAGACTAGGTGGAAAAAAATATGTCAACAGGTCTTACTAGCAATAATTATGTCTTGCTGCCTTTAAATTTATTCTAGGCAACAATGGCTAATGTAATGAAAAAATATCCATTTTGAGTTCTAACATTTAGGGTGGGTGTATCAATAACTATTATAAGATCACCAGAATGAGTTTTATTAATACCCGTGTACCAAATATTTTGTAAGTAACAATGGATAGTTTTATGTAGAAATGTTCGCCATTGTGAGTTCGTAAAACTAAAACCGGGCATCGGTCTATTATTAACGCGCATTGGGTTTACCTTAAAATTATTATCGTAGGTCACAATGGGTAATTTCCTAACGATAAATACGGACATTGTGAGTTTTTAATATTACGGTAGGTATTAACAACATCCTTCCATTCGTCCCAAAAATTGGAAACTTACACAAAACGTATCGTTGCGAGCAGCTAGGCATTGAGTCCAACAGACCTGTTGCGCCAAAATATTTATTTATGTATTAACAACATTTATTAGTTCTGCACAATGGACCTTACAAATTTACAATTCCAACCTTCACTTTTAATATTTTTTAGATCACAATGGTTAATTTCGTATGAAAAATTTCACCATTGTGAGCTCGTAAGTTAATCTGCACAACAGAAATGATTATAATTACAGCGGAATGGAATCTATCAACAACAACAAATGTTTAGCGTTACCTCAAACTTATTTTAGTTCACAATAGTTAATTGACATGAAAATTACGGCTATTCTGAGTCCGAAATACACGCAGGTTATCATGTGCCTACTAGTACTAATTTCCAGACTCCAACTTTTTTTATTTTATAGGTCACAATAAAGAATTTTAATTTGAAAGTTTGGACATAGAGATTTTGTAAAAGTAAACTAAAACGTTAAAAATGGTTTTAAGTACCAAACAACGTCGATGAAGAAAAGTTTGTTTTTTAACAAATCTTTGGTTGGACCTTAAAGGCAAAAAATTGAGCGCATGTCTAATCAAATCAGCAATTTACAAGTACGATCCATCGAAAGACATATAATTGTGCCTGACAATTCAATAGATATATTGAACTGAATCCAGTAATTCCAATGCACAGAGATTATTTTAGCGCATTTCTCAAATAAAAATACTAAAATTTTAGAGAACGGAGGTGAAACCGTGAGAATGACAGTAGAACGTGCGGTAAATTTATTTACTTTATTCAGTTGTTAGTGCGCCGTAATGCTGAGCGAGCGGTCTCAGGTTTGCTCCCTGGAAAAACGCCGGTTAGATTTATGATTTTACAACGAAACCAAAAAAATGCCGTCCATTCGTCCAAAAAATAAAAAAAAACTAACCAAAATGGGTTTTTGTGAAAAGCTAGGTCTGTTTACCCTTCTTTTCCTGTAACTCAAGCGGAACCATCGTACATATTTCTACAGTTTCATCCAAGAATGTCGTTTATTTTTAAAACAATATTTTTGTTTGTTTATAATGTCAACGGATAACAAAAAAGGTTTTAAAACTGCAAGGGAACCTAAATGTTGCGATGTGAAGTCGAATAGATCCGCAGCACAATTTTTCATATCCAAAAGAAGCAAGTTAGCTTGAAATAAAATTATTTATTCTCTTAATTAACCATTAAAGAATTGACTATTTGTGAACCCTGCCGTACAAAAATAGTAGGTTTATTATAAACAATCACTTAAAAGCAATTCGTCGGTCCCCACTCGATATATATAATTAAATAGATCACAATAGTGTCATATGACCGGCCTAGAAACCATTCACAATACATATACCAGCCCCCCTTCATGTGTAACGCAAGGTAAATTCCTCACTTCACAGAATTAAAGCGGTTAAAGCAATTTCTGCCACGTAGCGAGCCTACATCAACTACACGTCTACGATTGTAAGTTCAAAGTTCAATGATTTATAACAAAGTCCAAGACCAATAGCCGGAATAACTATACGTATACAAAATAAAAGAACAACTTCAACGAACCAATACTAATGAAGAAACTATCGATTTTTTAATAAATCAAAACAGAAACTATTTTCAATACACATTCACCAGGCTAGGTATCCGTCAAGACCGCTTTTGTTGGTTGCTGCTTGCTAATGATGGCGGTGGTGTTGGTGGTATGGCTTTGCTGATGGCCTTTAAGGTGGAAGTTGACCATAGAAGCTGACCCAACATATAATAGCATGTCGTCGTCGTGGTCGTCATCTGGCAAGGCTAGGAAACTGGGTATAAATAAGCTATTCCACCATTATGGACATGACATAGGCGGCTTTGGGTGTATTTACTTTTTTCTCTCTCACCAAAAAGCAAACACTATTAAGACACGAAACAACAGGAAGCATTGCATTATTGTAGATTCTCTTTGTGCTACATTTTCTTGCTATACCCATACAAATAAAAATCCATACACGTGTCCAAGTCCAAATATTGAATACCCCAAACCCAACAATATCATGAAAAACTACATTACGGACATAATTGCCCTTTTCAGACCCAAAAACTACCTCGATATATTTTAATTTTCTTCGCCTTTTGGGGAAACAGAGCGTATCCGCCAGTGGAATAGTTCTTTTTATCGCTGTTGTTGTTGTCTAATTTTTATTAATGATAGGTATGGCCTAGCGTAGGATTTTGTTGGACACAAAGAGATTTGTACGTCATGTAAATGGTGAACCATATCTCGGGCGATTGACATGAGAGTGATTGATGGGGAAATTCGGACAAGCAACGACGGACGCCTGGACCCTTGTTCTATGTATGTAGATTGGACAAGGGTATCCCGAACGTTAGGAGTTCATGTAAAACCAAAGGAAATGAGATGTTCTGAACTTTCCCATCCTTTATAAGTATTTTTGAATTTTTTATCCGCGAAAGGAAAAACAAGGAACGTCATAATTAATTTCGATGAAATACTTTGCAGAATTCTAAGATCTTGGCCAATAAGAAATCATTGCGGCGGAACGTGCTTAACGCCAATTTTATGGCATTATGAGAGGGTACATACCTACGAGTAGATATGTTGCAAAACGAAATAAAAAACTCTGTATAAAAGGCATTAGTTCGCTTTCAATGTTTTTCATAAGTAATTAAATGAAAATGCAATACCGGCACGTACGCACAGCGCTTATAGTGTTTACTTCTGAGACTGATGGTTTGGGCTTTATCAAGCTTATTGTTTCAGTTGAAGCTACATAAACAGTATGGACAAAGATGCATTTTACACCAAGTAGTACTGCAGGAATTTTTCGGTTTTCATCTGTTGGATTTACATAATTTGACAAAATGGTGGGTTTTGTTCATCTGGTATTGGTAGCAGCGACATGGGTTGTTCTGACGGTCCAAAGAAAATACAAAAATACACAATCTTAAGACCTAAAAGGTCAAAAAATAACAGTTGCAAAAACACTCCTGCAAACTTGCGTGACATAATTTGACGACCGTCAGGTGCTTTACCAAACTTTGTCCTTTCTGATGAAGACTTTTTCTGATTTTGTAAAAGATCTTGTTTGAAGGCAACTCGGTCCTTTTTTAAAAACTTTACAAAGTGAATTAGGATGATGTGTCTGGAACTTAGTGTGTCAATGTGCATTCATGACATCAAAGTGCACAAGACTGCACACCACAAATAGGTTGGTTGGTTGGTTTAGGTAGTTGCTTTCTCTCCATCCTGATGAGGGAAAAACACAAGTAGCGCTTAAGCGCCTTTTTCAAACCACAACTAGTAGAACCTGGAGATACAAAGTTTGACGTATGTTATGGTAGCTCAAAACCAGCCTGAGGAGTTGAGAAATTTGATGATGTTGTTGAAATGGATGCCTCGGATGGCCGATAGATCGTCAAATAAAGGACTACCCTGGGCACAGTATCTTGTTTTAGCTAGAGCCGGACATTCGCAAAGAAGGTAGAACACTGTTTCAGCTAAATTCCGTAAAAGTTCCCACTACGACAGTGGAAGTTGTGGGGGTGCCTAGCTTGGCTACGTGAGTTCCTAGAGGCCAGTGTCCTGTACTAATCGCCGTAAGTCTAGCGACATTTGCACGCGTTCGAATGTTGGCCAAATCTTTCTAGAAATAACGCAGTTTGTGAGGTTCACCCATCTAGTCTCGGCCCCTGCAGTGCAGTGAAGGAGAATTTCTCTCTTTAGGTTTCCCAGCGTAAGAAAAACTTCCCTCATATAAGATACGCTCAGAGCAGAGCCAAGGCCTTAAACGCGGCCTGACTATCAACGAAGATGCCACGGTTCATAACTATACTACACACCTCCCCAATAGCCAGAACATCTGCCTGAAAGACGCTGGCTGTGTTGGGTAGGCGAAATGAGATAGAAACATCTAGTACGGAAGAGAAAACGACCGCCCCACTCCACAGTTCATTTTGGAACCATCTTTGAAAATGGGTAAAGGAATTCCAAGAAGAAAATATATTGCAAAGTGTACACAAGGAATATCAATAGCAACAAATATCAAAGTCGGGAATGCCATTACATACTTGGACTGTTTCGGAATTAATTTGGATCCTACATGTGAATCCATTTGCTTCCAGGTGAAAATCAAAAAAGATTCGAATTTTTGAAAATTGTTTGCTCTTAGCAGCTATCAACGCTTATTGGCTCAAACTTTACCTTCTGACAACTTAAAAAATGTTTTCAAGTCATTTGTTGACGGGTACGTCCATAAGTGTCTGACTTCAGTTTTGAAAGTTAAAAGGTGGAGTATCCAATCATATCCGATCAGTTTTCCAATACCCCATTTCGACCCATTTGTTAAAAAAAAGTTTACCTATAACCAGTGTTAAAAGCGTGTTAATATCAAAATTCCCACGTTTAGAAAAAGAAATTTCCCTTCTTGCACGTAGCCCTCAAATATTGCCCGCGTTCCTCTGCCCGCTAAACGTCTAGCATAAAATATCCCAGATGAAGGAACACTCGCGCTAGAGTCCTTTGACTGATCGTTTTTTTCTCACTCTTAATGCAGCGGGTAGTTTTGCGTCATCCAACGGGCAATTGAACGCGGCCACTCCCTGATCTTCCGCAACTTGCTAATATTTTTTAAAACAAAAATAAATCAATGAAATTCAATTTAAGTTTTAAGAACTTGTGAAAATCAGAACAAAAGTGTTCACATTGGTATGTAAAAAATGGTAGTATTTCAAAATGTTGGATTTTCCAAATGGACGAATTCTAGCAGGGTGGTTCTGATATAAGATCTGCCAAGGTCTAACTCAAAAGAGTCATGGCAGGGAAACAATTTTTACGTGTTTCGCAGTTGTCTGAAATTTGTTGGTCTAGTTTATTTATTTGGAAACCGAAAAACTCAGTTAATAGAGGCACGCTTTCTTTTCCCCACTGACAACTGTGTAACACACTCTGTCACTTTGGCCATATCATGAGTAAACTTGGTTCGTCTCTGTTCTCGAATTCCACTGAGAAGAGTTTCAAGTTTGGTTTCTAAGTTGAGACCACGAAAGGGGTATCCTTAGTCCCTAACGCAAACAATTTTGCCGAAAACTACTCATTGGAAGAAGGAACCAATACAAAAATCCACAAAATGTTATTTACTAGCAAAAATAAAAGTGCAATGGAAACCCTTTTAGTCTTCTCCAAATCACTTTTGATTGTCACTCACTATTACCCAACCTATTCAGTCTACGGTCCCAAAAATAAACTTTCACCATCGACAAGTTGATGGGCACGTTATGTTCTTTAGTTGGTTTTTAATGTTGACCTACTGGTTGCCCGGAGGTTTCTTAAGAAGTGAAGTTGTCTCTCATAAACAAAACAGAAAAAAAACACGTAAGGTGGGCAATAAAAAAAAGAGAAAACAAAGGAAAGGGAAAAACTAAGAAGAACCAACAAAAAATCAACAAACAAACTGTCAGAACCCTTTTCGGATGGCCTTTGCCACCTACCTACCTCGCATTTAAGAACTTTTACGGAATTTATTCGGTTTTATTAATTCCTGGTACTGCCTGATGGGGATATACCAACTTCGTACAGATGGATCAGTGATTAACAGTCACAAAAAAAAAAAACGGGGTCAAGCAACAATTGCTTACTTGCTTGGTATTTTTAAGTGCCAGGTTTTATTATTATTATTCCTGGGAGTTGGACGCGAAAACCTTTAAATGTGTCATCGATTGGAGTTGGCTCACTCAGTCTTTGTGCTCAGGTAGGCCGCAATCCGAATTGACTTGTGTTAATTAATTTTATTTTTATAAAGTAAACAATTTCCTTATAAGACAAATGATTATACAAAATAAAAAGGTAAGAAAAAATAAAACTGGTTAAAAACAGACCACCTCAACTTGTGTATATTTAAATCATTTCTTTCACTTTTTTTATGCCGGTGACTGTATACGTATGTTGGCTGTCGCTACTCTCTCTCTCTCTTCTTCGTTCATTTATGCGATTTCTGATGAAACCACTTAAAACTGGACATCAAACTGATGTTTTATTTGCCTCTTTGGGAGGTTTTTTCATCAAGTGAATTTGACTTGCAAATTGTTCTTAGTTCGGCAGACTTATTCCACAGTAGTGCAGTGCTATAAATCGGGGGCTCCTTGAAAACTATATTATTTATGTGATATTTGTAAATCAATTGTAAATACAGCTAACAGCGTTGACTGTATTCAAAATAAATACAGAAACTAAGCAACTTTCTTTTCGACCATTCGATTTAAGTTCGGATTGCGCAGGAGTGCCACAAGGTTCTTTGAGTTGTCCAACTATAGCTCTTCTTTAAATCAAAGACCCGCATAGGTCGTCAAATAAAAGTTTTAATAGCTTTGCTGATAACAACAGTCTTACATATTATCTTCCATTTCAACCCAACTAGTCCAGACACTCAGAGTGCAGTAAAATAATTTAAATTAAAAATTGAAGATTTTCATCAAATATTTTAAAATTGAAGATCTTGAAGTGGGTTACAAAATTCAAAGAAGGCATAGCCTACAGTATTTTCCGAGCAAAATGTCTTGCGTTCCCTTTTCAATTTAATTACATAAAAGATAAAGAACTACGCATTTTTCATGGCTGACCATTGTGACCTCGCGCAATGGAAAAAATGCACAGAAACAAGCGGAATATGCGCGAAATATATTTGTAGCTACATCTAAAGATCGTTCATAAATACATCAATTGCTTCTGTTTTTTCTCTTGATTTAAGCTATTTAAACTGCTCTCCTTTCTATGCAAAAATATTGTGAATATAAAGCCTGGCTCTTCAATGCGATCATCTTTTCGGGCTTCTACTGTAATAACATAGTATTTTTAAACAAAACTTCAGTCCTTCTTGACACAGCAGCAACTTTGAGGTAGCTATGGAGAGAGAGTTCGATAAGAAAACCACAAGAGGAAGACAACACTGGATCATAGGAACATAAAGACATGACGTCTATGACTGCCTCCACGAAGGAGTCTTAACCGGCGGTACCATATAGAGCTACAACAGAACAGAGTTCGGTCAGTGAGTCAAGTACAACTCGTAGCAGAGGCATAAAGAGTTCGCACCTTTTGTACGTATACAACAAAAAATACCTTGGACTCTTGGACGGATTTTTAGTCCTGAGTGCGAGGAGGGCTATTGTCAAGAAAGACACAACCCTAACCTCAAATACAAAGATGTGGACGTAGTTACAAAACCCAAAACATGTGTCAAATATTTTGGCCGCCCAGCGAATCTTCTCGAGAGTTGACAAGCAAGATTTGACCTACGTGCAAGCCACTGCAGCAGCAAAAGCGCTTAGTCTAAAGAACTGGTAGCAAAGTCCCTGGAATCGCAGTTAATAAAAGACAGCAATGTTCGGGCAGATGAATCTCCACGGGTTGATAGCCTGTTAAGAAACATTCTTTTAAGTTTCAACATATACCTATGAAGGTTGTAGATAGGCGCAGTGACTCAGTAGCTAGTGTGTTAGACCACTAAGCTAGGGCGATCTCACATTTTTTTGTGAATGTGTTCCACTGCGCCAATTCTGAGGGAAAAACCTCGCTAAAAAAAAACTTAAGTCGACCTTTTGCACCAAGTTTTCACTCAAACTTTTAAGTGGTTTGCGTTCTCTGAAAAGACTTATGTCAATCCATCTAGACCACGAATGAAAATATGCCAACTTATCAATAAAGAATTAAAGTTACTTTCTAGCTGAAAAGAGACGGCTTCAAAACGTGACCCAACAATGAGTTTTATGTGTATTCCATCACAAAGATCATCGCACAACGGGTATGAGTGGAGGCAACTCTGAAAAGGTACTCGGTAAATTTATTTCAGACGCATAAGTTAAAATATATTAGGACTAACCAATCTTAGAAGTCTGAATCGCAGAATAAACTTTGTTCCCGCCCAGCAAATGCACGTTTAGAGCGATTCACTTGAAATGTGTTTGCTTTGACAGATACTTGCTTAAAATATGTTTTGGAAAATCAAAAAAACCACCAGCGCTTAACTTGTTTAGAATTTGTGGAATTTGAAATTATTCCGGAGCCAAACTATCCATTTCCATCCTTGAAGATAAATCGACATTTTTTCCGTTCACAAAAAACAACCTTTCGATCCGCAAACAGAGAGCCTGAAACGTCTGTTCCAGAGTATTGCTGCAGGAGACCAGGAAGTCGATTGGTGAGTGAGTGCACGATGAGTGTCAACCGAAGTAAAAGGTTAGCACCCGACTGGTTTTAAAAAATGTTTGATCCTTTATGGTCAGAGAGATCGATGTCGTTGTAGAACTAGCAGAGGTCGCTGTTAGATCTCCTTCTCATTAAATTTGTCCATTCCTTTCTCAAACCGTGATCCTTAGTCTGTTTTCCAATGTCAGACGTCGCATCACCCACTCATTTATAGAGTTAAACTTTTCACCGATTAAACCATAAACGCCATCTTGAAAATCCAAAAAAAATCCTTCAAAACGCTCGACTAATTGCTGCGCATAATCAACGTCTGGATACCAGTTCCACAAAGCCAGCAATATCTAAATATATACCTTTCTCGTTATTCCAGATGTCATAAAATGCCTAACGATTGATCGGCGGGCACCTGAGTACAAACTACGCCAAACAATTAAGACTTGGCTTCTTCGCACACTTGGAATGTAGACGTATCTCTGAGTTGGTGTGTGCGAGTATCTACAATGACCATACAAATCATCTAAAAGGAGTCAAACTTTTAGCACATTCTGCCATTTCAAGCTCGACGGACAGAAATGCCTTCTTTCGGATTAAGTTTATCCATCCATTTGCATCCATGTCGAGCAAGATAAAGATTGAGACCGAAACGTGTTCAACACACAAGATACTCTCATATATCTACATAAATGTTAAGTTGATTTATTCAAATGCAAATTTGTGTTTTTATCAATTAAAATAAAAGGAACAACACAAACGGACTGCAGCGAACACTCACACTTACACAAGTGTATCTTTTACTCTTTCGCACAATCTTCAGCCCATAAATCTCTTACTCGATCTGACTTATTTGTAGTGGTGGTATTAGTGCAGTTAGTTAAGTTACCATATGTGGTGTGTTGGTTGCTTGTTATAAAGAATTCCATGTGGCGTCGTACATGGTAATGACCTTTTTTGTGACGCTTTTAAATTTATATTTTCTCGAACAGAAATTCTTCTCTTATTGTTGTGTGGTGGCTTGAGATACGTTGTTTTTGTTGTGATGTTTTTTTGCCCCCTCAAATGAATCGCATTCGAAAAGTGCAAGGTCATTTGTGATAGAGGCTTTGGAAAGTCAAGTCAATGACTGCTTTGATACTTTTGATTTTGATACTTGAGGCGAGAAGATGTGGTTGGCGGTATAAATAATGAACGTCTACTCGTTACGGCGATGATGGAAAATGTTGTTGTTTGTTTTACCTGCCTAAATTGTTGAGAAGGCGCTTAGCGATAAAGGTAGATGTCTGTTTAATTATTGTTTTGTGGTTTTGGTTTCGTTTTTAGTCATACATTCAGCTTTTTATGGCGATGGAGATTCAACTTTATATAAATGTGTGTCATTGAACTTAATTTTGTGTGGCGAAAAATCAGGTTTCGGGCTGTATTTGCATTTTTATTTCCAAAAAAAAAATATACATATACATTACTTCATTAACTACTCATTGGGATTGTTTTTCGGATAAATGTCTGATTTTAAAATTGCTCATTTTGTAGGTGGTGTTCGGATTTATCCCATTACAAGGTTACATATGTGGATATATGTCTGTTGTCTGTGCATACATTATAGTATTCTGTCGACCTTGATACCGGCTTGAACTAGTGGTGTTTAAAATAAACCGGAAACCCGAAGGGAAACAAATGTGGATAGGTAGTCGTTGGGATCAATGATCTTGGGAAGGTTTTGAAATCTATAAAGGTTCAAAGTGCGCACCAATTTCCTGTTTTCATGAAACTCGTTTGAACTTTAGACTTGACTAATGGACTGGGCACGAAAACGACATACAGTCTTAGTTTTGATAGCGCTACAGTCGGGTCAAAATTATCGACAAACAAGTCGAAAATATTGCCTTTTGTAACTTGGACAAAAAAGCTCTCTTTCAAAAAAATAGAGAGGTTTATTCAACGGCTTTAAAAAGCAAACTCACTTCATAAAGTTACTTGGGACGTTCGTTTTATGAATAATCGTAGTGACATCATGTAAAATACATTTCTAAACAAAATAGTGCATACAAAAAGTTTAGATAGAGAGGTTTAACAAACAGCGTATGAGGTCTGGACTTTCATATAACACTAGGTTTCCAAAGGGGAACATTGCGATAAATAGAGAGCCAATTGAAGTTACAAAGTCAAAGGGAAGAACAAAAATTTCTTTCAGAATGTAAGAACAGTAGAACAGTCGAGAAGGAAGCACGACAACTGGGAAAGAGTTGGGGAGAGCTGAGGCACATTGCCAGAAAGTAAGTTTCAAAATTAAAGTCGCCCTTGGTGCTCAAGTTTGCAAATATATTTTTCACGACTTCGACAAGCGATCTCACTTTTGAACAGTTACACGTTTTACGTCCACTTGACTCTAAGACTTGTGGGTCATTCCAAAAATCAGCTTATATCCCTGTCCGCCGGTCGTGCATATTTAGGAATAAATAAATAAAAAATAAATATTTTGGCGCGACAGGTCTATGGGACCCAAGGCCTAGCTTCTCGCAACCATTCGCTTTGTGTGGGTTTTCAATTTTTGGGACGAATGGAAGGGATCTACAATTTTACGCCGAGTCCAAACGGCTAATTGAGAAGCTCATTCATGACAGTTTTACTCTCGGATGTTTGTCAGACGTTCGCGAGAGGTGGCGCAGTGGAAAAAAACCTTAAGATGTAATTTGGCCCTCTCGGGATTCGAACCTGAGCCCCTCGCTTAGTAGCCCAACACACTACCACTAAGCCACTGCGCCGGCACACATATTTAGGAATATTTAGGAATATTTTTTTATTTTCAGTTTATGTGGTCTTCGGGGAATCATTCATTTTTGAATTGCCCTCTAGATATTTTAAACCATATAGACTAATCGTTCTGCCATTAAGGATCAGCTTCCATATGAGGTCCGCTGGATATGCCCACCCTTGGTTGGATAGAGCAGAATCACAATCGGGAAAGATCGCATAAGTCTTGAATGAGGAACTTGCTAGTTGGGGATATCGTCTACACAATAAACGCTGCAATCGAAGGACACAATCACAAGACCCTCAACATCCCAGTTCTGAGCATTGACCTGAGTGAAGGCAGATGGGTTGTTTTGAACATAAAACGATTCGAGTGATTTTCGGTGCCGTTTCGATGGAATTTTGAAAAGGAGATTTGAAAGACAAGTCTACGAGCTGCAGAGTGACAGATAAGGTCATATAGAGGAAGTCCTTGCTTTAGGTATGGAAAGTGGCATCAATTAACTAAGAGGCAGTTAGTCAAAGGCCGAGGAAACTGGAAAGGCCTAGTGATTCAGGGTCCAAGTTCTTCGGTATGTAGGGTTAAATAAGTTACTAATCTCCACTGGCCAGTGTAGCCCGATCTGTTCATCTATGACTTTAGATTTTTGGGATGCAAAACAAAATGCGGCATTTACATTAAGGACCAAAATAGGAACTGTATTTAAAAGACTATTTCAAGACAGTGATAAATCGGCCGCTTCCTCCTTGGCGTCCTCCATGCACAGGAAGTTTTGAAAAACACTACTGATTTTAAGAACGCTCGGTTAAGTCGGCTGTCAGAATGCCTCCAATGCCCGGCTGGCTGTATAAGGTCTAAAAAAATGGAAATCTCCGAGAGTAATCTGACAAAAATGTGGCCTGCCTTTTGTTTTCTAAGTTGGCTATAGGAGCTATTCGATTTCTAAATGCTTATTAGCATTTCTGTGCTTAAATAATCGAAATGAGGGATTTTTCTTTACATTTATCTTACTTTCATTAAATGTCATTAAATGATTTCACGAAACTAACTCATCTCTTTTTTTTATCTTAAGAAATTGAGCAAAGTTAGGTACCTACCTCTGTCGGTTATCACAGTGAGAAGCCACTTTATGTCGCCTGAAAATAATTTTTTTACATTTTCTGCACACCAATAGACGACGGACTCTAACTAATTAGGATTGACAGAATAAAATAAACGAGGACTGAGATGAATTTCCCAGATGACAGAACCGTATATAAAACGTCAGACAAAACATTTTTATATATTTATTACCTCATTGCCAATCAATCACTTGGTCAATGGTTGAAAATGAGCTGGGAGAAAATAATCCCAAAATTTCTGTCAATATAGTTGAACCGGATTTATTTAGGTGTCAATTTATTTTACTGGATTTTCCCTTGATTTCCAGTGAGTTTGTATTTTTATTTTATCACAACAAGTAGAAGGAACCCGTATTTATTTTTCAAAGGGGCAATCAAATATCTTCGTCATTCAAGGCACAATGTTTTTCTATCGAAATAGCAAGGCGAAGGCAGAAAGTATTATGTATATGGAAAATGATTTTCTAAGGAATAAAGGAAATTTTTCTCCATGGTAATGTAAGGGACGTTTGTGTAATATGAGAGACGTTTGGGAATACATTTTGTGAATAAGATTTTGTGAGTAATTGAAATAGAAATAAAAATAAAGATTCAAAAATCAATCAATATGGTTTGTTTTTGTGTGATATTAATTGCCAAAGGGATGAACGAACTGTGGGGGAAGACTTGTTTTTAAGGCGACTATATGAGTTTAGTACAGTGAACAAGCGCTGAAGCCAACTAACAGCCAACATAATCTTAGCTTGATTGAAAAAGAGATGATGCCAAACTTCGTGTTTGATGTAAACCCTTTTTAGAGTAGGTATGATTTTGCAAGGTACCAATTTTTATTATATGAGAATGTCTGTCATTCTTGTTCATTTTTAGTACATAGGTAGCTGTCTGTCTTCAATCATGCAAACACCACATACCTACCTATTGACATACACGAAGGAGTAATCGACAACGGGCACATTCAAAAACTTAGTTATCTTAAGTCGCAAAGATTGGTCTGGAAGAGATGTAACCTGAACGCAAAAACTAGAATGGTCGGGAACGTCACTTTTCCTACGTCAGCCACATATGCGAACTGTCAACTCTGTCACGAATTTCTTGATTAGATTCGTCAGCCACCCCTCCATAAACGTCAACTGACACAGCTGCCCATGTGACCAATCTAGGCCAATCAAAACTTAGATACATCAAGTCAATCGGCTGTCAGACTTACTAAACTAGATACTTGAACGTCCCCAATTCTAGTCCATAAATTCCTGAGTGAGAAAGTGACAACTCAGTTGACATCTATCGGTTAGTGTAACTGAATATTTATTTATGACAAAGAAAGGTAGACAAATGGAACATGCAACAAATACTACATTTGTTCACCATTTTTAGTTTTTAGTTGGGATAAGTACTAGAATTAACTTAATGACAGTTTTGTAATGCTTAAACCTATTTGCTTTACTTCATATCTCTTTAACAGCATTAACATCCCTGTCACAACGTTTATAGCACAGAAGTCGAAATGGGGACAAGATGCAACCAATGCTAAAGCTTAGTACGCTGATTAAGTTTAATTTTAGATTCCATATAAAAATTAAAATTGAGTTATGTTTATATCTTGGGCAGAGTGGAACGCAGCTCTAGCTAAAAGAAATTTTTTTTAAATGTACTTTATACCTATAGTCTCTGTCAAAATTTAGCCCGCGTATTTAATGGTTCGGCACATTTTCTCAAGCTAAAAAAACCAAAATTTAGCTATGCTTGTCAATGTTTAAATTAACACTTTGATTCATTTGAATCGAATTTCCGAAGAATGATACTTAGGTATCCACAGAGCAATCTATTTCAAAACTTAGTAAGGATTTAAGCCAATGTTTGGAGAGATATGTTTGAGAGCAGCTACGGTTTAATTTAACAGCGTACTAGAGCAAGGAATAACTAACTATAGTCCGCTATAAATTTGACAGTTGACGTATTCCAGGGATGTACAGTCACAATTTCGAAATGAAATGCCCATTTGACTAATAAGAATGGTAAAAGGTATGTATTAGCTTTCAACAATTAAGCATTTTTAGATTTAACTTTAACGTACAACGTACAAAAAAGTTCCTCCAGTAACCACTTGTTAAAGCGGACATAAAGTGACAGTCGAAACAGATTTCTACTTATTGAAAGTGATTCACAATAGAGAAAGGAACAGATGTAATTTAAATGCAATACAAGAGTGTACTCTTGATTGGACTTAAGATTCGAATTTAATAAGTTTTCAGAAATACGTATGCCGGCAAATGTGAATAGCAAAGAACTGACAAAAATAAAATGGTTTTAAAGATATACCTATAAGAAGATCCCGTTTTAAAAAAAATTCCTTTCAGTAGGTACGTACCTACCCACCTAAATTTTAGAGCAAACGATAATTTTGTATCCTTTTCGAAAATTTTAACGCACAAAATTCTTTTGAACACACCCATAGAATGTGTAACGATCTCACGATACAAACCACATCTTACCACCAATAAAATAAAATAAAATGGTAAAGTAAAATGGAAGTTGGAATCAGAATCTGATG
The DNA here is from genome assembly GCA_936431705.1 of Cheilosia pagana. NCBI lineage: Eukaryota > Metazoa > Arthropoda > Insecta > Diptera > Syrphidae > Cheilosia > Cheilosia pagana. The sequence continues at coordinate 20,057,417 of OW386170.1, read as the reverse complement.
GCAAATTTTTAAATGAAGACGGATAACTTTATAGTCAGGCAGCTGTCATTTTAAACATTCACTTCGTATAGTTACTATTTTCTTTTTTCAATAAGCTAAAACTAATTTCTTGACAAATAAGTAACAATTTGTTATGAAAAAATGTTTTATTTTATGCGAAATTTGTTCGTGTTTAAAATGACAACTGGCAGTCATCTGGTTTGACACAATTTAATGTCAACGGAGAAGTTACCTAAAAATGTTAAGGAACTTTTAAATAAATAGATTTTTCGATTATCTCTTGGAGTTCTTTCAATTGCGTTAAATTATTATTATTCGTTAGCATTCTGACATTGTCCTGACAGTCGAAGAAAACACATCACTTCAAAATATGAATGCAGTATAGTAAAGCAAACGTCAACAAAATTACGCAGAGAATAGTTTATAATTTTTTAACTAGCATAATTATTTCTTTTTAAGTTTACTCACCACGTTTGTGGCAGAAAATAATGCAATTATAAAATGGATACGTTCAAAACGATAGCCGTCAGTTAGCATTCAAAAATTTGACGTAACTGCTGTGTAGCCTGTTGATAACTTTTAAGCAGCCTTTATTAGTACTGGGATACTTTGTTCAGTCTGTATGATCAAAATAAATAGTAAACTAAGTCTGACAGCTGCTGTCAGACGTGATTTATCCAAGTTTTTGTACAATTGTCATGGATTGCTCATTTGAGAAGCTTTTTAGTTGACGTTTCACGTTTTAACCTTAATTAAAATTAAGAATACAAATGCCTACATGAAAGGTGTAAAACATATTTAATGTTATGTTATAATCCGATGGAAATTATGCAGTATGTTTTTACAGGAAAGAAACACCTCTCTCAAATTTTTAGCCAAAAAAACAGGACAACGGACAACCTCTCCCAAACAGTGAGACCGATAATTAATGAGCGTGTTGCATGTGTACCGTGTAGTGACTCCACTTCCAACATGAATTCAGAAATAACGTGGCAAGGTATCTCCAAAATCACACCAACAGAATAAAATAAAAAAAATGTGTTGCCATGTAAAATATTAAAAAAAAACGAAAAAAAAAAAAATATTTACCTTGAAAATCCTGTAAATCTCGTTCTAATCCATTTGTAAAGTAATCCAAGTAATATGATCGCTGGTTGTAGAATTCCATTTAATTAATTATTATCCGGACAAAAATTCGAAATATCCAAACAAATTGTGTGTAATCCCAAAAAAATCGATATTTCACTTAAACACTGCACAAACTTTGTAACTTTCTTCACTTTTGTTACATATGTAGATGTAGGTAGATAGGTATTCTCTTTTAAAAAAATTCTCAAATATTTTGTCAAACACTTTTCTTCTTATTTCCTTTCATCTATTACGAATGCCAGATGAAAATAAAACTCATTAGAACAGAATAAGAATGGGGAAAACAAAAATAAATAAAACCGAAAACACTCGACTTTTTCCCCAAACACAGAAGTTGTTAGACAGTTGAATGCACCAACTTAATGCACAACACGACTACGATTGGATAGGAGAACACAAAACAGCGACAGACGAAACAGATGCAAGGTGTTGTAGGCAGAGAGATACTTCCTATAGCTATTGCGTTTGCTTGCACCCTAACACAATTTCAAATTCTATATTCTTTTTCTTTTGATTGCTTTTCTCTTTTTTGGTATGTTTTCATATTCTCGTCCGCTTTGAATGTACCTTCGTCGTGGTGCTGGTGGTGGTGGTGTGTCGCCGTCGTCGTTATGACTTCACTTCTTTTGCTTGTCGGATTTGGATGTCGGCCGGTCGCTTGGTACACATAGAAAACCCAGAACCAAACTAAGAACCATTAGGCATGAATTTCAGTCAATGCAGCCCACACATGGAATGGTTCGTTTTTTCACGCTCTCTTCTATGATCCTGACGCGCACCTTCGGGAATTCTATCCTCCGACATGCACAAGAAAAACAGACAAAAAGAAAAACACACACCCGACCCGATGATAGAATCCGCACGCAATCCAGAGATAGACGTTCGACTATAAATAGAACTCTTGTATACGTAGTAGATACACCATTCATCCACACAACACTATTGTAATGTTATGGCTGCTGTGTCGTGTTGTGTCGGCGACGGCAAAGGCGAATAAGACACTGGCGATGGCGACATGCACGATAGATTTAGAGGGATCCCTTGAGACGCACTTGGTACATAAACATAAACATACAAGACACTATCACATTCGCAGCACTTTTCTAGTTAAATCGAGATTTATAGATATTTGGGGGGGGGGGCAACGGATGCACTGAGAATTAATTAATTAAAAAAAAAAAAACAATCTAAACCGAATATGCATTTGATTTGCATCCACAGCATTAACAACGGAAGGTAGAATGAAGAGCAAAATTATGTCAAATATGCAGGACACAACCACCGCTAACGATGGGCAAACAAATACTAAATCAACCAACCGAATTATATGGGAAAAACTTAATAAAGAAGGAAAGTGCAAGAAAGACAGACAGAGAAGACACAACAAATAAAATAAAATGCCGACACACTAATTCACTCTCTCTTATACTTTCGGTCGTCTCTTTCTGACTGTGCACCGCACACATTCGCACGCACAGTGGACTTGTGTGCGAGCCCATTATATGAACACAATGTGAGGAGTGGAAGAATGTTAAAAGTCAGAATGGTTGCGAATGGGATGGAAGGGAAATCAAAATCCAATCCAATTACACAGGTTCAGTTTGGTTTGCTTGCGTTTGGGTGGACTTAAATTTTTTTTTTCTGTTCTTATCGAAAGAGAAGATACAAAAGTGATACACAAACACAACAGACGGTGTGAAGAAGCTAGCCTAACTGCGGAGTAGATACAAATCGAACAAACATATGTTCCTTTTTGTTGTGTAGGGTAAGTTCTCGTGAGTTTGTGATTATTATCACATGCGCCGCGCAAGTTCAAGTGTATGAAAGTTGACTGTGTGCGTTGCGGATGGGAGTGTATTCGCTATTCGGACGGATGGTGGCCGGCGAACGCCAACAGGAAAGGAAATGTCAAGAACCAAGTAGGCGAAAACAGAATGAAAAAAAAAACCAAACACACACACTCGCACACATATTTAAATGCAGTCATCGGGTCAGTTTGTTAAGTCGTTTGTCGTTGTGGTACCTCGTTCGTATGTTGTTTAGTTGGTGCAAACAAAATCGGTGGAAGTGACAGCGACAGCGAGTGGAGCAGGAGCGACACGGCGTCACATCCAGAGCCACGTGTGATTTATTGTGTACCTATCTAGAAATGAAAAATGCTGTTTCTGATGCTGGTAGCTGGTTGGCCATCTAATTGCATCCTGCTACTATTATTAGTATTTAGTACCTTCCTTCATGTTTAACTGGAGTAACATAATGTGTCGCCTTGGGAAACAACTCAAATGAATGGAATATGGAATAGGTAGGTAGGTACCTACCAAATCGAACAAACATACATGTAGGTACCTACCTACCTACCTACATTCAACAGCGATCAACAAAGAATCTTTGGGTGAAAGGTGCTTGCAGGAGTATCATCTTTGAACAGCCTTGCAGGTGGAAAAAGGGCTTCAAGACGTTCGCTTCAAGCAAATGAATCAAACTATGGGGAAAGACTGAAAATGACAGAGATATTAAACGTCAGCCAACACAGGTTAGAGTTGTTCTAGAGTCGTAAACGATGGTACCTACCTATTCCTAGGACTGCTCTGGAGGATTAGGTACACCGGGCTGGTGCCAACATCAAATTATAACTAGCGATATGAAGCTGCCTAGATAGGTAGATGGCAAAACGATTAAAGACAAACCAGTGTTAACGAGGACTAGACAAAACCTTAACGTGACGCAGTCACTACCTACCATAAATGAGGACAGTGTGCCACGCTTGTAGGACTGATTCAGGGCCGGAGAAAATTATTTAAAGGGAGTACTGCGGCCAAAAATGGGGAGTACTTTTAAAAAAATAGTAGGTAGTACAGAAATTTTTTGGTCTTCAAAAATTGCATAAAACCAACGAAAAACCAAAACAAAATGGAAAGAGTGAAATTTTTGTATTAAATTTGAAGTAAATTCAAATTATTTAAGGTTTGCTGCAAGTGTAAGAAATTTTAGGTCTTTAAAAAATAGGAGTACGAATGTGAAATGAGGAGTACGGAGGTGTTGAAAGTAGTACAATACTCCTATGGGAGTACTTTCGGCAACACTGTTCAGGGCTGACGAATTTCAGTCCTGGCAGATAGCTCGAATTATTGGAAAAGGACCAACAATCGCTGATTGACGACCTTACAAAAAAAGGGAAAGCTAGCAGTGCAGATAAAATACAGGAGCGTTTGTGGAATACTTCGGAGATATATCAATATTGGTTTAACTGTGGCCTGCCAGTCGTCCCGATTTTGGCGGGACAATTCCAACATTTGAGCTCTGTCCCAATATCTGTCCCAATTTTTTCCCGATTTTGATATTTTGTATTATACTTCGATTGAAAATGTTCGGAAATAAAAAATAAAACAATATAAACATATGTTACGACCTTTTCGAGTATAGAAAATTGCAATTGAACCACAGTAATCGATATGGTTCAATTGCAATTTATATTTCACTTAAATCTAAGTTTGACGAACAATTTTATGGCAATATTGCACTGCAGGCTTTGCGTAGATGTGATAATAATGGACTTAAGGGAGAGGCACAAACTTTTTTTGAAATTGCAATCAAATATTTGGAAGAGCATTATGATTTTAATAAAAAATTAAGATTACAACAGAATGTGGAGGGAAAGAAATAACTTGTCTATTGAAACATTGGAGACAGAACTTTTGATTAAGAATTTTGTAAGAATTTAAGCAGGTTTTTAAAGGAAAATCCAATTGGTCAGAACATTATTTCAAAATTAAGTTCAAACGACAAAGATATGGAATAACAATTCCTTTATTCGTAGAGTAAGTACCTACCATACCTATTGTAGTTATGAGACAGAATGTTGAAAGTTCCTGAAGTTTTGTTACTAATGTACCTACGTTTGTTGTACATACTACGTTAATAAAATCGTTTTCATATGTTCTTTTATGGCGTGTACAAAATTGTATGTTTTTTTGCTTTAATCCCTATATGTCCCGATTTTCAGGTCCTGGTGTTCCGACTTTAATGAAATTTCATCTGACAGCCCTATTTAACTGTCATGTGATTGAGACTGGCAAAGTGTCCGACCAGGGGTCGAATCGCGTCCTCCGTGAACGAGTAACTCGTTTTCGTAAAGTGTGTATTTGGAATTGTCGCATACGTGAACGTATAGTCGTAATCGTAATTTGGCATTACCTCTTCCGTTAACGGATGCCTAAACGTATACGTTTAACCTAAATTTCATTCGATTGATTTCTGGTGTTCGTAATTTGTGTAATTTGAAGAATAATCAAGAAAAATGGAAGTTTTATTATTAAAAATGGATAATAAATGTTAAATACCTATTTATACAATAAATATACATTCAAAATAACACATTGTAGGACAAATTGCAATAAAATTAATTCGACTCAAAAGATCATTTTATCAGAGTACATGAGTACATGAGGGATCACCCGAACTTGGTCAAAAACATGATTCCTAATACTTGTCAAGGCAAAGCTACTTCAATACGAATATGGAATAGATTGACCACGAAATTTAATATTGTGGGACCTCCGGTTAAAGAAGTTAAAGCATGGAAAAGGGTTGGAAAGCACATATATGTAGTTTATAAAATCGTTGTTTTTCAATTGAGATTTTAATAGGTTCGTGCAGACCAAAAACTTTAGACAAAAAAAGAAATTGTCTGTTAACAAAGCGTCTAGAAACAGAACTAAGGTAAAATAATAACGCCGGGTCCATTAAAGCCTGTAAAATTATCCCTTTAAAATTCAATCCTTTTATTTTGCCGAACTTTTCTTCTTAATGACATTTATTTGACGTTAAAACTAGTACATTTGCCACTTTTATACTGGTACAACTACAAAGTCAAATTAAAAATTACGTTCCGTGAGCATTCGTATGACACAATCTCAATACGTTCGTTCGTATGACGGTTTACGTAATTGTTGTTCGTACGATTGACGATCCGTTCACGGAGGACGCGATTCGACCCCTGCTCTACTCAAAAAACGGTTCTAAGCATGAGTCAAGGGACAATGAAATGGATGGTGGCGCTGAAACAGATGCTAGCGTTAACACAAGGTATCGATAAAGAGACCCGACCATGATGGTCTGATTCAAATATATTTGCCATGCCAATTAGGAGAACCAAAAAGTGATTAAGAAAGCATTAGATATGTACATAAATCAATCAGCAAAACAAATTCAGCACTACTATTTTTATTAATACCATTTTGCAGATTCAATAGGCGATAGCAGTATCAACAGGATGAATTGGTGATTGGGGAACATATTACCTCGACCGCAGTATAATTTGATACTCACGTTCAGACACTAGACATCCTATAAAAAATAAGCTGAACTTTGGCTGTTACATTTTAAGAAGAGAAGAAATGCGCCGAAAACGGATTAAAGCGGCAATAATTTTAACAGTTCAATGAGCAGGTCAAAAAACACGAATTATTAACGGGCCCCCGATCCGTAAAGTGTGTCTGCCTAAGATACTCCACTCTTTTATTCAATGCAATCCCCGTAGCCCTTCCTTCTAGCTGTCCAGAACAAGCGCTTTAAGTTTGAAATTTGGCATCGAAAAGGAATTAGCAATAGCTCAATAAACCTGTTGTTTTATGTAAAAATGAGGACAATCTTTAATTAACTTAAACAAGTTTAGAAACAACATTCAAATTTAGGAAAAAGAGGACAAATTACTGTCTTCTTCAGGCATAAAAAAAGGACACGAGACCGAAAAAGAGGACTGTCCTCTAAAAAAGAGGATGGATGGTAAAGACAGGGTAACCACTTACAATAAAAGGGACACTGGAGACTGGATACCTACATTAATAGTGAGCACTGGTTTAAGAAAGAAACGAAATAACAGAGTTTTTTCCAGTCTGAACAAAATAGTGCCGATGGCAACTCTGAGACAGCTGATAGTTACACTGACAGTGACAGCTAACGCCATCTTATTAAGTAATGCTTTGCAAATCATCAGTCGATCACTATGTGAGTTCAATGATTGGACGCTTGAAATGTTGGAAGCCGAGCCACCCTTTAACCGATGCGAGTCACTTGTGTCTCGGTGGCTTATTCAATAAGTGACATTTAGAGCAAGAAAATTTAAATTATAATACTTCAGTGGCAGTAGGTACGTAGTACTGCAAAAAATTAATGCACTCATGTATTTTATTGGCTGGCGTGGAGGTATTATCGGCCAGCAATTTCCCTAAAAAAATAAAATTTAAATAGGATCGCAAAAACAATAAAAAGATCACAAGCGTTTATAACAGGCCATAAATGAGCTTTTTTGAATGTGATAGATTTATCAAGATGAAGATTTAGTGGTGAGTGCGTCAAGCTAACATATGCCGTTTCAATAATTTATTTAATTTTAATGATCTCTTTTTGAATTGATATCCTCGGAAATTGTTCAAGAAATAATTAAATATTCAACGGCAACACTGCTGCAAGTCACTGGCTACACTACTTCTCTAGTTGGGATTGGTAGGGGTGTGCATAGTGCATACCGAGTCGGCGGATGTCGGTTTATTTACATAATTGCTATTCCCATTCCATGCTGCGCTGCTGTTTCTTTTCGACATCCATATGTTTTATTTTACCATGTGGTAGATGGATGTATGGATATGGGCAGAATGGAAGAACTGCTAGAATGAATGTGTACCTACTGTGTTTCGAATGCAAACCGTGCCCGTATGGGTTGCGTACTGCTGGATAGAAGATGGATGTACAGTGGGACAAATTTTAGTTTTTTTTTGCAAATATTTTAAGTTTTTAACTGAAAATCTTAAGGAGTGCTCTAGAATCATCGATATTGGATTAAATTTTTTTAATATTTTATTATTACAAATATAAATGTTCCAGTCAAAATTTCGCAAAAATATGAATGCAACATTTAAAAAATTACGAAAATTAATAAGGGGACTCATTGAGGAACTTTGGTAGCACCGGTGCAGCAAAGTTGTTTGGTATCATTTTTAACTTTATTTCTAACTTTCGACCATTCATCCTAAGACCTTCCGTTCCGACTTAACTCAATTTTGCATTATAACAGTTTTAATCAAAAATTAAAAGCTTGAAGATACGGAACCTATCGAATATATATAGGTAGGTACTTATCAACCTTTTGAGTAGTTAACATATAAGTAAATCAGGAACAATAGGTATTAGAAGTAGGTTCTTACAAACTAGCCCATCGAAAACGTATGTATAAACTTATTTAAAAATGCAATGATTTTCGAAAAAAAAGAAGTTAGAAACTAGCTAAAAGAATATCTATAATTTAAAAAATTAATCCTCAAATAAATTTCGGCAACCAGTTATTGTCAGCGTACCCATTTACAACATTTTGTCTGTGCTTTGTACAGATAATCTTATACTCACAATTATTCGATCATTCAACATCTTCCATTGAAAGTGGACTTACCTGCAAAAGAGAAAAAAACAATTTATTTAATTATTACTGTTTTTAACTAGAGCATATAGAATTTATTTTGTTTAAATTTTAACTAAATAAATAGAGTTCAAAAAGTGTATAGGCAGATGATAGGTGCAAGATAATCATGTTGTAAAATATATAATCATTATGTAAAAAAGTTATAAAAATCCTCAGATTTCAGCAACTGAAAAATCAATTAAGACATTGATTGCAACAAGTATCGGGTCACAGTTGTTGAAATAATTTAAATTGATTTAAATTAATAAAGTTTATTAAAATAAATGTTATTATGAATTGGAGTTACAAAAAAACGAATCGTAACTAATATATAATCCCAAGAGTTTAAAATTTACGTACAAATAGTTTAGGTACCTATTTATAAATGTTTAATTAAAAAATAAAAAAATAAAAATCAAAGGTCTGTTCGATTAGGAGGCGTTTAACTTTATAGTCCGGGACCATGGCCACAACCAATAAGCACCCCCAGCCAGCTCGGTCCCTAGCTGCCTCCAGTTACGATTTATACGAGTGGGCTTAAGGAACCGTCGGGTTTGTTCATTGTTCTCCATACACCCGGTGTATTTTATGACTTTTGATCAGCATCTCTGTAAGCCCTGTAAATTTCGCTATTGAGTCTACTTTTCAACACCCCATCGATAGAAATTGCCTCACATCACCATTGGAAGAATATTTATCCCAAAACGTCATAATAGGTTTCATCCACTTTCGACAAAGATTGGGGTCTTGAACAATATCTTCTTAGTTCTTTGAAAAAAGGGCTTCATTTAGTACATTAGCACTCGAGCCCAAGAATACAAAGTCTTTAACTACCTTAAAGTTTGAGTTAGACGTTTAGCTTGAGCTGATAATCCTGAGAGTCTCATCTCGGTTGGTCCTCCGGTGTCCATTTTTTTATAAAAATTTGGCCAGTGTTATGATTTCGACAGTTAATTTATCCGGCATACTGCCTTCTGACTAAATTTTGTCAGATAAGTTGGTGTTGCATGAGCCCGCTCCTTTCCAAATCATGTCCAGCTGCTTTAAAGTGCTGGATCGCTTTATTGCTTACATCTTGTCAATTTGGTGGACAAAAATATTGGCCTCATTGGCCAGTCTGAAAGGATTAATTTGCCAAAAACCAAATTGTTGGATTTTCAAGTTCTTGTGAATCTACTTATTTCTGCAGAATCATTCCTAGTCGGGCTTTGTTTCCTTATGAGGATCTCTTTATCCACAGGTAAAACTTACGAGCATTGAGTATTGACTCGCACTCCTTAAAGTTACCTATTCCATTTTCCGAAGTTTTCCAACGTTTTTTCTTCTGTTTTCAGTCCAGACTTATTTGTGAATTGATTTTTAAACAAGTAGGTACCTCTTAAAATTTTTAGTATCTACCTAATTGTACCTACTTACTTTGAATTTTAAGAAACCACTAAAGGAAAATGCACCATGAAAGCAAAACCACATTCATTCAACCAAAGCCAACCAACCAACTATTATCAGATGCGCTTTGTGCTTTCGTTCGCAGTGTTCTCTATTTTTCCCACTGTTTATTTATTTCAATTTCAAATTGTTTTCGCTCTCGTTTTGTCTAACACATTCGATGCGGCTCGTATTTCGTATATCCCTAGCCTAGAACTTGCAACTGCAATTATTCTATGTGTCTGCTTCTGGTACCATACCACCACCACTGCTCACGCCCAGTCGATTAGAGTCCAACTGCATGTGTATGCAAGTACATACGGATATTGTGGAATGGAATACGGACACGGACACGGAGTGCGCGAAATAGTGTTATTGCATTTTCTTGCGACTACACTTGTAGTAGTGGAAGAAGTTATTTTCTTATATGTATTTGGTCTCCGTGTTTTTCTTCAGCAGCAAAGGAAAGGAAAGTAAAAGCTCAGAAAGTCAAGTTTTACTTATTTATGTGTTATATATAGGTACATGGTTTGCTTTGGTACGTAGGTAGATGAAAACATGATATATTTTCCTTTCCGTTCGAATAGCAATGGCAAGTCTTTTTTTACTTTTCTTGCGCTTTATCATCCGTGTTCCTCCCCTCTAAAACTGGGAGTGGAGTGCGTGTGAGAGTGACGTGATTGCAAGATACAAAAATAAAGAAGCAGCATTTTATAGGTGAAGCAAGACCTAAGAGACCGGCGTTCTACGTACCTCCGCATTTGTCCCTATCTTCGCTTTATTACCTCGGAATGGACGACCATGACCATAGTGACCAGAGTCGAATATAATTTAACTTGCGAAATATAATTGGCCGCTATTCGATATGTGTTCAACTTACAATTTGTTTTGAGTTCCAATGCACGGGACAGTTCTTTTGACGTGGCAATAATTTTCCCACTATTACCTACCCACAGATGATACAATTTTTCTGTATTGCGCAATAAATATCAAAAGAATTTTGATTTTCTACAATATTGCACAATCTTGCAATATTATCTCCAGACGAACTATCCGGTGGAACGGTTACAATTTAACAAATTATAAGAAAAGTTGTTGTAGATTGCAAAGTTGATTTCTGAAACAACAGAATCCTGATTCATGACATCGAGAATTGCATCTGGATTCATGACATTATCAACAGAGTCCGTTGACATCAATACTCAACAGAGGTTGAAGACCTGAGATTATTTCTTTCGTGGCAGTTACTCCGAGATCTTTCTGACCTAGAACTCAGACAAGTTGAAAGAAATTTAGCATTCCGACATACATAATTAAGATTTCAGCGGAGCTAGGAGAGTAACATGGTTGTCACACTGTCATAGAGGTGGTTTCTGCTTAAATACATTTAAAAGAGAAATGTAGGAAGAGGCATATTCAAGGAACACTTCATCAACAAGTTTTAGAGATATCATTTCATAATAGGTAGACGCTTACAAACTTCAGGTAAAAAGAAACAAATAAATAAGTTTCATCAACTTTCTGCAAGTATCGTCAGTACACCCAAAAAGTATACTCTTTTAAGCATTTAGTAGCAACAAATGATTTATTTAATAATTTAATTAAAACGCGTCTCTGTATATCATGCTATTTAGCTATAGCTTTGGCGTAAAAGCAGCGGGAAAAGAGGACACGTTTTGAACATGTTTAGTTGTTAGGCATCCTCCAAAATTAGCGCTATAACTCAAATAATATATATTAATACGAAATTACTTAAAATATGTACGGAAAAGATTTGAAGCAAATTTTGTATCTTTAATGAAAACTTTAAATATCAAATTTAATACCTACATTAAAAATAAATGTGATGAAATGAGGGAAGTTGGGGCATTGGTGGCACTGCGACTCAAGCGAGACTCTCGCCCGCGGAGCTTAAAAATTATGACAGTTCTAAAAAAGGCGTCTTCAATTTACAACAGATTCCAAAGGTCCATGTCCTTACAGGGGAAATGCAAGACATTTGTAGGTATATTTTGTATTGAGCAAAATTAAGATCCAAATTAGTAGTGCTTGCTGTTTGAATTGAAAGGGCTATCCTATAATTCTAACCAAAGTGACAGTTTACTAAAGGACTGTTCATATGAGAGTGAATTGCAAACTAGCGAATATTCGTAAATTCTGACATTTCGAACGAATTTTTCAATCGTGGATTTGTGGATGGCAACTGTATTATGTGGATTGCGAACAAAGTGTGACAGTTCGAGGGAAAATTGAGATAATTGTAAATTTCTCCATTAAAATCAATTACGACTTAGTTTTTTTTTTTAAATAGTTGATTAATAAAATATTATGTTTATATATGCTTAAGCAAATAGCACTTTCACAAGAATACACTTACCTAAATTGATTTGTTAGCAATTCGCCCAATCGCATTTCGCTCCCATGGTAATAGTCCTTAAGATTTAGTGTTTCGCGGTTTCATTAAGGATAATTACTAAATTTAAAGAAACAGGCATACGTTTACATCCACGTGATGTATGAAACAATTCCCCAGTTGGTGAGGAAACAAAGCGAGGTTGATTTACGGAAAATGCTAGTGGAGTACATGAATTCAAAAACTGACATTAAATTTGTTGTAGGTACTCCTATTTTTTGCATAATTTTCACCCTTTTATTAACAAATCATATTTAACAAGTAAAATATAACAAAAGACTAAAAAGATTAAACAAAATATTTTAATGGAAATATTTTTGTGTGTATCGTGTCTGGTCACCCTAATCGCGACGCGGGTGTGGTATTTTTAATGGTAAATGGAAATACGTGAGGAGAATGTGATTGAAGAACGACGATAGTAAAATGTAATAAGAAAACGCATTTGTTGACTTGAAATCGAATGCACAAACATCAAGTGCATTAGAAGTTTGGTACCTGTTATCTAGGTGCTTCCAATTTTTGACAAATGCTCTATTTCATTAAAGGTTCGAGGATCTTGAAACAGATTGAATTCTAGGCTGTTATCTTTATTTAAACTGTGCATTGATTTATTTAGTGGGTACAAATCCTGCAGCACTAGCATTCAAGTTATAGGGTGCATTAAATGATACAAAACAGTAAAAGAGAATGAGAAATAAAATCGGAAGAAGGAGATACCCAGAGGCAAAGGAAACTGTTCCAGCTGAGTTTCCTGAAACAATAAGGAGAGACCACAATCAAGATACCATCTTGATCACCAAAGCAGTTTTGGCATTCCAGCAAAGATCATCGCACAAGATACAGACGATGCTCAAAGGCGGCTGAACAAAGTCACAAGACACGTCTTAGTCAGGATGCAAGACCAAGGCTAGTCTTAAATAACACAGAAAAGATGGCCATAGTCCTGCTGCCTGAAAGGGAGAATAGAGATACTAGAACGCCACTAAAGATGCAGCTAAGTACATGGGAGTGAAGTTGCATACATCGAAGGTCCAATATTGCCAGCAGATAAAGTCAGCGTTTGAAAAGATCAATAGAGCCTTAAAGAGACTTGGAATAACAAACAGCAAGTTTTATCATTTTTTATGCATTTTCCCCGTCATTCATTAAGTATCTAATTTAGTAAGCCTGACAACTGGCTGACTTGATGTGTCTCAGGTCTATCAAGTGAACAGTTTTTTCAGCCGACGTTTATGGAGGAATAGCCGACACATCTAGTCAAAAAATTCTTGACTGCACACTACGTTCAAGTTGACAGTTCGCATGTGTGGCTGACGTAGGAAAAGCAACGTTACCGCGCACATTTAGTCCATACCAGTCGACTTGAGTCAACGTAACGTACAAGTACAAGTATGTAATAAGCGCTGTCGCTTTAAAGTAACAATAAATCGAATTAGAAAACAATTTGAGTTATAAAATAAATTATCCAAACAGTTGTTTCAACAGACAACCCGTATGCAATTGTCGTGCACTTAACCAAACAAATGGCCTGTAATCAACAGCGCATACAATTGAAGAAACGCATGCGAGCAACAATGATTGTCATCGTGCTGTCAACTAGTATTTGCACAAAGTTGGCTAGACAGCATTGTGCCGTGCTATATTGTAAGCAGCGTTGCCACTAAAACGAAGAGCAAATGTAGTACGTTAACCACAAAAATGTAGTATTTTCAAACAAAATGTAGTACCTGCCATTCTCCCATAATATTATGTTTCTATTTGGTATATGAGCAAGAATACTGATGGGTCCAAATTAACATTATATTTTATAAGCTAATACCTAAAATATTTTGAGTTGATTCTTGTAACCTATTACTTTTTCCATCTTTAAAACACTTCCTTTGGAGCACTTTTGCTCAACAGAAGGACTACTGTGTGGAAGACAAGATACATTCAGTATCTAGGTACGCCATTAGCTTGTTTATTTAATTCACATTAGAAGATCAGATTGGAAGCCCATTCATAAAACGCCACAGCTCTTATAGAATTTCCTTATTTCTAATCCAACAGGAACAAAAATGGTGAAAATGAACGAGCTCAAGAAATGTAGTACTTTAGAGTAACGATGTAGTATGTAGTACGGGATGCAAAAATCAATCGAATATGTAGCACAGTACTACATATGTAGTACAAGTGGTAACGCTGATTGTAAGCCCATCTTAACTTTGTATCACGATTGAAGGCGACATTGACTTGCATATGGTCTTGTTTATAAATTGATTCAGCCAGTACAATAATAAAAGAAATTGCAACTGCAGCACCAGTGCGAGTAAACAAAAAATCCTTTTTTTTTTTTTCTGTTTATGGGTTTCATACCGCGAGTTGTTTACGTATGAGTACGCGTCGCAGCGAGATGCATATATGCCGCTTGACTCTGGATTGAAGTGGACGAATTTTTACCTTCTTACTGTGAACATGCGTCGACTTTACGGCGACGCGTCGATTGATAATGATAATATAGAGAACCGTATTCGTATATGAGAAATTTAAATAATTTTTTGCGGTTTCTTGTCTTACAAGCAACCACATGCGAGTTGCAAATGTAATAAATACAGTCATACACCGTGTAGAGAAATAGAATTTCGATGCCACATCATTTCCGCACCGCATATGGCGGATGGATAACTCATGGCGGTATGGTAAATGAGATCTGATACTTCTTGGCATGTTGATAAAGTCGGTACCTACTACTTACGTGTTTGGGTTGGTTTTGAAGGCGGATAGTAGTGAAAGTTGGTCTGACAACTAGCATCAAAGGGGAATAGGGGTGACTAGGATTTTCGATGTCAGGTTCTAGAAGGGATCCCACAAATATAAAAAAATAAAAATACCCCTTTTTTTAACACCAAAACGTAATTTTTTCCAGCCAAAGTGAAAGAAGACAGTTTGTTTCGTTTTTTTTTTTGATTTATTTAAATTTATTGTTGAACAAAGTCTTCAGCACTGGCCCCGCTGTGAGAAGACAAAAGATAAACTCCATGTTCGGAAACCTTATATCGTCTTCTTCAAGCAACATAAAACAAAATTGTAAGTGAGACGTTACATGGGCATATTTATAATTATGATCATTGAATGAGTTTTAAAGATAGTGTAGTCTTTTGAAGACTTTATTTAAATAAAATTTTAAATGTTTTTTCCCCTTTTTAGATTGTTTCCCCTCTTTTTTACTCTTTGTTAGATAAAATCAACAGAATTACCGACTATCTCCAAAATCTGGGATCACTGGGTTGCAGTCAGTCGAAAAATAGAAACTCCTGCGACATACCTATTCGAATTGCAGGTCTAAGGGATCTGCAACATTTGGTCAGTCAGTGTCAAAAACGAGTTAATATATGGCGAATGAACGACTCATCGCAATAACTGGTGACATCTTGCATGTTACAACGACAACTAGTTATAGGTTATAGTTGAGAATTAAGCTTGAACGGGGCAGGGAAATAAGTCCCTAGGCTATAAGCACAAAAAGTCCTCTTCAATAAAGTGGCTTTATAACCCAAGAAAAAAAACTGAGTTCCTCAGTGAACTTTTTGACGGGTGACTTATTTCTCTGCGCCGACTATATAAAGCATAAGTATGCAATTGAAATTAAGCGTCTTCGATAGTATACCAAAATAGAGGTAGACCTCATAAAAGTGGAAAGTTTCTTTAAACTACTAGGAGTGGGCGAGTGAAGCAAGTAACCTAACGACCCGGCTTATAGTTAAGAGAGGACTGCTGTGTCACCTAACTTCGTTATTACCTACCTTCAGAGTAATAAGAGGGACTATACTTTTCGTTATTACAGATGGAAAAGCCTCGCAAAACGATGACATTCTAACAAAGCTCTTCAAATTTGACAAAACATTTTACCAAATTAAAAAATGTATGAATTAGTTTTCAACCAAGCTTCAAGCTAAGTTTGAAGCACGCTTTCTGCAGACGCAGAATTAAATCTGTATGTACGAAGAGAATGCCTTTTATTTGAAAGATCTAAACTGCCTTAAAAATACATTCAAAGTCTTCATAAGAAGCTCGAACTGAAACCATTTCCTCTAAATTCGTGGTTTATTACAAAAAACTTTGTAATGGCCCAGGGTGTCGGATCTTATCTCGATAGACTCTTCAATTTAACCTTGTTTTGTGAAAAAAGGAACATTTTGCGCACTAGTGAAGTAAAATTTTGTCCTTATCATAAGATAAGCAAGATAAGGACCAATATTAAAAAGGTAATCTTCGAATTCTAAACTGCAATGGCAGAACCTAAGTAAAAGCTAAAAGTGCAAATGCAGGTATATTATGATCGTGCTCTTTCCAATGCCTTGACATCGAAAACTTTATGAAACCATACAAAAACAGCGATCGATATGTATAGCGAAAAATGTCCAAAAAGACCCCGAGCAAAATTCTTGCTTAACAAAACGAGAACTATTGACATACAACATGGAGCAGAAGGTGTCCACTATTTTGTAAATTTAAAAATGTGTTCAAAGCTATTTAAGACTTTCCAAAGTCTCGATTTTTTTCAGCTTTACAAGTTTTTGACGACACTCAGGCGGGTAAGCAATTCCGCATACGTGGGATGTAGCTAAACTTTATTTTTTTAAAAGGTCTAAGATATGTCGAACTTTTTATTTTCTAGCAAGGGACTGGGGCTACTATCGAGAAAAGTTTTTTTTTTTAGTATTTAGTCGTTGAGGTGCGGGACGGCAATGGTTAATGGTGGAAAAGTCATTGCTTGTGACACAGCCGGTGCATGTTCGAGACATTCCGGCGGACAGCCCAACAAAACAGTCGTCAACGTTACTACCACGATCGCGGTTTAAAAGAAATAAAGTTGAGGAATTGCGTCAAATGACTTGTTTAGGTGTGGTACCTATGTCGAGTCGTGTTTAGGTATGCTTCGAATATTTATTGAGGAATTTTCATAAGTATAGGCGCACTTTAGGGGACAGTTTGACGAACCAACTTCCTACTTTCATAAAGAGCCTAGGAATCGCCACTTTAATGATTTCAGTTCGTCTGCGTTTCAAGTCAGTTGTCATATCGATCATTACTGGAAGTTGATCGGAGGTCCCGCGATTGTCCGACCCACATCCGAGATTGTTACTCACCAGAGTAAGCTTTTCAATTCAATTTCAACGTCCGAAAGATTGTAGGTCCTTTCACTAGTGCCGAAGAGAAAACACGCACAAAGTAAATAGTTGTGACAAACTAGGCCCATTAGGTCCTAGGTATGTGAACTAATAATAAAGAACGTTTGGCAAAAGAAAGCGGAAACGATACCTACCTACATTTTTTCGGGAAAACCAACAAATTAAGTAAAAGGCTCCTATTGAACACAAAACTGTTGTGTCCGTTTAAAATTGAAAGCCAACGCACTTTCTAATACGGATCCTGGCAATCTGTTAGAGTGGTTTTGAGTTTTGACACTAGACAATTCAACACTCCACGTGACATAGAGTTCAAATCCCCAATTAGAAACATCTGCGTTTACCTATTAGAATCGCAGAGAAGAAGATGTATATTACAATGCATGCACTCAATTCCATCGAACATATCCTTCCCAACACACACCAGACACCACATTTGTCCCATTTCTTTTCAACGACCATTCCCCATTTAACTACCCTTGACCTAGAGCAGATGCTTGCGGCCATGACAATAACTCTTTCAGTTGTGTGTTGTGTCCTTCCCCTTCGCATGCCGTTCCAATTTTGTTGGTTTCGCGTGTCTCTCCCACCCTTAACTGGAATATAATTTCATTAAAAGAAAACAGTTTTTGTTGTCAAAAAACAAAATAAAAAAAAATAAAAACAAATACCAAGATACATATTGATAACACTTGACATTGAATTTTTGACGTCCACATTTGCTCGTGACTGTCTGTGTAGGTACATTGTATCTGTCTTCCCTGCATTTATTTTTGTTCTTTTTTCGTCTCTCTGTTAAATGATATACACACCATGACATATTTTTTGCTTTGTGCTTCGTTAAAATGACACATTTGGTGTTTTTCGGCAGCCCACCCCTCCCTCGTTCTCAGCTGATGCACCCGCTGCTGACGCTATAAGTTATAGCAAACAAAAAATTAACTTTGCAAAGAGGCCCAAGCCCAATTTGCCTGTTGGCTCTTTTTATTGGATATTTTTCGTGGATCGTGGCCGTGGGACGATTCCATTACTGAGGCTGAGGCAGGTACCTAAATGTAAGCGAATTGAAAACAATAAATAAATATTTGAGCGGACTGGGGAGAATTGCCATTGAGAAACGAAAATAAATGCAATAAAGTTGCTAATGAATGGAATGATGCAGACGAGACGACATTGTTTCCCTGGGGGTTGTATGTATCGACCAAGCGTCGGGAAACTATTTCAATTAGCAGATCTGTAGTGGCAATGCAAGAACTTTGAGGACCATGTCTTCGATAATAAATAGGACAGTGTATTGAGATTAGATAATTTGCCGGTCCCTATACAGAAAAAATATATGCGGATTAAAACTTGGCGCAACAAGTCCGTATGATGACCTCAGGGCCCACTAAGCTACTGCGCAAAAAAAAAAAATATTTTACAAAAACTTTGTCGCAAGAAAAATAAAAACTCACGCAAAGGCATCGTTTTGAGATACTAAGCAGAGTCAGTCCTATACGGACCTATTGCGGCAATTATGTTCTTATTTATGTAAACTGTTGGAGAAAAGGACAGATTTGGGTTCTATTTAGCTGGATTATGAATTTAAGGAGAAGTCTGACTCCCTCCCCACATCAGAGAAATAAGACAGAAAAATAGACTTTCAACCGAATTAAAATATTACTTGTCGGCCAATTAAGTACTATGTATCTATTTTTTTCCTTATAATTGTTTCTTATTATTTTATATTTCTATGCATAAACTTATTATTGTATTTGTAAATTTTAATGGACCGTTTATATTTTCGTTTAAAGGTAGTATTTTTTGTTTCTTTTTAATTCATTATTAAGCTTATCACTATTTTAATGTGTAAGCCTCCAAATATCTACTTAAATAAAAATAAAAAATGCTAAAAAGCTGACTTATTAAATAAGTTTTAAAAATAAGATAAAAAAAATACTAAAAAACTGATTTATTTTCAATATAATTCACTAAAACGTGTGGAAAATGTAATTCTCTTCAAATCTTGTGTTGAATATTTTTTGTCTGCAAGCGATGATTTTAAAATAAGATCTCTTATTTATATTTAATAAAATTAAAAAGTTTTAAAATTAACGACAACAATTAAATGTCATAATTTTTTAATCAGACTTAAGTTAAAGTTAAATTTAAAAATGTAGATGTATGCCAAAAATTGTAAAGAATTTGTAAAGAATCAGATTTCCTATACAGGCCATTTTTAGTTCAAGGTTAAAATTGGCGAGTTATTGGAAAAAACAAATTTCCTTAAAATTGAATAGGGCGACCAAAACAGTTCTGAAAAATTTGCTTAAAAGTTCGTATTTAGTGGACGACGAATAGAAAAAGAAAATCGTGAAACAAATCTAAATATCGAATGTTATGGAATTGAAAGGGAGTAGTTAAGGTGATTGGCTCCGATAAATAAATATAAAAATAAATAATAAATAAATAAATTCAAAAGTTATATAAATTTTGATTTAAATAAAGCAAGTAGTTTACGATGCAATATAAAATAATTCAAAGGAACTTAAAATCGGTCAAACAGACCTTTTTGTAAATTTCGATTATTGTGAGATAATTTTCGAGGATTTGTTAAATTTCTAGCTGTAATGCGGCCGCAGAATTAAAGTGATAAGTTTGAACATGAAATCTTGTCAAAATTTAAAGAATTTCTATATAAAATAAATAAAGTAAAATGTTTGTATTCGCATTTGAAAGACCCCCTAATAATAAGACAGTCAATATAAATAATGCTCTGCTTGGTACAGACCGACGGCTCTGAACTCTGAAGTAAGTTTAAGCAGCCCTACTGTATTCGGACTTTGAATGTGCATTTGATCACGCATTGCGATAAAGTAACTCCTTTCATCTGCATGATTTAAAAAAAAACTTAGAGCTTAACAATATCTAGATTTTCGGAAAGACAATTAAGAATACCAAGTGATATCCATTGGATCAACTATGCCAATGTACGCAGACGCAAGTGGCGTGGTCATTGCCGGGAATTTTTTTCTTTTAAGACTTAAACGTTTTTGAATTTATCATGCCCAAAATAAGTTATTTTCTGCTTTTTTATCATTATCAGTTTTCATAATATTTGTGGAAAATAATTTGGATGAAGCTCTAAGCAAATCGCTTCGACGACATTCGTCTGAAGAGTTGGTTAGGGCCCAGATTTTTTATATACAGCTGCGTATTTCCAGCTTAGCAGTGACAAAAGCTGCTCATGCTAAATATTGCTTTCAATAAAAGCGAGCCGTAGAAATAAAAAAAACGTAGCATGAAAATTGCTGTCACTAATTGCTGACGTAAGACTTTCATGGGCACAAAGGTCGGGAAATTAAAAATCTTATGAATAGTGGATTATTATTAAGGGGTTAAATGCAAGCCACTTGTTCCTATATCTCCTCTGCTTTATGCAGGAGGGGCTTCTTTTTTTAAATGACTTACAAAAATAATTTTAAATTTTAGCAAATCACTAAATTATAAGACAATATGTCTTAATGTGATTTTGCATTTCTTAAATAAATAAAATAAAATAAAAAAGCCAACGTTGCCGTGTCATCAAAGTTTTGGATGCCAGAAATCTCTTCTTGCATATTTTTTTTAAGTCAAATCATTTCCATCAGCAGTTTTGGAAAAAATACTCTCAAATTCAAAATTATAGGAAGAAACCGAAAAAAAAATATTTTGTACTGATTTTTTTTCAATATTGAGAAAGTAGACAATAAATATGCTTCTAGTATTTACTGCCCCATTAATCCTTAATTAAACACTGAAAACCAGACGGTCTTATGTCTTCTAGTCTTTGAGAAAATTGCAATCTTGTATCTAATCTAACTGTCAAATTAGCTATGGACAATCTAAGTGCACTAGCCTACCCAAATCGAAGGTAAATAGGGCGACGGTCGGTATTCATCATCGGCTTAACTGATAACAACTCGTAGAATTAGTAGCCTCAACTGACAGCCTTTTATATTTAACTGACAGCCCATCATGTGATTGCCAAGGTTAGGTTAGATAAAAAGGGGTTATAAGCTAATAAGGTCTCATATAAGGTACCACGCACCTTGGCTTGAGAAAAGCATCCAATTTTGTTTGAACATCTCAAAAAGGCTTTCGTTCCAAAGTAATCTTTTTGAAAGCTTTTTTCGTCTTTGTTTAGGCTTTCGAAAGTCAAACGAACCTTGATACGTGTAGGTAGGTATGCAGACGTTTTAAAAAGTTTGCCAAAGATTGTTATTATTTTTAATCTTAGAAGACGGCCCAAAGGTCCATCCACATTCATAACAATTAAGCAGATACGTACCTACAAATTTAGTCTCGTATAGGGTTAGGTGTTGTTCGCACACATTTTCTCTGAAAGTGCGCATGGAAACCGAAGACGCATCAAACGCACGTACGAGTACGAGTAGCAACGATCCAGATAGGGTACACGGATAATCCGTCTTATTTCCTTTTTTCTCTCATTTTGTGTTTGTGCCGCCGGAGACTGTCATTTACAATGTATCTACAATCTTATAGCCAGACAGGCGACTGAACAACAAAAAAAAAGAAAGAATTCATTCTGCGCAGAAAAATATATTTGATGCGGTTTTTTTGCTTTTGGGGATTTTTATTTAGCGGGAGCTTCGGGGGAGGGCGAAGGAAGAAGTAACGACCGGTACGATAAACAAGTGCTTCAGGGGTGTGCGGCGATATTTAACACATTGTGTGTTTTATTTTCTTATTACCATGCATGTAGGTACGTGCCATGTGTGTGTGGGCGGCAAAGCTGGTGAACAGGGGGGGATGCAACAGCAACAGAGCGACACGCAGCAATGTGTTGTGCAAATATTTAGTCACAGATATAGCCGTATCTACTATTTGTGCATATTGGATGGGTCCGATGGCGATGGGCTGGGTATGGTATATCATCGTCGTGTTGGTTGTTTCATATGTGCCTACGTGGTCGTGGTGATAAGTGATGACTGATGATGCATTATTTACTGGAATAGAGGTCACTGGCAGTTATCGGAGCAATTTTCTAATCAGACAGTTTGTCAAGGTTATCGCACTGCTGCCGCTGCATTATTAGCGTTGGAAATAAAAAGAGAACCATGTGTGTTTGTGGGGATGGATTGCCGGTCATATCTAACTGTAGATTGACGAATTATTTTTTGTTTTCAGCTGTTTGGGGGTGACTGGGTTTGAATGAAATTGAAATTTTTAATGAGCCCCGCGGCCAACAAAGGTTTGTGTTTTTTTTTTTTTTATTTGCATTATTTGCATATTTTGTCGCTTAGCGATGGTTAGATACGACAACAAGTCTATGCGTTGCTTGAGGCCAGATAAGAGGACTTTAAACTTTGCATACGAGGTGGGTATGATGTATGTGTTGCTGTGGGGGTAATTTAATGGGTTTCGCGAGTGTATGAGTACACAAATTGCATCAATTTAGAATTGGACGCCAGACGGTGCGCTATTTAGGCTGACCTTTAAAATAAAGTCAATGTTCTGAAGTATGTAATAGTGAAAACGTTTCACGGGTAGGTAGGTACTTATACTTATAATGAACGTGGTAATTTGATTTTATTGCGCGCTTTTTACTTCATTGTTCGAATGATCTCATGGGCAATTAAAAGGAAGGTCGTTTGATCTGTAATGGGGTGAATTGTGCATTCGAAAGCCACCAGCAGCAAAAGGTGTGAATTTCGAGGAAAATGTGGATGGGAAGACGCTAATGAAAATTCTATTCACAGTCTGCAATTAATTGAGTGACGGCGGGCACGTTCGGTGAGTCTTAATCGCATTTATAGGTCAGCCGACATTTCCTTATCGTTATTTGCAGTAGTCTTAGACTTGGGATAGCTTTTTTTGGCAACAGTCAGCGAGTTGTGAAATGTATACCTAGCTAGGAGTATTTTCTACTTTCCCAGTTATGTACAAAAATTGTATGTCGCCTTTTAGTGCAAACACTTTTTCAATAATTAATTAATTAAATTCATTGGTGCTTTTAGTCAGTAAAAATCTGACATTACTATGAGCACGCGCTTGCTTTTCTCATAGTGTCTAGTGTCTTTGGAAGATTTTCACCTACCTACCCTCTGAAAAAAAATGTAATCTACCTAATTACATAAATAAAAGGGAAAAAATAAACTCTTTTTAATTGAGTTCAAGATGAAAATAGGAATGAGAAAAACAACAAGAAAAAAATGTCAATTTTGCCCAGTGCCCAGTCTCAAACGTCCAATAGGTAGTCACGAGTTAGTAGGTAGTTAGATCGTGGGGTTTATCCCTTCTTGTGGGAAAAGGAAAAACGTTTAAAATATTGTGGGAATTTCGGGAATCTGATGACAAAAAACATTGAACCTATCAAATTTTGTTGAAATTTCATCAAAACATCTATATTTCACCATTATTATCAACACACAAAATGACCATGTAAATCCCCTCTTAGCAGAATTTTCTAATACAAAAAATAGTCCTAAAAATGTATTTAAACTTAAGATTAAAAGTAAGACTTTTCATACAAAGTATAGAGGTAATTTAAAGGAATTTGAGTTCAGTCGAAAGGGAAAAATTACTACCTATGTTTCGTGTGGGTAAAATGCCACTTTTTAAGGTTTTTAAAAAACTTACTTTAATATTATTTAAAATGGTTTTTGTTATGTTTTTCTTTGGATATTTATGATATAAAATAATACTCCAATGAAATTGGGAAAATCTTGTACTAAACTTGTCAATTACTATTTCATTTTATTTGTTTACTGTTAAGTGTGGCATATTACACCTACTCACCCTATACTTAGAGTGGAACCATCAGCGTCTTTCCCATAATCTATCCACAAATCAATCCTTACGCTATTTTGTATTCAATGCTCTTTTCCTTTGACTAGAAAAATATTTTATATAACCCGCTTCGAATATCAATCCGAGTAAGGGATGAGTTAAAAAATTAACTCAGTAGTTTTCAGATTATCTTGATACCTAACGACCTCCGGATTAGCTAGTCTCAACTGTAGACAGCGGATGTCTCTACAGATGAATCAGTTTTCACTTAAAACCAAAAAAGTATGAAGACTTCTTTGTAAAAGCTCCTGCAGAAGTAAGTAACCACCAAAAGCAAACATTCCATTGTGAACAGTTGCAGTGGTCAAAACAAAAAACAAAGGTACACCACTTTAAACCAATGGGTGACTTGTGAATACGACTGGCCGTAAAATTGCTCCCAGGAACAAAAAGTACCATCTTTCAAGAAGAAATTTCCCCTTAAAAAGAGTTTCCTATTGCCACGGCACACTTCTCCGAAGGTAATCTACACAAATCGTCACTTGTCATCTACTTCCCAAAGGTCTTTTGAGAAACTTTGAAGACTGATCTCGATCTTTTAAGCCCTGCAAACAGAAGACTCAGAAAACTGTGGCTGATCCGTCATTTCCAAGTTGCGACTAATCACTGGAAATGGAATGTCGGCAAGCTGCAAAAGCAAATAAAAACGATCTTCCTGGCTCATCTTCGGAACTAAAAAAACAAACCTTTGTTGCGGTAAAGGTTTCACTCTTTAATTGTTGAAATAATGCTGCACTTACAGCCTTCGGGAGTCCTCAAGGCTGCCACTTTCTAAAGCTAGATGAGACATACTCTTGGTACACATTTTCTGGTGAAACGAAGCCTTGCATTACTTTTGCTCTCTAATTTCAACGATCCAGACATATGCAACTAGGCCTAAACTGGTAACTGCGAAAGGATATCCGGCATATCTAGTATATTACTTTGTAAGTTCCCTTATTGACCTGTTGGCTGTTGAAATTATTTCCTGATATATAAAATAATATGAGTCTAAGAATAAGATTCAGTTAGAAGTTCCTTGTTGAGTAACGGAAATAATGGCACCTACTTCAAAACTTCAGAGAGATAAGTCTCCTGAACATACAATATCCTATTTGTCATATTATCTGAGGGCCTAAAACACTTCTCCCATTAGTAAGTAGGTGGATCCTGGAATAAAGTTTAAAACCAAAAGAAGCTTGGTTACGACTTTACCGAGATAACATCATGCTAGAAATAACTGAACGAAACTCACAACTGTCTTCGCGGAGACGAATCAACGAACTGTATTACGACATCCACAAAAAATAGCTGCGCATTGGGCGTGTGATAAGGTTAAGACATGTCGAGCGAATATCACATCAAAGCCCCGGCAAGCAGAGTTAAGTATTCGAACCTGGAGGGTCGACGTCAACGCATGAGCCAAAGAATGTGTCTGAGGTGATACTCACTATAATTAAAAACGACCTCAACTTATTAGGAGTGTCTTACTGAATACAGTTGGCTAGTAAATGTTCAAACGGCTAGCGTTTCATAGATTAAGCCCTATCAGTCTAAAATAAAAAAGAATTCTTTGTTGGGATGGAAGGGATTCTCGTCTCATCCTTAAAACCGAATCGCTTATGATGCCTCACAGGAGGATCTTGGTCGATATCGGCGCGACTCTACTATAATGTTAAAGTTAGGTATGTGGTATGAGTATGACCTATGAATGTCTTAATATTTTGTGAGTCTCTGAAGTGAATGAACGGAAATTACAACCGGCAAAAAAATTAAATAAATACTACCTGCATATATTCTATTTCAGACGTTTTCCTTGCACCAAACAAAGAGATAGAGCCTAGTCATAAAGACTATTCTTATACAAATTTCCTGTCTTGTTTTATCTGAATCTATGTTATAAAATTGAAAAGTTTGTCAATTTTTATGTGGACTTGAAAACGCAACGTTAAACTGAACAGATTTCTACGAAATTTTTTTTCTGAAATGCTTTTGTAGCCCTTAGGCTATATCGTCCAATGTCACGCCTACTTTTTGAAAGCGTTTTTTCTCTCAAAATGCACTTTTTTCTGACTTTAACTAGCTATTATTATCTACACCTCCCTAAATATTTAAAAGCTGTCAAACAGTAGTCTGCTGAGTTACATACAGTCCATAAACTATCATGATCAATTTAAATCAATTTTGAGGTAGTGCGTAGTGGGCGCTAGTCGAATGCACAGTGTCTGTCGTTTTCTCTATTGGAGCGGAAGCTGTTTCCCTTAGTAAGTGCATGCTATTAGAAAAACACTAACACTACATTTATTATATCCCTCATACAAATTGACGAAAACGATGAAATTTAACGTAGCAGGTCAATAAAGCAGTATTCTGTTGAAACGCAAAATGTTTAACTTATAGTATTGTATGAACTATGCACCGTGAATGTCAGTATAACAGTGATGGGCCTAAGCTGTTGAACGAGTTACGTAAAACCTTCTTACACAAGGCCCATGATAAGCCTCCAGTACTTTGAATAGCGAAAAATTGCCCCGTGCATTGATGCATTGACATTTCCAGAACTTAATACACTTAATAAACTACATAAATTACGAAAAAAACGTATATTCCTATACCAATCATCCATAAGCCATCAATATCCTGTATTACAAATTTAGCGAGAATTTGTATGCGCTGTGGCTAAAATACAGGACGCAGGAAACCGTTCTTGGCTCGATTTTTGTGGGCATTTACGTGAGAAAAGTTTTGCATTTTAAATGCTCCTTCGGATCTCAGAATGATGTGCTTATAATGTCCTTAAAGGCCCCACATATTCTTTTTGTTTTTCAAACACAGGCAAATCGATTATGAATAAAGGCTCAACTTTCTCCCCAGCTATCAATTTGTAAAAGAAAAATTGCAATTTAAATGCCTCACGTGTTACCGCTGTTTGCCTTGCTAACAATTGAAAACCTTTAAAATAACAATTTGTATAAAAAAAGTAGGCATATAAGCTATAAAAATAACCGCTTTTTCAAGTTCAATAAGCTTCTGAAATCAGAATAGAACAAAATTTTGCTTTTGATTTAATGATTTGACTTCCAGCATTTAAAAGTTATGATCGTACCGCAAACAATTTCTACAATTCTCTTGTCACACTTGCACACACTCACATATTTTTAACGTGATATATTCTTTCTTACTATTATGCGTATTCCTTGGAAAACCAAACACTTTGCGTAATTCTGGTCTTAAGCCATTAACTCCGTTCAAGGTTAGTATTAAAATTTAAACGTGCGCTATTTTTGGACAGAGTTATATCTAATTTATACAGTGATTGTCATGAGTGAAGACGCTGGCAACAACTTAATGAGATTCACAAGCAAAAATTTACAAAAAAAAAACAACAAAGAAGCAAAAGAAAACAAATGGCAAAAACAATCTGCATTGCATTAGACTGGAATTTGTTTCCTGAAATAATGCTGACGTTTCAAATGCTTTGCACGTCAGTAGGACAACGATTTTTAAGGCATACGTATATAAGTTGTTGGAAATTAGCATACGATGTGCATTGCATGTATATATGGTAAACAGGTAATGTTTATAACGGCAATAGTTGATTAGGTAGGCGGCAGCAATGAAATCAGGATTGAGCAAGAGTGGAATATGTTAAGGAGGTATACCAACAAGGTCCTAGTATAGTAGGCACGCGTCTACAAACTGATGAGAGTAGGATTTGCACCGCTTATATGACAAGCGACTATCAAAAAGACCGATTAACTAATTGACAGAATAAACACTTGAACCTGGAACTTTTGATAGCCATTTGTCAAAAAAAAAAAACAAGAAAAAAACTAAAAATGGGCTCAAAGTGGGCGTGGTCAATTGAATTGTATGGGCAAAATTAAAGAAGGAAATCATTCCCCCTGAAGACCTAAAGCTACTCACCGACATGAGAAAAAAAATCGGTCGAACAAGTTCAGTTTTGGCCTGTACCCCGTTTTCGATTCAAGGTTGGCTTTTGTCAAATTGCCCAAATCGAAAACTTTTCAGTGCAAAGAAGACTTGGCACTGGACAAAAAATGTTTTGACTGAACCGAACACAAATCAAAAGGGGCGACCAATCACCATCTATTAGGAAGGAGTTTTAGTACTTTCTTGAAGTCAATGTCAGTTTAGGCATAACTGGTCGAAACCACTTAACCAACAACGAAAAATCAGCGTCCTTAAAGCTGAGCTACCTTATTAGTGCAAAGCGTTAGTGCAACCTCAAGCGAATTCTTCAAAGGTTACACCAGGGCTTGACAATTGTTCTCAAATTTTGATATAAGACAAAAGACATTCATTTTACTAGATAGGACACAGAGACAAAAAGTTTGAGAAATAAGATGCTCTGCATCGAGAATCCGACGTCAAAACTTCAACCTCAACGACTATAGTCGCTAACCTTTGCTGGTTATTTAGGTACTTTCTCAACTGATAGCCCAGTTTGTAGTTAACTACTGTCAGTGACGAACCCCGTGTTCGAAATTGTTTTTTACTTGTGGGCTTCACCTTAGGAATAGTTTATTTTCTACTTTCAGGGTAAGAGTCAATCTACCTATTTCAAATGCGAAGTTTTTTGATTACGTGTAATGTCACTGTAAATTTCCTCCAAAACTAGTCATTGCAAACAGGACCAAATATTTTTTAGGACATCATGATCGTCTCTTTAGATGTTCTTATAAAACT
This sequence comes from Cheilosia pagana, assembly GCA_936431705.1. Taxonomy (NCBI): domain Eukaryota; kingdom Metazoa; phylum Arthropoda; class Insecta; order Diptera; family Syrphidae; genus Cheilosia; species Cheilosia pagana. The sequence continues at coordinate 20,028,289 of OW386170.1, read as the reverse complement.
GACACTGTGAATGTCTCGAAGATCTTCCCAAATCAAAAATATCGCACCGACATCGCAGCTCGTGTCGATTTGCAAATGGCTATCAACTCAACGCAATGGCTGAGAGACTCTCGACGAAGAAGAGGCCAATACACCGATCACGTATATCTTTCTTCGATGTTATCTTTCCAAACTCATAGACCACCTGTTTATATAGAAAGTCACGTCAACATAGGTTTCGCACACTCTATACATACTTTCAACACACACACATTCTCGAAAGACCTGGACTTCCAACACTCCTTTGACCTTATGCAGTTTCTCAAGCCATATTAACCGTTATTCAACATTCAACTAGTTGGCAGGAAATACCTATCTTATCGTAAAATATGTCGAAAGTCAGGCAGCTATTAAATCCTTTGCATTTGCCATTAGAACAGGGACTGAGAAGACTTATCTGGTACAAAAGATTGTTACAAATGACACTCTCATTCTGTTTTGCGGGCACTAAGCAAGTGTGACTCCTAAAAGACGAATGCAAACAGTTCATTGCTTCTATAATGCCTCCGGTCGGAAGCTGTAAAGAAGCTCCTGGAAAACCACAAGCCACCTTTTCACGGGTCTAATAGAAATCATACCGAAATTTATTGCCGTATTCCTCTATATAAGGCCTTTGAATATACCTCGCAAAGGTCTTACAGAAGTTATTTTCCGAAGCGATTACTTCGAAATTGCTCTACTTCGGTTATCAAGTAGTATGGAAGCTCTACCGAAGTTCTTGCCTTCAGAAATTACAAATCTGAACCTTACCGAAGTCAAATTGTTACGTGGGTAGGTATGGCTGTGCCAGCTTCCCATTTGGGTTCATAACCTTTCTGATGAGTTTCTTATAGCTCTGTATAGGGGTAATACAAATCTCTGAGTGTCTGTAACAGCTTTTGATGTGTGCACATAAGCTTCCTAAAAAGGTTTCAGTGTGATTGTATACACGTCCGATTGTTAAGTAATAAGCGACTCGACTTACAAGCCATATAAGACGTGCGATCCCCAAACTAGTAACAGTCTTCATAGCCGAATTCTGTTCTATAGGATTACTTAAGAAGTTGCAAGGAGGAAATAATTGTTAACCTGTCCTACACTCGTATCACACTATCCATCAGAATGTTGCACTAGGTAATGAAGCCTGCATAGCGAGAGTGATCCAATGAAAAATGAACCCGGGTCTAAGTACACCTCGCCAAGGACCAACAAACAAACCAAGAAGATTCAACAGCTCAAACAAAGGATCACTACTTAACCATGATACATACGTCTTTGAATTTCAAAGAGGATCCTATACAGACCTCAAGCGAATCCCTTTATTTCAATTCAACATTCGATACACTTGTTCATATGGCTTCCACGGTTTTTCTTGTCAGCGGTCATCAGAGAGCTCAAATTTAAGATGACTTGAGCACAAAACTTGGCTCAAAACTTGGCTTGACTTGAAGCGGATCGCATTGTCCCCAAGACCGGCAATTGATGCTGGCTCTTTGGAAAAGACCGGGACATTTAACGTAACCCCAAAGAAATTGGACGGTTGAAGCCCAATTAATGTCAACTCTTTACTGGCTTTATGCGACCCGGAAGCTTCGCCTTAAATATTTTCAGTGCTTTGTTTGCAAGTCGCACATACCGCTAATTCCAAGCGAAAAACTCGCTTTTCATGCCCCGGTACCGCCACCCCTAGTCAAGTTCTTGATAATGATTAAAAATTATGGTTTTCGAGCACACTTTTTGCACTATTTTCACATCTTTCTTGAATTTCTTCATAATTCCCCGTAGGGTATAGAAAAACCTTGAAATTAACCGCGAACAGAACTTGAATTTTGGTGATAAATTTTTTGCGTCTCCGGTAAGTTTTTGGATCGTGAGGAGCTAAATGCGAGTTAAAAATTCATAAGAATGACAGGAAAACATTTTTACATATGGCCGCAGTCGGTTGTCAAAGCTCTAACATAGCTTATGACGCTTTATAAAATTGCACCCAAAGATTATACCTACAGGTAGCAAAAGTTTTAAAGTGAAGACTGGAGCACTTATGACAGAATTTCTTAAAGAATATCAACACCTACTGCTTTTGAGCGTTTTGGGTGTGACTTTCAGCCAAAATCACAATAAGGAGCAAAGTCACGTGCGACCCAGTCATGCACATTTTAGAGAGTAAGAAAGGTCGGTATAGGTTGCCAACTCGAATTGTCTTGCGAAAAGGAACCTTTCCAAACGAAAACACAATCGTCGCAGCTTCATTGAACTTTTTTCCATGGCTTAAATTCAACCAAACAAATAAACGAAACGAAAATTCAATGTCACCCAAGGTGACATGGTGATGATAACGGAATTATCATTACTTGGTTGGGTTGGTAATGCACATAAAAATCAGCCAACAAAACCAGCAATATTTGTTGCCTCTTCTCTTTTATTTTTTGTAAAACAACAACAGACGAGACGAGGGTTACTAATCAAAGCGATGTGCGGTTGATTGTTTGCTATTCGCTCCTTGGTTGGATTTACTTAGCTGGCTTCGAATTCGCTTACATTCATCAACAGCAGGCGGCATCCGCAGAAACGAAAAACCCACACACAACTGAAATCCAATTCCACCAAGCTGAATGAAAAAAAAAAAACAAAAAATAATAAAAGTATCTTTGCATGGAAAAGTAAACACAATATTTTCGGATTTGAAAATACAATCGGCAAGTATATGTGAACTGATAAGCTTTTTTCGGCCAAGTTCATTTAACTGCAGTACACCGGATCGAAAACAAGCCCTGCCATGGTGTGCGTAATCGGAAAAAGAAAGCAAAGAAGATACGACGCGACGACGACGACTGCCACTGCATCACATACAGTCGAGTTTGTATAAATAAATGTATTTCGGGACGCGCAGTAAATATTTGAGACATTTGAACGATAATTGCTACGAAATTATCTTTTACACATTTTTTTAAATATGTGCACGCACACCAAATGGAAGGAGTATCTAATGTTGGGTCTAAAAAGAATACATCTATCAGTTGGCTTAAATTCAAAACGTCTGTCATTCATAGAGGTAGGGGAGGAAATGTGTCATATACCGAAAGGCGAAATGGACGACTTGTTTTTTGCATTTTGGTGTTCGAGGGGGGGACAGTCAACAATGACTGCAGAGTGAGAAAACAATTTTAAAATATATTTAAGATACCAAACCTACATAGATCTAAGCAAATATTTTGCAAAACGAATTTTAATGGACTGCCGCAGGGCAGCGTGTTGGCACCAATTTTATTTAGCACTAGCTTCGATGTTCGTTCACTGGTGCATTAAATACGAACAAATTATTTTATTTGTGCAATTAGTTGTTGTAATTAGCTGGCCAGATAAGGAACAGTCATTTCTCAACTTTAAGGGCACCTTGATTCTTACTTTGTTCAGATGTAGTAAATAAATTTAAGGCGATGGAAATAAAACCTTTCGGCCTTACTAACAATCAAACACTAATGTCGACTATTACTTGTGTCACAAAAAGCTAATGATCGGGTACAACTTCCTACAACTAAATAAGAAACTAGACTCCACCAAGTAATTTGGAAACCATGTCATTCCTAATATAATAGCAAACTAAGTTCTTCATTAAATTATCGAACAGCGGCCTTTTTTGAAAAATGTCGTTTTTTAAACATTCGGTTTTCTGCAGTTAACAGGAGAACCGCTCTAGAGATTCCAACCAAAATTGATATTTGACCTTAAATGATGTTTTCTAAATTAATGCTTCTTTCATTTTCATTCGAATCACCGAAAACGATGCTTTTGAAATCTTTTCATGTCTCGAAAACGCAATTTTCGATTTGGATGCAACTTACAAAATGTGCACGACTGGATCGCACGAAACTTTCTCAACCATATCATCAGTTTGGTTGGTTTATATTTATTTTATAGACGCTAGATAAACCGTTCAGAAAACATAAGAACTCAAATAAATTGTACTTAATTGTACTTACAAATTTTAAGCTCTCTTTTGGTTGATTAAATAACCCAAAATTTATCATCGTTGACAAGCTCCATAAATAAATCCAAATGAGCTATCAGAAAATTATTTGTTTGCTGATTTTTAAGATCTGTTTAATGAATTTTTAATTTTTTGTGACGACTTTTGCACATTTTGGACCACAGTGACTCGTATGGAATAACCTTAACCATTTTTGAAATATTATTTACTATACGAAAACCTTTTTTTAACTTTAACCGTAGTCGTCTAGATCCAACCCTGATGTCTCTTCCACCTTAAAAACATTGAAAAATTGTCCAAGTTTTCGATTTGGATTTGCTTAAATGCTTCGCCAACAGTTGAATCGCTCTTAAAAGCTAGGTCAATATTTTGAAGCGGCAAAAAGTAACTATAACCGCAAATAACAAATTTCTTTGTACTCAGCACAAGGTATCTCTCTGCTGGGTCCCAGGATATGAAGGCATTCCAGGGAATGATAAAGCATACGAATTGGCAAGACAAAGTTCGACAACTGTATCAAAAGATGCTGATCCCTCTGTGAATATCCCACCTTGCACACACAAGCTTGAAGCAGTGAAATGTCCATAAGAGAGGCGAACGATAGATGGACTGTGCTAGAAACCTAATGTTCCATTTGGGAACTGGGAAAAATTAAGGCAAGTGCTACGAAATGTCCCTACCGTATAGTTTTATAGGTGAATGGACCTACAATTTTATGCTGAGTCCGAAAGGCTGAATTGGGAAGCCTTTCCAGGACAGTTTTACTCTCGAATATTTGTCGGCCGATAGCGAGATGTGATGCAGTCGAAAGAACACATAATGTAATTTGCGTTTTCCCGGGGATCAAACCTGAGACTCCTCGCTGGTTTAGATATTATTTGTTCATCAAACAAATTATGTACAAATTACGAAATAAATTAAAAATCAATCAGCTGAATTCATATGTTAGAAGAGCATGGGAACCGAAATCCACTCAATCAATATGCGTGCTTTCGCAACATTTGCGACCCCTTCCACTTGGCGGCGCGTTACTAGATACTCCTAACGTATCCACCTCTCTTCGGCGTACCTATAACACTAACTAGCCAAACTTTGTATAATTCCATTGCCTCATTATCAGCCACTTGTTGCAATTATACATTTCGCTAACCTTGCCCAGACTCGCACTAACGATTTATTATTTTTATTGATTACAATGTCCATGCGTAAGTGAAAAAGATTTAATCCCTTCAATTTTTTACAATTACGGTCATAACATTCGCTGGCGTTCAACGATTCGATTTAAATTTCAAAATAGTTCAACCCAGCAACAACTGGCCAGGCCAAATCGCCTAAGGCCAATACTTTGTAAGTATCTCAAACTTTCATTTCAATTTGTGTGTTCGATTATTTTTCGTTTTCGCTTTTGTCCGCATGCTTACCTCATAGTTACCTTCTATGCAATATTCGCCAACCAAAAAAAAAAACCTTACATTTTGCAAAAAAAACCCACCATACAGTGAGCGGTTCAAGTATCTTGAATACAAAACTAACCATCGGATTGCAATAGACGTTTGTCGGAAGGTGGTGATGAAACTGTCCCTCTCCACGCTCTTCAATAGCATTCCTCGAAAAATGACCAAAAACATTGGCTAAGAAATACACAATTGATTGGCCATTACAATATTTATTTAAAACAGTCTCATATGCATTACGAAAGAGCACATTGAACTAATGAATGCAGAATTAGGAGCACACACCGTCAACGGTGTTGCTGTTGCTGGCAAGCAGTTTGCAATTTATATCTCGGCCAAATGCCAAACTATTTTTATCTGAGGACTCAGCGAACTAGAATGAAATTCGCGGTCATCGAGCAAGGGAAGCTGCTGCATATGGTTTGGGGGAGAGCGAACGGCAACTAGTGAGCTATAGATGAACGACAACGATGGAACTTTTTGATCTTTTTCCTTGGGAAAAGTAATGAACTTCAGCAGATTCATAGACAGGGTGTCACCAAGGCAATTGCGAACTTAGGGGAGAATCAGATCTTTATCTGATTGTAGATAAGCAACAAAATATCCACAATGCAATTGAAGCAAATATTCACTACCCTTTATATATTTAAGAGTCTTTTCCTGTAGCCTGTTCCAAATCTAACTATAAAGACAATCAAAATAACTCGAGAAAAAAAAATAATAGAAACCGTTCCATACAAGTCCAAACACTTTTTCGATACCTAATTATTTAATGGAGCTTAGTAATAGAAATTCGTAAAGTCGATCCTAAAGTCGAATTTTGTTAGGTGTAGCTTGCGTACTTTTAAGTTATCGTATAGTAATAAATCAATTTTAACAAAACTCGAATTTAACGTAATTATGTGACTCAAATTTGCTCATTCGCTATTGTGAGCGAGCACAGCTGATTTTGACATAAGAACAAACTTCAAATTTGATTTTTTATTTGAAAAATTTGTTTTATTATTTAGTTTATGTTTATTTATTTTATTTATTTTATGTTCATTTATTTTATTTATTCTTCATATTTCTTTATAACTTAAATCTAAGATACAATTTTGCTTTAAAATGAAAAATAGTGATCAATCCGTAACTTACACTTACTATTATGTCTCTAAAATGACCCCAAAACTTTGGAACAAAACTACAAATAAGAAAAAAACACGTTTCTGAAACGGACTTGAAAGTATGAAATAATTTCTCCTGATCTTCATCTCAATCTTTAGACTGTCTTGAAGAGCTATAAACATTTTCATGACCATAACTGACATTGAAAATGCTTTCACTTAACTACCATTAAATAAATTGTATATACAAATTGTGTAGATACATTACAAGATTTTAAGTCTAAAGCTGAAAGCGAAGTTAGTTTAAAATCGATTGCAAAATTAGCTTTTTTAGCTTAAATTTAATATATTTTTAACTTTATGACAACAAATTAATTTACTCTTTGTTTGAAGATAGTTTTAAAACTGACATGCCAGTCTCTGTAGAAATCTTCCACTCAACCTTGTAAGAACATTTATCTGACGTAAAATTTATGAACTGGCGTTTTTCTACGGCTATATGAAAAAATCAAATTACAAAGAGAGAAGAGAGAAAGAGCTTTATTTTATTTACATATTTCTTCATAAAAAGAAACATCTTCCACTTCAGCTATTTTCTTCTCTCTAAAGGTTGGGCATTTATGAAGCCATGTGAACACATACAGAGTGTTACACGGGCTTTCACAAGCGAATACATCAATTAATTGAATTTTTTACATAAAATATTTGAAAATATTTCGTTACATTCAATTTTTTTTTTAAATTCTTAAACTGAAAACTAAGAGCGTTTATGTTAGTTTGTCACCAAAACTGCCAAATTGCCCCCCTAGAAATAAACCTATTCCTATTTCCAATATGGTAACCCTAAGACCGGTAGCACATTGGGCGCGTTTTTGTTCGAACTTGTACGAACACCCACGAACAATACCTATGTTCCAAATATTATGGGAGCGGGCACACTGGCTGCGATTTAATCGTAACCATAATGTACACACATGTAGTTGACACGTCCGAAAACGATCCGAACTGGTTGGGATTTTTAACCACTTTCCATAAATAAAAATTAAAAATAAAGGAGAATCAGAATATTGTTGTTATTAATCCTGGAATACAACAAATTATAACTTCTTGCGTTAATAATATTATTCCCAAACTTAAAGGTTGATTTAAATTTGTATAGAAATAAAAAAGAATTAATCTACACATATAAAATAATTTGTATAAAATCAAGATATAGTTTAAATAAAATATTTATTTTGGATATAAATGGGAAATCATCAGTTCAAAAAATTAACTTTTATATTTAATTTATCAGTGTTTTTATTAAAATACAAAAAGTTTACATTACTTAATGGAGGATTGCCTTTTTTTTTATATTAATTGGAATTTAAATTTCTGATCGAAAACATTTGTCTTTTATTAAGTTTGGAATATTATTCAATTATTTTATTTATTTATTTATTAACAAATATTTAATTATGAAATTATTATAGAATAGTATTTATAAAATTTAGTTTTATTTAGTTTTCGATAATTGGATCTTACGGAAATGATTTATTTCAATCTTCGTCCATATAGAACCCAACGTCTACCTTCCAAAATTAAGAACTTATTGACCATACCAGGTACTTCCTAAAAGATGGGCGCAATAAGGCGTGGTGCCTTCCATTAAACAAAAATATTTCAAACGCTGCGTCTTGACCATAGATATATGTAGTTGCGATACTCATGAAAGAGATATCAGTTTTATTGACACATTTAAACAAGGCGCATAGTTCATCGCCCTATATCCGAAGATGCTCTCAGTTATGCAAATGTCATCGCGACTTTGATATTTGTTAACTCATCATTAGATCCGTGTTATTATTATTGATAAAAAACTAGATTCCAAGCTACACATAAGGTTGGGTCAACTGTACTAAGTTTGAGAGTGGAAGGACTTCTCGAATTCTGATCAATTTTTTCTACAAGTCTCGAGTAAGACATCTCTGAGCGTGCAGATGTGCAATGAGCTGGCATTGGGTACTTCTTTGTTCAAATACAAATTGGTTTGCAATCGTCGTAACAAACGAATTTCTGTACAGATTTTCAGAACCGCAACCAGCGGCATTCTTAACGTGTCTTAGAAAAAATGGCTACCTCATCAGTCATCAGAAATATTTGCAGATTGATGATGGAAAATTTGCCTTTTTTTATTCGGCTTTCTACACAACAATTTTAGCACTTATTTTAAGTATTCTATAGGCCAAATTTTTGATTTTATAGAACTGGACATTTAAAACGAGATCCGCCAACAGGTAACAAACCTACCTTGCACTGCACTGGCCACCCTGTTCTAGTACAAAATATAGACAAATCGGATAGAGAGGCAAATTTTAAATTCAAATGTTTGGTTCTGCAATTGAACCCACCCAATTCGTGGACCTATGCATTTTGCATATGCATTGTTGCTCAAAAGCTATATTTGTTCAGCTTTGGCGTTCGACTATGACAACAAAGCGACTTTGATGTCTTCTGTATAAAGTGGATCAGTTGTTGACGTCAATCTTTGAACTTGTAAATATGGATGCAACAAACTGCCAACAAGCAAGCAGACAGCCGGGATTTGTTAAGGTTATTCCACTTTCTGGTTGATTACAAATCGGTTTTTCTAATGAATGATTTGCCAATACTCTCTCGAGATTGAGTTCTTGTCTTTCAGCTGGTTTAGCAAATGTGGACGGATGTGTATCAGTGGAACATAGCCTCAACCTTTTTTGATATATGGGTTAAAGTTTTTGATGAATTAACACATATTTTATAGTGCAGTTAAAACAAATTAATAAATAAAATCGATAGCTGGGAGAACTATCAAATTTTATAAAGTTGACAGTATGTTGAACAAGATACGGGCGTTTTTTTTTGTTAGTGTTCCGAATGTAACTTGAAATTAAATTATGCTACCATTAGCACACCCTGGGGAAGACCATACAAGCGGAAAGTTTGAGCCGTGAATCAAGTTTGTAGAGAGGACTTAAAAAATGACACGAAACGAAACAAAAAAAACGAAACGAAAATAAATAATTAAACATGTTTAAGAAAAAAATGTGGGATATCGAAAATGCAAAACAGAAAACAAATACACTAAAATTTAGCCGCATTGTTGAAATGATCATTGTTCATAATTCTTGGGGTCTCATCTGGATAGGTTTTAACCCAAATTCACAATCCCGATCAATTTTCAAGATCTCACTCAAAGCTTTCAAGGAATTATAGTTTAACAAACACAAGTCTCAACTATAAATTTGTGCAATAAATAAATGCTATAGAAAACTATATATATTTGTTAGTAGTTTTCAGTCACAACTAAGTCAGGAAAAATACTTTCAATATTTCCGTTAGGTATTCAAGGTTGTGAGATCATCACATAAGACAAGGTTTCATAACGGGGTCCTTAAAAATAACCTAAAACCAATTCACCCATGCACTCAATTTTCTTACAAATTTAAGTATGGTCTCAATTTTGTTTGAGAAGCCAACCTCCTCCATGTTCCCAAAGAGCTACCTTCCAAGATGTATATTGAATGTCTAGTTCATAGAAAAGGTAAGTGATATGCTCTGTGACTTGCCGGCCCTCACAATACCTGCATGTAAACCCAGTCATTCTTCTGACAATGCCCATACGAGGGTAATTCCTACTGGTAATCTAAAACTTCGTTAGCTAAGTTCTATAAAGTCTCTGTTACGACGTAAAACAAGCCTAAATACCTTTAAAGCTTTCAATAGTTAATTATGCTTCATTATATAAAGTGGCCAAACTTTGATTAACTGTTTTAAAAATACAGTCAAAATCGGTTGTAAAAAAACTATTGGGGACTGGAGAACTTGTTTGTTATATCCGGTGTTTCGTTATAACCTTTTTTCTATTTTCTGTTCTTTAGTAAGAAGTGGACCCTTTTTTTACTTATCTTTAAAAGCGATATTCGGACAGTACATTTTGTATGAATCTCGGCGGAGACTTCAAGATAAGTTCGCAATAACCGAGATTACGTTAAAGCCGATGTCGTTAAAACCGATTTTGACTGTAGTTGGTTTTTGACAAAGGCTTGGGAACTTAACAAAAACATACCATGCGTGTACATAGTTTAGGATTTGGGTAGTCATTTTTCAGACATCTATGCAAAGTAAACAGCCGGAAAATCTGTCAAATAAACTTCGTTTCCTTCAGTCGAGTAGATCGTGTATGCATACAAACTAGTTATGCCTGTCTAATTTCTAAAAGACAGTTTTTTGTTAGCTCTGTAAGATTGTAGAACTCTCTGCCCATAAACATTAAAAAAATTAGAAGCAAGAATAATTTTAAATCCTCTTTGTTTAAATATCTAGTCACTGAACTGTGATTAACATTTAATTTTGTATTGTCAACGTCCTTTTTAATTTGTTTTAGTCTATTGTTTTAAATTTTGTCATAAGCTGTAGATTTCGTTCCTTTTATTTAAATTTACTTATTTACTGTATTCATTTGTTTGCACATGTTACTCCAAATATTAATATAATGATTAACGCTAAAGGCTTGCAAACTTTAAAAGAAGCTTGTTGTCTTAAATTGTAAGTAATACTGGTATTAAAAAATTGAAAATTGAAATTAATTAATAAAAATTAAAAATTAAGGCGTCTTATTTAAAATAAGATTTTTAAATTTAAAATGTTGAGCAAGTTTACACTGGTCTCTTGTTTGCATTTTATGTCAAATAAACAATTAAACATTTTATCTTGGTTCCTATTAAGCCTTTTTTTAAATTTGTATGTCAAGTGATTGTTACAAGACGTTTGAAATCATTTTTTGTCATTAAGAACTTAAAAATGTTCATGAAATTTTAATTCTTTGTTCGAAAAATACTCTTGCTCAATTATTTTGCTAAGAACTGAGTATAAGGTATGGTTCAGGAAGCAGCCATAAAAGTCATGGAGTCAGTCTTGGTGAAGTCAAGGATAGTAAGACAATGCAAGAAATATCTGGACGAAATATGACAAGTCAACACGGTGACCCTATCTGGGTACCAGGACATTATGGATATTTCAGGTAATGAGTATGCTTACTAGAGGTGGATCGAAACTACATGCGTCGTTGGCCTTAAAATCAGTAAGTAAGCATTTAGTCTTGGAACAAAAAAAAATCTTCGTTGAACCAATATTAATACCTGTAGGCATTCAAAAGAACTATGGCCAAAGGTGAGCAAAAAGAGATCAAAAATGTGATCGAACTGAGTCGCAAAGACATTCGCATACTCACGGGGGAAATTACTGGACACTGTGTGATAGACGTACACGCGGAACGATTGGGTTACCTGATGCTGTGCGAATGCCCAGCCCTTCAAAACAGCAGAAAAGGATCCTTAATAGCTACTTCTTATTTGATGAGCTAGAGGATCTAGAGAATGTGCATCATAAGGCACTACTGAGATTCATACTCAAATCTGGGTGGTTCTTGTAGATAAACAGACGCTATATCATCAGCTACTCTCAGGACGAACTATAGGACCTGAACTCAACAGAGCTTTAAGACCCCATGAGATTCTCACTAAATCTATGGGGCTCTAATATTATAAGCGATATCTCCAACAGGTATTCAATGGATGGTTCCCGTAAATGGACACAATGGACACAACTGATGGTCTACGTGAAGATGTGGCAAAAGCACCAACTTATCTATCTACCTACCATGGGTCAGGATGTAAGCATAACTTAGTTTTCAAAGTTGTATCAAAATCGAAAATGGCGTTTTCGAGATATACGCATATCTTTAAAACGGCGTTTCGTTGATTCGAATGGAAATTGAAAGTTGCATTCATTTTAAAAACATCAATTTTACTCCAAGTAAGCAATTTAACCAAAATCGTTGCAGCCTTGTTCAAAATTTGGCTTTTTTCAAAAAATATTTTGCTATACCTGCATATTTTATAAAAAACCGAGTTTGCTAAAGTAAAAAATGACTTAATAAATGCAGAAATATAAATTTTGGTTAAAATCGTTAAAGCCGTTTACAAAAAAAAGGTGGCCCAAACTCGCACAAAAACTCAAAAACCATCCAGCGGCTTAGGCAGGAGCAAACTAACAGACGGGCAGAATTAATTGCGAGACCCCACTTTGTTGAGTTCCTCTATCATCGTAATGTCAGAATTGGTCAAAAATCTCGAGTTCCAAATTTTGTACAAATAAAATATCTAGATGTCTTTCTCTTACTATGAACACAAGAGAGTTAAAAAACGGCAGCCTCACCTAAATGATAAAATTAAATTGTAAGAAAATAAGGTGCAAAAAAAAAACACTTGTAGCACCAAAACAAACCGCAATCCACAATCAATATGTCTACGCCTGTGCGGTATATTTACCTTGCACAGATTGTGTGCGTGCGTTGCAGCTTAATAGACTAGCCCAACGAAAAAAAATAAAATAAAATACCCAAACACACAACAACCAGGTTTCGCAAAATTGCGTAGCTATCAACAAACCAACAAAAAAAATTATCAAAACAAATGTTAAGACTACTTTGTGAATCACAATTTCTTAATTCACGCATGAAATAAAATCGTACGCACGTTACCTACTGCCAGCTGTATCAGTGCGAAAGGAAAGTGAATGGAAAAACATAGATACTCCTCCACAATCGCATGCTAATAAATTAAAAAATTATCTAGAATCCCCGCATTATCAGTGCGTCGACCATCGAGCGTAATTTCGGCGCACCGTAGTTCATGGAACTACCACCAGCAACAACAGCGTCGAGATAGTACGATAATTGGGTTTCAACCTAAATTCCCCAAATAGCCATGACCCCAATTTGCAGCACAGTGTGTCATTCTGTGCCAGTGTGCGATGAGTGTATCTGTAGTTTTAGTAGGTCTGATTGAGCGGCACACACAGAGGAAGTGTTATCTAGGAAATAGAAACTGAATTTGGGGCACGATGCTACAAAGTCAGAGCCCACGCAATGTTTTATTAAAAAAAAGAGAAAAAAAACTACATACTATCTACTAATCGAAAGCAACTGGTTGTGGGGATGGGGATGCCTCGAGCATGACTATGCGTGAGTTTTTCCCATCACTGCGTGGGCTGCAACAGGTGGCTGTGGTTATTTTGCCTACCTGAAACCATTTTCAAGCCGAGAGGACTCGGTTTTTAAGTCTTCTCAGGTGGTTACTTTGATCCAGGATAACGAGAGACGGGTGCACATTATTTGAATGGATTCGAACTTAGCAGCAATCCAGGTCGGGCAAGAAGCGAGTGGAAAACTTTGGCATACATTATAGCGAGTGTTACTGGGACTGGGAGCAGAGATATAGCTTTTGTGGATTTGTCACACGCAGCAAACATAGGCAAGAAGTCTTGAGCTATCGGTGCGTTAGGATGCCTTATGATAGTCCGAATTTGACTATGTCAGCCTGAAGTGCACTCACGAGTATGGAGATGATGCTACCAAAGAAAAATAAATAAAAAAATATTTTGGCGCGACAGGTCTGTGGGACCAAGGGCCTACCTTATCACAACCATTCGTTTTGTGTGAGTTTTCAATTTTTGGGACGAATGGAAGGGATCTACAATTTTAAGGCGAGTCCAAACGGCTAATTGAGAAGCTCTTTCAAGACAGTTTAACTCTCGGTTGTGTGTCAGACGTTCGCGAGAGGTGGCGCAGTGGACAAAAACCCGGGATTCGAACCGGGGACCCCTCGCTTCGTAGTCCAACACACTAACTCTAAAACACTGCCGTTTACTTTTTTTTGGAAGAATCCGCAAGGATATTTGCGTGATAAATAAAATAAAACACAAAATTAAAAATGCGGAGCTTGTGGAGAACCGATTTCTTTCATCTTCTGAAAATCAGCCTTCACTTTTTGGAAATAGGTAGGTATTCAGTTTATTTTGGAGATATTCAAATACTGCAATGAAATTTACTTGTAATTTGTATTTGATAACCCGAACCTCTATTACCCGAATGTCTTCATAACTCGAAGATATTAATTGGTTATTTGGCGTCACCTTCGACAAGTCGAATTCTGAGGGGGAATTACCAAGTTCCGAGTGTTTTTACAAGTTCGTTTTATAATGCATCGCTTTCAGGGGCACTGTGTTTGTATGTTCCTATGACCTAGTATAGCTATACATACCGTGATTTTCAAATCATTGAGTAATAATTGTCAAATTACTTGTTAGTAGGGGCACATAATTCTAGGTTGGTATATTGGTATGAATTTTTGAAAAATATGGTAGACAATAGGCGGCTAAAACAACACAAGGAAGTGTGTAGGTAGATGTTGTTACATATTCGCAAACAAATACATATTTATATAAACAAGTACCGCCCGTGGTCGAAATTCGACCAATTTTGTCTGTAGATAAAGTAACGAAAGCCAACTTGTTTTTTACATAATTTATTTAATATTTATTTTAATTTATTTATATGCTAAATATTAATTCATATACCTTTCCGCTTTGAAAAAATAATGGAAAAAGGCAAAACATGAATGTTCCTGCAATGCCCCTGAAATAAGATTTTGTGATTGCTTACTTTTAGGGGTAATTAAATTGCATACCTTTATGGGTTAATGAGACTCTCCGAAAGGTTCTAATCTAAGTTGATTAAATTCGTTACTATCGAAACATGACGGCGACAAATTGAATGGCAACGAAATGCTTGTGGGATCTGGGATATCATTTAGGGTCGAAATGAAATCCGATTGAATATCACCAACTTGAACAAGGTGTGAACCTTAAAGCCAAGAAGCAAGTGGTTTGACTGCACCTTGTGCAAAATGAAATATCTGACGGAGCCTATCACATAAGTTTTTATGAACCACAGTGTCAAACGCCTTTGAAAAGTCTAGTAATAGATACTAAAAAGATACCTTGTCTTCGTCCAGGAAGGTTATATATCTGAGACCCTTTCTAAGGCCCGATAGTTGGGTTGTCATCAAATCATTGGTATCGAGGAAAATGCTCATTTGGTTTTGTAACAGATTTTCTGTCTCTTCTAAAACTGGGTTTACATTTTACGATTAAATGGTTCCCTATTACTTAGTTACAGACACTTCGGGAATCAACGTTGCTTGATTAGCTAAAACTAACTAAAGAACAAACGTTGGCGGCTATTCAATACAATTACGCAAATATTGGGATTTTTTTTATGCCTCCCATGGTGTCTTCTGCATCAGACACTTTGGCAATGTTCTAATTTATTTCGTTCCCCAAGCCTCTACCCCGGTGCCCGCACCGATATCTACCCGGCCGCGTAGGTATTGAATTAGTTCTTCGTTGACGCGCACCAAACCCCATACTACTATGCCGCTAACAATAAAAAAAGCAAACAAGAAAATTGCCGAAAAGAATTGAGGTCAACAGTACAAATAGATAAATTGCCTTTCCCAGATTTATGGGACGACCGAATGGAATTAGCAGGCCCACACGTAGGCGTACACATTCGCATGTATGCGTTAGAAATTCGCTGGGAAAATGCTCCTCCATCAATATACCAAATGGATACCCCGACCTATTCAACATGTTGGCATTTCGCTTCGCTATCTATTTCGCGGATTCAATATGAATATAGATACACTGCCTGCAAAGATAACAAAAAAATAGTTCGCCAATAGTGGTGTAACCGAGTGTGGGGCATGTGTGTAATCTGTGACTAAACGTCAATCAGCTGATTTTTTGTTGTCAAATTTACATACAACAGCTGACCTTGTACACATATTATCTTGTTGGCCGTTTTTTGTTATTGTTGTTGTATGTTTGTCCGCTGTCTGATTGGAGTGGAGTAGACAAACTGTGTGTGAGTGAGTGTGTGGTTTTTTTTTCTCTATTTTATCATCCGACCAATGACCTAAATTTCATTCATAGAAAAGTAAATAGATCAAGTGTGCGAATTACGTATATATATAGCTATTTACTATTTGTTTTGTAGACTGGCTGCAAAGTGGGTGACATTCATTGATGATGGAGTGTATAGTTTTGTTTGTGGATTTGCGCAATTGAAATTTGATTCCGGTGGTGGGGGGAGGGGTGCTGGATTGTAGTTTAAAATTTTGTGACAGATTTATGGCTAGTTAACGCGATAGTGTGGGTGGTTTGAAGTGTCTTACATGAGGCATGCACCTATTGAATCGGTAAACGGTCTTTACAAGATTAAACGAATGTAGGTTTCTAGCGCTTAGCTGGTCTGATATTTCACTTCTTGTCTTGGTCTTTTTGGCAGTCTTTTGACACCTACCTCTGTTAAGTACTACTACTTTCAATGGTAGACTTACGTCAGAAGGAAGCTTCCCTAGCATTCAAAATCAGTTGTTTCCTTTTTATACCAAAGAAACAAGTGACGAAGCTGAGCTATAGGATAAGCAACCTTCGAGTGGCAAGTCTATTTTGAGCACTTAGTTGAAATGTAGTACCCGGTACCTACCTACTTCAACGTAGCACCGATTCAGCAAGTTCTCCAGTGACTTCCTTGGTGCGTTCGTCTCTAAGATAAGCATTGCTTGAAGCGGCCTTGGGCTAAAACTGATCACACCCGAGAGCTTTCTTCACAGAAAACCAATGAATGATTATTTCTAGTCACTGGGTCCGACGGAATTGACTTTTCTAATCCTCATTGCTTCCACGGACCAAGTTCTGAAAGGTCTAACATTAAGGACCTAAATTGGGTACCTACTGGGTACTTCCTTAAATTTTTTTTCGAGTTGGAAACTACTAACTTTTAACAACTGTAAAGTGTAAAGGACTATTGATATGAAACTAGAGGATGTTTTTAAAAACATTATGTTATGGGCATGCATGCGGCATGCTTCATCAGAGTGCTTAAAATCCCAACACATTTTAAAGAAATGTGTTCCGAATTCGTTAAATAGTTTGGGTTCCAAACAACATCGGCCTTATGCCTTGGTCCAGGACCTTGAAAAGCTACGCAAATATGTGCGCATCAGAAAAATTGTTTTCTCTTAATGAACCAAAGAAGAGATTAACCTTAGCAAAAATAATATTAAAATCACTTTAAATGTTTGTAAAATTGACAAAACTTATGCCAAATATTTGTTAGCCAAACTAAATACATTATTGTCAATATAACAAACATTTTGTTCAAATGAAAAAAATGTTTGTAGATATGACATATACATTTTGTAGAACTTTAATCGTCGTTTATATTTCACACGCGAAGAAATACGAAGTTTGTTAGTGCGCATAAAGGCAACCGGTGAAAGTGAATTAAAAATACATTTAAAAACTAAATAAATGGATGATAAAAGAAATTGATAGATAAAAGAAAGCCTCATACCAAAATATTTAAAAGGTAAGTGAAAGAAGTTAATGTAATATAATAGGTGTAAATGTATATTGAAGATAAAACATCTGAATAAATCTCTATCTGTAATGGAAAGTAAGTGGCATATCATAATCAAAAAAAAATTGTTAACTTATTATTTTATGAATTAATTTAATTTGTATTATTCCTTTTTTTTTTTAATAAATCTTATTATTAAACTTATTTGGATTGTGTATCATTTATAAGTATTAATCTATTTTACAAGGGTTTTTAATTCAACAGAACAATAAATAAAGAAATGACCGTTTGTTTCTATTCACTCAACACTTCTGTTGTTAAATCAACAAATTAAAATGCTGGAGCTGACAAAATGATGCCATGTAAACAACAATCTGTTTATAGATTCAACAAAACACAACGATAAAACTTACAAAAACGTTGTCAATTATATATTGTTGTCAATAAAAATTGTTGAATCAAGCATAATTTTTAACAAATATACCAGGGTTTTATTTTCAGTGCAGTCGAGTCGGCAGTTAACCATTAACTGTAGAGCCGCCTAAAGTAAGGTCTCATAATGAACATTTAACCACTTTATAGCAGTACGGCCTAGAAGAACCTTCAAATCCCTGAACGATGTAAAACGAATGTGTAAACTGGATTTGTGTTTCTCTAAGGGACAGAATGCATACTGCAATGAAAAATAAACGAACGGACCAGTAGGATATAGGATAGAGCAAATATTGCGTAGCCTTATAAAGCTAAAATACCTGATTAGTTTATCACGTAAAAGTGTGAGTAGAACCTGATAATAATTTTCTTAACTTTGGTGTTTCCCCTTAGAACCGCTTCCCTTTAGAAAAAACACTGCCGAAAATCAGTGATTATATTTGCTCCTTGGTCGTTGGATGGACTGTATGTCGTTTTTCTCTGTTCGAACGTAACGAAAGAAGGTATTTCCATATAAAGTAAGTGCGTCTATCCTCCTAAGAAAACACTTTGCTCAAGTTTAGAGAAATACGAGTCAATATGATTCAAATTTGGATTTATTGGTTATAGGTTACAGACTCTCTCTGATGAACTGGTTGGTTTCAAACTATATCTGAAAGACGCAGTTTTTGTCTTTATGAAAATGGCTGTGAATACCAAACAAACCTGTAGTCCCTTCCATTCCATTCGTGCTATCGCGAATACTTCTAGGAACCTATGCCTCTAAACCTATTGTGCCTAATATACCATTTCTTATTGTGAACTGTGCCATAAAACCTGTCAAATTCCATTGAAATATGCGACAGCACCCAGACCAACAGGTGAAAGTGATGAATTCGAATCTACTCCCATGCAGCATCTCAACGAAAGTGAATTACATGTTTCTCAGTTTTCCCTTTTGCCGCGCACAGTTTTCATTGAAGCATTCCATCACGTGCGAAGAAGAATTTTCACCGCCATC
Organism: Cheilosia pagana; assembly: GCA_936431705.1. NCBI lineage: Eukaryota > Metazoa > Arthropoda > Insecta > Diptera > Syrphidae > Cheilosia > Cheilosia pagana. The sequence goes on along the minus strand of OW386170.1, from coordinate 20,009,004 downwards.
ACTGACAAGCACAGAAGGAACTAAAGTTGTGCACTACAAACGGCGAACGATGGTTTTACAAACTCGATCAGAAACTGGAACACATCTTTAAGATGCTCTGGCGAGTGTTGCAGCACTCGTGTGTGTGCACAAGATACACTGCACCGCTCGAAATGGGTGGTGAAAGTAGCCTACCACCAACCAAGTTTAATAAGTCATGAAGTTGAAGGTCTTCTTCTTGTTAATGTGAACACATCACACAACCGGTAATGGGAGTAATGTGCATCAGGTTTCGGAATTCTCAGAACCAGACCGAGTCAATGTAACGCGATGTAACAATTTTCCTGTCGACTGGGCACGTTATTGTTTTTTTTTTTTATTGCAAAAGGTTATAGGTATTCGTTTAAGTGGGTTAGTCCAATTGAAGATAGTTGGAGAGGGGTTTGATGTTTTGTATGTGTTTAGCTGCAGTTGCTGGGGGGGGGGGGGGTTCTAATTCTTTGCACCTTAAAGTATCAACATCTGGAAATATCAACATATGGAAAGATGTTCATAAAGCAGATTTGTCTGCGCTTTCTTGAAGTGTCTGAAAGGCGAGCTGTAGGGCGGATTTTTGTAGTTAAAATTTCCAATATTCCAAATGCAAATATGGACCAAGTCAGCATGACCAAGTAGCAACCAAGGTGCGGACACGAACATTAAATGACGTTGGAACTAAAAGGGACCATCAACATTTACCTAAAAAAAAAAACCATATCTGGGAAAAGGCATGATGTGTCGAACTTAAACGACTCAAAGCAACAGAAAGAAAATTTACAGTAGATTTCGCCGATAACTGATGGCTATTCTGACAGAAAAAGCTGATTGAAATGCTAGGTTTGATATCAGCTCATCCTACCTTCAATCTCAAGTTTTATGCTCAGCGTGCCCTTAGATAATTCAAAGCCTGGCAGCTCTACAAGTAAATGAGAAACAAAAGCCTACTATTACGGATCGACAACGGATATAATAAAGAAGGCCAAATATGTCAGAATATGCACGGGACACGAGGCCATACTTCTATATAGGTTTACCACATGAAAGACAAATAATCTGCTAAAACACTGCTTAGATTCTATAAAAAAGAGTGTACACCCACTTTCCTCTGCGGAGCTTAGTTATTTTGTTAAAACTCGGTCCTTGTTTTTTTTTTAAATCCACGCTTTTTAGACTAAAAAAACGTTTACACAAATTGTACACAAGTTATGATAACAGCACCCATTGGTTTCTTCATCTTCAAGGCTAGTTTACGGTCAAGCAATGCATTTTGTGGGTACTTCAATCCGGTTTTAATTGGGTCTTCTTCTCCTTTCGGTACCAAAATATATACGTTTTTGAAACCTTGAAACAATTCTAAAGCACAAGACTCCTTCACTCGCAGTTTGATGTGGTGTCTCGGCTAAAAAATACCTTATGAGCCTTTTTCTTCGAAAATGTGATTCAAAATTGTCTACGTCCGCAACAAAACCACGTCGGAATACGATGGCTTTGATTTTAGAAAATATTTTGTATGATACGTAAACTGGAAACTGTTCGGCTTCTATAAATTCTAACAGCTCCAGATGAGGTTTTCTGAAAAGGGAAGTTTCTTCTTTCAGTTCCTTTCAATAAGTCCCATGCACAAACGCGAGATGTGACATTTTCTTAAGTTTCCTTTTTCGCGATTTTTTAACATATTTATATTTCGCACTAATTACAAAAAAAAAACAATCGAAAAAGTCTCGGCTTCGCAAAGAAATATCCGATTTTCAAATTGGAATTTGAATTAATCGAAATAAATTGCACATTCCTTAAATTAATGACATGCGTCAAACTGAAAGATTCTGGTCACAAAACTTGGCCATGTGATTGTGAAAGTAAATGTAAATAAAAAATCAAGTATAAAATCAAGCAAAAAAAAAAATAACTAAATTGAGTACAAAAGCAAAAAACAGTGGATTTTTAAATACAAACGAGAGTGGGAACAATTTATTATATTTATAGCTCCGATCTCCTTAAAATTATTGCTTTAAAATTTTGTTATTAACAATTTCGCCTGCCTCTACCTGTTAAAACATTACAGGTTGGCTAATAAAATCCAATAAAGAATAAATAATTTTAGCTGAACTTTGTTTCAAATGAATTGTTTTCGTTTTTATTTTAATAAATGCGTTTTTTTTTTGTATTTGAAATAATAAGTTTCTTGCTTTTATTTTATTTTGACGATTTCAATTCAATTTCAATTTAAGATTGGCGTTTTCAATTTTAATAACCGGACAAGCCTGCTTGCCGCTGTCACAGAACCAGAGCCCTCTGATGGTTTTGAATACCGCTTCCTGATTAAATTCCTGATTAAAAAAAAATCGCCGGCGTTCTATATAATTTTATAGTCGTTTTTCTTAAGGGCCACACTGTGGAATTCATTAATTTTTCGGAATTAAAAATATTGGGGCGCATTGGCTTAGCTGTTAGTGTGCTGAAATACTGAAGGATGGGTCTTTGGTTTGATACCCGAAAAGTCACACACATACGGAACTGTTCCACAACATTTTGTTGATACCAGACTTGCCTTTAGTCTTTAGATTTTCAAACGCTTTGGCTCTAAATTGTTAAATATTACCTTGATGTCTAAATAGCTGTTATTGCAAATTTGTTAGCGGCTGGTAATTTTTTCACTGCGATGACAATGAAGTGAAGATCTGTCTCTACCGACCTGCATTTGCAGTAGATCTGTTGGCATTTTAGCAGCATTTCTGTTTCGATACAAGTCTTTTAGTCTTTCAGTAGAAAATATGATGGGCTGAAGTCCTTTGGTGGGATATAAGAGGCCTTCCTCGCCTTGGTATATTAAAACCACTTTTATGATTTTGAAATATATCCATAGTCAAAACTTGAAAAGAGTTTTTATGACAAACATTGCTTGAGAATATCCTTCCCAGAGTGTCCAAAGAAATGATTCCATCTTGTTCTGGCTTAATGGGTACGTCAACAAACAAAATTGTAGGATTTTGGGACGATATTCGTCCACATGAAATCCAAAAGCGCCCAATGTATACCTAAAGTCACTGTTTGGTGTGGCTTTAGGGATGGCGGCGTCATCGGTTAATAGTTCTTTGCGAACGACGTTTGACAGGTCATCACCGTCAACGGCGAGCGCTATAGGTCGATGACTAACAACTTCTTTAAGACGATATTGACACCAACGACATGTGATTTCAACAGGAAGGCGCTACGCTCTGCTACATTGGAAATTCAGCAATAACGATTCGAGGGTACGATCATCTCACGTGGAGGTGATGTAAACTGGCAATCGAGATCATATAGTTAGACGTTTTCTAGTACGATTTAATGAAGTCGCGGGCCATGCGCATAGGCCACGAGCCACAGCGCCTCAAAGCCAACATAACACATGGCATCCGTCAAATTCGCCTGATTTATGCGCCAGAATCATGGAAAATTGGACATTTCGGATTCGCCCCACTCAGCGAAGCCGCGGCGGACATTTAAACGATTTTATATTCAACACATAATGGCATCGATAGGCCTTTCAACGAATAACGAAAATTTCGATAATATCTTACTCACACTTTGTTCTATTTAATTTAATAGATAGAAGCGCTTAATGAAAGACCCTTTATTTATGGTAGTAACGATTGGCTGAATCTGAAGACCCTCATTAGCGCAGGAGCCAGTAGACCATCTGATGATTGTTGTAATATACATGGGAAGATGTTCGCTAGATTTGTCAATGCGATGCATTCTATAGCATGTCAAGAAAAAGCCGACATTTTGCCTCAATCCCGGTTAATTTATTGAGAACGTATGTTCTTATTAGAAAGGAGTACTGGGAGATGTTTAATCCACAGCGAAGTGCGGTTTTTTTTTCAAGTCTATTGGTTAAACGTAGAATAACTCTTGCCAATCGCTGTTTCTTTGGGCTAAGAAGGCAATTGAGTAGCAAAGCCCTCTCTCGAACAACTAAAGTGACCCTTTATAAGACCCTAATCGTCCTAGTGCTGCTATATGGCGCAGAGGAATGGACTCTATCAAAAGCGGATGAGGTAGCTCTCAGTTGTTTCGAGAGAATAAGTCTTCGAGTGATTTTAGGTAACGTCTGCATTGACGGTAATTGGAAAAGGAGATTCAACGACGAACTTTACGGGCTGTACAGAGACATTGACCTAGTCAGAAGAGTGAAAGTCCAACGACTGAGGTGCCTATGTCATGTAGAGCGAATGTACACGAATGCTTTGGCCCGGAAGAACTTCGAGTCCACACCCGAGGGAAGGCGCAATAGCTAAAGATCACTCTGGTTGGAGGCCCAGCTCCAACCCGGACTGTAGCGCCAACGTAAAATTGTTTGGATTATCTCGATTTAGTCAGTGAGAGCGGTTTCCATTGGCTTGGCTCTATTGGGCGATTTTCTTGAGGTATGCTTTTGATCCACTATCGAAAAGCGCTTTTTAAGGGCATACCTCTATACTTGCAAGAACACTGGAAAACATGTTGCTTGGTGTCTGCTAAGGGCTCAAAGTAGGTTCTTCTGGCGGTGCAAAACTACATATATTGTACTGCGCCGAAAATTCTAGTTATTCCATATTTTTGCAAACACAATCAGCGTGATATTAGCACTCCTTGACCTCTTTGAATAGTAGGTAATAATTTAATCAGATATCTAGCTTACATGCACTCCAGCCCAGTTTCTTAGAATCTTCAATTTGAATTTGAATCGCAACATCACCCAGGGCGTGTTAAGTAACTACACCGTTCTTTGTGCCCTCTCACAATGTGATATTTTAGATACACCCGACCTCTCCTATTCTTCGATTTGCAAAACGAGTCACATCTAGAACAACAACTTGTTGGTGGTGTATAGACGCGCTATACCATAAAGCCACATAACGCTACCATAAATCCACATACCATTTCTAAAACTTTTCATTTTACAGCGCCCACATAATATTTCGCAAAAAAAAATAAAAACACAACACAAATACATACCGCGATCTACTATTAGAACTAAAATAACCGCGCGCATGAGATCGAAGACGAATTGTGTTCCAAATTTCATGCGTAATCAGGTCACAGACCTATTAACACAATAACAGCGCGATATCGCACCAAATGTAAACATTCACACTGACCTCGTTTTTTTTTCCTTTCGTTTGCAATCTTCCCTCTCTGTCTCTTGTGAACAGAATACATAGATACTTTGTCAGTTTTTTTGGTAGGTGGGTATACCTACTTATTTTTATCAGAAAGAAAAATCTAATGTGTTGGTGCGATTGTGCTTAGATACAGCCAAAAAAATATTTCACCTATTTTATCACACTTTGAAAAAAAAAGAACTTTCTTGTTCCATTGAACCACAAAGGTTTTTTTTTCTCGACTTTGTTTATTTTTTGCTGCCTTTGCTATGTGAAAAAAAAATCAACTTTGCTTATCTAAACAGAGTGCAAAAAATTAAATAAAACAAATATCATATGTTTATCAAGCAACGTCACTCTGGTGTGCGCGTGTGTTCTTAAATGCACATGGGCTCCGTTGGTGTTGGTGGAAAGGAAATTTTTAATAATTTTTTTTTGCTTCAGTTAGTTGATTTGAGTTTATTTTTAAATGACAAAGAACAACTCGTAAAGTATACATTTTTGTTCTCTGTCATTTTTTGTTTGTTACTAACAAATTAAGGTTGGTTATTTTTCTGCAGTGAATTCATTTTTGAAAAAAATATAAATTGCAGTTCACCGGGGATGGGAATTTGAAATGACGTCAACCGGCGGTAATTGCTGGTGTTTGGACAAATGTGAACCAAAAGAAAGTAGCTAATGGAACAAAGTGGATTATCAAGTAGTACACATCACTTGATGTGTTATGGTTATTTTTTTCATGATTATAACGCGCAACTCCGGTGGGTGGATCTTAAAAAAATTAGAAAAAAAAACACAGAAGGCAAACTGCCACAGCTTTCTCCATAATCGTGGTGGCGGACTGGGGAGAAAGCCATAATGGATTTTGACACTAATAATCGTTTAAAATTGTTTTAAGTCAATTGAAAGTTGTTGCAGCGTAATGTAAGGGGTCTTAAACAAGGGTCAGTTAGTCAGCAAGCCTTCATAAAGTTACCAATGTTGGACTGGAAGTGCCGCATTATTGACCACTAAATGAAAACTCCTTTTTAGCAAACTTTCGGGTGCAACAAATCATTCTTGGCAACAAGTTGGAAAAGAAGCACATGTTGGAAAGCCTTTCGATCAACTCTGTCCCTAAAATAGATTTCCAACAAAAGACCACCATCAAACCTCACTTGCAATAGGATCGGAGAAATAAAAAAAAGGAAGGCGACGAACCAACTCCGAGAAGACCTTGGGCGGCATTCTATCTTTTTCATCCAACAGTCATATTCATATTTAAGTCTGAAAATGCCACTTCGCTTCGAATGACAAAACAAAAGCCTCTGAGTTATTCTAAACCTGGGTTGGGATTCAGTAAGATGAAAACGTTCAATCGTTTTCATTTAAACGAACGTTTTGCTTCATGTAGCCACAAAAACGAAAGGAAAATTTAATTGCGCGAAAGCAAAAAAGCGAAAGCAATTTCATTGACGTTTTCGTTTTCTTTGCTTCGTGTAACTCCAAAAACGAAAGACATTTTCGTTTTATGCGCAAGGAATACACTCGATCATAATAATTTGTTGCGTTTGTGTTGTTGTTGAACTCATATAAAAATGTAATTAACTAAAAAAAACTGGGGTGGGATTCTGTAAGAAACGAAACGGAAAACACTTTCACATTTCAATAAACAAACAAAATATTTACACTGAAAGTGTTGAGAAGAAATCGAAAGTAGTTACATTGGGTAAATTTTCGCTATCTCGTGATTTTTTTCGTTTTTGAAATGCGGGTGTTTTTCGTGCTGTTTTTTCCAGAATCCCACTCCCACTCCTGGTTGTATATAATTTGCTACCCACGAATATCTAGGATGTTTCAAAGAGAGCAGTTAAAATAAGAGCCTCTGATTCACCTATGCTCTCCCGAAGAAATTCACAGTGAACAACGTCTGGGAAAGCTTCTAAATACATCCGTTCTGGGTCGGCATAAAATATTAGAGCCTATCCCAAAGTTCGTCCCAAAAATTTGAAAACTCCTACAGACGAATTCTTACGAAAAGCTAGGCTTAAGGTATCGTTGCGCCAACCTTTATATTTTTAACTTGACAGAATCGATTTGACAGAGACATACGCGTAAGAAACGAGTATATTAGGATCTTCTAACGAAACGTGCCTCCTCATACTAACACCCAAGCGGAGGCACACCACTGGCCTGAATATATAAGGAAGGCAGTCATCCATGGCTTCTATTACATTTTTGTTTGACGCTGACATCGTCTGGAAGGTACTATAAGTATGTGGGATTGACAAAAGCCTGACTATAGCATATGACTATGTTTGGTCACAAGCATCTTCAGACCAATTGGCAAAAAACGGCAATGAACGCAACGTTAAGATACACCTACAACGTTGAGTATGAGTCCTTATTCTTTTAAAACTTAAACACTTAACTCAAACTTATTATAATACTTAACGATTACTATTACCTGTCGGATAACAAAAAAGAACATTAAAATTGAATTTAAGTAAATGGTCCTAACTGAATACATATCAATAAAACGTGTGTTGCCTGTTTCTGAATAGCCCCTTCAACCTCTAAAAAGGACAAGGGGGTCATTTTCAAAAACGCCGAAAATGCTGTAAGGTTAGGTCAGGTCTTAGGAGTGTACGCTGGCCGACTTGGGATTGGTAATCAGCTAAGTTAAGGAGAGTGGACATTAAAAAACCTGTTCGGTGTGCTTGAGAGCCTGGTTCCTAGGGTGGGTAGACGTCTTATCCCTACAGAGCAGGGCAGATCTTCGCAACATCTGCATAAATCGTAAGACTTCACCCTCCGTTGACGGAGTTTACCCTAAATACCAAATTACACTGTGCAGTTATAATGCCGATCGGGAGTTTATTTAGTGGCAGGTGGTCTAATTTTGGTCAACAAGTACGAGAGGTGGCAAGGCCCTCCCTCGATAACCAGGATGAGTAAACCTGTTTCCTTGTTATGCCTTCAATGATGCCATACAATTTTTTTCGAAATTTTTTGACCCACGTCTAAGAACAAACTCGGTTAAAAAACTACAAATGTGACCCCTAGAATGCTTAAGGGGGTTCTTGATTCTTGTATCCCTTGGGGTTTAAATCTTGCGAAATGTACAGTGCTTTTACTAATTTCAAAAAAATATTCGTTTCCCCTGTAAATGTTTATACCCCCAGTGGTTGGTTGCCCCTTTTAAAAAGGGCTATTGTGTCAAAATCAAAATTGTTCAATTATTTTTATTCTCTAAAATCATTTCAAATGGCAACTCGGTTACGAATTGAAGTCCTCAAAAAAATACCCCCACTTTGAAAAATTTCAAAACCAATTTTTTTTTACCTTTTCCTTTTTTTACTCATTTACTAATGTGCAAAGTGATAACCCGGGGAACTGTGCAGCTGACGAATTGGCGAGAAAAGGCTCTTTCGGCGTTGACATTATCAGTCTGCACAACGTTGCAGAAGTTGCATAGATGAGGAGGAAGATGAGTCTGTCACCCACCTCCTATGTAGCTGCCCCGCCCTATACAGTTTAAGGAGGGCTTACTTAGGTAACTACTTCCTCAATGATCTAAGTGATCTAAGCTTCATCAGCGCTGCTAATATTCTTAGCTTTATCAATGGTAGCAAATGGTTTACATGAGTGACCTGCTAAGTAACCCCCAACACCAGTGGTATGCACAATGAGCCGACTTACGGCCTAAGTGCTTCTCTCACCGAGAGCCACTTTAACATATATAACATACAATGTGCAAATGTTCAAATAAATTGATGCCTATTTAAGGAAATGTGAAGGACACCCCAACAATTTGGGAAGGGGGCTTATGTCCAAAAATGCAGTCTTAGTGTGCGTCTGCATAGCCAGAGGTTTAGCCTATTCGTTGGTGTATTAGTTGTGAAACTGTTAAAGATACCTAATTTTATTTGTATTCGATAGATAATTCACACTTGCTTATGTTTGAATGGTGCCCCAGGTAATTATAATAATTTAAGGGAGCTGTAATTAGGGCGATAGCGTAACACATATTATAAATAGAATTTGATTTCGGACAGTTCTCCGAATATTCCGAGAAATTCCCTCTTTGAAAGAATTGGTTCTGTTGCGCTGATTCCTGTTCCACTAATCGTGTTGCGTCTCGCTTCTATACCTATAGGCTTTATCGTAAGTCCCCTTACAGCGACTTTCGCTCTTGATCCGCTTTTTGGTCCTCTTGGATTAAGACAAACAGCAGATGACGAAAAATCGGCGGACGGAAGAACAATTTCGTAGAGGCTGAGTTTATGACTGAGTTCTTAAAGAAGCTACCTGCCTTTCATGCAGTTGTCAACATACCACAAACAGATCCCTTGGAAATTACTTATCCCATGATCTTGACGAACCTTTAAGCGCTCTTCTATACAAGTTACTAAACTTCATCAAATCCCCATGATAAAGGACTTTCTGAATTAAATTGTTTACCAAATAGGCTTGAATCGGCCACCGAAAATCTAACACTCTCATAACAATTATGAACACGTTTTGTACACTTCGAGGTTATCCACGTGTTCATTTATCAAAAGTGCATTTCTAGCGTGCGTTTCCCAAAATACCAACAATATTTTACGTCCAATTTTTGGACGGCTCACTTCAAAGCATTTTTGTACAAATAAATGACAAATAAAATTATTGCTTTCGTCTGTCACTTTACGAAAAAAATCTCATTAAATCGCATCTGCAAAAAAGTCCAAATATAAAAGAGAAAGAAATAATTTTAATTAACGCCATCGCATGACGTGGTTTCCAGTTCGCCCCTTTTTTTTTATCTCAAAAGGCGAAAGAAAAAAATATTCCACATACGTCACGTGTGCCACTCCTTGAAAGTCATTCAAAACATTGCACACGACGTATACCTACGTACGCATACGTCGGCATCGGTATCTAACCTCGCAGAGGTCAATAAATTAGAGAGTTAGTCATTCTTTCTACATTTCGTTTTCGTGATCCTCCCATATAAAGCAAACAAACAAAATGCACTAATTAATTCGTTGGCGTGGTATGCGCCTTACCAACAACAACAAATCCACTGATACAGTTCTGCATTTATTGTTGTTTCACTTTTTGCATTCGTTTAATTTTGTTTTCCGTCTCGTTTGGAAGTGTTAAGATGTATATAGATAGAAAAAAGTGGGGGGGGGGGAGATAAATACTATATATGAAATAAAAGAAACTTGAGCAAACAACAATAAAATGGTAATAGGCATCTACCTCTGTACCTATGTGCACAATGACTGACATTTCACCTTGATTTTCGCCAAGTGTGGCTGAACGATAAACGTTCAAACAGGTAAAGGTAAAGGTCACTGCTTTCGTTCAAGGCCGGTTAAAGATATTATTTCTCAGTCCAACCCGATATACACGGAATGGGGGAAGGTGGGGTTGGTCGCTTCTGACTGATGATGGTTGTGTGTTTTTCTTTTGTAATATTGGAGTATGTATTTCGATTATTCTTCTCTTTTGTGACGCTGATATTAAAATTTATATTTTTCTGATTATAATTTTCTGTTTTTGCTGTTGAGTGGTTGAAAAGATTTCTTTTTTTTTTGCCGACTCTTTTGGTAAATTAATTTGCTCGTCTTGTTGTGTGATTTATAGCGTAATTTTAATTTTATAATTTACAGTGATAAAGCCACTCTTTATATCGATGATATCATTTGCGAATTGATGGCAGAAATAAGGAAAATGTACACGAACAACAACAAAAAAAGAGTCATTGCCGGTGCGAAGTAAGGCAGATTAATGAAGAAGACGATTACGTAACCTTCCAAGAATAAGACAGAAAATTACAAGTCATGCGGACCATTTTTTGCATTTCACTATAAAAATTAAGATGTAACATACAGAACAGAATTTGATTATAAAATACGTATGTGCATATAAGAAAAATGGTCGAACACAGCATTGGGTAAGGAGATGGATGGGCTTGGGCGCCTAACTATACGGAAAAGATTCGGGTGATTGAGAGGCACAGCCTCAGCCTCCGATTTAGCACCGCAATTGCGGATCGGGACATTATAGATACCGAAAAGCAATTCACCGAATTTTGGTGGCTTATGGAAGGGGTGAGGGTGGATACGATTTTCCGGGCCGGTGCGCTACTTATGTAGCATCCTCCTTAGTTTTAAGTTAGCTTTAAGTAGTTAGATAGACTTAGCTTGATGGGTTTTTGGAGGGACGGGCTAGTCAACATGAATGAGTGCTTCAGAGACTTGACCGACGCTTATGGCCTCGCTCGAGTTCCGGCGGCGCAGATAAACCCTATTGGCTACTGCCAGGCACCCATGACCGCGATCAGGAATGTGTTTTTAATAAAATAAAACCAATTAATATTTCAAGAAAGTTTCTTGAAGAATAAAAAACAAACAAAATTAAATATAGATAGATTTAAGGCGGAAAGGCAATAGTTGAAAGCATAATGTTAAGTTTAGAGCGCTCGCTCAGAGCCAGATAAGCTAGAACTAAGATAAGTGTTAGCTTTAATTAAGATTTAATCATGTTTGTCTAGTCTTAAGCTTAATGAATAATGCAAATAAAAATGTAGTAAAAGTAAGCCTGATATTTAAAAAAAAAAAAAAGAAGAATATTTATATAGACCTAAATTAAGACTATAGAGTTTTGAGGATTCGACTGCAAACCCTCCAAGAGACAAAACTGCTCAAATCTGCGGCGATCATACCACTTGAGACCACTCGATTATTATCTTTAGGGATACGTCCGTCAAGTCCCTAGTCTTCGCTAATCAGTTAACCCCTTTCGAGACGCTATTGCCGGAATAACGGACTTAATCGTCAGAAATTGCATTCACCTGCTGAGTGAGTCCACAAGGTCCACAATGCTCTCTGGTCGTACTCAAAGTTGCGGTGGTAAGATCGATATACAATAAAAATATCGCAGCCTACATGGATAGTCAGGCTGTGCTAGGCGCATTATGCCCGCAGAAGCCAGAACATTGTTGGGTATACCTCTATACTGTAATATTGAGGGTAACGAAAAGCCCTACGTTTTTGACAGGCAACAATAGAGGGTATAAAACCACCTATGGCCTATAAAAGCAGATCAGAGTAACGAATAAAGGTATTTTTTTTATTGGCTCAACATTTTCTTTCTTAGTTCTACAAAATTGACATCGAATTAGTAGGAACAGGAACAAAAACATGTATAAAATGCTTGAAAAGCGTTTTGTCAATACAAACAAAGTTTTGTCAGTACAATCAAAGTTGTATTCCTTATAAAAAATAAATATTAAATTTTCAATTTTGTTATACTAAAACTTGCGTTTTCTTAAACCGACAAAGTGGTTTTAAAAACAAAATGTTTATCAATTAAGTAAATGATCGTTCAAATTGATTACAACTAATTTGAGTCGAACTCTAATTTTCATTACAACATTTTTTTATCAACAAACAAAATGTTGTCAATATTACTTACTATTTCTATAGAATCTAAGTCTCAACAGAACGCAGGGAGGGACGGGAATATGGAATTTAGAGTTCCCCTATTATCGTTATGTTAGAATTAATATATTGTTAATTGGATTTTGTTAAACGTTTTGAAAGAACTCGTAAAATAGACATTCCTATAGACCAAAGCTGGTTGGCGGTCCCTGTCTTTAAGAGTGATGCCATAAATCAGCTTTAAAAAACAAAAAAATGTGCTAATAAACTTACAACTATTAATTTGTTGCAAGTTTTGAAACAACAGTCCGGAAATTCGAACCATGAAGTCGCATGTAAGAGATACACCAAAAGGGGAATATAACTGATATACAAATTTTTAATAAATAAAATAAATTGAAGAACGTATAACCTGCTTACCGAATTTTCAAATAAATGAAAGAAAACTGATGACTTACCTAGAAAGAAAAACAAAATAAAATGTTATAGACACATATTTAAAAAGAACAACATTATGTTTGTGTTTTAAATTAATATCTTTATTTTTTTTTTGTCTGTTGTTTGTAATTTCCAGAAGAAGATTTTTACGAAAGAACATTTTGGGAAACCCCTCCTTGGGAAATGTAAAAAATCGAAAATTGATTTTCTATATGGAATTATATGTGCAATTGTTTCGGAATGATTTTTCGAATGAAAAAAATAGAAATTTGTTAGTGGAAAACTAGAGCGGAAAAACGCGAAAAATTTAAATATTTTTTTCTACGAATTTTTGAATTTTATTGCATGATTTGATGATCTTTAACGAGGTATATGTGGAAAATTCCTTGTGAAGCTTGGAAAATTTTGGATAATTTTGAAATTCATTGTGATAAAAGACGTTAATGTTTATAACTAGATAACTCACGCCTAACAAAACTGGCGGCGATGCACTAGTTTAGTATAAAAATTTCTTATATTGGTATATTATATTTTTATATTTTTTGAGATAAATGAACACCAACCACGCTTACAGCACCATATCCTTTTCAAGAAATTTTCCATAACAAAACCGCAAAGTGGCTGCCCTATTCCCTTGATAGACTCACGAAATTCATCTTTGAGGTCTTGAATCGACGCTGGGCTTTTGGCGTAGACCTTATCTTTCACGTGGGTCCAAAGACATAAGTCGCAAGGTGTTAAATCACAAGATCTCGCCAATTGTGATCACCTCTTCGAGAGATAACATGGTCCGGAAACTTTTCCCGTAAAAGATCAATGGTTTTGTTAATTGTGTGGCACGTAGCGCCGCCTTGTTCAAAGTAAACGTTGTCCAGATCAATACCATCCAATTCCGGCCATTAAAATCATTTGGAATGCCCAATTCCAAAGGACGACGAGGAATGGGTTTTCTTCAACACTTTGGGCTACAGCAGCAATATTCTCAGTTGTTTTTGAGCGACGTGCACGGGTCTTATTATTCACATCACTAACTTGTACCAACAGCTCGAATTTCTCCTCCAATTTCTGTATTGCGGTCCGAATCCCCCTCAGTCAGAATTTTAAAGAATTTTCTATCATATCAAGGATTAACACAGTTCGATTGCATTATCAAAATTGAGGAAGATCTCCAAAAACTGTTAAGCAATGGTTTGCATTTCACAGACTTATGTTAATGGGAAAACCCGAATCAATGGCTTTCCAATTATCGGAAGGCCCTACAAGAGGTCCCGGGCTTAGCACCATTTATAGATTTCAAAGAGTTAAACCTTCTCCGGTCTTTTTGCTTTGACGAGGCGTATACCTACCCAAATCGTTTCCTTTGACAAATTTAACTCTGGCAAAAACGCAATCGTATACGTGCACAAAATTGCTAAGGCAAACCCTAATTAATACGTTACCCCCCCAGCCATTAAGTCGAGGTAGACCAACCATAAAGTAGCATTTTGGTATATACGATATACCCATCATTTGAACCGCAAAAACATTTTTCACTCTTAGATTTCATTTAACGATGGGAACCGTCTCTAAAACCTGAATAATCATCTAGTTTACTACCCACTAAGCCAGAACTTGAGAAGGAAAACAAAACCAGACGAGAACCTGTCAAAAGTATGCTCGTGCAAATTATAAGTCCATTATTCTTCACCAAACAAACAGACAAAATTGTGGAAAAAAAAACAAAAAAAAATTGCAAACTCTTCCTAGAAGCGATTATATAATGTTCAGATACTCGACACATGTGTATCTTTGTATCTGCTTCTGATGCGGCAGCGACTGTGCGGCGACGTACAAAATTAGATGTCGTCACGCATGTTTTGGTCAAAAGCCATGAATAGAGTAGTTCACAAAAGCTATGTTGTGCCTTGGCCCCGCCGCAGCCGCACTCAAGCCCACGGATCAGCCATATTGTAACAATATTATTCGGAAGGGGTTTGCGCCTTTGGGCCAGAATATGCCACTCACTCTGGCTCATTGTGATAGGTATACGGCTGTACTTTGTAACCCTAATTAGGATCCGGTTTTTATTATTTTTATTTCTTTTTTTGTCGGGAGACTCTTCCAAACGTGTATGGGTAATGGGTATGTATCTTAATTGCTGCGTGAATCAGAGATGTTTGGTAAAAGGATTTGAAATGAAGCCTAATTGGAGCGATGAATTAGATTGGGTCCGCATATATATATAGAAGTTGCGTGCGATAATACGTATATGTCTATAGAAAATTCAGGCACATGTCGAAACGATGCCCGAGGTGTTTGCGTTGCTCTTTTCGATTTTTCGATTGTTCTAACTGAGATATGCAAAACCAAGCCTCGTGCGAAAGATATTGGACCGCTGGGCAAATGAAATGTTTAACTAAGATGAAAACGGGCAGATAACGCGTACGGAAAAATTCATCAAAAGACAGTTTTCATTCGAATTGACGGCGGTCTCACATGTTCGGGGAGTTCGATTGGGTATTGGTTGAGCAGATGTTGATTGAAAGACAAGCAATGGATGAGGTTTGAAGCAATCGAAAAGGGGCGTGGCATTGAATTTTAGTTCAGAAATAATCGCTCTCATTAGACTGAACGTTTTCAAATGGAGTTCGAGATTGGTTTAGGTTGTACTATAACTATAGGTACACTTGCTGACACAATTTGACACTTATCAGAGGGACAGAAGTATGACGCTATTCCTATGTAATCACTGAATCAGTTTCTGATGCAAATGGAAATAGTTATAAGGTTGATGTGGGACATAGGAGGTCGTAGTCAACTATTCCTCAAGGACAGTCGACGATTTGTTGGCTGTAAGCTTTGGAAAAAAATTACAGCATTATTGATAAACAATTAGACCACATTTACAACTTTTTTTAGAATCTTTTACATTTGTACATTACAGAATTCAAATTTCATAAATAGTTTTAGTGAAAAATAAGGTTTTCGCCTAACACATGTCTTTTAAAAGCTTTATGCGCATATTAATTGAGAAATGCACAACAAAATTCAGCTGATTTGTCAAATTTCTCCATAGGACATTTTGGTTTGGTACATGAATTTCTGCTGCTACGCCCGATGCCATTTAAGAACGACCCGTGTACCACTTTATGCCATTTTGGCAGTTGGGTGGGTGGTTCTAATACATGCTTCTCTATTTGTGATCTTCGTGGCGAATCTTTTGTTTAAGCATAGCTTCGTTGTTAGACGATTTGGGATCGAGTAGTTCCATTACTTTTGAAATGTTCGCTAATGTTAAACTTTTTCGATTGTGTCGAGCTTGCTGAGCTGCGTATTGCCACTATTCTAAGCGAAGGGGTGTTAATTCCTCCTAAGGCTTTTGTAGCCGCTGTGGGACAGGTGATGGCTTCGGAGAAACCGATATACGTGAACTGTTGTCCCTTGTTTAACTTTTTGATGGTAGTTTTCTGTAATCTTTTCATTTTATTGATGGAAATTTGATTTAGGATCGAACTTCTTCTCTCTTTCTTACACCACTCCTTAGGGCGTTTTCCATACGTGTTGTTATATCGTTTACTACCTTGCTCCTTAATTATGATGACTTGGACATCGACATACATAACTCTATATTAATGCCTGAATTACTAATGTCTTGGAGTAGGTTATTGATAACCAGAGACTCCTCCCTGCGGCTGTTACTGATACTGAAGCCAGTGCTGACGAAGCAGTTCTTTTCCGACTTTTCCATTTGATAGAAGGATGGTCAAAACCTCTATGAGTCAAAAGCCCCCTATGTCCACAAAGCAAGCGAAGAAGGTAAGCACTTTACACATTATTTACTATACATGTACCTATCCCTTGCACTTTGCGATTCTATCCGATGCAGTGATCTCCATACCTGCTATAGCTTCATAAACCCAAGCCAATCTTTCTCGAATGTCTTCATTTAAATTAGGTCAACTCAAGCGAAATTTGAATCCTACTAAAAGAACTTGAGAATTGCCTCGAATCTATTGCTGATGCACCTTATAAATTTTCTTTGTGCACATAACTTCATATCGAATTTCATGGACCGTGACAGCTGGTCTTCTAAATGAAATTGGAGTGCAAGGAGACGCGTTGGAAGAGCGTGCAAATGAAGGACTGCATGTAATTGGCATGCTTTTGCCAATTTTTAGGGCTTTAAATTTCAGTTTAACATGTGCTGGTTCTATATATATAAATAAATAGGTTTATTCGACAAGAGGTGTTATTTTAAATCAAATGAACTCTGTGCTACTCTATGCAGGGTATGTGTAGCTTGATGAACAACAGCAGTACAAATTTTAACTAAACGATGCGGTATTTGGTTTACTTAGTTTAAAAAGTTGTGCGAATGCGTACAGGTCCATATTGAATAAATAATATCTGTCAACAAACCTAGGGTTCGAGTATCCTAGGTCTAGCTTCCCTAGTTCCCTAGGTGTGGGATTTTTATATTCGGGACGAGTCATACAACCTTCAAGCTTTTACTCAATAGTCATCGCAATACGTTTTAAATTCACAACTCTTGCTGGGTGGTTGTGGTACATGAGTTCTATGTGATTATGCAATTTAAAACGAAAGTCATATTTCCTGTTTTGTGAAAACAAACAAACTTTGATTAGGGGCTGAGTGGATTCTCACATAATTAACAAAAAATGAAGATATCGTTGATTATTGGAATGCATAATTAATTAATATTAATTTAAAAGTTCTACGACCTAGGCAAGTCTAAACACTGCAAAGTGTTTTTATATTTATTTATGGAATGACGAAAATGTTTTCTAAATTTAATTTGTTGACGAGATTTACGAACGAAGACAATTTAACTTATCTTAATGGTGACAAAGATTTGTGGGATGTGTGACTAACGTTACTTTTATATGGTTTCCTTATACCTGCTATAATATTGTAATAGATTTTAATTAAAAAAAAAGTGATTGGTTTTTGGAAGATGTTAGAAATCATAAATAAATCACTAAAATTGGAAAACAAATACTGGAATTTTGATTTGCGCAACCTTAGCCAGCCACGCACCTCAAATTGAAGGATAACAATTAAAGAATAATGTAAAAGTACTTTTGAAAATGTTTCCTAGCAGAAAGTCGTACGTACGTATTTTTTATGAAATTTTAGTTTTTTTTAATGCTATGTCGCAAACTTTCTAATTATTTTAGTAACAGTTTCTTAAAACTTTAATAGAAAAGAAACTACCTGCGTTTATAGGCTTTTAGTTAAAAAAAATTCAGTAAATTTTTCCATACAAAGTGAGAATTGTGAAATTGAGAAGTTTAGAAGTCTTTAATTATAGAGGTAATAACGTCATCAATCTTGACTGTGTCCCGGTAAAGTAAAATTTTGCGTAACACTGCAAATGTTTGCGAAACAAAAACAAAATAAAGTGCACGACTGGATCGCACGAAACTTTCTCGTTCATATCATAAGTTTGGTTGGTTTATTTTTCTTTTATTATTGTTTATAGGCTATAAAACCAGATTTATCAAATTGGTGATGCTGGTAGGTGGCTATGACTCGAAGTAGGGTCTGTGATGTAAGAATTCAGAGATTTGTTTTTGCATGTGTTTGGGGGTAAATGAAGTGCAGGTTTCTAATAGTGGGGACTCCAATTGGGTAGAATTATTTTAAGGTTCATGATTCATATGGTTGAAAGAAGAAGTGGAAAATATATTTGCTAAAAAGGAGTTCCTAGTAGTTGTGATTACATTCTAACTGGTAGTGCGGTAATGTTTATAAGACGGCATTATTTGCATTTTTCTAAGAAAAACTAAGTACGGGCCTTTATTAAGAATACTTATGTTATCGTAAATAAGCATTTTAGTCAAAATCTTAAAAGCTGATTTTGGAAAATAATGCGCACAAAATAGTAACAAATATGGAAATTTTGAGTTCCAAAAATAATCTTGCTCAATTACCTATTTATCTAAAAACTGAGTATAGGATATTGTTCAGGATGTTAATATTACTTGGTTTTTCAGGTTTTATCCAAATCGAAAATGGCGTTTTCGAGATATAAACAGTTTTCAAAATCAGAGTTTCCGGTGATTCGAATCGAAAATGAAGGACGCAATAATGTTGAAAACTTCAATTTTACTCCAAGTATGCATTTTGGTCAAAATCGCTTTAGCCGTTTTCATGTAGGTAAAACAAAAGAAAACCAAATTCTCAAAATATGCCTTTTTTAAAAAAAATCCCTTATAGACAATTAAGAGAAAAAGGCCACTTTTCAAAAGTTATTCGACTTTTTAGCCAAAAACTGGATATGCAGCCATGTTTACCCCATGATGCGTAGCACAAGTATACAATTTGGTTAAGACCGTTAAGGCCGTTTTCAAGTAAACCATAATTAAATAAAGTCTTAAAAAACAACATTTTTCCAAAATAGTCCGTTGAAAGATATTTTTGGGAAAAACTGAGTTTCCCATCATGTTGGGAATGACCGTATTACCTTAAATATGAATTTTTGTCGAAATAGTTTTGACAACTGGGTATGCAGCTATCTTAGTTACACCTACTTAAGCCCAAATATCAATTTTGGTTGTAATCGTTAGAGCCGTTTTAGAAAAATTCAAAATTCCTGAATACCGTTACAACGGAAACTCTTAACGTGCAAAAAAAAATGGCCCCGAACCGTAAACCCGCCAACTCCAAATCCGGAGTTTGAAAGAAATCCGTCCAGCCGTTTGCGCTGTAGAGCTCAGAAAAACGGACAGACGGACAGAATTGCGAGACCCACTTTTTCGAGTTCCTCTATCATCGTAATGTCAGATTTGATTAAAATCTCGAGTTCAATTTTTTGTACGATTACAATACCTTTCTCTTACTACATAATGCGAGAAAGTTAAAAACAGCGAAGACTAATTTTTCAGAAGTCAAGGAATGTTGTCTACATATACGCTCAGCAACATCAGCCCTGAGATCAAGTGAACAATTGCTCTAGCTCCACAGAGGTTCTAGGTATTAAGAAGGCAACTATAACTGATATAAGAACAGAAGGTAGCGTGGCCATTTGACTGTTAGTCTCCCTCGTGCTTAATACGCTGAGGCGGATCAAAATGTCCTCAGTTTCTTCGAGCGAAAGACTGTTCGAGCTATACTGTATCGGAAGGAGTAAGGCTTAAAGCTGTACAGCCACGTAGACGTTGTCAGAAAGATAGGCATTCCTCGAAGAGGAATGTTAATTGAGACTCAAGTTCATCTTTTAAAGTCCAACAAGCTACTTTTAGACCATGTTGCAGGTCTAGGGTGTGCTAGTCTCTTTGGCAACAGTGTCCTAGATCTATTTTCTGTGTCTTACTCCTCTTATAGGTACCTAAATTTTACTTCATGAACAACTATGCATTTTCAGCATTAATGTCTGACCATGACTTCATTAACTGAACCTTCTACGTACCTACCTAGGTATTGATTTTCATCTTCTTCATCGATGTTAAAATGACCACTTCTGTTGAATACGTACCTACCCACTACCCACCTTGAAAATGAAAGCAAGCCCGTTGTCTAAAGCAAGGCTCGTAAAAGATTTTAATAAAAACCTACCTAGCTAAGTCGTTATCAAGGGTAGATACCTACCAAATCATTTTGACACAGTTGCAAGTGAATGGGTGTTTGTAGCTACGACCAGGACCAGCGTGCTGGTAATTGTCCATTTCAAACCAGTCCCAAGGTCTTTCTAAAAACCTTCCTCGCGATGCCCTAAAGCTAGCTAGTGACAAACATTTACTATAATAGAGTTCTGCAATTGGTCCATATACCTATCTGTGCCATTGCATGACTTGGACTTGCACTTGGACAGGTTCTCCTTTGGCTCTGGATGGAATCTACTCGCACAAATGAGTTTCCTGTGCAAACGTATTCATCTTTTTGCTGCACACCCTTCATTTGCAGTTCAAGTTGCATGCTTCTTGAATAACAGAGAAGAAAAAAAAATAAGAAGACCACCTCTCCCCCTGTGCACTTAAATTCACGCACACATGGGCTTCGCAAACATTTTCAAGGACAGGGTTTATTTTTGTGTCGCCTGCTTCTTCTTTCTCTGTTGCTTCTTCTTCCTTTTAGTATACGGAATTCGGCAAAACACACAAGAAAAGAAAAAAAAAAAACAACTCACTTTGAACATCCACACAAACAGAAAATGTTTTTGTTTATGCGTTTTGCATTTTTTTGTTTCACTTGTTTTTTGCCGTCTAACTACATATGAGCCGGTTCAATGTGTGTGTGTATTTGCTTTGGCCAAGGATTTCGACTGCACGTGTAGTACATAAAAGCCCTTGATCTGTCAAACGGGGTCTCTGCGACGATGGCGGCGAACAGGGATGTGCTTTGTTTTCATCGCTGGTCGTCTTCGGCAGGATGAGGCGATTGAAGGAAGGCGGCGGAGACGCATGTTTTGCATCTTGTGTGTATGAGTGGAATTTTCATGTTCAAGGTCATGGGAGATTTTTGCTTGACTTATTTACGAAAATATCCCTTTTCGTTTTATGGTCTTTTTTTGTTGTAGTTGTTGGTGTCGTTTTTGTTTTGTGTTGCTCCTCGCTCATGTGTTTGTGTGTTTGGATTTAATGCCCTGTCGCGCCGCAGTTTTGTTGCTTTTGGTGGCTAGGTCGCGTCATCGTCGGACCTACCTATACCTACTCTTACAACACAAACACAACACAGAAAGAAGGAGAGCCGAGAGCGTTTTCAGCAACTTGGACTCGGTGGAAGGTGGAACTCAAACGAAAGGGTTCGCTTTTTTTTGTCGAAAAGGAAATTCGAACCAGTTGTTGTTTCTTATTTAATTTTTTTGTATATTAACCTTGACATTGGTGCAGATGCATTTTGCAAGGATTCAGGAAATGCATGTGCGATCCATCAGGAGATTATGAGCCCCTCAAGATAACCATTCAAGTGTGTCTTGTTTAAGTATGTATGTATGTAGATACCTACCATATGTAGGATGACACACATATATATTTTTGCAAAATCGAAGGACATGCGAGTAGAATTACAGCACGAATTGGAAGCCACATCGGCATAATGCTTTGGTATGTTCGTAGTGGTTACCCCATCAATGTTTATGAATTCCCTGTATTAAGTATGAGTGCGAGTATTAGTGTCCTTGGCCATGAGAGTTCCAGACGGCAATAATTATGAAACAGGTTCAGGTTTTTCTATTCGCATTCTCAATCTCAACTACTGACCGAATAAGGATTTACTCCTCCTGCCATTGCTTGTCTGCTTTTTGTGCTGTTGTTGTTCGCTTTTTTTTTAGATAGGTACTTTCTTGAAAATAAGATGGGGAGAGCTATAGATACGTAGGTAGAGATGGTTTGCGTGTATAGAGGAGTTTCTTTTTTTTTATATCTTGCAAAACTTAAGTAAGGTAGGTAAACACGTTGTGCATTTTAAATTGGAAAGGAGAACTGGTTGCTGTTTTTTTTGCCTGGCAATTTCTTATTTTGTATGACGCGTCGTCGTTGGAGGTTATGGATGGCGTCGCGTTTCCTGTTTTTTTTTTTTTTTTTTGTTTAATCGCGTTGCAGTGAAATTCCCTTTTTTGGCAATAGGTACCTAGGTACATTTGCTAGTTGGCATGGTAGGTAGGTAGGTAGGTACCTACGTACCTGTACCTACCTATCTACTGATGAAAACATGAACCGTGGTAGGTAACTGCAACTAAGCAAAGAGTTTCCTCAAATAAGTTAAGACTTCAGATTGTGTGCCGCTCGAAAAAAATGCAAGCTTTACCTACATTACAAAACAGAGAAGAAGTTCTCAGAATCAAATCCTACCTATAGGTAAATATGTAGGTATTTGTCGGTTAGGTAGGTAGGTACCTACCTATAACGACGGTAAAGGGACCGAGGAAATGAGGTCACTATAACCGGCGGTCGATAGGTATATCCGACTGCATTCTACAAACATTTAGGAATACATTTAACAAAATCACATACCTACCTACCTACCTACCTATACCTAAAATGTTAAATTGTTTATTAAAGACGCCTAAACCTATTAAAACTAAGTAGGTACAGTGGAAGTCACTTATAACGACCACGCTTATAACGATCAGTTGCTTATAACGTCCACTTTCAATTCATTTGGTTGGTTCATTATATTTTAAGCTATTTTACCGTCGGTATAACGTCGGCGATTCGTCGTATTACGAAATGTTGGATATAACGACCAATTTTTCGGAAAAAAATTGTCCTTATCGGTTATACCTACCAACGGAATGAGGGAAAATCAAAAAAAAAAATGTCTGTCAAATATTATGGCAGTTTATTTGATTTTCGCAAAAAAGTTTGCATTTTATGTGATTTTGTTTAATTTATTTCTGAATATTTGTGGAAGCCAGATATGGCAGGCGGATACGACCGTCGGCCGGTTATTACGACCTCATTTCATCGGTCCCTTCATCGTCGTTATAAGCGACTTCTACTGTATTAGAAATCAAGGAATGAGAACTTTTGGAAACGAATCCATTTTTTAAGTTAAAATAAATGCTTCGAACAACAATATGGCAGTAAATTTAAAGTACGAAAGTCTTGTAACACAGCGTAAGACACAACCTCGGAAAAAAAGCAAACAGATTGAAAAATTAAATTAAATCATTTATAAAATTTCGAAAACAATACTTTCAGGACGTTGCAATTGCTAAAGTGGCATCACCAATTATAGTTTAAAAACGCCTTTCAGTGAATGCGATTTGTAGTTCAATACGATTAAATTTAAACGAAAACAAAATCGAAAACCGCATGCAGAGCCGTACGTCTTTTAAGGAATAAAGTGGAGAAAAAGCGTGATTGTAAAGGGTGATCAGATAACAACGATGCCTTTTTTTCTTTTTTTTGTTTCCATAGCTGTCAAAGTTACCAATGACATCCAGCTGTCAAAATGCTCAGTATGCTTTGGCATTTCATCAAATTTCCGGCCCAGCTATAAATACAGAAAGAGAACTTTGTCATGAGGTCGGTCTCGGTCGTCATCATGGCTTCAGTGTGCAGGCCATTCGTCGCATCAGGAAAAGTTTGCGCGTGAGTATACACTCCTTTAGACCGTAAGCCAGACAGAGATTGGTAGATACGACATGAAGAAAGCATAGGATCGATTCGGCGTCGATCAATTGAATCCAGCATCGCCAGAAAGTCGGCGCAGGGACATAACTCCAGGGGACATAAATCCATTATGGACTTATGTCCTATTTAGGTGGGACATAAGTCCAAATTTGTATTATGGACTTATGTCCCACGTTGGTGCGATTTTTTGTACCAAATTTTCATTATTTCTTAATGTTGTAGATAGTTTATTTTATTAAAAATTTGCTTTTAGTTATTTGCGTTATGTATTTTTCTTTTTAAATGAATGAAAATGTTATAAAGAAATGTTGCAATTATTTAAGAAAATGCAAGTCTTTATTTAATTAAAAATATATTTCTAAGAAGACAATATATTGAATAAGAAATGATATATGAAAAAAAGACAACAACAACAAATTCGGGTGCTATTTAATTTTCGAAATCGGGGTCTTATTTCGTTTTCTCTCTGAGAATTAAAGAAAATAAAAGTAAAAATTTGAATTACATAGGTACTTTAGTACCTATTTCCGTTTTTATTTTTGTTACGCTGTTTTTTTTTTATAATAAACGTTTAATTGTTATAGATGACGCTAATGTGTTAAAAATGTAGGTTTTATTTATTAGAGACAATTACTCAAAATTGCGCGTTTTCTACTTTGTTTTCAGATAACTTCTTGTATTTGGAATTATGTCCCATCTTTAAAAAATAAATTATGGACCTATGTCCCACCAAAGTGGGATATAAGTCCATACTAAAATTTTGAACTTATGTCCCACCCAAATGGGACATAAGTCCACCATGGATTTATGTCCCCTGGAGTTATGTCCCTGCGCCCAGAAAGTCAACCCGGCTTATTTTGCGGTTGGATTTGTGCCGTCATCCATATAAGACTGTGCTGCCACAAGAATTGAAGGCGGACGACCACACAAAATGCAGTGAGTTCACTAAAATCCCTATTTTCTGTTTCGAATATTTCCCAATCTTCTATAAAGCTCGATCATCATCTAAAGCCTTTTATAGGTCCAGTTGGGATTAAATCATTGGTTTAGATGAAGGCCCTTTTTTTAAATAAAAATGTTATTACTATTGTAAGAACAAGTCCCATAGTCCCACAAGTGTCACACGAAATGACTTTTCGCTCGAAAATGTGCAGCACGATTTATGGTAGGCGCCGTCCTCGGACCTTATTTATCCCAAAAGAAGGAAAGACTTCACTTGCGACTGCTATAGAGTCTTTCATGACAGCTAATGCTAGCTCAATTTACTGAAAGGCAATTTTTCTGGCTCACGATGAGGATTTGTGAATTGGCCGCAATTTGACAACCCTAGCTTATTTTCTAAGGCGGACTTTGAAATATTTGGAAGGCATGATTCGGCAAGCTATCGCCGCCGTACACCCACAAACACTTTATCTTGTATCTCAACATAAAGCAAAAACTAAAATGATATGTCAAACCTATGTGGTTTCACTTAAAATTAAAATCCTTTCACTTAGTTAAACCCGCCTTAGTTCATTTTTCACATCAAACATAGCATAATTTGCAACCCCAATACAGGCCTGCCAAAAATTCCCCAACTCAAAGCTATCCAACTCCTCTGCACAAAGTCATCTTCCTCAAAAAGCAAGATCACGTTTATTATTACAAACGTTCTTTTCACTCAAGACGAAGCGAAGCGTCTACCTTTTAAATCCGCACAGAAACAGTGGGCTAAGACAAAAAAAAAAAAACAAAGAAACTAATTTGCCAGTCATCCCATCAAAACAAGTTTAAACTTTAAGCTCACTCACACATATGCACATCAAGTGACACATTACGCACCTGTACGCACGCAACGAAGCAATTGACGAGTGTAGGACATACTTGCACGTACCTACCTTAGTTCTTTGGAAGCATTTACTCCACATCTATAATAAATTCCAAGGTTAACCACTACCATCTCTCCTATCATGAAACACACTTTTAATATCCAGCCGAGACGATGTACACAACGTACTATTACTACACATTTGTATTAAGATTATCGTAGATATTGGACATAATGGAGACGGCGTTTTATAAATGCTCAAGTATGCACTCTCCGATGGCTGGCATGTGGCTGCTTTATAACAACACAAACACACAGCCAGGCAGCGGCGCACAGTTCAAATCAAGTCAAAAATAAAGGAATACCTAATAGCAAATTACTTAAGACACGCAGTCGTCGTTGGTTGTTGTTGTTGTCTCCTGATATAAGAACCGGCTTTTAGCCATTTATTAATTGGGGTCATTCGTTTTCTTGTAATCGGCGGTGCATGGAAATGAAAATGGAATTGGAACCCCCGACCGTCACGACAGCGACATCATGCGATGTAGTCCTGTTTGGTTGGCTTTTGTGAGGTGCAGAGCACGCTTAGAGGAACTGCAACTTGCTGGGGGTATTTTCAACAGCACCCTACACTACACATGTTAAAATAAATATTTGGGTCATTGTTAAGTCTTTCAGTAAATCAGGGGTGGGACACCGTGAAAAAAAACGAAACGAAAACAACTTGGGCGTTTCGAGAAACGAAAAAAATCAAGCGAAAACGAAACGAAAAAAAATGTTCAAAAAACGCAAAATTCGCAAGGGTTTAAGAAAAGGTGTGACAAAAAAATTAAAATTAAGGAAGCTGGAAGCCGTATATATAAAATTTTTTTTCAATGCAAATAAGGGCGAAACTCAATTTATGCTGCCAACAACAAGGTACTCATAACATCGACGAATCGGATTTTTTCTAACTCGGCCCAGCTTTTAATTCTAAAAATGGTATTACCTCAGAAATCAAGCGAAAAATCACACTTGCCAACCGCTGTTACTTTGGGCTAAGAAGTCAATTAATAACAAAGACCTATATTAGACCCTCATCCTCATCATCGAAGTCCTGCTTTATGGTTAAATTCTACTCTTCGAGGGATTTTCGGTCCCGTTTGCGTTGAAGGGTTTTGGAGGAGGAGATCGGCCTGGTCGGAGAAGTACGTAACAGTCGTCTAAGATGGCTGGGACATGTAGAGAGAATGGACAATAATGGACACCAATGGACCGAAGAGTCTTCGGCTCCAACCCGGAGGGACAAAGCAGTAGAGGAAGACCTCGTCTTAGGTGGTGCACCCAAGGACTTTATTGGTGTTACAGCGAGGACTAATAAGGGACAAATTTTGCAATATCGCAATATTAGCGTTCCAAAGTTGAGCTACCTATTTGCATTAAAGAAGTCTCTCAGGACAAAGAAATTTACATGAATCTCAGATTAAGCTAAGCGTTGGGCTCTGTTTAAAACGAAACGAAAACCACATTTAAACTTTTTTTGAAAACGAAAGAAATCCCGCGCAAAGCGAAAATTCTTTTTGTTTTCAAAGTTGGAGCGAAAACGATTGAACGTTTTCATCTTACAGAGTTCCACCCAAGATTTGGGTCTTTTTTTTTAAAGTAAAGATGCCCAACTTAAATAGGGTGCAATATATTAAATGCAACCCGAAAAGCATACTTTCCCAGGTTCTTTAATGCAACTCCCAACCTCATCTGCAGATGATGCTTGAATATTTTTTTTCGTACATGCACTCTGCTGATATTTTGAGAAATATTCTCAAAAATAAAACAGAACTTGCTGGAGAGCACGCACACAATCTCGTAGTTAGTAAATGTAGGGCACGCACTAGGCACAACAGCACATGCGGTGAAAGGGTTAAGTGCATATATGTATAAAGTTAAAAAGATACTCGTACGAATGATGTGGTTCTACTTATTAAATACGAATCGAAGGGACTCGGTCATTGTATTAAATAAAGTTCATGGAAAGAAAATACCTTCAAACTTGGTTTGACCTCGTTATCTTTAAAGAAGAGTTGAAGTATACAATCGTCGACATAAGTAATTTGACAGAAATGCAAGTCACTCTTCAAGGCGCATAACTCCTTAAAGCTACGGATTTAAACTTATCAGTTTTCACTGAGTGATTGCATATGGTGTAGCCTGTAGCCTATGAAAGCGGGTGTAGGTAAATGAAATCAATAAGGTCCCATCGCCGAACAATGTGCGATTTTTTGACTGCCATAAGTAATTTTGACGTAGTCATATTTCACGGATTGTTCGGCAAATTTTGTGCAGGATCATTTTAATTAAAATTTGAGGAAAATGGCAGAATTAAATCTGGAAGATCGAGCAGTTTTTATCGCAAAGCAAAGTTAAAAAAATAAGTGAAGAATTTAATTTATCGAGCCGAATAATGAATATACAAATCAATAAGCACAAAAGAATAAATTCTGTAAAGAAATTACCTCACACTGATACAAAACGAAAAAGTTATTACAAGAAAGATAGGTATATTTTGAGAGACTTTATTATAAATGCAGGTTTAACTCCCAAAAATCTGGAGCTTGAAAGGCAAAAAATATGCTGAAAAACAAATTTGTGAGAGGACAATTTGGAGGCGTCTAGCTGAATTTGAGTTAAGAACTTCTTGTCTAAGGAAAGAACCGTATAAAACGGCTTCAATAAAAGGAGCCGAGTTTTATGGATGAACGAGACTTCATTTGAGTTTCACATCTCATGATATGCTAATCTTGCTGTCATTTAATGATGTAACCTTTGAGGCACAATTGGCCACTCCAAAGCCCAGATTTAATTTCATTAGAAATGTATGAGTTAATGTTAAAGGAAAAGTTACTGCATAAATGCTGCTGCAAAAACTCATCGAAATGGTTTCGAGAACAATGCAGAAAGTTGTTGATGCTAGAGCGGATGTATTTTTGTTATTAAATAAATAGATTTATTTTATTGGTATAAAAATGTACATTTCTTTTGTTATCGCATATAAATATATATATAATACAGAGATGTATGGTATCTTTCTACTGAAATATTATTGGAAATAAAATCGGCTCTTCTGAAAAATACCAAAAAAAAAATAACTCTAATTTAAATTTTTATTAAGTTATTTTATTTTGTTTCGTTTTTAAAGTTAAATTATATCTATTTTAAGTAAACTTTATTTGTCAAAATAATTATGCCAAATTAAAAATGCATAGTAAAAATGTTAATCATTTTAACGAATTTAAATAAATATATTAAAAAAATCCTGTTAATAAGTTAAACAAACCATGCATTTATTTCTTTCAGTTCTTACTAGATTTAGATTTAGATTTAGATTTATTTGTTGTATACATGCTTACACAGTAAGAATTCACTTATAAGTCTGTGAAAGATAAACAATTTTTAATATAATATTCATAAATGATTTGAAAGTTAAGTTGGATTTAGTTTTAAATTAATTTTAATTGAAATTGTGATCGCTTGAAGAGGAATAGGGATGGGGAAAAGTTAGTTGCTTTAGTTACTGAGAAAATTTTGAAGTTCGGTTTTAAATCGTCGTGCATTTGTTAGCTCTCGCAAATTACGTGGGAGTGAATTCCAAAGGCGGATAGCAGCAACAAAAAACTGTCTTTCGGATGTTAGACATGAAAAGCGCGGAAGTACCAGACAAGAAGATCTATTAGATACCGGAAACTGGATTTTTTCATAAAGATATGAAGGCTGTCTACTTATGAGTATGTTAAAAAGAAATATGACTGTTCGAAATTTTATATAGTTACAAAAGGACATGTTAACTAGATATTTTGCAAGATGTGAAACGTGATGATTATGTCTTTTTAAACAAAACACATATCGAATAGTGGAGTTGAAAGCCACCTGAAGCCGCCTTCTACTCTCGGCATCACATCCATAAAAAATTTCGCATCCGTAGATAAGTACAGGAATAACTAACGTTTTAGCAAGTAGCACTCTCGTTTCAAGAGCAGTAAATTTTTGAGCAATCCTTAGGGTTCGTAGAATACCGTAAGTTTTCCCTACTATAGTATTAATGTGATCATTCCATGTTAAGGTTCTATTGAAGACAAGACCTAGATTTTTTGAAGACTCAAAAAATTCGACTTCAAAGTTGTTTAGCATTAAATGAGGGAAATAAGAAAGATCTAATTTCTTTTTAGATATAACTAAACACTTACACTTCACTGGATTAAGTACTAGACCGTTTTTGGATGACCAATTAGAAATTCGTTCTAGATCCTCATTTAAAACGCAAGGAGCAGCTTTGATAAATTTGTATATCATCGGCATAAATATGCTTAGATGAACTTAGTATGACGGAAGCAATATCGTTAATATATATGGAGAACAATAGAGGCCCAAGGATAGAGCCTTGGGGAACTCCTTGCCTTGAGAGAAGAAAATCCGAAAGATTGCCATCAAGTGACACGGCCTGCCTTCGTTCACTTAGAATTTAACAGCAGTGGGGGAAAGTGAGAAAAAGCGTCTTAATTTGCTGAGAAGAATCGAGTGATTAACCAAATCAAAAGCTTTGGAAAAATCTAAGAGTACCAGAAAAGTAACATTATCCCTATCTAATTTATCTCTTATATCTTCAATGACGTTCAACAAAGCAGTGGTACAACTATGCTTAGCTCGGAAACCCGATTGTACTTGTAGCAACAAGTTATTTTGAGTAACATAATAATTAAGCTGCTTATGCATAATTCTTTCACAAATTTTAGATAAATAAGGTAGTATGGAGATTGGTCTGAATTCTTCATTTTTAGAGTTCTTTGGTATTGGAATTATTTTTGCTAATTTCCATTCGCTGGGAAAAATGCCGGTCATAAAAACAGTATTTATGATATGAGTTATAAACGATAATAGATAGTAATGGCAAGATCGCTTTAACAAAACCTAGAATTAAAAAAAAAAATTTTTATCTTGTCAAAATACTATTGAATGTATAGATTTCAGTGGAACATCAATCCATAAAGCTCGAGGACTTATGTCCCTTTGCCGAACTATATAAAAATAGAGAAGTCACTCTATTCCGACGACGCGACGCGACGTAAAGCCACATGGTTACAATTGCTGAACTTCATTCGTCCCGCTACACAAATACTTACTGTTCGATGAAAGAACCACATGCTGTTTGCCGCTCCCTCCTCCAGCTCTAGAAAGGAAATAGACAAATGCTGTCATTTCGCGTTGTTTATGCCGCCACCCATCAGTATATTCGAGCCCATTGTAGTCGCATATTGTTTACTTTATCGACACAAACACATAATTGAACGTGTATGCTCACCATGCATATGCAAGGCATACACACAGCAAACAAATCGACGGATGGGGATGCGTTATTGTTTTTAATTCGATGCTGATGTTGTTTACAAAATCGCACACACATGTCCGTGAGCGCGCAGTTTGTAAATATCAGCGCATCTACTTTTACGGTGGGTCATGGCAACTGGCAACTGCACACATTCCCACTGTCAGCAATTGCAATGCACTTGCCTGCAAGTACGTGTCAATCGGGCGAAAACACACATTCGCCTCACCTTCGTCCCGCACCACCCACGACATGAAACACACTTTCGGCTTAGCACGTTGTAACGGGTTTACATTGCTGGCGTTGGGGTAGTTGGCGTTTGGTGGTGCGCCCGCGCCCACATTCGATGACAACGCCGTCGGCCAAACGATGTAAACGTAGGTACCTTCCAGCCTGGGGGGAGGAGGCTTTTGCTCGTGTTAAACTGTCTGTCAGTAAGGCAAGCAGACAGGAGGCCAGTAATCACAAGCAGAGGGGGGGGGGGGGGCTTCGGATTGGGACACGTATCCGTTGTCGACACTGCTGTATGGGATGCTACGCGCGGGTGGCAGTGGCAGAGGCGCACCCAAATACACTGGATATGGTGGCGTGGGGAAATGCTACATGGAGCATGTTTATTTGGCCAAGGTTACTGGCTCCGCCGATTGCATGTATCATGCGAATTTCAAACTAGAAAACCCATTTGGATGGAACGACGAGATGCAGATAATCGAGAGGCGGCAATCGCTGACTGCGTGTGTGCAGTTTCTCCTCAACTAAACGGATGAATATTCGGATTCGCAGTTTGGCTATTGATACGCACATCGTTTGGTGGTTGGTATGACTGGGTGCAAAAATACTACTTCGAGCATGTATCCATGGTGGAAAATGGCATCTTTCATTTGTACTTTAAACCGCAACCAATTAAACTGAAAACTGTATTTCGAATTTCTTCAAAAAATTAGCAAACAAAACGGAATTAAGAATACGTCAACTTAAAATGACATTCATAAAATTTCAGACAAAAATAATTTGGTTCAAAATCTTTTCAGTCCGCGGCGCGTGCTTCAAGTTTAGTATTTTGTCACGGCAAGCCCTAGTTTAGCTAAAACACTCGAATGAAACAATAGATAGATATGCACAAAAATTAAAACATCCACAAAATGAAATAAGAAAGTGCAAAATAAGGTAAGTTTATAAATTCAGTTTACAAGCAGCGCGAAGCTTAAATGAATTTTAATTTTAGTGAAGGCGCGGTGCCCTTCTTTATTTTCTACGGCGTACACTACGGGAACCCCTCATTTTGCACATTTTTGTTTAAAATCTTGCCCTTAAATTTAAATTTATGACAGAAGGAGTTCCTAATAAATTTTATTGTTACAATAAAAATAGATCAAGGTACCACTCTAAGTCTGTTTGGACATTTTTACTTTATTAGTGTCAGCAAAAATTCGTTTAAAATTTGCTGATGAATGCCAATCGTGATAAAGTAGAATCAAGCGAGTTCTAATTGTAAGACTTTAATTGATTTGACTGAAAAACAGATCCAGGTAGATAAATTGTAATTTTTAACTTTTGAACTCGAGCAAACTCATTTGCATCGAATTTAATATAATTGTATCGACTTTTTCATCTCTGGCATATATGGAGTTGCTAGCTGCTAACAGGTAAGCAGGCAGAAAGCACATGTTTGTTGAAAAACGG
The DNA here is from genome assembly GCA_936431705.1 of Cheilosia pagana. Lineage (NCBI taxonomy): Eukaryota > Metazoa > Arthropoda > Insecta > Diptera > Syrphidae > Cheilosia > Cheilosia pagana. Next base: position 19,976,086 of record OW386170.1, on the reverse strand, counting down.
ATGAAAGTAGTCAAATCTGCTACCAAAATTGTAGGAAAAACGAAGCAATAGCTATAGAGGACTAGAGCTGCTCGCGAGTTCTTCGAAAGTGACAGCGGGAAATTAATTACAGATGCTACTCTAAGTGGTAATCTACATTTGACCAAAAGACAAAGAAAACGTGACAGACGACAAAATCGTACCAAAAAAAAAATTTGTAATATTGAGCTATAACCTTGTAGTAGAGTCGGTGCTTAGAATGTGGAAAGCTAAGACTGAAAGACTATAATGGATCACAAGCTGTTAATTTGTGTTCCAATAGCAATAGCCAAGCTAAAGACCAACAAAGCTAGTGGGCATGACGGCCTACCCGCCGAGCTTCATAGAGCAGCTGGGGATGACTTATAGAAGAGAGAATGCCCCAAGAATTGGTTAGATGATTGTAGGCCTGATGAATGATAGATATAAAAGCCTAACACCCTTTCATTTGTTTTTAATGTTCCACATATCCATTAAAACGGTCGTAGGTTTAGCCTACTTAAGTAAAGCCTCCACAATTGTCGATCTTCCGGCTGCAGCTCTAAATATTATGACGGATTCTTATCAATTATGATATACAACCAAAACCGTCCACTGTCAATCAAATTTTCACACCTAGCCAGATGCTGGAAAAATCCAAGAAGTTTAAATTGAAACGGACCACCTTTTCACCGATTTCAAAGCCGCCTACGACAACATCAGCATCTTCAGACCTGTGGAAAGAGCTTGCTGCTGGATCAAAGTCGTTAACGACCTAACCGAAACCTATGATATGATGCGAAAAAAGGGATTGATCTGTTATGCGACTTCCTCTTTAAAAAAAAGCATGAAAACTCACAGGCCAACACACAAGGTACGATCTTTCAAAAGTCTGTTCGACTACTTGCATACGCCAAAGATTTTGACATCTAGAAAATAGTGAGCTGTCGGTGGAGTATTTTTCCGTATGTAAACGGAAGCGGCTATAACGAGTTAAGCCATTAATAAACTAGGTACAAACTGTCAAAAAAACAGGAAGGACTATACAACAATAAAATTTTGATTCCAAAAATATTTTTCTGCAAGATTCAACTTCTGAAGGGAAAAAGGTACACTTCTTATTAATTTTTTAAAGACTTCGAAATGCGCATTCTTAACTTATGGTTCTGAAATTTTGACTTTATAATTGGAGCGGGATTCTTTACACAAAAGTCTTTCAGATCGCCCCAACTTATACATGGAAAGATCTGACAATTATGGAATCATGAAAACAGCTCCTATATAAATCTACATCCAACCACGACTATTTTCCACCTCGCTATAGGTTTTGAATCACTCTCGTTTATCGGTTTACTGCCACAGAAACGTAGAGCGGAATGCAAATCAGCACTTTGCACATTATCTATTGAAGAAATCTACCCCCGCAAGGATAATTAAAGAAAGCACCATAATTCAGCTGTCGGTAGAATAGATAAACCCACCAGCTGCTGACAGGGCGTATAGGTAAGCTTGCATGTCCGATGATCGAACTAAATAAATACAAATAAAAACCAGGCCCAAAAGGTTCTTAAAGGTATCCTAGGCTTAACTTCCACCAACCATTCGGTTTGCGTGGGTTCTTATTTGTTGATAACAATTTTATGCCGAGTCCGAACGTCTGAATTGAGAAGCTCTTTCATGACAGTTATGCACTCGTATGTTTGTCAGACGCTCGCGATAGGTGGCGCAGTGAAAGAACCTTATTAAATTTTGGACCCTCCTTTTTAGAAAGCTTTCCAGGGGACTACTCACTACAACAACTTTGTTTATTTCCTATATAAAGGATGTCTGTTTAGGCAATAAAAGTTCCAAAAGACATGTATTTGAATAACTGCAAATAATTCTCAAAATTTAAGTTCTAAAGCTATGTTGAGACGATTGTCAAATCTGACAATATTGTCAGATCCACAAATGTTATGATAATGAGCTGCAAATGACTTCAAAACACCGAACTTCCTTACAATGCTAAATTGACAGTTCACACGGTTGGCAGATGTTTGTTTAGAACAAATTTGCAGATCCGTTGACAAACATTGTCAGACTGCAAATATTATTAGACGAAATTGTGCATACGGTTGTAAGACATTTGCAATAATGTTTTCACTGACAGATCTGGCAACCGTTTGACCACAGCTTAAGGCTCAAAATTTTTAATAAAGAGCTTTGATAATTTTGTAATCAAAATTGGAATTTTTTTTTTATAGTTTCCATGAGTTCTGATCGAGTTCTGTAAACAGCAATAGAACATCATTTTAAAATTCAAATTTTATGTTTGGGATTAGAAAATTATTTTACAGGAATTTCTGCTTTTAAGTAAGTTCTTTGAGCACTTTCCAGAGCTCTTTTCAGAATTCATTTTCAGAGTTCCATTACTCCAGAAATATTGGGGGTATGTTTTTTTATATTTTTTTTTTTAAATTAAATTTTTGAGAAATATTAATTTTTAGTATTTTCAAAGTCCAAATAGACGCAACAAGCAATTCGATGAAACGAAAAAGCGACAGTTCATTTGGTAGTAATTCGGAACTGAAATAAAATGGAAGAGCGACAGAAAACGAGAGAAGGTGATGATCTGCAGGTCTGATAAAAATATGTAAGGAAGGGGGAATCAAAAAAAAGAGTTATACTAGTTGGGCATTGTTTAAAATTGTGCAGATGATCTGCAAGTGCAAATCAATCCTACTTCAAATGCGCAGTTGTCTTAATAATACGCGACTGTATTTTAAAATACTTGTGATCTATGATGAGCATCTTTTCCTCACCCTAACCATTTATCGAGATTTATGAAGTTTTGCTTCTTGGCCTAGCTATCTATAGGCGGCCTAGCTGCTGCCTAGTTAAACACAACGAAAAAAATGCATAAAAAAACCAACCCATATTAAAAAGCAGCAAGTTAACAGAACTCCTCAGAACTTAAGGTAGCTAAGGTTTTTAAACTTTGGGATGGTTAGTCCAAACACTCCGAATATGCCAAGCCATCTATCCTACCATATTAAGATTCACTTTGGCTTTCAAGTACATGCCTATAAATTTCACACCTGTCACCCTTTGAACTGACAACATTAAACTATGCAGCCATCTTGTAAAGGTGTAAACAAAACGTCTATCTGAATATAAATTTACGATTAGTTTATAACTGAAAGACACAATTGTCAGAACCGTCAATGAAGTTTTTCTACTCAAGCACACAATACGACTTTTCATCACCTGCCTCGCACATTCGTCAGAGACAGAGAAAAAATAAACCTGTGCGTGACATCTGTCATTTGTTCTATACATCGTCTATAAACAGAAACACTTCGTATATTCGACATGTTTATGTTTGCAGCACGTCACTTTTAGCGAATAATACTTCCTTCTCCATTGAGCACCTTATTTACGACACAATTTGCATAAAACAGCAAAACAAAAGGATTGAGTGCGAGAGCTATGAAAAAACCAGACGTCTTACCATTGCCATCAGTCTACTATGTCATGCGTGAATTATCGCGGGACACACACTTGTAGATAAAGAGAAAACAAAACAATTTAGCAAAGAACTCTGTAAGTAAGACGCAACGCATTCATCGCTGAAAAGCATGCATCTCGTAATTGCGTTCTTGATGGGATGGAAGTACATTTTAATTTTTCTACGCAATATTCATTGCAACAGGTTTTACACCAGGGGTATGTAAACAATATCACAATATAACCAGCAATTGTTGGCTGATACTGGTTTAAGAAATGTTGCGTGGCAGTTGATACCTAAAATATCAGGACCCGACTATTCCACAAGTTAATAAAATTGGAGGAGGACATGAACTTGACCTGAAATTACCTTCATTGACTTCTTTTCACTGATAAGATTAATACCGATTTAAGTGCGACAGAAACTGATATGTGACAGTTTATAGACAGCGACTCTACAGTTCGGGTGAATCAACGGTCTTATACAGTGGCGCAAAATGCCAAAAATCGTTACAAAAATCAAAATACACAAGTCCGATTTTATTAATATAAACAAAGCTGCAAAAATAGCTAAGAAAATAATTATAGAGCTCTTCAAAGTTTATCAAAAATAAAAGTCTAACCTCTTTATTTTCTTTTTCGCAAGAATGGCATATTTCACGGAGAATTTTATTTTTATTTAAAGTAATTTGTTATAAAATAAATAAAAAAAATATCAAATAAAATAAATTCACTTATAATTTAATTTTTTAGACTTATAATTTTACTTAATAATTTTTGGTAATATTTTTTTTTAGGGCAGAAATTACAAAAATGTTCAACCTAAGGTTTTTGTGAAACCACACGCGAAATTAAAGCCGCACATTTTTGGGCCCTTCGGAGATTTTGAACTTGTAAGTTGTAACCAGTGACAAGACTGTGATTTTAGAATCAAATCTACTATTGGTTTACTTGCCAGCTCTTTCACAAGAACGTCAGATTTTGTTCTTAGGTTAAGTGGAACACGTTTTCTCATTATTTTGATTTTGAATTCCTCTTTAATTTCGATCAAATCCTTACAAATTCCGAATAACAGATTCAGATCGCAGCTGTTGTATATTTTTTGACATGCAATGCGGTTTCCACGCTTTTGCTTTTGGTAAAACCATGTTGAGCCATCTAGCCGACGTTATAATAAAGACTTTGATTAGTTTCTCAAAGGTCTTCAGTATGAATGATGTCAGACTTATAGGCCTGACGGTGGTGCGGCTAGATTTAACTGCCTTCGGAATGAAGACGACATTAACCTCTCGCCAGGCTTTAGGAAGAAACCGACACTAGATGAAATAAACAGCAGCTTTTAAAAAAAGCGTTTTCGGTGATTCGAATGTAGGACGCAAAATCGTTTTTGAGTGCCGCTATCCTCGTAATGTCAGAATTGATTAAAATCTCGAATGCTGAAATAAATTATGTAGGAATCTATCTGTTAAAAATATTTTGAAAATTGGTTTGTTAACTTAACCCACACACTGTTGGAAATTTTTTTTTTGTAATACCTTGCTAACCTGAAATAGCCATCAACTTGTTTTTACAAGATCCGCAATGAAAAACGCCATTATTGACCGCAGTAGTGCGGTTTTGAATACCCGTATAAGGACGGGCATTTCTATGTTAGCAAAAAATTCGGAGTCATTAAGAGAAGTCTGTATTAAAGGTTTATCAAAACACGAAGGAAGCAATTAATCAATTTTTCGATGGATGCAAGGCGCTAACTAGCATAGACCCAGACCATTGAAGGCAAGAAGGAGTTGTATGTAGAAGACGAGTGACATTGACGCTCCGTGAGCCTTAAAGGGTGTCTTTTTTTAGAGGTATAGAACTTTGAAATGGAATAAAACAAAGACGATTTTTTAAATTGACATAAAATTTACTTTATTCGAAAGATATTTTTCTAGCATTATAATTAAAATAAGATTTCTGGCATATGACCGACACGGCTGGCTCCGACGTAGTCTAATCTGGAGGTCCAATTTTCGATTACTTTTTCCAACATTTGTGGCCGTATATTGGAAATAACGCGGCGAATCTTGTCCTCCAAGTGGTCAATCGGTTCGAGCTTATTGGCATAGACTAGCGACTCACATATCCCCACAGAAATTAGTCAAGCGGCGCTAAATCGGGTCCGCAACGTGAAACTATGCGGTTACCAAACGTTTCCTTCAATAAATCAATTGTGGCACGAGCTAGCGCCGTCTTGTTGAAACCACAGCTCCTGCACATCATGATTCTTCAATTGATGAACGAAAAAGTCAGTAATCATGGCTCTTTAGCGGTCACCATTGCCTGTATAGACTGATTCGGGTCTTCCTCTACGCTACGCTCTACAGCAGCAATGACTTCTTCTGTACGCGTTGTTTAGGCGTCAATCCATTCATGTTGAAATGCCAAACCAAACTTAAAATAAATCACTTGACAGCTGACAAAATGGTCGCCAGTCTCAATGCAAAACGATCAATAAAAAGATGAACGAGGAAATATTGTACTGGGATAAATCGCAATTAGCAGGCATCTTTAGGAATGAGCTATGTTGGCGCAGTGGCTTAGTGGTAGTATGTTGGGCTACTAAGCGAGGGGTTCCAGGTTCGAATCCCGAAAGGGCCAGATTACATCTTAAGGTTTTTTTTTCTACTGCGCCACCTCTCGCGTACGTCTGAAAAATATTCGAGAGTAAAACTGTCATGAATGAGCTTCTCAATTAGCCGTTTGGACTCGGCGTAAAATTGTAGATCCCTTCCATTCGTCCTTAAAATTGAAAACCCACACAAAACGAATGGTTGTGAGAAACTAGGCCTTGGGTCCCATAGACCTGTTGCGCCAAAATATTTATTTATTAATTTTTATGCCACGTGCTTTATCAGCAATAAAAAAATACAGTAAAAGCTTTATTCCACAGCCTTTTCAGTGCATAATACCTCCACCTAGAATACTAGATCTTTTGTGGACGATCGAAGATAGGATTTGTAGAATAGTTGACACATTTTTATCGGTATCTTAACGGCCTAAATTTTGTTGAGGTCTCAAGCAATGTCTTACTACACTGAGCATTTTTACCAGTGCCTTTTCAATCGCTGTTTCCTTGACCTTAGAAGGTAATTAAGTATAGCAAGGTCTTGTCAAGAAAAACAAAGACTAAGAATGCTGTACAGATACCCCTTATTATTCCTGTATATACTGCTCTATTGCGCAGAAACAGGACAGCAATTAACGTAGGGGAATATATAGTCGGTAGAAAAATTCCTTAAGTTAATCATGCTGCGTTGATTGGCTTTTAAAACCCAAATTTTAAAACGAACTACATCAGCTGTATGTTAATCTTCTAAGATGACCTTTAAGACCTCTTCGTAGGTGACCTTAAACTAGTAAAAGCGGACCTTATCCATATTGGAGTAATCAACAGGAGGCGGTAAGTCAAGGACCGGAAAGGACCGGAGGCTCACTGCTTAAGTGCTGGCCCCAACCGGCTGGTCACCGACGACATACAAATTTTTGAAGCCCTTGTTGCGAAGACTGGTGCTGTTTTTATTTACTTTTAAGTATTCTATCTGCTATATTAATATATACAAAACTTCTGCACCAATGTACGTTGAACAAGTCACTAAGAAAAATTCGTCGTTTACTTATCATAGTTTTCCGTTTCCGTTCCCGTCTCTTGGCATGTTGGATATTGCCTGAGGGCTTCTTCCTATGGAGGTTATCTCAACAGCGTACGCACATTCAAGTTCTTCGTTCTTCTGTTTTCCATACTGTTTTCCAACTCAGATTTGAAAAATTCGACAGACTACCTACTCGTACCTATATCCTTCCAAATAATTTAACATTTCGAAACCATAGCTCCACCGGGATGACCCTAAAATCCACCCAAGCCACGCAAAAATTCGACCTTTTCCGCTTAAGGTTCAATAATCCTGCATCACTTAAAAATAAATATTTTGGCGCGACAGGTCTATGGGACCCAAGGCCTAGCTTCTCACAACCATTCGTTTTGTGTGCGTTTTAAATTGTTGGGACTAATGGAAGGGATCTACAATTTTACGCCGAGTCCAAACGGCTAATTGAGAAGCTCATTCATGACAGAGTTTACTCTCGGATGTTTGTCAGACATTCGCGAGAGGTGGCGCAGTGGAAAAAAACCTTAAAATGTAATTTGGCTCTTTCGGGAGCATCACTTGTTCTGCTATAAAAGCCAATTCACTAGTGAATGTCAAAGATCAATGTTAGATGCGAAAAATCAACAACAGTGGTCATAAAATAGACCTCCGAACCATCGAAAATGTAGATCAAATTTAGTTTGACAGAATTGGTCAACTAACCACCAAACCAAGCCACTCATTTGAATGGAAACCCAATCGCAACATACTTCGTAGCCCTTCACGTAAACGCACGATATAGAATCGAGAATCGTCTGCCCAAAGTTTTGTGAATTCGAAATCCCAATCGAGTCGCATGTCATTCAACCCACAAGCCATACAAAATGAAATAAAAATTCGCCATCGAATCTATGGGCAACTACAAAAAATACAGTCTAATGACACTGACACTCTTCTCAATCTCAATGTCCTTGCAACATATACCTACCTACCATCAGCGACCGTACCATGTGTCAGAAGTAGGTTAGCCACCAAGGTTCACTGTAATTTATTTATACACTCGGTTCTTTCCTCAGGCCCCTATATGTGACAAACATACCACCCTGCTCTTTCTCACACCAAACTATACATTGCAGCCAAGTGATTGGCTGCTCTACTATTGCCACCATACATACCTACATACATACAGAAGACTGTCATCGACACGAACTTATTTTTGGTTTTCACTCGGTTGGTTTCGACGATAATTCATTTTTTCTCGATTTCTTTTGTTTGCTCCTGACCCAGTAACGACAATAAAAACAACAACAACGAAGAAGAATGACATTTTAAACTTGAGAATGTCCTCAAATTAAGGGCACCGAACCTATTTCCCACCCTGCCTGCCCCCCGTGTACATGTGAGCTGGCAATGAAATGACACACAAAAGAATTCAGGTTAAAGCTGTATGCAGCAGCGGTGACAGGAGAGAGGGAAACACGAAATCAACAAAACGGGGTTACAACTGAAAAACCGGACATCGAATCAGGATCAAGGTCATTAGGCCACTCGATGTTGGGTTCATTAACGAGCACAGATGGTGCACCCTCACCAGTGTACTGAGGTCATTGTTGTACCGATATGCTTGTCTTTACTTTGATTTGATTAAATCGGTGGGTCCTAATGAGGCGCACAGACTTACACTCGCCTTAGGCTGCCAAAAAAGACTGACGCACATTTGCATAATACATCATTTCCCTTTGTGCTTATAACCATCGGCGGCACGATTATCATCATCATCATCATCATCATCATCATCCTTTCTGGCTGAGGAGACATGCAATCTTGGCGAAGGCCACCAGACGTCTTATTGTAGTCATCATCGTCGTCGTCGTGTCGTTAGCTCGCTCCCCCAACTTGCAGAATTTCGCCAAATATTTTTGGGGTGTGCTAGGTAGGTGCGGGGCCTCGCCACTACGGCAATCTAAGTCTCTTTCCTTTCGTCTATCGGTGTGTTGTTGTGGGTTTGGTTTTTTTGTTTTCTTATTTGAAATTCACCGAGAGTGTAGTCGCCCAAATTTGATCGATGGAATTGGGTGTGGGAAGTAGGACAATGTGGTACGAAACGCAGAGTAGCAGACGATGTCGGATGTCGGAATGAAGATGTACAGTCTGTTGAGGTGGGACGAGGCAGTAGAGAAGACTTGGATAGGTGTCTGACATGAATGGGGCATCGGCATCGGCATTGGCATCGGCATACGCATAAAATAGCGCATGCGGTTTGAAATGAGTCTCTCTGCGAGTGTGTTGGAAAAGGGTGTAACCGGATAGTAAACAAAAGTCGACTGAGTATGCTATAAACCTTTTTCAGAGAGATACCTTAACTGCAGTCAACATGGAATTAGGACAAAAGGAGAACACAAAAAAACAGTGACAAGAGATAAGACGGATTTGTAACTGGAATATTTGCGGTGAATCATTTCTATCCAACCTATACCCATTTTTGACACTCGGTCTTCTGAAAAAAAATAGAAGACATGAATTGGTACCTACAATATTTTCAACGTCAGCACATTTCGAGAAAACAAATCCCTAGAAGAGTCTTTCAAAAACGGATAGTAAAAAGAAATTCAGCAAAAGTAGTTAGGTATCTTTTCTCTGGCGAGTCGTTGGGCACGTATTCAAAAGGCCTCTTGATTAAGTTGCAAGCTCTCTTAGCACGTTTTGAAGAAAGAGGTATACGATCGTTGATTCTTATGCCAAAATTACAGCACTAGGAGCATTGGTACTCCGACAGCTTCTGTATGAAAAATTATGCTACTGTTGCTAGAGTGTATGGGCAGAAAAATCCCAACATCTTTCAGGTAAAGGCGGACGCCAGAGTTGTTTTAGTGAGTGCATTCAAAAATACAAGGATCGACATCTTTTCGGACGAGGAACTGATATGGGGATGGCGCCAGATTATGATCATCGTCTTTAGAAAGAAGATCTTCGCGTAAGCTAACTCGGGAAGACGCTCTTCCTGGTCAGATACAGAAAGGGATATGAACCCAATTTGCCTACCTATTGGATCAGGAGGGATTCCCCTGCTCTTTCTCTTATGTCATTCTCGTCGTTTAACAATAACGTAAAGGATGCTATCTTCGGACAACAATATCTTGCAGTGGTTCATTGGCAAATAAGGTAGCGAACGCGTTTGACAAACATCAAAAAGCACTTTTCTCTTGAGATAGATCTAATTTAACACTTTGTCTTCGTAGAAAAATTATAAGTCCTACAAAAGCTCACACAAGCAAATGGTTGTCAGAAGTAAGGCCTGGAAGACCTGTTGGGTAACCACTTTTTTATTTGATTTTTTATCACATCCTTTTTTAAAGTGGACATGGAACTACCAAAAACAATACGCCCTTACTTTAAGTTTTGCCCGTTTTCTAAAGTTTGTGGTTCCTAACAACAACCCAAGCTAGTGGGCTTTAAAAACAAATGCTATGAGAATGACCAATGAGTTGGTGATGGAACCACTAACACCTAGCTGAATAAGCAACAAATATATTCCCACGGAACGAGTGGAGATTCGTATGAAAACCAATAACAGGTTAAAAGAACTGACTATCTGTAAGGCATCACGGAAGCTTTGGCCAAAATATGACAAAGGCCGAACCATCAAACTTCTACAATTTGACAGGTCATCGCTGTCTAAGCTGGTAGGGGCTTTAACGGGTCATAACTTCCTAGGAAACCACACGATGAAACTAAATCTCAAAGATGATGATGTATGTAGAGGCTGCGGAGATGAAGAAGTCCATTAGACATTATACTTCCATGACTTGCAAGAACTGTCTGATGGTTCACTTTTTGATATTTATAGGTTTCTAAGGACATCAGGATGACTGGACAGCGTCGGCGTCTCTAACACCAACACCACTTTGTTAAAATCATGTGTGTCGTAATGAAAACTAATCTAAATTGCCTAAAAAAATTAGGTAAATATCTATGGAAAGCTTTGGACAGGTTAAGCATTGCTAAAAACTAGCACAATTTAAGTACGGCATATATAATACAAAATTGGATAAATTGCCCAAGGTCCTAATGTATTTTAATATTTTTAATATCTACAAATAAGTGTAAAACCACCTAAGGACATACATAACTCTGCTTATATCTATGCATGGTGCTTTACCACCGGTTGTATCAATATATTGATATTCTGCCTAAATTTTCACAATTCACATCACAAACTATGCAAAATTACGGACTGACAACTTAATAGAAGCCACCTGATAGAAACCGCCTAAAACCAGCCAACCAAATTTATTTCCGTGTAATAAGTTAGAAGATCCTGCCATGCAAATGATGCTTAATTGAAAATTGCATAGGAAAGTTCCCCTGCCCTAGCCATTTGAGAGTCCAGTGCTTGTAATTTTTCCACTTTGATGCATGAATTTTTAAATGTCGACAACAGCGATCAAAATTATAATAAAGACGACCCAACAGACGATAGATTAGCAACACCAACAACTTCCGGAGTTTAAAGGCAGCAAGAAATCGCTAATTCATTTAGATAATAATGCATACAAAGTGGAAATTAACATTTTGTATTTAATTATTTTATTTAGAATTCTTAAAGGCATTTTTATTTTAAATTCATCTCGTGTTACGGATCCATCAGCTGAAACTAACTTTTCAGAACGGTCACACAACGAAGACGTATTTATTTGTCGGGAAGTTTTCAAACTCAATATTTTTAGTCCACACTTTATTAGAGCCAATAAGTTTGAATCTTTAAGACTAGGAAGTAGTTTTATGAAGTAGGGCCCTGGTTATGTTGTTATTTGAATTAGATTCAGCAACCTCGAAAAGGACAAAGCAAAAAGGAAAAGAAATACATTAAAAACTAAAAATTGTTTGTTTTAAATATGTACCTACATCTCTTAGGCCTTCTGTAAGAAAAGGTTGTAAAGTAGGTACCTACCTACCTTTTTAAATTGCGCACTGTTTAAGCGTTTGCAATTACCAAATTTATGCTATGTTTGGAGGGCAGCATTGAATTGAAATAGGTACTCATCAAAACGGGTACCTTTCTATCTTAACTTGCTTCATTTTATAAACGGTTATTGGAACTCCTAAAGTTTTTACTTAAAATTGCAACAGGATATGCATATCCTACCAATATCCCTGCCACCCCCAAAAATCCCGTGCAAAATGAAAGCTTCGCACAAAATTCTCATCTCCATCAACAAAAAAAATCATCTCCGAGTAGGTCGGTTTATATTCTGTATTCAAACAATGATTGTCTGCCAAATTGTTTGGCATTTTTATTATATTTCTTAAGTAAGGCGTTCACCTGCCTATGGCATCAACTACCACTTGCACAAACATCAACATTTAATTATGGATCCACGTGTGAATTTGGTGTTGGTATGGATCTCGCTTTAAACTTGCCTAGCCGGCTTTCTGACACAATTCTGTGATAAATTGCTACCGCTTTTCACTAACACATAGATGGTCTTTTCTGTATAGGATTAGTATCTACCTTTATTTTGAGGAATTAATTGGATTTTGACTGTGAGCGTGAAGTGTGAAGCCAATATCCGAGTCTGTTTACGTACAGAAAGCCACCAGAAAAGAAAGAGAGTCGAGTCGAGTGCAGTATGACAATAATTGCCGACAAAAGTTTAAGAAGCGAATCATTTGAGTTAAGAGAACCGAAAAAAAGCTTCGTGTGGGTTCACAGTGTTACCATAAGATAGTTTGTTTTTATAATCTTGCAAGAATAATGTTATTTTGTTTTTCAATATCGTAATTTGATTTTTTTAACAATATTACTCGTATTTGGAAGGGTCATCTTTTTAGCTTTGCTGGGTGACACCCGATGGCATCCGCCCTTTTTTTTAAGTCACCTGTGGCTTCGCTTTATTATTTTTTTTTTTGCTACCCACCATCACAATTCTGATGGTATAATGAATAACCTTTAAAAAAAGGTGTAAAGGAGTTTGGAGGCGGCGAAAAAATAGGTCATTCTTTTCTACCAAACTGCGAAGTTTCTAGTTAATCGGTTTGTGAGTTATGAAATAGCCCCTCTAAAAAGGTAGTCGTGTTTAAAAATCTCATCTCAATGCTGGCCTTCATAGGTGGTGCAATACAACCTCACCGTTTCATGATACTACGACTGACAGTGTACAGTACTGCTTCCAATAAGAGTTTTGAATGATACCTTTAATAGCCTGAAAGACTCGGCAATGCTAATTATTATCGACAAGAAGATGCACCCCTTCTTACTACCAAAAGTTGTCTTTAAAGTCTAATTTAAATATTTTTCGTAATAGAGGTTATTGAAATTAAAAACATTGAATTAAATCTTCTCCACTTTTGTATTTGTAAATGAGCTCAAAATGTTTGGACATATTTTCGACCGACTGCGAAATGTTTTACCTACATTCGTTTGGATTCATTTTGTAGATGATCTTAATCTGTTATGATATTGGCGATTTATGTTGCAGAAATAGGTAATGAAAAACCATTTCACAATATTATTGCTATAATTGCGTCAAATAGGAAAAAAACGTAGCTCAACTATGGTTCTTCCATCTTCATTCTTTAAAATGCAAAAATAGCATTTAGCATTTACATTTAGCTTCAGCTCTCAGCAGCATCAGCAGAACCAGAACGATAACAATCCAAGAGAAGGACCGAACCAATCAACATCAATCCAACGCTAACCCAACACAAAGCTTTAAGAGCAGTTGAGTCAACACAAATAGAAACAAAACACCATCCCTAGCCGCACCCCAGCCCCAGCCAGGCCAGACCATTCTTTATACTTTCTCTTAAAATGTCTGTCAATTCACAAACATAAACATTTCATCTTCTTCATTCAAGTTTATATAAATGTATGTATGGATTTAAAAAAGCCAACAAAATTCCAAGCGAAAAAATTGAATGGAAAAAAGCTCTCGAAATAGTCAAGCGAGAAAACAAGCAAAAATATACGACATCTACTGCGAACTTGTGGAACTGGATTCTTGTGCTAAGAGCTTTTTCTGTCTTCGCTTTTCAAATCTATTTATCGCTAGATGGAGTCGTTTATAGCACAAATAAAAAGGGGATGTCGAAATACTGGTTGCGGTTGGTACAACAAAATACGAAAAAGAGACTGGATATCGATATTCCAGTCAACTAGGGAAGAAGTCATCAATTCCATTAATATATAAATCTAAAAGAGTTATGTGTGCATATTTAAAAATGAAAGGTGTTGAATCGTCTAGTAGAGGTCTCCATACAGCGTTACCAGTTGTACTAACTGTGCTACATATTTGGTTGACTTTTGAGTGCCGTACTACACACTACGTCGCGTCGTTACTCTTAGTTAGGTACTACATTTCTTAAGCTACATTCCACCATTCATTCCTGTAGGATTGGAAAAGGAAATGAGCAGTGACGTTTAATGAATGGGCTTCAAATCTAAAACAGTTAAGGCAACTCAATGTTTCAAGATGTAACAGCTTATCCGCTTTTCCGCACAGCACCTAGTGCTTCTGCTGAAAGCGAGTTTTCCAACCAAGTATTTTAAAAAATTAAAGGAGAAATAGGTTACAAAAACAGTGTAAGCTATTTTACTAGCTAATGAAAAATTGAGAAATGTCATTAGAACTGTTCCTTATCTGTAGATATATAAAATTGAAACTACATTTTGATTGAAAATACTGCATTTTTATGACTAACGTATAACTATTAACTCTAAATTTAAATTGGAACACTGGCTCCAAATCAAGTGGACCAAGATTTGGAGACTGGATAGTACAATTCAGCGAAAAAGTGCAAATAAAATGACAAACTCAATTGTTGGCTACGGTTGCCAGATGTGACGCATTTGGCGGGACAATCCCGCTTTTGAACCTTTGTTCCGCCAAGTGCCCCGCTTAAGGAAATGTCCCGCTTTTTCGACATTTTTATTTCCATATAAATCAATAAATCTTGCAAAAAGATAGTTTCACTATTCGATTTTCTTGTCTGAAGGCACTCTTTCCGTCAAAAGATTAATCTGTCAGTTGGTATTTGCGCTCGTTAAGTTTGTAGTTTTCTTTTCTTTTAGTGCTAGAATTAATAATTATTGTTTCTTTTTTTATAGTTTTGTTATATGTACCAGAACCTCTCTTAAAAGTTTCATTTCTGACTCAGTAACAAACAAATAAACTGTTTTTACAAAGAATTAATAAAAATTGTGTTATTTTGTCTTAAGTTTACATTTTTTTTAAATATCCCGCCATGTCCCGCTTTTTGAGAAAATTGTCCCGCGTTTTCACATTTCTTTTATGCCAACCCTAATTGTTGCAATATTGTTTTATCTGAACTTAGAGCTTAACACGATGGCTGGTTATTTGTTATTTGTTACTGTGACAAACCGGACCGCGAGTTGAATAATAATTATCTAATATTTAATAATCAGCTTAACTTAGATAAATAAAGGAAATTATTATTAGAAATGCACACATCCTTTGAATATGATGAGATAAGTGAATGACGTAATGACGATGTTAAGATCCACAACCGGAGTACACTCAATTTGGTTGAAATTCAATGGGACATGGCAACTTGTTCTCGAGATGAATTTCTTTAAGGATTAGAGAGGGGACTTAATGAGCATATGGAGTATATTGGTGAGGGTGACATTTATAATAACGATTAAAAGTGCAATGAAGGATGACATGACAAAAATAATTAATGAATATTTTTCATATCACTAAAACTCTGAACCGACAGACAGACGCATTGATTTGAAACAACGCTTTAGCAGAGAAGTGAAAGTTATACGACAGGTAAGTTCCACAACAATAATCAGTTCTGCCAACTGTCAGATAAATAATGTTACTCGGGAACTGTTGACGCAAATTGACGGCCAATTAAGGAAAAATTTCTATTGGGAATATGGAATAAGGGGGACTGCTTTTCTAAAAAAAAATATAATTAAACAAAAACCGTGAATAAAAAATTTCAACCATTAAAGAAATTAAAGAATTGCATTGAAACAGACAGGCTAGCGAAATAAAGTTTTTGTGGTAAAAACATGCCAAGCAAAATAGTTGAAGGTGTCAAAGGGCCCTACATTTGTGCACTCAACACTTTAAATGTGCACCCCCACTACATCCCAAGAGCGTATTTAATGCAAGGTAGGTACTTGTGGTCTCACGGTGGCGCGCCGGTTCCTATATTTTCACGTTTGCCATTTATTTAATGACAATGTGCCTTCCGCATTTATAAAAGGCAAGGCGGGCGCTAGAAGAAACCTCAACTGGAAATGTAAGGCAAATTATTTACTTTGTTTCTATAAAATGTACACTTGTACTGGACATCTATTAGGCCTAGGGTACAGAAATTTGAAACATAGGAAGACCTTACAAAAAACACGTGCTTTAACTTTTCAACCCTCTTACAATGAACTATGACAAATTCGGACGTAACACTTTCCCTCTTTCTGTCATCACTAACGTATATATCTCAACATCCGTTCGCCTCTTCAGATCACACTTTTCGTAACACAGCTACCATTTTACTCCTTTACTCCAGCGTGCTTAAAGCAGTTTCACTTTACAGTAGCCCAACAGTTCCGTATAGGTACACTCGGCCTTAGTTTTTTTTATACCGCTCGTTTTGTGTGAGTTTAGATTTTTTGGCCGAATGGAAAGGACCTACAATTTCATGACGAGCGTATGAATTGAAAAGCTGACGTCTGCCTACTTCATAAGTAGGACTGCTTTAAATATGAACTAACTGTTTTTATGATAGAGTAGAGTACAGGGAAAATTTTATACAGCAGCCTAACCATCAGAATGTTATTCGGGGAAAGCTTTTAATTCATTGAGAACGATATGTAATGCCTCAAAAAAATGAACTTGCATCTGCTACTAAATGATAGACAATGTCAACGATCTCTTTATTTCAAAGACGTGTATCCAAGACGTTTTAAAGCGAAGCCGAGATATAAGTCCAAAACGTTTGGCTGGTGTCCAAATCCTTCACTAACTCATCTAAAGGTCAAACATTGTTCATATCATCCGGAGAAAAAAAGTGGACCTAGCATAGTTCACTTTACCACACGCAAGGGAAGTTTTTTGAATTATTTTATCGAGTCCCTTTTCGGGCGTTTTTTCGAGTCGTTTATTTTATTTAAACTTTTTTTGCGGCGTTTTTTGGGCTTTTTTAGGGTGTGTCTTATATAAAAACCAGTATCTGGACAGTTGAACTGTACTATATTCCTTCTAATAGATCCTTATCGCTGGTTCTATGGAGTATTTGGGACGAGAAATAAAAGAGAAAAACAAGTTTTCTCTAATTTTATTCGAATTCCATTGGTAGGTATTACCTCTTTAAGAGTCTACAAGAAGAAGGATGTTAGGCTAGTATAGTTTAGGAAATTAGAGTAAACAATGGAGTCTCCAATTTTTAGTAAATAATTCACAATATTATAAAAACCACGGAGATAATTTTCAAAATGTTCTACACCATTTCTCTACACCTACACACGAACCCTGAAAATGTCCGTCACAGAGATATTTGATGCAGCCCAGTTGTACATCAATTCAATATTTTCAACACTCAAAAAGGGAGTTGGTACAGACAGCGTAGTTTCAATAAATGTCAAAAAACATGTTTAATAATTTCTGGCTTCTCTATCAACGCGCCAAGTTTCCTGTTGTTACTTACTTACTTAAGGTGGCGCTACAGTCCGGGGTGGACCTGGACTTCAACCAACAAGCGTCTCCAGCCAGAGCGATCTTTATCAAGCTATCTCCAGTTTCATACGCTAAGTTTGTTAAGGTTCCACTTGCGTGCGCCACCTAAGTCGCGGTCTTCCTCTACTGCGCCTCTTATGTGGATTCGAAGAACTTCCGGGCCGGAGCATTCGTGTCCATTCGCTCTACATGACTAAGCCACCTCAGTCGCTGGACCTTCACTCTTCTGACTAGATCGATGTCGCTGTACAGCCCACAGTTCGTCGTTGAATCTCCTTCTCCATTCACCGGAGACGGGGCCAAAAATCACTCGAAGAATTCTTCTCTCGAAACAACCGAGAGTTACCTCATCCGCTTTTGATAGAGTCCATGCCTCTGCGACTTATATTAAGACTGGGATGATTAGGGTCTTATAAAGGGTCACTTTAGTTGTTCGAGAGAGGGCTTACTCAATTGCCTTCTTAGCCCAAAGAAACATTGATTGGCAAGAGTTATTCTACGTTTAACCTCAGCGTTGGTGTCGTTGTCTGAGTTCGCGTTATTACTGTTTAATTATTATGCATGAGTTATAAAAAAGCCCCCCTTTAAAAAGGAAGAGGGGTCATATTTTTATAGCTTGTGAGAAACAACCTCAAAGCTTTATGATTCTAATACATATTTTAATTTTGGCCCGTGCGTTGTTGGTCAATTATGAGACTTACTTAAAAATAGAAATCTCGGATGAAAGTTACGACTCAGCCTTTGCAATCTTTTGCTCCTCCCAGACTGAGCTTCAGGGCGCAATCAATAGTCTTGTAGCTAGAGCTGGGATAAACTTGAACCAATCTAAAGTGGTAACCGTCTTCAGAACGTCAGAAGTCATATTGAAACAAATAAAGACGTTAAAGCGGACGCAAAATTATCATCGATGGTAGATGGCGTTGAAATAAATAGGAACAAGGAGTGCTGCATTTTCCATTGGCAACTTTAAATTCGATAAATACAAAAGAAAAAAAAACATTTTCTTCCCTGGCCAGTTAAATAAAATCACCCAACCAACTAGTCATGCAAAATAATTTCTTGGGCATACGACCAAATCATGTAGGTAGATGTCACATCGAATTTCTAATATCAAACGCAAGTGAAACAAATATATCGATTCCGACAGGAATCTATGTACGTATAGTTGGTTCCCTTGTGCTCTTTTCTATAGAGGTACATATTTGTTTTAATTTCGTTTTCGCCCATCAGACATGCAGCAATACAGACCGCAACTGACAGTTTTCCCTTTATGTGTATTTGCGAATTGCCAATGCCTCAACAGAAATTATGTAAGGCACACGAACTTTTGGATGTATCCTGGACCGACATGTAGGATTTTCCAATTTGTCAAACTCAATACGAATTGACAGATGTACTGACGTGGCAGGCAAATGGAACTAGCTTTATAAATAAATATATAACTATTTTTATAAACGAATGTTTTATTCTCGTTTAATGTTTTATTAGGAACAATTGAATTTGGGAAAAAACTGCCTTTTAAGAATGAATCCTTGTAGAAGCTCTTTCATGACAGTTATGCTCCCGGATGTTCGTCAGATGTTCGGAGAGGTTGTCCAACTATTTACCCAGTATAATTTATAATGAAATAAAATCCAACTAATTGTTAAGCTGGAAGTATTGCAAGGTAAGATAGATAACCGTGGCGGTCTTTATCATTTGACAAGAAGACATAGTTTCTCTTAAAAAACGTGCAATTCTGAAACAAGTCATGCAATGCTTGACTGGAATCAAAAAATCTGTAAACAACATTTCTGTCTTGAAAAACTCGAACTTGCATTGAACCAAAGTCTAAAACTCTTTAGTAGGTACGAGAATCATTTAAGGAATCTTCTCAAGGGCTCTAACACTGAAGACTTCGGATGCAGTCTTATCCGCAAAGAAGCATTTAAATTTGGGTTGATAATCTAAAATAAACTTCAGAATCGCTCAGACTTTGGGACCGAAATTTAGCAGCAGGCGTCTACTACTCTACTCAGTCTCGACCGGATTCTCGGGCCTGTAATTTACACCTTGGCATTGGCATCAACTGGCCAATACAGTGCACAAACAGAGGCAGTCTTTTAGGTAAGCTGCTGCAAAGACGCAGTGTGACTTTTATGGGATGAATTTAAATATTTCTTTCCTCGGCATTTTACTTTGACAGCAGCGGAGGGAGTTTGCACTTGGGTGTTGTCTGAATATAAGGGCGGCTGGGGTATCGAGCTTGCACATTCATCGGTTTTTTTTTTTAAAAGAACTGCATATACAATATATGGAAATGGACAATTTTGTAGACGTGAACCAGGACCACGGTGACCGTTCAGATGACAACAACAAACCAAGTGAATTAGCAATGGGAAAGATATTCCTCTCAAACAGACGTTAAGAGTGAGGGCAATTGTCGCCGCAAAATATGTATAACCAGATGGCCAAACAGTGGACCAATTAACAAGAAAGAAAAACAATAACCGAGCCTCAGAATGCTGCCACTTTGCTGTTGTTTTCCTTAAAAATATTGCTATAGAGGGAAAAGTGTTAAGCGGTATTGCCATTAATCCTGAACTTTGAAAACATCCGCTCATAAGGTAGGTATATGCGCCTGCCACTCCGTTCTACCTGAAAGAGTACGACTTCGATGATAAATGAACAAATATACGCCTAAAATTCCACGCACAAACTCATCAGGGACATTAGTCTGAAATAGCCGTCGTTCCAAGATTGCTTCTCACTCGGTATCCGGCAATACGAAAAATCGGGCGAGTGAGGGAATTGACGAAATTGCCAAACGTAGGGCTTTTTAGGCTCATCAACTAAAAAGGGAGTTCATACACCGTTTGGATAAAGTTAGAAACTACCATTCCACAAAGACAGAGACCAGCTGGCCGAATTTGATGAATTGGACGCAAATAAGAATGAGAGAACATACGGCTCCATCCTGAACTTACTTACTTACTTACTTACTTACTTAGGCGGCGCTACAGTCCGGGGTGGACCTGGGCCTCAACCACTACCTGGGCCTCCAGTCAGCGCGATCTTTGGCTAACTGCCTCCAGTTGCGCACTCCAAGTTGGTTGAGGTCCCCTTCCACTTGTGCGCGCCACCTAAGGCGAGGTCTTCCTCTACTGCGTTGTCCCTCCGGGTTAGAATCGAAGACTCTTCGGGCCGGAGCGTTGGTGTTCATTCGCTCCATCCTAAACTAGTCTTCAAAAATTAAAGGAAGTCGTTCTGACCTGTTAGACATTTCAATCATAAAATTCGACAACTTTAATGAGTTTCTCCTTTGTGCGGGTTGATTTAAGTTTCTTCTCCTTTTATTAACAGGTTTAGAGAGTATCAGCCTTCGAGCAGCCCTGACTGTAAGCACGCCAAAAACCTGCGACTTTGTCAGCCTAGCTATTTAGCGTGGTTTGTGAGCTTAACTAATGAAGCGCAAGTACCAGATAGCCATGGCCCAATGTAGGTCTGTTTTTTTTCTGTAAAATACGAGAAATAAACCGCGGTGTCGGTCCCATTTATTTTGACTTTCTTTTGGAACAGAAGTTTCAAAGACGAACTAAACGAGCTGCATGCAGCATAATCGGCCTTCAGACAAATTTCCTTAGTTGCCTAAGTTAGTTAGGACACAAATGCTCCGGCCAGTAAGTCTTCGAGGTTAACCGGGGGCATAACGCATTAAAGACAGACCTCGTTTTTGATACCTCTCCAACCGACTGTAAAGGAACAGGCTAGCTGAGGTGGATTGTTTCTCCTAGGTAAACCTCGAATTGTAGGCCGGCTTAACAAGTAACAATCAAGGTTAAAAATAAGTGGAGTAAATCGGTAGCTATAAATGTCAAGAAATGTTGGCTCAAGTTGTAAAAAAAAATTGTCAAATAGGTACGCCGAACCTCTCTCGTGTAAGAAACCTCAGGGTTAAGACTTTTAAGCACGACTTTAATTTCTAACTGGAAAAATCTACCCCCGCTGTCATAAATTTCAAAATCAATTCACATGTTTGAATATTTTCTTTGACGAAACTCACCCATTTTTCCATTTGGACTGTACGGGTCGTAACTTCCGGTTGACATTGGTGATGCATATCCATTTGACATATTCGTATTATAATTATGACTTTGCGAGCCTGGCGATGGGCTCAGAGGTGGTGCCGAACTGGGTACACTACTGGGACTGGGCGATGATATCCAATCGTCGGGTCTGTAAGCAATTTTCCATTAGAACCCTTGCTATTTAAACAATCTCGAATGTAAGACTTACCCATCGAGTCGTACCCTCTTCGTTGGCACAAACACCAGATGACCGTTTGTTGAATTTGCACTTGTTGAGGCCGATACGCTACTCGATAAACTGTTATTCAGGGCGCCGCTAGCATTCAGGACCACATTGCCATTTCCAGCGACGCCCACTGTTCCGCCGCCGCCAATGCTGACGACATTTATGCCCGGCGGCTGACCGCCGGATATTGCTGGCAGGACCACATCGTGCATCGGTTCCGATTTGATGGCAGTGAGAATTTTCAAATCGTCCCCATTTGCACTGGGTCCACCGTTGCCATTGATTCCCCCGATACTACTAACACCTCCACCACCGCCGACGCCGCCGCCGCCACCACCGCCTCCACTGTCACCGCTCAGCAGGTGCTGTCCACCGGCTTGCTGAATAATAAGATGCTGACTATTGGCAGGTGAGAGCTGTTGCGAAGCATGCGGATGCGGATGAGTATGTGTTTGAGCTTGTTGCTGATGCTGCTGTTGTTGCGGCTGTGATTGCGGCGGATGCTGGACATTCAGGCGGTACATCATGGATGACAGGTTCATTTATATCGTTTGTAGAATGTAAACTATTTCCCGTTGGTAGAGACTCCTTTGCCGAAGGATCTCCTTTGAGTTTTCAAAATTGTTTCTATTTGCTTTGAGTTTTACTTGGTGTGTGCGCTCTCTCGACGTCACATTATGGATTCTCAGGACGAGCTGCTTTGCCAAGCCTGCAACGAGAGAAAAAATAACAAAACTTTTCATTTGTGTTTTCAAATTGGAGCATCAAGAGAATGAGGTCAATCGTCAAGGATTTCAGGTCAACGATTCGGTTACGGAAATAAGTTTTCAAGTAAATGCAATCATCCCACCACCACTCGGCGCTCAAACGGAGAGACACATGTGCTGTGCATGTGCACCAGATTCAACACACAAATAGGACTATCTCTACCCCTACTGCTGAGCTCACAATTGCACTTGCACTTGAGCTAAATTTCAGTGCACATAGGCGGCGGGCGGCAACAAACACAATCATTGAGAGCAGCGAGTGACATTTAGTGCGCTCTCACAGTACGAACCGAGAGAACGACGCGACGGGAAGCAGGAGAAGGATGTTTATAAAGGGAGGAAATGCAATTGCTAATTCATTACTATATGTCTATGTATGTATCGGGACGAATCTAAAAACAGGGCAACTTTTGTTTCAATTGTAGAGCAGGAACATTTCCCATCGTAACAAGAAGCTTTTAAGTGACAAATAATTGACTCGAAAGGATACTCGGGGAGCGTGGAGAGCATTTCATTCCATTTTCGATTCTTGCAATTTGAACATGACTTCGGGAGGTTTGGTTAGACGGGGACAAAAGTAACCGAGGGTGTAGTTGTAAGGTGCAGACAATTTGTGACTTTTATTTCGGAAACGGGACCAAGAGTTTTGGACTTAATTTGGAAGCTTATTGAAAAACGTTGTCACAGGTCAAAAGGGTTGGGTCCTCAGTGTACTTTGGCGCGAGCAAAGCGAGCCATCCACGTTAAGTGGATGACATTCCGGTATTTCATTTTCCAGACCTTTTATTTCCGGGTTAGTGTGAGCTTGAACAGCTGAGATGATGAGGACATTTATACTGTCGGATATTTCTCAGACGTTTGCGAGAGGTGTCGCAGTGGAAAAAAAACTCAAGATGTGATTTAGAAATTTTTTTTGTAAATCGAACTTGAGAGCCCTTGCTTAGAAGTCCGTGCGCATTATCTGAGCAAGATTCTGCGATCAAGTAGCTGAGTTTTTAAGGCGACTCTGCATTTTAGGGTGAACTAAGAAATCAACTCAAAAGTAGATCCGTCCAGTTATCAAGTACCACCAGTTGCGAAGTCCTTTTCTTCCTGCCTCACTGAACTTGCGTATAGGTCTTTCTCTAAGTCATTCACCCGCTGGGCTAGAATCGACTTCGGGTAGGAAAGTTTACGTCCATTCGATCTACATGTTGTGCAGATCATATAAATCATCGTTTGACTGTCATAATGTGTCAACGGAAACGGCACATACTTCAAATAAGAGGAATGGAAAAATAGCACCACCCCAGTGCGAGATGCCTGCGAAATTTGTGCAAAATAATTAACGTTGCATACTTTTAGTTGTAATTTGAATTTTGTGTGATGGGTATTTCTACAGTGGTCTGTGACATCCCAACTCATAGTTTCTGGTGGCCTGGCATTTGTTTAAGAATTTTCAGTCGTTTTCCCTTGCCTTTATGTGTGGAATCAATGTAAGGTACAATAGATAAGCATCCATTGAAGCGAACAAGTGGATAAGTGGAATGCTTCCCATCTTGACACATTGGTAACATTTGAAATGTAATTTATTTACGATAGCCTTGATTAAGTTTTAGCGAGAGGTGAAGCGATGGATAAGACCCTCGTGGAGAAAGGGCACTTCGTCTATAGGAGGGGCTTATTTAAGGATAGCTACAGTGAATAAATCCTTTAAAGTTGGGGGGTCTTTGACTTTAAGACATCTTCTTAAACTCTGAAAAGTGGCGATATTTGGGAGCCCTGAAATATTACCATACTCGTATAGGTGAGAAATGTTTGTTGTTCTTTGAGAGTTTTCACTTGCGACGGTAGGCCGCTTGTTAGTCCCTTCCTTGGGTACAAATGGGCAGCAATTCTCGGGAGCGCAGCTCTTACAGAGCCATAATATTGCTTTTATTTTTTTCAATCATTACCGAATTCTTTGCATTAGAGAAAAATCGAGTAGGTAAGGTAGGTACGCTCATATAAACATGGATCAACAGAAGACCTCAAACATGGTTCTTTAAGAAGTTTTCATTATATTATGTTGATTTGAAGAAAACTCGTTCAAGAAACTGCTAGAAAAGTTTGTCACAAAGGAGCCCCCTTCTATAAGTTAACACAGGAAATATCTTCTCATTTTTTTCTTTATTAAAAATAGTCAGTGTAAATGTTTGGGAATTACTGTTTTCATACTTTTTATTTAATTTATATTATCCACATGCTTCCGATGCACTGCAGCGTCAGCGTCTGATTATCATGATCAGGTTTATCATTATAATTTAAAACAAATATTGTGTAATAATAAAATGCAGTCTTCTGTTAGACGTCGAGAAAGCCTGTGTTTTATTTTGGACGTAGAACAAATCCGAAAGTAAAAAATAATTGGAAATAGTCCATATCAGTAAATAAAAATTATTTATACTCCCCCTATATTATTCCAACTTGGAAACTGTTACTTAAATCAAATATTTGACAGCGTAGTTTCTTTCTTGGACAATTCTTAGACGTCAGCATGAAAGTTACATTCCGTCAGAACGATAGTCAGTCGATGCAATTCAACAATTTTAGTTATTCAACAACCATCCAACCAAACCTTAATAAATAAAAAACCCAAAAAGTGCTAGCAATGCCTGAAGACCTCCTATTTTTTAAGGATATTTCTTTGACGGACTTTTCGTTAAAATTAAAAAATTTAATGAGCATTTTTGGAGATCGATAACAGTAATTGAATTGAACTGAAAAACGGAATGGTCGCCTATAGCGCCACCTGTTGAGAATTTTCCGACTTTTCTTTTTTCCTTAATTATTAATTATTCAAAACAAAAAATCATTTCAATCGGTCAAGCCGTTTTTTGGTAGATTTATGAAGTGTTTCTCCCTCGGAAGGCTTCTTGGATATAGAAATTCCCACAAAAAGGGATAAATCTATAGCTCAGACCTTATGCTTTAGCATTAGTCGTGATTGCTGAACCTTCAGCACAACAATTACACTCTATTTGACACTTCGGAGGTGACATTAGGTTTTTATCCCAAATAGAAATGACTTGGGAACAGCTAAATCGTGTTGATGTACCTTTTTAAAATAGGCTGAGTTCATTTGCTAGCAGCGTCAGGGCCAGAAGAACGCTAAACTAAACCAAAATAACCAGTTTACAGCAGTTTAACTCAAAATCGTTGCATACATGTAGGCTGATTCGGAACAATTTACGCGGAAATGTTTTATTGGGCATTTGTCTTACATTTTTAAGGGTAACTGTTTAGGGATGTTCGAATACGAACCTATTTTCAGTGTCTGTATGTTTCCTGCATAGACACAACTTTCTCTACCAAGGATTCTATAGACTATTGGCTATAAACCGACATTTGGAGTAAACCGCTTACATTTATTGAATTTTACTATTTGGATTCTAGCGCTTATTGCAACATGCCTACGAGACATTTTTAGCGACAGTTTTTTTTCGAAATGAACGTTAAATTGACCCTGAACTTCAACAGGATGGCACTTGCATTTTTATGCCAAGGTTCATCCCGAGCTGAAGCGCCACCAAAGTGTTACATGCTTTACATTTAAATGCTGGCCAAACTATTTCATTACTGACAGATTAGTCCGACAACAACATCGTCTTGCAAAAAAATCAATCGACTACAAAGAACATGTCATTGAACACTACTGGATAATTTTTTTTTCACGTGGTCAGTTGTTTTGGTTTCATATCAGCCAAGGACAATAGACACTTTCGCAGTGAAACTTGTCACCGCTGTCCTTTGTTTTTGTAAAACGTGGGAAAACTCGCCAAATTAAAGAGTCAGACCTTTTCTTCAGAAGCCATGAGGAAAAGAAAAAAATGTGCCCGACATTTGGCCCTAGAAAAAGAGGTCGACCTTTTTGTTAGGGACAAGTTAGTTGCCAAATAAAATCATAATGCAAAAGAGTTTACGAACAATGCTATAAATAACAAAATTGGTTCTCCAGATAGTTGCTAAGAAGTTTCTATGTCAAGGCAAATTCACGACACAAGAGGTTTATAAAGTGTAACTCGCATTTCTGTCACTCGTCCTCCACATTCTCTGACTAAAATTAGTGCATCGGTAGAGCTTAATAAGCTACAATTCGGACAGGCTATTAATATATCCTTGCCAACAAATTTGTAAAGTGGAGTTCCAGTCCACTGTTTTACGTCTCTCGTCTAATTAAAAATTGTGCAGCCGAAATGTCGAAGTTCCAGTTTGGCTTAAAAAGGTAACCTTATTCAATGGAACAAGCATGATAATGGACTCATCGTTATTACAAAAGAAAAGGTAGAAAGGCTTGATCTTTTTGTAGCTATCGCCCATAGTTCCCGAAGTCAGTTATTTTGTGGTTTAGCTTCAACTTTGGGTTAGATTAGGTTAGTCGGTTGGCAGGACAGAACACAGAACACAGAAGAAACCTGTACACGCCACACTTAGATCAATGTAGATCCGTTGTGATGCAATTGAGGTTTACGACCCCCATACACTGGAAACCTTCGGATTGGTAAACCAACCCGTAGCTCTTGGCAACAGCGACTTACAAGCTTTGATTTGAACGGCAGAGATCGCTTGACTGTCAATGAAAAAGGTAATATCTGCAACCTGTTTAGCAGCTGTTGTTACTGCCAGTACCCCAGCTTGGAATACGCTGCTGTAATCAGGAAGCCTGATTGCAATGGATAGTCCGAGACGTTCCGAGTAAAAACCGAATGACGAATGACATCATTTCTCATTACAAACACCAACCAGCCTTGTAATGGCAAATGTATTTTGAAAAACTCCTCGTATCTCCTCAGGCACTGTTCGCACACCAGCACCGCACCTCTGAAGTCGTAAAGTGCACTACCAGTCGTTAAGCACGCTCGAAAGCATCTTTACTGCGAAATCAATACTATGAGAAAGCCTTCCCCCCACCTGGTGGTCTGTTTTTCTCCATAATACCAACAATCGGCCTAACAGAGGACGTTTTCCATGGACTTTTTGAATGAGCCTACCTCACACAAGCCTCCGTTCGCTCTCGCGTTGCATAACTATTTCCTTTGCCATTTGTACAATGCAACGACAAAATGAAAAAAAAAAATCACAAACAAATTAAAAACGTGCACAACAAAAGGGTCGCAACAATTCCGCCATTCACCCCCACGCTACATCGGCCCCACCCCACCGCCGGCTATAAAGTGCAATAATGAAGGAAACGAGAGGAAAACATATACAGAACCCTCCCTCACCAGCACTCTTAACTGGAATGTTGTCTGTTGGTAAAAGCTGAAAGGCCTTAACCCCTTTTCTAGTGGGGGGACGATGATGATGATGATGATAGGATTAGGCAACGCAACATTAGACTAACTGTTGTAACGATCGCCATGCAACCCCCAAATCCGAAAGACATTGCATTTGAGCGACTCCGGCGGGGGATGGCCGTCGGTCGGGCGATTTGCCGGATTACATGTTTCTCGTTTGCAGTACAGCACGAGGAAAGCTGCTATAACGTGATTATAGAGTGAAAAAATAGATAAATAAATAAACAGCTTTAAGCTGATGAGAAAGCAGTTCGACGCCCTCGTTCCATGTTGCTGGCACTATCTCTAGCTCGGCGTTCCCTGCTATGCCCGCTCCTGGGGGTAGTGTCTATAGAACAGTGAGCGCTTCCAAGTGCCTTCAGACAACACACATGCAGCATGCACGCAAAGTTCAGTGGAGTGTGTACATATGTGTGCAGTATGCTTGTGTCATTATAGAGGCCATTGCACATGCGAGCTAGTAGAGTGCTTCGAACGATTGCAATAAAAGCAGTTTTTGCATGCCCTCTAGATGGTACTCGGGGTAGGCATCATCGTTGGATGGGGTGGCCGGGCAAAAAAAAACCTTTGAACGAAAAAGCCACCCCCAAAAAACAAACAAAACGCTCGCCCCCTCTCTTTCGCTCAGCCAAAGTGCTTGGATTTCGCAAATAGCACTCGGCACTTCATATAGCAATGGCTTCGTAATGTCGACGTCGGCGTTGTTGTTAATGTCGTCGTCGTTGTCGTAGTCGTTGTGGTTGTCGGAGCTTTTCGACCGAGCTACGTTGTACAATGCACTTTAGTGCATTAAACTGCTGCATTGACCTAGTTTAACATTGAGGGTCGCAATCGATGGGTGCGAGGCAGAGGGTGTCCTTTCTCCCAGCCTACGAGTTTATGCTGTGTTTGTGTGCCTGTAATTTTCACGAGCGAAAGACAATAACACAAATGTATAACGTAAAACGTCATCTCTGGAATAATGGGGATGAGAAGAATGTGTCATTCATATTCTTGCAAAGGATGTGCGCTGTTAGCGTGCCGCTCTTACAAAATGCTAATTGAAAGTCATTCATGCAGGCGTAGTCATTATTTTGTAAAATTGCGGCCATTTTGAACAAATGTTGTTGGGTGAAAACGCGTTGGTGGGCAGCTTACAAATAAAAGGCCAAAAAATGAGTTGCACCTTTTAAAAATGGCAACATTTTCATAACTAATGCTTTAAACAAAAAATTGACCCTCAGCCTTACCAATAACCAACTTTAGGGTGGTAACACTTCCAGAATATCACCAATAGTAGGGTCAAATGTCAATGTTGAGAAGGAGACGTTTTTTTGGGCATTAGCTGAATAAATCTACCCTTTGTGTCATTTTTAAGAGGAGTGTTGCCCCACCATCCAAAATGAATTTCGTAATAGGAGCGAATTTAAATACCCTGCCTGAGCATTTAATTGTTTTAAAATTACCTTGGTAACACTTAAACTTGATGGTTGAACTCAATCTTGGTCTTAAAATGTTGCTTATGAATTGTAAAGTTGGTTTATCAAAAAATAGCAAATTATCTTCAAATTTTCGAAAAAAAACAGCATTTATTAATTTTTCTGCATTTACGTACAATTTTGTTCGTACAGAAAAATTAATATTCTTTTTCTAGAAAATTTGAGCTAACTTTACAATTCCTAAGGAATATTTTAAGACCAATTTTGGGTTCAACAATTAAGTTTAAGTGGTTAAAAAAAGCAAAAGAAAATGTTTAAATGTTTCGTGTTCGTGTCGCTATAACTGCACCCTAACTCTGCGGCCGGTGTCGCGGATAAATGCTGGAAGTTAAGCGAAAGATGGAGACAATAGAATATGCGCAGGGGTGATTGGGTCTGGTGAATGGAAGTACATTTTTATTTCGCTCAGTCGATGTCCTGTATGAATCAGAAATTAAAAAAGGGAACCATACACAGAGAACGTTGCTAATACTATTTGTTGGAAGCAAATCTATTATTGCCATTCGAAACGGTATAGAATTACAAATCTGCCGAAACAAATTAAAAGAAAAAGTTATCGCTCGAAGAAAAGATGTAGGAGGATGGAGGAGGAGGAAATCCATTTTCTGGCATCACTAAAGGCACAAGCTGCATTTATGCAAAAAATAAAAAAAGTATTGAATAAGAAATATTAAAATACAGACATGAAAAAAAAATTAATTTTTAGTACAATTTCTTTCTCAGCATTAAAAAAAATTTAGTACAATAGGAGTTAGTACTATTTATTCCCACACTGATCCGAATGCGATCAGAAATTTTTAAGATTTCTTTATTTGAAAACAGACAGTAAAATTCGCGTCAAGCTACACCAATTTTATTTATATAATGACGATATAAAAAACTGTGGTCGATTTTCGACCACTGGAAGAACCTAGTAATTTTAAATTTTATTAAATTGTAAACGTTTTCTGATTTTATTCGATGGAATACAACAATGGTTTTTAAATCTGACATTGCATTTGAAATATCGTCGCCGAACACTCAAAACCTCGTATCTGCATTTTATAAACTTAACCTCATATCACATAACTTTAACTTGTTACGTCTAGATTTACCTTATTTATTTTGTATTACAAATAATGTTATTTTTTTTTTACTTTAATTAAAAAGAATCAGATTTTTAAAGTGAATGGTTTAGGATTTAGCAAGTGTTTTGAGTCTCCTGAAAAACTCACAAGATGTAGATACGACTGTTTGACTGTTCGGTGACATTGAAAAATATTGCATTTTCGTTCTGTTTCTAAGCACATAAAAAATATATTTCTGTTCTTTTCGTAGGCCGTCAAAGGTATATAGGCAAATAACAGTTGAAACTAACCAACATGCGCGGTATTATTTCACTAAAGAACGCATTTTTGAATAAATAAATGGTTAACGCTTTTAGTACTTGTGCGCTTTACATCTTGTCTTTTTTGCAATATCTTAAAGGCGTATAAAGGCGTAGGTTTGCAAACATCGAATGAATACCTATTAAGAAATAAGTTTTTTATAAGTTTGGAATGATTCCAAGACTTTCTTATGAGTTGTCGAAAAGAGAGTAAAATATGTGTTCACTTAAGTTCATGGCCTATAGCTATACGATATGCCTGAATACCTTCTTTTTCGAACAATTCAATTTTTCCAATAATAGGCGAATATTTTAGAGCAGCTACAAACACAACTGGTCAAGCACACTGGTAGAGATAGAGACAATCTAATGAAACAATTTTTTATGTCAAAAGATTTGACATATTGGAAAATGTAGATCGAAGTATTATCAGCATTCAGCAAAATACACGCGATATAAAGAAATCATTGAACTTCTGGTGAAATAACCACTAAAGTATGTGCAAATTCATAGAGGAGGAACCATGCCAGCTTTCGTGCAGAAAAATGTGCGCCATGGCTTAATATACCTCTGCAAGGATTTAAAATTAATGTAAGTTTTACAAGCTATACCATTTTTAAAGATCAGACTGTATTTATGTACACTTCGGAAATTGGCAAATTGAAGTTCAAAAATGGAAGCGATAGTCCCTTAAAACGTTTATGCCTTTCTACTTGTGATTTTAATTCATACTGAAATGAATTGCAACCTGTTACTTCTATTTTCGAAAATATATACACATGCTAACGAGTCCATTGTGATCTTTAGACCTGCAATAAGTTTTGATTTTCATCATTAACATGCGAATGATTAAAAAATAATAATAATAATGCACCTAAATCAATAGTAAAGTAGTAGAAAACAGAGGAAGGCGTACTATAAATAGTCCCCGTGACAAAATCATCATAATCAACCGTACAAGTGCCTAGTTGCCATCATTCATTTCGTTCAATTGTTTATCCACCCACAAGTTCAAACTTGTTGAAAATCTGTAGATAAAAGGTGTAGGACCTCCCCCAACTATTAGACAATCAATTTAATAGAATACACCGCCTTCCTTATGCCAAATAAAATTATTTCAATTACGAAGAAATGCTAATTACTTTCCCAAAGTAACCTCTCATAAAATGTATTTAATTTCTTTAAGAGGAAAACACCCTACAAAGCTACCGAAATTCGGCGAAATGATATTTCAAACTGCTACAGCTTTAAATTCGGATTCGGAAAACAGTTCTAATGCGATTTAAATGTACCCATCACTTGGGTTCTGCTTCTGTGTGTTTGTTTAAATGGAATTTCTAGCCTAGACGTATTCAAAGGCTTTGTCAACGTCTCAGACGCCGAGGAAAATAAATACATTCAAGAGAAACGATTTATTTTCCAAAGTAAATGTTTTGGATTACCGATAAATAAGTATAAGCTTTCTTCTTAGGAAACGCCCTATTTGTGTTGAAATAGTACAAAACACAAATTGGAATTGTTGAGTTCAAGAAACTTAAGAGGGGAGGTTGTTAGATAATTATGAAATGTAAAGGGCGGTTCCACATAAAACCTCATTTCGCCCCATCAGGTAAGTAAGACGGATCTCAAGAGCAACCCCCGGAAAAACACAAATTCGACCTTGAGGATTTTTTCACAGCGCTACCTTTTCCCATATCCGAGAGAACCTGTTTTAGTTCCGAAAATAAGAACTTGCACAAATGATTAAATGCGAGAAGCCTAGTTGCCCCATCTATTTACTATTTAGAAAAAAATTGAGTAGATACATTTAAACACTGGCAGAGGATCGCTTTTAAGGAGATGGAAGATTTTTGAAGATATACAATACGAAGTTTCTATACAGTGCGGGGTAGGACGTAGGTGGACCTTATACTTGTTGCACATTCACATTTATATTCTCAACTGGTATAAACAGCTGCTCCGAGACTGGTCCTAGATCACTAAATTTTTATACAAAAAAAAATACAACAAGCAGATAGATTTATTTAGAAACCGGGTCGGATAAGCATGACGTAATTGTGGGACAAATCTTCTTCAAGTTCATTTTCACTTTCATAAACATAACCTTGGTAGAAATAACAGTCTATCCGGGAAATAGGTTAGGTTAGGAAAATAATTTACTCCGGATAAGCTGAAATGAGCTGTGAATTAATTTAGACGTCCGTCCCGTCCCTATTCAAAAAAGCAAAAACTTTATATTGCCTACCATGATCGGCTTATTAGGGTTAAGTTTCAAATAGGCTTGAAGGGAGGTTAATGCGTCAGGAAACCAAGTGAACTTAATCCTACTGTCCTAAAAGTTTGATATAATTATTCTGCACCAAGTCGTATAACGTCTCAATGCATATGGGAAAAAGCCCCAGAGAATTTCAGGCAGAGTTCTATGCCATTGAGGAATGCGCGAACCCTATAAACATGTTAAGTATTAAAGAAGAGAGTATCCATCTACACACAAGCAGATGTTAGTCCGGCACACCCTCCAGAGACTGGGCTCCAGAAACAAAACCAAAATGTGGTGGACTTCCGGGCATAAGGGAAACGCAAGAGCTGACGAACTGGCCGGAAAAGGTTCAGAAATCCCGTTTATAGGACCAGAACCTAAATTGGCTGTTAATTCGGCTTTACAACGGGCCTTCCAGTTCCAGTTAGACAAAGCAAAAGGGCAAGCAAATCTACAATTTAGTAGGCCACCTTTCACGTTGCCGTGTGTTGCCATATACCCTGAATAAAATGCACCAATTCAACTCCCACGAGACGTAAGACGAAGCATAATATTATTTGCGAATGTCCAAATCTATATAGAATTAGAAGGAAGTTCTTCGAAGGAAATCCCCTGTTAAAAACATCATCAGCATCAGCTACAGCAGCGAGCCTAATTATATTTTCTGATTCTTTCGGCACAAGGGGTCCTTTGGGTCGACGTAGCTATGGCGAATCAGAAGCTTACAAAAAAAATACTGTGCGACCAAGTCTGGCAGTTGCATTCATAGGCCAACATACACGAAGGCCAAACTTTTATATTACTGAATTCCGCATCTGCTGCAGGGATAAGGCCATTCTCCACTTCACTATCATGCGTTCCTATCCAAGTGAAGCCTTTTAATGCACCTCCCAACTTTCTTATAAAAAAAAGGAAAGAAGACAAGGTTACGAAACTTCACTCCGTCCAAAAATTCTAACCCAGGGCATCCTAAAGGCTCACATGAAGATGCTGAGACCGGATTGATCTGTATGGGATACAGACTAGATGAATTCCGCAAAATGTCACCGAGGTAATTGGCCTACGGGAGCAATTTGAGGAGTGGCCTTCTCCAAATAATGTAAATTTCGTTCTTTATAATGACGAAAACTGGACCATTGACAGTAAAGTGGAGGTGATCAAAGTATTCATATAGAAGAGACAAACTACCCACCTAAGTTCTGACAGGCCATTTACATGACACCCTCGAATTCAATGACTACAAAATAAAATATGATCAACCGAAACTAATTCCTTTGTGAAACGCGTTTTAATGTTAAGGATTCTGAATACACTTTGACAATTAACAACAATAAATTTGGTGTTTAAATTTTCGGTTTTTAAACATTTTTAAAACTGTTTTCTTACTCATATTTATATATTTGAATACCTACTAAAGACTGTAAAATTTTGTACACAACAACAAATTACAGAGTTGTTTATTTACATGCACAAACATTTTGTTGCATATAAGCAGGCTACGTGTTCGTTGTCATATCAAATACATGCACAGTAGAGAAACAGAAAAGAAATAATGCAGGGTTACCGTTAAGTGAAATTGAACATTCTTTTATCAGCGTGTTTACAAGTGGTTGAGCTTCTGAAGAGTTTGGAGTAGTGTTGAAATCTACTTGAGATAATTGATCTTTACTTGTAACGTCCAAATGTCTATTTTGGAGAGGGTTCTGACCAAGCTTGGTAACTGCTGATTATGCTTGTCCTGGAAACATTCATATAGCCATCTACGAACTTTCTAAGAAAAACCTTGTCATTCTTCACTGGATTCGAGCCCACAGGGGCTTTGATGGTAACAAAACATTGGACCTGAACCCTTCTGTGAAATCAGCAAAAAAGCATTTCAGTTTCAGTTTCTCTCTGAAAATGTGTATTCCTGATTAATCTAGACAAAGGAAACTTGAGATAGTGTTGCTACTAAAAAATAAGGGAATCCAGTCAGATCTGAATTTTTGACCTATTTTATTTATTTTAAATTCTGTCACAAAAATCCAGTCAAAAGTTAAAATAAGAATTTTTAATCAGAAATCCGGTCAAAAATAGAAAAAAACAATATATTTTGACTACATATACTAGTGGTTATGTTTAGTTTCTTTATTTTACAAAACAAATCTTAAAAGTAAACAAAAAATATGCAACTCATTAAAAAGCTTTGCATTACAAAGTTTTGCAACTTTCAATCAAATTCAGACTCTGTCTTGAGAGTGACTAATCCTCTCTCCACATGCTCATGGAATGTTAGACTTTATTTTGTCAAAGACAAAATATCCTTAGCAATGAAATCGTCACTTTAGCAACTCTTGCTGCCATATACCCAGAGAAGTTTCTGGTCTTCCTAACTGCCTGCGGAGTGAAAATATGGCTCAAGGACCTCACTAGGGAAGGCACAATAGGCTTCTTTAATAGAGGCCGCAGTGCTACAACACCATAAAGGCTCTTTTGTTTTAAAATCGTATATCTAATCTATAACGGCTGTCTTAATTGAATAGAAGTGGCAAAGCATTTTTGTCCCCGGAAAAACTCTCTGTGGCTGGTAAGTATTTTACAAAAAAACAGCCTAGGTATGCCGTGTCACCAAAAGCCTTGCGAAGGTGTAAAATAATATTGCACTTTCCCCTAGAATGTTAAATTTTAGGAACTCCTCTGCTTTGTCTAGAGTTACACCGTTTATTAATTTGTTTTCGTTAGCTCTTATATTAATAGGCTTTTAGGCGTTTAAAGTACCAATGTGAAGCGACAAGTTTGAATAAGTAGAGGAAGTCTTTTTACCGAACCCAGCAAAGTATAACTTTCATCAACAATCGAGCGTTCACTTTAAAGGACTTTCAAGAAGGAGATTTTTAAAGCGAACCTTAAAAACTGTACAGCAACATCGACTTGGCATTGTCGCAAAACTGTCAAAGCCCCGAACAGGCCGCTCGAATTGACATCAAAGCGCTTCGCCCCTCTGAATCTTGAAATCTAACCCATAGAGACAATTAAAGTCCACATCCTGTAGCAGCTAATTAAAAACTGGGCCATCTATAGAGGCATTGATGGCCAGGTCTTTCCCCCCACTGTATACTTGACATTTTTCAAAAATGTGAAACCCCAGTTATTACTTCTAAAAAATAAATTTTCCCAATCAACTAAACACGCCTGGCAACACTCAAACCAATATATCTTTCCATCCATCCATATCAACTACGTCAATGTACAGTGTGTATACCTAGGCCAACCCAGTAGCAGACAGATTATAAATACGCTACTCAAGTCTCTCTCCCTGTTCTCCATCCACTTTCGCTGGTGAGATTCGTGCCTTCTGCTCTGCCTCTTCGTGAATACTCGTACATACATATACATCCACTGACGTGACCTGACCTATTCAATTTCGTTGGAAGTAAACAAGGACTATGCGTCGTCTGTAGCCAAGTATTAGTTCATCAAACGGTCCTAACAATGCCAAAACCACCACCCTCTCAAACCTGCCCTCCCCTACAATTGTGTACACATTACCATGGACTGTTTTTTTTTTGTTTTGTCTGTGATGTTTTTTTTTTATAATTTTTGCCATTCGGTGTCGTTTTAGTTGCGGACTTTTCTTGCATTGGCATGGGAGGGTTGCGGGACTCATATGCTATCGTCCTTTTGGATGGATTTTTGTTTTGTTGCTTTGTTATTGATGGCGTATTGTG
The DNA here is from genome assembly GCA_936431705.1 of Cheilosia pagana. Taxonomy (NCBI): domain Eukaryota; kingdom Metazoa; phylum Arthropoda; class Insecta; order Diptera; family Syrphidae; genus Cheilosia; species Cheilosia pagana. Next base: position 19,939,082 of record OW386170.1, on the reverse strand, counting down.
TGCTTTAAAGACTTTTCTACAACCATTGCTATTTTTGGTGTCGTATATGTTTGGATAGAATTATAAAAAAGGGAATAAAAGGGTTCGTGCGGGAGTGCTATGTTGGTTAGTGGGGACATGCCAGACGTTTGTAGCTACATCTTTTGGTTTTAATTATTGAAGGGTATTATCTGTGGTTTTGATTGCTCTTTTTTTAAGATATTTCAGGGGTAGTGGTGGTGTATCCCTTTTAATTCGAATAGCCGTGAATAAAAGGCAAGAAGTTTCTAAGCGGTGAGATGTCCCATAAAAAAATACGCAGGGTCCCAAACCGACCTTTTAAGCACGTGGGTGCAGATTATGAACTTTGGTCAGGACTACAAATCTTTTTCAGAGCAGTGAGAGCAGTGAATCGCCACAACAATGCAACCCAAGTTGCATATTCAAAGGTTAGTAAGGTTTGGGGGACAACATCGAACTGAAGACGGATAGATAACTAAGCTTTTATACAACAAGTTAGGGCCAAATAGTTCGATGCGATGTATTTAACTAGCTGTGCCCGCATTTAACTAGCCGAGACCGAAACTACCAAAAGGTAAAAAGAGCGTGTCAGGCCAACAAAACCCGAATAGAAGCCTGTAGATACGAAGAAGGAAACCTTGTAGTAGAGTCACAGTCGGTGCTGAGGATATGGAAGAACCATTTCTGCAGACTGTTAAACGGCGAAGACGACGCAGATTTCGCTGTCAGGCAGAACGAACCATTCAACCTGGACGATGACAGCCAAGACTTCCGTCCACCTGACAAAAGTGAAGTGAGGATACCAAATAAGGTAGTTAGGGACTTTGCCAACCAACCGCTGTTACTTCTTACTTCGGCCTAAGAAGGAAATTGAATTATAAGGCCTTGTCGAGAAACACTAAGGAGACTCTATATAAGACCCTCATCATCCCAGTCCTGCTCTATGGCGCAAAACCATGGACCCTTACAAAGGCGAATGAAGATCTTCTTGGCTGTTTCGAATGGAAAATTCTTCGGGTGATTTTTGGTCCCGTTTGAGTTGACGGGCTTTGGAGAAGAAGATTTAACAGCGAACTATACGAGCTGTGGAAAGGGAACACAACCAACTTTAAGTGCGCAACTGGAGGCAGTTAGCCAAAGATCGCGCTAACTGGAGAGGCGTATTGGTTGAGACCAACTTTGTTCGTGGCGTAAAGCCAAGGTTGTGACCTCTCTGCACGAAAATAAATCACAAATTTAGTCCTTCCTATATGAGATGAAAGTTGGTGGTGGTATTGAAAAATAACACTCCGAGTTTTCACTTGATTTGAAAGGGAGGAGCAATAGGGAGTGGTGTACTCTCCTTTTCTTTCAGCTAGAGAAGTTTCACTTCTGTTTTCCTTTCTTCGAGTAATGTCAATTTACGACATTAAAGTCAGAAAAATAAATTCATTTGCGTCAAAAATGCTCCCAAAAAGTAGGCGTGGCCTTCACAGAAGCTTGAGAAAAGTTACAAAAAAGACTCATCAAAATCTATCTAGTAGTTTTCATGTTATTAATCTCATTTACAGTTTTTTGTGGTACCGATTACTGCCTTATTTCGAATCCAATTTTTACGAAATACATTCAAACCGTTTTTGGTTAATTCTTTGACAAAATAAACAAAACTGTCAGTATTCAAGAGTTGGCATAAGTATTTTGAAAGAAATGCGGACCCATTTGTGGTGAAGATACATTTGTGATTAAAGTGCGATTTTTTGACTGGTATAAGTATTTCGAAAAAATCACGTTTTTTGGGCTAAAAATATAGGCGAAATATATGGGAAAAACAGCAGAGCTAAATATGGAAGATCAAGCAGCTTTTGTCGCAAAGTACTATTGCGGTCTTTCTATTTAAAAAATATATAGGGAGGAGTTTAATTTCTTGAAGCAAACTATAAATTTTCAAATCAAAGAAAGATGGATATGGAGGGGATATATATAAAATCCAGGTTTAACTCCTAGAAATCTTGCAACAAAAAAATATGCTGGAAACCTCATTTGCGAAAGGATAAGAGGTGGTTTTTGAACTTTCGAATTTTTATTTTTGGCCATATTCTAAAAGGAAAGTGCCGTATATTACTCGCACAAGAGCGAAGAGTATAAAAGTAAATTAATAACCCCTATAACCGAGTTTTATGGACTTGAGAAATAACAATCACCGAAAAAACGGGTTTGTTCGAATGCCGAAAAAGACTTTTAAAAACCCGCATCAGATCAGTAAGCAAGATAGGGGGGAGGGTCTATAATATTTTGGGGTTGTATATCGTCCAACGACCGCTTAAAGAACGCCCCAGCCCAAATGCTTTAAACAATCCCGCATTCCCAGCTGACATGGGCAGTCATTTATTCTCCAACACGATAACGCTTCTCGTCGTCACAAAAGCCGAATGGTGCGGGATATTTAACTGGAAACACACAACTGGCCACTCCAAAACCCAGTATGAGTTTACGTTCAAGGAAAAAGAAATGCTTCTCTGACTCGGAGCAGAGAGGTTACCGTTTTTGAAATAGCAACACTTTTTGGGATGACTTTTCTGCAGAAATACTCGAAAAACTCATCGCATAAGTTCCAAGACGATAGGCGATACAATAAATAAATATTAAGTATTAAGTAAAACTTTAAGTTAAAGTTAACTTAATTCTTTTTTATGAATTTGAATAAATATTTATATTTAAAAATAAAAAATTTAGTATATTCGCTTGTTTATTAAGTAAGCAACCATGCATCTAACTTTTTTTTCAGTTTTTACTATAAAAAAAAATACTTTTGACCTTGTCAAAGTACTTTTGCCGATGGCGATGACGATAAAGACGAAAATCATCAAAAGCTAATAGATTTTGTTACGGGGCAATCAGAGGTTAGTGTGTTGGACTACTGAACAAGGGTTCACAGGCTCAACTTAAAAAAATGTACTCATTAAGGCTTTTTCCATTGCAAAAGCTATCTTTCCTAAAAAGCCTTCTTAGAGCAGCTCTACGTGCTCGGCATAAAACTGCAGGTTCCCACCATTTGTCCCAAAATATAAGAACTCTTACAAGGACGCAAATTCGCCTCGATTTTGTATAATTCTTGATGCGAGTAAAATGAGATTTGAATGTTTTTGGTCGGCTTAAGCTGGATTACTCTGGTGCAATGCAATGATCTTCAAACTTGACAACATTTCCAGAACATCTGTTGCTCTTTTAAGGTTATTATTTTCTTTTTTTAAATGCAATAAACCTATTATACGAGTCAACTTTATGTGTGTCATTTTCTTTCAAAATGTATTTCGTTCTGTTTGTTTACCTCTTCGCTAATTCAAGGATATCGTATTATTCATTCACTCTGTATACATACTAGTATAAAAAAGTCAAAGCGAGAAATATTTTTGTCGCATTCTTTGCTTCATGTTTGTAATTACATTCTGCAAAAATGTCAAAAAATTGTGCTTAAAAATCAGGGAAATTGAGTAGATACTAATTGATTTTTGTGTAACATGGCGTTTTTACTTTTTATTCAACTTTTGAGCTGTTTTTCGAGCAACTTTTGTGCCCTAAAGTTAAAATTAACGCTGAAAATTTTATGAACCGTGCTCAGACGCCAGAATGATTTGGCAGCACTGTGTATTGCTTTCTCTGTTGGAGCGGAACAAAAGATAAAAAGAGAAGCTTGCGATGTGCATATGAATGAGTAGAATAAACAGCGGCAATATTTTTCTGGGGAATGCACGGATCGCTGCGAATGGCTGACGAAAAAAAAATGGCTGACGGTGGCGGTGTAAATACAAATTACAAGCGCAGGCGTTTCCACAGCTTTTCAGCAGAACCCCGTGCTTTAGCGTGGGCACAGCTCAGTCAACTATTTATGTGGTTGCAAAGCTCTGCTGATCTGATTGTGAATGACAATTCTGGAGTTCTGGACGAATATAAAATGCACTCTTTCTTTGTCAAGCTGTTAATGAAAAAAAAAATACATGGAGGCGTTTTTAGTGTAAGAGAAGATAGCCTATACAGATACACCCAAATCAAAAGCCGAACACCCATCAGAAATGTCTGTCTTCGTCAACTTGTAAGTCAAACTTCTTTCGTTAACCTTTGTTCATGAACTCTACGCAACCCGTCACCAGAGTCAGCGCTAAATTTAGACTTCTAATAGAGACCCAACCACAGCACATGACATTTTTGAACTAGACTGGATTTGGGACTAAACGAATCGTTGCGTTGGCCGTAATAAATCACGCACCGCGACAGAGTCAGAGGTGTTGACAGAGCCCCCATGCCAAAAACCACAAAAATTCTTCCCATAAAAACCAAGACGACCTTCAGAGCAACACCACAGCGCACAGCTACAACTACATAAAGCTAAACAACACAGCTCTTTCTATTGGAATCTGGAATTTATGTCATTGCATTGTTCGCGATATTAACAATGCAATTTTAGGTCAATTCCATATTACGTTGGCCACCCCCATACAAATCGGATCGAGAGAGAGTGGGACAGAGGCTGGTGAATAAGTCACAGTCAGTATCTGACTCCCACTGCCCTTCAAGTATCTAGTTTAGTTGTTTTCTATTTTATACTCAACTGAATACCCAGTCGTCGTAGTGAAGGGGGTTTCGTGTGCCCCGCTTGTGTATGCAGTGAAGCAACCCCCGTCCGTTGTATTTGGTGCATTGCTCACCCTCTTCGAGAGTGATTCACTTGATTTCATCATCACGGACTGTAGTCGTAGTAAAGTTCCTGCAGCTCTGTATATATCAATCAACTATATACCTGAATAGAACACACCCTTGGGTGGATTGTCCCTGTCAGGCAAAGTTCGCATTTTCCTTGTCGTGAATAGATGATGTGACTTTTGATCCTGAATTCCTGTTTATATTATTTTCTTCACCCGGTCAACGTTGACTCAGCTGTGCATTTGCAAAAGGGAGAATGCCTATATCTACATCTCAAAGGAATGGGAAACTATCTTGTGCTTGACAGGGTGCCCTTTGCGGGTTAGAGTTGCCAGATGCACTAGCATTACAGATACGCTGTATGTGCTTTTAGCACCAATTTTGTGACGGTAGGTAGGTTGAGGTAAAAAATTAGGCAACATTTAAGATCGATTGGGTCGCGAATTGGCATTACAAATAGGTACTCCATAAATTCTGTTCAGGGCTACAGAAATTTTAAATGACTTGCTAGGACACGGGTTGGTTTGGGTGCTCTTTGATCAATTATAAAACAGAAATGACAGCTGAGATGATAAAATCGTTTGGAATTGCTCCTGAAGAGCCGAATGGCTTGTTTGGTATTGGGTGTTCTCCCAGTATATAATGCACTTGTCTTGTGTTTCCAACTCTTTAAAGGGCGATTTTTGTGACCCAATTAGAAATGCTGTCGATTGGTGTAGGTCCTGTAAAGAAGTTCCTCCACCTGTTTACCATAATTGAACCATATTTCCTAGACTTGACATTTTTTTATGCAGGAACACGAATGTGTTGGCCATAGTTAATACCAAGTATGAAAGCACCTTGTATGGCATACCTTATGGCTTATGCATTCAAATTAGAGGCCTTTTCTTAAAATCGGTACATAAAAGTGCACTTTTTGATCAACTTGCACAAATAAATCTAAAGTGATTAATAAAGACCCACTCCGGAAAAAAAAACTTAGAGTGCAGTTTCAGAAAAACAAAACGAAAATAACTTTCGTTTTTCAAAAACGAAAGAAATAGCCAGAAAGCGAAAATTTGCTACAAATTATTACTTTCATTATCTTTTGTCTCTTCGCAGACGATTAGAATGAAACTGTGCACTATTATGCTCATTTTTTAAAATCCAGAAACTTCTTTTTTCAACACCTTTCAGATTGGCTAGCTTTGGAAAACAGAAAACGTAAATAAAAAAGCTGTCGTTGTTTTCCTCTACCACGAAGCGAAACTATCTTACGTTTTACAAGCCCCTATGACGTAAAACACAAAAAAAAACTACAGCCTTCATATAATTCTTTTCAAAGTCGGGCGCTACTAATGCAAATACAAATTCTTACGCCCAACAAAAATACTCGGGTTAGGGCTCAATTCTTAGTCAAACCTAAATAGTCGAGAGATGCAAGGTTGAAAGCATGAGTGAGTGCAGCTACGACTTCGAAAATATGATGGCTGTAAGTCTATAGTGGAGATCTGGCAGGATATGGCAAATGTTGAAAAAGGTTTTCTAGTGCGGAAACGAACAGGCTAACAACTGAACCGGTAACATCCTTCCGGCAGAGCTGTATTGGCAAAATTTATGCCATAAAGTCAAGCGAATGTTGAATGTCTCTTTAACTGGTGATAGAAGGTGAAGTGTGGGACTTTTTCAGCGTCAGATGTGAGCAGAGAAATAAAGCTGGATTCTGGTTAGATTTTCACTACTTAATCATGAACTTAATCATCAACATCCATGTTGAGAAATTAATCGAAGAATATAAAGGCTGCGATGGCGGACTTCTTTACGGCCCTTGCAAAAAGTAACAAACCTACATATATAAAGAACCATAACTCGCAATCATCTTGACTCGATATTTGTCAAAGTCCGCTAATAAATTTTCTTTCAAAATTTCCTTTCCATGTTACAATTTTAGCGTACCTAGACTGTAAAATTTTAGCTTATAAAACAACAATAGATCTGCTGAAGTTGTGAGTCAGCCGTTCTATGGCATCAGGATTCAGGAACTCTACGAGTGAAGATATCTTGACTATTCATGTTCGTCAAATAAAGCCGAATTCTTATAAATTATAGCAGCAGCAGGAATGAAACCCAGATGAACTAACATTTGGTATCAAGTTAAATATAGAAGACCCTAAAACTACTCTGCTAAACCGAGCTAAATCACTGCCTGGAGTTTTTAAAAGGCCAGTGCTAACAAAAGTGGTGGAGATGTAAACCTATAGCAGGTATAAAAGAACAGAAAAAGGAATTCAAGGAATTGAAAATGCCCGCCTCGAGTCGAAAAATGGGCAATGAAAAGGTTTGTCAATAAAAACAACCATCGACTCTTGAAAGAAATTTTTTTTTCGGCAACTGATAAGAAAAAGAAAAGTCACAAAGTAGGACAAAACAACTTAGAAAACAAAACGCGGCGTACAATTCTCCTCAAAAGAGGAGAACATTTTGTTCGTAAACAATGATCAAGCCAGCTTCTTGCGGATGAAGAACAAAATAAATATTTCTTAAAGGTTGTTATTTTCCTTAGATTGTCAATCTTTCAAATGGTAATAGGTGCTGCAAAACAAACACAGGTTGATGGGGTGTAAGGTAAGCCCCCGCCAGTAGTCAACATCTGAAATATAAAATACAGCGCAATAGTGAATCTATTCATCTTTCTTTTAAGACACAAATATTTCAGCCTTGCTTATATTTCTTCTATGGGGTCGTCGTTCGATTGAATTTGACAATTTTAAAATATTTGCTTGGTTTTTTTATGCTCTTAGAGCGCCTTTTATTTTTACGAAAGATTCTTTTGGATGTGAAACATCTTATGGCGCGACTTGAGAGTAAACTCGATTCTTTTAGAACGGAAATGACCAAGCGGAAGTGCGTGACGGAAGTTGGCCTGTCGCCATCACTATGCCGCCGCCTAAAACTCCTTAACCACTCAACTGATTTAAATGAAATTTTGTGGGTGGGTATTGTTCGTTGAAACTTGATGAGAAGGATAGTTTTGGACCCGATAGGTGGCGCTGTTGTCGATCGTCTTAACCACTCAAGCAATTTCAATGAAATTTTGTTGGTTTGTATGGTTGTTGGAAAGATACATTTTTCGAATTTTTTCAACTGAATTCTCAAAGTGAATACTTATATGGCCACGCTGGAGGAACTGAAGAAACTAGGTTTTACACAGACACTAGACTACTGAATCAGTTGACGATATGAAAACAAAATGTAAACAAAAACTCTCGAAAAAGAAAACTTTGGATTGGATTGCGTTATGAAAACTTTTTAAATTAATGAACATAATTATCTACTGCGCTGTATTAAGATTATAATATTATAAAGATTTGGTTTTTAAATTAAATTTCTTAATGAAATTCAACTACATACAACACATTTCAATTTAACATCCACATTTAGCGAGAGAAGTTTCACATCTGGCGTGTGGTCAGTAGCATGCTCTCTGTTTTTTTATATAAAGAAGAAAGTTAAGTTTAGTGCCTTACGTTATATCCGTTATACCCGCATTTATGATGTCCGAGGACTACAGTACCAGCTGAAGTGATTGATAAAGAAGGTCAGCCAAGGGGCAACATATAGGGCTTTATGTCAGAGGTCACACACCTAATTGAAAGAGTGATTTACAAACGATCGGTACCGGTCTTTTATACTCATTTTGGGTGGGCTTTTAAAAATAAAAAAAGAATAAAAATAGAGCTGAAAGAACTTCTAACAGAAAATTCAGCTGCAGGAGCTTTAACATATTTGAAACGGTTTTTTTAGCTTAGCGTATACCATTGTCAGATTTTTGTATAAATCAAAATTTGATTATGGTAGTATTTAAGAAAAGTGAAGTAAAAAGTAATTTAAGAAAAGTAAAAAAGTGATTTCTTTGTTGAGATTGGGTTGTTACAATGTTTACAACAACTGGTGATGAAAGTACATCCATGATCCAACGGAGAGATCAGTCCCTTTAAGAGAGGTGTACGTTTCTTACAAATAAGACTTTCAAACAGTTTGGGTATGGTCGATATTTTACAAATTGGTCGATAATATCTTGTCCCGATCCAGATTTATAAACTTGTGTTAAAAACGAACTCTTCCGAACCTTCAAAAAATTACCAGTCTGTTCTGTAGAGATAGATTAAACACTATACACAGAGGCACAGAACAAGCTTGGGAACACTTTTAAAGTAAAATTTGAGGGATGCCCTCTATACTGTTGGTCCTTAAATCAGATTCAACGGAAAGGCTATACTGTCTATACAGGAACTTATTTAAAACATCAAACTCCTCTTGAAGTCTCAAATAAACTATCAAAAGCTCTGGGTCATTATTATTTTACGGAACTGCCTTTATGCCTTAAAAATAAAAAAAATAAATAATTTTTTCTATTATTTGAATTAACGATCCTGTTATTGAACCAAAGTATTGCAACTTTAACAATTTCAATAAATGAATTAAAATAATTATCTAGATTTACATTATTAAAAAGAGCTAACCAATCAATATTATTTAAATAAATATAAATATTATTAAAATTTGCTTTAGCATAACTGTACTTAAAATGAGTGACACCGTATAAGACTACATGAAAAACTGAATTAGGAAAAAGTCCCATTTACGATGAAGCTTGAAAATGATTACGAGTAAGGCCAAATGGTAAGTCCAAAAAACGCGGACATATGTTAATACAAAATATTTTTGTAAACAATAATAAAAGCAACAGAAAGTGCAGTAGATCTTTCTAAATGCGTCTTCACTCAGTCGTTACTGCCAAGGGAGGTAGAGGTATTCATAGTCTGTGCGGGTCCCAAGCTTCCACTCCCTTTAAAAATTCTCACTGCAAAGTGATCTCGCAAGCCATGCAAATCAATCACCTTTACAAAACTAAAAAGAGTCTCCAATTCTGCCTACCAACAAACACGTTACGTAGACAGTATGGAGAACAAAAAAAAATCGCAATTCTCCAACACGATTTGCAAATTCACAAAAACGTTCCAAACCGAGTCACACCGAACAATGAAATATATTCATCCACAAAAAAAAAAAGAAGAAGATGCCTAGGTGGTGGGATAAAAAAAAATCGCGTGTTCAATATCGGTAGGTAGGTACATATCTGTGTGTGCACATATATATATAAAACTGACTGGGTCAAGTTGAATTCGGGTGTTGGTTTATTTTACTTGATTTTATTTTTTAAGCTGGTTGTTGGCTTTTGTACCTACATTCGTCGGCGACGACGATGGGATTCTTTTTTCTCTCTCTCTCCACTCAGTCTGCTTAATGTGTGTGTTGTTGTGGTGCAGCAGCTCCGAGCTCCTTCGTCTCCACCAGCCACCACCTCCGCCACACCGATGCGAATGTACACAATCGGTCTACTTTTACTTTGAAAACGAAAAAGTTGTTAGATGAGTTCTTCGTCGTTTCCTTTTGAATATATGAATCTGTATATTCACACTTTATTTATACGACGATACGGCGCTGTCGGTTGTATCTTTTTCTAATTTGCACGTGTATCTACCGCAGTACAACACTTTTACTTGCGTTTGAGAAATCTGCATGCACCAGATACAATTTTCAAATATGTTTATGCAATAGCAACATAGACTCACTTTTTACTGCACACACAACTACGAATACCTACAGCGTACGTGACTCCCATACAGAGCCATTTGTATCTTTTCGCTGCGAGATGGGTTAGGGTTACTTTTAACTCGATCGTTAACAAAAATTTTCCTTGCGTTTTTTTTTACTCGATTCTCACATATTATTGTGGCCCTAAACTCACACACTGGCAGACGCGACTGGAAATGGAAACAGAAGAGAATAGATCAACGTGGTAGTGGTTTGGGGAGCACGACTATATGCGGACTGTGGAGCTTGCACGACACTGACCTGTGTCATAATAACAAAACTCGTTCGCACCGCACTCATTCACTGTATATTTGCGTTTGTATAGGTGGTGGTTTCCTTTTTTTCTTCGTTAACAACTTTTGTATTTATGTTTGGTGCATATTTTCAAACACACCTCAGAAACAAAACAAAATACTCATACGAACCGAATACGAAAACCGCACTTCCGTAGCCTCTCATGGATAATTTGCGATAATTCCTAAAGTGGGGCACAGCCCTGCATCTGCATTAGACACGCACGCACACACGCAGCATGCACGCAATTAATTTTAGACGACACACAACAATATTTATGAAATTTGTATTTTCTTCACACCACAGAAAGGCAGCGATTTTTCTGCTGCATTTTAAATTACATATCTCATTTGAGAGAATTAATTTCACATTCAGTTTGGATGGGTGTTTACTTTATGGAACGTCGTCGGTACGACCATCAGCAGAATGCGCCTCCTCGTGTGTCCCACTAAACGCGAACGCGACCGATAATAGCAGCCAAGGGAAAGAAATCCGATTTCTTCTTCAGCCAAGAAAACCACCACGACCCGATACCGAGAGCAAGACAGAGACAGATCCACTCGTCGAGAGAGAATTTTGCAATAAAAAAAAACAAAAACAAACTACATCTATGAACTACAAATCTATCTGTACAAACACTGGGCACTGGGGGCCTATGCGGTTTCATCGACGACGACGACGACGGTCACAAGAAGCACACACAGAAAAACAAGAAAATCCATTCCTCAGCTAGACAGTTGAGAGCTCTCTTTCTTGTGGTCTCTCTGCGCTGAGCTCGAATGCATCCAAAAATCGGTGGAAACACGCTAGGAGGAGAGCGGGAAAACACTTGCGTTATTATTTATTTATTTTTTTTGTGTTTCTCCTCTTCGATTTTTATTTTTTTATCATTTTTCTTTTTTTATTTTTATGTAAATATTGCAAGTTTGACCGGTTTAATTTTCGTATCTGTCAGATGCGTTTGAATAACATTTTTTTGTTTCTCTCTCAAATTGCAACATTTGTTTTTTTTTTAGCTGTTAAATGTTTTTATTTATTTTCTTATTGTTTATGCCTCGTGCGGGGGTCTTTCAGAGAAGACGGGCGCGAATTTATTCACTCGTTCGACCAATTCACAAGTGATACTGAAAAGCTTTTTCTCTGGGATTGTACTCTGTGGTGCATTCGCTACGCTATACACCGACGACGACGAAGCAGCAGCAGCAGCATTGCTTGGTCGGTACTGTCTCCGTATGTGTATGCGCAGCAGCGGCGGGAGGAGGAGGCGCAGGCAATGTGAACAGAAAAGTGAATTGAACAAGCAAAATGTGATGTTTAATCCATTTTGAGCTTTTTTCTTTCGTATTCTTTTTGCAGAGAATTATTTTGCCTCCAGCTCTACGATTATTAAGCGAAATCAAAGCTGTCCGCTGTCGTTAGCGTTACCGTGCAGCGGAGCAAAAGTGTGCGTGCATCTGGTCTGGTAACTGGTAGTTGCGTTCGCGTCTTGCGTTTTCCGGTGGAATTTGGATAATTTTTGCAGGCTTTAGAGCGCATCATCGAGAAAGGTCAATGGGGGAGGGAATGTGACGAAAGCTCAAACCAGTGGAGGAAATACGAGAGGCCTGCATGCAGACACGAATATGGTACGAATAGAGCAAAAGCTTGGCTCTATGCAGAAATGAGCCTGTTCGCGGTGTTTTTTTTTGTTTTACAGTGAATCTAAAGTTCAAATATGTAAAAATAGGATACGAAATGGAAAGTATGTGAATGGACGAACATTTGTTGGAAAAGTTGTCCTTGGTTGGGGGGAAAGTTTCAATGAATGAACATGTAAATTGAATCAGTTTAATTGGATCTATTGCCTGAAACGAGCATTTTCACTGACAGCTTTGACGAGCTGCAACAAACGCCCGATTTCAGTGACAGAATGGACGAACAATAAGCTTGGCTGACGTTAAAATGTTGGCTGAGGTCCTGGATCATCGCCGAACTGTATAAAGTTATTAAAAAAACACACTCAACCCCAAATAAGATGAGGAAACTTGAAAGTATGTTGGAAAAAATCCAACTGCCCTTCTAAAGGTCTACACAGTTTTAAGCTACAGAGTTTGGTGTGGCTGTCTCAGGCGCTACAGTTCTTCTTATACGAATGAAGATAAAGGATTATTTATTGAAGGAAAGCTAGGTGTACCGCCACAGATAGCGCTTCATTACCATTTAAAAACAAAACTGTTAGGGCCTATTTTTGATGATTAAAATGGCGATGAATCTACAAAACTTCATCTGTGCGTGTCGTATGTCATTACCCTAGGCAGACCGCGTGCAGCCAAAGAAATAGTAGAGACCATGAATCTGTTCAAAGTTGATTACAGTTCTCAAACAGCAAAAAACTATGTTATATACCCGGTCGAATAGGTCATCGTCGATTTCGATTTTTGATAGAGATAGACTAAGCCAAGTTCTATGGCCACGTTCCAACAAGGGCTGCCTCAGTCAAAGAAGCGTTCGATGATTTTATAAAGAAAAGTTCGTAATAAATGGGACCAACAGAGCTCTTGAGGACAAAATCGATACGTAGGGCACCTTTCTACAGTCAGAAAGTACTCGCTGGACTACTGGACTGTAACTTTAAGACCTTGCTGCGACAAGAAACATAATTTTAGCAAGCCTCAATACCTACAAACACGGTGACTTGGCGGTCAGCAGTCATTTAAGCGTCTTTCAAACTGATCAAGTTGCGATCAACGTACGGAAGGGGATATTCACCAAGCCATAACGCCCAACATGTTGCAATGCAGGACTTTAGCTAAACTTTAGCGGATCGCGTCTCCCTTAAACATCATTAAGTTGAGTAGGTCGGTGGCAACACAACAAACGGGCCGTCAGAATGCAATGTGCCGCGGTTCAAAAGGTGAGCACAACGATAAGTGCTGGCTGGCATATGCAGCCAACGAAGCAGCCCATCAATGGGTGAGACTGTATGCTGTCAGGCAGTGTGATTCGTTAAACCTGGGGGACCAAGACAAAACAAGAATAGCGATATTCAAACGAGCTTTTCATAGCAGCGGGACTTCGTATAAACATATTCGGCAAATTTGGTGGGAGGATGAGTTAACATTTAGCATCGTGGCATCAGATTGCTCCCATCCACAAAAGATATCATATATCTGCAAAGGAATATATTTTTTTAATGTCGCGTATATAAGAACAACTCTTTAAATTCACTTTAAAGTCGCCCACGCTTGACTTTCATGTCAATCTCGTCTCTTGTTGCAGGATGACGATGGAGATTTATGGACAATGTTCTAAAACCAGGACTCTTAAACACTGGCGACTCAGACAAAGCGTTCCGATTTAACTAGTTAAAGACTTTGTCTGCAAAGGCTATAAAATTATCTCCCGGAACGATATCTGTAAAGGAACCTTTGTTAACACCCTGTAGCTCAGTGGTAAAAATAGACCATCCCTCTTTCATACAATTTCAATTTTTTCGCACAACATGAACCAATGAATGGAAATATGTATCTCTATCTCAAACCGGACCGCACCTGTACAATAGAAAAAACAGTAAATTGTAAAGCAAAGCTCTTTTTTAAAAATCAAACGAGTCCGAACAAATAAATTAAGGAACGAGAGATGGCGCAGTGGAAAAAACTTTAAGGAGTAATATTTGTGTATCCAAGGTCTGAACTTGAGACCATCGGATTTCGACACCTTTTATACATTTCTTAAACCTTTCGACACTATTTGAAATAAAAAAAAAATCTTTGAAAACTTCTTATTATTTGTTTTCGTTTTATTAATTTTTTTATTTATTTTTCATTGTCGCCTTTGACATTGACAGTATTTGTAGTTCTTGTGTTTAAATTAAAATTACTTATGGACACTTTTTTCCCACTCAGATTCACTTTTTTGAGAATTTTTAAAAGTGCTTAGATATAACTGTACGGAGTGCAAAGTTACAAAAGTTACAAAATGGAACACAAACCCCTGGGGGACACAAAAGCTTCGTACCCCAGTGCTGCCAAGACACCACATATTTTTACTTTTAGCTAGTTGTCCTTTTGGGACTAAAAGAAGAAGAGATGCCACCGAAAAATTGATTACTATTCAAAACTTTATTAATAAAATGTAAGAGCTATAAAAGAGCATCCTCAGTGGAATACACTTCTCTAAACTCAGTTCCTACCGGACTGACAAAATGAATGGAACCCTAATACGAAACTGCGCGATGCAAGAGACCAACTTAAGAAAGGCGTTTGCAACAAGCTTCTTACAGAGCAGGCAGAAGTCCAACAACGTCAAAAACGTACGCCAATTTACATCAAGGTCCTTGAATCTCCATCCGTTAAAAAAGGAATTATTTGGATTATTATTTGCTGGCTACACTATGGATAAAACTAGTCGAACATATTTGTTTCTTACAATTTTATCAGACACTTTTAAACTTGAGGAACGCGTTTCGATATCCATTTCTAAATAAGATTGAAAGAGTTAGGACATTTCAGATACTCCACTTATACTTGTATTGTTGGGGCATTCCAATTGTCACAATAACTTTTTCAAAGTGGTTAAGAGTCAACTATGGTTACGCTGACATAATAATGAACAGTTCTTTATTTGAAGACGACGTTTATTATGAAATATTTTGTATACAAAAACATTATAAATGTATCGTATTTAAAAAATTCATGAACAAAATGATTATATGTAACGAGTTATAACTTGTTCCTAAAATTTGTTTTAATTAACATTATTTTCTATTGGGATTTCCAGGTCTTGCTCTCAGATTTCAGATTTTTTGTACAATGTTTTTACAATTGCAAATTTAAAAGTCAGACTGTTCTTAAATTGTAATTTGTGTTTATAAAAATCCGTTCAAGTTTTTTGATATTTATTCCACCGGTGAAATGTAAACTTTTCCCTATTTTTCGGAAACACGTCGTCTAAAAATGTAATTAACAACACACATAAAAGTCTGACAAATGTCAAATATTTTGGCGTTAGTTAAAGTAGGTGTAAATCTCGCACCGCAAAATTGCTCTGACTCTGGAAAAGCGTTTTATTTTGCACCCAATTGAACATGAAAATTGACACCAGCTGACAAACGACGTACGTTTTTTAAAAAATTACATATTTAAGCAATCAAAAAAAAAATTCGGTTGACATTTGTATCTTTTCATTATTTACGGTGACTAATCTTTTGGGACGATCACACAACCCTAGACAGACAGCCTTACTTAAAAAAAGAACTCTTTCAGTTCGTTTAACACTTCAAAAGTAACACATCGGTTGCCAATCGACCAAAAGTTTGGTTGGTAGGACATTAGTATGCATTTCCGACTGAGGCAATAAAATTTCTTAACTACAGCTATAGGCTAGAACCATCGGCCATAAGAACAGTGATAACAAGGGCTACTATTGGCAATTTTATTTCATAGAATTTCATCCTCTTTTTGTATTTAAGATTTCCTTATTTATCTTTATCCTTAAAAAAAAAATTTTTTTAGGCAGGAGTTAGGTGGATATTTTTTAAAAGTTAGAACTCGATTTTGAGCATTTTCCAAATATTTCTCTAGGTTGACAGCGATGCTCTTCGAGCCCATAAGTACGACTTGTAGGCAATTCAAATCAACGGCTTTACCTGTTTTTAAGGACTTGAAACAGTGATATAACTGCTTTTTTTGGATACTTTTGTTTTGTTTTAATTTACAACATATATGTCTAGACGAATGATAACTTAGTGCCTTCTTTCCATTGCGGGCAGTAATAATTGGACTTGGATGAATATCATACAACGGTAACGAGTGATGTTTTTGTAAGGACAATCACTTGCATAAGTTAAAAATAACGCCGGGTCGGACGAGAACATTGCAGCGATCCGTGAAAGTGCATAGGAAAATACGAGGCGGTCAATTCCAAGAAGTCGACCTTCACAGGCTCCAACTTTGCGAATTCTGCGTCGGAATTTGGGTGTGCACCCATATACAAGATCCATCTGACCCAGAAGCTCAAAGTAAATGACCATAGACAACGCCGTTGGTATCGCTGACTGGGCTTTGAAGCGCTTGGAAGCAGACACCGAAAAATCATTTTTAGGGACAAGGCGCATTTTTGGATGAATGGCTTTGTTGACAAGCAAAATTGACACATATGAGAGGTTCACCAGATAGTAATGCATCCACAAAAAGTTTCTGTTCCGTGAGGATTTTGGGCCGAAGGCGACATTGGTTACTACTTATCAAAAAATGATGTTGGTGCGTCCAATTTCCATTAACCAATTTCCTTCTGCCCAAATTGAACGATATGGATGAAGACAATTATTGTGGCTACAAGCAGGACGAGGCTACGAGCCACACAGCACACGCCACGATGGACATTAGGCACGAACGATTCGGTCCTATGGTCCAAAATGGTCCAAATATGGTCTTCTCTCATAGGGCTGGTCAAAATCGTGCGATTTGCCCAGCTAACCTATTTCTTGTTGGGGTTCATGCCAAAACGCCACAATCCACCGGTGTCAATATAGATTAGATTTGGTTGTATGTGGTAGGTCGAAACAAGTTCCATATCACTACTGGCGCAAGTGGGCATATTGCGATTTGTGTGGAAAGTGTTTGGCATCGACATTTTGGCTTGTCTGTTACCTTTAGTATTAGACCAGTAACGATGGGTCCTGTTTTTTTAATACCGATGCTCTTAAGGCCAACTATCGACATATCAATCAGACGGACCATTCAACATTGGATCACTCGGCTACGTGCCACCGTAAGAAGCCGCGGCGGACATTTGCATGATGGTTTATTCGATTCGAAATCACATACATGGCCTTCCAAATAGAGAAAGCATTTCTTTAATACCCCACGCACAGCTTTATTTATTCCATTTCAACATCGACCGGTCCTTACTAAAAGCCTCTTTAGTAAAACAGATCCTACCATGGGTCACTGGCGCACTGCCGCCGCCACATCTGCTTTAACATCGAGCCGTCGTCTACCCTAGTTCATAATTTCTCTTTACACACCTGGCAACAACCTAAAAAAAAGTTCCTATCCGCATACATTTAAAAAAAAAAAGCTCCCATGTCCAATGGCCTAACTAAAGAACAGGTATATTTTGCCGATTGCTACCTTATCTCTGAGGCCAACAGCCAACTTTTCCACCTTCCCGACCGCTGGGTATCAGTAGTCAGTCTGGGGCAATGAGTTGATCACAGTGCCCGCTCGATAAAAATGTTTTCCTGCGTACTCCATTGTTGGCGTTAGATGGAGCTTGGGTCATGCGATTTGCAGAAATCTGCAAATTGGGCACACACTTAAGTTCTCCCATTGCACGCCTCAACCGAGTACGAATTGAGCCCGTGGCTTTGGCTGCCCTACTATGGCAAAGCTTTCATATACCTACCTTCGGCGCAGAAATCTGTACAGAAATGTGAGTGCTTTCGATGGCAGTAGTGCTAGTGCTTAGTGCATATATGCGGCAGACACCCAGTCAATGGGAAGAGTGCAGTGGTGAAGGCGTTATGTGAAGTTGAGAAGCTTTTTGCCTCGATGCCAATAGATGCGAAGCGATGATGAGAATACCGACGACCGACCGACGACGTCGAAGGCAAAAACTACGTCGGCGCTTTGTGCACGCGAGCACAGACGTTTTTATTATTAAACTTGCCACGGCGGAGGTAGGTGGAGATGGAGATGGAGACGTTCGTGATGATGATGATGTTGTTGATGATGATGATGGTGGTGCGCTAGTGGGGTTGAGGAGCTGCCGTTGGGCCTCGTTGGCTTTTGAGTGTGTATGCGGCTCGGCGGTCGCATGTACCTAGCTCTCGCACATTATATATAGAGGGCGGATGACACACACACATACACCGGCATATGCGCGCATGTAAAGTGAAAATTATTCATTTTCTAAGGTTCAGTCTTAGAGTTGAAGGTCAGACGATGTTTTATGTCATTCAACTTGCTTGCTTTGCTGCTGCCAGCAGCGGTGCGGCGGTTTTACTTAGTGTATGACGACGGTGACGGCGCGCGGTGCCGGCGGTTTATTTAACGACGACAATACGGTGTGATATACCCGTGATGTACACGCTCGCTTACTGGTACGTCGTACTCGTATGTATGCATGTATGACGGTGACTCTCACTGTTCTGTGTGGTAATTTGTTCGATTTGTTAAGGGTGGGGGCCACTCGGCTGACTCGGCTGAAAAGGGGGAGGGGGGCGGCTGGTGGCATTATTTTGTTTTGACGGAAACTTTTGTTGTTGTGCTGTGTGTTGTGGTTGTGGCCTCTCGAAGATATTTGCGCTGCTGCTGTAATGTTTTGCTTTGCGTTTTCCGTCAGTATTTTCCGTTTAATAGGTTATTGCATGCGCGCTCGAAGCGGGCGAAGCAAATTGCTGTACAAGAAAACTCGGATGTAGTTAATGATGTTAGGTCGAGGTTGTGGGGATGGGGAGTTGTTTTCTTTACTCGTTCAGCTCCACCTAGGGTACGAGAATGCACCGAGCCTCTGTAGAATGTGAACAATTTGTTCTAGGGACAAGACAATCATTTTATGACCTAAATTGAGAGTATTTTTATGGGTGCCTAAAAGAAGCGAAAATTACCAAATATACGGTAGTTCTTACAAAGCTGATGAGGCTGACAAAGGTCGAAAGTTATGCAAGGCAGACTTTTGGTTCTAAAACGCAGCCGATGAGTATGATCTGAGCTTCTTTACGGACTTCATGATGTAAAATCTAGACAAAAGGCTTTAATGGTAATCTGCCGATTAGGTCTTTCTCTAGTTCAAATATGTAGGCATAAGTAAGCAAAAGTTCGTAATCCAACAGGGGATGACGGCGTGCAAGTTCAGCCCCTGGAATACAATAGCAAATCCTTTCACCCATGGCTTACATTTCTCCTATCTGTAGCCACAATTTTTCCATAATCCACGTGCTGATTCGCGCCTAAAAAATTATATGTTAGAGTACATTTTTCAGTAGTACTGGATACGACTGTGTCACACGAGACTTTCTCATTCAATTCAGCATTTTGGTTGATTGATTTATTATTAGACTTCACCCAGTGGTTGAAATTCTAGCATTATAGTGACCTGGCTTGTATGTATTAGAAAACAAATTAAATACGGCATTGCATTTCTGCACAATATTCCCAACAACAAAAAATTAAGCGAATATGTTGTGAGATTGAATTTTTCATAATTGAGTATTCAAAATAAATGGAAACTTTAGTCTCTTTTGAATCTCGCAAAAATATCGAACAATTTTCTCTGTTTTTCTATAGTCAGCCCCCTGCATATTTAGAGTAAGTGCTGCAAATATGACCCTTAACATTTTTTGAAATAAAACCATGATTTTAGGTTGACTTTATTTAATTTTTTTTAATATAGTCATAGAAATTATTTCTACTTCAGTCTTTTATTATTTTAATAATAAAATTAAACTTAACAAAAAGATAAAAACAAAAACGTAAGGAAACTCAATTTTTCTCTTTTCAAAAAAGTGCGGCTAATATGGCCCACCTGGTATTAAATATGCTCAACCCTTGTTAACAAAAGTTATGAAAAAATTATATGGAAAACGAAAAAGAGAATACCATCAATATCTTCCACATCCTTATCCAGCAATGCCTAAATCGATTGAATGAGACAAAACTAGTCTGAACTTGTTTGGAATTAGTTTGTATTAGTATTATAAAGCGGGAAAGCCCTCAAGGGGGCTCTGGCACTGCGGCCTCTATTAAAGGAGCCTATTGTGCCTTCCCTGGTAAGGTCCTAGAGCCATCTTTTCATTCCGGAGGCAGTCAGAAGACAAGAATCTTCTCTGAGTGTATGTCAGCAAGAGCCGCTGAAGTGACGATTTAATCATCTTTTTCCTGAGATTGGTTAGTGCCGGACCCCGGACATTCCATGAGTATGTGAAGAGAGGATTCGTCACTCTCAAGACATAGTCTGCATGTTGGATTCGGTGAGACTCTGATACGGTGTAGGTGTTTTTTTTTCAGCAGGCCGTGTCCACTGATTATTCCTGATAGTATTCTTAAGTTATTTTTTTCTATGTTGATCAGGAAGTGGGATTTCCTGAGAGAGAATTTTGGAAAGAAAGTTCTGCCCAGGGGATTTAAGCCAGTCTTCATTGGATTCAATACGTGATAGCTTTTTAATGTAGCCCCTGGAATGATTTTTGCTGATCGTAAACAGCCCGCCATACAGTTTCCGGCTGTACGTTGAACTCGCTCTAGTTATTTAACAGTGGTGACTTGGACTTCGTTAGTTTTCGTCCACCAGACCACGGCAGGATAAGTGATCGCTGGTCTAACAATATAGCCAGTATATCATATTGCCGCACTTACTCTACTAAAGAAATGGGGGCTTACTATGAAAGACAAGTTCACTTAAAACGCTGTGCAGTTATCAGTCCCTTGTTCTTATGAAAATGACTGGATACTTGCGTGGCCGACTACTGGAACTAAAGAGGTGACTACTCCAACATCATACCTTCTTCACTTATTTTTAAAAAATATCATGTTGCTTCTAAATACTTAATAAGCGTAGTATTTTCCAATTTATGCACTTCAAAAATTCAAAGAAACCAAATACTCGAACGGATTTCTAAAGAACAATCAAGCACAAAACATTAAAAGCCTGACTGCAGGTGCCATCACCCTACGGGGTACGAATTTTAAAACGTCTGTTACTTGAAAAAGACGAAGGTAATGTCGATATAAGCAGACGAAAGCAAGCTATCGCAATTGCACTTTTGAAAAAAAGTCTTCTTAAAACGGCTAAGCTATGATAAGAAGAGAAAACAAGCATTGATCCGAGAAAGGGCGGCTGTAAAGGAATTTGTCTATCCCTGCTCCGGATTATCTTAGATCAAACGAATATATATGTGGCTTGCTGTTTTCTTGCACTCTAAAAAACCTGTTTTGGTTTGTCAAGAAACACTTAATTATCACCCCAGGCCGATTAGGCGGTGGAGCATCATGGCTGTTAGAAAAGGCGGACCACCAAGGCGTTTTAAAAGTAAATTTCTTTGAAAGATTTTCGGTTTCATTTGCATTGACGGATGTAACCATTATAGAAGTTTCATAAAATACCAAAAATGCAATCACCAACCTTCAAGGAAACCACTTTACATTCGTTTATTCACCGAAAAGCATATGAGCAATTAAAGAGCGAAGTCGTCGGCACTACGATGTCTTATATATTGAAAACAATAAAGAACTAATAATGGGAGCCTGTAGAACTTCTTCATGTGCTCCAAGGAATGAAAATCTGTTTTTTTTTTTTTGCAGAGAAGACAATGGTTCATCTCTACGAATGTATGGAAGACGTCTAACAATTTCAAAAATGTAGGGCAAGCGGCAGCAGGCCTTTACATATTCATCTGTTATGGTTTATACGTGGTATACGGATGATTCTAAAATGGACTTAGGGCTCGGGGCGGCATATTCGGACCAAAGTAAACTGTCTCGATAACAATAGGAAAAATCCCAAGCGTATTTCAGGTAGAACTCCATACCATTAAAGAATACCCAAGTCTCATCTATAATTCAGGCATCAAATGCGCAAACATTCATATTCACCAATGACTTTAAATCAGTCTTACACTGCTTCAATACCCTCCAAACATTATGCACCAGAAACAAAACCAATATATTGTGGGTTCCCGGCCACAAGCGAATTAAAGGAAACGAAAAAGTCGACGAACTGGGCAGAAGAGGTTGGGAAACACCTTTCACAGGACCCGAACCCTAATGCTCTACCTCTAAAACAGCCTCAAACCTTGCTATAAAGAGCTGGGAACCCAATAACTGTATTAAACACTAGGAAAGCGTCCAAGGCTAGAAAATAAGTCCATAAGAAGCAAAGTTATCCTCTCCTGGAAGTATCACCAGCTACATTAGGAAAGTAAAAAAAACTATAATATTGCCTAAACAAATTTTTCTGATCCTATGGCACAATAGATTTTTTCAGGTCGACGTGCCTCATGTCGCGGTGGCGAATCAGAAATTTAAAAAGAAAATATAATTCTGCTGTTGGAATAAACAGCGAGTTCGGAGTGTGTGAAGGCAAGCAGACGTAACCAATCGCTGCTTTCCACTGCATTAAAAACCGCATGTTGTGTTGCAGGGTTCAGCAAGTGTTCGTGTAGTGTTTAAAGCTCTAATACAAACAAGGACAAAATTGAGAAAAACCTGATAAGTATTGTAAGGCACATTTAGTTTGTATCGTCCCCCAACGAGCATACGCCATATCAAGATTTAGAAAATTAATATTGTCCCGCTAAATTGGGCAACTGTGGTAAGCCTGTAAGTGCTAAAATGTGCAGTTAAAACTTAAATTAGGTCAAATCATGCTTGAAGAAGCCCTGCACTATAAATGACTGTTACACATGGTTCAACTTCTGCGATTTACAAAAAAAAAAAAAAAAAACATAACAAGGACGGTAGCAGAATCGCTTCTAAATTGTGCCGCAGTTTGCTTGTTACAAAATTAAGCCACCCCAGGAAATACCCTTTGGCAGAATTTCATTGACGAGTATATTTCGGAGGTTCATGTTTCTGTACAGACATTATGTTTCTGGATTACTGTAAGTTTATACATTCCTAAAGAAGTGAATCGCATTAATTAATAAACTAAAATATAATAATTCGGTGGCGTATACGTACTATTTTAAATAAAATTTTAAAGTACACTATACATGGCATAATCTGTTGCTTGATCTGCATCAGAGAAGGATACAACAATGAGAAATACAATAATTACAAAGACACGAGTAAAAAAGTAGCTTCGACGAATTGCTCACTAGTTAAACATTCTTAAAAATATACTAGCAGCCCTCCCCTGCTTCTTTGAATGTATCATTTAAAAAAAATATGTCAGAAATGCTTATAAGTTTCTGTTGTAAAAGGAGCAAAAAACGAACGAAAACATCGCGACACACGATTACCAGCAGTCATCTACGCCACATGTAAAACTCGAACGTTGACGACCATCAAAGAAAGCTGTCCCCAAAAGAAAAGCTTTAAAACCGTACATCTTATGAGTGAGTTGACCGATTCATATAAAATAAACGTAAAATATTAATCCACACTATGGTTTTTTTTTCACTGCGCCACCTCTCGCGAACGTCTGACAAACATCCGAGAGTAAAACTGTCATGAAAGAGCTTCTAAATTAGCCCTTTGGACTCGGCATCAAATTTTAGATCCCTTCCATTTGTCCCAAAAATTTAAAACTCACACAAAACGAATGGTTGTGAGAAGCTAGGCCTTGGGTCCCATAGACCTGTCGCGCCAAAATATTTATTTATTTTATTTCCTGAGAAATCACTCTCCTGAAGCTTGTTCAAATCCACACACAGAGGGACTGCGAGTTTGAGAAATTCTACCATTTTAGTGACCTGGCTAATACACAACATATTGGAAAACAAATTACACAAAACATTCCATCTCTACTTTGAGATAATAAATTTAGGCTGTCGCATTCGGGGCAAAATTGGAGGATTGAAATTGGATGCCGTACGCTATTTTTACTTGGCTAAAATGTAAAACGGATTTTGCGAATTTTATGCACGAGACAACAAGTACGAGTAATAAATC
Source organism: Cheilosia pagana (assembly GCA_936431705.1). Classification (NCBI taxonomy): domain Eukaryota; kingdom Metazoa; phylum Arthropoda; class Insecta; order Diptera; family Syrphidae; genus Cheilosia; species Cheilosia pagana. The sequence continues at coordinate 19,914,882 of OW386170.1, read as the reverse complement.
GAATTGGTTTTTCATATTAAAATAAGAATTTCTACTGAACCCGGTGAATAATTAACTTGTTTAATCAACACCATACATTCTAGTTGAAAGCTATTGCAGATAAATATTTTATTAACGAAAAAAGCTGCAAACACAGAAAGTTTTCAATGCCTTTCTTGTGCGAATTCAATAAACCGAGAGATTTTGTATGAAGTTTTACGCGAAGAGAAGGTCAATTAAGATTAGGCCTTCTTGCCAGAACGCGTGTATCTGTATATGTCGCTAGATTAAAGGCAGTTAGTATGTGACACTGCCCGTTAGGAACTCACGCAGTCAAACTTGGCACCCACTGCGTTAGGTGTTCCATTTCTTGACCTCTCGCCAGTCAAGGGTATCACTTTCAATAACATCATTCACACACCGCTCCCTTTTGCCCTTGTCAGGTAAGCGGGAAAACAAGCACCTTAACCAACGAACTTCTAGGGTCGTTTAAACAGTTGAAGATCCCAAGAAGATGGATGCGTTGACTACCACTCATGGGTCAACTGAAGTTTTCCAAAATCTCTTAGATCATTTAGGCAAAGGTAAGCCACAGATAACTGCCTTTTTTAGCCCTAGTCAACCACATTAAGTTTGGTTAAATATCAATCTAAAAAAACATTCTAATCCCTTCTTAAAAAATACAACGTTCTCTTCCTACCTGATCATAGTAGACGACACTGCGGTACCCTCCCCCACCGCTCCTGTTTGAGGACAACACTTGGTTCGAAAACTAATTTTGCATATTACAACGCGCTCGAAACAACTGAAACCAATCACTTCTCCTGCAGGGATATTAACTCTGGTACATATACAGATGTTGTGTCTGCGCCGACAATGGGAGTAAATACGGAGCATGCTTATTGCAGCCTCAAGGACGACGGGACGTCTTAAAAAAAATACAAAAGAAGACAAAGCACTTCATACAAACTCTCCCACTTAACCTGTATACACACACACTCCTCGCACGTATATATCGTATTCCCCCAGTGTCCTTGCCCTTCAGTCTTCTCAATTCAAAATATTTTGTTCAGCCTCCTGGCAGCTAATTTGGTTGCCAGGTGAAGGACCTTGTTACCGTCGGGTATCTGCCCTACATACACGTGCTGTAGAGTCCTGATGTGACTACGGAATTTATTCTTCTGCCTCGGCCTTCCCTTGCTATGGACAGGGACACTGAGAGAGAGAGAGTGACTAAATCAATACGGGGCCGATCTCAATATACAGTTTACAGTACATGACATACTAAACTAAGCAATCCAGTAGGCCTGTGACATGTCGCAGTGCAAATCGCCAACGCCATCGCCTCGAACGGGAGAGTATCCTTTTTCTCCACGTGTTCCGTCTGCTATCCTCTTCTCGTATAAATCCATTCGGCATCTCCATCGCCGAGGGTGGCTCTACACTCTTTTGCCAAATACCAGAGCAGTTGCCAAAACACCACCCACCCGCCTACGTACATATATATGTGTCATGTCATCATATACCTATACATAGCTATGTGCTTGTGCTTGTGCATGGGAAAAACATAATCCGTCTGTGAAGCAGCGAAATGAATGAATCGTCGTCGGTCGGTGGCGTTGTTGGCGGCGCGCGGCTGTGTGTGTTGTGTTGTTTGCTGGTACTTCTTGTTCTTGTGTGTTTTGTTATTTTTATTGCTCTCTTTGGGTTATTAATGGATTCAGAGTGCCGGCGACAGTGGCCCGGCCCGAGATGAAGGAGGTGGGTGAAGAAAATTTGGGTTGAGGAAGGTCTGTCTGGTCCTATCGATCCTATGATTCTTTCTTCTTTTTTTCTGCTCGACTATGTGTGTGTGTGTGTGGAGACCATTTGTGCGTCTGAGCGTGGATGAATTTGGTACGCAGTTTTATTTCGCATTTTATGGTACTTTGCAGACGACATAAACTACACCAGTACCAGTCTAATGCGTGCGAGTATTTATATGCGAAAGTATATAAGACCCAGACAGGTCCTGGAGAAAAAAGGAGGACATGCCTCATATTTTTTTTATGGCATTTACGGCGCTTATACTTGATGTTGGGTGGTATACTTTCAAGAGGCCATATACGCATACACCAGCAGTCGAGACGAGAATAAAAGTTTAAAGAGAACTCCCTTAGGCGGTGGCGATGGCGACTTTAATGTGGCTTCGCTTCGTCAATGTCGAAGGACTTTCTTTCCCCGTACCCAGCAGACTTTGAACTTGATAAATGGGGTGGAATGCTCGGATAGGTGAAAGGTTAATTTATTTTCAAACGCCAAACAAGCGAGGAAGGATAAATGGAATTATTGATTTTGACGCGCTAAGCGATTTATATTTCTTGAGTAGGTAGGTAGATAATTCCTGCTACGGAATGCACCTGTGGGGAGACCTTGACGAATGGCAGTCAGAGGGGGTATTTAGTTGAATCTGTTTGGGGGCGAGGAAATCTTTGGGGGTAGTGACGTAGATGCTTAATGGTGGGGCTTTGAGGTCCAGCAACATTTAAGCTGGCTTGGTTGGGTTTGTTTTCCCAGATAATTGGCACAAAGGAATGCGATAAGTCGTGGTGATCACCCAGAACTAATGACTTGTTATCCAAAATTGCAGAACTTAACAAAAGCTTTATGATTCAGTAAACGTTTTTCTTTGGAGATCACCAACAGAGATTCATTGGCAAGCAATAGCTTACCAAACAGCCAAATCGGCTTTAAGCGGTATGGTTCTAAAAGGAAATCGGATGTGGGAGCCGGTTTCAATGCCGATGGGAAACTTCCCAGGTTTAAAACAGGCCAAATGCACTAGCCAGCCCTTCAACACTATATAAAAAAAAGTCTGCGAAATAGTCCACATTTCAACGTGTCGAGCCAACGGAAAGTTGCTGAGGTCATAATGGTTTTAAAACCAGGAAAACCGCCAAATGGAGTAAAATCGTATAGACCCATTTCCCTTCTTCCAGTCATTTCCAGATCTATTGGAGCTACCCAGAATAAATAGCAGTAACAGAGGTACAGTATGCTACTGCTGGACCGGGGAGATCAAAAGTGTTTAAGAATCTAGCGCAGAGCTTAACGTTTTCCTCTGAGGTACCTACTGGGGAGTTCCAAGAAATGCCGACTGGCTATAGAACTTGATGTAGGGGGAAAATCCCTATAGAAGATGGGCAACGTCAATGGACGGCTAAACAAAGAGGGCATCCTGCGGCTGCTAGTTTAAGCAAACCAAAACCAGGAATACTTGCTATCGGAACAGTTTTATTTTCTATGATCTTGGAAAACCGACCTTAAAAGTGGATGAACCACAGTCAGTCCTCAACGTCAGGACTTCTTTTATGGAGCACCCATTAGCGTTTTACTTATCGGGTGGCTAAAATATGTTTTCGAATTTATATGCCTGCCGTATTTGAGCTCGTTGTCCGACCGGAACAAGAAATGTTATTGAACGACATATAACAACAATTGGAACTGTGTCCCCCAAGCGCAAGTAATAACTGTCTATTTATGCGAATCTTTTACCAATTATGGCCCCAACCCATTGATCCAAATAATACTTGCAACCCTTAAGCAAACATGAAGAATTAGTAGTTAGTCAGGAAATTATGGGGAAAAGAATTAATTTAAAGAAATAATTGTTAATCAGTAGGAGAGTATAGAAAAAAAAGTCTCAAAGAAATAACAAAAGAAAAGACTCTACTCACGATGATCTTGACTCGCGCATAACATGTCCTGGATCGTGTTGCTTTATCTCTGATTCTCGCACGGCTTCTGTCAGTGATTTGAAAACTGTATTATGAACTCTGGAGAATATTAATAAGGCGCCTACAACCGGTTATAGAAGACAATAATCTTATCCCTGACCACCAGTTTGGGTTCAGAACCAAGCATTCGACGATTGACCAAGTGCATAGAATTACTGACGTAATCGAGAAGGCATTTGAAGAAAAAAAAATATGCTCAAGCGTATTCCTTGACGTCTCACAAGCCTTTGACAAGGATTAAGACAAATTCTTCCCGTATCCATGTATGACATTTTAGAATTATATCTCGGGAATAGACTCTTCCGTGTTAAAAACGGAAACGAATACTCGGAACTTAAAGAGATTTCGGCCGGCGTACCGCAAGGAAGCGTCCTTGGGCCGCTTCTCTATCTGTTATATACTCGCGATATACCAAGAGAAGACGGCACTACCCTTGCTACGTTCGCCGACGACACCGCTATCCTAGCAGTTGGTAATACAATCGAAGAAACGACTTCGAAACAGCAAATCGCCCTGAATAAAATAAACGCATGGACTGGCGGATCGCCCTCAACGAAACTAAATCTGTTCACGTGAATTTTACGTATAAGAAAACTAATGACTTGCCAATTTTGCTAAACGAGGCAAAATACCTTGGAATGACTCTCGACGCAAAGCTGAAATGGAATTCGCACTTGAAAATGAAACGTAAAGAACTCGACATTAAATATAGAGAAATGTACTGGTTACTTGGAAAACATTCCCAGCTCAATACCGAGAACAAATTGCTTTTATACAAGCAAGTGCTAAAGCCGGTGTGGACCTACGGTATACAACTTTGAGGTTGTACCAAGAAAACGAATGCAAATATCTTACAAACTTTTCAAAATAAAGTGCTTAGAGAAATTGTACAAAATTATGGTATATAAGAAACGACGATATCCACAGGGATCTCGGAATTCCAACAATCTAAGCAGAAACTAGAAGCTTCGCGAGAAAACATAGAAAGAGACTAATTGGACATATCAACAATACAATCCGACAAATTTTGGATGAGAGCAATTTATTGCGCCGACTACAAAGAACAAAACCGTTCGACTTGGCAAGATAAAATAAATAAATAAATATTTTGGTGCGACAGGTCTATGGGACCCAAGGCCTAGCTTCTCGCAACCATTCGCTTTGTGTGGGTTTTCAATTTTTGGGACGAATGGAAGGGATCTACAATTTTACGCCGAGTCCAAACGGCTAATTGAGAAGCTCATTCATGACAGTTTTACTCTCGGATGTTTGTCAGACGTTCGCGAGAGGTGGCGCAGTGGAAAAAAACCTTAGGATGTAATTTGGCCCTCTCGGGATTCGAACCTGAGCCCCTCGCTTAGTAGCCCAACACACTACCACTAAGCCACTGCGCCACTGCGATAAAATTTACCGCGTCTAAATTGCGGAACATGCAGGATCTTTCATTTGGAAGTAACCTGCCAAAAGTTGTTATTTCGTGATAGAAAAATTGCTTGATAACATGGAATGGTTTTTAGTCAGTAAAAATCTGACACTACTATGAGACACGCTTGTTATATTCATAATATCTTTGGAAGATTTTCACCTACCCTCGGGGAAAAAAAATGTCAACACCTGAAACGAATTAATTCCTACTTTTTCACGAACGATATTTCACCCGCACAAACGATTTTTTTATGTAGAAAATGAGCGAACAAAATATTAATCGAAAAGTCTATGTAAGGAAAACATCAGATTTGGAATTTTCGCAGAGATTGATCAGTCGGACACATTTTATTCATACCGATCTGAGTAAAAGGTCCGGGCTCCCACATTTCGAACATATTTTTAAAAGTTTGAGTGATGTTAGGCTAGGTTAACTAAACGGGTTAGTAGACCAGGGTAATCCCTGCAATACCAAACTTCGATCAACGTGGACCCTTTGTGATGCCCTTTTTTGAGGGTTAACCGTTGGCTCTGTATCGGTGAAACTCATTTCCTTCCCTCTTGTGGTTACCAGACGCTTCAAGCCATCCCGATATACTCAAGAACCCTCAAAAGATCAGACAGTGAGACATTAGAAAGTTCTGGCAAGTCAAGGAAGATATGGCTTCCAAGTGTTATGAACCTCAAGTCAGGTGTGTCATTGTGGACCTCTTGGTCTGCACAGCCTCTACATATGTCGTCATCTTTGAGATTTAGTTATACTTCGTGCCTTCTTAGGAAGTTATGACAAGTTAAAGCCACTTCTAACTTTAATAGAGACGATTTTTGATTGGAGTTAACTCAACTTGGCAGTTTTCATTCAAAGAAAGCTTAACAAATGCTTCAATTTCAATTTTATCTTATTTTTGAGTAAAAATAGTTTATGCGTTTTATCCATACCAGCAATTTGTGGAATTAGAAAGAAACCTTCTGCCAGTAGAAATTGTTTCCTTTATTAGAAAAACAGAAAATATACAGGCCCTGACTTTTCATTCAAGTGGCAACTATGGCCTATTTGGGACTTGGCGCGCACATAAATTGTTCTCAGTCGCTAAACCTACTTTCTATTTGGAAGCGTAAAGATTGTTAGGCGTTCATTCGCATTGAAAGTTTTATCTTTTTTTTTGTGACTAAGTCTTGTCGGAAAGTTGCTAGTTTTGCCGTGCAGCTTCCTTCGAGTCAGCTACATGCACACCTTTTAAATAGCTTGTTCTATATGTACGAAACGGCAGGCGATCCTTTGACGGACAACCGCCATATTTACACCAAATTAGTTTAAAACACAGTTCAAGCTATTAACATATTTCGTTGAGAACTTGGCAATAGAAAGAGACAAGTGACAATATTACAAGTTCCGAGTTCGAAAAAAGATTTTGAGAATTACATTATGTCGAAAATAATATGCCAAGGCTTGGTTTGACATGGGACCATAAGACCTTGCTACCAATTTTGTAAGCATGATGTTTTGATTTTTCTAAAGCGGCCTGTGAAGGACGACTAAAGAATCAAGCTAAGAGGAGCTACTCCAGAAACGGAAGTTACATCAAAAGGTAATTTGAAAGGCAAAGAATCCGGACAGCTGCATCAAAGCTAAGTGCCATTAAAGCAGCTGAGCCTTGGGATTGAACCGCCGAGATGCATGCCTGATAAATAAAATCGCAGCATCGTTTTCCGAGTTCACAAGAAAGTGGACTCTCTCCACCACACCAACTTCACAGGTATCAGTCGCCTTTTAACATCGTCTTCGAGATTCTTTCTGTCATATTAGGTAAACACTTAAAAATATTCGCCAATAGCTTGAAAGGCCCCTATCAGTGCGATTTTAGGCCAAGAATCCCCAACAGCAATCATAGAGACGGGATTTAAAGATCAAGGTCTAATTTTGGCAAACCTGTTAAGCTCATCCGTGTATGACGGCTCCCTATGGAGGTAGCCCACTGCTATATCAAATTAGAAAACGATCTTACAGAAATGTCAGAAAGGGATTTGAACAAGGCTTCGCACAGTCATGCGACTTTTTTAACATAATACTTGAGAAAATTGTGCTCAACTCAAAATACTAGGGGCATAATTTAACAGAAATCGCCTGTACTTGCATATGCGGATGATAATTGGTAGAACACAGCGAGCTGTCACTTGTGCGTTTTATAGCATAGGAATGAAAGCGGCGAATATGGTTGGGCGGTGAACGAGGGCAAAACCATGTTCATATTGTCAACAGGAAGAAACATCCAGCATAGACGAATTCGACAAAACGACAGGATAGAGAGATTTAACTTTAACCTTCAAAGTCTTTAATTCCAAGTCTGCCAAGTTCAGCCCAAATACATAAATTGAACAGGTTTGGTGCACCTCGAACTGTAGAGTCGCTAAAGTAAGGAAGTAAGTTCACGTACTTCTGTCGACAGGGATCCAATTGAGCCAAAAGTTTGTAGAAGTTCGAGTTTGTAAAAATTGGTATTCATTACCGAATATTTTAACAGGTTGTGTGAAGAAGGTGAGCAGTATTGATGAAGCATATAGAGGTTTGCGACATTTTTTACACCCATCCATAAAGTTGAAGACACCAACATGCAAGGGCATTCGTCAAGAAGAATTCTGAATAGCATGGTATGTTCATCATAAAATCGGCACCTTTAAACTTAAATTTGATTAAGTTGCAGTCATTATAAGGTCAAGGATTATTGTACAACATATTGCACTATGGTGAGGTACTTTCGGAAGTAACCATTCCTCAGCCGGAACAACACTACATATATCAGGATATCCCGTTAAAACTAGATCAAGGAAGCGCTCTATATATTTAGAGCAAAATGTTACTTCAGTCATTAGCAACTCCTTGTCCTCAAATAAAGCATTAGTCAGATCGAGTGTCGAAATTCACCTCACTTAACAGCAGACGGAGATCCCAATATCAAATCGCAGATGTTCCCAGGAAGATCTTCCCAGGCGCCAATTTAAAAACAAAAAGTGGAGGGATGAGCTTGACGGGTAGTGAAAGCTGGAAGATTGAAATAAAGTCTAATCTAAGAAAGTTTGCAGTAAGTGCTTTTTGCCAAAGTAAAACGATTTACGAGGGTGGGTCAATAAGTCCCTGAGAAATGAAATAAGGAACACTCTTTTCGGCATGAAAACATTTTATTTTTCAACAAAGTCTCCTTTTAGCTCGATAAACGTCATACAACATTTCCCCCAATTTGTTGATGCCCTCCAAATAATACGATTTCTCAAGCCCCTGAGAAAAAGCTCTTGTTTCGGCGATGACCTCTTCATTCGGCCCAAATCTCTTACCTCCGTTTGGAATCTCAATATACGTGATAGGACATAACGATAGTAGGTATCTGAACCTACCCCCTACGAATACCCCCAGACGTATTGCAACAAAGTCAACATCAGTCAAGACTACACTCAGCTTCAATAAAAATATTTCCGACTGTTATTGCACATAAATACTTTCATAAGCATCCGTGGCATTCATAAAAAAAAAAAAATTAAACCAAAAATAGATGCACAACATACACCCAAGACCCGAATACGTATATTTGCGTATAAGTTATCCGCAAGTGATATACATCATGTAGAGCAATAGCAGTTTCCGGTTGACGGAGTGCCAGACTGGCAGACGAAGACTCTGACAAGCACAAGAAATGGGGTGGGAAAAAAAACAGAAGAAATTAATGAGCGTGATGTTTTGTGCTGTTCTATGTACTTTGTCGTTTTGGCTTTGCATTTGTGCTGCTTGATGCATAAGCGAGTCTGATGCGAACGAGCACAACATCAACAGCACATGTTCCAATAGTACCTCTTTAAACACAGTTCACTGCATGTGTGTATGCGTATTTGTGTGCAGAAAAGAACGTGATGAAAATGTATTATGCTGAAGGTCCTCCCAACTTCTCAAACAAAAATATAAAAAAGGTGTCCAACATCTGCCAAACAAACAGAGAGATATCAGATCTAGATATTGATTATCCCAAAGCCGAAACACCCACCTAATGAACCTTGAAATTAGAATACTGAGGGAGAGAATGTGACTTGAAATATCTGACCGTTGGGGTATTTGACGATCATAGCAACAGATGGCTCACAAGATAGAGACAGTATTTGCAAGCCAACGGCTTGGGTTCGAGCCCTAACCTCCGCGTAAGTATTTACGGTAGTCTCTTAGACGGTGGTCCTGATAAGGGTTGCCTCTCATTGGTGTCGGTACAGAAGGACTGGCCGATTGATTTTAAGGACTTTAAATCCGGCAGTACTTACAACAACGGCTGACATATCTGTCAGTGCTTGATCAGAAATTCCTAAAGGATCGCAGATTTTTAGTTCATAACTCTCTGGCTATGATGTGTGGAAGAGATCAAGAGAGTAGCCGATATTTGTTGGATCGTCTAGGTACCGCGTGAGGTCACCTACAAGTTGAGTAAGCTTGCAGCAAATTGCGAAGCCTTTAGCTTGTTGCCCAGTCTTTGTCTGCTCTATTAGAATATCGCACCAAATTTTTATAATGGGCATTGAAGTCGGCGGAAATAATAACTTCGGAGATCGGATGGTGAGTCCATCAACCAAAGCCTGCCCAATCCTATAAATGGTGAAATAATTAAGCCGCATCGGTATCGGTTGCTGAGCGGTATGAGCAGCACAAACACTTTGTAGAAGTTGAAAGAAGACCTCTAGTCTTTAAGTCGCTTCTGGGGCAAATAGAGCAAAGCCCACCCTTAAAGCGAAAGCGAAAATTCTGATTGTATGGGGGACAATGTGGGACCTCTGGGTATTTCTTTTCGATGCTGGTGTGTGCAACTGACATTAAGATTGTCGGATCCCTGTCCCCAAACTGAAGGCGATTTACGGCTTACCTATAAAGACATTTCTGTGGTCAATGATGAAGACTTTGCGGCTCTTCTCGTTTTGTACTCAGACAGACGCTACTAGGAGCCGGTGAATGTTGAATACGGCCTCCCCTCCTCTAAAGAAATAGCTATTGCTATTGGCCCGTCGTTTGGGACTGACTGTAAGATTACACCAGAGAGAGTGGTTGGGATCGAAGACACCATGCATCCATCATCCTATTATCTATTTGGCGAGTATTCAAAGCTGATTCCTCAACAGATGTCCAGAACTTTCTAATACGATTCAAGATCAATGTTACATGCTATATCGGTTTGATTAGTTTTTAGCTCCATTGGTACAACTTTCACGGTGAAAATATTATAATTATTCAAGCACATTTTTTTAACAATAAAATATGGCTTTAAAAAAAATATACAAATTGCCCACTTACCGCCTAATCGAATGCGTGCTCCATCCTTTCACATGTTGTTGTTGTTATACGAGTAAAGTTTACTGGGTGACCATCCTGTAACAAACAAGAAGGGACAATTAATTACGTGCAATTATTATTTATTTGCTTTATTTTCTATCCTATTTCTCCCGGTCCGATTTCACCCGCATATTTTTTTGATAATGGACCCTCCTCCGTCTCTCAATTCCACTGTCTGTGAATACGTGTGAAAAGGCAAACAAGAATGGGGCGCGTTTTTATCTACGTAGCTGACTGTCTATTTCTACTTTATGACCACGGCAAACTAATATATTTCCCAAAATTAGATTACTAATTTTGATTTTAATGATTTTCTTTGAAAAGAGGAAAACTAGATCAAGTAGGGTACAGTAACAAATATTTTTCGTTGAATATTCTATTACGAACTATATTCTTACATATATGTACTACTCTTTACACTGCCCATCAATAGATGTTATGTGTTGTAATGAAATCAAAGCGATTAACTACTTTTCGAAATAAAAACTCCGTTTTCCAAAACGTTATAAACTAATGTTTATTTTAGCGAGATTGTTCGATTTGAAGTGTGATGGAAAATTATAATTTACTTTTACAAATTGACATTATATATACGTACCTACAAAAACAATATGACATTTAATGCAAAATTTCGTTAACATTTGACATTTGACTTAAAAAGACGTGATTTGAAAGCATTGACGGTGTTTACATCTAACATTAGTGAATTTAAATACAGTAGAAGTCGCTTATAACGACGGTGGAGGGACCGATGAAATTAGGTCGTTATAACCGGCGGTCGCTATATCCGCCTGCCATATCTGGTTTCCACAAATAATCAGAAATAAACTAAATTACATAAAATGCTAACTTTTTTGTTAAAGACGCCTAAACCACAACTAATTTAAAAGCAGCTTTCACGGCGACACATCAAATAAACTGCCATAATATTTAACAGATAATTTTTTTTAAATTTTCCCCCATTCCATTGTTTTAACCGACGACAAGGACCATTTTTTTCCGAAAAATTGGTCGTTATATCCAACATTTCGTTATATAGGACGAGTCGCCGACGTTATATCCGACGGTAAATGACGGTAATGAACTAACCAAATGATTTGAAAGTGGACGTTATAGGCAACTGGTCGTTATAAGCGAGATCGTTATAAGTGACTTTCACTGTATTTAATTTATTACGTATTTAATAATAAGTATCAACTGTCTCCTTATTGTTGATAGTTTCGAAAATTGTTTGCTGGACTCGTAAACTTTACGAACGAGCCACCCCCCTACATTTTCAATTATGTTAAGGTACGGTGAGTATGGTTCTATCAAAACTAGTACCACCCGTGGTCGAAATTCGAACAATTTTATCTGTAGATAAAGGAACGAAAGTCAACATGTTTTTTCCACAATTTATTATTTATTTTAATTTATTTACCTATATATGCTAAATCTTAATTCATATACCTTTCCGCTATGAAAAAAGAATGGGAAAGGGCAAAACATGAATGTTCGTTTCCATAGTAACACCTCGCAGATAACTCTGCAATGCCCCTGAAATAAGATGATATAATTGCTTACTTTTAGGGGTAATTAAATTGCATACCTTTAAGGGTTAATGAGACCCTCTAACAGGTTCTAATCTAAAATGAATAAATTCGTTACTATGTAAACATGACGGCGACAAATTGAATGGCAACAAAATGCTTTCGATTAACTCCTAAGCATTTTGTATGGGAAATTCTTAACTTCATTTTACCAGTCTTAATGGCGACATATACCTACGATTTTTTGTTTCTGCACATCTATGGCACAGTACCTTTCGAATGATATAAGTTTCATTCTCCTCATTTAATGATGAATACTTAAAAAGTGTACGGAAACTTTTGATGTTTACGTATTAATATAATGATCAACTCCATGTACTCTAATCTAGCTCTTTATAGCTCGAGCAGAACGGATTGGGGGGTTCTCTTGTTGGTAAATCCATTATATCGATCCAAAAATCTAAGAAAACTTTAGAAAATCCCTCTGGAGTATATTTTTGTAATAACCTGCTGTTCTTCTAGACGATGGAAACTAAAACTCTATGGTTCCATAATAGGATATGGCACCCCAAACCATAACTGCTCTCCCCTACTGCGATGGCGGTCCAAAAAGCATTTTTCATTACTTATGTCGTCGAAACAAATGTTATATCCATTCGGCCGGCCAATATAAGTTCAACTTTTTTTTGTCTGAGAAGATCACAAACTGTCATTGTTTCTACCAAGTCATATGGTGCCTACAAAGATCCAAACGATATTGCTATCGTTGCGGATTTATTGGTCGTTTCTTTCGAAGTTTCAGCCGATTTAAGTGTGGGGCACTTTTTATTACTCGATGAACATCCGAAATGCTGGACACTAATCCCCGCTTAAGTCCAGATTTTTTGCAACTCAAGTGCACTGCGACCTTTTGGTCTATTGAGCCTGGATGAATGGGTACGTCAACAAACAAAATTGTCGAATTTGGGACGATACCAATCCACATGAGATGCAAAAGTGTCCAATGCATCCCGAAAGTCACTTGTTGGTGTGGATGGGCTGGCGGTCATTGGTCAATATTTCTCTGAGAACGTCGATGATTAACAACTTCTTTTGGCCTGAATTGGATGATATGGACACCAAGAACAGAACGACGCTACGTGCCACACATCAGCTCACGTCACATTGAAAATTCTGTACGAGAGATTCGAGGGCATAGTCATCTCATGTGGATGTGATGTGAATTGGCCACCGATATTGTGCGATTTCCCGCTAGACTTTTTCTTGTGGGGGTTTCTGAAGTCGCAGGTCCATGCGAATAAGCCACGAACCACAGCGACCCTCAATGTCAACATAACCCATGCCATCAGTCAAATTCAGTCTGATTTTTCATAAATGTTTTTCGGTGTTTTTTGAAAGAAGTGATAAGTGATAAGATTTAATGACAATAATAATTAAATTTTTGGTTTGAAACAATTTAAAACAATTGGAGTCTTGCCAAGGTAAAATAGAAAACCACTTCCAACATAAACTCCAGTAAGTCCATCTTGTCCTTCCTTGAGTATTTGTTTAGCTTACAGTCTTATTTAAAAAAAAAAAACGTTTACAATTGATCGGTCGAATATATGAAGAATTGTTTCGTTTTGACCCACGTCCGATATCATTAATAAGCTGGTCACAATTGTCGACACCTTCTATACCAGCATTGTATGAGGCAACACAAGCCGGACAGGGAACGTCGATTCGGGCCTTTGCTATTTTATCCCAGCGTTTTACAGTATAAAGTAGTAGACTGCCGGTTAAACTTGAAGTAATTAAAACGCCTTTTGTTGTCCTTCTATTAAACCATACATATAGAATGAATTCCAAAAAAAATAGACATTTCTTCGAAAGTTGTTTTAAGCTCATGCCCAGTTATTAATAGATAATATTGTGAACCGCCTTTTCTATCAATTCAGCCGTGCAATATCGAGGACAAAAACCTTTAAATCAAAATGGTCAGATTCGATATCATCACCTACAGAAACATAATTCTTCATTTTCTTCCTCTTTTTTTTAAAGGGCAAAACATCACTAGTAACAAGTATATCAAAAATAAATTGCTCGGTAATAAATCCTTGCGCCATTTAATTCATACAAACGGAAAAAATTCAAATTTGACAAATGAAAAAAAAAAAACACTTTTCGGCATTGTTTAAAACTGAAGCTCACAATTGTGAAAATTTAATTGATCTATGCTTAAAACACTTATCTTCTGTAAAATTTCAATCCAAAAGTAAATTAAACAAATAACTTATATTTAGAAGAATAAAACCTAAAAAATATGTTGAAAATTGGATTGTCGGAAAAAATATGAACAGGTTTTGCTGATAGGGCATAGCACTTGTAACCGACACTTTTCAAAAGACGAACAACACACATAAACAAATCGCAAAGGACTACTATGTGATAAAAAATGAACCTATATTAAATTCACAATTGTGTGGTGAACCCAGTAAATTAATTTCAGTTGAATTTGCCGAGAAAATTCGAAAACCCACAATTGTGAGTCCGGGGAGGGAAAGGGAAGATAGCAAGCGCTAAATGAAAGACCCTTTTCAAGTAAAGCACCTACAGCACTAGTCTGGGATTTATTTTCTATTCAGCACAATTTTTTTAAATTCCTACATAAATAAAATGTCCGCCACAATGGCAAAAAGAGAAAAAAATCAACTCTCAACCGATCCTGCCAGGAGTCGAACCTGGAATCTTCTGATCCGTAGTCAGACGCGTTATCCATTGCGCCACAGGACCGTATGCCATCTCCGATTCAAAACCAAATTATCAACCCAGAGCAACCACTAAGTAAATAAAAAAAACTATTCTGGTTATTAATTATGTATATACTTAATCCGAAAGCAAGTGACCTCGAGAATCGAAAAACGTGTGTGGATGAGTGGTCGTTTTTTTTATTATACTCAATTTGATGGGGGGGCTTTTTTTACATCTATTAATTGCTGCCGCTTTTGTTGACTTTTCCATTTATATCACGGGTCGGCGAGAGTAATTTGCATAACCAACCAACCAACTTAACACAGAGCATTGTACTTTGGAGTCGATGCGCGCGATGTGATGTTGTTGGGTAGATTTATGTATACGCGACTAGGCGCTGGGGATCCATCGCTTTTTCACTCCATTCACACACAGCTCTTCTGACAGACAATGTGTCTCTCCATACAATCACTCGAATGCTAATGGTGGAGTGTAATTATTTCCATTACTCCTACTTACCAAATCGCGGAATTACACCTGTAATTACTTGCACACGCAAATGTACATTCTATACAATGTTGATGGTGTGTTTAGTGTAAGTAGATAAGGAGGGGGCTCGATGTAGGTGTTCGTCATTGCGCCTACACATAGATACACTTCGGTGAGTGGGATAAGGCTTCGAAGCTGAAGCTATTTTTCTTCATTCAGTCGTGATTTGTGGTAGAACATTTGAAAACTAATTACATAGATAAATGTTAGCGCAATCGAAAGGTTTGCAGTTCACTAGGTTAGATGGGGGGATATGTGGCTAGAAAAAATGGCAAAGAGGAGGAATATTTAAGTGCACGACTGGATCGCACAGAACTGGCACGTGCTGAGTTGGCAATGTCAGTCCATAGGATTATTGGATTGTTTTTTTTATAAATTTAAATGATTGTTTTTTTCCCAGTTTATTTTCGACAGCCAGAATTTTAACAAATTTTGAATTTTGAAAACTTGTTATTTTTCTGGTTTCGCTGAAAGGGAAAATCATCGAAAGACATTGCAGAGCTAAACGCGAGGGATGCTTCTTCAATAGTGAGGGACTAAACCCTCCCTAAGTAATGACTTTGCTCATCCCAAATGGGATTGCACCTAATCGTTTGACTAATTGGCAATTTATTTTTGGAATTGTTTGAAAAATTTTAATCTTTTTGGAAAATATTTTTGCTAATTTTTATAGATCAAAAGGTTTCATCCGTCTTAATCTCTTGATTGCATTGTCTGAACTTAATAATTCGGTTATTTCTAAGTTAACGTGGTTGAGAAGCCTACCTCTGTGCGTTTGGGCATCTTTTCTGGCTTCATCTTCAACCATTTCAATATTTACGTTTGTACTTTATTTTGGAATATCCGAAGTTTTTGTATATTTGTTTGGTATGTGCATGCCCATAGGTCCATACTGGTTTTAGAATATGCTTTGAAGCTTTTTTGTCGCTCGACAGTTGCTCCTACAGCATGTACAGCAGTGCCATCTGCAAATGTTGCTACAGTGGTTTCTACACTTACAGGCAGATCGCTAGTGAATAAGAGGTATAGCACCAGCTTTAATTTCTCTTAAGGTTGAGTAATCTGTGTCTTGTTTAATTCTGATGAATCGATCAGATATGTATGACTCCAGAATTGTCGAATACTGCTTCGGCAGTTGCTTTTGTAGTTTGTGGATCAGTCCTTTGTGCCAGACTTTATCGAAAGCTTGTGCTATATCAAGAAATATTGTAGAGCACACTTTTTTCTCTTCAAATGCTTTTTCGATCTTATCTGTGATCCTATGCACCTGATTAATTGTAGAGTGTTTATTTCGCATCAGCGCACCAGCGATTTTTCATCAATTATTTTTTGCAGACGTTTTACTAGCATTTTTTCAAACACCTTAGACAACATTGGCAGTATAGATATTGGCCGATAAGAGGTTACTTCGCTAGGTGGTTTGCCTGGTTTTTGGTATCCTTAACTTGAATGCAACATTTATAATCTGCGCTAATTTTTTTAAACCTTTTCGTGGGAATAGTTTTAAGATTTCCGCTGTGATTAAGTCAAACCCTGGGGCCTTTTTTATACTTATGTTTTTCTTAATTTCTTTGGCAAGTTCTTTAGCTGTTACTGGCTGGATAGGTCGGTGTTCATCGCACCTTTCTTCGATTCCTTGGTAGCTTTTGTCTTCAAAGGGTTTGAAGACGCCCTCAAGATACTCTGCAAAAATTTTTGCTTTGTCTTGGCTGTTTTTTGCCCAGTTACCGTCTTTGGGTTTTACTGGAGGAATGTGAGCTATTGGTCTCTTCATTTTCTTTGTTGCCTTCCAGAGTGAGAAGTCGATACTAGCATCATTTGTAAGCCTGCTAATTTAAGTTTTTATAGACTCATTATTGAATTCTCTTACAGATTTTCTGAGCTTATTGTTTAAGTTGTTAAGTGTGGTTTTGTCGCTTGGCGCCCTTGTCTTTTGCCAACGCTTTCTAGCCTTCCACTTTTCTGTAATGATTTAACATATTTCGCGAGGGTACGAGTTTTGCTTTGCTTCTTTTAGGAGTTGCAGCCCATGCAGCCTTTTGTATGTTTACTGTTAATATTTGCATTGCTTCTTCTAGTTGGTCTTCTGTTTGAATAGCTGAAGATAGTTGAATACTTTCTTCTAACTTCTGTCTTAAGTAATTCCAGCCAGTCAGTCCATTAACTAGTTTTGGGCTTTGTTCTTTTATCATTATTTTATCGCCAAGTGTAAGAAGTACTGAGAAGTAATCTGATTGAAGATCTGGACCTTCTTTCACATTGATTTTATTTGAGCATATATTGTTGGTTATAAAGAAGTCGATCTGGAGTTTTATTCCTATCTGTTGGCCAATAGGCAGGTTTCCCGTCAAGTGGTATCTTCTTTAACACATTTGAAAACTTGTGAGTTCCTTGAACATAAAAAAAATTAACCTAAGTGCACTGGCAGTGCAACGTGGATGCCTCACTTAGTGAGCTGGCCAATTTGATGTTAAATAGCCGAATTATCAACTCAAGTCTAGGTGCGATATCTACCAGAAGATCTGTCAGTAGAGGAATCCCACAATGTGGAGACTCCCCTTTTCTGGGATCTACTAGTGGTGAATGAACTGCTTATATGTCTGTAAACGGGAGGTTACGATGTGAAAGTACTTCAACATGTGAAAATAACTCATACAAAAAGCTCTTAACGAGCTAATAAAATAGGCAAACAGATGTGGGTGTGGCGTGAACCCTCATAAAACTGAACTTGTCCTCTTCTCTAGGAAATACAAGACTCCACACATTGAACCTCCAGCTATAAATGGAACTAGTTTAACATTCTCAAATGAAGCTAAATACTTGGGTATTTAAGCTGGAAGCCCAACATTCAAATCTGACACCAACTGACATCTTTAGCAGGCAAAACGGCAGCTTCTGCAGCCGTACGCCCCAAAGCTACTTCACAATGGACCGTTTTACCATCGAGTGGCACGTTATGGTCTAGTCTATGGTCTCCCGTCTCAGGATAACCTGCTACTGTGCATAATTTTCTTCTTGTTGGCATTTATCCTTAAGCCAGCCACCTCCCCAGTCATTGCAATGAGTGACTTATTTCATTAAGGGCACCAATGCTGTTTGCCAGGAAACGGATTGCATCCTCGTAGTCCAAATGGCTTAGCTTACCAAACGGATTTCATTGAATACCAATTCTCTCGTTTGCTCCCACCGTGGCAGTGGTTACATCATCAATTGCAAGTAGGAACAGAATCGTTGACAGTGTATGTCCTTGTCTCACTTCCTGCCGCACTTCAAATGCATCGGAAAGCCGTCCACTGTGCAAAACGAAACGGCTAACAACAATTTTTTCAGGGAAGCGTCCTATAGCAAGATCTCTTTAATAGATGCAATCACGATTAGTCTCCTAACATCAGAAAAGAAAAACCGCCCTTTGGTAGATTAAATGACTCAGTTTGGCATTTGTGCTGTAAAAATCTTCTCGAAAAACGCCCCAAATAAAACTCCAAACAAAATCGCTTTGAACTCTACATATTTACCTGGATTGTCGACTTTTTAAATGAGCTTCAGACGCGTGAAAAACCTCTGCCTAAGAAATCGCTGCCTTTTAACACTTTTTTTGATTTTTGACTAAAGCCACATCTTGATACAACTCATAGGTTCTTAAAATAAGGGGAAAAGAACAAAATTCGACTGTTAAGTCCTCTTTGTTAGTGACCTTTAAATCATTGAACTTACATACAACAAATAGAGATATGTGTCCGAGAATGCCTACGAAGGCGCACAAAAGTTGGCCGCATATACATCCTCTCAGACAGCTCTTAAGGCCCTAAGATCGTATTCGAACAGGTGAAAACTGGTTTGAGAATGTTTCAATCTCCTATAAGATCTGGCCAAGGACAACATAGTCACCGTTGCTTGGATACCAGGTCATGAGGGATTTGAGAGCAATGAACGAGCGGATTGTCTGGCGAGAAGAGGCGCATCACATCTGCTCACTGGTCCCGAGCCCTTCTTCGGGTGACCTTTGAGTTACGTACACTCAAAGTTCAGAAAATGGGAAAATGATCACCTTGCCGAACACTGGACGGAATCCAAAGGACAGAGGCAGGCAAAAAGATTCATAAGCCCAGCTCAAAGTAAAACAAAATAGTTACTTGAGCTTGAGTCACAGGCCACTAAGATACCATCTTAAAAAAATGGGACTTTCCGACGACGACTCTGCGGAGAAGAGGAGGAGACAACGGAATGCATACTCTGCGAATGCCCTGTTGTGGCTTATTTCTGGTGTCAATTGGAAGTTTTAGTGGTTTTAGGGGATAACTCTACGACGTATCTTCATTAGACTGTGTTTACTCCGATGTAGATTGATTGCTTTCTCCAGCAGGGCTTGACAGAATCCTCAGATGGTAAGTTGTCATAGTTCCTGGGCTTGTTTTTTCGTTGAAATCCTAATATGTATATGGTCTTAACCCGGTTTTCTTCAAGACCAACAACAAGTCTTGAAGGCTTCCTGTATTGTTATCGCCCTTATACCCCAGCAACTGGACGGATCTGTAGAAAACAGAGAGAGAAGACGCTTTGCCACCTTTCAGACGCTATTTGCATTTCGATCAACTTCTCTACCCAAGCCTTCAAAAATATTCACAATACAATACTGCGCTTCTTGATACCCATTCCATTGGTTCAGACAAGCACTTCCCGTCTAGAGAGTGGCTATATACCTACCGATAGCAACGAATGTCCTTGGCGAAAAAAAACATACACACAATACGAGTACTCCAAGTGTAGAATAACAATTTCCTCGATTTGCGCATTGCTTCTGACTTTATGTGGCTTTTTTTTGTGTAATTCAATCGTACCTCTTGAAGGAGAAAACCAATATTTATTGCATACGTGCACGAGAACCATGCGAACGTATTTAAACACGGAGTACCTACAAAGGCCAGGCGCACGCAAAAAAAAAACTAAATATAAATAAAATCTAATCATAGGTTCAGTTTGTAGATTTCCCTTTTATTTTCGCTATCGATTTCTATAATTACAATTTATTTTCCAACACAACAATTAGTCTCTCCTCATCAGCGAGAATGGAGCTGGCTACAGCAGCCCGACATTATCGCATACACGCACCGCAACTACCCAAGTGCATCGATGATCTGGTTGGATGGTTCACAGTATGGTGGAACAACAGACGCAACTGCAAGGTCGATGCTGGCTGAATGCTTGTTTTGTTAAGTTGAGTACGGCTGGGATTGCCGTGTGTGTAACCAGCACCCTTCACATTCTTGTGTGTAGTTGGTGCGTTTATTTTATTTTTTTAATTCACTGTAAACTGAGAAAGAACTAGGCGTATGCTGCCGGGTTGGCTATGCGATATAGTGCTTCAATAATACAGCTACATTATTTTCAATTCAATGTCAGTGGGTGGTTGGTCGAGCGAATGCAGGAAACGGCAGTAGGTATACGCACGTAACGAGCATTTTAACAAGTTAGCGTTATGGCGCACTTGGAAGTTGGTATTATGTTTTTAAGAGATTGATTGCAATCAAAATAGTAAGAAGCTTGTAAAATAGAAGATTTACTGTAAACATTCCGAAAGCAAGCTGCCAACAATGAAAGAGCAACAACACAGGCAAATATGGGAAAAAATGCAGAAAATGTCATTTACAACCGGCTAGGGGCAAAAGCTGTGGAAAAGGTCGCACTATCAGATCGCCAGTTTAGGTTTCGAAAAGCTCGATGCCATAAAAGTGGCTGTAGATACAGTTGCCACCGCGCGCCGTCCAGAGGAAAACGATAGCGATTCGGAACAAACATTAAAAACGTTTTTCACTCCACAGACGGACAGAATGAACGTGCCCAGCGATATTCTTATGATACTATTTAAATTCTTTACGAACAGGAAGCTAAGCTATAACTGCGACGAAGGCACCAAGTACATCATCGCGTCAGCAGGCGTTCTACAAGGATCTGTTCTGGAGCCTTCTACAATGAATTACCATATACGACGGTGGTCCAAGGCTGACAATTCCTCCAAGAGTGAAGATTATAGGCTTTGCCGCGCCAAATATATCCATGAGATCGAGACGACAAGAAATGAAGCGATCAAAGACTGGTTGGAGACTTCCGGTAACGGAATACATGCTAGGGAAACAAAGACATTCGATCGAAACCAGCCAGAGCGATACGCAACCTAGGCTTTACTTTAAAGCGCACCTAGACAAGGTCTGGGTGCGCTCGCAAGACTGCTGCCAAACATCGGTGGACCTAGAGGCAGTCGCATATTACTTCTGTCTAGATTTCTAGTGTAACAAGCGCAGCTCTTCTAAACCTACGCATCTCCAGTATGGGCTGAAGCAATGGCTTATACCAACGAATGCAGCAGGAAGATATCGCGAGTTTTTAGAATTAGTGCTCTTAATTTGGAAGCCAGATGCATGCATTTGTTTAAAAAGAACTTTGAGCACAGGGCGTTGATTGCTGTTAAAGCTTTTTCTTTTATGTGAGGTTTTAAATTAAAAACTCTTTACCATCGAGAGATATCGAACGAATTCAGTCTTTTAGTGTATATAGGGATCATGAAAGTCTTTAGAGTTTTGAAAAATGATACCTATCATTTGATTAGACTTGCCAATTAAATTTATATAGTCAAGGAAAAGGTTAGCTCAGTGTGGAAGATGACTCCAACTTTTTTTCTACTAAAATTGATAACGGAACATTTTTTAATATTTATATAAATGTCATTAAGAACAGTTTACTGATACAAATTAAGCTGGAATAACACTTCAAAAGTGTAACATTTCTCTGGCCTATATCTAGGGTAGCCGCCACGACCTTTGAAGGCGGAATTTTAAGGCTCCGGCCACGCACTGAGCGACGAGCGACTGAGCGATGGGTGGCCATTTACTGAACGACGTCGCTGAGCGATAAGTTTTCAAAATGTCATCGTCAAGTGCAGTTCGTCGTAGCTTATTAGTTGAAAGTCGCGTTCATATTTATAGATCTATAATTAGGTCGAGAATACGTAGATTTGGTACATACAGTATACCCCATAAATCATGAAAAGACAACTTATGCTGAACTTCATTATTTATCAAGATCAAAAGATCAAAATCTTCGCAGATTTCCAGATCGATTTTGTCAATATTGTCGTATGTCAGTAACATCTTTTGATTTGCTGTTGGAAAAAGTTCGACCAAAATTAACAAAACAAAAAAAAGCAATTAGTCCAGAACGAAACGGCTGGTTTTATATTCAAGGTTAGTATTTTTTTAATTTTTATAGACTTTGTGAGTGCCCTGCCATAGCACGGGACGACTTTGGACAGCTGAAATTAAACTTTTTGTGTTTATTTTGTCCATCTTATTACTTCGTCGCTCAGCGATCGACTGTAAAATTAAAACATATTTGATTGCAGAGACGAACATTTGTCACAAATTTAGCTTTCTCTAAAACGAGAGTGGACAAAACGGCCTTCATTATCAGAATTAGCAGCTTTTTTTGTAAGCTTGTCAATGTTATGTAACACTGGATCTATGAAAGATACTGGGTCGTATGAATAAAAACTAGCATTTGCTTTGAGCAAAAGGTTTTAGCAAAGTAAAAGCCCTTAGCAAATGCTTATGAGTTATGAATAAAAACCTAGTTTGCTAAAGTAGTTCGAAAATTCGAAATTAGCTTTTACTTCGCTGATCGCTGTACGTGTAGTTGCCTTGCAATTCCTCTCAAACTTGACAAGTGACAACTGTACGGAGGTTTGTTTATATTGAATTTATTTTAAATTTTTTGTGGGGAAATTGTAAAAAGTGAAAAAAATTCAAAAAAAAAAACTGAAAAAAATAAATAAATAAACAATAAAAATATATGCTGCGTGATGAAGAGCTTTATGGTAAGCATAAGTGCATCTATATTAGATTTTTAATTGACTCTTCCGAATTTCAGTAGACTTCCCAAGAGTGACCAAAATGAGTTGGTGTTTATTTAGGCCATAGAAGCTGAAGGTAAGATTCTGCTAAGCAAATCCCAAACTCCAAATATCGAGATCCTAAAAAACGGTTCGCTTAAAATGTGTGATTCCGTATTGTCTAGATACTCAATTTTGTACACGCTAGACAAAATCCTTAAAAAAGATGCAAATTTAAAGCAAATGGCGAAGAAGTAATCTGATATGAAGGGAACGGGAAATACGCCCATTCATTTCAAGGAATCCGAGCAACTGCTATTGAACCTACTTCAGGCCAAAAGTAATCCAAGCATTACTTGTGTCCTAATTTATCTTAATTAAACTATTTTTAAACAAAACATCGACAATTCTTAATTCTTAAATTGTTTTATGTTAAAATACAAAATATTTAGCGAAACTAAAGAGCAGACTCAGAATTTGCATAGCATTTGCTTTGACTGATAGGTTTTATTCATACCGATCTGAGTAAAAGGTCAGTGCCGGCGCTTTTCGAACAACAAAAGTTGGAACTAACTCAAATTTGTTTTTATTCATACGAAACGTAGCAAATGCTTCCATTTTGACATTTCTCTTGAGTAAAAGCAATTGCTACGTTTTATTCATACGACCCACTGTTACGGGGATTGGAGCTGGGGATACTGTCGTTGAAATAAGAGAAGTGACCCAGAGGATGGAATGTGGCAAGACTAATAGAGTTTGAATTCTTTTTCTGATAAATGTTAGTTTTCATAGATCTTAGAATTAATTTCTAAGCTTAACTTAAGATTTATACATAGATCAATGCCATAAATGGTAGGAGTTCACCTTGTTCCCTCTGTGCATTTTATGTCAAATTAAAAATAAATAAATTTTAAACCTTCAAATCCGTAATTTAAAACAAATCCGTCCAGCCGTTTAGAACGGACAGAACTGAGAGACTAGATTTTTTGAGTGCTATTCGCTATGCCAGAATTGATTAAAATCTCCACTTCGAAATTTTGTACGAATACGCAATATCTTTCTCTTACTATCTACGTATACGAGAAAATTAAAAATAATCCTGTCAAAAAGAAGGGACGCACAACATCGATAAACCTTTGCAGGGGGAGCGAACTCTACGAGATGTAAACTACCGCTCCGGCCCGAAGAGTCTTCGATTCCGACCCGGACAACGCAGTAGAGTAAGACATCGCCTTTTTCGGCTATCGCAAGTGCATTTGGAATGGAATCTCAACCAACTTGGAGTGTTCAACTGCAGGCAGTTAACCAAATATCGCGCTAACTGGAGAGGCGTATTTGTTGAGGAACAGGTCTACCCCGGACTGTAGGGCCACCTAAGTAAGTAAGCTGGAAAGCTTCAGAGACAGAGACACCCTACAATGAATAATGTTCTAATAAGCCTTGAATCTAACGACTGTGCCACAGTCCAAGGAAAAATATATTTTATAGACTACGCACACGAGGCAATTAAATAAATATTCTGATTTCGGCCATCACAAATCTTCAAATGATTCACTTGTCATATACCAAGTCACTACTTTTTTCCATCCAATTCGTTTAACACGTTTCGTCTCATGCTTTTCCTTTTCTCTATAGTAATTAGCATAACACATCGAAAATCAGTGCTGATGGTTGTTTATAATGGCATGGTTTCTCTTTATTCATTTATAAATGAGTTTTCATTCGCGTATATCTTATTTATTTATGTATTTTGGTATGAAGCGTATAGTGATCGTATATCGTAATTAATGGGTAAATGTTTTCTTTTATTGTTGCTGTAGGTGGTTGCTAAATTCAACGACAGGCGCACATAGCTATTGTGTTAGAAATGCGAAAGGGTGCTATATTAATTTGCAATCGAAGTTCGACGTAATTAAAATGGTTGCATTCTTTTATAATAAATACGAAACAAACCAGTTGCACAGTTTTCGATGTTCAGTTTCCGCTCAGGCAGTGGTGGAGTTAAACAAGTGACTCTGGGGACAGGTCTGAATAGTTTTCTTAAGGAATTAAACAACGTCAAGTTCAGCTAAAATAGATTTGTTTACTAAAACAAACCTAAAGTTATTAATAAAAGAAAATCCGGACAGCTTTTGATTTACACAGCAATTTTGTTGTGGGTCCTGTGGCGCAATGGATAACGCGTCTGACTACGGATCAGAAGATTCCAGGTTCGACTCCTGGCAGGATCGAGTTACTTTTTGCTAGTTTTACAAAGTACATATCTATTACCTAAAAACAGCTTTGACGAATGTGTTCCGATAAGAAATGTGCCCTTGTTTAAGTGAAATTGAAGTAAATGTTCCCTATGAGATTCCGAAGTTCGATTGTAGTGAAAAAGAACGAACGACGCGCGAACATAAATACAGCACCTCAAGACCGACTAGCTATACTCCGTCACATCCAGCAACCGCCTCCATTTCTGTCAGTGAAGAAAATCGGAAATATCGTTGCAAAGGTACCTGTACAACTTACCTCTGCACATCGCTTGTATGGTTGGTATCTTTAAAACCTGGCAAGAGAGTCAAACAGGACGAAATATATGTCAGCTTAGACAAGCTCTATTTTTCTAACTTTTATTATTATAGCAATGGAGAGTTTTCTTATTAGGTAAGTTATATTAATCGAATTCACAAATCTCAATTTGGAACAGCAATTTTCAGCGTCCTCGATAGTATAGTGGTCAGTATCCCCGCCTGTCACGCGGGAGACCGGGGTTCAATTCCCCGTCGGGGAGATTCAGTCGAATTTTTTTGTTGCTTTGGTTGATGTTCCTCTGGCAATCGGTATGATTTGACAAAGATGACTACTCTTTCTTGCTCAAAAGCTTGAAAACAGAAAGACTGGTAGGCGATAGGAATGAACCTACGTAAAGTCACTCTTCACAGTTTTCCTCACTTTTAATTCATTCATCCTCTCCGTGAGCTACAATATGCCCATCCGATTATTGATGGTAAGTTTGATGATTCGCTTGACAGGAAAGACGAATCTTTAGAACCGCCACTCTTAACAATATGCGCGCTGTGAAGCTCTTCTTAATGTCATGATGGCTATGAAACGCTTGATCTCTGTATTCAGTTAATGCTAAAAAATAGTATGCGGATACGGACTAAATTTGTCTGCCTTGTAATGGTGCTTGGTGGTTGTTCATGCCTTCCTACAAAAACCCATAGTCAGTTTTAAGCATTAC
The DNA here is from genome assembly GCA_936431705.1 of Cheilosia pagana. Classification (NCBI taxonomy): domain Eukaryota; kingdom Metazoa; phylum Arthropoda; class Insecta; order Diptera; family Syrphidae; genus Cheilosia; species Cheilosia pagana. The sequence continues at coordinate 19,888,427 of OW386170.1, read as the reverse complement.
CTATAAGAGGTGTATTGGAAATGAGCCTTTGTCAATCCTGTTGGGTGCCTGGACACTGCGATATTGAGGGTAACGAAATGGCCGACGATCTGGCCAAATACGGAGCTGAACTTCCACAGAATGATACAATCGAGGGTATAAGACCACCATTGGCCGTGGCCAAAAGAATGATTCTGGAAAATACCAGTAACAAGACAGACCTAAGGTGGTCACATATAGAGGGGAAGTTAGATAGAAAAAAATCTCTAGAACTGTTTAATCTAAGTAGATCAAAGTTACGAATGACAATAGGAATACTATCGGGCCATTACCTTTTGAGGAAACATGCCAGGAGATTAGGTTTAATAAATACGGATGCATATAGGTATTGTGAGGACTTACATGTCGCAGAAGATGTTAAGCATATTCTCTGCGAATGTCAGGCTATAGCTTGGAAGAGAATTAAATACCTTGAAAGGTACTTCTTCGAAAATTTGGAGGAAGTTGGTTTCGCAAACACAATTGAAAGCATCTTTAGGTTCTGCAGGGAAATTAAGAGCTTGGGCGAATTGGTTTAGGTTTTTGACCGTGATGGGATGGCGATGGGCCCATTATGGTGCCTGGTCCTTGTGACGAACTCACACCCTACTCAACCTAACCTAACCTAACCTAACCTAAAAGCTCTTGTTGATGTTTCTCCAAAAATTGTCTTTGTTCAAAGCGTTTTAAATGGGAAAACGGACTTACATCCGCTGACGCAATTTGCCAGAAGTGCGGCCAAAGCCAGCGTTGACTGAAAAGCCGTTGAATTAGTTTAAGTAGTTGTTTCAATTAAGTCAGAAGAACAATCGTCCAAAGCCCGAAGAGCTTCAACCGAGTATGATGCATTCGACGGGGAATTGAATCAACTTTAATGCTCTCGTAGGATTTAAGCTCAGCGTTCTACTTCTCCAACGACAATATCTTTGCACAAAAAGTCCACCAAAGTAATATAATGAACGACTGAAGGTCTTATAACAGTAGTTGAGAAACTATTCCCCTTCAAACTACGTTTTCCCAATTAATTTTCGATGTCCCTAAATAAATTCATTTAAATTAATCGCAATAATACAGAAATTTATTAAAATAATTTTCATTATGTTACAGGGAATGGCTAACACCCATACAGATACAGGATCGTGATTCAGATACAAGTTGTACGACCGAAGTGTTTTTCGTGTCGCCAACCTTGGGATCTCTTTGAATCCTTCGATCAAGGAAGAGCTGATCCTGGTTGTTTTTGTTAACCGATTGTCAACGGATGTTAATTGTATTTTACGATATACCACAAAGGGATTTACCGAACTGCAACTATATGCAACTTTTAACCTTGAAGTTGACCGATGCAACGACGACGAGTAGAGCGAAAGCGAAGGTAAAAGAAAGACGGTGTTTCCCCTTTGGGTTTCAAATACAAACAGTTTTTTTCGAGCTTTATTCGCTGTGCGTATTTATACAAAAAGTGCGTAAGCGTTTTCTTACTTTAGTGAGAGAGACTACGTTATATTTACAAGTTGAAATGTTATGGCGAATTCAAATGTAGAATAAATATGGTGACTGGTCTAAATTGACCGCCAGATTTAAATGTAATTCGAACTAGACAATTCAGTACAATAATTCAATACAATACAATAATTCAATAATTATTAATAACTATAATATTATGGGGATGATAACGATGGTGACGATGATGACGATGATGGCGATGATGACGATGCTGCTTATTCTGCCCCAACATTCCGGCCCCTTTGAAAGGACTGCCTTTCAACATGGAATAGGAGCTAGTTTACGTATCGGACGTCTGATGCTTCCCTTTGATGTTCTAATGTCTGCAACTCTGACCTTGCCGTCTGAGCCATGTGTAACACTGCTGATCCTACCCAAGAGCCATTTCTGAGGTGGGACGTTATCCTCGTGAATGATAACGAGGCTGCCAACGTTGATGTTAGGACTAGATGACGTCCATTTAGCACGACCTTGGAGCTCGACGATGTACTCTTTAGACCACCTATGCCAGAATTGGGTCTTGATAGCATTAATTCGCCTCCATCTTTGTATGTAGCTGATATCCGCAACTTCATCTGATGGCTCAGGGATTGCTTTGAGCGACGAACCAATGAGCAAATGACCTGGGGTGAGGGCTTCGAAGTCGTTCGGATCGGATGACATCGGGGTGATGGGTCTCGAATTCATGACCGCTTCGATTTCCACCAGAGCTGTTGAAAGTTCCTCGAACGTCAATTTTGCACCGCTCAAGCTCCGGTATAGATGGCCCTTCGCCACCTTGACAGCCGCTTCCCAAATTCCACCAAAGTGGGGTGCCCTGGGGGGTATAAAGTGAAAATTGATGCTACTATTAGTACAAAAATTAGAAATAGTTTCTTTAGACGACTGTTTAAACAACATATTGCGTAACTCAATTAGTTTTGACTGTGCCCCAACAAAATTTGTCGCATTATCGCAGTGGATATCTGATGGAAGACCCCTTCGCCCTATCATCCTTTTTAACGCTGCTATGAAAGCCTCAGCTGAGAGATCTGATACGGCTTCTAAATGTACTGCCTTTGATGAAAAACATACAAATACTGCAATATAGCTCTTGTAAGGTACTTTGCCACGAATTTTATAGTGGGTGTAAATTGGACCAGCGAAATCGACCCCGCAACATAAAAATGGACGAGAAGGGGTTAACCTCTCCGAGGGCAAGTCTCCCATTACTTGCTCCAGCAACTTCGGTCGATACCTGAAGCAGTGTACGCATTGTCGAACTGTCTGCCGAGCTATATGCCTAACGTTGATAATCCAAAATTTGTGTCTTACAAGCGCGACTAGTGCTTTTGGACCGGCGTGGAAATTGGAAAGGTGTAGGTGCCTGACGAGAATTCTAGTAAGGTTGTTGTCCTTTGGAAGCAGGAGAGGGTGCTTACAATCCTCCGGAATGCTTGCGTGCTTTAATCGTCCTCCAACCCTCAACAATAGGAAGCCGTTTTCTTCCTCGACGAATGGATTCAACCACTTTATGGATCCCTTCAGTTTCCGCTGGTTTTGGATCGCTTCGATTTCTTCTGCGAATGAACTAATTTGAACAACATGCACGATTCGAAGAAGTGCATTTTCTAGCTCTGCAGGAGTTAAGAACTGGTTCCTCGTGAGTGTCTGACTTCCTTTTCGACTACCGAACCTTAATATGTAAGCGAAGATCCTACACAATTTCGTAAATGAGCTGTATCTATCCACAGTCTGCATCAGGTAACTTGTATCGATTTTCCGACAGATAAGTACCGTTTTCCTCAATTCCATTAGGGAATCCTCTGGAGAAAGATGAACTTGGACATTGGATGGCCATTTATCCTCCGTCTCAAGTAGGAATCCTGGGCCCTTGAACCAAATTGACGATTTCAATTCCTCTACGGTGCATCCTCTCGAGACAACATCTGCCGGATTTTTATGTGTCGGTACATGTTTCCAGACGACATCTTTTGTTTTTTCTTGTATCTCAGCTACTCTGTTTCCTACAAACGTGTTAAGCCTTGAGGAATGCATTGCAATCCAGTGCAGAATAATTGCTGCGTCTGTCCAGAAGAAAACTTCAGAGTATTCGTCGTTGAATATACTTCGTATCTTCGACCAAAGCTTCGCTAATAGATGAGCTGCGCATAGCTCTAGTCGAGGAAGTTGCTTCCTCTTTGCGGGCGCTACCCTAGACTTTGCTACCAAAAGTTGTACCCTTACAACTCCAGTCGTATCTATTGATCTTAGGTATAGACAACAGCCATAGGCATGCATCGATGCATCTGCGAACCCGTGAATTTGGTAAGTTTTCCTGTTTGCGATTAAAGCGAATCTTGGTATCGAAAGATTTTGTAGCGAATGCAGGTCCACCATGAATTGACGCCATTCAGTGTCAATGTTTTGTGGGATTGACTGATCCCAATCAAGTTTGTCGATCCATAACTTTTGAAGGATTACCTTCGCCTTGATGATTATGGGACTGAGTAGACCCATTGGGTCAAAGAGCGACGATGATAGTGACAATATAGATCGTTTGGTATGTTTCGAATAGGACCTACTAGGCTTATAAGAGAAGGAAAATTCGTCACTGCGAGGATTCCATGCTATTCCCAATGTGCTACTAAGGTTTGAATCGGTAAGTTTGATTTCCTTATTTTGGTCATTTGCAGCTTGAATTAAGCTGGGGCTGTTGCTATTCCACTTAGACAACTCAAGCCCCGCTGACCTAAAGATATCAACAACTTCTTTTTTGATACGTTTTAATGTATCTAAGTCATCGTGTCCTGTTAACATGTCGTCGACATAGAAATCGGATTCAATGACGCGAGAACCTAGCTGGAACCTGTCTCTATATCGTTCAGCTAAGTAGAGAAGAGAACGAATAGCGGAGTATGGTGCCGATGATGTACCATATGTAATGGTGTTCAGTTGGTACGTCCGTACTGGTGTATGTTCGCTCTCTCTCCAAAGGATATATTGGAACCTTCGATGATCTGGGTGTATTAAAATCTGCCGAAACATCTTTACGATGTCCGCAGTTAAAACAAATCTGTGCAATCGGAAGCGAATCAAGATCATTAAAAGTTCCTTCTGTATTGTTGGTCCGATCATAAGAATTGTGTTTAAAGAAATTTGGGAGGAAGTGCGACAAGACGCGTCGAATACGACCCTTAATTTTGTAGATGTGCTTTCAGGCCGAATGACACATTGATGTGGTAAGTAAAAATGCGGTACCTCAAGATTGGGATCCCTAACAAGAGACATATGCCCTAGCGATTCATATTCTCGTAAAAATGATATGTATTGGGATTTCAACGATGAGTCCTTTGACAATCTACGTTCCAGTGAAAGGAACCGTCGAAAAGCGATGTCATAAGATGCTCCTAAACAGCTGGGATCCTTTTTAAATGGTAACTTTACCATGAGCCGTCCACTAGGTAGGATCTCGATATGATCCTTAAAATGCGCCTCGCATTCCTTTTGTTCTTCCGTCCACTTGGACCTATAGCCTGAAACTTCTTCAAGTTCCCAGAACTTTTCGAGATATTGATCCAGTGAATCTTCCTTGGCTAGGCAGCAAAGATTCTTCTCCATGTCTGCATGAGTCTTGTATTTACCTGATATAATCCAGCCCAAGTATGTTTTCTGCAATACTGGTAGACCATGTCCAAGCTTGAGTTGGCCTGTTTCCAGCAGATCGAAGAAGGCTTCCGCGCCTAATAATAAGTCTATGCTCGACGGTTGATTAAAGTGCTCATCGGCGAGCTCGATGTTTGTAGGGAGGTTCCAGTTCCTGACACTTAACGCTGTGTCGGGCTGGTATCCTGTAATTGATGGTGCAACTAGGAATTCCAATGATAATTCAAAGTTGTTGTATCTGGATCTAACCGTTGTTTGAGTGTGAGAATTAATCTTTAGCTCAGCTACCCCTATTCCAACAACGCTAACATTTTTTCGTTGCTTCCGAAGATGAAGCGTTTTCGCAAACTTTTCTGTTATGAGATTTACTTGCGATCCAGAATCTAACAGAACCCTACCGAATTGGAAACTTCCTGACGAATCTCTAACAAGAACCATCGCTGTTGCAAGAATGACCTGTGTCTTAGAGCCAGAGTTGAGCTCCCTTTCCAATGCCGTGTGCGTTGCTGCCGATGTGGATGGATATACATCTTCGATGACGTTTTCCGATGACTGTGTGTATTGAGTAGCCTGTGTAGCTGGGACGGGTTGTGTAGACCTGTGTAGAAGACTATGATGCAATTGCTTGCAGGTTTTGCACCTGTATGACGAAGGACAATTTGATGCACTATGGCCTTTACCTAAACAATTCAAGCATAGTCTTAGTCTCTTGACATTGGCAAAACGATCCTTCACCGACAATTTAGTGAAGTTTGAACAAGCCGAAATGAAATGATTGACATCCCGACAAAATGCGCAAGAACGTTGAGTGACAGCTAGTATTGTTTGAGGACGTTGATTAAAATGTTGAGCCCGTGATGGCTTGGCTGACCACTTTTGACTAAAATCTGATCGCATCTGCTTCGTGTCCCGCACTTCCAAATATTGACAACGCTTGCCAAGGACCTTAGCACATTCGGCCCAAGTTGGAAGCTTGCTGTAGTCAAGTTGCTCATCCCATTTGGATTGCGTTTCTGGATCGACTTTCGACATGGCGATATATATGACAATTGCATTGCATATATTTTCGAATGACCCTATCGATTGCAACGAGTTGAACAAGGCAGAAATGTTATCTACCAAACTTCTAAGTGCGCTTGACGACGCTTTAGGAACCTTGGGTAGCTCGAATAGCTCCGAAATGTTTTCCGAAAATATTAAGCAGTCGTTGTCATAACGTTCTTTTAATCTATTGAGTGCTTTCGGATAATTCTCTTCTGTGACCTGAAAAGCCTTTACAGTACCTAGTGCTGGCTCACTAAGACATGTTAAAAGGTGATTAAACTTTTCGATTTTTGACAAGCTAGCATCGTTATCAACGAGTATTTTAAACGAATTCATGAAATTTTTATATTCAGAATATTTGCCGTTGAATTTTGGTAATTTTAGATTGGGCAAATGATGGACCGACTGTGGAACTGACAACGTTGTTTCTCCTACACTATGGCGTCTACTATTCCCTAAAAGCGAATTAATTTTTGTTTTGGTTGAGATATATAATTCCTCAAGATCTCCTCGGGCGGTATCTGTTGGCACCAATCGCTCTACCTGGGTCTGGTATGCCAATATCTGCTTGAAATATGACTCCAGAATTCCTAGGCGACATTCCAACTCTGTTGCGGAAAGCGTATCCGATCTTGCTTCCACCAGGTTCTTTATTCTTGTGATACTGCCTTTTGTTGTTGACCGCATCTGCCTCAACTCTTCAATATCAGCTACAGTAGCCATATTTTACTTAATGAATGCAATCGACAAGTAACAATAAGTAGAGCCCAAGTACAAACGACGATTGGTATAGTACAAAATAAATCCAAAAATAAATCTATGCGACAGGAACTAAGTTTTCACGTTGGCGAAATTAGAAAACTAAACAATAGAAATGGCAACACCTGCTCCAATGAATCCGAAGAAATTTATAATATTCTTTGAGAAGCAATTTCCAACGGCGAAATGATCCCTTTTAAATGAGAACCGACAACAGCATTAATTGGTTTTGGAGCGAAAGTAATTATAGTTTTCTATTATGTAGCAACAACTGGGATGTATATATTATTTCCTTATTTCCAATATGGAATATTTCTATTAGTTACGATGTGTCAACTCCAATACGAAAGCTTTCTTTCAATGCTTTGATTGATGCAGCAAACTCTCCGGCAACCGCGACGACGATGACAACTATTAACTGTTCTAATTCGCAGCGAAATAAAAATCAATGCAGTGAAAGAAGAAGCGAAACAATCCAAAATGTCTAATAAAGATGATCGTTGCAATTATTAATATTTTAAAGTTGATGTAGACTGTGATATTACAGTACTGCTAAAGTTCCAAGTGAAGATCTTGAACGAGCGAAATGTTTTTTCGTATGTAAGAGAGAAATAAATTATGTATTCAGCGACAGCGACAGAGTTTTTTATGCTTTTCTATTGCGAGCATACGCGCGACGAAAAAGAGAACGACGAAAAGTGCAATGGTAGGCGGAGGCGGTAAGATGAAAGAATGCAATTTTTGGCGAAAGCTTCTATGCGAAAGAAAATGATGTGCCTGAGTGCGTATGTGTAATACGACTGCGAAGTGGAACTTAATTTTCTTTTGTGTGTGGATTCTAACTAAATTGATCTAGTGGTAGCATCGACGCAAATTGTGCGGAAAAATGAAACGATGTGGGAGAATTTATTTTGCAGCAATATAATGAATTGATTTATCGATATGTTGTTTAATTGTAGTTAGATAGTATGTAAATGAATATTTCTACGCTACTATTAACTTATATGTAGCTAACAACATGCACGTCTGATTTTGATTGATTTCGTTGTGTTGCAGTTTCGTGCGAAGCTTGCTGTTAATCAACGCGCATTCGAATAACTTGACTTAAATGACGTACCTGCAGTGGGAGATGGTATACTTATCTTCCCACTTCTCCCTTTTCCTTGGATCCTCAGTTTGGTGTTTCTCTGCTTTTTGCTGTGCTCGAGCTTTGCCAATCACTACCATGTACTCGCGAAACCGACACCGAAACCGAATTTAATTTTCTATTTGCACTATATGAATGTTTTAGTTTTTGAGTTTTTAGATTCACTTTTATAGTGCCACACCGATTCACGATTAAAAATGTTCAACTATATGAATATTTGAATATCGAAGAGTTAGGTTTTTCACTTAAACCACGTTGGGCGCCAAAATGTACGACCGAAGTGTTTTTCGTGTCGCCAACCTTGGGATCTCTTTGAATCCTTCGATCAAGGAAGAGCTGATCCTGGTTGTTTTTGTTAACCGATTGTCAACGGATGTTAATTGTATTTTACGATATACCACAAAGGGATTTACCGAACTGCAACTATATGCAACTTTTAACCTTGAAGTTGACCGATGCAACGACGACGAGTAGAGCGAAAGCGAAGGTAAAAGAAAGACGGTGTTTCCCCTTTGGGTTTCAAATACAAACAGTTTTTTTCGAGCTTTATTCGCTGTGCGTATTTATACAAAAAGTGCGTAAGCGTTTTCTTACTTTAGTGAGAGAGACTACGTTATATTTACAAGTTGAAATGTTATGGCGAATTCAAATGTAGAATAAATATGGTGACTGGTCTAAATTGACCGCCAGATTTAAATGTAATTCGAACTAGACAATTCAGTACAATAATTCAATACAATACAATAATTCAATAATTATTAATAACTATAATATTATGGGGATGATAACGATGGTGACGATGATGACGATGATGGCGATGATGACGATGCTGCTTATTCTGCCCCAACACAAGTCCTCTTTGAGAACAGGTTTGAGACGCTGGTCGTACTGTCTTCTGACATTAAGCTCAACTGACAAGTGTAGTGGTGATTTTAGTAAAACACGAGGTTTTTCATTGCACAAAGAACCTTTGGCGATGATAAGTCCAATAAGCCTTTGGCGAACCTTTGGCGATGATAAGTCCAATAAGCTCCGGTTGTTTGGTTGAAAAGGCTTACACTTTAATGTATTATTGCCTCTTTCTTTTTCTCTTTATGTTCCAATGGATCCTCTTTATATATATATTTTTCTTGCGCTACCTCGAAATAGTGACTTTTTTCAAATAAACAATTTTATTCTACTGGCATCTGTTGAATTTTCTATTCAAATCCATTGAGTGCAATGTTTGCCCGCTGAATGTACACTACGTCACCCACACACACACGTACATATAAATACATTTCACTGTACATAAACGTATAAAGATACAATTAACTGAACCGGCAACGGATGAACTGATCTGAACGGATGCGACAAAGATCACTGTCCAAGGTTATAGAAACGGTCACCGCCCGCGTCAAAGTTAAACACATGTGCATACAGACCTCCGAACCGAAAAGCTTAACATGTATACGAGCACGTATAAGCTCCCCATTACCAACTTTCAACATCTCAGCATTAACTATTTGTAATTATTTTCGTTTCATTTTGTTTTGTTTTGGTTTTCGCTTCGCTGGCTGATGCATCTAAGCTTTGCGAAAATGCCGGCAAAACATTGTTGCAAGCGATTTCGATGACGCGATCAAATTAAAGTTCAAGGCGACCCGTTCGTTTCGATCGCGTACAAACGAAAATAAAATTCAAAATAGATGCGAAGATACTTTGTTCTAAATTTATTCAAAACTTAGATACGAGTGCATGGGAATGCAAAATTGTGCAGCTTGGAGAGGGCAAGTTCAGCCATTAAGCCCCAACCCCCCAAATGGCGTTGTTTATACTCAAATGGGGTTTGTGGAATATACAAATTTGATCGGAAATGGGCCTGCGCCCCCTCACCCAGCACTGTTTGCTACTAAGGCAAAATAAATTAAGGCGAATGACTCGGTCGCGATTTCAAATCGATTTGCATTCTAATTGATTGCATAAATCGACGACAAATGGCTGGTGGTCAACGAACTGACTGACGTTCGCCGGTACTGCATAGAATCGGAGCGAGGAGGGCGCTGTTACGAGACAGCTAATGTGAGTCTAGCGTTTCAGTGGTTGTCAAACGGCTATGATTGTATGATGAGTTTGATTTCCTTTTTGTTGCTCGTAAACTATGAGTAACTTTCTATTCGCTGTGCTATTGCATATGCATAAGTCCAGGGGGACCTATATTTAAAGTGGGCTTGGATGAGTTGCACTTAGACCAAAGAAAGTGCTCTTATTGGGAAGAACATGGCGGTCGGTCTACTTCAGTATTGCATTGAATAATCCCCGTTCCAACATTACTTTATCAAAATAAAAAATGGTTGTAAAAATGTTGAAAAGCTATGTTAAATCGACTGCAAAGTTGGGAATACAACTGCTTTCGTTGTTAAATGTACTGCAGAATTTGTAGAATACGCAGTATTAATGTATATAAATTACAGATTTTCGAAAATAATACTCTTTAATTTTTTTTACAATTTTTTGGACTCATATGCATTTTTTTTGTGAAATTTATGCTCCAAAACAAAAGGAAATGCCAAAAAACTTGAAATTTTTTTTATTCGAGTAATTTACATTAAAGAACTAATTAATGGATATTTAAATTGCAGTACGTATATCAAATAACAGTTTGGCAAGTTTTTATTAATGTCAAATAAAATTGTTTTGTTTTTTATGTCAGTTAAAAATTTAAAATTGTTGGCATGATTATGCAGACAAAATTGTACCGAATATTGCAATGCTTGGTTCCAAAAGTAGAATTGCTCAACTATTGGCTTAGATCTGAGTAAAAGATATTGTACAGGATGTAAGCATTACTTGGTTTTGTAAGTTCTATTCAATTCGAAAATGGCGTTTTTAAGACATGGGCACGCTTTTCGGTGATTTTGAATGGCAAATGAAGGACGCATTAATTTAGAAAACATCATTTATGCTCAAATATCACATTTGGTTGGAATCTTTGGAGCCGTTTTTATTTTACATAATTTCAAATTTTTAAAATTTTTAAAAAAACGTAATTTTTCAAAAACAGTCGGTTGTTCGGTAGTTCAGACAAAACCTAAATTTGCTATTCTGTTAGGAAATAATGTGACCATAAAAACGAGTTTTTCTTAAAATGTGAACCCCACCTATCTAAGCCCAAACGGAAAGGCGGACTGAATTGCGAGACCCACTTTTTCAATATCTTCCTCTTACTACGTATACGAGAATATTTAAAATTAAATACATTTATTTCGAAAAGCTTTTGTTGCATTAAATGATTTTTTAAGGTAAATGTGTTCTTGTAAGAATATTAATACATAAATTAATATATTCACGAACTGTTTCTGTTAAATCCAACACATAACAGCAATAAGACGCAATTCTATATTCGCAGCATACGAAAGTATTTCAAGAGTCTCATCAATAAGATATTTAATATTTAAAAAAAACAACGCTTTTCATAAATTTAAATAACAACCGATATAGTTCTGAATTATTTTTAACTGAGCTGCCTTGTACAGAATTTTAAGCAAATAACTTGAAACGATTTTTTGAATGTTTAAGTTCATTTCATTTTACAAAGTTAGGTAGGTAATCTTTCATAACTTTCAGTAAGCCCGTCTTTTACTAAACTATTTTATTTCTAAAAACATTTATCATTTAACTATAAGTTAAAAAATGACAACCAAGCCTTTGCTGAAAGATACCGATACATATTTCTACTATTTTTATTAACTTGTATATATATTTATAACTATTTTAATGATAGGACTGTCACCTAAATGTTTAAGTGTTTATTACTGGTCATGATTCCCTAGTAGCTGATGGATTATGAAGTAGGTAGAATGATATTTTGGTTCTAAATGGATGGACTTTTATGGCATTAATTACTAAGAACGGCGCAACACTTTAAGACCATGTAAAATTGATCACGACTTCAAGAACTTGCACGTCCAAAGCACTGTTTTTTCATTAACCGCGATTTAATAACTTTCTGTAGCTTTTTGGTTGAAAATTTGACAAATTCATACCTATTTATATAGCAACCAGAAATTTATATCGCATTTGCTATTTATCACACAAACGCACAATATATAACACCCAGGTGGACCAAGAGTCCACAACAATTACCAGGCCATAATCTTACAATCTTTAAAATGAAGTAGGCCAGGAGCTCACAATTATTCGTATGACTTATACAAAGTGAACAGAATGGAAATGTTTGAGAATTTAAATGTGTGGTTAATTTTAAAAAGTAAGACATAAAGAACTAACAAAACGCCCTTTTCACTATTGCAAAGCAAATTCGAGTTTAGGTTACAGAAATCAAATAAAAAATAAATGGATAGCATAGGCTTATATTTGAGTATATTTGATAATGTAAAAAGAGCATCCTGCGACAGAAAAATATGCGCATATTTAAGAGGAACTGCAAAAGACATAATTTAACTTTCGGATTCGACGTGAGTTTTCTGAAATACAATTGCTATTGAAATTGTTAATAACGTTTGTTTATTTTTCAGATCTACTAAATGCTTTCATTTAAATAAAGCAGCATTTTCATATGTTTGGGATGTTTTGAAAACGGAGCTAAATCTAAACGCGAAGTAATTTTCTCTATCTCTAAAAGTTAAGTTAGCTGCTTGCTTGCGGTTTTTTGCTGAAGGAAACTATCAGTATGGTACTGATAAAGACTACGAGATTGCCCAATCAACATTTTTTGAAGTGCTGGATTCCTTCATTGAACTAATCAGTTCACGAAATTGGTCTCGGTTAGTTGTTTTCTTGCTGCAATAAGAAAGTAATTTTTTTTTCTTTTGTGCGTTTACACTTTTTAAACAAATCTGTTTGTTCATTTTGTACTTCCAACATTTTGAAAAAAATCACAACCGCACAACAAACGCCTACGCAATGAATTAGCTACGTTTTTGAAATGTCAAAGTTTGTACGGGGAGTTTCACTTCGAACGTTTTCTACGATGCCAACTATTGAATTTGAGTGAAACATTCCCCTAAGCGGATTCCACGATAGGGGTGTATGTTGTCTAAATATTCTAATTATTATTAAAAACAATGCGTAAAATTATTTGAAAAAAAATCATCCAATATTTCCAGTCAAATATCCGTTCATACAAATCTGAGTAACAGAATGCATACACAAAAACTATTTACATCATACGCATCTACGTATGTGCCTATGATCTGAGAAATATGCCTAACTCGTCAAAAATGAATTTTTAAAACCACTGTCATTTGAAAATATCAAAACTCAAAGGTTTTCTTTAAATTTCCCCCAGAGAATGTCAAATCTTTATATTCAGTTGTGTATCATACATCAAATCAATATTAAAGGCGACCTATTGGCTGTCAAAATATGTTTAAAAATACAGAGAAATATTTTTTTAAGATTTCAAAAAGAGCGCTTTTCCTTAAAAACATAATTATCGTAAATTCCCCATTCCCCAAACCGCTTTTAAATTGAATTGTAAATGTCTCAGCGATTTCTTTTATTGTTTCTGTTTTTTTAATTCAACCGCAATAACAACAATCCGAAGTTCAATTTAAATTGAGCACACCACGCGCTTAAATTGAGTGTGTGTTCTTACGCATTTCTTTCGGCGGCATTAATAATATAATTACCTTTTAAATTGACGGAGACTCTTGTGCGCAGCGCTTTCATGAATGGCAACTTCGGCAATCGGCACACAACAACGATTTGATTAAAATTGTTTATTTGTCTGAGGTCATGGTTGCGATTGCGATACGCTGCCGATACGATAGTAGCTTGGGTATTTTTAGCCAATCTATTTTTAAGTGCGACATGTACACAGATAGTTTCGCGGAAATAGCATGACATGCTCGTTCATTTTGCCTTTGGCAGAGATCCATAATGTGCTCTGTTTTGAATTGGTTGTTCTGTGGCGTGTAAACATGCACTTGGAAGTCCTAAAAACAGCTTTGAGGTAATTCGACATTTTGTCTTTGAATTTGCATTGCACTGAGGCACATGTAAAATTAATGAATTGTAAAATAAATGAAGAAAGAACCCCAGCACCTATTTGAATCAAAAACTTCTCATGTGTCATTCTGCTGAAAACCAATTGCAATTGGAATATTCCCTAAATGGGCCACAAGAATGGTTTCTGCTGTGATTGATTTGTTTGAAGCAGACCTAAGCTCTAAACATCTAAACATTTGTTTTTACAAATTGCCAGGCGTCACTTCAAATCGAATGTAAATCTATCAAGTTTAACTGACAGTTATTCCCAAATAAGTGAAGACCTTGTTTGGATTCAGTCTGTGGCCTGCCTGATGTTTGTTTACAAGACACCTCAAGTCGATTGGATGTGAGTGATACACTAACAAAAGACCGTACACACAATGTATGCCACAATCGACCGACCCCTTATCAATGACAGAGTGTTTATATTTGAAATAAGCTTATAAGCTCACCACAGACTGCTTAAATATGGGCGAATGGAAGGTAGAGAACTAAAACTATTCGTGGCGATATGTTATTCATTGGAACACAGAAAATTCAACGGTCTTGTGGCGCAATGGATAACGCGTCTGACTACGGATCAGAAGATTCCAGGTTCGACTCCTGGCAAGATCGATAAGTTACGAATTTTTTTGTATTTTTTTAATTGGCTGATAATTTTAAGTACAAAATTTTTGCTTGAAGACACGTATTGAACGAATTTTGAATGCACTTTTTGACGCGTTTTTCTCACCATTTTAAGATGCATTTTTTGCAAGCGCTTTTTGGCGTGTTTTCTTCACCGGCTTTGGATGCGTTTTTTAACGTGATTTTACATGCAAAAGGTGCAAATGTATAGCGCATTTTCAGATATGTTTTTGAAGTTTTTTTTTCACGCCTTTTTAAGCGCTTTTCTTGGACCCTTTTTTTTGCGTTTTTTGAAGGGGGTTTTCAACAGTGTTCGGTTTTTTTTTGCAAATTTTTGAGGCGCTGTTTCAGTCGCTTTCGGTGTATTTTGTGGCGTGTTTTTTACGATGTCGAAAAACGTTTTTTGAGCTTCTTCACGATTTTTTTCAACCGCTTTTGTATGCGCTTTTTATACATTTTTTCGCCAGTTTTAGAGGCATTTTTTGACGCTTTTTAACGCGTTGTTTTGAACTGCGAAGCAGGAGTATTTTCAGTGTTGTTCGGTGCATTTTTTGAAACGTTGTTTCAGCCGTTTTCGGCACATTTTTTGATGATTTTTGGAATGCGTTTTCTCATTCCAGAGAAGCATTTCTGTAACCGAGGGGCAGTTATTGAATGAATAAACCGTTCAAATATTCAAAACTCTGACAGGAAACATATTCCTCGAAGTTTGTTCATCCTAGTTTTGTGTGAGTATTTTACATCAGCATTGACAGCGACATCAGTCATTTCATGAAAAAAAACATGTATCTCCTGTGGGTTTCAGGTTAACTGACAGGATTTTCGGATCAAGTCTGACATCTCTCCTCTACCCGTATATGGTGGACATTTTTCTGATGAGTGTTAAGCAAAATATTGACAGTTTTGAATCTTCTTTCCATCTCCCCTCCTTTATTGTTAAAAAGTAGGAAAACTTGGTGAGAACTGTAAAAAAATAACCATTTCTAAATTCACTAAATTCCCTTCTTCCCATTTGCATGGAGCAGTATTTTTTTTTTCTGTTCAACTATTCTTTGTGCATTTCTGCAAATCAGTGCAAAATGCAATTGTCAGATTGGAAATGCAAATATGTGAGATTGTGAGATTGTGAGGCCGGCCGACTGAATGAGAATACAAAAGAGAGAAGAAACCAAAATAAAAGGAAACAAGTTATTGAAGTGCAAACAAGATGTGTCTGCCTGTCAGTCAAGGTAGACATCATTCGAATTGGCAGCCATTCCAAGCGCACTCAATTCGATGCCATTTAAATAAATATTTGTTCACCGCAGCAACGACAGCTGTGGAAAACCAACCCAACTGTTTGTGCTTTATTAGGACTTTGAGGACTCAAATGGGAATTCGAACTCGTGTTTCATAAAATTAATGAACATTGTCGCTCTTCGCGAATAAATTACGATTTAAATGTCAAGCACTAAGTAAGTGACAGTCACCAATCGAATTCGATTTACTTACATCATCCTGTGGCGAAGACACAATAACCGCCACTCCTGCTCAGTCAATTGACATTTGCTCAATTATCAGTTAACTCATTTTGAATGTTCATCGCTCCAAGCAGACGCAAAATGTATCAGCATCTCGATTGCAGAAAGCGAACAAAACTGGCAAGACTTGTGGTGCAGGTTCACCGATGCGCCATCATCATCATCACAATTACTAGCACAGTCGACGTTGTCTCTGAACTTGTGCGCTGCATAAGGACAACGTATAATGGCAAGCCACATCCAAGTCATTTAGCGCACCACAAGAAGCAAAGTGGAAATTCCAGTGCTGCAACTATCTTGGAATTCAGAGCACGCACAATGGTGTGCTGATGTGCATCTTTCTGGAGCGTTCCGATTCTAGAGCAATATCTGTGTGGGGCATGGGTGGTAATGGGGTTAGCAGGCGTGTCTATCGATTTGTTCGAGCGAAAGTGGTTACAACCGACAATTGCAGTAATTCAAATTTAATAACAAAGTGAATCGTGGATGCGATGGGGTGTCCTTTCGGTATTCACCGAAGTTCTCATTATTTGGAGTTGGTCTGTCTAAGAAGGAAGGAGGCGGTTTATTTTGCGTGAGTTCTTGCAGCCAAAACTTGCAACCACTCCCTGAGTAGCAAAAAATAAGGCCTCCCTAGTTGAAGCCAAGCAAGATAAGCTATGAAATCTTTAGGGAGGTACGGCCTCCCCAAATAAAAGGATGCTTTCGAGACAGACACTTACACGTTGCTGGGATTGTCACAAAAGTCATGGAAGGTGCTGAATAATGTAGAAACGTTGGGTTCAACGAAATGAACTATGAAAACTGGAATTTAAAATGTTACTAGGCCGTCAGGGTTGGAAAGATGGTGTTTTTTTTATGAAGAGACTTCTGTTACAAGGTGTACACTCTTGATTCTTTATTTATGTGGAATAGGGTTAAAGGCTGATTCAACATTCAGTCATGATATACAATTGTAATGATCTTGAGCTTCAGTCCGGGGAAGACCTCTGGCTGAACTAACAATAATTGTGACCAAGCACACAAAATTTAAAAATGAATTATTACGCTGCAGCAAATCAAAGAAGAAAAATATCCTGAACAAATTGGTGTTAAAAAAAACCTTAAGCAATAAAATGACCGTCACAAAATAGAAGGGACTGCACGGAGCGAGTGATATCGTTAGAGTGGGGCATTATTTTTACTTGCAAGAATGTTTAGTCACTCGGGTTGTACCCTAGACCCTAGAGACCGGGTGGACCAAGTCTCTTTACTATGCAAAAAACAATAAAAACTTTTATTTTCAACAATTTTTGAGTTATTATTTTTTTCCAGACATATGGCTTTCGAGATTTAGCTTGGAGCACTACACGATCGCTCAGCAAACAAAAATTATTTTTTTATTTCTTTTTTAATAGTCAGTTAATTTGTACTAAACGTTCCTACCGGCAATTTAATGGCGATGTAAATGGTCCAACAGCACCCACTATTCGTGCTGTGGTGGCAACATTTGGGCAATATGGGAACGTTGGAGCAATATGGGAACGTTGGAGATGTGAGGCGTTCGAGAAGGACTCATTTCGAACGATCGTTCGAAAACCACGGTGGTTAGGGAAAGTGTTGCAACCGATCCTGAAACATTGACACGACGACGTTCAATACAGTAAGGCATACCACATAGCACGATTCAGCGGATATATACCCTTACAAGATGCAGTTGGTTCAACAGATCAATCCTGGTGACGCAGAAAAATGTCTGGACTACTGCAGAAATGTCCTAAATATCGCCGAGAATGACAAAGAATTTTTTGGAAAAATTTATGATGCTTGACGAGGCACATTTTCACCGATACAGGTGCCAACGTTACGGTCAATGGGTGCCGGTACAGAACAATGCTTGTGCAAGCAGACATCAATGCTGATCTAAATGAATGTCTGCAGCGTCTCTGCGTTCTGAAGTGTGATCAGGTCGATGATATTGGGCCGGTCTATATAGGGTGGCAATATATTAAAGAATCGTCCCAAGGCAGACCTCGAAGAGCAAATCCAAAAAAGCGACGTTGGATGTTCTCAATACCATGTGTATGAACTGGATTAATGGAAGGCCACGTTTGACTAGCATGCCCAAGGAGGGCGCGAACTAAGGTGATATAGAGGAATCTTGTCACATAAGGGTAGGAGAATTAAAACTTCCTTTCATAAAACACGCCAAAGTCGCAAAGACAATGAACGAGAGAGATTTGTTGACAGTGGAGAAGTAAAGTCTGCGAGGCAACTTGTTGCGCTTGCGTGAAAGGGTAATGGATTGCAATTTGGTGATGTCGAGCTTTAAGCAATTTTTGAGGGTGGAAAAACAATCAATGTGATGTTGAAGGAGACAGGATAAGGAGTATTGAGGTGAATATATGATTTTGAAGAATTTAGTATCATCCACTCAGAGAAAGAGAGATTAGTGTTTGTTGACCTTCTTAAGTTCGCTTGCCGTTACGATGAAAAGAAGGGGACCTAAATGGCTGCCTTGAGGGACACCAGATGTTGCCAAGAAGGAGGAAGAAATGACTGACCTAAAGCGAACGCTATAATACCGGTTTTAAAGGTAGGAAGATATCCATTTTCTCAATATAGCTTCTAAGTAAAGGACAGACAATTTGAGGAGGATTATTTGATGTGATATCTTATCAAAGGCCTTTTTAAAGTCGGTTGCAATGACGTTGACTTTGTTGCCATTCTCTAAGGTTAATAGGGCAAAGGATACAAATTCGACGAAATTTGTAGTAGTCGATCTACCTTTCAGGAAGTCATTTTGGTAGGGGGCAATAAGCGACAAAAGTTGCTTGCTCGTATATGAAATATGTACTTTCAAAAAGTTGGTTATCTTTATATCGGCCCATGTATGCTGGAATGGAAAAAATCTTCGAAATAAGGTAGACTGCTCGAGGTGGCAGCACTTGAAGCAATATCGTGGAAAACGTCCACTTAATCCGAAGTGCTGACTCTTGATGTCAAATATGGATTTAGCTAGCTGAACTGTTCATTCATTACTAAGTCAATGGTTAGCTACTAGCTTCCTAGATATAAACTACCTCGCCGACAAGAACTTTAGATAAGGGACGATTGATGGCGTTAAGTGCTACAACGTTACAGCGGGAGTTCCACAAGGCGCGGTAATTGGACCTTTTCTGTGGGTATATGGCTACCGTGGGCAAATACATTCACGATAAAGATTCCACCACGAATGAAGCAATCATCAGAATCAAAATTTGTCTTTAGACCAAAGCTGTTGAAATAACCTGCCGAAAGATCGTCGAATGCTCACTCTTTCTGGTTGGGAACTAAATAATTCAGATCCCATCGAATACAAAGAAAAATATAAAATTAAAAAAGGTGGTCTTGAAGGGTAAAGAAGAAGTACAAGACACTAAACAGCATCCAGCTAAAAATGCATAGCATATTCATTCCTTAGTGCGCGTCGGACAGGCAATGGGAGACCTAGATGTAGCCTCTAATATAGGAGAGTATAAATCCTGAGAAGGCTTTTAAACTCAGCAATTTAACAAAAAAATTAAACCTTTTATAACGACTGGCTAGCATGAAAATAGTTGTAGGTTCAAATCAAGAAAAATAAGCGGAAAATCACGAAAAGTTTGTGCAGTTTTACAACCTAGCTAAAGATTTTCTAATTCACGACTTTTAAGGGGAGTTTACAAATTTTTGGTCGTGAATTTAATTTATTTTTTATCAATTTGCAACAATTTTTTTGTTATTCACGATTCTTGAGGAGTGATTTGAGGATGAACCATTGCTCCTTACCCAGAAAAGCGAAAAAGGTCAATCAGTCAATAAAAAGAAGCTCTATAAAGCTGAGTTACGGATGCACCCAAGTGTCGTATACCGTGTATACTGTAAATTTAAGAATTCAATTAGATTTTCATTAGAAAAATCTTTGTTGGCCCCTTGTTTTAAGACCCTTCATACCCTGTTTAAGAAATTCATTTACAGGGGGTGTTATAATTACCTAAACAACTTATCACGACAAACCGATGTTGGACACACAATTCCAATCGAAAAAATATCCATTAAGAAAATCACGCAAACAATTATTATCCAGTTGGCGAAAACGAATTCAAAATTAATTCATTTGCAGACCATAAACATTAATCAGACACGAGACTTGCGTACAAAATGTGTACACATTCCTTTCGTCGACAACGCACGGCGGGACTCGCCTGTTTTCAGTCGATCTTTTTGCATTATTGTTCTTACTTAGAATTTATTGCCGCTTTAAGCTTTTTTACTGCGCCGAATTTTGGCATCTGTATCCGTCTGCCATGGAAATGCAGTATCAGATGCGTGTGTAGGCGTTGTTCATGCTTTTCGCTTTCATGTAGACACAAGAGGCAACAAAAATAAAGTCTTTCATGTCGGATTAGCTTAACATTTGAACCTGACAATGGGTGCGCAAGAATTTTAAGATGTTTTATGTGAGTTTCGACAAGGATTAAGAACGTCAGAGATGGTCTTATGAGGTTGCAGATAATTTTACCTGATGCATTTGTGGTATTTTTTGATGCTCATTCGGGGTTCAGAATGTTAGGATGGATCATTGTCGTTCAATGTAAGCCTATAGAATGCATCCATTTACATTTTGAGTAAGTAAATGCGGAAATGTCTCCGACTTCTTTAATATTTACATTGAAAAAATGCTACAATTTTTATTCTGTTTAAAAGAAAATTTCCAAGACTTTAAGAACTTAAGAAAATACCTCCACAGGGTATAGCAGAATTTTTGGCTTTCTCAGAAAAAGGAACCACCAAAAGGTTTTATTTTAAAAGCAGTCCCCTATATAGTGGAATTGGCTGAATAAAGTTAACAAACCAATTTTTAAGACGTTTTTAGTGAGTAAATAATCAAAACCGTCGTTTTTAACATTCTGGTATACGTACTAAGAAAAAGATATTCTATTCGTACAAAATTTCGAACTCAAGATGTTAATAAAGCCTGCCTCAATATTAAGAGCGATAAAAAACTTTGATTTTTTAAATTTTTCATATAACAGCTCTTACGATTTTGGCCAAATTTTTTATTTTAGAATAAGTAGGCGGCGTTATCCTAGCTACATACCCAGTTTTTCGAGAGAAAAAATCGAGTACGGAAACATTTTTAAAATTGGACTAATCACAAAAACGATTTTAACAAAAATTCATTGATTATGTTAATTTCTAAATTGACAGAAAATTTAGTTTCTGTACATGAAAACTTTATTTTTACATGGAAACGGTAGACCGATTTCGACCAAAATGCATATTTTGAATAAAATTTATCTTTTTCCATTGGATTGACCGAAAACGCTACTTAAAAAAAAATACTCATGTCTCTCAAACTTAATTTTTGATATGAACTAAATGCTTAGGTTAGGTTGGATTTGAGGATTGGTCGGTAATGGCAGGCCACACTAAGTGCAGCTTCACTTAGACCAGAGCAGGCCCATTGTGATACCGCAGTTCCAATGATTTTAAAAACTTCTCGCTGAACCAACCGGAGCTATCAATATAAGCGCTGGGAGGCATATGAAATGCTATCTGAGATGTATAATTTTCTGTGGGAAGATAGCATTGGGCTGCCTCCCAATTACGCAGTGTCCCGTTCGTCGGCCATGCAATTACCTGGAATGTCCCTGTGGCCGTCACCGTCACCCATATAAGATGAATTTTAAATTGTTTCGTCATTTCGTTAAGAGATAAGCGGCAATTGAGGGCAGTTGAAGACTTAACGATGACTGAATCCAGGGATTTAATCGCAGCTTAGAAAGGGCATTCTGCAAGAGATCTCTAATTGTGATGAGGTGTTTACCTGAGACAGGGATAGCAACGTCATCTGCATATGCAATTACCTGGCTCCCTTCCCCTTCCAGTATTAAAAAAAATTCATTGACAACTAAGTTCCAAAGGAGAGGAGAGATAACACCACACTGTGCAGTGTACCCCTTTTAACGAACCTACGAACCGAGGCCTCGCCCAGCTTTGAGTTGATGAATTTGTTGGTGAGCGACTGATTCAATCCCCAGGCTAGTCAGTGATCTAAGAATTCCACTGGCTCGAGGTTGTTAAAGCTCCTTCAATATCCAAAAAAGCCACCAATGTATACCTACTCTTTGGAATCTAGAGATTTTTCAATGGTTGATATACAAGTGAGAGAAGGGCCGTTTCAACCGACTTTCACTTGCTATACGCATGTTGAGAGGCTGACAAAAGATTTGGATTTATATTGCAACGTATAAGGATTTCTATCAGTTGCTCTAGGGTCTATGATTTTCAGTGTAAATGATGACAAAGTTATTGGGATTAAAATGCGAGCTTTTACCAACCTTGGGTGTGAATACCACATTAATTTTTGACTTGGGAATAAGAAGAAAATCTAGGCAACTTTTGAATATTATAGTTACAAACGAAAGGATTAGGTCAGCGTTTCGCTGAAGTTCGGCCGGTAATATTCCATTTGGTCCAAGAGACTTGAATGGCTAAAAGCCGCTTCATCAGAAATGACTAGACAAATCCCGGTCTGTGTTTCCACCTCAATCCCAGCTATAGATTTATGTAAAGATTTCGGTATATCACGAACCTTACTTCCATTTCGAACCTGTTATGTCCTTGGATTTAAATTAAAAACGTTTTATCTTTATGATAACTTCAACTGAAATATCCTTATTGAAAAATGTTGCCATGCCATAAGCCGCACTAAATACCGTCGAACAATTGTTGGTTTTATTCTGTTGACTCTTGACATAGCCGCTAAGCTTAAAATGGGAATACTCCGAGAAGACGATTTTTTGGCCTAGTCCGGCCAGCATTTCCAATGCCCAATTAGCGAACTCACGACATTGTCTATGGTCTTCCGGCTTGAATTCTTGCATCAGCACAATTTTCTATATATGAAAGTCCAAATCCAACCGCAAAATAACCGAGGTTGACACTCTTTCGATGCCCAATTCAGTTTTTCGGCTTCGAATCGACATTTCTGTGCCTTCGGCAACTTTTTTTTTCTTTATTTCACACCAAAATCTGTCTTGTTGATGGCTAAAGTTCCAAAAAAGTGTAATCACACTCAAACTTTTTCACAGTGCGACGAATTGCCTGGACACTTGAATGTTTAAATCGCAAGTCTGATTACTAATTATTTTTCAACAGCTGACTGTCATTGGCAACTTTGACAGCTGCCAAAACACATCAAATGGAAAAATCATCATCTATATCTGGTAACTCTTTTGGTATATTTTGAACATTTATCCAAAGATTTTGGAGACATTTCTTTAAATATGGCTGGAGCATTACTGTCACCGATTTTATCTTCTAAGAAAGTTAATTTCTGGCAGCACTTGCTTTTAAACAAATTGCAATATATCCAAAGAATGTTAATACCTAAATTTTTGCGTGTTATTTAACAAATAGTTAAAGTATAAAATGCTTGTAAGTTCTGCCCTGGAACTATGGATAACTTTATTCAAACCCCAAAAACTGGTCAGCGATGGAATTTTTGTTTTATTTATTAAAATATAAGCGATTTTTTCCATTTGACACTTAAATTTATTAACAAACAAAGCAGCTCAATGATATATAAGAAAAAGAACATTTTCAATAAAGGTAGAGGTAGTTGAATTGTGTTACCCTTGATTGAAGAGCTTTTTAAATCAAACGAGCTGCCCGAAAATTATTTTGCTGACTGTTTTTGCAACTCTATTTAAAAATTCATCATAGAAACAAAATAGTAATAAGAAAAGCCCATCATTTCAATTTTTACCCCGACTTTCTGCACTTTGCACCACCGTTCATCCCACAACGTAGACGAACAGACAGGAGAGAAAACAAAAGAACAGCC
Organism: Cheilosia pagana; assembly: GCA_936431705.1. Taxonomy (NCBI): domain Eukaryota; kingdom Metazoa; phylum Arthropoda; class Insecta; order Diptera; family Syrphidae; genus Cheilosia; species Cheilosia pagana. The sequence continues at coordinate 19,864,315 of OW386170.1, read as the reverse complement.
AACTCAAATGAGTAGGTAATATTATCCGGATTTTTTTTGTTTTTGTTGCCGCATCGCAAAACAATGGAATGAAAGGACAAAACAAAAAGTACAGACCAAACAAAAACACAAATTCTTAAGTATGCCAGCTCAATGGCGATGGCGGTGGTGGTAGTAGCGGTTTTTGCAATTCTGCGCTGCGGTGAGGTAGAAAAACAGCTTAATGTCATATGAGTTGGGGTAGGTTGGGCGCGTTTCGACCATCTGTGTTTTTCACGTCGCTATATGGTTTTCCCCCTTTCAGACCAACTATGAGGATGTGTATTGTGTGCGGGCCTGCCGTATACAGTTTATCATGCGGGGTTCTTTAAATGCAGATTTATGCGAAAACGAATGTTAAGAAGCCATAACTCATAACATGAAATATAGCCAATTTCAAGAGATACATAGATACATGGGACCAACATTAGCTCTAGAGAAGCACATCGTAGTCGACATGATTAATTTTTCTTCAAATGAGCGACTGAGGTTATTGAACTTGTGTCAAGTAGAGGCGCCGCGGGTTGGATTTCAATTAATTGTTCAGCATAACTTACGTGAATAAACACTAAATTTTAACCTTATATGGCCAGAACTTACCACGCTTAAAGTGCAAAGTTTCTTCTCGATTGTCCATTACCATCTTATAATGACATCAGTTATAAGATGGTATAGAAATACTCATTTCGATACCTTTACAATTTTACAAAATAACATTGTAAACAAATTAAGCAAAATAAATTAAAAAACATTTTTTCTTACTCCGGCTGAGTATTTCATAAAATAGTCCGTTTCTAAAAGAATATAAATAAATGAAAATTAACTGCCAAGTTTCTTTGTACCCAATGTTAGATAATAATAATAATTTAATTCATAATTAAAAAGGAAGATAAAAAATCCTAAACGAGGGACTCCAGCAAACTGTAAGGAGAAAATTTCAATCTGTCTCGACATCACCCGAAAGAGGAAATAATATTATTTCGGTTGCTGTCCGAAATAAAGAAGTCAAATTAAATTAAAAAAACCAAGAAGCGAAAAAATCATCTAGAAATCTAGATAAAACAGTTATATATAAGTTTTTAATAAAAAGTAATAAAGGAAGAAAAAGAAAAAAAAAAACAAAATATACATTACTAGATCAAGATCTGACAGGGGTTTTCAAAATAAAAAAAGAGGACTTAAAATAGAAAATTGAAGTGAATTGAAAGTGAAGTATGACATCTAATTAAATTACAACTCGTCGTGTAAGGATCGTGTAAAAAAAATTACAAAAATTGATTTCATTAGTGAACAGATCAACAAAATGCAGCGGCTATTGTGCACGTCGGGATACCTAAAAAATGATTGTATTTTTTTTATAATTTTGATAACGATCCATTTTAAATAGATAAATAAAAAGATATATTTTTTATTATCTATATTTATGAAAAGTTACAAATAATTATAAAATTTGTCAGATCAGCCTTCCGTCGTTTTTGTAATTATAAAAAAAACAGAGAACACATTTTTTACAAATCAATTATATAATAAAAAAAAATACAATTAACAAAAATGCAAAAGAGTTTCGGTAAATCATGGCGTGTGCGATAAATCGAATAACATTCTTTAAACGTTAAGAAGCTTTTGTCAAAGTGCAGTCTAAGAATTTCCTGAATAATTGAGCATATTGCGAGGCAGTGAAATACGTTCTCGTTCTGGTCAAGGTTACATAGTTAAATCCCAGGTTTAAATCGCTTCTATGCGGTCTCGAATTCAATTCAAGCATTCCTGTTCGAACTTAAACGATACATATTGCAACTATAATAATTTCTTATTCTCATTTCTTCTTTATTAAAAACTTAATTTTAATTTCGAGTTCTATATAATTTACTTTTAGCTATTTTTGTGTATCTGCACTAAGAATTTGGATTTTTCTTCTAACTTATGACAATTAATATTGTCAAAGTTTACAGACATTTGTTATACCTAAATGCATTTAAGAGAAAAAAAAATTGTTGGATATGACAGGAATACGGTGAATAATGCACATGCTGAAAAACAGACTTATTAGTTCAGAACTAAAGTAACAGCACCCAAAGGCACTCCTTAAGGTGGAGTTCTTTCCTAACTTCTCTGGGTCAATTCCAGATATCACTTTTTTCATCGACAGGTAGTAAAAGCGATCTCTGCCGGTGAGATAAGATCTAAGCTTGCAAGACGCTACGGGCCCCTGCAATATAAAACAGGTAATTGAGAACAAAATGCTGGCAGCGAAAAATTATGGATCGGTTTAACTTGATTCCTGTGTCATAGACAGGAAAATGTGGCAAATCTATGACAAACAAAAGGAATCTTACTAATGAACACAGAATCAATTCTAATGACTTTTGCAGATGATACAGTGATAAGGATGTCCACACTTTCTTTGGCACTGCCCGGCAATGTACCACATCAGATAGATAATTTTTGGAGGACACTTTTTCAAATGCTTAGAAGATCTCTCTGAAAAGTCAATAAAATACCTTCGTAGATTTTTATTCGCCTCGGGATGGCTTGAAAACCCGGTTTCATTGGTTTCCACAGTATGGGGGTCTTTAGAATCACAAGGGCATCACAACATCGATCTAGGTGTGGCTCCCCCTGTCCCGTCAACGCGCTTACCTATACCTAGTCTCGACACGTGAAGGGCCATCACGGCACGTTGTTTTATGCTCAGCTATACAGATCACTCGCCTATAGCGGAGGATCGTTCTTCTATGTCGTCTCGAACCCGGGGGTTGGTATCATTACAAAATCTAAGTTAAACGCCTGCTCACCTATATTTAAACACACTAGCTGTACCGTCCCGGCTTTGCCCGTGCCATTCGCATTAAGTCCCGCCCACATTTCGCAAAATTCTTTTTTTTAAAGGGAGGTGCAACTACCCTTTTTGAATACTGGCTTCATTGTCCGGATCTAGGTTCAAAGTTCTAAACTTTAAAAGATTACCTCCCATTAGAACCGAGAAATTGCGTTTTAAGTAGTTTTAAATAAAATAATAAATGAAAAATAAAAAAACAAATCAAATTAAATAAAGATAAATGTATACTTTAAATTAAATAATTAATCGTTTTTGTCTAGTGTTAAGTTTAATGAATAATATCATTAATAATGAATTAAATAAAATAGCGTTTTTAATGAATACAGCGCAATAGAAGTGCATTTATTAATTTAAACGCAATTCAACCCAAAGTTTTCTATTTTCATAGTTTTTGTATACACTTTGATATTTCATATTACAATTTTATCGGCAACAGTGCCACCTATCGGGTCCAAAACTGTCTAATATTTCAAGCTGAAACCGATCACAACATTGAAATCAATATTTAAATCCGTTCAGTGGTTTCAGCGATCCACAACAGCGCCACCTGTTGAACGGTAATTAAATTCAACTGAAAAACGAAATGTGCACCAACAACGCCACCTGTTGAGAATTTTCCAACTTTTCTTATTTCTAAAACTTTGCGTAACAATTACTAACACACCCGCAGAAGGAAGTATCCAATTTGAAGCAGTCGTTTTCAAGTTTTAAGCTTTCGAAAAAACCACGATTGATTTATTTAGACTACCGCAGCTTGACCCTAATTAGGTATATAACTCTGCTTAAAGTCGCGTCAATCCATCGAAACCCTACTCTCCGTGAAAAAAAAACTCTCCGGTCCATTCATTTATTGCACGTTTCCTGTTGTAAATCATTTCAACATCCAATTCTCCCTTAAATGTGCAAAAAAAAAAAACTATTCACCGCAGTTAAAACTCCATCCACCCCAAGCGCATCGGCATCAGTTTTATAGCCCACATAGCAGCAGTTGGAGCCTAGGGCAACAGCAAATCCATTGTTTTATGACTGCCCGATTGTTATTGCATGTGTTCCCCGATGTTTACACAGCGTTCTCTCTGTCAATCTTTAGCCGGCTGACGGATTCAATATGGTCATAAAAATGGCTGACAGACAAACACATGCACGTCGTTCCATTTAAATGCTTTCGCCCGCTTTTGTGTGCCATCGGAGATGAGCGGAGAACTGAAAGCCCGCACCCTTGCCTCTTCCAGATGTTCAACAGTCCAGAACCCCGGTATGCAGCACACAACTACAACAACGACACAACTAGTCGCACGACTTTAACTAGTTGAAAACGTCTGGCATTGATATTGGAATTTCATGAGTTTGGCACTGAGCTTGAGCGGCCGCGACGGCTGGCGGGTGCATAGGGAGGGTTATAGCACGGACCACGCTCATGGGTGAGATGAATGGGCCAGATAAACGGATGAGAATATTATTATTAGCCGACCAACAACAATCGGTTTGCGAGGAGAATTGAAAAAGATGGCTCCCATCCGAAACGAAACCAGCCCCAGACTGTTTGATTGAAGTGCCTCCATATGGGTGATGAACTTGGGTGCACGGAGGGGTTGTGCTTTGTGCACTTATATTGGAATAATTACGGTATAGAGAGTACATGCGGCAGATCTGAGTTTTATTGGCTGAGTAGATTTTATTGCAGACGTGCAACGCGTCGTATCCTTCAAGCAGCCGTCTCAGTAACCAGTGACCACAAACCGCCGCATGTATAGCTATGCGTATTTAGAATGAAGCAGTTAATTATTTTTAGCACTCAAGTCGCTCAAGTGGCCTCTAGATGCATAGAGCATTGCGGCCGTAATCAAATACCTTCTCAAGGCGCTTACGACGTTATACAGTGTTGCAAGGTTGTGGATTTCCTTTCCGAGAAGTAGACAACATAAAAATCAACAAACAGGGCAGTAAAGTTAAATATGTTTTTATGGGCATCGCATAGAACAAACAACGATCGACGTAGTCGTAATTGCCGGCTTAATGGAAAGATTGACAGATGATTTTATGGAATACGACTACGCGCATGGAAAATCGCACGATTAAGAAAAGCTATAGAGACTACAAGTTGCAACAAAGTGTAGCAGGGAGAGTTGTGCGAATGAGTCAGCTCAGTGATGGGAATGGATAGTAAAGTACAAAAAAGTCGGAGAAATCTCAATTGCAAATGTTTGCTGTAGATCAAATTTCGAGCTTGGTCAATTTTTACAAGGTTTTAAAAAAAAACACGCTCAAATGATACCCCACGGACGTTGGACCACGTTTCCACCCCATAGCTCCCGGCAGTTTTGCAAGGAAAATCTCCTTCGACAAGCAAGTAATATTTAAAAATATATTTTGAGTTGCTGCTTTATTAAGCGACTGAAGATTCGTTTCATTCGAACACCGAAGAGGGCTAATGATGGTTGCAAAAGGACAAAAGGGAAAAATCGTTGGGCCCGTTTTTATTTAAATTATAGTGAACCAAATTTCCGAAAAATGCCTAAAATTGAAAAAAGAAACAATATAGAATATACTGGAGAACTGAGTTTTATATTATGATGGGAATGAGTATATTACCTTAAAAATTCATTTTTATGTAAATCCGAAGGACTGTCTTTGAAGAAAAAAAATTAAATTTTAAAAAGTACTCCAGTCATGTTTACCATGCCCAACTTAATTAAACTGTAAATTTAGGTTCAAATCGTCAGAGCCGTTTTTGAAAAAAATCAAGTACCGGGAAGTACCCGGAAGTACCGGGACTAAAATGCAAAAAAGTGGCTCCAAACTGTAAGCCCAGAATATGAAATTTGAAATAAGTCGCTTAAGCTGTAAGCTTCGAAAGCCGAATGACAGGGGGATCAACGTTATTCACAATTGATAAGCATCTCGAATGGGACAAGATTAAGAAGCGTTCGTTCCATATGAACTAGAACTAAATTCAATATTCCGCCCGTGTGTGTATTCGATTTTTAGTGTAAAATAACTAAAAATATGTTTACAAGAGACTAACTTGGGGAAGAAAGTTATCGGAGGATAAGGACTGAAAAGGGAAGCAACTGTACTCGTTAGCAGCTTAGCCTTTTGTGAACTTTATGTTAAAACTGTTTTAAAGAAGAAGCGGAATAAAATAATTCCATGGCAGGGAACAACTCAACCCACTGACCCAGCTGGAGTTTAAAACGTGCTACCCGCCTAGATCCGTCCTCCTTACATTTAATTTCTCTTTAATTAACCCTTTTGTTTTCTACCTAAATAGTACGTATACGCCCTCGTATTAATTTGTCCTTTTTCTCTCAGGTACACGTTGGCAATCATTCTTACTTCACAAATCTTAAATTAAAAAATCTTTTGAGCTTTTGAGCTTTTTAAGTCCAGTTTTTACCTAATAAAAAAATAGTTGAAGCAACAGGTCCGTCAGATCCGTTGGGGTTTAATGCCCACCTTCTCACAACCATTCGTCTTGTAAGAGTTAAACAATTTTGGGACGAATGGAAGAGATCTTCAATTTTATGCTAAGCCCAAACGGCTAATTGAGAAGCTGTTTCACGACATTTATGACGTTCGCAACAGGTGTCGCAGTGGGAAATACCTTAGGATGTAATTTGTGTTTTCCTGAAACCCCTCGCTTGGATTATATTCAAATAATCTTCTTATAATATGCATGTGTTTTCGATGTCCTTACTTTTGTTTCGACGAAGTTCAGACTAAACTGTGCACAATTAAAGTTGCAGCTCCAAGAAAGATGTGAAGACGGTGAAAAGGAAACAGATCTCGAAAAGGTGTCACTTGCTTAGCTAAGCACACAGTGGAGAACAAGATCCAGGAATAAAGAGCCGACCGAAAAATACAAGGCGCTGGGCATTAATGCACGTCAAATGTGGGAGATTTAAGAAGAGCTACGGCATATTGTTACTGAATTGGTTGATCATACATTTGAGAAAAAAGGTGATTCATTGTCAGCAAAGCCTTGGTCGACTCTTGAACTTTAAGACTGATCTGATATATCCCATCTACCAGCAACAAACGAAAGAAAACAACGCGACATACGAATACCAAAAGTACAGCCGCAAACATGTTTCCAATCTTTTTAATAAACCTATTTTATTCTATTGTAATTAACACGAGAAAATAATTGAAAGCGAGTATGTAGACAACCTATGACAGGGTGGGAAAAAAATCAAAGGTAAAAGTGACAGCTTAATCAAAAGTGAAGCATTACTACTCGTTCGTTGGCGCTTCTGTTTTGACAGGGGTTTGTGCCTGCATTACGATAGCCGTTACAAACATTTCCCAATGGGAGTCATCTGGAGGACTGACATCGAAAACTGTGAAGTTTAGGTTGAAAAATTGTATATTCGTATATCTTTTGAATGAGATATCAAAAAACAGTCCACAGAAATATTGTAATCAACATCTAACTGTGCTGCTGCATACATATAATACACCGTCCAGAAGATGTGATCAAATGCATTTACTTGCCTGATTATCATCAAGATCCTGAAAAAGGTACCTCCTAGCGAATTTTTTTCTGGTATATAAGAGATCCCGGACAATGCCATTACAAAAAGTTTGGCCCCACAACTCCTTTGTACCGCGTATTCTTATGACCTGTATTAGTTCGAAAACAAAAATATAAAAGCAGTTGCTAAGACTCTCGGTCTTCTCTTCAATTATGTTGTCACTGTAGTTTTTGGCCCTATGCCTACCCGTCGATAAAAAATGACTATGCCTTCTGATAGCACTGCTCCCAAAGGAGAATGGTGGACAAGCTCTAAATAGAGGATTAGGACCGACAAAAGAAGCTTGCTGTGGAGTACAATAGCGCCGGGTCAGGCCCAGTAGGACCATCCCTAAGTGCAATAAATTTAAGTAAATGAGAAAGTAAAGTGAAACATCAGTTAGCAATCAGCTCTCCATTTCGATTAGGGAGAAAGCAAAAAAGACATTTCGCCCAACGTGGGGCTCGAACCCACGACCCTGAGATTAAGAGTCTCATGCTCTACCGACTGAGCTAGCCGGGCACATGTTACACCTCTTTTCCAATAATATTCACAACGCGTTACACAAAACACACATTCCAACTTTAAATAGAAATATATGTACAGCAATCAGGAACACACAAATTGCAGCTCTGATGTACGATATGAAGCATGAAACTCATATACTACTCAACATCAATCCCACATCATCGTCATTATCATTGGCATGGCAGCATACGATTTTCTTGGTTGACTGGTGTTCCTGTTCCTGTACGAGAATCTAACATCAAATCCCAGCTCGACGATGAGTTGCGCTCGTCAATTTGAGTCATTGAAACAATAACAATCCAAGCAAACAGTGAGTACGGAACACCAGAGAGGGAGATGTCAACAAGAACGAGGCAATGGAGATCCGCCATCTGTGTCGTCATGGCACGAATGAGCGCTCTGCAAAAAGTAGGTACCATCGAAAGTCATCATTAGGGGGGTGATGGTGACCCAGAAATTGCACTACGCTGGTGGCGTAGGCACTATTTACCTTGAAAACAGAAAAATTCAACGCACATGGGAAATGGAGGACGGAGGAGACCATACGCGCCTTTGACTAGATGCATATGTAGGTACTAGGTAAGTTGTCCCAGCAGCACTCGCCACTCGTTACTAAATACTGTGCGGGGTACTCCCGTCCACATTGCCACTGTGGAAGTAGTACGCCGTTTGCCGGCCAAAGCTATATTGCCATAACAACTTAGCGCTGCAGCATCGCATATGAGACAGTGAGCGCCATTTTTATCGGTTCAGTTTTATTTATTCGGACAAAGAATGAGACTTATTAACATATATTTTATCTGTAGCAATTTAAGGGGATTTAATAGGCAGCTTAGGTGTTTCCTTCGGCCTGTTTACGATTCGCCTACTTGGAAGGTCTCTTTGGCCTTTGGTGACTTATGTCAGCTTAAGCTAGTGACAAATATTGGAGAAACTGAACTTCACTTTTGTGGATCGTTTGATTCAAACTGCAATTGAAGAATTCAGAACAATCTCCATCTTACCTTTTTTACCTAAAATATGTGAAAGAATTATGCATAAGCTGTTTAATTATTACGTTACTCAAAATAATTTGTTCCTACAAGTGCAGTCTGGTTTCTGAGCTATACATAGCTGTAAAACTGCTTTGTTGAATGTCATTGAAGATACGAATGATATATTATATAGGGACAATGCTACTTTTCTGATACTCTTAGACTTTTCCAAAGATTTTGATTTGGTTAATCACTCGATTCTGTTCAGCAAATAAAGACGCTTTTTCTAAATTTCTCCCACTGCTTGAAATAATATCATCCCATCTAAGTGAACGAAAACAAGCCGTGTCACTAGATGGCAACTTTTCCGATTTTCTTCCCTTAAGGCAAGAGTTCCCGAAGGCTCTATTCTAGGGCCTCTATTGTTCTCCATATATATATTAAAGGTATTGATTCTCTCATGTTAAGTTCATCTAAGCATATTTATGCCGAGAGAAAAAACATGGTACATGGTAACAAATAAATAAATAATAAATGAATAAAAGAATAAATAGGTAAATAAAAAAATAAGTAAATAAATAAATATATTAGTTAATTAATCAATAAATAACAACAATAATAAAAACAACAAAAGGCTGTATTAACTATCGAGTGAGATATAATTCGTATTTAAAACATTTACAAGAGGATTATCAGCAACATCACAGCGTTCTAAGAAGCTTTGCTTTAATTTTTGAAATCTTTGAAAGATCAATTCAACATTCGCTTTATCGTGAGTATCCAGAGTGGAGTGATGCCAAAGTCTTATTTCTCTCAGTTAATGCTAAAAGATTAATTGAATTTTTTGAGGCATCAAAAAAAATTAGGTCTTGTTTTTTACCTTCCGAACTACTCCAACATTAACAGGGAATAACCACATAAATACAAATATACAATGGTAGGGAAAATTTCCTGCTCAAAGGTTTACTCCCCTCGAAACAAGACTGCTACTTGGTAAACGTTAGTTATTTCTGTAGATACTTATCTATGGATGTAATGCCGAGAGCAGAAGGTGGCTTCAAGTGGCTTTCAACACTACTGTTCGCTATGGTACCTACTGGACTCCACTGTCTTTCCCTGAATATTTTAGGCTTTAGTCGATATACTGGGCTGTACTGTTTAAAAAGACATAATCACGTTTTACATCTTGCAAAACACCTAGTTAACATGTCCTATTGTAACTACATAAAATTTCGAACGGTCTAATTTCTTTTAAACATACTCTTAAGTAAACACCTTTTATATTTTAATGAAAAAAAAACAGTTTCCGGCATCTAAATCTTCTTGAATTCCGCGTTTTTTATGTCTAACACCTGAAAGACAGTTATTTGTTGCTGCTATCCGCCTTTGGAATTTACTCCCACGTAAATTGCTAATTTCCGTACGTACGTACGTCTATAGAATCTTCAAAAGCTAATTGATGCACGACGGATTAACAATGAACTTCAAAATTTTCTTAGAAACTAGAGCAACTAACTTTCAATTGAAACTAATTTAAAATTAAACCAATAATGAATATAAAAAAAAAACTTAACTTTTAAATTATTTAATGGATATTAAAAATATTAAGCTAACTTACTGCAAAGGAATCGCTGCTGAACTCTAAATTAATTTTAATGATTGATTACCCGAGAGGAAATAAAGAAGTCGCCCCAAAAACACTGCAGCTATTTAAAGCATAAACGCATTTGGCTTTTAGAGTAGTTTTTTAAACGAGCTCACCTAAAAGTAGTGACTCTATAAAAATATTCCTCACTGCGTTTCTCTCTAGAAAAGATAACTTAAGTTAGATTTCGGTTTATTTTTAGAATTCTAAGATTTTCCATCGTCCGACGACGACGGTTGAACAATTTTTATGTTCTCTATTTTCAAATGCATTTCGTTCTAGCAGCTTCTGTGTGCAGTGAAAGTATCTTTCGTTTTTGTGTGTTCTTTTCAGTTCTTTCCGTGGTTGTGTTTGTATTGCAAACTTTACGACCGTGATGAGTGAGAATAAAGAGGAAGTACGCAATTAGAAATAGAACGTTTATTCTCGATTTCGAATGGAAACTTGTGAAGAAAAAAAATATGTGGCCCATTAGCTCAGTTGGTTAGAGCGTCGTGCTAATAACGCGAAGGTCGTGGGTTCGATCCCCCCATGGGCCAGACATTTTTTTGTATTCAATCAAATGGAATACATAATAAGGCAGAAGGGCGGCTATTTTCAAAATAGATAAGAACGCGCCGACTCTAGAAGCTTTAATTGATTGTGGAATAGTGAGGGGGGGATATTTATTTTTAGAACGCATGACAACAGATCTGAAATCTGTCGTTGGAATCTGGCGCTGTCATGCGTTAATCAGCAATGAACTTGAATGTGGGGGGCTTACGTTAATTGGTTTTTGATAGTTTCTTGTTTTGATTTAAAGATGTGAGTAAGGAAAAAAGAAGTCTAAGTGGACATAGAAGGGTGAACAAAATATGAAGAAAGGATTAGGTTAGGTTAGGGAGACAAGAAAATTAACAGCAGCATGCAGCAGCCGGCCGTAAGACAATTTTTTAGCGCTCATAAGTGAAAAAAGGAGTGCGAAAAGGTTTTTTGGGTCGAAATTTTCGGCCAAAACTTGGCGCCTTTCCTCTTTCCGATATCAAGAATTTTTTTCTAATGCCTTTCTGTATGAGGAAGAAATCAAAACGGATTGTGTCAGAAATTCAGGTGTTCAGGTTCAATTTTTGAAAGGATTGAGACGAAAAACAATCACAGTGGATGTTCCACATTATTTCAGAAGTGGGTATATAAAGCTGTCAAAATTTTGACTTGGATAAATTTATATTGCCATTTTAAACAGTTCTTAATCAACAGTCCTACGATCACGTTTTTTGACGCGTTTTGAACCAACTTGACGTGATTTTTTAGGTATTTTTGGACGTTTTTTAGGCAAAATTTACATGTTTTTTTTAGACTGTTTTTGAACACGATGTTGGACGCGTTCTTGAAGCATTTTTTGAAGCATTTTTTGACTTTTTTTTAAGTTGGAGTTTCGTTCTTTTGAACGAATTTTGAGGTGATTTTTTAGGCATTTGTGACGCTCTTATGCGCTTTTTTGAACGCGTTTTGCGGCGTGTTTTCGACGCCTTTTTTGACTAGTTTTTAATGCGTTTTTGGACTCGTAGTTTAGGACGTTTTAAAAGACAATATTGGCCGCATTTTTAAAGCATTCTTAGACGTGGTTTTTGAAAAATAAAATTCATGTGTTTTTAATGTGTTTTTGCGGTGTCGTGCAATTTTCAACACGTTTTTTACGAATGGTTGTCTAACTAAATGCAATCCTTAGTCTAAAATAATTCGAGCTGGTGAACCAAAAAAGGGACGCCCATTTTCTGTCTATGCGGGAAGAGAATCTAGACAATCGGTCAGCAGATGAACTAGCAACAAAAGTTCCGACAATTTTTTTAGATTTGATCTTATTTTTGGAATCCCGCTTGACAGTTCAAAGCAGACGGAAAAAACCATAAGAGATGCAAACATTAGCTTAACTTCCACGGAAACTTATACTATCCCAAGAAAAGCTTGTCCAATAAAGCCAGGACCAAGGGACATATTACAGTCAACAGCTAACCTAACCCATAACCTAAGCTGCTCCATTGTCCATCAGTCGTGTAAGAATCCAGGCTTTTGAAAGTTTCTTGGACATTAAAAAACAAAGTAGGTAAATCGTATATATAGATAAATTAAAGGCCGAAAGGCAACAATTTTAGTTATACAGTTTAGAGTGCTCGCTAAGAGCCAGCAAGCTAAAACAATTTAAATGTTAGTTGAAAATTAGATTCAATCGTTTGATGGTTCCATTGCCCATGGGACAGTGAATTTCCTACTTTTGATTGTACTCCTATTAATTTGCTTGATAAGACTTTTTTGAGTATATATATCACGCGATTACTTTAATTTAACAAACACAATCAGCAAGCCTGATGGAAGTCCGCCTAAAGCATAGACAAAGCGATCCGCATTTTATAAACCTCTTCAAATGTACCAAGGAAATTGCAATGCAGTGCAATGCTTTCCATGAACCAAGCCAGTGTAGTGGACGATGAAGTGACATTAAACCTGTATTTGCTTCGCATAGGTAGGTAATCCAATTTGCGCAATGCAACTGAAGTATTTCATCAGCAGCACGTCTGTACAGTTTTCATCATGTTAGTTGGTGTAAGGTGCTTAACGCATACAACAAAAGCCAGGCAGCAGTGACCCTCCTTGATGGGTTTCAAACAATTTTCTCTTTGTTTACTTAAACTCTATATGTAGACACGTAAAACGTATATAACAACTTAAGGCAAATATTTAAATTAACTTACATTGATTTTGCATCCGATACTCTTTCGTTCGTTCTTCCAAAGGGAGGTTTCTTTTAATTTTAATTAATTATTCTACTGCAGATGCACTATGAAAAAATTAATTTCACTTGTAGCTTTGTAACTATTTCACTTGAATTAGTAGAGTTAAACACAAAAATTCTAATGAACGACCGCAATTTGTTTCCGAACTCGCGTGCGAATGCAATATATTGCTGGTTATGCGTACATAAATTTGTTTTGTATATAAAAATGGCAGTAGGGTATTGAGATTTTATTAATTATTCTTATTGCGTGGCTTTGTGTTGAGACAGTTTTGTAGAAGTAATATCCCCAGGTTCTGTCTTGTCGTCTGAGAAATAAAAATAAAAAAACATGTTTAGTGAAATATTTGATATCTATAAGGAATATTGGTGTTGATTGCAAAGTGTAATAAGGACTAATAGTTTGTTGAGAATCTTGGTATTCAGCTTTCTATTTAAAGACAGTAAAGGTATTTGTCGATGAATTTTCTGATTTTTTTTAAATGGAGAGCAAATAGCAAACCCCTTTATTTAAGACGATATTAATTCGGATCTTTTAAACACTTTCCCTTTCATTTATACACGTTCACAGTAATCTGTGCACTGATCCCAGTTTTAAATCGGTTGCTCATGAACATATAAGACTAGACTAGGAAGAAGCCTGGATTGATCAAGCAGAAAATTTTGTTTAATGTTTTTTTTTCGATCTGCATATTTCAAACTATTGTGTTAAGTAGTTTGAAAAAATAAGGAATGAAATTAATGTATTCCACGAATAAAACAAAACAAACGTTTTTGATTTAGTCGCTTTTCGGAAAGTGGTACATTTTGTGGTAGACATTGAATTTTGAAGGATTTTGTTTTTGCTCAAAACTTCATCGATTCATTCGCTCTGCCGAAACGATTTTTTTTTAATCAAAGGTCGTTTTTTTCAACTGCCAGTTCGCAGTCTGTCGTTTAAGATGGCTAGGACATGTAGAGCGAATGGACACCAACGCTCCGGCCCGAAGAGTCTTCGATTCCAACCCGGAGGGAAAACGCAGTAGAGGAAGACCTCGCCTTAGGTGGTGCGCACAAGTGGAAGGGGACCTCAACCAACTTGGAGTGCGCAACTGGAGGCAGTTAGCAAAAGATCGCGCTAACTGGAGAGGCGTATTGGTTGAGGCCCAGGTCCACCCCGGACTGTAGCGCCACCTTAAGTAAGTAAGTAAGTTCGCAGTAAAACTCTTTTGAGGAAAAGGTAAAAGTAACCCGCTGGAATTTTACTACGCCAAATATTTTAAAAGGAGCATATATTTTTGGGGTGCTACTCTTTTAAATCAAATATTTTGTCGCTATTCTCTAAATGTTCCATAAAAGTTAAGTAAGCTAGACCGACCAAAAACACTAATTTTGAAAAATAAAAAAAAAATACTCGTTCAAGTTCTACTAAACCAGATGGATCAAGTGAAGCGTCTATTCATTACGTATCAACTCATAGAACAAAACAATATGTCACTTTTCTTTAAATGTGAGAAAAAGTTAAAAAAAAATAACAATTTTCTTTTCTTCGAAAAAACAGTTCGCTCACCAACTCTTTGTTTTATTTTGGAAAATTAAGAAAAAAACTAACCCGTACGAGTTATTCTGACTCAAAGATCGCAAAAAAATCATGGTACTTTGACATTTACTAAAATTTAGATAATAGTTTGGAAATATGTTCAGATTTTGTTTGTCAAAAAAGTGCGCATTATTTTCTTCTGACGAGCTCGTTCACTTTTCTTAGAATTTCAGGACCCAGCATCCTCACTTCTTCTCGGATATTTGTCTTAAGCTGTTACATGATTATTGGCTTATTCGCAGGGAAGGGACTCCCTCTTTGGGTACCCAAAAGAAATGGAAAAATTCCCAAGTTTTTTAAAAGTTAATTTTAGAGTAATAAAAAATTCGTAAACAAAAAAATATATTCAATAATAAAATCGTAAAGCTACTTAAGCGACTTATGATTTAAACCTGAACATACCTGGTTTAAAAATCTGGACAACTATAAATTCCCTCAATAAGAAAAACAATTTTAGGTAGACAAATTAAAAAATGCACTTACCAAAGTAGACATCTTTGAACATCGATGGTCAAAATTTCCAATTCCGAAACCGCTATTTAAAATTGTTAATCAAAAAGATCGAACAAATTACAGATCCATCTATATAACTCGTAACGCTGAAATATTTGTAGTTACGTAATACTTTAACAGGGAACCAAAGCAACGGTATATACTACCAATTGCCTTTTCTAAGTCACCCTAAACAAAAACTCACTTCAGATAAAAGTTAACATTTTGTCTCCATAAGCTAGTTAAACTATTACTTAAGGCTACGCTACCTTAATAATTTCTAGACACGTACGAGGTACGACGTCCGAACGAGGAATACAGTAAATGGTCGTCCTTAAAGCTTTTATCGCAAGAAAGTCGTCATGTGTGGATGCGATGGAAGATAAAAATTCTGAATTGCTATTTTTTTAGGCCTAACCGAACACTTGAATCCGAGTGTATAGACTGCAACTTCAAATCGGCTGAACAAAAAATAAGGAATCTCTACTAACTGTGTTCAAATAAATGGCGCTAAATATTTTTTTAACATACTCACTGGTGCCCAAAGCTTATTACTGATGTGATTTGAATTCCTTTCTGACTTTTGGTGACACCGTTGTTTTAATCTAGCGAAGTCCTCCATTTAAGGCGATTATGATAAACTTCACCCAATCGATTCCGTTTTAGGGCCGTTGTCCTCTACTTGCGCAAAGCATCATTTTCAAATTCAACACATTAACCTCTAATGGACGTCACTCCTGATTCTAAAGAGCTGGCTTTTATTTTGGTTGGGGAAAGCTGCTCAACATGTGGACAGGAAGTATTCGAGCTCGCATTGCTAGTTAAACATGATTGTACATCGCGTTGAGCAACAATTTTACGAAAAAGTGCTGCACACAATCTGTTCAACATATTGCTCAACTTTTTGTTGACTTGTTGTTGGTTAGATGCGACGAAATATGTCTTCCCGTCCGAATTGAGGGGATGGGGTCAAAAACAACAAAAACAACAAAAATACAAATAAAGTACCAAAAACAATTGGGTATAAGTTCATAAAAAAGCTTCTCCCCGACGGGGAATTGAACCCCGGTCTCCCGCGTGACAGGCGGGGATACTGACCACTATACTATCGAGGATGTGAAATAGTGCGTTTCGAAATTTATTCTTCACAATCTTATCGGCAATATATTTATGAGTTAAACGTTCCATTCTTTTTAAAAGGTACTTCATTAAAAGGTCTAGTGGTAAAGTGAACAACTGTGCGAACAATTTAAAAAGTATTTAACTCCAAAAGGGCTTCATTAGACTAAAGGGAGCACGGCTCAAGTTCAAGTTTTAATCCAACCAACCATTGTTTTCATCGACTTGGGTCAGTCGACATAGTTCCAAGCTGATACAGTGACAGCGATAAAAAAAAATCCCTCAAAAAAAGACTTATAACCCAGCCTCAAACTCATAAAGTGCACTCGATATAACCTATCCAACGTCAGTCTTGATAAGTTCTAAGCGCTGCACGTCGCCTTCTTATCCGACAACTTTGAATTAATTTAATTATTTACATGCAGTCATTGGTGCATCAGTGCGCTGCCCAACCCTGTTCATATGATCCACACCCTAATGACCTTCGAGTTTGAGCAGTTACATATTTGTACCTACACCTACCCCAACAGTGCGACACAGCAGATGGCCACGGCTCTGCACGATAGGGTTGCGACCACTTACATGACATAATTCAATTTAAACATAAAACCACAACAAAAAAACATAAAAACACAAAGGCGGGCCATTTTCATTCGCTAGATGGGTGCATGCAACATGTTATATTTCTGCAGCAAGGTCTGTGTAACCACAGGTGTCTGCGAGAGCAACGGTTTCGCTATAAACGAGTTTAGACTTTATTAGGCTTTTGTGGTGAAAAACTGGATAATTATGAAATTTAATGGAGGTTGTCAAGGGGGCTATTTGTGGTGCGAAGGACTACGACACTTTGTCTGAAAATCAGAGTGACGAAATTGAGATGAACCGTATCGAAGTCGGTCTTCCGGATTACAGGAGGGACCTCTGTGCTAGGAAGGCTCTTCTTTCAACCTAAGAACAACTGATATTCTTAAAATAGGGGCTTTCGACTTCAAGGTTGTATAAAAGAGGAACATCTCGAACTTGTATTAAGATAAATCTAGCAGAGCTTTAATAAGACTGACAAAAGGGACGTCATAAGCAGTCTTGAATGTGGCAAATGTAAGATAGATCTAAAAGTACAAAGTTCTATGGCAAGTTTTAGGTTACTTAACTTAAAATTTAAACATAAACTGCTGTAAAATGCTGCAAGCATCATTTAAATTCCAATTTATAATTCCGTTGAAAAAGTTTTTGAAACAAGCTCACATGGTGGTCGTGCTTTTCTATAACGGTCGTACTGTCATCTGTCAGAAATATTTAATCGGTGCATAGTTGAGGGAATCTTTCCAAATGAGCTGAAGTTTTCTGTAGATTCTTGCTGTTTAATTTCGACCTTCTCACTTCTCACAGATCTTTGAAAATCTTGTTACAAATAGTTCGGCCTATGCGGACGAATTTAAAATTCCTGTGTGTGGAACTACTTAAAAAGAACTCCTAAAACACGTTGGGCGTAAACCCTGACAAAACTGAACTTGTCCTCTTCTCCCGGAATGATACAAAATTACACATCCTGACCCCCCATCTATAAATGGCATTCTTGCATGATATTCTCAAATGACGCTAAATACTTCGGTCTTATTTAAGAAAGAAAGTTAAACTGGGAATCTAACATACAAGAAAGAGTTAGAAAAGCCACTGTTGCACTTTTTTTCCTGCAAAAAAGCCATAGGAAATAAATGGGGCTTACAATTCTCTCTGTCAAAATACAGATACTTACGTACGGTGTGGTTGTCTGGTGGACTGCTTTGTAAGAAGCGATTAATGGCGATTAGCTTAACAAAGTCCAAATAAAGATAAGCTACACTTGACACCTGTTTCATCTGGCACCCATTAACAAATCGAAACATATCTTAAGTGGACAACCGGCATGACTTGTCTAGCGAAAAGAGTGATATTGCCAAAGCTGGATCTGAAACACTTTAGCAGTTTGATTTCCCTCGAGAGGAATGATATTGGCGCTACAAGAGGTTTCATCACAGGACACTGCATTATAGGCAGGCATGCAACAAGATTTGGCATTTTTCTCAAAAGATTGGAAAAACTGTTTGGACGAGAAAGAGGAAGACACTGTTCTCCACTTTTTGTGTCCAGTTCGCTCACATAAACTAAAACTCCATTTGGAAGCTTTCTCTACAGTGATCTGTACGATCTAATAAAGACGGACGTTCAAAATCTCCAACGCTTCATTGGAATTTCTAATTGGTTCAAACGAATAGTGGGAATAACCACGAAGATTCACTTCGGCTTCAACCTAACCTCATCTATCTCACAAAAATAAGGTTTTTTGTTATGCCTTGACTGTAATAAAATGCCAAATCGAACGAAGATTCATTTCTACAGTTTTGTCGAAAAATAATGTAAAAAGTAGTGTGCTGGGTTAATTTCGTTCTTTGACATCAACCAAAGAGTTTTGTGGTCAATCACCACAATCTATTGCAAGAACTTGAAAATGTAGAACTTTCGGACTTCATCTTAAAATGGTTCCGATCTTACCTTACAAATTATTTACAAAAAAATAATTTTGATAACATAAGAAGCGATCGATCGTATGGTTCTCAATTGGAGGTACCACAAGGTTCTGTACTTGGTCCGATTCTCTTTTTTGTAACATTTTTCCACTAATTTTGGAAGGTGTTCAAACTGCAGATGTTGGTGTGGTCAGTCACCTTGATCTTGTTTCCGACAATATTTGGTATCTTAGACTTTTAAGATACTATGATTAAGACTTTAAGTTTATCGTCTCTTCGTGATTTTGATTTGAGTTTCAAGCTTCTTAGTGTCAAAAATTCAAACTTGCTAATATCAACAGTTTGGTTATTCTTCTTCTACTTTTTATGGAAGCAGTGATTAATAACGGGTGATTTTTTAAGAGGTTTAGAACTTTTTTAAAAAAAAAAACACAAAAAATTCGAAAAAATGAATAAAATATTTATTTGAATCGATAGTTTGAACCTTGCAATTTAATGTTTAAAGATAATTTCATGCAAATGTTGACCGCGGCTGCGTCTCAGGTAGTCCATCCGCTGAGTCCAATTTTGGCATACTCTTTCACACATATCGGCCGGTATCTCACGAATGAATGCATGGATGTTGGCTTCCAGTGCGTCAATCGAAGCGGGCTTGTCCCTATACACATTAGCCTTGACATACCCCCACAAAAAATAATCTAATGGTGTCAAATCGCACGATCTAGGCGGCCAATTGACCGGCCCGAAACGTGAAATTAACTGTTCACCAAACTCGCCTCGCAATTGCGCCATTGTTTCGCGTGCTGTGTGGCATGTGGCACCGTCTTGTTGAAACCACATATTATGCAAGTCAAGAACTTTCATTTCGGGCAAAAAAAAGTTTGTTATCATCGCTCGGTAGCGTTCACCATTGACAGTAACGCTGCGATTCGCATCATCTTTGAAGAAATATGGCCCAATAATGCCGCCGGCCCATAAACCGCACCAAACAGTGGCTTTTTCGGGATGCATTGGTAGCTGTTGCAATGCTTCTGGCTGATCTTCACTCCAAATGCGGCAATTTTGCTTATTTACGTACCCATTCAACCAAAAATGAGCCTCATCGCTGAACACAATTTTTCGATAAAAAACATTTCGAACCGAGCACGAATTTTGATAGTAAAATTCAATAATTTGCAGGCGTTGTTCATTTGTAAGACGATCCATGGTTAAATTGCAAACCAAACTGAAGCTGTTTGACAGTGACACAAGGTACTAAACACAAATCAGCTGTCAAAACCAGTGTTGCCAAAACCAGCTAAAAAATCACCCTTTACTTTCTGCTTGAGAATGTTGGAGAATTCAAATAGCTGGGACTCCCCATGGGCTCAAGAGCTCAGCTTCTCGAACATTGTTGAAGCGTTGGTGACATATTTTTCTTGTATCCACTCTTGATAATACAACTGTATATCGTACGAAAGATATGTCGCAAACCTGGTAGACGTCCGGTAAACGTACCCGTTGTTTTGTGACCCAAAAATAATTTTTTGGCGTCATTACTTACTTACTTAC
This sequence comes from Cheilosia pagana, assembly GCA_936431705.1. Taxonomy (NCBI): domain Eukaryota; kingdom Metazoa; phylum Arthropoda; class Insecta; order Diptera; family Syrphidae; genus Cheilosia; species Cheilosia pagana. The sequence goes on along the minus strand of OW386170.1, from coordinate 19,843,779 downwards.
CTACTTAAGGTGGCGCTACAGTCCGGGGTGGACCTGGGCCTCTCTGGCATTGTTTAAAGTTATTTTTAAGCCCTTCGTTGTATGTTATTTTACGTTGAAAGTTTACCTATTTATTTATTTCTATTTAATAAACATCCTTAGTCATTCAGGTCGATATATATTTATCTGAAAGTTTCTCAATTTTAATTTTGTTGAAATAGAATCTGTTTTTTTCTGACTTTTTGGTGTACTATTTCTTCAAATTTTTCGAGATTGATACTGTAAAAGTGTAAAACAGTTTTATTCCGGTAAAATTGATATTTTAAGTTTTTTTTTTAAATATTGACTTATTAAAATTAAAATGTTATTGCATTTTTTATTACTTATATGTATAAAAAATATAAAATGTCAAAGGATTTTCTTGTACTGATTTATTAAATTTTCTACTATTTGTAGATTGATGTTAAATAATTTTTATAAAGGGTAATTTTAATGAAATAATAAATATTTTTTAAAGAATTATCATCTTAAAAGAGAATGGAGAATTCTAAATGGCATTGGAAATAAATAGGTTGCCAACCTATTCAGATTTATATTTAGTACCTACTGGTATTTCAAATATCGTACCAAACAGATTTTATGATTATTCTATTTCAGTGGTGCAGACTTTTTGGACCATATTCGGTATTGAAGTTTTTAAAATAAAAAATAAGTTATTTAACTTAAATTCCTATTTCATAGATGGCGTTTCCAACTTTGTGTTGTGATAGTTTGGTACCAATTTTGTATTGTTTCTGAAATGTTATTTTTACATAAAAAGGCTGAATTTTAACACCTCTTAAAAAAATATCGGAAAAGACAAAAGTAACGACAGACCGTTTTCTTTGCTATTCCCATACTCTAAGGAGTTTAAGAAAAACAATTTGAAAAAGATCATTTGTTTGATCTTAAGCTTTTAAGGTTTGTAGAATTAAAATTTCCATTGAATTATTTTGAGCTGGTTTGAAATTCTTGTATGAAAATCGGTTCAGTCATCGGCCCAATTTAAGTTTAAATTTATCTTCAAACGTCATATACACAATTTTGGCGACTTTCACGATCTTTGAATTGCATTAGATTCTGCTAGTCCATGGAATTCAATTTCACACAATACAATCGCGATACACAAATTCGCGAATAAAAAGTTCTTTCGAACTTAACCTCTAAAATTGAACCCGCTTCCGGGGTATCTGCGAACAAGAAAAATTTTCATGTACATGAAATGTCAGTTTGCTCTCATGTGAATAGTCCTTTATATTTTACCTCTCCCTATTAGAACGAAATTCGGCAAAAATTTTCCTTGAAAGTTACCTCTGCAAGGAGTTTCACTTGAAAAACTCTTGGCTTCTTGATTGCGACCCAAATGAAGTCAAAATTTCGCTTTTTTACCTTTTACTCCTTCACGTCAAAAATACGTTCCATTGAAAAGGAAATCATCTTCAGAAGATGATCTTGGTTATTAAAATGGTTGATAAATTATTTGGGTTCTACAAAATTGTTTCTTTTTTTTGCCTTTTTCTCGCCTTTTTTACCTAACCTTTTAATAACAATTTGAAAAGGCTTTCAACTGTCGCTTTGCCATCATCTCACCCGATAAGAAGGACCTACTATACTCTGTCCAACAAAAATTGTCAGTACAGGGCTTATGGAGGAGCTTTTTTTCTACCAATGGTGCCTGTAGATGCTCTCACGGCACTCAAACACAAGAATTGCCACTGAAATAAAAACCAAACCACTGTCATACCAAGGAATTGTTGTTGTCATTTTCCTAAAATTTGGCAAGGAACTCACTGCAACCACTCTGCCACACAACTGCAGGCAGAATGAATGAATGATCGCTTGTGTTCGCTTGCAGTGTGTGTGGTGTGACTGAACTGCTACCACGTGTACAATGAAAGGATATCATCAAGGGTTTTTCTATGGATTTTGTCAAAGAACTTTCGGTTTTCGTGCTTTTGAGAACGAATTTTTATGTGGGGTGTTACCATTCGATTTTAATTTGTTTGTATTTCTGAAGGATCAAATAATATTCAGTTAAAATATTTTTTTTCAATGTTGTCTTTTAGAAAAAGGTTTATTCGTGAAGTGTTTTAACGCATTCATTTCATTCACGCAACAAGTGATCATAAGTGCGTTGTAGTGATATTGTTTTTTTTTTGCGATATCGTATTAAATATCTATTTTAATATACAACTTTAAGTTCCTACATATTTTCAGCCCTAGTCGTGAGGGCAAATTTCTGCACAGTTGGGTATAAATGAGCACATGGGTAGAGCACACATTTTTGGCATATTTTAGAATTTTTGTTATATTTTTGTTATATTTTGCATATCATCAAATAGTTTTTCACACTGAAATATCAAAATGACCAAGCAGGTAAACCTATACTACGTATTGTCGGTCGTTGGGTTTTACCAAAACAAACTAAAGTGATTAGGCCTACTGGGAATACCCTAGAAAAACCCTCACGGGAAAAGGAAAAAGATAAACTGAATTTATTTCGTTCAGAAATATTTATTTTAAATTTTAAGCTGGTAACCCTAACAGTTTTTCTCCCTGAGCTATGGTGAATTTTCATACAAACTACGGCAACCCTGTGAGAGCTTTAAAGAGGGACAGATTTATGTAAGTCATTGCAACCAGACTGAGAGACAAACATCCTATCTTTCCTGTACTGATAATTTTTGTTGGACAGAGTATAGTGAACATTGGTATTAGAAAAACCGCCGAAAAACTGTTTTACTACAGCAGATCACACTAGATTAAATTGGAGTCGAAACAACTACTACAACTGAGTAGAAGTTAGATTCGATTGGTCACAGGACACTGTCGTGTTAAAAACATCTGTAGACCATGGGAAAAGCACAAGACAACATTTAAAGATTGTGCAACGAGGACATAAAAAAAACAGAACACATACTTTGTAATTGCATCTGCCTAATAAAGACACGTCAACGTTACTTAGGTTAATTTTACGTCGAGGCGTCGATACAGCTGCTAGTTCACCCAAAGAGTTAGCCGCCTTTCTAACAAACTGCTGCTTCATGAATAAGCTCTAAATGGGGGACATCACAAAAGGCCCACTTGTGGCCGCACTGATCTAGGATATAATATATTTTACACAACCTCCCCCCATAATCTAATCTAATCAGCTTTACTAAATTAAGCACAAAATTTACAACGGGTCCTGTGGCGCAATGGATAACGCGTCTGACTACGGATCAGAAGATTCCAGGTTCGACTCCTGGCAGGATCGACAGAATTAATTATTTTTTTATTTTATTCTGATCATCGCTCGTATTTTTTTTTAAATTATGATCTCGTTCTAGACATCTAGCTTTGAGTATTTTAATCAAAAATAGATTTCGATTTACAGAACAAACTGTCGAATGACCTACAGAGCAAACAAAAAGTGTCGTGGATGAAGCAATCACTGAAAAACTTTGTTTTTTTGAAACAGACACATTTTGTGAGCGATATTATGAATCAAAAATACATAGCTAATAATAGCGACAAAATGTCAACAAAACCTGTGGCGTAATTTTTGTGGTATTCGGTGTGCTAGACTCTTGGGAAAGTAGTATTCAAGTTCCGACTGCGGCACGTCTTTCTTATATTATTTTCGTTTCATTTAAACAAACGTGTTAACAGTAGGCACTTTGAAAAATATTTCTCTGAAAGTGAGCTGCCTTTTCTCTGTCTAATTTAACCATCAACGCATAACCACTCAATCATAAAGCAGATGATATCGTGACGAAAATAAATTTCTGTCATAACTGAAACAAAATTCCCCTACACAGGTTGGTCTGTCCCTTTAAGTTATATCTCGTTGCTGGTAGCGTTTAATCACTTTTCTCCACCGCAAGAATCTAACGTCTGGCAGCAGGCCCAAATTATGAAATTCGCATTGAAAAGGACTGCCAGTGACGAGATTCGTTTAGCCAGTGAATGAATAGAAGCAACAGCAGACAATTTGATTCTGATTATTGATGAGATCTCGTCACACGGATGGCGTATTTTAATTTTAACTGCCGTGAAATTTTGTATGGCGGCGGTATTTGTAGCCCCCGAGAGATTTGACTGATAGTCAAATTATGTGGTTCAGTACACTTCCCAGCAGACTTTGAGAGGGAGAGATATAAATAAATTTGGCAGCATGCGTAAACAACAAAGTGGACGCTATTTGTTTACAGGGAGTCAAGGTCTTTCTAACGAGTAAAACTGCCAAACGTGAATCACATTTCACGTGCAGGATATTTGTGTTGAGTGTGTGGAAGGAAAGCTTTCAATTTTTAGTCCAACTCGACAAGTTTCTTCACTGGCGAGGCGCACTTCTGAATTTAATAAGGGACCCAACGCCAAGCTTTTCGAAACCATTGGTTTTGTGTGAATTTTTAATTTTTGGGATGAATTTGTATGCCAAATCCAAACGCCTAATTGAGAACCACTTTCCTGACAGTTTTTGTACTCTCGGATGTCTGTCAGACGTTCGCGAGAGGTGGCGCAGTGGAAAATACCTTAAGATGTAACTTTTTCCGGGGATCGAAACTGGGACCTCTCACTCATAAGTCCAACACACTGGCCATGGGTAGGACATGTTAGGAAAAAGACTGGACAAGAGAATCTACCACTTGCCATACTCAGATTTAAAAATGACTATTGGCGGGAAAAATATTGACTTCTCAAAACTTGACAAGCAATCAAGTTTGTGACTAACTGGTCGCCGTACCTCACAGCGCTACTACAGAGTCTTTTGAACTTTGACAGTTGACAGCGGCCATATTGTTGAAGCTACATCTGTCATATTGGATGTCATTTATTAAGTCTAGAGCAAACTGTTCAAAAGCGCGTGCAAATGACAATATTCCCATTTTTGGATGAAGGACAAGAGAGTCCAATGCATCCTCAAAAATTCACTGTTGGTTGTGGATTTTCGACTGGCGGCATCACCGGTCCATATTTCTTTAAGAACGACCGGCCATCATCTTCTATAGGCCGATGATTACCAACTTCTTTTGGAAAGAATTGGCTGAAATGGACACCAACGACATGTGGTTTGAGCAGCGCTTTATGAAAGACCCTTTACATGTTACAACCCTCATTCACACAGGTTTAAAGCTGGCAGACTCGAGATGGTACAACTTTTTAAGACAAGGAAGAGTAGAGTAGAAATAGCAAGCTGCGCTATCGAAATTGGTCCCACTGGGAAAGCCGACAGTAGCAACACCTCCGTTAGGAACCACTCATGTTGAGGAATTTTGCCGAATGTTTTTGGGACGCCTATGACTCGGGGAGCGAAGCACCTCAAAATGCTAAATTCGTCAGAATGAGACAATATTCCACATAAATTGGACATATTGGGAAAAAGTTAGATAAGGGTTAGTTGTTCTTTGTTACTTTAGTGCAAGAAGCCCTGTGATCTCATGCTGACACCAATAAAACACGTAGAGCCATATTTTCATGTCATGAAAAATATCGGCCAGATTCCGGAGTGGAGTACTCCGGGTTACGATCATGCAGTGTAACGCTTCAATGGAATTTTAGAAGGAGATGGACAATAAAGCTATGTACCTAGCCCCATACCATATATATCAACTAAAGAGGCATTAGCCTTTTAAACATCACCTACAAGACCATTTTCAGCGTATTATTTAAACGTCTTAAAACGTGTTCTAACGATCTGGGTCCTACCAAAGCGGCTTCATTGATTTTAAATCAGACTACGACATTGACAGTGTAAAAAGGGACCAACTATATTGTGCCATGTGCAGCTTTGGAGGTCCTGCTAGACTGATACGACTTATCAGGATGACGTTGGAGAATGCTCGCTGTTTTGTCAAAATTGCTAGGGATTATTCCGAAACCTTCGACACTACCAGAGGATTACAACAAGGTGACGTACTATCGTGCAGTTGCTTCAACATTGTCCTTGAAAAGGTAAAACGAAACACACAGACCAGATATGAAGACCAAAGCGAGCAGTAACCGGCGCCTTAACTACAGTGGAGTCAGCAGCGAACAGAATGCGACTGACTCTGAATCAGGACGACCACCACCACCTCCTTGATATACCTAGGCAATGCTGTACATGCGAAAAACAAATTACTCTTTCTAACCGCTGTTTCTTTGGGGCTACTAAGCAATTGAGGAATAAAGCATACGCTGTACAAAGCACTCATCATCCCGGTCCTACTATATGGTGGAAAAGCATGGACCTTATAACCCAGTCGGATGTAAGCTCCCTTGCTGTATCCGAGAGAAAAGTCCTACGAACGATTTATGGTCCTGTTTGCGTTGACCAAGAAAATAACGAGTTATACGTGCTGCACAGAGACATAAGCCTAGTAAAAAAATCCGGATACAGCTGTTAGGCTGAGCCATGTAAAACGGATAAACATCGGCAGGGTCTTCGACGACATACCTGAGGGAAGGACACATCATTGAAGACCTCATTTTCGATGGAGCGACCAAAAAGAAGGTTACCTCCTAATGCTTGGGGTGTAAGAACGGTTTGCCAAATCAACGAAAAGCTCTAGAGTGAAACCGATGAAAGACTTAGATGGTTCTATATACTGTTCTGGAAAATGGTAACGCGTGCTCGGTAAATAGTGCTTTACTTTCATTTGTGTCCCCTCACTTTGGAAGTAGATAATACAGGCGACGTTAAGTTTGGCTTTGAATATGCCCCAGGTCCACCCCGTCTGTATAGCGCCACATTAAATTAAGTTCGAATATGAGGATATTTGCTCTGGAAACATTGCAGTTCATCAAATTCGTTCACATAGTCACGACGAAATGGACTTGAAGATGTGTCTCTTTAGTATCCTAGCGCGGGATAGAGTTTCTCCGAAGATGACAAGCAAAGAGCGAAACCATTTCAAATCTGGCTTGTTTGCCAGCGGCCATAAAACGATTCCTATTCCGGGCCATCCTATCTCTCTGCAGTTCTCAGTTATCAAAGACGCAGCTGTTGGTGAATCGAGTGTCTTAGTCTTAGTCGCAGCCGGGTTGCCTTCAAAAATTACAATTTATTTATTTGGACGTCTATTTATACAGAAGCTTCCCTTATTGCAAGAACTTGTGCCTGGAAAAAGCTAGATGAGTTGGAGAGCTTGGGGAAATTGAATATTCTCAGTTCTGTTAAAGAGACACTTTGGGAACCTTTTTAGAACCCATCGGAGGATGAACTCCCCCAAAAATATATTGAACTCTCTTTATAAAAGTTTTAGAAGATCAGCAGCGCTACCTTTCTGTAGGGCCAAGAGCTGCCATGAAATCAGGTCCTTTAGAGTGAATTTAAACCAATGATGCAAAGCAAGGAACAACTGTCTTTCGGTGGCGTGCCTCCCATTAAAGGTGACCGCAACCAACTCGCAGCCCGCCACATCTTCAGCGCCAATGCACTTTGCAATCTTTTTTCACTGTTCAAGGTCATATATAAGAATTATAAACTACCTACCCATTTAAAAAAAATACAAAGCTCCACGCTCCAACCCAGACACCGTAGAGCTATTTGTCACGCTATAGGACACTGACATTGCTTTGAAAATTTAAATAAAATTTACTTCACAAGTCACTGGGACGGACAGAACGAGTTTGACCACCCGCCGTCACACACATTACGCCGTAATTAGGTAGGAACATAGAAAACAAAGACGAATATGATTCATTTTCATAATTAATCATATTTTCGTCTACGGAATGTACACCGCGATGCGCGATGGTGTCTCCCAACTGTCATGCAATGCATGCAACAAAATGAGGGTTCATTAGCTTTTGTACACACACAGAGTCTACGCAAATGTTGGCATGATTTTGAGGGCTCTTTTGGCAATAGTCTTGCAACTTTTGTCACCTTAACATGGCCGCGTTTTAATGGCAACGCAAATTTGTTTTGACAATCAATTTGCGACGAAAACACTTTTGCGTGCTAATTAATACAGATGCGTGATTAACGATCGATGAGCGCGCACGAGACGTGTCCCGTCTTCAAGTAATGGAATAATCTGACAATGATAAATCGATTCGATGGCGAAAGCATTCAGTATTTATATCGAATTGTTTATAATTCTCTCTCCTTTTTAAGACAACTGGAAGTCGCCGAGGATGGTAAGGATTTTCTTTTTTCAATCTATGAATGTATAAAGAGATATTTCATTACATAGGGGAATAAAGAAGATGAGCATTCTGTGAGATATTCCAACTATTTGAGGCATCTCCGTTCTAAAGAAGCCCGGGAACCTCACCTCCTGTTTTGAGACTGAATGCAGATCCAAAATGATTTCCAAAAAATTGTCTGCCTAGTGAAATATATTTTTACCTTTTTTCGTATTCGTAGTAAGAGAAAGATATTGAACTGACATTACGAACGATGATAGAGACACTCAAGGAAGTGGGTCTCGCAATTCTGCCCGTCTGTACGTCTCCTCCTAAGGGCTTACAGCCTAAACAGCTGGAAGGATATGTTCCAAACTTAAAATTAGGACTTTTTGGGCTTACAGTTGGGGTCACTTTTTGTTTTGCACGTAAACGTTACGCTACTTCCCATAGGTATAATAGTCTTAAGCAAGTTTGATATTTTTCGAAAACGGCTGTATCGATTTTAACAAAAAAATTGTATTTAAGCTGAGGTAGGTGCGGGGAACGTCTTTGCGTACCCAGGGGCCCAACTCTGTAATTCGATTCGAAAGTAAAGTACTGTTTCAAATGCTACTCTGTAAAACTTTCGAATCGAAGGGTAACTTTGCAAAGAAACCTTTGCAGCCTTCGAATAAATTTTCCGAGATTCGGGCTGTTTTTTGTCAAAAATTACATTTTAAATTCAATAAGATTATGATTACCTATTTAAATATATTCGTTGTTAAGGGATACATATCCATGAAATTCAATTATTAACGCTGAAGAAAGAATTCAATGAGAGATAATAAGAGACAATTCTAACATTATGGGTTTATGAAGTAAAAGCTAATTTGATAAAACACAAAATTTAATGACGAAATATTTTATTTGTACTAAATATTTTTTTCTAGTTTTGTAAAAAGTGATCGTCTTCCAAAAGATGCATTTATGTATGATCTGAGAGAAAGAAGAAGGTATAACGCTTTAATTTCATGCACAAGGTGGATACCAGGCACCAAATAGGTCAAAATATATTAAGTGGGCTGGCGCTGCAGACGGTTTCAACGGTCTGAAAAACTGCTGTATAATTTATAAATTTTAATATGACGAATCAGAAAAGGATAGAATCAAAAACTATTTCTATTTTTATTAATATTTTTGTTCGTGCGGTTTCCCTTTGAAATATAATTAAATCATCAAAAATATCATCCATATTAATATTTATTATGTTTTCTTCAATTAATTTTTAGCATTTTATCAAAAAAATATTATTTATTTATTTTTTTTAATGAGTATTTAGGAGTCAAGAAATAAAGGAGGCAGGAAATAAAATAAAAAAAGTTCCTTCAAGACACTAAAAAAATGGATTTCATTGGTGATATTGACGAACTGTTGATGTCTTCGTCATCAAAGGATGAATTTATTTCTCGAATGCGGACAAAGATTATTGGCACATAACGATTTTCAAAAAAAAATTGATAAACACCAAAGAACAAATGTCATTCGGCCCTAGCGAGGTAACCGTCGGAACGGAAAATTCTCCGCAACGCATACTCTGTCGGAGGCTCAAATCCAAATCGTAAACAAATTCCGCAACCAATTTCTGTCGGAGGATATCGGAACCTAGCTGTTAAAAATTGAAGAAAAAATCGCTTCATCGCACTTCAACGTAATTCGCCGATATGCGTTACAAAATGTCGGAGAAATATTCCGAAGAAGCAAAAACCCTCCGAATCGTATAAAATCGGAAATTTTTCCGTTCCGACGGATACCTCGCTAGGGCCGATTATTTGTGAAATTTGACATTACGTAGGTAGGTTTAAAATGGATTAAAAAAGGAAAAATTGAGTTGGTTAGCAGGAAATAATGGAGTTTTTTGTTTGGTCTATGAGGCTAGGTTCCAAAAAACAAAATCACTGAACAGCATCTGTAAGCCATGTGATGGTCAAGCAGATCTGAAATGCTTCGACTATGAATCTAAGCTTGTTTAAAGAGTATCTGGCTAAAGTCAAGAGGGGTTAAGGATAAAATGGTGGCATCCCAACGGAAAAGCCGCTAAACTTGTAAAGGGTTTCCCAATAAGAGGTGTTTTTTTGAAATTCAAAGAAAAATTACATTTTTTGAGATAAATGATCGGATATTTATTTCGTAATAAAAAAGAAGGTATGCCGTCAATAGTGAAAAATAACATCAGCCAAATGGCCATACGACCACGCTTACAGGACCATATCCTTTTGATGAAATTTTCCATAACAAAATCGCAAAGTGGCTGCCCTATGTCCTCGATAGATTCACGAATTCCATATTTGAGGTCTTGAATCGACGCTGGGCTGTTGGCGTAGACCTTATCTTTCACCTGGTAAACATACTGTTTACATTTCTTTCAATATTTTTTTTTAAATTAAATTTAGAGAGATTGAAATCAATCACATTATAGTACTTATTAAAATCCCTCGTTAGGTTATTAATGGGACCATTACTCCCATAGTTACACCGAGATGTCCTTTGGTATGGCGTAGTTTCTACTTGTCTAAAAATAACAGCTTCAAAATTGACAGCTACCGAAATGGCTGGCTATTCAAAACAACACCAACTCTTATTGGAAAACCCTTTATTACAGCGCCAACAAATGCATTTTTGGAAGTATGTACTCCTATTTTGTTTTCTTGTCCACGACAGAGATAGTGAGAAGTGAGAAATTTATAACCCAAAACAATTTCTTAAATTCTACCTAGTGCTTGTACTATAGGATGCAGAGAGTTCTTAGTTCTCAGAAGATATGGATAGCGATGCCCAGAAAAGAACTGAAGTTCATAAGAAGCCTCAGCACCTCCTTCTTTTAAAGGGAATGAAGACGATCACAATAGACCCCTCCTGGTCGCACTCTACAATATAAGACCCTATTCTTTAAAGCAAAAAGTATTGGGCGCCATAATAAATACGTTCAAAAGTATGACAAAAGTTTTTTAAATGCTCAGAGAAAATTGGAATTTTACCACCGAAATCTGCAATCTCCACCTCGACTGTGTTAAAATTTCTAAAATGACAATTTGCCATTAGACATTCAAAATATTGACGTGTCCCCTCGTACCTACCTTGGATCCTTCCAACACAACACACGTGACTGCTGCTCCCACGTCCAACGGGAGGTGTTATTTCAAAATTCAGAGTGTCCCCGCCAACCATCAGTTATCGGGTTTCCAAGAAGTGTCCACCAATCGATTTAACAAATGCATCTCATCCATTAGTTTCATCCATGCGACTGTATCTGTACGCGACACGACCAATTGGCCAAAATGTGCGTTCGCGTTGCTATTTTTAACTGCTATTCGCTGTTTGTCAGTTGTCAGTTTTGTTTTGTTCGTTTTTGTTTGCCAATTCCCTGCCTACTTGTTCGTTCAACAGTCACACAGCACACAACCGATGAGAATGGAAAGACCGCGCCAACACAAAACAACAAAACCGATGCGAGATGTTATGGCAAAGCAGAGAAACAGAAACAGAAACTAAAATAAAAACGAACTTGTAATGGAGTAGGCCGCGCGATACCTATCAACGCAAAAAAAAAAACCACCTCACGCACACTGCAAGCCGAAGTTATAAAAGTTGCTGGAGATGTACACTGTACAGTGACACTTTAGCATTTACCGACCGAATACAAATCAAAGGAGCGATTACGACGTGTGTCTCCTGAATTTAATTGAACCGGAGGGAGCACTGCGTGCGGGTTGCCCAGTCACGGCAACCGGTTTTCACCTGTGCCCGCCAAACTTAATTGATGATGATGAAAATTTTCGCCAAAGATATTGCGCGCGCGAAGAATGGGAAGTATGCCGACCGACACAACAGCGCAAAGATGATGTCAACCGAACAGCAACGGATGCAAGGACTGTGCGTGTGCAGGAGCTGCGTCGACACGATTTTATTAGATTCGCGATTCCGTAGTCCAGCGACGACGAATGTGAGGAAACTCGACAACCAAACTCTCTCATCGACAACGAGAGACTGGCAATTTCTCGCCCCGTCTTCTGTCAGAGTTTGTGAATTAAACGCCAGAGCAGTCCCTTGTCCCTCCCTCCCCCTCCGTATAACACGACCGATGTGTATTCTTTCTTCTTTGCTGCCAGTGTCTCTGTTTACGAGGTCTCTTCATACCCTACTCTACTATGATTAGCAACAGCCAGCGCAAGTACAACGGGGGGGAGTCGGTGCCTTGCCATGCCATGCCACCATGTCAACGGGAGGAAGGTGGTGCTGCTGCATACACTTGCTGCATTCGTTGCTGCTAGCCTCATAGATACAGTCAGGAGGAGGGTGAGGAGTTTGCCAAAGCACTGCACAGTGCGACCGCGACGACGACGCCGCAGTTTCTTATTGTATCAACATACGGCGCGCGGAACATGTGACTATGTGAGTGTGTGTGGAGGTCTGCGTAAAATTTGAGGAACAGTACCATGACGAAGGAGGCTATAAAAAGCAACATCAACATCATCATGGCCAAGCGCACAGAGCACAGATGACTCTGACAATGAGAACTTGAGGCAGGCTTCGGGGCGAAAGGGGCGACAACGGGAAATGCGCGCAAAACTCGCACCGAACGACGACTACCGACGAGTGCATCGGTAGAGCGAAGCGTCAAAATACAAAAATTCAAGTCGCAAACTCTTAAGGTATCTATCGCTGCTCGATTGGCGATAAATTAAAATGCAAAGCAGCTTCTCTTGCGATGGCTTGACTGTATATGCAAAGGAGGCAACGTGATTTCGCAATACGCAAAATAACAGCAGAAACGACCGGAGTGGAGGATCGGGGCAAGAAGTCTCCGTTGTTGTTGTTGTTGTTGTTGTTGGAGACTGGAGACCGCATTACCTGTCAGTCTCCATCACTTTAGAGAGGTAGAGGGAAAGAAAGCTATTTGATCAGTTTTAATGCGTTATCGGAAAGTTATCGGTCTTTGATTTGGGAACTGATCGAAAAAAAAAATGTTATATCGGACAAAAGAGATTTTTTAGGGAGTCGCAGAAGCCCTTTTTATCCGAAGTGGTCCTTTTAGTAGGCCTACTAGTCAATAACTGGGCTGTGGGCCAGGGACTTGTAACTAACATTACTCCGAGTCTTACTTACTTACTTACCTAGGCGGCGCTACAGTCCGGGGTGGACCTGATCCTCAACCAAAGCCCCTCTCCAGTTAGTGCGATCTTTGGCTAACTACCTCCAGTTACGCACTCCAAGTTGGTTGAGGTCCCCTTCGACTTGTGCGCGACACCTAAGGCGAGGTCTTCCTCTACTGCGTTGTCCCACCGGGTTAAAATCGAAGACTCTTCGGGCCGGAGCGTTGGTGTCCATTCGCTCTACATGTCCCAGCCATCTTCGACGACTGATGCGTAACCAGGGCGATGTCGCTGTACAGCTCGTAGAGTTCGCTGCTCCAAAACCCGTCAACGCAAACGGTACCGAAAATAAATCGAAGAATTTTGCTTTCGAAACGGCCAGGAAAATGTGCATCCGTTAGGGTTCATGTTTCTGCAACATAGAGCAGGACTGGGATGATGAGGGTCTTAATCGACTTAATGTCTAATGACAAAGCCTTACTAATCCATTGCCGTCTTAGTCCAAAGAAACAGCGATTGGCAAGTGTAACTCTTCGTTTGATTTCTGCTGTGGTGTCGTTTACAGAGTTTATAGCGGACAAAGTCCCTAAATAGGTACCTCAAAGTTATAGCTGTCTATCGTGACGTTCTGTTTGATTCGTCGATGTTGTGTCCCTTCTTGTTGACAGCATATATTTTGTCGTGTTGGCTTGTGAGTTGCGCACAATTTTCTCAAGAATGATGTTAAAAAAGTCACATGACAGCGCATCACCCTGTCTAAATCCTTTTCTGACATCAAAGGTCTCGGTGAGATTGTTTCCGACCTTTATGGAGCAGCGAGCGTTCTCCATCGTCATTCTGCACCATGGCTCTGTATAGCTCGTCTCTATAAATGCTGTCATATGCGGCCTTAAAATCGATGAACAGATGGTGGGTATCGATTTGGACTTCTTGGTTTTTTTCCAGGATCTACCGTAGTGCGTGGTCGGCTGTGGACTTACCGGGCCTAAAACCGCACTGATAGGGTCCAATCAGTTCGTTGGCAAATGGTTTCAGGCGTTTTTTGAATGGTTTGGCATATTTTTACAATGGTCCTCCATTTTAATTTTATTTCAAATCAAAAGTGTAAAACTTTTGTCAAGTTTATGTTCATGTTCATTTTGTGGTTTTTGACTGTGATAGATTGGTGATCCTGTGTTGAGATTCTGTAAAAAAAAAACGACACGAAAACCACACTCGCATTTCAGAAAACGTAATAAATCACGCGAACGCGAAAACTTGGAAGTACAATTAACATTAAACGACATACAAACTGTTTGATTTAATTAATTACATTCTTAACGTCAACAAGAACACAAACGCAACAGAATATAATACGAGTGGGTGGAGAAAGTATCCCTTCATAACAAAAAGTTAACACGACAATGCTCACAACAGAAACATTAAATGGAATGAAATGATATTTAATAAACAAATCTTTCATCGGGCAGAAGATTTTTTTCTACTTTTTTCTTAAATTTACACAATTACTATCGCTTGGTATTAATAAATAATTCGCCAGCATATTTTTTGTGAAATAAAACTTAGTCGCAACCAAATATCAAAGTTAATCGGCCGTACTTACAAGCAAATTTAGACTCGACTTTAGGGCAATCGTCGAAATTGAAATAAATTGTGTACCAATAATCAAGTTTTCTTTGACTTTACGATAATCGAGACTGTAAATTTCGAACCGAAGAATAAGTATATAAGTTTAAACGTCAGAACAATACTTCCTGCATCTGTGGCGAGCTCCAAATTCACGTCCAGGATTTTTTATTTTGATGTAAGTGCCGTCTTTAGCACAAATGCGAAAACCTCGCGGTTCTAAAAAAAATCTGTTTTAAGCTGGCGAATTTCATTTAGAATTTTGGATATTTTATAAATTGTCCCAGTTTGGATGCCAATGCAACTGCGAATTTTGTTATGCAATTGCTCACATTATTGAAAAAAATAATAATTAGAAGGCAGCTACTCAAAATACAAGCAACTGTCAATTTCAGCAATTTATTTGAAAGCTCAGAAAAAAATTATAACGCTTTTGAGTTGTACTGTTATAATTTTACGATAAAAGCAGATGTAGTTAAAGCTCCGATTAATTTGATTGATGGTACCTACAAATTAAAAGTCGAAACTATAGTTAGTTTCGAAATTAGTTAAACTCGAGTTTACTATTTGGTTGTTGGTAAGGCCCAATGAGAAACGTCAAGCAAATATGCAATCACTGTTAGGTATTCGTTTTGTTTCGTTTTTGGAGTTACATGAAGCAAAGAAAACGAAAACGACATCGAAATAGCTTTCGTTCTTTTGCTTTCGCTCAAATGAAATTTACTTTCGTTTTTGGAGTTACAGAAAGCCCATTTAAACAAAAACCACTGAACGTTTTCAACTTACAGAATTCCACCCCTTGTTTAAGGTGTCCTTGATTGAGATTTGGAGAATTCAGGGATTTATTTTAAAATGTGCA
Source organism: Cheilosia pagana (assembly GCA_936431705.1). Classification (NCBI taxonomy): domain Eukaryota; kingdom Metazoa; phylum Arthropoda; class Insecta; order Diptera; family Syrphidae; genus Cheilosia; species Cheilosia pagana. The sequence goes on along the minus strand of OW386170.1, from coordinate 19,828,047 downwards.
TTCACAGTTATCAGGTTAATATGTCGATGGATGAAGTACGCGTTTCTGATTGGGTAATCTCTAAGTTGTTGCAATTATTTAAAAGTGCATGTTTAATATTGTTGAAATTAGAAGAAGTGTTTTCTTTTTCCATAAAATAAGTTTTTCGTGGTTGTAATTTCATTTTTATTGGCAGTGTGTTTTGGTCAAAACCATTAGAGCGGTTTTTGGAAAAATATTCAGACAAAATAGTAACAAATATTTTACAGGATGTAAGCATTAGTTGGTTTTTTAAGTATCCAAATCGAAAATGGCGTTTTCGAGACATGAACAGATTTTAAAAGATTCATTTTCGGTGATGGAATGGAATGGAATAACACATTAAGTTAGAAAACACCATTTAAGCTAAAATATCCATTTTAGATGGAGTCTTTAGAGCCGGTTTTAACCAAACCAAATATTTTCAAAAACAAAAAAAGTCCGTTGTTCGATATTTTAGAGAAGAACTAAGTATTCTATCATCTTAGGAATGACAATATTATCTTAGTAATTAACTTTTGTTAATTTTTGTTTGTCCAATTATCGTTAACCCCACCCACCTTAGCCCAAATATCAATTTTGGTTAAAATCATTAGACGTTTTCGATCAAATCAAACTTGTTTAAAACTGTTTAATGGAAAGTACCGTGCAGACCTCAGGAAAGGACGGACAGAATGGCGAGACCCACTTTTTCAAGTTCCTCCATCATCGTTATGTCAGAATTGCTTAAAATCTCCAGTTCGATTTTTTGTACGTATGTATTGTTTTTCCTACTACGTAACGTACGTTACGTTTAAAAAGTGTAAAGGCATAATAATGCATTAGGTGGTATCACTGCTCCCAGATTTAAACTTTTCAAGTTTGCAAAACCCGCTCTCAAAAGACTTTTATGTTTTTGGATACTCCTATAATGTACCTTCTATAGTAAGGCTTTAACAAGACCTCGTAGTACTCTTATTATAAGATCATTAGAGTTTGCGGGACCTTAGCTCCTACAACAAGACTCTTGCTATTAGACTACCAATCTCAAAGTGTTTCAATCTCATAAAAAGAGTCTTGTTAGAGTCAAGCTAAAGAACTTACTTGAAAAATGATTTTATAGGACTTACTCCCTCACTTTATTAGAAAAAACCCTCTCAATCTTTCAGAATCATAAGCGAACGCAGTTTTTGAGGCATAAATAGCTGCTAAACCTGAAGCTTGGAATTTAGGTGGCCCACGGTGAAGTGCACTTCGACCAAGTAGTTAAAAAGAAAACCTGCTAAGCGACTGACTCTGACAAAAGTGTGTGTCGGTGTAAAAGTTACCCCTTTAACGCAACTATACAACTTTCTTCAGGGGCTTCAGAATGCCCAAAAGTCACGATGGTACATCAGGTTCTTCATGATTACCCTGGCTTACCGCAACTTAACCTATAAAGTCCACCAAACTTTGAATTTGATATCTTTAAGATTTTCTTAGCCTTTAGACCTTTTTTTTTAGAGGTGAAGACTGAAACTGCTAGCTTTATGGCTGACATAACCAAAAGTTAGTTATGATACCATCGGTAACATGCGTCTACGACGTATTAAAGAGTGTAACGAGGACAAACAAACAAGCTGCGAAAACTTCATCAGAGAGGTTGCGAACCCAAATGGGGAGCTGTCATAGTCTAGTAGAAAGTCATAGCCTCTAAGAAGCTTTATAAGACCCTTATATTTAACTGGAAAATACCTTGACAGATTTAGGAAGCTCATATTTGCCATAGTTTTGAAACTCACTAAATACCTCCTACATATAACTTCTTAGCTTTTTTAGCCTCTTCAGTTATCTAGCCGACATTGATCTCGGAGACACACTGCCAAAATTAGAAAAAAAGTGTTGTAAACAAGTATAGCAGGCTAAATGCGGATGCGGACTTTTGTGTACGGTGTTCACAACCTACCTAAGTTTAGGTCTTAAAGACTATGGTAACTCTTTGTTGTCTAGAAAAGTCTCCATTTGTGGATGACATCGGAGATATAGGTAAGCCTGCCAAGTTTGTGGGTTTACTAAATGTTTTTAGTCTACGGTACATCTTGATCAATCAAGTAAAGCTATCCACTTAGATAACAAAATTAGAAAGAGACTAACAAAACATCCATCATCCAATCATGCCAACAGCAGTGATCTTCTTCTAACTATGCTTCAGCAACCTGTAAGCACTTTTTCCCTTAGAACGCCTGAAACAATTTTCCAACTTAAGAAAAACAGTTCTTCGAAGGCTTGTTAGGACTGTTTGACTGAGAAGGCACAGCTTGAGCCGGAGCTACAAATCTTAAGGCTTTTTCTAACTGATGCCTTGAGCTTTAAAATGGTAACTCCATGTTTATTATGGTGACAAGTCTGATCGCCTACCTTCGGTTCTCTTAGGACTTATACCTCAAGAATAATAAGCACCTTACGACTGTACAATGCTGTTAAAAAATCCATGACAATGCTGCCTTTCAGGCTCCCACTACTGCAAGAAGAACTGCACAAATCAAATAACCACCTGTTGGTATCGCAAGCAGACTGCAAAACAAATCCGACCCACAAATGCTCTCCATGCATATGCAATGCATGACTAAAGGTGCGCATATTTGCATGCCATCGAGTATACCAAGCATGCAAGTCTTCTAGGAACAGCATGTTTTCCTTAATTGAATGACCCCATCACACAACTTGTTCCAAATTGCTTTGGCCAAAACCTATTTCTCCAGCGTTATGCACCGAAACCACTTTTCCACATACACCATCGCACAAAAGTTACACAAATCCCCCCCAAAAGAGACGAGGAGAATTTCCCACCCAGAAAAGTATGGCTATCCCCTTGATGGTAATAAAATCTTCCACAAGATATACCATTTCAGTTCAGCCCGAGGCTCTATGAGAAACATGTTGAGTCGGGTAAGTTATGCGACGGCCCAGTGACTAGGTGAGTATGTTGCTGCGCGTCGCATTCAAGCGAGCAGACCGCACGATGGCCAAAGTCGGTAATTACGGTAAGCGGGTTACCCTGCCGTTCGGTGGGTGAATCCATCCAACAAATGGCGATGCGATGGCGTACTGTTGTATCTGTCGTCGTATTTTATTACCAGTTTTATTTTTATTGTGTAGGGTTGCTTCTCTTTCGCTCTCAAAAAGCGACATTTGTGCGCGCACTTACTCGTGTGTGGTGTCTGTAGGAAGATTCTTGTCGCCTCGTTCGTTCTCTTGTGGCGCGTTCGTAATCTCCTGGTCAGCTTCAGAGAGGGTGGCGGCCTGGCGGGCGACACACACACAAGTTGTGGAACCTTGCACCAAGTGCAATTGTACCGAATCCGAGTCAGTCTTTTGTCGCTGTGCTTTTGTTTCGCATTCCCTTTCGCATTACTTTTGTTTTCATTGTGCGCTCGTTCCTTAAATGTGCAAAATGGTAAGCGTTGCTCCAGTCCACCTCCCCAGTCTGTATCTGTAGTGCTCAGGCTCGAAAGAAATTGCAATAAAATCTTGCAATCGGAATGGTGGTGGTGTTAGGCCGCTAAGTTTTGGATCACATAGTTGATGAGTGATGCTATGAGTTGTTTTAAGGCCTGTGTTGCATAGCGGGTGGGTCATTTATTGGTTTAATTTTAAATCATAGGTTATTTTGACACTGACAGCTGTTTCCCGCTCGAAAGCTTGACAGAAAGTAGCATCATACCTCCGCGGAACAAAATGAGTCGCGTTACGCTGGGAAATACTGAAAACTTATTTCCAAAGTGACTTTGTGCAAAACATCATCTTAACATCTACTACTACAAACTAAATTTCCGCATCTGGGGCTCGGAAAACTCCCACGTTATTTTCGAGAAGCCAATGCAGCCACAGAGAGTGACAGTTTGGTGCGCATTGTGGAGTGGTGGCATCATTGGGCCATTTTTCTTCGAAAATGAGGCTGGGAACAACGTTTTCGTCAACGGTGGGCGTTACAGAGGCATGTTAACCGATTTTTAACTTTCTCGCATTACGTAGTAAGAGAAGGGTATTGTAATCGTACAAAAAATCGAACTCGAGATTTTAATCAAATCTGACATTACGATGATAGAGGAACTCGAAAAAGTGGGTCTCGCAATTCTGTCCGTCTGTCCGTCTGTCCGTCTGTCCGTCCTTCCTGAGCTCTACAGCGCAAACGGCTGGACGGATTTCTTTCAAACTTCGGATTTGGAGTTGGTGGGCTTACAGTTCGGGGCCACTTTTTTTTTGCACGTTAAGTGTTGCCGTTCTAACGGTATTCAGCAATTTTGAGTTTTTCGAAAACGGCTCTAACGATTTCAACCAAAATTGATATTTGGGCTAAAGTAGGTGTAACTAAGATGGCTGCATACCCAGTTTTTCGCAGAAAAATCGAATAACGGTAATTTTGAAAATTGGTCATATCTCAAAAACGGTCAAAAATATTTCGACAAAAATTCATATTTAAGGTAATACGGTCATTCCCAACATGATGGCAAACTCAGTTTTTCCCTAAATTATCGTTCAACGGCCTATTTTGGAAAAATGTCGTTTTTTAAGACTTTATTTAATTATGGTTTACTTGAAAACGGCTATAACGATTTTAACCAAAATGTGTACTTGCACTATCATATATGGGGTTAATATGGCTACATACCCAGTTTTTGGCTAGAAAGTCGAATAACGTTACTTTTGAAAAGTGGCCTTATCTCGAAAACGGTCAATACGATTGCAACAAAAATTTATTTTTTATGTAATATGGTCATTCCTAACATGATAGCGATCTCAGTTTTTCTCTAATTTGTCTATAATAGATTTTTGAAAAAAGGCATATTTTGAGAATTTGGTTTTTTATTTTTTTACCTACATGAAAACGGCTGAAGCGATTTTGACCAAAATACATACTTGGAGTAAAACTGACGTTTTCAACATTATTGCGTCTTTCATTTTCGATTCTAACCACCGGAAACGCTGATTCTGAACAATACCCTATACTCAGTTTTTAGCTAAATAGTTGAGTAATATTTGTTACTATTTGGTACGCATTATTTTCCAAAATCAGCTTTAAAAATTTTGACTAAAATGCTTATTTACGATAACATAAGTATTCTTAATAAAACCCCGTACTTAGTTTTTCTTAGAAAAATGCAAATAGGTAATGCCTTCTTTTAAACATTACCGCACTACCAGTTAAAATGTAATCACAACTACTCGAAACTCCTTTTTAGAAAATATTTCCCACTTCTTCCTTTTTCAACCATATGGATCATGATCCTTAAAATAATTGTAACCAATTGGATTCCACACTATCAGAAACCCGCACTTCATTTCAAATTCAAGAACAAATCTCTGAATTCTTACAACACAAACCCTACTTCGAGTCATGGCCATCTACCAGCATCACAAATTTGAAAAATCTGGTTGTATAGCCTATAAACAATAATAAAAGAAAAATAAACCAACCAAACTGATGATATGAACGAGAAAGTTTCGTGCGATCCAGTCGTGCACTTTATTTTTTAATGAAATTGAAGACATGGATTTAGACGGTTCATGCAGGATGGTGTGCAATACCACAATCAATCTTTTGCGCACCAAATTCCAACTTAAGTTAAGATGGGACTGGAACTGTGGCAAGAAAGAAAATCGAATATACTCGTTGGCCAAACGGATGGCTTTTAAAAATATATAGGTAAGCTTTTTCGTTAAGCGCTTCCTGTCCTTAAATTTAAATAAAAAAAGTTCACATCACTTCCACGTGAAATGACCATGCATTCGAATCACTCGTGCAGAATTACCAATGTGGTGTGAGCTGTTCAAACCCCATGACGTTGGTGTCTATACCTACATATTATCGAATTCAAAATCGGATGAAAACCTTCTGGGATGGTTTGAGAGAAAGATTCTTCGGGCGATTTTCCGTCCAATTTGTATCGATTTGTAGCAGAGGAAAAACCCACCTTAGGTGTCACGCACAGTTAGAGGGAAACCTCAACCAACTTATTGTGCACCGAGCTGGCTGATAGTATTTCACTATTTTCCTTACTAAGCTAGACTTATCGTTTAAGAACAGTTGAGATCCTTTTTCTATGGATATGGAGGTTACAGAAAATAAAGGACTCAAATGGATTTAATGCTTACCAGAATAATAGAAAATATACCACAAAAGAGTAATAATGCATTACATACCTGAAAAGAAAAAAATATGGCTTGTATTTAAATGAGCTCAAAGCAAATATGGTTTCACAATTTAAAGAGGTAGATATAGATAAGAAAAATCTGCTAATGCTGTTGGAAGGAAATACAGAAAGAGGAACACATTCCCAATAAAAAGACTCATTGCCATTCATCTCTTTGCACTCGAGTATATGGTTCAGAATAATCTCAGTATAGCACTGAGAGCTCTCACAAAGCCCTTCAAAAAGGCAATTTTAATCAACGATCATGTGCAATACCAAAGAGTGGTAGACCTAAGAGCTCCTGGATCACAAAAATAGAAAACATCAGAATTCGATTGCCTTCAGAAACGGAAACTGCAAGGCCTCCTTAAAATTTTCGTCGACGAACAAGAAAACTCCACAGTCAGACAGACACAGACCAGCAACGATTCCTACTTTAATCTAGATTATAACTTAATCGATAGAGAAAAATACAGAGGACTACGCATTTATGGGCTTACCTGCTTTTCGAATAACATTTGCCATCAATGATATTGTTCAAAGCGGATCGCATCCAGTTTGATTGCAAAAATGATCATATGGGTGGTACACACACTTTTTGTAGTAATAGGTAACACGACGAGAAGATTCCATGCCATCTTTATCGGAATCTAAATTCATATTAGGTTTTTTTCTTTTGCTTCCAAACTTTACAAAATATTCGTATTTTATTTGTCTAGTTTGACAGATCGGTAGAAATAAAACGTGCCACGCAAAGTACATAATTTCTAATAAAATTAAATGTCTGCTATCTTGCTTATTTGGAGTATTTGCTTAATATTTTGTAGCGTAGGCAATATTTTTAGATAAATAAATCTAAGCCTACTGAGTTTTCTCTATTCGGTTTATAAATAATGGATGGCATGTAATGTTTATGAAAAATATTGAAATTTTTGTTTAATTTCACCCGTCGAAAAGTTAAATAATAGGCTTATATACTTTTAGATATTCAGACACAGTTCTTTCTTAAGACTTTTCGGCTAACATTTTAAAAACCTCTCGGTAAATCACAGTTTGGCTTTAAATAATTGGTTAGTGTGTCAAACATTGTTTTTAACAAGCCGATGAGAGATAGAACGTCACCAAGCTATTTGACAAACAAAAACCATGTTTCCAAGAGTAAATATATCTATTTATTGCACTCATATCATTTTTTTTTTCAATTTCATTCACTTCTGTTCTCATTTTGTCAAAAAATTATTAGCCTCTCAAGGGATATTGAAAATTCACTGGTCAGGTTTGACGTACATCGAAGTTAAAACTGTGTTCGAATTTTCAAAGTTATAGCTAAATAGGTTTTTATTCATACCGATTTAAGCAATTGTTGAGTTTTCATTCATTTTCAAAAATACCTATTGCCGAATATTAAATTTTAGTCAACAAATTTTTATATATTAAATCAAATACCAAAACTAATTAAATTCAATCAACCAACAGTTAATTTTAACTAGTCTCGCTTGTGGGTTGTGGATGAAGAAACTTTTCGTTGACTTTTCCCTGCCTTAACTCAAACACATCCACATAATTTTTACATTGTGGACATTTATGCGCTTTTCCTATGAGACATTCCCTTCTCTTTATAATAAATATGTACTTAAAAAAAAAGGTTATACGAATCTTTCGATGTTCAATGATTAATAGGTTAACACGAAATACTTTGCACTGCGCGAACTCGCCAAGCGCCCTTGACAGTCAGATACGAATTGCGATCTTAACTCAATACGCTTGACGAGCTGCATCGTGCAGTCCTACAATAATACTAATATACCTTTGAGCAGGAGAGATTTCCCTGCTCAATGAAGCTGTTTTTCAGGGTAACAAATATGAGAAATTACTAAATGAAAGAAAAATCCAAGATCACATTGCACGTAAACTCTCACAATTTAATCAACGTCCTCGATAGTATAGTGGTCAGTATCCCCGCCTGTCACGCGGGAGACCGGGGTTCAATTCCCCGTCGGGGAGATGGAAGTTCTTCTTTTTTTATTCTTGCTCTGGCTGCAGAGTGAGTTAGTGCTGTACATAATTCCAAATGGCTACAATTGCTGCCAAAACGGCACAGGCTAAAAGTTTGTGATGTGTTTTTATGATTTTTCAACAGAAATAGTTAGGGGGAATTGTTGTTACTTTTTGTTGGGACGTAACATCGTCCTTATCCTCATCATCAACATTATTTACTGATTTATAATATTGTAGTAAAATTTAGTTTCCATAAATAACAAATTGTAATAAACTCATATTCAGTTTCATAATTTCAAATTTGGCGGTCAACTTAGACCAGTTGCCATAATTAATTATTATTTGAATTTGCCATAATATTTGAACTATGAAAAATAACGTAGTCTCTCTCACTAAAGTTTAAAAACCCGTAATTTCCCTTGTCGTCAAGTTGTCGTAAATCGCAATCTGCATCTGTTGACAATCGGTCAACGCACGCAACCAGAATCAGCTCTTCCTTAATCGAAGCATTCAAAGAGATTCAAGGTAGGCGATCAGAAAACCCACGGTCGTACACTTTTCTCTTTCCATTCTTGCTTAGAACAAACTGTTTGAAAGATGCATCGTCTGAGATGGGTATAGCAGCCTTTTTTAAGGTTCATCAAAATGAGACGACCATTTGTACCAGGTTAGAGATTTGTAGAATCTCATCATAATTTTCAAATGACCCATCTAGCTTATACATTCAAAGGGCTTTTATACATACATCTTGATATTTAATTGGGCTTAATAATTATCTTCAGCTAATTATCTGAGCGTTGAAAAGATAAATTCACAAAACTCGAAGCTTAAAAATAAGATTTCGTCACGTAACGCTTTGATTCAATTGTTTACAATTAAGTGTTTACTATTCTTCTTATACTCTAACAACCCTCAAGTAAAAAGAAACGTCAAAAAAGCCAGCTGCATATTTAATTATCTTTTTCTTCAGACCAAACAGTTTTTTGACAGCTGGAAATTTCGTTCATCACCACAATAGTGTCAGAAAATAATCAAGAATTATTATTAAGTGTAATTGACACATGGCCTTAGTCAAAATGTCTTGGAGGAGATTTGTCGGTTACTTTACCTACCGTGGTAAATCCAGACCACAAACCCACAAAAAAAACTCGGACAAATCGCATCAGCCAGCTGTTCGACTTTGCAAATTAGGGTTTTAAACGAAATTTGTGTTAAGCTCTTCAGACTCACATAAAAATTAAATTCTGCGGAAAACCTGAGAACGAGTATTTTGATAATTCGAGTCAGGTTTTTAGGGAGAGAAAAATCGAAAACGTTGCCCTAAAAGTTGAGAAAATCTAAAAGCGGTTTATGGTTATGTTTTTTATAGAGTTATTATTTATTTGTTTAGTACAGGAATTTAAAAAAAAAAAATATCTCGACTAACTTTAACAAAAATGTTGCATAGGCTCCGAGTCCGACTGCCAATATTGACTATTTGTTATTCCTTTTTTACAGTCAGTCGGGTTTTATGGCTTTTTAAATTAACTTATTTATTTTTAGCTTTTTAGCCTATGAAAAGTTGTGGCATATTTTCACAATGTTGAAACACACTAAGTAACAAGGACAATGAATGTTTCCTATTCCATTTTTAAAATAACTAGAAGGTATTCTCACGCGGTACCGCTAACGTTTTTTAATTTTTTTTCCGCCCGATGTTGGTAACATTGGATTATTTTTATTTTTCTGCTAACTCTTAATAGGTTAAGTCGATACAACTTAATACAAATGTACCCCAGTTGGGGCTTTGTACATTAGTATTAAATACGGGGATTTGATGAAATGAAATGAGAAAAATAGGTATGTACAAGCGCATGCCTACATACATATTTTTTTTGACGTAGCTCCTTAAAATGAAAGGTGGTCTCTTTGAAAAAAGAGCGAAAAAATTGTCTAATCTTTTTTGTTTCTCTTTCAAAGTGTAAACTTCCAAATCAATACAATTATATAAATCAAGTGCACGACTGGGTCGCACCAAACTTTCTCATTTAGGTATGTATGTAAAAAACTCAGAGCGTAGATAAGTTTTCGCATATTTTCACAATAATTTTTCATTTTACGTCGAAGCAAAAAAAAGTTTTGGCATATTTTCACAATTTTTTCTGCCTTTTCATTTTTGGTTAAAGCAAAAGGAAGAAGGGTTTGAGATAAATATATACCGATATGTTTTCAAAGATATATTCTAAGAATTCAGGGATTTGTTTCAAAATTTCCATTCCCAGTTATAAGCTAAATATGTTCGTTTTGGTGCTCTTGTTAAAAAAATTTCTAAGCCCAGATAAAAATTACCAAATTACACTGCGACCTCAATTAAATCAACTAATAGGAATTTTGGCGGTTGCTTTTATTGAGTTTGTCAAAAAATTGTAGCATCTGTATAAAAATTCACCTATTTTTTAGGAGCTGCAATTACTAAGTCAACAATGATGATAAGATTTAAGGTGTTGCTTTTATTGAGGTCGCACTGTACCAAAAATACCCAACCAATAACAATTACAAAATTTTGGAGGTAAAATATTACAAAAGTGGCAACCGTTTTTGTAACTTGTAATACCTCATTGTGACCTCATAATTTTACATCGCATAAAGTTTCGAGTGACACTTAGGGCGCTTTCGATAGAGTCCACTGTCCACCATCCCTTCAGCTGCCTTAAAACTTTCCATAAGCTCCATTTCAAGTTTGGTTGCAGTCGACCCGTCCATCGGAGGTTCGAAATAACGCAATCCGTAGCAACATGAACTTGATTATCCTTAAACACCTTAATTTGTTGAAATTCATCACTGCCACTGACGTTTCTCTGCACCAGCAGTTCATCTTTGCATTTGCGTTTGTGTGTTTGCCCTGAATCCCATCCAATCGCTTGTTTTCCCATAGCCAAGGACGAAAAATCACAAGGGAACAACAAGGCCAAACTGGTTTACTGCACTTCCGTCGAGAATCAAATGATTTATTCCCGCGGCCAAAGTGGGTACACAAATGGGAGAAATTGCACCGTCAATGACAAATGACAAATGACAAATGCCAATGCTTACAGTGGCAGTAAAAGCACTTTGATTTTGTTATAGAAACCATAAAATTAAAATTATTTTTCCTTATCTTCCGTTTTGTGGATCTCTGGGTTGGATGCGTTTCCTCCCCTCCAGCAGCCGTTCACTTGTGGAAATATGATTGGAAAAATTTGCATTTAAATGCGACGTGAGCTGAAACGAACGCGCAGTTGTAAAATAAATTTGATTTACGAGCTCAGAACGTGAGCTCTTCGACGTTTTATTACCGGAGCAGTCTTGAACAATTAATGGCGCGATATATGTACAGTATATATATATATTTAAGGAGCTTCAGTCATTTTCGTATAAAAAAAACAAGGACCTGAAGGTGGCTTCAAGTGTGCGCTCTCAAAAATCTTCACAAGAGTTCCAGTTGCATCCACGAAAGTGTCAACTTGATTTCGAGGGAACAACTAGCACCGTCCGGGACTGGCAGTCGCATGTAATTGAGTAATCATGCCACCATCAGCGATTCTAGGAACTCCTTAGAATGCTGCCTCATTACGATTCGCAGCACAACTTGCCTGAACTACAATGCTACTGAACTGAATTCGTAATCATGCGAGTTGAGTTCTCATGATTTATATTGATGCCGATTGAATCGCTTGTGGTATGCAAGACGGCGTAGGATTCAACTTGTTACTCCACACAATTTAATGGTCATTTTGTCACATTTGCTGCTACCACAAATACTCGAGTTGCATTAGCCAATAATTCAAACGGTGCTGAGTCTTTCACTGAAAATGATATCAAGAATTAGAACAATTTAAATCGTATTTATTTTTCTTTGAATTTATGTCCTTTGGTTGCACCTATAGGTTGCACAAGGTGAAAACATAAACAATGGTGGTGTTGGGAAATATTTTTAAATTTTTTCGTCGTTAGATTATTTTTTTAAAAATGTTGCGTTTTGGTTATGCTGTTATGTTATGTTAATTTCTGCTCCGAAACCACCCATTGTTCGCTTCCTTGGTAAAATCGAAAACGTCGGATAAGCTTATTTAAAACTTTTGAAAGTCTAACTTTGTAAGAACTAGGTGAAATAGATTTTACAGCCAGTTAATACAAGCAAACATGCATTTTTCAGGTCTTAAAAAAAATGTGCACGACTGGATCGCCTGTAACTGGTTTCGATGTGTCATTTTCGAGTCTGCCGGCTCTAACTAGCCAGAAATATCCCTAAATGTAATTTGAGAATACTGGACAGAATGTTAAGTATATATTTTTTTTAAAGCCAGAGTCCCAAGTTGAGACTCATAATGAGACCAAAGAAAAAGTCCGCATCCATACCATTATCACTTGTAAAATTTTTCTGAGGCTCAAATTTAGAGAGGGTGTGGTTTTTAATTAAATACTCAGTGAGTCACGGTGCGGCGTAGACGTATAATAATTAACAAAATCTGTTGCCATTTTGTGTTAACCTATCGCATAGTAAAAGATTTTTCGACATGACGCTGTAAAAAAAATACTATTTCTATCACTCATCTCTCTCTCGATGGTGAAAAACTTTTCGCAAGCAAATATTTTGAAAAGAAATAACAGAAAAGAGTTTGGTGAAAATTGAGGGGGCGTGGCACCTGCCAAATATCTAACATCTCGACAGCAACTGAACGAATTGGTCTTAAATTTTCAGACATACCTTGGTATTGACCCGTAAACCATTCGGATGTTTAACGAACAAAATGTAAGGGGCTGTAAGTGTTTTTTCGGGACCCCTCTTCTAAGCTGACTTCTGAGCCAGTGGATTTAGATCCCTAGGGTCCAAAACTATTATTCTACCTTTTTTTACCCTTGTTGATGAATTGAGAGTTTCTAACCAAGACGATCGTGAATCAATAAATTCGGTGACTTCGCCTTTATTAAACGGTGTCCCATAGGGTTCGGCCATCGGACCCTTTATATTTCCTTCAAACACATCCACTGTATAGCTCTGACCATACATTCGAATAATGTCCTTGCCTTGCTAATCAATTTAAACCTTCACCCTAATATTTTGTAGGTCAAAATATGCAGTTTTGTATAGAAAATTTCGCCATTGTTCGCCATTGAGTTCGAAAAGTTTAGCCTGGACACTGAATATGATTATTTTAGTATCGCGCAAGGAAGATATCAAAGGTTTATGGCAACATTATCGACTTTTAACTGAAGAATTCCTTTAGCATTCTTGAAAGCTCCGAAAGGAATTCATTGGATAACATGCCAGGGGAAAATGTAATTTAATGATTGGACACTAAACCAACGCTTATGCCGTCTTAAGCTCCTACAATAGTGGAGAAGTCTACGTTTTGTATATAAAATTGTGAGTTATAGTTGGTCTAAGAGCATAAGTATGGCAGATTATGGTAAAGAGTAAAAAAAAAATTTAGCTTTCAAAAATACAAGGTGAACTTAATTTTCCCAAAAGCCTGCAACACATCTTTAAACAGACGCCCTTAAAAATCTCCACAACCATCACTCAGTCTTTAATAAATATAGACGCAAGAGGGAGCTATACGTGTACCAATCCCCATTGTGGTCAAGTCATTGAACCCTACCTCCTGTCGTCCCCATTCAAATGGTGTTCTCTGCAGACTTTCTAATTATTGCTTAATTTGCATTTCTCTTCGAACAACCAGCATTCCCTGACGCTCCCTCAGCTTTTTTTCGTGTTTTTTCCCCTACCAGTTAAGAACTTTCCTCGCTTCATTTAGTCATGTCCAATATTTTATATTTTTCTATGTCTCCATTAAACTAGGGAAAGACAGAACAGAAAAAAGAAAAAACATCAAATGCACGTCAGGATATTCCTCTGTAGAGCAATAAAACGACATCCTTCCGTTTCATAGTTTTGCACATTCATTCAGTGGGTGCCACACAGTTAGTTTATATATTCCCAATGCTAGTTGGCGTTGCCCTCGAGTCGTTTGGTTGCTCCGGTTTTAGATTTATCTTGCGCGTAACTTACACTTTTCTCCCATGTAATGCGAAGGATAAACGAGCTGAGCAACGACGAACACAAGGAAAAAAAAGGAATTAAAGCGAAAACCATTCTCGATAGCTACAACTACTATTAGGAGTTTTTTTTTATCTCCTGATTATGTGACAGGTCCGCCAAATGCACAAATATATTGGACACGGTACGAATGATTTCGATGGAAACGGAATAGTATCGCCAGCGCTGGGAGCGGCGATAAAATCCGGTAAAGAATGCATTCTGAAGATAATAAAATCGCTGGAGGATACAGTCCTGAAGGACGAAGACGAAGTCGAAATGTGGAGGGCGCTGCAAGTTGAGATTTATTTCCTGTTTAGCGTTGGACGTAATCCCTAAAGATAATCGAAAGCATAAAATGTGGTGGATTGTGGGATTTACAGAATTGAGACAAGCACCAACTAGAGTCCTTTGAGAGATGGATATGTATGGTTTCATTTCTGTTAAAAATGCGTTGTTGTGTCGTTGTCTCGCTTGGGATAAGGTCTGTAGGCCGAGGTAGGTCGGTCATGCGAAATGTTGAAGTGTTTGGTTTGGGGATGTGCTCTTTCGGCCTTGATAAATCCCTATACCTTCAAGCTAAGAAATAATTATTTTTTGCACAGTACAAGGTGTGACTGTGGAGGCATCTGTGGCAGCTTAAGACAATTTGGGCCAATGGAAAGAAAGATACAAATCGAAGTCTACAGAAGATCGAACAACCAGAAGAGGTGCCAAATAGGGTCAAAGGTATCTAAACATTTGATCATCAATTTGCAGCAACTATGCAACATCAAGACGATGAAGAGGCTGTTGATGAACTTGTGGTGTTCAACAATAGTCCTTCTCACAAACAGCATATGAATGATAGTCACAGGAGACATCACGTTTGAGCTCAAGCATGTACCTGGAACAAGGTCAACTTATACCAAATTGATCAATTGTCAGAATTGATCGTTGATTTTACTGGGCTACACACTGATATGGACCGATCAGGTTACCAACGAAAGGTCTTATGCGGTCACACTTATAGCCGACATTCAGGAGACTTATTTCTGTATGGTTGGTGTAGTTCACAGAGCATCTCTCTGAGGTTCCTTTCATCGAGCATACATTCAACGGACCAAAATCAGTTGGTGCATGTTTATCCCCCAAGCAGCCTCACTTATCGTCCAAATTGAATGGTCTGTTGGCTGCCTTCGGTGCTTAACAGTCTACAGAAATAATGTCCCGTATCAGTCCCGATAAATCTGAAGACTTTTGATCGAAAGATCAAAGAACAACGTTTTAGTTTCTGACGGAATTTCCTTTTTCTTGCTTTTCGAGTTCTTACTTTTTCTACTTCTGGAGAAGTCGATGTTTTGCTCAATGGCAGATCTCGCAGCAGTTCTAGTTTTGACTGAATATAGTCAGACAATCTTGTTGATCGCCTTTATTTTGTAGGTTTGTGATTTCGGCCACATTTTTTGAATTGAATTT
Source organism: Cheilosia pagana (assembly GCA_936431705.1). NCBI lineage: Eukaryota > Metazoa > Arthropoda > Insecta > Diptera > Syrphidae > Cheilosia > Cheilosia pagana. Next base: position 19,812,363 of record OW386170.1, on the reverse strand, counting down.
GTCGTTAAATTATCATTATTTACTCAATTGCTGATAAATCATTGCATACTTTTAGAGGTAAATGAGCAGTTTCCGGGGCAAAGAGAGTCGATGCCTAGCAAGGTGTTGACCAAGCACTTTCGTTTCGTCGAGATGGTCCCTCCTTGGATATAAACTCAATGGCCATTATTAATAAACGAATTTAAACTCAAGTTTTACGTTAACTCGAAATTGACACGATAACCGTTGTAATAAACGATCGATCTACTTTTAAAATCGTCAAATACTTAGTTGTGGTCGAGTAGTATCTTAGTCGAATTTAAATGTGACAGTCGAACGTTTCAAAAAGAGTTTTGAACGAATTTTACCAGTAACAAAGGATCACCCGTTCCACTTCTAATTATGGTCTCTCCTAGTTTGCGAATCCTTGAAAAAGGAACCTATAACGTTTCTAAATATGTATAATAGGTAAAATAAATTAATGAAAATGGAAGTTTTTAATGAACTCACCACATTCGAATTTGCCATTTCAAATAAAAAATCAAATTTGAATTTTGTTGTTGTGTCAAAATCAGCTGTGCTAGCTCACAATAATGGGCAAATTTGGTCACATTGATTACGTTAAATTCGAGTTTTGTTAAAACTGATTTATAACTACGAAAACTTAAAAATGTCCTAGCAGAATTTAGTATGTCTGCAGGTGTACGAGTCTCTCTGTTGAAGACTAGACTCAACCAATGAAAAACCGGGCAGTCACAGAAGATGTGTTCAGAGGATATCCCCCATACAAAATCTACATTCTGTCATTTTGTTGAGGTGGTGCGCAGTGGCGCAGTGGCCTAAGAGGAAGCCCACTAGCTTTCTTATTTTTTCCCTACTGAGCCTAAGGATTTTCTTGTAGCAGTAAGGACTAATGTTAATCAGTTTACTGAAATGTAATTTTGTCAATCTGTTTTTTACTTTTCTGCCAACCAACGGCCTAAATTTACAATCAATAAAGTCTTAAAATTATGGAAAAGCTTTCTTAAACTGTTGCTCTCCTAACATGGACGTATATCGTGTACCCTTTGGTTGTGGCCTTTAAAAAGGGCTAATGGGCAAAAATATAAATATACTAAAAGCGTCCAGTTATTAAGAAAGTTATGTCCCAACAAAATAATTTCAATATTTGACCCCCAAAAAGGGGGTGACTTTGAAAAACGCTAAAACACATGCTGAAACTACTCAAATATGCAAAAGTATTTTATTTGTGGTCACTACAGGAATAGATGTTTGTTTACGATAAGCAATTTGACCTATGTGTTGAAGGCCAGTCATTTAAAAAACTGTTATACAGGGTCTTTTTTTGAAAGTTGATAGCGGCCATATTGTCAAAGCTACATGTGTCAAACTGGCTGTCATTTATTCAGTTTGTTTTGTTGCTTCACTGTGTGTGGGCATAGCGTACAACAACACGTTCAAATGATAAAATTGTTATATCAAAATGGGCGTCTGTTCGGGCAGCGTTCTACGCGCTTTGACCATTTTATGGGCCATTTTTAGATGAATGGGTACGTCAACAACGAAGGAAGGAAACCCATCCACATGAGATCCAAGAGCGTCAAATGCATCCCGAAAGTCACTTTTTGGTGTGGATTTTGGTCTGGCGGCGTCATCGGTCCATATTTCTTTGATAAAGACGTTAAACAGGCCATCACCGTCGAAAGGTCGAATAATTACCAACTTCCTTTGGCCTGAATTTGACGATATGGACACAAACGACATGTGGCGGCGCACAGCTCACGCCAAATTGGAAATTCTGCCAAATTCTGTCCAACTTAAAGGGCATCCTACTTTATTTCATCATAAGAGAGCGATAAGGTTTTGAAGCCTTTTCAGAGCTATTGGTTCAGAATGTTGTCATGTGTGGAAATCAGTTAAACCCATTGTGTCTGCTTAATTCCCAAAAATGACAACTTTTTGAACCAACATCTTTCAAATAACGACAGCGACATCCTCCCGCGCTTTGCTAATTTGCCACAAAATTCATTCTCCGAATATGGATTTTCGAAACAACTCCAATCGAGTGATTCCTCGAACAACTACCTGTGCACTATATTCCCCGTCATTTCCCTTTTAATTCCATCAGTAAGTCCCTCGCTGCAACGAGCAAGCGCACTGACAGCATAACAAACCCCAATGTGGATCATTAGTGCATCTGAAATCTTCCTTGTCGTTATTAACTCCCATTAAGCAAAAGGTATTCCCGTTAAGTGCACGTCATTATGCGAACAGTATCCGTTGCGTTTATGTGTGTGCGGCGTTCTTTGCGTATTAACAGAATGTAAATTATGCAGAAACAATTTCCATTAAGCAACTTTCGCTCAAATCCACTCCTTAACATTTACCCAAAGTCAATTTCAAATGTAATCACATTCTATGGTTGATACCATGGCAATCCTTTTATATAGCTAAAAGAAAAGAAAAAGAGAGAAGGGAAAGTTTCACCTTTAGTGTCCTTGATGCACTTATCCCTATACAGACTGGCAACAGCAAAGTGTACAATTTGATTGCGATGGGTTAGCGCGACCGATAAAGTTTCGAGTTGGTAACAATGGCGCCCCCTCCCCAACAGGAGTACAGTAATCCTCTTCTATTTAACCAATTTGAAGAATAGACGTGAACACATTGCCATTCGTTGTGGCGTCGTCGTTTACTCTTTCGAATGCCAAAAGGGATGCATGATGCACGATGCCCCGTGTGCAGTTGTGGATCGTACTCGTATGTGTGCAAAACATCTGTGTTTCGGCGACATACGACTAGTTGGAGAGAAACAATTTGCAAGAGAATTTTAAGCACTTGTGCGACGTGCTTTGAGTAAATTATTTTGTGTTTGGTGCTTAGTTTTTTTCCAAGTAATTAATTGGGATGGAATACCAAACATTGAAGGAGAGCCAGGAAACCAGGAAAAAGTGCCAGTAATTTTAATGTCAAATGGCGGAAGGAAAATATCAGTCTTTCAATAGGTTTGCTTTAATGAGCTTCGGTCTAAGCAAAGCAAAGTATAGAAAACAATTGGGAACTTTTATAAAAAGGCAATTCCACTTAAAAAAACAGCAAATTCTGAACCGATTTACGTGAAATAAATTTAATTATATTCTCCACATTCAAAAAATCCAGTTGGGCTTTTTTTGTTTAGCTCAAATGTTGCTCTTTTTAGGGAAAATTTAAAATAATTCAATATTTTAATGGATTGTTCAACGCACTTCTAACTTTGAATTAATTTAAAAAAAATACAAAAACAAAAATTGGTGCTTGAAGTCAATACACTTGCCCAACTTTTAAGCCCTTAATCTTTTCTAAGTTAAATAAATGAAAAACTTTTTCAAAAAACATACTTTTTTTAATCGAAGTTTGTTGCATCTTTACATTTCATTATCATTCCGCGGTTTCGGTTTCTTTTAAAACTTTCAAATCGAACATAAGAGCTTATTTTACTTAGATTATTAATAAAATTTAGTTTTTTTTGTTTTAAAAAGAAATATTTATTTTTAAAGTTTGCATTTGGGTTATGCATTGAAAAAAAAACAATTAAGTACTATTTTTTACGTTTCGTACTATTTTCTTTTAGTTTTCAGTACAATTGAAAAAAATAAATTTTTATAACTAATGCACTCAAGTCATGCATATATTCAGTGCACGCAAAGAATTCGGTAGGACAATGATATGAATTGGAAAATAGGCGAAAATAGTTAAGAACCTCTTTCACTTCCTTAGACATTTCAGACAATGTTTTCCAAAATGTTGTGTAGAAGTCAGAGAAGTGTCTAGCGGAACGCTGAAGATTTCTTCTCACAGTTGTTACCGAACACTTTGCCAGACTTTGATACTTGCTTGCCTTTGACGAGACACGGAAGACTGGCGGCTCCCCTATAATATCGTCTGAAGGCAAAGGGGCGTGCAGTACAAGCGTTAATCGTTAAGCAAACCAAAACACAAATCCAAATGATCATTAAGACTATGATTTGTTTATTTAAAATGTATACAGAAAATCTACAGAAAAAAAAAAATAAATAAATAAATAAATAATTAAATAAATAAATATATATCCACTACAACTATTTTTCTTACAATTATCTACCTCTTTCTGTATTTTTTCGTATATAATAGAAAAGTAAACAAAAGTTTTGTAAAACCTCTACAAAGGAAGGCGAGCACGGATCAGCTAGTACTCAATAAAGTCATTCCGAGTAACTTGCTTCTATCATCCGGAAAGTGTGCAATTATTTCTGATAAAGTGGTATAAACTGATATATTTTTGGTCTTTGTATCGATTTCGGTATGTGCTTGTGATTATAACAGTATTTGCCATTTACAAAAACATCTCTATCAAGTAGAGTGCAATTGTTGTAATTGTTGGCTGGAAATGCTGCGTAACTTTGCTTTATTGAAAAGAATGTTTATTATCCGCCAATCGTAACCCAAGGACAACTTTTCTTTTTGCAACAAATTGAAGCATTGAAGATTAGTTTAGTTTTTTTTCGATCACTATATTTTGGGCCGGTTGTGTTTCTCCCATAACTGGTATTTTTTTTTCATGGTGGTCACAACCCCCAACCTGGAGGACCAGGCCCTTGTTTTGACCCTAGGACAGCGGGCCGGATAAAACCGATGTCAGTTACCCATTTTGGGATATGAGAGCTGCCGTTGACCCATTAAGGGTTCATACGCCACCAACTCTTTTCCAACACCCTGACTCAGACCTGGAGTCCAAATATGTCGAAGCAGCTCATATAGGAATTACACCTACCAGTTCGACCCAACTGGAGATGTAGGCGCCACCGTTGATTCCATCTAGAGAATTCCTCCGCTGTCGCCTGAGAGTAAGTGCCTTATTTGCACGGATTTTTGGTCCTGTGTGCGAGGAGGGCGAATGGAGGAGAAGATACAACCGCGAGCTCTATAAGCTGTACCAAGATGTGGATGTCGTCCAAAAAGCCAAAACACGTCGACTACATTGGCTCGGCCACATCGAGCGAATGGACAATAATGCTCCGGCTAAGAGGATCTTCGAATCCCAGCCCACAGGTTCGAGAAGACCAAATATTTCACTTATGTACTACGAAAACTGTTTTTTTTTAAATTGTACAACATTTGGTATCGGACGTTTTGATCGTAACAAACATTTAAAAAAAGCAAAGGAAACTATTCTGTGGTTTTTAAAATATATGTACCAAATTTGACAATTGCACTTGCTACAAACGCAGAGATATGGCTTTAACTATTTTTGTTGTGTAAACAATAAAAGTCCTTGCAAAATAATCTATATATACAAGACGTCCTTGGCGGCTTTAATAAATGCTGGCATCATATCTCTGAAGATAATCTTATCTATACAAACGTACAAGTTGGCGCTAAAGTTATCAACCGATGTTCTTTGGCTCTAATTTTGTTTTTGAATGGAAAACTTGTTTCTCCTTTTGGGTTATGTTTATTTGATGTCTTAAATTTGTTTCCATTGAGTCGAGAAAACGATAGCGGCTAAATGGCAGCCTGAATTGATGATGGCAAGAATGGGTTTAGTGATGAATGAGGGCAAAACAATATATGCTGTCAACAAGAAGGGACACGCAACATCGACGAATCGGACAGAACGTCACAATACACAGCTATTATTTTGAGGTAGTTAGGGACTTTGTCTACCTCGGCTCCGCTTTAATTCTGATAACGAAACCACAGCAGAAATCAAACGAAGAGTTACACTTGCCAATCGCTGTTTCTTTGGACTAAGACGGCAATTGACTAGTAAGGCCTTGTCAAGAAACACTAAGTCGATTCTATATAAGACCCTCATCATCCCAGTCCTGCTCTATGGCGCAGAAGCATGGGCCCTTACAAAGGCGGATGAAGATCTTCTTGGCGGTTTCGAACGCAAGATTCTTCGAGTGATTTTTGGAGGAGAAGATTTAACAGCGAACTCTACGAGCTGTACAACGACACCGACCTGGTCAGAAAAATACGCATCTGTCGTCTAAGATGGCTAGGACATGTAGAGCGAATGGACACCAACGCTCCGGCCCGAAGAGTCTTCGATTCCAACCCGGAGGGACAACGCAGTAGAGGAAGACCTCGCCTTAGGTGGCGCGCACAAGTAGAAGGGGACCTCAATGAACTTGGAGTGCGCAACTAGTTAGCCAAAGATCGCGCTAACTGGAGAGGCGTATTGGTTGAGGCCCAGGTCCACCCCGGACTGTAGCGCCACCTTAAGTAAGTAAGAATTGATGACCATGGCATTTTCCATCACTCTTGTCAGCTCTTCTTGACGGATATTCTCTTTGACGACTTCATAGTCTCATGACTTCAAAAATTACTCCACAAAAATTAGTCGGAAATGGTTAAATCAGGCGATCTTGCCGACCAGTGAAAGTCCCCAAAAAGAGTCAAGAGTCGACATGTTTAACCACAGCCGCGATATTGTTTGCAGACCGCCTGTTTCGGGGTCGCCATGACCAGCAGCATCGCGAGTTGTCTCATACTCTTCTAGGTGAGCTGCTAATTGTCGTATTACAATTAGAGCCATGACCCATTTTCTGTTTATAAAGCGTATAAATTTATTGATAAAGATCTTATACTCCTCAGGTAGTGTCCAGTCAACAAATTAAACCCACCGCATCTGCAAATTCTTCACATCCATCGCCGATGGCTCTTTCATTCTACAGTCAATTACTCTCCGATCCAATTGCTTGTTATCGTAAATTAACCTCACATCTAAGCAAACTGCATCCTTTGCCTTTCAGCAAGCTGTATTCAATCAAAATGAAACGAAGCGAAATGAAACCCTCCTTCAGCAGCAACAAGGACACTACAAATTCTAGTTAATTAAAACATTTTGTCATGGCTAACGGAGAAAAAACAAAAGCTCTACAGGACGAACCCCACTTTGTATGTTGTATTTAAACAGATGCACACAGCACACGTATCAATTACTTTCAGGAGAGGAAGCACGCCTGACAGGACAAAATGAAAACCAACGCAAGATAAATCACTAAAAATTGCACAAACAAAAAAACAAAAAGAAACGTCAGTGCAATGTATATACAAGTTGCATATATAACTCAATCGCAAAGGAGCGCAGCTAAAGGTACACTATCCTGATTTCCCTGAAGGTTGATCTGGATTGGAAAGTTGAGTTTTTACATTTAACCCCTCTAATTAAACAGAGCGCAAGCATCTACAAGAAATTCCCACACAAAGACTTTTAAAGTGAGGGAGCATAAATTTAATTTTATGAAACCCGTAAATATCCTTCAAGTTGTACGAGAAAAATTTATACATCCACCCGATGGACAATGCTTTTGTTTTTCTTGGGAATTTTTCTTCCTCCCAGCAAACGTTTTCTTGAGAAATTAATTTACAATTAAAAAAAACACAACAAAAAATAGAACTGGGACGATGGACCTGCCCTCCTCGATGAAGTTAACGTTCTTTTTTTTTGTTTTATGTAAATTTTCTAAGCAGTTAATGCTTTCTTTCAGTCGTTAAGCTTAATTTGCTTTGTGTGTTGTTCATTTTGGAGGTCATTTCCGAAGTAATGCACGTTGCATGTTGTAGGGGTTATTAGTATAGGTTGCACTGAAGGAAGCTCAAAACTAATTAATTAATTGTGTTTTGTGGGTAGTGCGAAAGCGATGACATTGAGTGAAGCAAGGATATATACATACAACATCCAAAGGAGACGCATTTGCTTTACAACTACTGTCGTGATAAGCGATTACTTTTATGCGGACACTGTGGCGTATGTGGAACTTATGTAGTCGCTTTCTTTCGCTTGCAAGCACTCCTTTTGTGCTGATTGAAATTGAATGGTCGCATTTTTCAGCTGTTTAATTTGCCAACAGTTTTTCTGATCAGCGGTGCATGGGTAGTGATTGGGCTGACTGCATTTCAAATGAATTATCCAGAAAAACCAAATGCAGCTGAGTGAAATCAATTGAATGAGGTTAATGAGGAAATAAATTACTACCGATTTGTTTGCCCTAGGGTTGGAGTGGCTTTTAATTTGATCTTTAAGCAGACAGTTTTGGGGTAGCAGTGGGGTCTTTTATGTACTAATTGGGCAACAAGTTATTCATGAGATGGAGTGGTTGTCATACTGCAAGGAGTGTGTCGCTTGATCTAGAGGGTTAGATATTCGTCTGCTTATAGGACAGCGGAGTTTGTAAGGAATATGCACGACTTCTAAGTCTGTAAAGGTGCTTTAAATTAATAAACAAAATGTAACCATAAAGAAGGCTTGTGGGATGGAAGAAAAATGAATTACGTTCACTCTTAGACCTACAAATTCAGTTGTGAGTCTCTTGTTTAAAGAGAATTGAAAACCATTTTCTGGTCGACTTTGAGGCCAGTTGGTGCCCTTAATGAAGCGAGGGAACTCTGATAATATGTATCTTGGAAGCTTGTTCTTCTGCGGATCTTGCAAAGAACATGAACTCTAGGGTACTGTGTTTGTCTTAGACTCAGTTAATCAAGGCATACTAAATTTGCCTTTATGAACACACAATGTGATAAGCATCACATGGCGAAGAACCCAAAATCCCTTTTTTTTCTGACATAAAATGAAAGAAGGGACAGTTGTGAAAATATGGCAACAAGGAGTCTGGAGTTGGTGTTGGTCTCTTTGAATCCAGTCTCAATATATATGAGAAAATGTGCCTCATAGTATACCAGGCACAAGTACATGCCATTGAGATCTGTGCCGCTTGGAACACAGAAAAGGGAATTAAAAGCGCCAAAGTTCAAGTCTTCTCAGATCGGCCCAATGGACCCTACAACAGTAAATTGTTATGCAACCCCTATCCAAACACATTAGGATAAGACTTGGATGGGTACCTGGTCATCAAGGTATTCCAGGCAACGATTCGCGCATTTATTGGACCAGAACCATAACACAGATTCAACTGGGCTACTGCTTTAGGGCTGATTAACGAGTGGAAAGAACTCCGCCTAAACCACTGGGACTAAGCCCTGCTCCTACAAGGAAATCCTCAAATTAAATAAATAAAGCTGTTGGAAACCTGTGTCCGGTGATAGAATGCAGGTTCCGTATGAATTTTCTGCACACATCTTCTATGATTGCCCGTCTGGTTAAGAAAACTACTCACTCTTAAAAAGGAGAAAGAAATACTTTCATCATCAGAAATAAGAAGCTTTGCTACCAAGGACTCACTGGCTTTCAATGGGCAGGTCTTTCGTCCCTCACACTAAACATCGTGGTTTGTTCGGATGCTTAAAACTTGAAAATGACTGGACGTAATTACTTCCTTTTGCGGGTTTGTCCGTAATTGCTATGCTAGTAAAAAATAAGTCGGAAAATTCTCAAAAGGTGGCGCTGTAGCCGCACATTTCGTTTTTCATTTCAATTCAATTACCATTCGACAGGTGGCGCTGTTGTCGATCTCCGAAACCACTCAATCGATTCCAATGAAATTTTGTGGGTGGGTATGGTTGGATGCAACGTGGAAAATGCGTCAAGACAGGGGTAAACAGGGGCTGCCCTCAAGGTGGTGTTCTGTCTCCCCTTTTATGGTGTATGGTAGTTGACTCTCTGCTAACGATTCTCAATCTTCCTGGAACCTACACACAAGCCTACGCGGACGATGTCGCCGTTCTATCTGTCGGTTCAAACCTAAGGACTGTCTGCTCTCTGACATCCTTGGGATTGATCGAAGATTGGTGCACAAGAAATGGGCTTTCAGTGAATCCTCTTAAAACTACGGTTGTTCTCTTCACGAGAACTGGTCTGTCTCAACTTGTGCTAAAAGGTGTCACTATCCCGATCTCTGATGAAGTCAAATATTCGGCAGTAATCCTCCATAGAAAACCGATAAAGTGCTGTCCACCTTCTGGCGGGGCAAAGGTGCTTTTGGCAAGACATGGGGCTTATCTCCTAAGAGGGTCCTTTAGATCTATACGGCAATAGAGACCTCTCCTCTCGTATGCATCGGTTGTATGGTGGAGCTGGCTTTCGCGAAAACGTGTTTCTGCCTCTTTTGTCAAACTTCAAAGAACGGTTTGTCTCGGCTGCATAGGGGCTTTCCCCAGTACTCCGGGCTCTGCTCTAGATGCTATGATGAGCCTCCCCCCCTTGATATTTTTATCATGCGGTGTAATCTGAAATCCATCTCTCGGTTAAAGAGAGGTGGCTTTTGGTACCACGCGCATTGGAATTTTGATGAACTTGTGCGAGAATTATTCTTTGACCCCTGTCTTATGGATATGCCGTCTGACGCAATGACACCAGAAATCCTACTACGACAAAACTACCACGTCTACTTTCCTCAGTCAACGGAATAGATTCGGTCAGAGTCTGAGCTAGGGAAAGAATGCCATCGTATTCGCGGATGGCTCCGATGGCTCCAGAACCGGACAGGGGTCAGGTTCGGGAGTCTTCGTGGAAAGCGAGAACATTAGACTACACTACCCCTTATGGAACCATGCGTCTGTCTTCCAAGCGGAAATTTTCGCTATCCTTATGGCTATGCACTATATTGAGACAAACAGGTGGAGGGCTAGAAGCATTTGCTTTTGCAGTGACAGCCAAGCTGCACTAAAAGTGCTGCTTAACCCTCTTACCTCGTCCAAGTTAGTGCTTGAACTCAAGCTTTCTCTAAGCTTGGTCGGTTAAACACAATGAAACTTGTCTGGGTCCCAGGTCACACTGGTATCCAGGGAAACGAGATCGCTGATGAGCTTGCCAGGCTGGGTTCCGAACAAGCTCTCTCAGGGCCTGAACCTGCGTTGGGTCTGCCGGCATCTGTGGTTAGGTCATCCACTAATACTTAGGTTTCTCGTGAACACGACTGTCGGTGGCGTGACTGTGCTGGATGTAGACAGACCAAACGACTGCGTCCGGACATCTTCAAAGGGTCCGCGTCTTTCCTTTCGTCTGTCAGGAGAATATACTGTAGACTACTTTTGGGTGTCCTTTCGGGCCACCAAGCTTTTGCCAAGCACTTAAACACATCCTCTGTAGTTGTCCTGCCTTTGCTCGCATAAGGTGGCGGATCATTGAGGCTGACGTGGTGAGTGCCGAACATCTAAGCTCTTCATCACTGAAGCTCCTTCTCATCTTTTATCGAAGGACGGGAAAACTAAGTACAGCAATGTAAGGTGTCTGTTTTGGACGTACATGGACCAGTAGTTGTGTCTGAGTGCTCCATCGGAAAGTTGCAACCTCCAACAAAAAAATGGTTGGTTGCAACTTGAAAGATAGGATAGTTTTGGGCCCGATAGGTGGCGCTGTTGACGATAAAATTGTAATCAAATGGAAACAAAGTGCAAACTACATCTGGAAGCCTTGAAATTTTGTAAATGAAATTCTAAAAAATGTGGCAGTATTCAAAAAGGAGAGTTCCTTCTTAAAAATTTTGAGCGGGACTTAATACGAAAGGCACGGGCAAAGCCGGGTGGGTAGAAATAGAGACACAACAGATATTTTTAGGTCGCAGTGTCAGCCATTGGGCTTTCTTAGGGATTTTCAATGCCAAGTGTTGATTGCCATCGATTGTACTAACTTCTCAACCTAGGCTACGGTTGCGGTCTTTCTTAATGGAGAGTTTGACTGCAAAAAGAGGTGGCAAGTTTTTGATCTTCATAGCTTGTATGTCCAATCTACAGGCTATGGAGCTTAACTTGGAGTCCAAGAGACTTTCCAAATCAAGAGTCCTCATATTGAGGACATTTTGCAACTATGTATTCTTGTGGCGATTTTCAGCGGTTTTTACCCCCCAACAGAATCATGATAAATAAACTAAGGATATTGTTTAAAGAACCTTTGTTGAAGTTGCTTTGGCGACCCTCTCCCTACGTTTTTAAAGTTCATTTTCGGATCTACATCAAGAAGAGTATCCGCAAACCTTGGGTGCAATATCGATGTATCATGTGCAATCTAAAATTTCGCAAAATCATGTCGTGGCGATAAATTTTGATGGACCCATCTAATGCTATCATACGCGCAACCCTTCCATTGCAAAGGAAAGGAAAATACAGATATATACCCAATGGTCACTCGGGGATGCGATTTTTATGCTTTTTCATCGGTTCCTTAGCAGCCAGTGTCCCCTTTTTTATGCGGATTCAATGAAGTCATCATATTTCCACGGATTACTTCTGCAACGAGGGTCGATTGGATTCCACCGCTTGGTGACACCACATACTCGCACCATAAACCAATCAATTGGACGATGATGGAAACTTCGCCCTGGGGATGGGCTGGGTCAAGGACTTTACTGATAAAACTAAAGTATGCGTGCTTGCACTTATATTGCGGATGCTCCACTTTCAGTGTTTGCATATCCGTTCACCCATTGTCCGAATGCGTTCTCTCAAGACATTCTGCTTATCTGCCAGCACAGTCAAATGGATGCCATTGTATTGCATTCAGCAAACAATTTCATGCAGCATATCAAAGGGATCTCTCGCACTTGAATGGCTTCAGCAAATGGGTTTCATTTCCATTCCCACTTACAGGGGATCTGGTGAAAGTACAAATGGCTTTTTCGCTGCGATACTTCTTGGTTTGAATATTTTTTTTATGTTCAATCATCCCACGAGCAAAAGGGAGAACCCAGCAAACAGAGAAAAAGACGTGATCCCCTATCAAAAATTCGAATTGACTTTGAAGGATATAAGGGACACAAATGCACTTTATGTGCAATAAGGTGCACAAGTTTCCTTCAAAGGATTCGTGTGCGCCATTTAGTGTATATATGTGTTTGGCATTGGGGTGCGGAGGCGAAACAAATGCAAACAATACTCAAGTGGAATAGTTCCTTGCAATGATTTTTCATAGCGACGTCCTTCGCTTATTCTGTATAAGCTGGGTTCTGTGAGCAAAGGTAAAAGGGGATTTGCATTGCCGTTGCAATTGTTGCATGAAAATCGACATGCTCATCAGTTTTTCGCCATTGATTAGAATTAGGGGACGATTTTAGTGCCGAACGTTAAGTCGAATGACGCTGAAAACGCGATAGCTCTGCTAAAGGTTTGTTTCAATGTTCAACGAATAAAAGTTAATGTTTAATGCGGTAACAAAGAGTCAGGCTATTATATATTATATAAAATTATATAACCTCGATTTCTCAGGAAATACTTAGCCCGTTGTTTGTAGGTAAGTGGGTTCCAAGGGTGTTTCTGCTTTTCCTTTCAATTTTAAAAATTTCAAAATTGGACGCCAATAAAGCACAGAAGAACAAACTTTATTTTGCCATAAGACCTTGTTAACAAATTTAATCGGCACAAGTGACGCTATAAATAAGATGGCATCAGATTTAACTACATTTCCTCCTAATAACATTTGTTCGTATTCACTCTGTCCCTAAGACCCGTGTTAAAAACATGGTGTGCCACAAACAGACATTGTTTGGCCTTGAGATTTATTAATAGTCTTCGCAAATGTCAATCTAATGGGAAACTAAATGCGTTTAAGTTGAATTGGCATTTCTGTGGGTAAAATAGAGATTCGTGGAAGTAATATACCTTTCACAATATTTTTCCTTTAGAATTATACAGTAGAAATGCTCTTAATATATTAATACGTATATTAATAAGTAATCAAAAGTTTCCGTGCACTTTTTAAGTATTTATCATGAAATGAGGAGAATGAAACTTATATCATTCGAAAGGTACTGTGCCATAGATGTGCAGAAACAAAAAATCATAGGTATATGTCGCCATTAAGAAGTTAAGAATTTTCCATACAAAATGCTTAGCAGTTAATCGAAAGCATTTTGTTGCCATTCAATTTGTCGCTGTCATGTTTCCATAGTAACGAATTTGATTATCTAAGATTAGAACCTGGAGAGTCTAATTAACCCATAAAGGTGTGCAATTTAGTTACGCCTAAAAATAAGCAATTATAAAATCTTATTTCAGGGGCATTGCAGGTGTTAATATGGAAACGAACAGTCATGTTTTGCCCTTTTCCATTCTTTTTTCATAGCGGAAAGGTATATGAATTACGATTTCGCATATAAATAAATTAAAATAAATAATGTAAAACAGAGAGCGTGCTTGTGACCACACGCCAGATGTGAAACTTCTCTCGCTAAATGTGGGTGTTAAATTGAACTGTGTTGTATGTAGTTGAATTTCTTTAAGAAATTTAATTTAAAAACCAAACAGATCAAATTAAGCGCCTTTTACCAATATCTAAATCTCTGAAAGTCAACTATCCATCCAGTGAGAGCGAGAGCTTTAATAACCCGACCTTCGCTTTGCCGTGACGATGAATGATGAAAATGGATACACACAATATTTAGTTCATCGCTTACGTGTGTGCACCATTTTCTAAATATTAAATTCATTTGGTTGCTTTCATGTATATTAATTTGGTTTTTGGTAGATAGTGTTGACTGGTGAAAATTTAAAAAGGGAATTCGGTAGGAATCGGGTTAGGGTTATATGGACGCCACGCCACAGCCAGGTTGAATGAAATAGAAGTTGAGTAAGAGAGCAGACACACCACACCTTTCCTACAAATTTGGCATTTCTTTTATAGGTTTCCTTTTTTCTTAGCAAACCAAACAGCATACTGCCTATGTCTATCTCCCTTTGTGTCACAGGAGAGAAGAATAAGGTTAAAAGGGATGTCATGATGATGATGTTGGTTTGTTTGATTTGAGAATGAAAAGCATATCCAGTATCCACTTATCCAGGTGAAAATCGTAGAAATGTTTCAAATTTTTCCTTTTTATTTAAAAACCTTAAAAGATATCGAGTTAATAGTTATCCTAAGTGGTACCTGCATATGTCCTCTTTAAGCTGGTATTTACTCTTTTTAAATGCTACCATTATTTTCGGACGCAAAGCGTGACAAAGAAAAATTTCAATTCAAAGTTCAATTTTTTTCCGGAATTTATAGAGATAAGTTGAAATAAAGTTGCGATTGTAGGCCTAGGTATCCTCTAAAGTCTATAGTCTATAGGCCTGTGAAAAATGTACCAAAACAAAAACAACAGAATTACACCAATTTTATTTACCTACATTATATGATTTAGCATTTTCATTTTTAAAAGTCTGGCAACGTTGCTCGAAATTCCATACACTTCACAGTTCACAATGCCACATTATCTTATCTGTTATCACACTCAATCTTGATTCTCGATACCATCCTCCGTCCCTCTCAAATGGACAGCAGACAGCACACTCGCCAAATTCATATACATACTCTATATCTACCCAACTAAAACAGAACTCACTCACTCAACCTTAAACGCATGAGCTGAGCAGATGCAAAGCACTTGAGCATGAGCAGACCAAATCCATTCGACTACAGTTCCGCTTCTGAGTATTATGAGTAAAAAAAACCCTCCCGCTCTCTCAAATAATACGAATATACCTTGAAAGAAAACTAAAAAAGAAACCACCACTGAGATCGATTTGAAAACCTTGGTCAATTAACAAATTGATAAAAAATAGAATTTCGCAAAGGATTTGTTAACATTGCTCAGCTGATATAACAAATAGAAACTTAGTTTTGGACTTAAAAGATGGGCGTTTTAGGTATCTAAAAAATTAAATTAATTTCATTCAAATAGACGAAGTAGAAGTTCACTTTTTTTGTGTTCAAAGTCTAATTATTGAATTCCTTCGACTTCCACAATCAAAATCAAATATTTTTAAATGCACGAACTTGCTCCTCATAAAAACCTAATAAATAAAAAAAAAATTGTCAAAATCCGTTCACCCGTTTGTTCTGTAGCTTCCTACAAAAAAATATTCACTGTGTTTTATATTATTAGGGATAATCTTAATACAGCGCAGTAGATAATTACATTCCAAAGATTTTTATTTCTATTTCGAGAGTGTTTATTTACATTTTGTTTTCATATAGTTAACTGATTCAGTAGTCTAGTGTCTGTGTAAAACCTAGCTTCTTCAGTTCCAGCGTGCCCATACAAGTATTCACTTTGGGAATTAAGTTGAAAAAATTTAAAACCCACAAAATTTCATTGAAATCGGTTGGATGGTTAAGAAGATAGACAACAGCGCCACCTATCGGGTCCAAAACTATTCTATCCATCAAGTTACAACCAACCATACCCACCCACAAAATTTCATTAAAATCGGTTAAGTGGTCAAGGAGTTTTAGGCGGCGGCATAGTGATGGCGACAGGCCAATTTCCGTCTCGCACTTCCGCTTGGTCATTTCCGCTTTCATGAATCGATTTTACTCCCAAGTCGCGCGACTTGATGTTTCACATCAAAAACTTGGCGTGCTCAACTGAAGGCTGTATGTCACTCCAGTTGATTGCCTCAAATCTCTCCGACTGAAGTAAGAATTCGTCATCCTTACGGGATCTTGCAGAGCGTACATTACGTCTCCCAATGCAAGTAATTCAAGTTTAAAGCGTGTGCTTTCATATATGGAAACTTTGTGGGGCGTCCAAACCTTATCGCAGTCCACCCCAAACGGTCTTGCTTTAACTACTCATACTCAACCTTCTCAGTTTCTCTTAAAATGACCGAAGACGAAAATACTGAATGTCACCACGAACGAGAGATGGAATTTGAACAACAGCATGTACTGCACACAGTGTTCGTGTTACCTTGAGAAATTCCACCACGAGCGCCACAAATGCCATTGAAGTCCTCAATGCCATTAACCAACCGCCAACGGTGACATCACAACTCGTCCCTAAATGTCATACACCCATTATGCTTCGCCACTGCATTTCAATAGTGTAAACAAGCCCTCCAAAGGAGTAGTCTCCGCCTTAATCCTTTATGACGGCACCCACTGGCGGTATTCTTAAATAATAAATTGACACAGCCAACTAAGGACATTCGATACCTCGTTCGACAATGTCTCGGAATGTGTCATAGTTCCATAGAGCGCGACTTGAATTTATTGCGTTTTCTGATTCAATTCGATTCAAGGAATTTCTTGAATCTTGGTCTTGGGGGGGATCCCTTCTTATGCGATGCATAAATCAAGTTAACTTATGTTGCGCATTGTGGGAAACTTATCCTCGGGGCGAGGGATACGTGTCCTTGATGCGTTCGGTTGATAGGTCACTTTGGAACGCTCGTTCATTTAATGCAAACCCATAGAGGTCGTGTTTGTGATTTCATCTTGCATACCCGCTTTGTTTCGAGTTTAACGAAAAAGTCCTTCATGTTGCTTTTTCGCAAGTTTTACTCACTCCGACCGGATCTGGAGCAACAGCTGTTGGTGAGCGCAAAAACTTTCGAATTAATTTTCATAAAATCAAATATTAAACACACGGGTGGTGTAGTTTGGCAGAAGGATACTCTGGGCGACTGCATCAGAAGACGGTGCATCAAAATTTAATGTAACTACGTCAATTTGACACAAGTCGTTTGTGAGAGAAATTTTCCCAGAAAGTAGGGTGAAAGTGAAGCTAGTTCGTGGAACTACGATTTGAATGGGAGATACTCATCAGGAGGTATACCTTCTTTGGCAACAGCAAGAAGAAGTCATTAAGGACACTCTCATTTAGTTAATTAAAGAACCTGTCGTAAAAGTTTTGCGAGCGATTTAGCTCTCGTTGATGGGATAACTTTCATGTCAACCATCCACTCAATATCTACGATGGAGTGGCATTTGTCGCTGTATTAAATCTAATCGAATGTTTTTTTTAAGGAACGAAGCGCTAAAACTTGTAATTCGACTGCGGAAGGAATAGAGGGAAGAGGAGTTTTGTGGTTTAATGGGGACCTTCTTTCTATTGGAAGAAAAGAAAGTGATTGATTGGGAAATGGAAAAGGAAAGTTGTCCATCTTGGGCGATATATTTTTTTCGAACGACAAACTGTCAAATGTGACGAATTTTCTGCTACAAGATTAAGGGAAGACGAACTTCATAGTGGGGCTTTAGACTTGTGGAAATTTATTTCCAAAAATCAGAGTTTAAATCGACTGTGGTATGAGAAACATCTTCTACCTCCCTTCAATCACTTTCTCCGCCTTTCTTATCTCTTTCGTCTGTCACTTTAAATAAAATTTCTCCAAATACCAAAGACTTTTTTTTAAACACAAAAAGGCTCTTAAAAAAACTGGGGTCGAATCGCGTCATCCGTGGACGAGCATTATGTGACGGAATTTCTTTTTGTTTTCCATGTAAAATCAACTTAACGGCGTGATTCGACCCCTGCTTATGTCAAGATTTTCTAATTCTAATTTACCCTTAAAAGTATTTTATACGAAGCTTACAAATTTCAAAGCAAGTCTCTTGTTTTCGCTAACAACATGACTTTAAATCCAGAAACCTCATTGAGTTCCTATCATCTGTCGTCGCAGCATAATAGACAGCGCCAGGCCATTCGTCGTTATTGGCGTTTAAAAGCAATCATCTAATCAACGTTCCTTTGTGATCACTGCAAGTCTGCTTTATGGGTTTGTTGGTGTTCCACAAGGGAGTCATCTAGGTCCCCTATTTTTTTGTTCAAAAGCTCGCTTAATATCAGCAAAATGCAAACGTGGTGGAACCTCTCACATTAATGGAACAAGTCCCATTTTATATAGATTTCAAAATGTGACTCGTCATTCCTTCGAGTTCGTTAATAGATAATCCAAAAAATTCCCCAACCATTATGTGACCAGATCTCTTTACGTCAGTTTTGTTAGCTGGGTAAGCGTGGTCTCCCCTTCAGTGAGGTTATGGGTCTAGAAATTTGGTCAATTTTGGAACGAATTGCTTGTGAAGAGCTCTTCAATTTTAATATCCTTAAGGAAGCCAGACACACTGAAGACGTTTTAGATCATCTAGAGCAGATATAGGCGTGAATACCCGTAGGAAGAAGATACTGGAAGTTATTTAAAAGTTGGCCAAAGAGACAATAGAAATAAATAACAAACGTATACACCACACAGGATAGGAAGCCTTATCACCGCCATGTAGAGCCACAGGGCCTAATTTAAAACTACATGTCTTATCCAAAGTACCTTTGCACTGTCGAAAGGTTGAGAATTTCGACATGTCTACCCCAAATCGGCTTCCACTTCGCTGTGGTATCGAAAGGGATGGGAATACACGCCATGGCCATATCAACACAGTCAGCCTTGACCTATCTTACCGATAATCAAACTTTCTTTGTCACTGCCCAGAGTTTTGTCACATAAGGAATAGCATTTCTTTTAAAAATACCTTTTCGAGGACTTTCTTCGTCAGTATAGGTTGTCATTTAACCCCAGGACAATACATTGTATCAACTTGTATAGCGGTTACAAGTTCCCTCTGTTTCTCCAACCGATTTACCTGGCCCAAACTATTCAACGATCATTTTCAAAGCCGACAGCTTTAAAACGTTCATCATAACAGTAAAAAAATCACCCTTTCCACAGCTTTTGCTAACAACTCTAACGAAACTTTAAGTGTAGTCCGCCTCCGCTTGCAGTTGCATTTTCGGAAGCAAAGAATTTTTTTTGTCGAGTTAGGAAAAATTTTACTGGGGCACTCAGACGTATCTGGTCCAGCAAATTTAGTATCACGAATCGACTTTCTTAGAGAGCTGAGAATGCACTCACCATCACCGAAGATCTGCCACCTGATCCAAGCAGAAGCAGGGCAATAGCACATGAAGTGATGCAAGGTATCGTCGCCTCTCCACAAGCGTTGCAGACAGTCGTGTCTCGTGTCACTAAAACCCAGAAAGTGCCAGAACGCCAATAGGTTGTCTGCAGTCTTTTCTGCTGAGGGACAGCAAGAATGACGCAGATTTCTTACAAACGTTCGGGAGCATACGTTTCGTCTGCCCGCATCCTGGGAAGCCGTGTCAAACACAATTGTGCTCGTCAATGTTGGCCGAGAACGCAGGAACACCCAACGCAGATTCGGGTCCTGTGAAAATATCCTCGGAGCCTTGCTTAACAATCTCATCGGAGATCTGATTTCCGCAATTCAAATGTGACCTGGAACCCATACAAGGGTCGCTTCTTACGACAGGCATGCCTTACCTCAGGTAGAAGCAAAGAATAAAGAATTTCTTCAATTCATAGGATTTAGTCTCGCCAGTACGTAGCATCAGAGAAAGGATGACTTCGTAGAGCAACTTCGTGCACGTGCAGTTTTGCGTCTTTTCCTAATTGTGAGCAGGAATTCGGTAGAACTGAACGACAACAAGTTCTAGACGAGACTATCATCAGCAGCTACAAATCTTTTTGAAAGCATTTACTCTAAATTATCATAGCCTGCGAATCATTACAAGGGTCGCGGGTGAAGTATGATTAAGTGGAAGTGGATAAATCTCGACCGCGCTCCATCGACTCGGAATCATCAGCATAACAACTGGTATACGGGATCTTATTCGGGCAGTATCCAATTCTCATCTTAACTAAACGTATAAGCTTTGACGTTAGGCAGGTGTTTTTAGGTCCTTTTCCTCCATGTTTTTTTAGATCAGTAACCGAGCAAGTTGTCTGTCACTAGGCGCCTTTAGTCGATCTCCACTACCATCCACGTCATCTTTAAGTCTTCCTCTTAAAACTTTGTTACTTTTGGACAGAAGAGACGCTAAGGCTGTTCCGAATCAAAATTAAGTCAATAGATGGCGCAACTAATGGGGAGACTTCCCATATAAGCCCACAGATTCTTGAAAAAAAAGCCCAAGAAATATCTACAAATCGATACGCACTATCTTATCATCGCTTTTAAACCCGCCTATGAAAGCACCTATAGAGATGAGCCATGTCCAATTTTTGGTATCCCTAAAAAACTCGTCCGTCTGCATAGAATGACGACGGAGAAAACTCGCTACCGCAATGTCAAAAAAGGATTTTGGCATAAGACGACGAGCTTGAAAGAATTGTACGAAACTCGCAAGCCACAATCTTTCAAAAAAGTCTGTAGACTTGCTGATGTTAATATATGCAGATAGAATGGGTAGAACACAGCGAGGCAAAAATTGGTTTAGTGCGGTTAACGGGGGTTAAACCAAATTTATGATGTCAAAAGCGACAAATAGGACAGTGGGACATCACAATCAACAGCTTCAACTTTCTGATAGTTAAGGAATTTGTCGATGTCGGGTCTGCTATCAATTCCGACAATTAAACCTCTGCAGAAATTAAGCGTAGAATAACTCTTGCGAATCGCTGTTTCTTTGGGCTCAGAAGGCAATTGAGTAGTGAACCAATATCTGCAACAACTAAGGAAATTCTGCATAAAACCCTGATAGTCCCCGTCTTGCTTTATGGCGCTGAAACTTGAACTTTGCCTAAAGCCGATGGAAATATCCTCGGTCGCTTTAAGAGGACGATTCTTCGTTACGTTTTTGGTCCCGTTTGCATTGACAGGCTTTTATAGTATACGATCATTAGGCTAAGATGATGAGTCTAACCCTTTCAAGGAACCCCTTGCCTTAGTTGGCGAGTACAAGCAAAAGGAGACCTCAACCGACTTGGAGTACGCAACTGGACGCAGTAAGCTAAGGAACGGGCTAATTTGAGAGTTGGTTTCATACCAAATAAATAGTACTAGTAACTCTGAGGAAATCGAGGTAAATAATCGTTCAACGATAACCCATCAGCTTATTCAGTTCTAAATATTATCAACCTCGCATCCGTGCAACGAAATCGATATTCTGCAGGAAATACCCCCAATACGACTTGTTGTAGCTTTTGCGTGTCGTCCCCAAAATAGCAATCGTCCCATACTCTAATCACCCGGATGGACAGCGAACAATAAACACTGGCGGACAAATAAGTTCACCGTCCCTTCGATAGAGAGCAGTGCGGCAACTGGCAACACGAAGGGAAACTAAATTTCCTGTGTCCCTATTATGGCATGTTGACCAATAAAAGGTTATTCACTTCCACGACATTCTGGATGTGGATCCTTGTCAATTCGTAACCCGAGATGACTCACTAATTGCTTGGAATACACATAGATAGATAGATATCGCGTTGTGTCTTTTGGAATAAATCAGTTGACCTCTTTCTTTCGCGTCCCCTCTCCCTCCCGCTCTCTCAGTCGACGCCACAATGAAATTTATCCAATTTGTGTGCGGCGCTTCAAACTTTTGCGTATCTATACCGTATAACGATGCGCAGATATTGTTCTCAACAACACAAAATCAGTTTTGTTAACAAATTTCCCCCCCATTAAGCTGAATGGCTGTCTTAGTTGAGAGATACAAATTGCGAGCGATATACAGACATTTGTTGGTACGCGTAACAAAAGGATTTGTACCGCCAACAAATTGACAAGTGTATGTACTTGGTCCTGTTGGACGGCTAAGATGAATTCAATCAAATTATATTGCTTTTGGTCTTTAGCCTTTGGAAATACATTTTATAGTTGATGTTCGATAGTTGATATATGTAATCAGCAGCAGTAAATTCTGTGGCCGGAAAAGGTTCATTCTACTAGACTAGAAGACTTCAAGATATCTGCTGGTGTAAAGCTGACTGCCTGTCGGAGAAAATTTGAATGAAGGCGCCTTTAATACCTTTTTTTCTATCAAATAGATCAGCGCAAATTTCGATAGCATGGATTTCCACTTGAAAAACCGTGGAACACATTCCCATGGGTGTTGTGTCTAAGAAGACATTTTTGATACGTCAGCGAACCAGACTATGCTTTTTGGGTTCAGTTCCAGTGTCGGAACACCTTGAATAATTTCCGAAATCTGTACTCTCTAACCATAGTGTCAGGAACAGAACCGAACATGGCCTTGTTTGGGATTAGGTAGTATTTTCAGGTTTCCCGCACATTTTCGACTTATTTAAAATTATATTCTAGCTGCAGTTAAATGGCCGTCTTCACAATGAGGAATTTCGGGGATGAGAGAACAATAATGGCCTCAAGTGCTGTTGTCGGGCAAATGCGCATTGCACCTGTGATGCCGGGACAGGTAGAGGATAGGTAAAAGAAACGGTAAATAAGTATAATGGCAGCTGTTGACGCAAGGATGTTGTTTATTCCATATTTATTAACTTTATTAGTTATAAAAAACCTATGAGATTAACAATATTGTAAATTCAATTATATATCCAATTTTAATATATTTCATTTTATTTCAACCCACGTTTCCTTTTTTTCTCCAGACGACAAGGTCTTATAAATTAAATTCAAATGACAGCTAGAGTTTTCGAGATAATGTTGTTGCCACTGCTGCAACACGACATTGCCAGATTTGCAAGGTTTATCAACAGCAGCATTATATCAAACAGCAATGTAAGTTTTTGTCTAAGCTTTCAGTAACAGGCAATTTTCGCCAGGTTAGAAAATTTGGGGCGTTCTATTTCTAAGCCCTTGGCTCTTCAAACGATTTTTTAGTACAAGAACAAGTGTATAGCTATAAAGTGACTGACCTTTTTTTATTCACATGTGCATGTTAAGTGTGAGTTTTCAATCGTGTTAGTGATATTTGCTAAAAAAAAAAGTTTTTCGTAGTTGTGATTGCATTTTTAGTGGAAGTGAAACAGATATTGAAATGTTTGGTTTGAAAAATAGTGTTGTTTAACTATTTAGGCATTGTTTTGAATGTCAGCATTACCTACAATTTACATATTTATCCAAATCTCGAGATGTGAGCGAAGTGTTTTCGACCATTCGAATGGAAAAAAAGGACGCACGACATTTAAAATTCATAACATTGTACGATAATTTAAATAAAACTGAGTTTATCTTGCTATCAACTCAGGAATGACCATTGTACCTAAAGAATGTTTTTTTTTTTTTAAATCGTACGGGACGTTTTTGAGATAAGTCAAATTTTTTCGGACGAATGGAAGGGATCTACAATTTTACGCCGAGTCCAAACGGCTAATTGAGAAGCTCGTTCATAACAGTTTTACTCTCAGATGTTTGTCAGACGTTCGCGAGAGGTGGCGCAGTGGAAAACAACCTTAAGATGTAATTTTGGTTCTTTCGGGAATCGAACGGGGGACCCCTCGCTTAGTAGTCAAACACACTAACTCTAAGCCTATGCGCCACCACCTCACCTACCTAAGCCCAAATACTAATTTTGGTTAAAATCGTTAGGGCCGTTTTCGAAAAAATCAAACTTGTTTAAAGTAGGGTTAACGTACGAAAAAAAAAATGGCTCCCAACTGTAAGCTGACAAATTTCAAATCCGAATTTTGAAAGAAATAAGGCCAGCCGTTTGCGCTGTGGACCTCAGGAAAGGACGGACAGGCAGAATTGCGAGACCCACTTTTTCTAACTACACTTATACGAGAAAGACAAAAAATAATACTGACTATAGCTGTAGCCGATTAAATTTGCTCGTGACCAGAAATTGTATTGCTTGGACATGTTTTTTGTCTATCACCATCAGAAGAAGGACCTGTCTTCCTTTTTGTATTGGTTTCCTTGCGTTTTATCTTTAATTTGTTTATTTTCTATGCGAGACTCAAACTTCAGAAACCATCATTAAGGTATTTATAGCTGGAGGGCCTACATAGAGGAGTTTGCTCGGGTTACAGCACTTGATTCACTTAGAAGTATAGGCTTCTCTAAACCAACGTATACAAGGAAGCGCCAAAAACGTACCTTAAATTTGCCAAAAACTTGCTCTTAAGGCAGCCAAAGAACAGTCTAACAAGGAGTTCGACCTTGCAAGGAGGGGCTGTTCTAACATACCACCCACCGGTTCAGATCAAATAAGTGGAATAACATTAAAATTCATTCCGATAAGGAGTATTTCTTACAGAAATGAAGCGAGCACTTCTCTAAGTTGGTCAATCCAGAAGGGGACACTGTTCAGGTTGGGCGGGAGATGGTCCCACAGTAGAGAAGGTTACTGATCGGTTTGTGATCGAAAATCGGTTGCTTGCAAAGCTTGCAAATCGTACAAGGTAAATGAACATGAAATTTGGCATTATTTCGATCGGCGGCACTCTCTAAAAACTATAAATAAAGAGCTAGTTAAACAGCTGGTTTAAATGGCCTGACAGTACGACGAAACACATTGCGATTAACTGGGTCTGAGCTGATTATGTTGTGTACTCCCTTGTGAAGAAAAGGGATCAGATATATAATTTTTAAGTCTCTCCAAAAAGGTATTTGTGAAAATGTCGGAATCGCCTTGCAGAAGCTACTATCGAGTCAGGAGCTCTATATATTAACTCTCCGAATGGTACTCAAAAAGGCTAAACTTGAGTATATCACACCTGCTTTGCACCTAAATTTGAAGAAGGTAGAAGGTTGACGGTTGACGGTTTCCTCCTGAGAGCGATTCGATCTCGTTGACCTAAGAATACAACGTCGGCTCTATTCTGCCGACGACAGTGAAATATCATCCCCAAACGCACATGCTGCGGTTGATAAATGAAAACACAAAACTTCCATTAGGTTGAGAAAGAAAAATATTCCCTAAAAAAAATTAGCGCGATTTGTCAGACACATATTTACCAGAGAATTAAAACACTTTCAGTGGATCCAGGAGTACCAAAGAAACTATACATCAAAAAGGGGGAAACTCCCTCTTAAAATAAGTAAAAACCGGTCTAACTCCCAAACAAGACGACCTTGCAAAAGGTCACATGACCTGGATTATTCTCAACACAAAATAAAATCAAAAAAAAAAAAAGAAAACATAGTTCTTTCTCTTTGCAAAGGATAAAAGGAAAATGTAATCTCCAAGATAATCTTGAATTTACCCCATACCGCGTTAAGTGCAACACCAACCAGTGGAGGACATTTCCTGCACATTCTCCCAACTTGGAAATGAAAATAAAAATCCTTGATAGCAAAAGAAAATGTGTAAGAAAACTCCCTCTTGGGTTTTTTTATTCCTGCAAACTCGTCCCCCTTAAGCTGAGTCAGAAGTTGGTTTGTATGAGTATTTTTTGTATTTTTCCGCACCTTTGTGTGCTGTTGAATTTTTATTTTTATTTTTTTCGTAAAGCTATTGAAAGGACTGTGGCGACACGACCGACGATACCGACCACACCACGCACCGACGAACTCATAAACGAAACACCAAAAGAACGCACCCAACAGAAAACAAGTAAGGACAAGGACAACAGCTGAATCGGGCGGCTAAAGCGAGACGACGAACACTCGCCGTCGCGCGCGTTCTTTTTTGGTTTTTCCCTTCGAAAAACAGTCTTCGTCTGCTCGTTAAACCATGGTGGTGATCTGCTAAGCGGCGTAATTGTATTTAAATATTGTTGTAAATTTAACGTAAATAAATCATATGTGGCACAGATTGCTACAGGACTTTTACTAGAAACTGACTCTTGCATCGACCGACGACGAACAGGGTTCCATTCGCAAATTCTGTGTAAAGCGTTGCCTATGAGTCAGGATCGGGATGTACACCTATGAGGAACGAAGTTATTTATAGTCCTCTCAACTGAATCGTCGCTATGACATTCAAAATTAAATAATGATCAGAACGGACTTTCCTAGACTCCTCCCTATAACGTCAGAAGAGATGCGTATCATATTATTATCTTACACAATCAAGTCTGCGTCAGCCAATTATGCCAATTGATCAATACTTAGCAACAAATCACACAAGTAACCTAACCTCTCTCGTGTTTTGTTTCAGCGACCAAGGACAGACACGATACAAATCATAATGATAATAAAAACAAAATCGAAATATCACTTTCCCAGACTGCCTGCGTAGGCTGTAAGGATAATGATGTACACATTACGAGACTGGCAGACAGAAAGTGAAAGAAATGTCTTCCCGAAAATGTTGATCTGATTGTTGTGTCATATCGTTGTTAATGGGTGTGATTATAAAGGATGCCTCTGGCCAGACGAAATATTGTTACTGAAATAAATAAATTCGACGTTATGCGTAGTCACAGTCAGAAGGGTGTGTAGACACTAGACAGGCACGTTGTCAATAAATTGGATGTCTATGATGTAATC
Organism: Cheilosia pagana; assembly: GCA_936431705.1. Taxonomy (NCBI): domain Eukaryota; kingdom Metazoa; phylum Arthropoda; class Insecta; order Diptera; family Syrphidae; genus Cheilosia; species Cheilosia pagana. The sequence continues at coordinate 19,785,551 of OW386170.1, read as the reverse complement.
TGTTCGAGCAAATGGGGGAGGTGGGAGGATCTCTGCCGAGACATAAATAGCGACCGCTGGGGGCTAGGCTACAAGGTAGTAATGCGGAAACTGAGAGATCAATCGGCACCACTTACTATAAACGAAGTTAAGATGGAGAGCATTGTAAACACTCTTTTCCCAACTCATCCGGTCAGGCCTCCCGACAACACACCAGCCCGACGACAGGAAACTGCAGGCTTTAGCGAAAAAGAGCTGAGAATAGCTTTGCAGACAATGCAACACAGAAGAGCAGCCGGCCCAGGCGGAATTCCAGCGAAAGCAACAAAAGTGACTGCCCAAATAAGCCCTAACCTGCTGCTCAATATGTACAACAGTTGTCTTGAAGGAGGAGCCTTCCCAAAGAACTGGAAAAAACAAAGACTGGTACTGATCCGCAAAGGAAAAAGAGACTCAGACTTCCCATCTGCATACAGGCCCTTATGTATGCTGGACACTGCGGGGAAGCTCATGGAAAAGATGCTGAAATCACGACTAAACGATGCAATATAAAGAGCAGGAGACTTGGCAGAAAAGGACGCTCTACGGTAGGAGCTATAGAAGAAGTGGTGAAGGCTGCCCAAACCGCCCAACAGGGAAGCCACCGCTCTAAGAAGATCGTTCTGCTGGCAACCCTGGACGTAAGGAATGCTTTCAATTCAGCTAGGTGGAGCGATATACTTAATGCGTTAGAAAATAGATTCAACAAATTTCAGCTGATCTACGAGACCACAGAAGGCTCACGAAGGAAGGATGTAACATCTGGAGCAGCACAGGGATAAATTTTAGGACCAGACCTCTGGAATATCTCCTATGGCGACATACTGCGGATAGAGATGCCCGAAGACACCTTCTTCGTTGTGTATACGCAGATGGCATCGCGGCAGTGATAATGGCAAGAGACTCTGAAAGCGCGCAAAGAAAGTTGAACCAAGTCATGCGATGAACAACCTCCTGGATGGATGAACACGATTTCAGTCTGGCAACAGAGTAACCGAGATAGTCCTCCTGACGAAAAAGAGAATATCTACGCAAATCGACTTCCAAATTGGCTCTGAACTCATTAAGAGCAAGGATGCGGTGAGGTTTCTAGGATTGAAGCTCGACACAAAACTAACCTTCTGGCAACAGACAATGTTCGCAGCGGAACGAGCCTCTAGAGTGACAACTTCGCTCAGCAGATTAATTGCGAACATAGGCGGTCCAACGTTAAGCAATCGCAGGCTATTAATGACGACAACGCATGCAATTCTCCTATATGAAAGTGAGATCTGTGCAGATGCGACCTGGAGCTCTACGCGTGGCTTGCTCTTACCGAACGATATCGGAACCAGCCGTCCTTGTAGTCGCAGGCGTGACCTCCATCGACCTCCTAGCGGCACAAAGGAAGTACGTCCACGGCAACAAGGCGGAAATCGGATTGCAAGCGGCAATCGATTAAGCAGCACAACAAACGATACGGAAGTGGCAAGAGCGATGGAGCTCGGAAATCAGAGGAAGATGGACAACGAGACTGATAAGAAACGTGGCGGAGTGGAACGACCGGAAACACGGTGAGGTCAACTACTTCGTCACCCAGGTTCTCACCGGACAAGGAACTTTCAACGCCTTTCTTCATAAGATTGGTAAAACGGATGGTCCAGCCTGCCAGTATGGTGACTCTCCAACAGACGACGCACAGCACACGTTTTATTCGTGCAGAAGATGGGAAGCACAATGCAAAATTCTGGAAAGCGGCAATGGCGCCTTCAACTTTGAAAACATAGTTGAAAAAATGCTGACGAGCGACTTGAACTGGGACAAAATTGCCAGTTTGTGGAAGATGTTCTCAGAAGAAAGAAAAACAATACCGGGAAAGCACGTGAGCCTGAAAGGGCGTATGATTACAGCCCCCTTCAATAATGCGAAGAGCGGTCCCGGGGGGTATGTAGGAAACCATAGGGTTGGGAGGAGTTTTAGTCCGTATGCCCCGTAAGCATGCGGAGAGAGCCGGGGACGGCCAACGCAAACAGGCCTTCTTACGGTGCGTAAAGCTTTTCTCAAATTTTGCCTCGTAAAGTATTGTTTTGTTTAAAAAACTCTATCTAACCTTCAAGAGGAACGACACTCAATAACACAACTATCGTTAACCTCACATAATCGCCTGGACAAAGTTAAAAGCTTTAAGTATGCTATCGGCAGTCACCTTCAAATCCAAGACTGCCTATCTCCCAACGAGATGGCTAAATTATTCAAAATGCACCTTATCTGGGTTCTATAGGGACATTCCAGGTAACTGTACGGCCGGCGAACTCGCCAGACATGGTACAACTCTGCATGCCTCTCGCTACTTGCAAACTCCTAATCAAACAAAACGCGACAAACGCTTCTAACCGCAGGTAGGCAAATTGCACCACTTGCTCTATCACGAAACAAATTTAGCGCAGGCTGGATCTCAAGCGCTCCAGCAGTCTTATAAGATTAAAGAGATCTGTCATAAGCACACTAGTGGGTGTGATCACGGGGCACTGCATAATAGGGAGACATGCCCTCAGGCTGGGTATTCCCGCTAATGACTTCTGCAGGAGGTCAGTCCATTCTTCACCTCCTATGCACCTGTCCTTCTCTTTCTACTCGAAGAAGATTACATCTCGGACAGACTTCTTTGACAATCTTGGTGAACTCGAAATTTTTAATATCAATCGCCTCCGCCGCTTTACTTTGAGCTTCTGTAGGTTCAACGGGTAGTTTGAGATCATTAGATCCTGTGGTTTCACAATGGGCCAATTCTGGCCTAAGTGTGGCTGCACTTGTGTGTAGACTGCCACGATGTAGTGACGACAAATAATTGATGCCCTGTTTCCTCGGCAAGTTTTGACGAGAACTCGCTTTTATCCAAGATAAAACGCAAAGGTTTATTCGAATTATATAAGAGGGCACGCGAATGAATTGTGTTCCAAAATCGCTATTAAAACGCGACCCGAGGGCATTTATCCTCAGCCTTGCAAGTGCCATAGTGTAGGGAATTCAAAACGAATCTCCACTTCCTTGTTTCGTTTGTTTACTAGATATTTGCGCAGTTTATTTAAAAATTACAATAGACTCGAGGCGGCAATTAAGGTTTTCCGGAACACTAATTCGCTTGTCGTAAGTCAACAGAAGACGCGATAAACGCGATAACTTCAATAGCCCAAGTCACTGTAGATTGTAGGTAGTAAGAGATTTTATCTCCTTTGGGTGTCAATATGGGAACGATTAGGAACCTGGGGTCGAATCGTGTCATCCGTGAACGAGCTTTATGTGACGGAATTTGTTTTTGTTTCAAATGAAAAATTAACTTTATTCCGTGGCCATTATGCTTACTCACGGACGACACTACTCCACCCCGAATCATGTATTATTTTCGTTTAAGGTACCAGAGACATTTTTTGCCTCACTTCAAAGCTTCGATAGATCCTGGAGAGCATCCAGAAATATATTTATTTATTTTAAGGCTGCCTATGACAGCATTTTAGAACCACCTCTAGCTTTGACATCCGTAAGAAAGTCGAACGCCTGTGCAGAAGTACGATAGAGTACAATATTCAGTACTAACTGGAACTAGCTAGCTGGAAATGGCGACGATACTGACAACTGACATCATTAGTAGGTGCGCTTGGGAATAAAGAAACAGCAAGTGCCTAATAACAGCAAATCGTCGTAAGTGATTTTTTCTCGCGGTTAAAAAGAGCAGTATTAACTACAATCTGTTCCAGCTGTACAGCGGCAACAGCTTGATAAAATTTCTCATCGACCATTCCAGCAGAGCCAGTGAGAAGTAACAGTCTGGCCGCGCAGTCATCTAATTTTAAACCAGAGAGTCAGGACAACGCACCTACAAGAAGAAGAGGTTCGAAACCAAATTAAATGCAGTTTATTAAGGACGCTGACTTGAAGCTAACCATGGTCAACTACTCTCAGTTTTACGTAAACCTCACGCAAAGTTAGTAACAGCGCCGAGTATCAGCCCGACTGCTTATCGCTTAACCTAGATTCTCAATCATAAGCACATACTCTACACCAATCGATTGCGAATATATCACTGGGCGGCCGTTCTATTAAGAATCATAAACTACTTGTCGGTAGAACACCCAACACATCATACTAGGGGCGATAAGCCAATACGCCAACCGCCGCCGATTCTAATTGATAAACAGCAATTCCAAATACTAGTATGACATTAATTACCTTTAGTTCCACCAACGCTCCATCTATCTCGCTCTGTTCGCTCCGAAACGTAGGCACTATTAGTAGGGCAGCGGTTCAACGACCGCTTATCGTTGTGTGTACCGCGGCTATACGCAACAGGTTCAATGACTGCAATTGATAGTAGGTCAACGGGCCAAAGTAGAACGCTTCGCGCAACTATCGCTTACCGACGAACGCGTACGAATAATACGAATAAAAAAAAATACCGCGACAGCTGTTCGCACGAAAGATAACAAAACAATGCATTTCCGACGACACGACCGAGTTTTTAGGATTCACCCGCAGCAAAAGGTTTTATTTAAGGCTTACCGCTGTCGGATTGGAAGACCAATATTTTTCCAACAACAATGGCGGTGGTTGCAAAAGTTTTACAAGGATAATATTTTGTCAGTTCTGATTGAACACTGCGATGGTTAAAAATATGCTTTGGAACACCAGACGCGATTTCTATAGAGGAAGAAATTATTTAAACCAAATTTTGCACATTTCCCCAATTGGAAGATGATTAGAAATTTATGTTTTTCTTATTATTGCTTTTACCGTTTCACACGTATTCGATTTCCATGGAACTTTTTACGCGACGTACCCGGCGAAGAATTTGACCCGTTCGCGAGGAGCCAAATGTTATTTTCCCAAGGGATTACACATCAGGAATTATGCATTAAGGTTTATTTCCAACAATTGGGGGATTTTACGCTTATATTTAGGCATTTTCTGCGAGACACAACAAAAATAAAAACTTGTATACACGGCGAATACGTCAATAAATCGTCCATAACAAAAACTTAGTTTGACGTTTTACTTTGTCTGGTTCGTTTTCTTTGGTATTTTGCTTTTGTTGACATTTTGTGGGCTGGAAAACGAGACATCTGACGGCAATGGCAGGGGTTCGTGCGCAAATTGTGCTAACATGTAGATGGCGCTAGTGAGAACAGGGGGAAAATAGATTTTTTTTCAAATTTAAGCTTTGCTTCCAAGCCGGTAAGTCTAGTCAGATGATTTTCTTAAACTGCAAAGGATTTGAAAAGTTTTTCGTAGACGTTGTTTAATGGAATTTGGGTTCATGTGAATCTCAAAGTAGCTATTTTAGACACATGTAATGGAAACATTACTAGAATAAGTTTATTACCAACCGATCTAATTTAAATTCGTTAGAATTTAAGTTGTTGGGTGCCCATTTCGCTTTGCATTTAATTACAGACACGAAACACATTTCGGAGTACCTACCTACAAGGTGGCGCAAAAATAACCTTCCGATGTTTTTTGGCTGTAATTAACAAAAAGAAAAACTTTGATTCTTCTTGTGGATTATTTTTATTCGGTCTTTTAATTTTTTTCACATCAAGTCCAGAATATGATGTCATGTAAATGGCCGCCGCCACAGTTGATTGTCATTTGAGCCCTTTTTATGGCATTTTCCATCACTTTGGCCAAAACTTCCGGCGATAGGTCCTCACATTCTTGACGGATATTGTCTTTAAGAGCTGCAAGAGTCTGAGGCTTGTTAAATTAAACCCGCGACTTTAAAAAGTCTGGAGCGGTCAAATCAGGCGATCTTGCTGGCCAGTGCAAATCGCCAAAACGGGAGATTAGGCGCCCGGGAAATGCATCCTTCAGCATATCGGTTGTGGCACGTGCAGTGTGTGCCGTTGCACCGTCCTGTCGGAACCACATGTTTTCCAATCCCAATTCATCAAGTTGCGGTAAAAACAACTCGTTGATCATTACTCTGTAGCGTGGCACGTCGTCTGGTCGATGTCGACGGCGCTTCCATGACATCTTCGGCTACAGCAGCAATATTCTCTGCAGAACGGCTACTCCGGGGTCTGCCACGCCTGGCAGCATCTCGTGTTGTGCCAGTCTCTTCGAGGCGAGCGGCTAAACGTCGCAGTGTTTCACCAGTAGGCGTTGGATGGCTAGGAAATCTGCGACGAAATTCACGTTGTGCCAAAGTCACCGACCGATTATTGCTCAAATAAATAGTCACCAATATTCCGCGTTCTGGAGCAGTGTAGCGTAACATTGTTTATTAACGTGTATTTCGCATGTGTTTACTACACAAATGTCAAAACAGAACTGACATTAGGGGCCAATCGCAAAATTTATAGCATTTTCTGATAGGATGATTACTTTTGCGCCACCTTGTACTACATGTTTTGCCACTTGAGCTTGTGTAGTGCCACTATTATTCTAATCACTCGGTTTTTATGACACACTTGCAAGGGTCATCCATATATGCAGGAAAAATACCCACGGTACCCACGGGCTATCTCTAACCTACCGGTTATATTTGCCGACGACGCCGTTTACACAAAAGACCTTCAGTAAACATTTAAGTATTTATTTAAGTATTACTTTTAAATATTTTATTTACAAAAAAACAAATGCACTTTGAAAGATGACAACACTCTACTATAATGTTAACGAAAAATAAAAAAATAAAAATAGGAATCAATTAAGTAAATGCCTCAGAACAAAGGCTATCGTCACTACCAACATTGAACTGCTCAAACTAACGCCTGCTCCTCTCCACGATATGCGCCCCTCAATTCCTGGATAAACTATCTGGCGAGCTTTAATAAATGCCGAGAGTGTTGCACCATCCAGCAGCGGTAGGCGTTGGCTTGTTTCAATATTTTCATCGAATGAATGTCCATCACCACCCGTCAATAGAAATTTGGATAAAGCCACATTGTAAGACTTTTTGTCATCCAGCTCAGAATAGAATGGAACCTCACATTCAGCACACAGAGCCTCTACACTTTCGACACGATTTCCAACAGGCTTGTCTCGGTTGTAAGCAACCCGTAAGCCGGACACTTGAAGGAAACCTCCGTTATTATCCTGGTCGTATACTGCAGCCGAATGCTCGAGGGCATTGCGGATTGTTTTTCCCGACATTTTGGTTACATATACATCGTTTTTAAACGGCAACACCAAAAGGACGTCATTCTCGGTGATTCTTCCATCAGAGAGTTTGGCGATTGAGGTGCGTATACCTTGGGAAGAAATTCTCAGACCCCATTGTATGTTATGATGTAAATCTAACTCACCTCCTCCCTGAACAAGGCCAATGGCCGTATCAGTCCAATACTTTCCACCTAAATCGTCTAGGACTCTAGCATAGACCAAACTGTCAGCAATCAAATTTCCCAGATTGCACTCTTCAACGCGGCACACCGAGCTATCGCCTTCCAGGTGCACTTTGGTGTAGCCAACGATTGCTTTTTCCAGTTCTGTAATATTGGGCCGGTACACCTCGAGCAGCTCAAGGATGTCCGAGTCTCTTGGTACGTCGGCATTGAGCAGGATCGGTTGTCCATCGAATTCAATTAGGTTGCCAATGTCGTCGAACTGAGGAAGAGATAGAAATATAATTTTATAGGTTTAAAAGCATCTTAGAGAGGTGTATTATGCGAGTTTCAAAGCTCAGAAAATCTCAATTTACCTGCACATGAAGCTTTCCCAAATATTTGGTGTACGCGTACGCCTGAACGACGGGCACCTGCTTTCCACTGGATTGCTTGATGACTTTTGGATATGGACCTTCGGGCCTCTCAGCGTCGGGTTGATTTCCGTTGTACAAGAATGTGTTGGTATGGCCACCAATAACAATATCGACTTCCGGACACTTTGCCGCAATCTCCTGATCCTTCTGATAGCCCGAGTGTCCGAGGGCAATAATAATCTTAATGCCTTGCGACTTTATCTTTTTAGCCTCTTCACTGCAATGAATCGATACTATTTTTACAAAACATTCAATTCTGCATGATTGGACACTTACTTGATGGCTTCTATTTCAGGCTCAAACACGACGTCATTAGCTTGTGTAAGGTATTTGGTTTCCGGTGTAACATAGCCAATTACACCGACTTTAATTCCAGACACATCAAGGACCACCGACTTAACCAGGCTCTTTGCTGCAGCCAATGTGGGCTCTTTCGACAGATCCAAGTTGGCCGCCAACACTGGGAATGTGACCTCATCTAGGAAGGGAACTAGACCTTCGACGCCTTCGTCAAATTCGTGATTTCCCAAGGACTGGAGAAACGGATTCGTTAAGACTCTAAGCTATACATATGAGATTCATGATCTTACAATTGCATCGGGCGACAATTTGTTTAGAAACGCTGCCGTTATGTTGTCTTTGAACACAGTGAACCATGGCGTGCCAGTGTAGGTGTCGCCAGCGTTTAGATAAAGAACTGGAAGTCCAGTGGTTTTAGCCTCCTCACGGAATCTTCGAATTCTATTATGAAAAACATAAAATTAAAGAAAACTTTCATAATTCTGATAAGGATGGCTGTTATTTCAGTGCGTACTCATGTGCTGTCCTTGCAAAACCACCATAGCATTTATTGGTGTTTTGATCTTCTTCGGAACACTTGCCTCCACTTACGCTAGTCTGTTCAAAACGGGCGTGCATGTCATTGTTGTGCAGTATCAAAAACTCAATGGAGCCGGACTTTGTCACAGGATTTGCATTGGTGGTTATAAGTTGGATGCCTAGCACAGTCAGGATAAAAACAAGTTGTTTGTTCATTGTTGGTCCTGGCACTGAAAAATAAATTGGTATACAAAATTAAATGCTAGACAGGATTGAGTGCTAACGTACGCTACTTTAAAATTAAAGGGTTGGCATAACTGGTCCATAATGGACCCATTTGCTTCTAATGAGAGTTTTCTTCTTTTGGTTGGTCCCTACAATTGTATGCCGAATCCAAACGAAGATTTCTGAACACAATTAAAATGTTTATAAGATATTTGCAACAGGTGGCGCAGTAAAAAGAACCATAGCTGGTGATCGCCGCAGACTTAAGATGAAAGTTAAACGAACCTGGCGTTTTCGATTGAAGAAATGAATTGCTCTTCCCATCAAAATAGCAAATTTAGAAGAGCTCTTTCTATGTTTTCTATGTCTTATTGACAAAATAGCAAGCTCAATTCTTGTTTTTTTTGTGCTATTGAAAAAAATTCTGCGCTATTCGTAAATATGCAATTGTAAGTGCAAATGTAGACTCTAATATTTTATGTCGAAAACAAAAACGTACCGTCAAATACCCTAACATTAACCGATTTTGAGCTTCAAACGCAGATTTAACAGCCCTGTGAAGGTTTATCTGCATAAATACGAATGCAGGATAGGGGGACAATCATTCTTCGCCAATTTTCAGAAATTTACAGAGATGTCATTTTTGCTTAAACAGTTATTAAGAAAATTGTTATGGTCAATGTTAGAACCCATTTGTTCCACCGGCTAAATAATGAAAGTAGGTAGGTAGGTAGGTATAATTTTTGTTAAATTATATACCCTGCCCAATGGCTGAAACTGCGACCTAAAAGATCTATTGTATCAAAGAGGGATGTTTAAGTCGAAGAGACGATTGACCTCTCTTGTGAAGGCCAATATGTCCTTAGTAGCAGAATTCCTAATTTCTGCTGGTAAGAGTATCTCTTTGTTAAAGGTACGTCGTCTTAACCAGTGAAGTGCCGGGCAGTTACAAACGAGGTGCTCAGAGGATTCGTCATCCTCTAGACAAAACCTGCATTCTATCTCTGGACACAGATGGACATTTCCTTGTAGGAGAAGGGCCTAATTAGTCTTTTTGATTGTCTTAGACCTGGAACATTTTCCCATTGGTTTAAGCAGAGTTGTTGTTCCCAATCGTTGATAAGCCCTAAAGCAGTAGCCCAATTGACTCAGCAATATGGTTCTGGTCCGCAGAAAGCGGGTTCTGATCCAGCCCTAGCTAGCTCATCCGCAGATTCGTAACCTGCAATACCCTGATGACCAGGTACCCATCCAAGTTAAACCCTGTTGTGTTTGGATAGTGTTTGCAGGGCATAATGGCAGCACTTCACTGTATATGAGTCCAACGTGTTGGACGATAGGGCCTGTAATGCTGCTTGACTATCAGAGAAGATTTGTATTTTAGCGCCCTTTCCCAAATTTGTATTCCCTAACCATAGTGTCGGGGATGGAGCAGAACATGTCCATATTTGGGATTGAGTTAAGTATTTCTAGGTGACCCATACGATCCGGTTTATATATATTCTAGTTGCAGCTTAATAGCGCATCTAGCTGCTACCTTTTTCATGAAGATGTGCAAAGGTGAGAGCCCAATTATAGCTTCTAATGCTGTTGTTGGACAACAGACAGGCAATACGCTGCCATTGTCCGTTCCAATACTTTCGGCCACCATACAATTGCCGCGTACGTGATTATGGGTCTTACCATCATTATGTACAACCAATGTATCATACCGGGATTTAGACCCCAGGTTCTGCCGTAAAGACGCCTACTAGCGCACATGGCCTTTGTAGCACGTTCTGCGGTGGACCTGATGTGTGAGTTCCAGTTAAGCTTCTTATCCAGGATAATTCCGAGTTATTTGACTTCATTGGAGTAACTCAAAGTAATGCCTTTTATAGTAATTGAATCGAGGTTCACCAGTCTTTTCCTAGTAAGGGCACTGGAATGGTTATGCTTGAATTTGTGGATAGTCATTCTTTAGTACACCATTCTGAGACATGTTGCAATTACCATTATCGATGATAGCCAGGTCATCAGCATAGCCGATGACATCATAGCCTAGGCTATTGAGGCTGACTAGAAGACTGTCGATGACTAGTGACCATAGGAGGGGGAAGAAAACCCTACCTTGCGAGCAGCCTTTTGCTGCTGTCACCGAGACAAACACTCCCCCCGAGGAGGATGTAATAATTCGACTTTCCAACATGGCTCTCATCCAGTGGTTGGTCGATGACTAGTGACCATAGGAGGGGGAAGAAAACCCTACCTTGCGGGCAGCCTTTTGCTGCTGTCACCGAGACAAACACTCCCCCAGAGGAGGATGTAATAATTCGACTTTCCAACATGGCTCTTATCCAGTGGTTGGTCGAGTCTTCGATACCTTTACTTCTGATCGCTTTAGCAATCGAGTCGTATCCGGTCAAGGAAGGCACAAAGGGCGATATCCTTAGTTCGGAAAGTAACTTTTATCTTTCTAACAAGATAATGCAGAGCACCTTCGGTGGATTTCACCTTTCTGTACGCAAATTGACTTGAGTGTAGAGAGTTAGATATAGCTAACTGATCTCTAATATGAACATCAATCAGTCTTTCCATGGTTTTAAGAATGAAAGATGTTAGACTTATAGGTCTGTATGATTTAGGCAGTTCATTCGGCCTGTTACCGCTTTTTGGGATAAAGATCACATTCACCTGTCTCCAAGAAAACCTCACGATTGCAGGAGAATTGAGATAGTTTTATGTGAGGTATCTCAAATTATCCCCAGTAAAAGGAAAGCCCCACTCACTTAGGAAGCAAAAGAAAACCAAATCTATGCTATGCTACCAGTACTACCACTATAGCAAACGTGCTTCAATGAATTTTTGATCAAAAGAGCAATTATCCTGAATTTCGGAGCAATTCTATGTTATCTATTCTGACAGACATCGTTTTGGCCAAACCGTTAATAGTAGGCGTATGGTATAATTTGCGCGAGCGACCCTATGCAACATTTTTTATCTCAAGATTTTAACTGGCAGATTGAACGACAGATCGAAAATGATATTGAACATCTTTTAGACAGAGAGCACAATAAATGCTTGTATATAAATTTTAACGCATTTATCCGAGGAACGCAATTACAAGAATCCTGCTTAAGTGCATTGTCGACGCATTGCATTGCAAACGCAATTTGGCAAGTGTCTTTGATTTTTTAAAATTAAAAAGTTTTCAATGCTTTTGTTTTGTGTGTTTATTTAAAAGGGAGATTTTTTGTGACGTTTAATGAGTAGATTTACTTTTTTAGCGCAATTTACCGGGTGAAGCATTTAGGCGGGACGCATTTAAACGGGAAAAGTGATGGAATGTTTTGTTTGCTCAGTTTTCGGATAAATTAAACGAGTAACGTAATTAAGAGAGGGTCACCTATCGGGGGATCACTGTATCTTATATCCAATAAAAACTCAACCACATCTAGTCAGTCATCTGTAAGATTTAGATTTACTAACCAAGGTATCCGAACGTCCCCAATGTGATCCATATAAAATTTCAATTGTCTTCAAATATTTGTTTAGAGGTACTCAAATTTAACCGGCTTTTTTATAAATGTCACACATCAATTTGTTCAAAGTCAGCAACAATGCGCAAAATGTGCCAAGTCCCCATATTTTTGTTTTGACACATCGACTGTACAAAACTTCATAGCTGTTAACTATATATATATATATATATATATATATATTTTGGCGCGACAGGTCTATGGGACCCAAGGCCTAGCTTCTCGCAACCATTCGCTTTGTGTGGGTTTTCAATTTTTGGACGAATGGAAGGGATCTACAATTTTACGCCGAGTCCAAACGGCTAATTGAGAAGCTCATTCATGACAGTTTTACTCTCGGATGTTTGTCAGACGTTCGCGAGAGGTGGCGCAGCGGAAAAAAACCTAAAGATGTAATTTGGCCCTCTCGGGATTCGAACCTGAGCCCCTCGCTTAGTAGCCCAACACACTACCACTAAGCCACTGCGCCGTTAACTGCGCCTTTTAAAAAAATAATAAAAATAAACACCAACTTTTTCATAATCCCATCACTCTGATCTGATAGTGAGTCTGCTCGTTCAATCGCAAGTGATAGCAAATTCTCTTAAAAAGTTCACAAGCGCACAATGACGTTAATTGGCCTTTTGTGTGCAACTGATCTCCACCATTAGAATCGTAACAATAAACACACAGTGCTATTTCGTACTATATCTATAATCCAAAGTGATTCACTAACAAAATGCACTCAAGTATTTTTTGTTTGGAAAATAAAAAGGATATTTAACACGTTTTCCATTCAGAAAGTATTTATGATTATAGACGTCAACCCATTGAATGCGATAATTCTCATACCAAGCCATACAAGATCAATACGTGTATATGTGATTCCACGCGAATGCCGTTTTCAATAAAACGATCAATATAAATCATATCTCAATAATGTACTGAGGAACGTAATTTACTGCACATTTCCGTGTGCCCCAGGTTAGATAGGGGCGAGTTATAATTTAAATCCTTATCGAATTTGTCACTATTGCTAATCTAATTGGTGCGGTGTTGCCTGGCGTTTACATTTATGGTTGCTCTTGATCGTGACATTGATTTATTAATGTTTCACAATAGGTGGGGTTTTTCCTACGTTCGAAGGTCTACCACTCTTTCCTTAATACATTGTCGAGTTGATGAAAGCATTTAGAGGAAGGAGTTAGTTGCATATCTATCTATCTTTTCAAGTGGATTCCATGTTCGATATGTTAAGATATTGCTCTTATTAAAATAGTGACACAAATTTCAAGTAGGCTATTGCGAAGGAAATTCACAGCCAGCTACTTACATACAAAGAAGACGTTGTTAACACTTGAAAATGATTAGCTCGACAAGAGGCATGCATTCAAGTGAGTAAATGAAAACAGTTTGTGCACAATTATTCCGGGCTGATAACGAGCTTCGCACTGCAAGGTATCGACTTGTTTGTCAATCGATCGAAATTGTCGTTGGCAAACTTCAAGATGGAAGATCATTCAATATGCAGGAATGATGACGTTCAAGAATCTAGATTAGTAAATCTGACAGCTGGCTGAATTGATGTGTCTCAGTTTTGATTGGCCTATATCAGTCACATGGGCAGCTGTTTCAGTTGACGCTTATGGACGGGTAGCCGACAAATCAAGTCAAGAAATTTGTGACTGATGAGTACTAAGTTGACAGTTCGTATATGTGGCCGACGCGACGTAGGAAAAGTGACACTTACGACCAGTCTAGTTTTTATTAGGTGACATCTAGTCCAGACCAATCTAGTCGACTTTAGATAACTAGATTTTTGAATGTGGCCCAATTTATAGCTAATATTTCATCTTACTTGAAGAAGGTGGTAGCTGACTTTTAGTATTAATAGGTCCATTCGGAAAAGCGAGTAGGTGATGAAAGGCACTCTGGTAGACAATCAATAAACCCGCCAGTCTCGATGAAGTTAGGGTTATGGTTCTGTTTGCTAGTGAACAATATTTAACTGAGCTCAAAATAAACACTAAAGTTGTGTCAATATTTACATTAAAAGTTAAAGATTCAGAGGACTAGATGGTATTCTTCTCTCACATGTCTCCGCTTATGGTACAGTCGACTCTGCTTATCGAACTACGCTTTACTTCCGAAAATTGGTTTTCCAATTATCCGATTTTTGTTAAGTAAGTATGCCAAATTGGTGTGACGGCGCAGTGGCATATGTGTTGGACTACTAAGCGAAGGGTCCCCGGTTCGAATCCCGAAAGAACCAAATTATATCTTATGATTTTTTTCCACTGCGCCACCTCTCGCGAACGTCTAACAAATATCCGAGAGTAAAACTGTCTTGAAAGAGCCTCTCAATTAGCCGTTTGGACTCGGCGTAAAGTTGTAGGTCCCTGCCATTCGTCTCAAAAATTTAAAACTTACATAAAACGAATGGTTGTAAGAAGCTAAGCCTAGGATCCCACAGACCTGCAGTGCCAAAATATTCATTTATTTTATTTAAATTGCTGTTTGAGTAAGGCGGGGTCGACTATAAAGTTCACTGCACTATGAGTCAACTTATACAAAAGAGTTAGAACAAAGAAATCCCTATTTCCTGTAGCTCGTTTCAACTGAGTGCCCAACACATCAAATTCAATACATCCAATTCTAATGTACGATGCTGCCAATTCTATGCAACCAACGTGCAACGTGTATGATCCTGCTGTTGTATGAAAGTTGCACATCACGTTGCCTATCGTTGGACAAGACCAAAATGGTCTATAAAAATATAAAATGGTCGATGACTTGCGCACGTAACACCCAGTCTCCACGAGACTTAATTTCAGTCACGACTCAAGTCATGACATCAAAAAGTTAAGTGTAGACCGCGATTTTGTGAACACGACACATATCTGGACATTTTAGTCTGACTTATTTTCTTGTCTTTTTTGTAGAGGTAGACACGAACGAACCCTGACTGAAATTTGACATTTGAGCGTTTGACAGCAAAAAATCATTCGTTTTGACAATTCGCAAGGGTACGTATGAGCGCACGAATTGAAATATGTCGGAATTTGGTCTTTCCCAAATTGAATAGCAATATAATAAATGCAAATAATTATGTCATTTATCAGAAGAAGTACTGGCGGAAGTAAATTTGCGAATTTGTCTATAGACATTCTGCAAAAATGTTTGTAGTCCGATACATTATTACATAAAACATCTTTCAATGTGCGCTTTCAAGTCATGTACCTCCCGTTTTTAAAAAAAAATGATTCACCCACAATCTATGCCTTCACTTATTTTCGGCTGACATCTGGTTTTCTTAATGTTTGGAGTCCTTTAATTCTTTTAAAGCGAGAATCGCCTTCATTTGTTTCTTCGTTGACGACATGTTGGGAAATAAAATGTCATAGCAAAATTTGCCCAACCTAAACAATAAAAACATGTCCGACATGAAGTCTGACTGAAAAGTCTGACATATTTCAGACTCGTGGAGACGTGGTGTAAGGGACGAGCGGCAAGTGTCAAGTATGCTCAAAACACCACCAATAATAATGCTTGGATAAGTAATGGGTATCAACTCTTTCATCTACTATTTCAGCCACCACTGCGAATACTCAGTTGACCACATCGAGGAACTTATTTGGTGAGTTGGTGAGCTAGATGTTGGGGAGGAACCCAACCATTTAACAAATTAATGTTTACATTTACGACGTAAGTTTGTGCACTAGCGTACGAACTTACAAAAATGTTTTTTTGACTATAGAGTTGAATAAACTGTTGGACGGAATTGGTTCGCGAGCTGGGCGCCAAGTGGAGGACGAGCATTACCATTAGCCCAACTGTTGCTAGACAGTTCAACAGCTCAGACTGACATTTGTTTTAAATTGATATCTATTCTATAAATTTTTAAATTTTTTTTGATTTGATTCAAGCTTCTCTTAGTACCCACTTGATGGAAGCGAATAACGCTAAAAGCAGTTTAATAGAAGTTTCAGCATGATCTGCTGAATCTGTCAAGTCAAAAGGGACGTCCAAGAATCTAGTTTCTCAAGTCTGACATGTGGCTGATTTGACGTGTCTCACTTTTAATTGGATCGGTCACATGTATAGTTAGTTGGTAGCGATTTATGATTAAATAGTCAAAAATGTTGTGGCTGACAGTTCGTACATCTAGCTGACGTAGAATAAGTGACGTTATCGACCAATCTAGATTTTGCGTTCGGGTAACATCTATTCCAGACCAATCTAGTCGACTTAAGATAACTAAATTTTTGAATGTGCCCATTGTCCGTCGCATTTAATTTTTGACATTTCGGCGTGAAAATTTCACTTTCAATTTCACAGCACTTTTTGGAGAGGAGTGAAAATTTCACAAAACTCACTCGAACAGAGTACCAGGGTTTACTTGGGGAAAATGTCAATAAGACGATAATTGTTATAATTGCGTGCTGAAGACTGTCCTTAAATTGAATTTACTGAGAAAATATTTATTAAAACAGTCTCAATGCGTTCCCTCATTAGTCTGCTGCAACTGCACTGAACTGTCGCCCGGCTGTGAGTGACCGCGTTTCGGCAATGAATAAAAGCAAATATTGATTTGCAGCCAACGCTTGACACTCCATTCAAAAACTCGCTATTTGTATCAAGATATTTCTCTGTAAACTGACTTAAGAGATGCACAATGTCTTATTCAAACAGCTCCGTCAATATTTAAAGTTTATTAGTTGTCTTTCCGGGCAGATCCGTAGGGCAAACAACTAATGAATTATTAAAAAAACAAAATTTCAACAAATTGTTTTGTTGACTGTGCTGGTTTATTTTTGTTAGCATTTTCCCTTCGTAATCACTCTTAAATAATAGGTGCTTGCATATATTTTGATTGGGTACACGTAATGCACGCCAATTACCCCAGTACTTCACCATGAAATTACACATTAAATGTGTCATTAAATTCGCTTTAGATTTTTAAAACAAATGAATAGCACTTTTTGCATTTCATTAACAAATGCACACCGGCACAACACATACGAACTATACCCAGTAAAACCGACAATTTTATTCGACAGATATGTCACCGGGTACATGACAAATGACACTTCCTTCACACTCATTTAAAATTCTAATTTTAAACTCGAAAGCGCAACACGGATTCCCCCAATAAAATCGAAACAAACCGAATCAGTAGGTGACACAAAATCTCACCGAAACCAGAAATATACAAAAAATGTCAATGGTCCATGATTCGCGTGCCCCCCATCTACCGGTTGACGAATCAGAAGAAATGTTAAAGCACTTGTTTATTTATAGTTGTTCATTGATCGTGACTACCTACCTCTCTGATCTACCTGATGATCTTCAGAGGAAATATTTCAAATGAAATAAAAAAAAAAAAAACACGCACTACAGACTGTGTCGGATCTTCTAGTAGTCTAACCGGTTGGCTTTAATGAACGCAGCGCAACGATTCACTGTCTGTCATCCTTAATGGATCATTTCTGTGTCGCGACGATCACTTCACTGATCTCGGATGATCACCTTTAAACAAAATAAATTCGCGGCAGGGCTATTGCTACTGCGATACTGTTAAGTCGAAGTGAACCTCAACACTGACGATCGACACTGAAAAGCTGACTGTGACTTTTCGATTTGGAAATTGGAATATGGCCATTTCAATGAGAGATCAGATGGCTGTGCTGCTATATAGTCTGACAGTGGCCCAATTCTAGAGAGAGAGCAGATTATCGCGTATAAATATCATTCGTTCTCTCGAATTGTTATCGCAAACAAAAGAACGAATGTGTTTTTGATAAGATACTCCTGCCATAGATGAGATAAGTTAATATTATAGTGGAGCGTGTTGACAGATAAACAATATACAACTTGTTTCGAATCGACACTAAATTCTGCTCGCAATTATATTAGATTGCACAAAAGGGATGTATAGTGTTAATGAGCACTTAATGGGTGTTTTTGAAGGGCCTTTGTATTCCAGTTAATAATAACACTCGTGTTTGACATTATATCACTGTGTAATGACATGTGGCTAGTTCCTCATCCACTTGTTGTAGATACATGTAAACACGGGAGTGTTATCGGGTTTGGTTAATAAATAATAAAACTACTCTACTGCAGGGAAAATACAAAAATTTGGCCCACATATCTATGCCCAACTTCAAGTCGTTTATTGATTTTGCCGATATGAAAATGATGCTAAAAAAAAGTAAGTGATTGACAGGTTTAATATAATTGGGTGATGTTGAGAACAACAAAGCGTTTGGAAAAGAACACGTTGGCCTGGCGCTGTTACTATGAGTGGTTGTACGATTTTACTTCCCCAGTCTATACGGAATAGATGTATGGTGACTATGACTATACGGTGGCGAAATCTGGTTTGACAAGGACGGAGGGGACTAAACAGGAGGGGCATTTTACACAACGCGAAAAGAACTTGCAGTGCAAGTGAATTTCTACAAGTGTAATACACTTCGGTAAGAAGTACAAAGTTGCTTTTTTCACCACTTGTAGCCAATTTCAGCAGGTGCTGTGTACTCGTGAATTTCTGTCACACGGTCAATGCTGCTGACTTGTTCCAAAAAATCAACAAGTACTGTAGACTTTTTGTTTTGTGTTAAGGACTATTCACATGAGAGCGAACTGCGAACAAGCGAATATTCATAAATTCTGACGTTTCATTCATATGAGAGCTTTTTTGGTCGCAGATACCTCCAAAGCAGATTTAATTTTAAAGTTTATGTTCGAACGAACTATTCATTCGCGGATTTGGGGCTCGCATAAATTTGAGATGCGAATAAAGTGAGACAGTTCGCGGAAGAATTTTTCAATTCGCTCAATTAAGACTCAGTTTTTTTTTTGATTCGATGTTAGATCAAGCTAAAAAAAACTTTTAGGAAACTATAACCTAAAAAGATTCGAAGAATGAATTGGCCTAAACAAAAACAACCTGAGAATCCTAACAGGTTTCCTAACGGGACACTGTAAACTAAGGGAACACCTGAGGAAAATAGTATTATCTGAAGAAGGTCTCTGCAGGTTCTGTGATGAGAGCGCTGAGATCCCAGATCACGTTCTGGAACACTGTGGGGCAATGACCCACAAGATGATCAAACATCTTTGCAAGTACCAGATATCAGGTATATGGATATACAGACCATAGACCCGCTACTCATTCTCAGATTCATAAGAGAAACTGGACTAGATGAAGTGCTCTAAAGTCGGAATGGAACTGCATGACGAGGGAGTTCTGGAAAAGGGCATGAACCTTTCCGAGGTATAATCAGGGGGCACAATAGACTATAAGGTCGCAGTGCACTTACCCCTCACCATAATAATAATAATAATAATAATAATAGATTAATTTATTTTGTGGTAGGTTGTGCGCACTCTTGCGATGGTTTTGGCATCAATGTGTGAGCGGTATTCAAGGAAGGGGCGTGGCATATCCAATACAAGAAAGTCTTTATGTCTTAACATTTATGTCCGGTATTGCCTCGGAATTTGGTAAATGGACGTACATTGCCTGTTAAAAGAATTTTAAAAATAATGAACAGAGGCCGTGGCGTATAATATGTAACAAAAACATTGGAAACCTTATGTTTGGCAAGTAAAGAGTTGCCGAAATTTAGATCATGAAGTTATATGAAGTAGCAAGTCATGAATAAAACGTGGGCCCTTTTAAAGAGCAAAGCTTTTTAACGAAAATAGCAGTGACAGACGAAAGTCTGAAACGAACGAGCGACGGGAAGCCTAACTGGAAAGTATTCGAGGAACACTGAACGCAAGATGCAAATTGAAATTTTGGAAAGTCCGTGCTTGACCAGCTGTATCCGTATGTGACTTGCTCGCTCATCTTAAAACCTTCCGATCTATTCCGCACCAGAAGGCAAAACAATAAATGTTGTGTGTTCAAAAGCACTTAAATAAACACTTTATGTAGGTATTTATTTTTATTTATCTTTTTTAACTTCGGAATGGCTGTTGTGTGTTGCTGGGTTCGCTGGTGATAAATGTAGAAAAAAGTGGAAACTTATTTTTAAGTAAGCAATGAAAAAAATTGTTTTTTTTTGTCAATTTATGGCCCCAGTTATAGCCTTACTTAAAACGAAACCGTAAAAATTTTCTTTTGCTTTTTTTAACCACCTAAACTTAACTGTTTTAACTTAGTCTTTAAATGTTGCTTAAAAATTTAAGTTTAAGTGGTTAAAAAAGCAAAGGAACATTTTTACGGTTCCGTTTTATGTGCCAAAATAAAATGGGAATCGTTTACATAAAATAAAATAAATAAATATTTTGGCGCGACAGGTCTATGGGACCCAAGGCCTAGCTTCCCACAACCATTCGTTTTGTGTGGGTTTTCAATTTTTTTGGGACGAATGGAAGGGATCTACAATTTTACGCCGAGTCCAAACGGCTAATTGAGAAGCTCATTCATGACAGTTTTACTCTCGGATGTTTGTCAGACGTTCGCGAGAGGTGGCGCAGTGGAAAAAACCTTAAGATGCAATAAAAACTAAGAAAACACCAAGTCAGCCAGATGTCAGACTTACTATAAAGTAGAGTTTTGAATGTGCCAATAAATATTTCCAATAAGCATACTTTATCGATAGGATTAAAATATTTGACCCTTTACTTCTAAATATGAAGGTGTCCAAGTAAAAAGGTTCAAAAGATATATCTTTCGTTCAAAACATTGGCCTCAAAATAAAATTGGTATCGACTTTCGACACACTTGAGGAATTAATTTTTCGTCACAAGTCTAGTAAGTATATGTCGATTGAAAAGGTCACAAATCACAATAGCTGTCATATTTTAATGCCACTGACATGGGGCACATTCAAAAACTAAGTCGATATATTGGTCAGCAATAGAAGTAACCTGAACGAAAAAAATAATTTCCTAGGAAACGTAACTCGTCAGCTACATATGCGAACTGTCAACTTAGTACTCAGTCGCGATTTTCTTGACTAGTTTCTTCGGCTACCCGTCCATAAAGGCTGGTACGCTGTTCTAGTGAAGTGAAACTTTCACTCCTCTCCAAAAAGTGCTGTGAAATTGAAAGTAAAATTTTCACGCCGAAATGTCAAAAATTTAATGCGACGGACAATAAAAGCCAAGTGAAATAACTTTAATAACACCCCCTACAAATCACGTTTTGAACAACGATTTTTCACTTCAACTGCCTAGCGAAATCTTCACGTGGAAAGTTCATTTTGACTATTCGCAGTGAAAATTTTGTATGAAAAATTGGATTCCACGTGAACTGAATACTAGACTTAAACGTCAACTGAAAACAGCTGCAAATGTGACCGATATAGGCTACCAATCAAAACTGAGATACACCAAGTCAGTCAGCTGTCAGACTTACTAAACTAGATACTTGAACGTCCCCCCTTAAATATGGACTACTATTAGTACCCAACTTCACACTAGTTGCATAACCTTCTGCGCTGTCGGAGACCATTGGTGAATATTTGAAAGTGCAGGCAAATTAGCATACGAAAAGCAATATTAAACAACATAAAATAATCAAAGCTAGTGCAATTTATGGGTTAGTATCCGCTTTTTTCAACGAATATTTTTTAACTGCAACAGATTTTTAAAGTCAACGGCTTAGAGTAGAAACCAATAGATGGACCTAAAATCTTTATTTGACCAGCCAGCAAATGCACTCATTCCATTAACAGCCCTTATATGGGGTTACACTTCGCCAATAGAGCAAACAAGTTATATGGAACAGCTGTCCTCGCAGGTGTTGTATGAAGTTGACAGTCGGCTAGCAATCCACATTTATATTAGATCAATGTTCAATATACCTACCTAAATGTCATACCACACCAATACTTTTATACAAATGCGAATTTGAGAGTAAAGCAAGTCTCCTCTCCTCCCAAGTGACTTCAGATTAAACTAATTTTTGACAGTCATAAATGTCTTTTATGATCAATGGCGTAGAGTGGCTTTAGCTGTATTATTTTAAAAAATATCGTATAGGTACGTATTTCGTGAAACTCTTCTGCGAATATGCTGTTCCACTCATCCTTGTAGATTCTGATTAAAATGAAGATAGTCAAGCTAGAAGATCAAACAGTCCTTTTAACAATACTACCGATGAATCATTCTCAACTGCATAAACTTATTTTCAGCAGATAAACTTAAAAACAGATCTGCAAAGGACGGGTCAAAGTATTTAAAAAATAGTTTCCAACCAAATTATCTAAAGTTGAGATTGGTGCTTAAAACCCCCAAAATGATTTTCATAAAAATTAGGCATTGACATTGTCTTGATTTACTATATACACAACTTAAGTATAGTATCAGTTTATCCTACCTAGTCATAAATTCTATTAGTGATTAGATCTGCAAACGAAATTAAAGCCAAATCTGAATCTAAAGAAAGCAACTGAACAAAAATTGTTTTACAAAGAAGATATAGATTTACTAAAATCGGAAATTGCTTTACTTATTTGTTCTTTTTTCTAATAAACCGATAAGAATATTTACTAGGTAGTAATTATAAATAAGGTAGATTATTCTTTATGAAATAAGCTTTTTTTCGTATGCACTGATTAAGCAATTGACGTCTTAACTTGCGATAGTGAGTTCATTTGGTAAGAATTATAATTGATAGAAATTCTGGTAGGCGCAATTATGACTTACAATAGGTGTGTTTTTTTAGCTTCTACCTCAGCAAAGGAAAAGGTAGTGTGTCTCCACGTTTAGCTTGCAGTTTACCTGCAATTCCCACCCACATCATCGGAAAGGTTCAAACAAAAGCTGATGCTGTCAAGACTTCCACTTGGAATAAATAGGTACCTAGTGTGAATCTCGGAAATGTCAAGAAGGACGTTGTTTTTGTGATTGAGAGCTGAAAATCAAGTGAAATTTTCACTCCTCTCCAAAAAGTGCTGTGAAATTTAAAGTGAAATTTTCACGCCGAAATGTCAATGTATGTGAACTGCATACTAGGCTTTTGTGAATGGTTTGATTTCTATATAGCTTAGTTCAGGTTTCGGAGTAATTGACGTCTCTGACATTTGAATGGGTCATTCGTTACTTTCGGGTTAATTCAAAGAAGCAATTCTTTTAGGAATTTAGATCGAATTTTTAGAATCTCAATTTATATTCAGGGGTCACTCGAGATTTTTCTATACAATTATTTTATCATTTGATTTTGACAGATAGTGCATTTTTTAGGTACGTTTTAGTAAAATTTTACAGTAGCGCATCAACACAATTATTTACCATTGTTATTATATCAATTTGAACTATAAATAGTTTAACAAAAAACATAAATGAATTTCGGCTGGTATAGGTACAAAGGGTGATCCTATTCGAGCTTAATAGATCACCTAACTCAGCTACTCAGCTATGTGAAATATACTAATGCGCAATAAATCAGGTCACCTTTGTGATTGAATGGAGTTAATTTTCGAGTCTGTCGACTTTCAGTTTGATTAAACATTATTTCTTGTTATGGTAGTAGATTACTAGCAACTTTTGAACACATCACCATTAACTGCTGCAGCTCCAAAATGTCTGCTGATGAGTAGGATCATGATTTTTCTGTAAACTAATCCAAACACTGTCTGTACAAAATTGTTATTTATATAAAACAATTGAACAGCTTTAACGGTATGAGCTGTTGTAAAGCAATCTATTTTTTTAAACTGACATTTCACGTTTCAAAATTGATCGACGTGATGCACATGACTAACAACAACAGTCTAAGGTAATGGACAATTTTGCGAGGCTCATCTTTTACAGCAGGTCGATCTTTTTGGTTAAAACGGCAACAAAACTTGTAGGACTTGTTATCCGTCAAGATTTTTCTTAGCTGTCACTTGGTTTTTCTTCTTCTCACTTGCCACTGTGACTTGGGTGGGAACAACTCCATTCGAAGACATGGAATAAAGTGCATGAATCAACTGAATTTCATTCAGAAATGGAAAATTTATGCCGATTAGGCCCATTTGCTAATAGCTAGTTAAGATAGGTACGTTCATTTGACACTTTGTAGAAAATTTATTAACTTGTAGTGATTTAAAATATGTACTTAGCTCGACTAGATAGTCTTGGACTAGATGTAACCTGAACGTAAAGACAAGTTTGGTCGGTAACGTCACATTTTCTACGTCCGCCACAAACGCAAAATGTCAACTTAGTACAAGAAAGACAAACTGAAAAAACTGTTCAAGTGACCGATCTATGCCAATTAATACTGAGACACTTCAGGTCAGCCAGCTGTCAGACTTACAAAACCAAATTCTTGCACGTCCCCAGTTTAAATAGTTGTTAAAATAAAGCCTAACTTCTGACTCTTCATTGGGTCTCCAACCTAAAGAAAAAGTATAAAATGTTAAAACCATTACCTGGGACAATAAGTGACATTTCCGTTAATCGCTAATAGCCGCTCATTAAATGAAACAATGGCTAACACCTCCCCCTGAATTTATAAACAATTATGAGCAAACATTTGACGTAGGTAACTACTGATTAACCAGTTGATAAGTTTTAAGCAGCCTTTACTAGTACAGAAGTTCGTAATTAATACGTTTGATGCATACATGTCACTAAAAAAAAAAAAACCAAATGATTAAAGTTATTGTTAAATTCAGCTTATTTTTCCACAATAACGTAATTTTGTTATGAAACAAAGTGAAGTCATTTAATTTAACAAAAGCAAACACAATTACCCAGGCAGGTACCTTACCTACATGTAAACCTAATGAAATGAATCAGCAGGGCATTTAAATTCCATTAAAATACACTCCGTGATAATTGCAAAAAATAAGTCACGTAACAATAAACTTATTTAATTATTTAAAACAGGCAATGGTGTCAGCAGATTTATAGAGGGGAATAGTTAACTAATTTCAAATCGTTTGAACTTACAAGTGGCAAATAAAAATAAATTTGCAAAAACACATAAAACTCTTAGGAATCATAATTCCTAATTAATGACTTGTTCTATTCCTGAGAACTTCTAGGCATGAAAGTAAATACACATGAACACAAATCTGTTTCACGCAAAGACAGAGAAACATGAAATATTATTAAGAAAATTTTAATTTTAAAAGAAAAAAATAGCGAATGGAAATAAATCAAAATATTACACATAAATAAGTTTCCTTTGTTTGCAAAACATATTTATGTGAGAAAATTGTGCTTCCGAGTTCTATAATAACGAACGAACCTGGCTATACGTGGAGTAATGGTGTTAACATCTAACTACAGGCGAAATCCGTAGCTGTGCCTTGAGGAGGTTTCAATATTCACTTCGATAACTTCAAGGCTAAGCAATTTAACCAGTGGTTCAATTGCATGTGCTTCAAAAATGCACGGTCCGTTTAGCTTAAATACAACTCGTGACGACTAATACGAAAGTATGAAATTTTTTGGCCTTTTCATGATTCGCAACAAAGTTGAAGAAGTTGGTTTTGGTTGATCTGCAATGCCAAAAACCGAAATGGGTCGTGCTAAATTCTAACAAAATATATAGTTCCGCCTTTTGTAGAAAGTTGACAATCTTGTCCTCGGGCACATATATCTCTATCTCTGCCAGAACACATCTCAGTCTTTAAAGAGGTTCGCGAAAAATCAGTGGTGGCCTTTTAAAAGCATCAAAGCCAGACTAGCTTCTTCCATATTGAATGAAAGAAGTTGATTTACAACGGCTGTAGGTGAGTACTCTTCTTGCTCTATCAATCCCTCAGTTTCAAATGAAACTTATGAAAGTGCTGTTTAAACTTATTAAACTTATTTAAAATTCCCTTCTTCCCGTCTTCAAATCAGCAGAAGTCTCCAGATATTGCTTTTTATCTTCGATCGTCTTCAACTGTGAGACTGCGAGTTGTTTTTTTGAGCAGATATTCTTCCATCACATTTAAATTTCGCCAAACAAAGTACATACATGGAATTTAATTGTTCCTTAATTGCTCTTTTATTGATTTTGTTGCTCTTCGGGAAGTGGTAGATTCTTTGGCGGACCTAGTTTACCGGTCAAGCTGGATTCGCCGCATTGACTTTTGAAGGATGTTTTGCGCATACCTACCCTCGATTTAATTGCTCTTGGGAAATGCAATTTTGTCAATCAAATATTAGTTTGTTTTTTTTGTAACTGCCAGTTCGCAGTTGTTTTTTAAGAAAAAGGCAACAAAATTAACCCGTTCGAATTTTACTGCGCCGAATATCTCAAAAGAAGCGTATTTACTTCATTTACTACTAAATTAAATTACATATTTTGTCGCTCTTCTCTAAATGATCTTAAAAAGGTATACTAGATCTACCAAAACCAAAAATGTTGAAAAAAAAACAATATAGATTCTTTTCCAATTCTACTAAGCCACATAGATCAAAAGAACCTTCTATTCATTAGCTATCAAATAAAAAAATAAAATAATTTGTCGCTCTTCTCTAAATGTGTCAAAAAGTAAAAAGTACATTTTTCAACCCAAAAATAAGTTAAACCTACCAAACAAAAACATTTTGAAAAATATAAAAGCCATATAATACCGATCGAATCCTACTATACCAGATAGCTCAAGAGACGCGTGTATTCATTAGCTATTAACCCATAGAATAAAATAATTTGTTGCTGTTTTTCTGGCTCAGCGCAGAGAGGAGATCACTTTTCAAATAAAAAAAAAACTATAGAATGACGTTCCTGCAGAAATGCTGCAAAGACTCTTCGAATCGGTTCCAAGACGATAATAGAGACTTATTAAGGTTTAAGCGGGCAGAAGTTTTATTAAATACTATTTTTTTGTTCCCTTTTAAATTTCCCATTATATTTTTTTAAGCAAAACTTATTTTTGTCAAAATAATTATGCCAAAGTAAAAAGTAAATTTAACAAAATTGATTGCGATCGAAACGCCGATATTTTATTTGCGTGCTCTTTTGGTCGGACTCTAACCAATGATTTTTGTTAGACATGTTGTTGTCAATAATTCTCAAAATTTTAAATTCACAAAATGTTTGATCTAAAGACCGTATACGAGTACATTATATCACGTAAGCTAAGTCGCAACTCCTATATATGATTACTTTCTACAGGTTCATTGTCCCTCGTGGACCAAATCTGGCGCCGCGGCGGGTTCTGGTTTGGCAAGACCAGTATTTTTTATTTGTAGATAAAAATCACTTTATAAAGTGGGCGCTAAGCACTTAGGTATTCAATAAACTTCAACTAGGTAGGTATTTATGCCAAAATTATAAACACTTTAAGACGCACCATTTAAAATCGTTTTATCCGCGCAAATTCTGCGAATCCTTTAATGATTCAACGACTTTCACTATTCAAGAGACCGGTTCCTCTTAGTAAATACAAAACCGAACTTCCGCCTGCTCTGTCCAGCCGATAAACGCAAACTAACATGACGCGAAATATTTTGTGTTTGCTTAAAAGCCCAGAACAACTTGTACCAATTGTTTTTTTTTTCTTCACATTATTCATTTTGGTAAAAAAAAAAAACCGAAGATAAGTCAGCCACTTCAGTGAAGAGATAAAGTCCTACGTTGCTGTTGCGTATGATAAATGTCTGATGTACCGCAACAGTGCGAACAACATAAAAGATACACCTAAAGAAATGCGAAGATCTGATTGCAACAAGAGAGTGTAACAAGTCTTTCTCACTTGTTATCAGGTAAAATACAAATCTCAAGGGCAATGCAATGCGAACAAATGAACCGAAAAATTGGGAACAAAAAAAAACAAATTTTATTAAATTATTTTCGGGCAGATTATATGCGCCGAAGGTCACTTTGTGGTCGGCCTATTCGCAGAGGGAAATGTATATTTAAGTTGTTTTTTACGCTCAGAGTTTTGTTTATTTGAAGTGGCGGTAGATTACATATGGTTAGTTTATGTGGGAGATTTGGCAAATTTAACAAATGAGTTCTTCATAGGCAATTAAATAAACATTTTTGTATTGCTGTTTAAAAAAAAAATCGGAAACACCTACATTCTTTGGTTTTCTCATTTCTCTAGTGAGTCTTCCAATAGGTTTTTTTTTTCTGTAGACATTTCTCGGTCTTGCCGCTTGCCGAACGTTTAGAAATTATTGAAAAATATGATCAAACGTCTGTGCTTTTTGTGTTGTTCTTCAAAGAATTGGGTCATCAATATATTGGAGCCATCTCTCATAAAAATTGACATTTGCGACAAGAGTGACAGGTGACAATTCGTAAACTGACAACTGGACAGTTGTTGAATTTCTGTTTCATAAATAATTAGACATTAGAATTGTTGAAGAATAAGTGACAATAATTGTCAAGTTCTCGTTCCAAAAAAATAGTCGGAAATTTCCCTAGAATTGTCAAATTTTCTGGTAGGTACCAGCAAACAAATTTTTTTATGAAAAAAATACTAGGTACCTTGACATTTACAATTTTGTCGGTATGTGATTGACATTTGTGACAGGCAGTTTGATTTGAAATAATAAATATTATTTTTTCAAGTGGAAATGGTAAATAAGAATCTTAAATGCAATTTCTTTAAATAGGTACGCACTCGTCACTTTAAAGAAGGAATAAATAAGGACTTTATAACATTAATGAGGACGTTCGGATAACTAGTTTAGTAAGTCACGGCCTCCTGAATAAACACCAACACCGCATCAGAGTCTCACCGGATCCAACATGCCGACTATATGTATTGAGAGTGACGAGTCCTCTCTTCACATACTTATGGAATATCCGGCTCCGAATCAATCTCAGGAAAAGAATCCTTGGTGATGAGTTGGTCACATTCAGCAACTCTTGCTGACATACACCCAGAGAAGATTCTTGCTTCCTGACTGCCTCCGGAGTAAAAATATGGCTCTAGGACCTTACCAGGGAGTGCACAATAATTAAATAAGTAGTTGGTGCAAGAGGTCTGTGGGACCCTAGGCCTATGGAAGGGATCTATAATTTTACGCCGAGTCCAAACGGCTAATTGAGAAGCTCTTTCAGGGCAGTTTTTCACTCGGATGGCTCTACCGCTTTACAATCTCACATAATCTAAGTCTGACGGCTGACTGACTAGATATGTATGAATTTTTTATTGACACAGATTGGTCACATGATTAATTTTTGCAGTTAAAGTTTATGAATTGGTAGCCGAAAATCTAGTCAACCTTGCCTGTATACTCAGTTGACATTTTGAAGTGCCAAAATTCAAAAATAAACCACAAGTTTACTACAACAACTCAACTTACTTAAGCTATTTTCAGACGATTGCCAGATCTGACAATATTGTCAGGTCTACAAATATCCTGACACTGACCTGCAAATGACCTGACAATAGCAAACTACCTTACAATGCTAAATTGCCAGTTCACACGGCTGCCAGATTCTGTCCCAAACTCTGACAATTTCATTGTAAGATGGTTGGCCTGGCAATAAATTGTCTAACAACGTTGTCAGGTTGAAAATTGCCATATCACACGGTTGGCAGAATAATTGCAGATCCGTTGACAGGTATTGTCAGACAAATTAAAAATTGTTGTTGTTTATTTTCATTCGGGCAACTGGAATTTTTTTAAATACTTAAAGGTGAAATAATAGAAAAATAAAAACGAAATAGAACAAAATGATGCACTTGCGATTGCGACTTTTTTTTTGGCCGTACGTTTTGAAAAGTAGCGAGGAGGATTAATTACCACACAAACGTTGGAGTGTTTGGACGAAGGATTGGGTGAAGGATTCTAGGGAAGCTTTACCTACCAGAAGTGCAAGATTAGGTGCGAGTGTGTCCCGGAATATTTGAAGTAACGTGACATTTGTCAAAACGAATTTCTATGTAATAATACCAATGCACCTAATCTGGGGTCGACTAGCGTCGGCCGTGAACGAGCATCCCCTGCCTGTGGAAGCCACTCTCTTTTACGAATTTTTCGAGTTAGGGAACGACAATTGAGTAAAATGCGTAAGAATTCGTAAAAATTCGTAAGATTTAAAAGTAAAGGAACAGACCTAATGAAATCCAATGGAACAAGAAAAATGCTTCCGGATGAATCCACAAATGTATTGGTGAAATGCCAAAAAATAATCTACGGCTGCCGTCAACTGACTTGTATAAAATACACAAATGACACTTCTTGTGTAAGTGCTTCTTGTGTGGATTCTGACTTCAAATCGAGAAGCGAATTTCTCTTCTCAAAATCGCCAGAAGAGTATTTTTTGTGCTAATGGAACGGTTTCAGAAGTGATATTTTCGATTCCGGACTCTCTTGGACGCTTCTTTTTGCCCAATGGAAAACGACATTAATGTTTGATTTTTTCATAGAGTGCAGGTCCTCTACCGAATTTCTACAACGCTTCACGATAATCGTAGGTCGCCCAATTATAATCTTTGTAATGAGCTAAGTAAGTTCTCTAAGCCTAAAGTTTTATCTCAATTGGTTCCGAAGGACGAGAGGAGTCGAAAAGAGTCTGAGTTTGTAAAACAAGGTGTCTAGGTAGGGCCTGTATACTTGGCTGCGCACTACTGTACCCATTTATTTGTCGAAATGTCGCCTGTCATGTTTTTGAAATAGGGCTTTGGTGCTTCAGTTTGAACAAAAGCCGTGATTGTCAATTGAACATTGCATGTCTTATTCCGAACATACCTAATTGAATAGTCCAAGGCTACATTTTCTTTTTAAATAAGGGATAGGTATTCGAAACAGACCAATCCACTATATGCTAGCGCCTTGAAACATCTTTAAAATTGAAACATACGAGCAGGATAAAGTCAGAAAAGAGGACCGTAATAAAATGGTCTATAACGTCTTACCTTTAGAACAAAAAAAAAATATTGGTCTTAGAAACATAAATCCATTTCTTTACCTATTATAGTCAGCTCGCTGTAGGGTGAGGGCACTGCGTAGAATGATCGAAATCGAAACCTGCGCTCTCGCTTCTCACGACTCACACGTGATAGATAGTCTTTCGTGTGTTCATAGAGTTAATTTAGAGTTTAGACCAATCGATTCAATTAAATATAAGTGTAATTTAGGCAATATTTATAGTTAAAAAGAACCATGAAATGTAAAAAATCGTTTCACGATTAAATCAATGGTGTGCCACGACACCGCCACCAACACTGATATAATTTGTCAGTGGCAGAGTAGTGCTGTATTTCGCCAGGAATCGAACCTGCAGAGCTCGGGTCACTACACCAAGCACCAAACCTCAAACTTAAGCAAAAACTATATTGGTATTCCTATTCCAGTTGCTTATTTATTACAAAGCAGCTGTAGGTACCTACTCCCTCGGCTTCGTCTGTGTCCAGATGACGATGAACAATGAAATCTCAGATTTGTAATAAAACTTTGAATTGTATATCATCTAAATGAGTTGTCTGATCGCGATGGATTAAAACCTATGTGTTGCTTCATTACGCCATAAGTTATGTCTGAGAAATGACGTGATTCGTTAACAAATCCAAATTATCATTCAATGAGACATAAGTAGAGATTAAAATCATATGACTCTTAATGAAACACCCTATACCTCACAGCATTGCTTGAAACTCTCATGAGACCCTTTGTGCGCTATAGCGTAACACTAGTAAATGAGGATATATCACGGTCACAGGCAACTTTCAAGTCGATGAATTGGTTGTTTGTATCGATCTGAAATTCCTAAGTGTTTCTTCATAGATTTGATTTATGGTTGACTTTATAATTTACTAGCGAAGGGTTCTACATTTTATTCGTATACGTATACGTATACCTGATGACATTGTCATGCCAGCCGAGTAAGTAACTCTCCTATGCGAAAACACTTCGCAGAGTTTAGAGTGCCACTAATCTCGGCAAACTGCTTAATCCGGTAAAAGGGCCTGACCAAAAAAAGCGACCTGTTGATCTTCGAAAAGCGATATCTGCTACGCACCATCAGACCTTTTAATGGATAGCGACATTCAGGGATCAAATTACCGCACCCGTGAGCGAACAATACGTCACTGAATTTTGTTTATTTTACGTGCAAAACAATAACAAATTCAGTCACGTAGTACTCGACACCGGATGAGGTAATTCAACCCCAGGTCGTGACAATTGAGTTGCGGGACGACAGCGCCTAGATAATACCTTCAAACGGCGCAGCTGATTTGTATTGTATTGTTTATTTATAGCACTAACATAGTGTTTCTTATACTTAGAATTCGAACAATCGATCGCTACTGCAAGTGCAAACACAACCAGGAACAGTAGCAAGAGTATTAAAAGATCTTAACATTCACAGATCCGCTGGTCCAAATGGTATATCCCCTATAATTTTGAAGAGGTATTCTTCCACGCTGGCAAAGCCTCTGGGTAAGCTTTTTCACTTGTCCTATTCTTCTGGACTCTTTCCGAGTAAGTGAGCCCGTCCCTAAAAAAGGCGATTCCTCAATGGAATAGAAACTACCTTTCTTGTCGTTCAATTCAAGTTGTGTTTGATGTTTTCAAGTCTGCAACTCACCGATTAAATGCTGGTGTTCCCCAAGGTTCGGTTTTATCTCCGACACTTTTTCTTATATTTATAAATTATCTCTTGTCTGCCACTTCTAATCCAATACACTCTTTCGCTGATGATAGCATCCTCAGTTTTTCATATTCGTCCTGATTCCCGTCCCTGCTCTTCGGCCGTGGAACTAGAACAGCAAAATATGCTAAACACATTAAATTCCGATCTTGACAGCATACTTAAATGGGGTACAACTAATAGAGTGGAATTTTATGCTTCCAAAACACAATGCTGTCTTCTTTTATTAAAGCGTAACCTAAACCCCCAGCCATTATCCATGAATGGCATTTGCATCGACGAAACCGAAAGACTTTCCATACTTGGTATGTGTATCAACGATAAACTCCGTTGAAACGACATATATGAAGTCGCCAAAAACGCAGCGAAATATCTAGGTTTTCTAAATCGATGCAAGAAGTACTTTACACCTACTGATTTAGCTTCAATTAATAAGGCCTTCATTCGGCCTAAACTTGAGTATAACGCTCATGTCTGGTGCAGTTTAATTTTTGGTGCACCTGACCTGAATAGTATCCAAAAGCTTGCGATAAATATAGAAACAAAGCGGAGTCAATTGACCCGCTCGAACACAGCAGAAACGTCTTGCCTCTCCTTGTTTTATCGCTATTTTCACCACCAATGCTCTGATGAAATAGCTAACTGCATTCCGCCCCTTTAACAATTCTGTCGCAACACTCGTCACTCATCAAATGCGCATCAGTTCACCCTCAAGCCTACCTTCGGACGTGCTCTAAAGTATAGAGATTCGAACAACACGCATGTGGAGTGCATTGCCTCGGACGGTTTTTCCCTCTCATTACGACCCGCACAAGTACCTCCTGTCTATCCTTTCTGTATATCCTTCCACTTGTGCTGTGCAATAGCATCATACGGGAAAAAACGATCTAAACAAACATAATGCTGTCAAATCGAAAAGCCAGAGATCGATGTGCACGTGTCTGGTAGTCTATCAAGTTATCCGTATTCAGAAAGTCCATGCTAACTAAATTGAAGGTTTTCCAGATGAAAAGAAAAGCTCCATTGCAACTTCTGCTGCTGCTTTGTTATGTGAGGACGATTCAACATGGAAATAACCAACCTCTTGATGATAATTTAATTGGTAATTAACTTGTTTTTTTGTTTTATTAGAAATAAGAAATTGTTTGTGACTTACAACATTTTAGAAAATGATTATAAAATAGGTATAGGTACATACATAATTTTGTATAATAACATTATTCTTGTTTTCATAAATGGAAACATTATGCTTATTCTATTGCTAATTTTTATTTGAGACAATTTACAATAAATCTATATTCAAAAATGGTTTGATTCTTAAGGCACAGGTAGTATTTCAAAATTATACTACAATTGCCATAAATTGAACAGTGATTCACTCTTGTTACTTTTTCATTCAGTCTTTGGGAGAACATTTAAAACGATGACAACAGCAATCGGTGTGCGAAACACTTTTGCGATGTCATTCGGTAATTTATTTACAAAATTTAGAAGTTCCAATGCTCTAATGCGCTATGTGATAGAAATGCAATCACAAGCGCGTTACCTCTACTAAAACCCCTCAAGTTGGAAACTTTTATACAGGCGTATTCTTAAATCTCAGAGTCATAACTGCGGATATTGGCTCATGTGGGATCTATCAAAGTATGTCGGTGTGTCGCTCTTTAGCTGCGGCAGTGCTGGCGATGATTGCGATTGATTTAGCATGGGATTGTCTTCTTTTGGAGATCCAATTGTAAGGCGAACATGCAGGCCGGATTCTTTGATGAGATTCACAACATCACCATGGCTCATGCCAGCGATATCGATACGATTGACAGCCACAATGCGATCGCCGACTTTAAGGTCGCCGCAACGGTCAGCCGGACTGCCAGGAATTAGTTTGCCTAAAATATGACAGAAAGAAAGAGAGTTATGCAAACGTTAATAGATTGTACAAATTGAAGAAGTAAACGATTCATTCTGGCTTAGGACAACTAAACTCTGAACAGGTTAGTTGGCATAGGTTTCAGAGAACGAACGCAAGTCTCACTTGTATCGAAACATTGCACATTTGCATTGGATTACTGCAACTTACCAATGGTAGATCCGTAATACTGGTTTGATGATGAGATAATCACAAATCCAAAGCCTTCACTTTCGTGACGACTAACAATCACATCGTATGGATATCGAATCGGTCGAACTGGAACTGGGGCTGATGTATGTCTTACTCGTCGTCGCAGGATCATTGTCACTTGTCCACGCAAAGCAGCTTCGCCCATCAGAGAAACCACTTTGTGGTGAGATGAGTTAACCTTTAAAAAAGTAAATAACAAAATTGCCGATTGAATTTGGTTTTAAACATAATTTCAAAAGTATTGCTGAACAGAAAAGAATATTTAACATCCAAACACAAGTGGATTGTTTACGTCCACACAAAGAAGTAACAGAAATGCACACCTTCACTGGGGAACAACATATAGGTAAATAACTACAAAAGCCTTTCGAGCATGTGACTGGGAAAAAAAGGTTTAAGTTCTTTTCAATCCATTCTGTTGACACCAATGGGCAAACTGACAGAGAAACTCCAACGAAAAATGCTGGAACAACTTGTGTCTGCGATGTAGGGCAATAGGTTCTTCGCTTTATTGTCTACAAAAAGAGCAAGGCCAATGTTATTGGCTTTCGTCTGAAATATGATATGATCTGGCAGTGGAATCATAAAGACGACGACGTAGAGAAGACTAAAGTAAAAGCATTCGAACTCATGCGATTGGTATGCATACATACTGGAGAAGAATCAACAACGAATGCTTAATCATAAATGGAAGCAGACAGACCCCACCTGAGTTCTTGTCATGTGTTAATCACTTTTTTTATCGGATACGTCATTGCCTATCATTCAAATGTTGAATTGTACCACAAACTGTTTCTTTTATGTGGAAGGAGGACTCTAGCCTATAAAGCACAGATCAGGCCGGGAAATACATCAAAGCATATCGAGGAAGCTTTGCTAAAAACGGCATTTCCAACACAGTCTTCGATTCTCAGGCACAACAAACTGAAAACCGTTTTTGTAAACCATTCACCACTCAACTCACCACGTTCACTCCATCGATACTGAGAATTTCGTCGCCTGTCGCCATTCCGGGATCACCGTCAGCTGCTCCACCCGGCACCACATGACCAACAGTTACCTGCGAACCTTCCTCTGTTCCGCCCACGATGCGAAAGCCAAAACCTTGAGCTTGTCTTTCCAGCGTAACCTCGGATAGATCAAACTCGTCCTAAAATAAAATAAGCAAAGGTTACCAACTCAACTCCATAGAGGGTCCTAGATTATAACTCACATCATCGATATGCCTGGGCATTGCATTATTTCCCGCTACCATATAGTTCCACATCTGCGGATGGACTTGCATAAAGTTCTGATGCTGTTGCTGCTGCTGCTGTTGCTGCTGATGATGATCTACCATCGAAGGACGATGGCTTTCGAGCGGGCTAAATCCAGTTTTCCTTCGATCATTCATTAGCTCGTTCACCCTCTTTTGAATTCGTCCATTTTGCGCGCCCTGATGGTGATGGTAGTATCCCTGCGCCGATTGATTATGCTGATGGTATTTGTAACGCTGATAGTCCTGGCATTCATAGCAATAGCAAGTCTCTTGGTGATAGGTTGGCACTGGCGCCATGATCGTCATAGGAGGAGAGTACAAGCCTCCTCCGTTCATTGAATCGGTGTTCTGTTGGACCGGCGCGCCATCGTACTGCTCCTGTCGAACTGGAACGCCGTCGTAAAGTGAGTTGTAGCCATAATCTGGAGATGTAAGTGTGTTCTCATAGCTGTCCATCTTCGGCAGCATTGTATTTGGGTCCATGTGATAGAGATTGTGGTTGTTGTGATTGTCATTTATCAGCGACGCCTCTGCTAACCGCTCACTTAAGCTGGTCACCAGCTTCGGATAGGGGTCCATGAATGGTATGTCATTGTTTATTGAATCAATCTCTTGCAGGCTGTTTGTCGACTTGGCATCTGCTCCTATTGATTTGTTATCTTCGGCTTGCTTGTCCAGGCCGTTGGTGACAGATTCTATTTCTTCGTTCAGCTCGTTGGACGGCGTTTTAACGCGTGCCCTCCGAGTGTCGACCAATGGTGTTTTAGGACGAATCGGCAGGATTTCCTTCGGCTGGGTGCTATACAGATCAGCGGTTGGAGTTTTACTGCGATACAGTCCAATTTCGCTGATATCTTTGCCACCAGATTTGCGGAATTTGCCACTGTTGACGGACGTTCGACCGCTTACACTCGAACTATTTAAGGTATTTCCGCGCTGTATCTTTACAGTTGTGGACTCCGTCTTTGGACAATCCTTCAAAACTCTTACCACATCGCAATGTGACATGTGATTCACTGGAGAGTTATTGATCTCTAGTAAGATATCTCCTTCGTGGAGATTCTTACAGCAGTTTCTGTCAAGAATTTTCTTCACCTTCTGTCCGTGGGCACTATCAGCGATAGTAAACCCGAATCCCATGCCCCCCTTAGCTATGGACAACGTTAGAATCTCCGGCTTCTTCATCAGAATGAAGTCGTCACCCAAATAGTTCTCGTTTGTCGCCCCAGCACGTGATTTATCCAACGAGTGGTTCACTCCAGACGCTCCTGTGGAATCAGAAACATCGAGGAAATTATAATTGCCATCCATGTTCAGGTCCATTAGGATTCGGCTCTTTTCTGCATTCGAACTGATCCCATCAACGGCAATTGTTGTCACCACCTCAGTATTTGGATCGTTGGGGTCGAATGGCAGGGGATAACCGCGACACACTTCCAGCGTAACAGTCTCTCCGGGGAGTATGCTTTGGAAAACATTCACCATTTCATGGTGGGTGAATCCCAGCACACACGTGTCATTCACATACACCAGGATGTCGCCCGTTTGCAACTGACCATCCAGCCATGCTGGACCGTTGGGTACGATCGATTTGATTTGCAAGAACTCATCGACATTGTCATCGCCACCGACAATCGTAATCCCCAGCCCTCGAGATGACTTCAGTAGTGTAGTTGTTATTCGTTCACCTTGCATTTCAGTAGGATTTCTAGTGAATTTATATGGCAACACCGATTGCGAGCTGTTTTCGTGTCGCTGTCCTTGGACACTGGGATTCTGTAGTTGCTGTTGTTGATTCGTCTGCTCAGCAGCTCGTCGTTTAGCCTCGAGAACGGGATTCTCATATTGAGTGCGTCGGTTAACGTGATCTATGTAGTACGTGCCGTATAGAGCGTCATCGATCTTCTCCCAGCCGTAGGGCAGTTCATTGTCGCCACAATCTTCCAGAGATTTTTTCTGAAATTTCGAGAGCCGTGGGTCCAGCCAGTGTGAGGTTCCTGTATTGTGACTGCAATTACACAAGGATATTCAATTAGAATTTAAAGTAAACTTATGGAAAATAAAATGCTAATGGCTGTGAAATGGGTTAAAACATGGCTCTTCAAATGGGCCGATAAACATAACCTTTCGACAGCTAGTTGACGTGTAAGTAAAGACCAAGTTGGTAAACTATGACATAATCAACCTAAAGGGATTATAGCGAGCTTAGCTTTCCCGAGACAAAGACTGTGACATATGGGAGGCATGACCCTTCATAAAATGGAATCGTTTCGAGAACACAAGGAGTTAAGAGTGGCTCCCTACTTAACTGAAAATAAATCGATGGTGGTACCGCATCAGCGCATCATGGATTCTGAAGCTTCTAATGAAAATGATGTTCAAAGTCACCCTTTGACCCGCGTTTGGATCGTCCGTCTAAGGGGCAATACGGTCGAGAGCGTCAATGATCATCTCGGCACACCTGAAACAATGGTCTCGGACAATGGATCACAGTTTAGGAGCCATCAATTTCATGAATTCTGCCTGCTCAAGGGAGTCCAGCATCAATACAGCTCCCTACCATCCTCAATCAAATGGGCAAGCAGAGAGGGTGGTAGCAACATTAAAAAATGCTTTAAAAAAATTAAAAGGGGGCGGGAATTACCGAAGAAATAATTGATATTTTCCTTCTCTCTTATAGGTGCACACCTAGTAAAATGCTCCAAGACAAAACCACCTGCGGAACTAACGCTAGGAAGACCGATACGAACAACATTAGACCTACTTAAATCAAGACAACCTGAAGAGCAGATTTATAATACTCTACCAGACTCACGATTCACCAAAAAACATAACGAAAAGCCGAAGTGTTTAAGTAGAAAGGATTTGGTATTCGTTAAGCAGCACTTTTCATCAAAGTTTATCTGGAGGTATCCGTCGGAACGGAAAATTCTCCGATTTTATAAGATTCGGAGGTTGTTTGCTTCGAGGTATTCTTCGGAACATCTATTCGGAATATTTCTATGAGCTAAATTAAATTTTAGCTGCTCTCCAACTTTTCTCTCCAAACATCAGCTAAAATCCTAGCTAAATTTTGACATAGAAAGCCCTGTGGATAAATGTCACAAAAAACAGCTGTTCTTTGAAAAAACCTCCCTTTATTCAAAATCTGCAAGTCTTCATGTGGATGATTGTTGCTCCACCACCATCGCTAGCTTTTTCTGAGGACTTCTCTGTTATTTAAATGAAAGACTCTAGCTCCCGGTACTCCTCATCGTTGTATTCATTAAAATCATTCATCTTTACACAGCAGAACAACAGAGCAGAGCAATCTGTCAAAATTTAGCTTGAAAAAAATGTGCCGACCCATTAAAATTTTGACAGATACATGAAGGACACACGGAAACAAAACAGTTTTTTTTTGTATCTGTCTTTTCTCTCTCACCCACTTCGCTTGCTACGCAATAAAATTTTAAGCATAAAGAATCAAAAATAAAAGTGGATTAAAATAAAACAAAATTTCACATTGAAAAGAAAACTCTTTTTATTAATTGAACCCACACATTTGAGGCCACCTGTTTTTGGAAGATACAAACAAAAACGAAAGATGGTAATTTGAGCCACAAATCATGCAGGAAATTATTTGGAATTTTTTTTTTATACAAATTCGCAAATTAATTACAAAATAAAATTCTGTTTGCACACCACTATCATGAACACATGCATCTTGTAACCGCGTGGCAACTCAGTTCAAATTTGTATTCATAAACTATTTAAAGTTGAAAGCAGGCATTTCACTTCATTTCACGGTACTGTTCAGCCCATTAATCCGTTACATAAGAAATAGCACACTAGGAAAGATATTTCTTCCAGGACATTGAACTTTCCAATGGTTCACTGCCGAAGCCAGAGGCCCGAGTACCCACATGATGTAAGGAGCGTGTTAAAAGAGCTTATGGACTCGGTCGCGGCATACAATTAAAGTGATATCAATCGATATGTGCGGTAAAAATAGAAACAATATTGTTTGCATAAGGGCAACTTCCCACCTGAAGGTAGACTTCAATTTATTTATGTGGTACACTACACACTGCTGCCACAGCAAGTGATAAAGTACCCTACTTGCTATGGAAGTATGGGAATATGGACAGGGTTATTCGCTGCGGGTGAAATCAAAGACACAGTGCAGCAAGCAGCACCTACACCTTCTTCTCTGTCTCTAATGGGACAAGCGATAGCGAGTTTTGCGTCTATTTATACCTCCGATCGATTAATATTGACCTTATTCCGAACCCAAGTATCTGGCCAAACTACTGTAATATCTAAAGAAAGAGAAAAACCTCGGGAAGGTTATAAAAAGCCAATCTCATTTCACCGCCAATTTCACCCAAGTTAAATGTGTAAGCACTGTCATTTAGTTAATTACACTCGGGCGCATAACTCAAATGAAATACTTTCGTACGATATATGAAACTCACTCGATAAAATACAGTTCACCACGCTCCGTGTATGCAGTTTCCCATTTTGATGGCAATGGACCTAAACCGTCATCGTCCTCATTTTCTCGCATGTCGCGTGATGATGTCTCATTACAATAATTGTGAATTGCATTCTCTGGAAGTAGGAAAAAGAACAAATAAAGAAATCAGTCGACCAATAGATAATTACAGTACAAAAGTAAAAACAAGAACAACTATGCAAACAAATTAAAACAAAAACAAAAAACCTTCTGTTGTTTCTTTTTTCGCAAAGAAAGGCTTCATTTCCCAAGCCCAGATAAGTCATGTGTTATGATTGTAACTTGAAAGAGCAACGATTTATGGGTAACTTGGGACTAATACTTAAAGTGGGTATAGCTCAGAATATACAACATAAAGTCAGAAGATACTGAGGCGTATGCGTAATAAAACTATATTTGCTTTGAGTAAAAGGTTTTGGCAAAGTAAAGATATGAGTGCCATCTAGTGTTTCTTTTTAAATCATAGGTTATTTTGACACTGACAGCTGTTTCCCGCTCTAAAGCTTGACAGAAAGTCAGTATCATACCTCCGCGGAACGAAATGAGTCGCTTTACGCTTGAACAACGTTGGGAAATATTGGAAACTTATTTCCAAAGCGAGTGCTGTGTAGCCCAAACGAAAAATCATCTCTTCTGACGAGGCGCATTTTCAATTGGGCTGCTATACGTTAACAAACACCTGGGGCTCTGGAAACCCGCACGTTATTATCGAGAAGCCAGTGCATGCACAGAGAGTGACAGTTTGGTGCGGATTGTAAAGTGGTGGCATCATTGGACCATTTTTCATCGAACATGAGGCTGGGAACAACATTTCGGTATACGCTGGGTGTTACAGGTCCATGTTAACCGACTTTTTTCTACTAAAATTGAAGACATGAATTTGGAAGACCTATGGTTCATGCAGGAGGGGGCGCCATGCCCATACCACAATCGATCTTTTGCGTCAGCCTTCTTGGCGATGTCAATTGGCCGCCTCGGAGCTGCGATTTGACCCACTTTGGGCTTTGTTTTTGTGAGGAACCGTGAATTCAAGCAATCCGTGAGCTACAGCCCAAGTCCATGAAAAAGGTCTTGGAAAATTTAAGTGACAGAATGAGCTACTGCGAAGCCAGCCAAGGAATTCACTTGAATGACTTTGTGTTCCATAAATAATAGGCATGGTTGCCCTTACTAATAAAACCATAATAGATGAAGAAATGTAATTTTGTTCATTTTATTGCATTTTTATTTAACAGGACATTTTGAAGACAGCATTTTTCGGTCGCTTTATGTCTTTGCAATGGCCCTCAAGATTTGACCGCTCCACAGAAATCCACAGTCCCTGGTAGCTCAAAGAGAATATCAACAAGACAAGAGTGCGAGTAATAACGTGAGTAAAATTTTGCGAAACAAAATATATGAGATTTTATGGCGGACCTAGCTTACTATTACTTTGCGCATACCTTCCACCGATTTAATCGCTCTGGGGAAATGCCGTTCGCCTATCGTCATTTTAGTGTTTCTTGTAACTGCCAGTTCGCAGTAAAACTCTTTTGTTTTTTAAAGGAGAGACAAATTATTAATAAAGAAAATTAACCCGTTCGAATTTAACTGCGCCGAATATCTCAAAAGAAGCGTATTTTTGTAGGCTACTATTACATCAAATCAAATATTTTATCGCTCTTCTCTAACTTATCTAAAATGGTATATTGGATCTACTTAAAACAAAAATAATGGAAAAGAAAAACAATATGGATTCCGTTCGAATTATACTAAGCCACATGATCAAAACCGTCTATTCATTCCAAAAATAAGAAAAAATATGTCCAAAAGTAAAAAGTGCATTCGACCCTAAAAGTAAACTAAACCTTCCCAAAGAAAAACATTTTGAAGTTTTTGCTCAACGCCAATCATAACTTCAGCAATAAGTCTGAACAAATAACCGATATATGATGGTTTAACTAATTACCTTCATGAAAGATATGCCTTTTGGTCTTGTCCAAAAGTTCCTGAAAGTCGTTTAGTCCCTTTCTGTATGGACTTTTTGCGTTGCCAGCCATCGTAGAATCCACACAAATATGCTCACCGATCGTACAACTCAACGAAAAAAAAAATATACGTGGATCTGCGTTTCACAATTCCTTCGCACAATACACGAACGTCAGAGTCAATCACTCACATACCCGACGAAAGTACTATTTTCAAATATGGTCCACATTTCATTGGCTAGGGTCACTTAATACTGAGACGAAGAGGATTTTGCACACACTCTTTGCCGCACCATATAACGTGTCTCATTTCCGCATATGGGTATAGCACAAGCAAACAACGAAAAAATGAGACTTTAAGTAGACCAAACTCCATTCACAACATTCAGCTTATCTGCCGGCGATAATACTAAATTTAGGTGATGATGCTGTTCAGCTCCAACGAGTGTAGAAGTAGGTACACAATATTTCAAAAGGAAAACAAAACCAACCAAGTTGATAATAATCTTCTAGGTGGCTATGGCTTGTACTTTGAATGGGAAACTTGTGCAAACAAACCTATATAGAGATTGGTTGGAAGCAGTCGCCCTATTGCACATAGCAAATGCATGCATATTTATAGTTGCACAGATGCGCTGCATATTACATCACAAGCACTGGGTGATGGATGTTGCTGACCGTAGCATGGTGCAGAGTAGGAAGCAATATTAAAGGATATTCTGTTTGGTTTTTTTTTCTTTCGAGCGACCAAGGGGGTTAGTCAAATGGTTTTTGTGGGAGTTTGTCACTTTTCGCTGCTAAACGATGAATAACCATGTACAGACGTAAAAGATGAGTGTCAACGGAATGCCTAAACCTCAGTAAGTGGCGCTGAGTTCGGTAGAGAAGAGGATTGGATTGCAGAGTGTCCTGGAGTTGCAAATAAATGTTAATGTACTTCTGTTAACAACTAAAAGACTGCTTCGGTTCGACATGTTGTGCTTCGTTTAGCAAAGAAGCCACTCGCCATTAATTACATGACGTGTTCACACGATCCTCCCCTATAGAACTTGGGGAAATCTTATTTTGAATTCACGATTTAATTCATTCGGTCACCAGCTAAATTAAGTGCTCATGTGGTTGATGCAGATAGATACCACTTATGATACCTGCGGTGGGACTCTGCTTAATGAGAAAGAATTATTACAATTCAGTAGCAGTACCATACTTCAGAACTTTGAAAAAAATAAAGTGCACGACTGGGTCGCACGAAACTTTTTCTCTCCAACAGTTTAGTGAGTTGATTTTTATTTTATAAGGTATGTAAGAAGCAATACTAAATAAAATAAAACGTACACGAAACATAAGATGAAGCGATTTTGGCTTAAAGATTTTCATTTCAGCTCTCACTAAATAGCATTTTTCGAAAGTTGTGGTTAAAATGATAGCGCCAAAGCGCAAAAGCACTATTTGTTATGCATTATTAGATTTTTAAGTACAAGGACAAGCGTATTAGCATAAGGAGTCTCTGAACTCTTAGGGCAATTCTTGTGTTTGACTAGGATAGATTGGTGATGCTAGTTTTAGGTTGCTATTATTAGAAGTAAGAAAATATGAATTTGATTTTAAATTTGCTTTCGCTATGCCAACGGACATGTGTGGGGCTGCAAATGAAGTGAGCGATTCTGATTGCGTAAGCTCTAGGTGGTTGCAATTATTTTAAGGTGCAGGTTGAAGAAGTATGTTCTATTTGCATAAAGGAAGTTTTTCGTAGTTGTAATTGCATTTTTATTGACAGTGCAGTATAGAGTTTAATAAAAAATATACCCCGTGTGAACATGGGTTAGGATTTGGGTAGTCATTTTCAGAAATTTTTATGACACTTTGACTTTTTTGCATTTTCTTAAGAAAAACTAAGTACAGGATCTTATAAAAAATGCTTATGTTGACCTAAATAAACATTTTGGTCAAAATCTAAAGAGATCTTTTGATAGAGTAGAAAATAAATCTTGCTCAACTATTTAGCTAAAAACGGAGTAGGTATAGGGTATTGGTATTTTTCAAGGTGTAAGCATTACTTGGTTTTTAAAGTTTTATCCAAATCGAAAATGGCGTTTTCGAGACACGAAACGTTTTTAAAAACAGCGCTTACGATGATTCGAATGGAAAATTAAGGACGCAATAATGTTGAAAACGTTGCAGCTGTTTTCATGTAGGTTTACCAAAGAAAACCAAA
The DNA here is from genome assembly GCA_936431705.1 of Cheilosia pagana. NCBI lineage: Eukaryota > Metazoa > Arthropoda > Insecta > Diptera > Syrphidae > Cheilosia > Cheilosia pagana. The sequence continues at coordinate 19,740,697 of OW386170.1, read as the reverse complement.
TTCCCAAAATGAATTTTTGCTAAAATCGTATTGACCAATTTTTAAAAGTACCGTTATTCGATTTTTTGCGAAAAACTGGGTATGCAGCTATGTAAGCCTCACCTACTTTTTTTTTTTTTTTTTTTTTTTGTTGGAGGTTGCTACTATCCGATGGAGCACTCAGACACAACTACTGGTCCATTGTACTGCCAAAACAGACACCTTACATTGCTGTACTTAGTTTGCCCGTCTTTCGAAGAAAGATGAGAAGGAGCTTCAGTGATGAAGAGCTTAGATGTTCGGCACTCACCACGTCAGCCCCAAATATCCGCCACCTGATGCGAGCAAAGGCATGACAACTACAGAGGAAGTGTTCCGCTGTATCGTCATCCTCTCCACAAGCAGGGCAGATGGTGGTGTCGCTCAAGCCCAACACATTTAAGTGTTTGGCAAAAGCTTGGTGGCCCGAAAGGACACCCACAAGCAGTCTACAATCGATTCTCCTGAGAGACAGAAGGAAAGATGCTGACCTTTTGCAGATGTCCGGTCGCAGTCGTTTGGTCTGTCTGCATCCAGCACAGTCACGCCACCGACACCCGTGTTCACGAGAAACCCAAGTATCAATGGATGACCTTACCGCAGATGCTGGCAGACCCAACGCAGGTTCAGGCCCTGAGAGAGCTTCTTCGGAACCCAGCCTGGCAAGCTCATCAGCGATCTCGTTTCCCTGGATACCAGTGTGGCCTGGGACCCATACAAGTTTAACTGTGTTTAGCCTACCGACCAGATTTAGAGAAAGCTTGAGTTCAAGCACTAACTTGGACGAGGTAAGAGGGTTGAGCAGCGCTTTTAGTGCAGCTTGGCTATCACTGCAAACGCAAATGCTTCTAGCTCTCCACCTGTTTGTCACAATATAGTGCATAGCCATAAGGATAGCGAAAATCTCCGCTTGGAAGACAGACGCATGGTTCCCTAAGGGGTAGTGTAGTCTAACACTTTCGCTTTCCACGAAGACTCCCGAACCTGACCCCTGTCCGGTTCTGGAGCCATCCGTGAAAACACGATGGCATTCTTTCCCTGGCTCAGAGTCTGGCCGAAGCCATTCCGTTGCCTGAGGAAAGTAGACGTGATAGTTTTGTCGCAGTAGGATTTCTGGTGTCATTGCGTCAGACGGCATATCCATAAGACAGGGGTCAAAGGATAATTCTCGCACAAGTTCATCAAAATTCCAATGCGCGTGGTACCAAAAGCCGCCTCTTTTTAACCGAGAGATGGATTTCAGCGTACACCCCATGATAAAAATATCAAGGGGGGGGGAGGTTCATCATAGCATCTAGAGCAGAGCCCGGAGTACTGGGGAAGGCCCCTGTGCAGCCGAGACAAACCGTTCTTTGAAGTTTGGCAAAAGAGGCAGTAACACGTTTCCGCGAAAGCCTGTTCCACCATACAACCGATGCATACGAGAGGAGAGGTCTTACCATTGCCGTATAGATCCAAAGGACCCTTTTAGGAGATAAGCCCCATGTCTTGCCAAAAGCACCTTTGCACTGCCAGAAAGTGGACAGCGCTTTATCAGTTTTTGCTTCGACATGCTTGGACCAAAGAAGTTTTCTATCGAGGATTACTCCCAAATATTTGACTTCATCAGAGATCGGAATAGTGACACCTTTAAGCACAAGTTGAGTCAGACCGGTGACCTTCCTCCTTCTCGTGAAGAGAACAACCGTAGTTTTAAGAGGATTCACTGAAAGCCCATTTCTTGTGCACCAATCATCGATCATTCCCAAGGATCTCTGCGCCAGAGAGCAGACAGTCCTTAGGTCTGAACCGACAGACAGAACGGCGACATCATCCGCGTAGGCTTGTGTGTAGGTTCCAGGAAGATTGAGAACCGTTAGCAGAGAGTCTACTACCATACACCATAAAAGGGGAGACAGAACACCACCTTGAGGGCAGCCCCTGTTTACCCCTGTCATGACGCACTTTCCACAATCCGCCTCGGCAATCAACGTCCTGTGCATTAGCATTGCTTTAATCCACAACACCAATGTCTCATCTACACCATGATATCTGGCTGCGTTACACATGCTATCAAAGGTCGCATTGTCAAAAGCACCCTCGATATCGACGAAAATACCCAGCGCGTACTCCTTCCGATCAAGAGCACTTTCAATCCTACCAACAAGGTTCTGAAGCGCAGTTTCACAGGATTTTCCGCGCTGAAGACAGACTTATGGGTCTGAAACTCTTGGCGAGAGTGTAGTCAGTCTTACCAATTTTAGGTATAAACACGACTTTAACAATACGCCAGGGAGAAGGTATGTAAGCCAAGGCTAAGCTTGAGGTGAAAATTCTTTTCAGCGTCGGCATCAGCTGACTACAACCTTGTTTCAGCATGGCTGGATAAATTCCATCCGGACCAGGTGACTTAAAACTCTCAAACGATGCAATTGCATATTTGATAGCGTCATCAGTCACCACTCTGGAAGCAATATACCAGTTACGCCGCGTGATGTTAGTTGATTCAGATGTGGCCACCGTTGCCGGTACCACAGAAGAACACGTAGTGACCTGATTTCCCGGGAAGTGAGTCTCCAGCAGGAGACTAAAAGTCTCCGCCTTTGTCTCAGTGAAGGTACCATCAGATTTTTGGAGCGATTCCAGTTTACTTGGTCTGTCCCTTTTGAGAACTTTAACAAGTCTACTGGTTGCACTTAGTGATTCGACCTCCTCACAAAATTTCCTATAAGAGTCACTTTTCGATTTACGAATTAGTCTCTTAAATTCTTTTTGTTTCGATCGATATAGATTCCAGTCCGCTTCTAAGTTGGTTTTTAGAGACCAATTTAGGAGTTTCCTGGTTTCTTTTCGAATACGCTGCAGTTCGGTATTCCACCAGGGTACCGGTTTTCTACAGGAGTTTTTTGTAACTGGACACGCTTGCTCAAAACAGCGGATAAGAACGCTGCTCAGATCCTGAGCAGATCTCTCCATCCTCTGGACTGATCTTAGTTTAAGTGGAACTTCAACAGAATTGCCAAGTTCCTCCCTAAAACGTGCCCAATTCGTTTTCCTCGGATTTCTCCTCTCTTGCGAAGGTGAAACTTCACAGTAGATTTGAAATTCGATATATCTGTGGTCTGACAGAGTGTTGTCTGTTGATACCCTCCAATTGACGATAGTCTTGGAGTGCCTATTGGACAGAGTAACATCGATTACTTGCTGTCTCCTGGCTGTAACAAATGTAGGTCGACAACCTACATTGTTAATGGTGATGTCAGACGATAAGATGAAGTCCAGAAGACGATCTCCTCTTATATTGCATTTACTGCTGCCCCAAACAGTGTTTTGGGCATTAGCATCGCAGCACAAGATAAGACCCATCTTTTTGGACTCACAGTACTCTATGAGCTCAACAACTGCCTTTGGTGGTGGAGGAATTAGAGAGTCATAGGGAAAGTAAGCCGATGCAACGACAAAGGTTTCCCAGTTGCCGTTTGCATGATAAGTGATAGTTGCAGCAACCAAATCTTGGCAACAAAACCGATTGATAGTAACTGCCGTAAGAGATTTCGATACAACAAGACATGTCCTAGGTCTCTCGGACAGCTTATCGTAAAGAACGTTATAGGAACCGCTCAACTCACCAAGACCACAGATGCGATTTTTCCACACCCATGGTTCCTGGATGGATGTTATGCGGTTTTTTGTTCTACTGACAGCAAGCCTCGTACTTAAAAGAGCGGTAGCAGCCTTGCAGTGCTGTAGGTTTATCTGAGTAAACAAAATGGATGTAAACTCTGGGTTACGACCACTATTCGCACTGTTTGGCATTGAAATGGAAATAAATCCTACCAAGATGCAGATAGGGACGCATGTCGTACCTAGACTTAATGACCTCGGCAGAAGCCATGTCTATGCCCACAACCAGAGAACTACCATCTTCATCAAGACGGTTTTTACTCTGCCTATGAGAACGGACAGTCCAGGCTTTTGTGTCGAGATCAGGATTCTGGGCATGTAAGCGCTTAAGTACATCCGCCGAGTTCTCCTGTTTACCAGGGATCCAGCAGACAGCACGAATAAGCTTTGGTGGCTTGTAGACCTCAAAAATTGTGGTCCCAAGGGGAGGGATCTTCGGCACCATACTCCTGACCCATTCCGAGGTTTGCTGCGAGGAGGTCTTAACCATGAAGGTTCCGTCCTTGAACTCACAGCCCTCAACCTGGATACAGGCATTAGTTGCCGAGGCAAGCTCCAAAAGATGGGCTTTGCAGTGTTTGCACTCTGCATCACTCATGCTATTTTCATTGAATGCTTTCCCTATGCGAACTGCTAAGGCGGAGACAGCAGCATCCTTATAGGACGGCCTCTTATCTCGCACATCAGCTGTTCTGCGTTTTTTTGGAGCACTCTGACCGTCAGAGCCATCCGCGACGACAAGGTTCTGTCCGCTGGTACTGCAACCTGAGTTGGTTTCAGCACCTGCATCATCCATTATCAGTGCACGGTCAGCTCCAACGATTGGAGAGCATGCGGCGCTCACGCCTGTGTGTGTGATCGCGACGTCCGGTTTCCTTCCGCCAGTACTACTTCCATTGCTGGTAGTAGCACCGGCTTCATTTGGAGACCGTGCGCGGACAGACTCACAGACTTGAGGGGGGTTTAGTCTCTTTTCGAGCTTGGGTCGCTTCTTCTTGCTTTTCGGGACTGAAGAAGAGGAGGCAGTGTCCAATCCAAGGGGTTGGTTAGCTTCAGTTGGTGAGACTTCCACTGACCTGTTCCTTTTCAAAGCCACCGCCGAAGAGTTGACGGAAGTGCTTGCGCCTTCGGCAGATAAAGCTTCTTTGCGCCGCAGATTCATCATCTTCTTCCTTTTCCTTTTCAACTGACCCTTAGTCAGGCGCAGCTCAAGGTCCGCCTTTTCAGGAGCCCGTTCAACCATGAAGGTATCCCGAGTCTGGCCGTCAATGGCAGAGCAGTGGGCAGCAGCCTGTCTCATGCTCAAACTTCCAAGTAAATCGGACATAGAGCAGCAAGAGTCGCTAGTAGGTTCGGATATGAATGTTGGGGCCTCCAGAATCCGTGCCCCGGCCGTAGTCGAAAAAACTACGGATGGATTTTGGCTATTGCCATTACCACCTGGAGTAGACAATTCCGTTTGTTTCTCCATTCATAGCATGTTTTTGAGTTTTAACCACTGGCTCCTGTGGGCTAGAATACACTAACAAGGTTTTTACTGAGGATAGGATAACCGTTGCCTCAAACCATCCTCCTTTACCCGGGCTTTGGACCGGCATGCTACGTTCGTAACCAAATATCAATTTGGATTAAAATCATTAGAGCCGTTTTCGAATAAATCAAATTTGTTTAAAACCATTATACGGAAAGTACCGTTAATAGTTGGGTTAACATGCAAACAAAAAAGTATGACCGAACTGTAAGCCCACAAACTCTAAATCCGAAGTTTGAAAGAAATCCGTCCAGCCGTTTGCCTTGTTGACCTCAGGATATGACGGACAGACTAACCGTATTGCGAGACCTACGAATTTGCGTTCGTCTATCATCGTAATGTCAGATTACATACAATAAAACGCAGCTTTATTTTCAGTGAAAAAGAAAATTACATAGTACAGATTGAACTTTTTAAACAACATTGCAATTCATTTAAGGTTAAACTGAATACTTATTTTCATTTGAAATACGTTACATATTCCTCATTTTATATTTTAGAAAGAAGTAAACTAAGTTGTTATGTACTTTTTTCCTTAAAAAAAATAAATATTAAACTGAATCCGAGTGTTTTTCAACGTCTGCAAAATGGTATTTTTTTTAAACCCACTGACGTTTATTTTTCAAAATTATTTTTATTTCTCGCATATGTTTTTAACAAACCAACGTCAAGTAAAACTTTCGTTCCTGAACTTTTTGCTTATATTCCCTTATTCTGAGAGAATTTACCCCACTTCTTGATATCTGACAATTTTTTTGCCGAAGTTGGCCAAAAAAGTAAGGGAACACCCACAATTTTTGTAAAGTACAAATGTAAGCTCGTCTATAAAAACGAGTGACAATAAAATATTGGGAACTTCTCATTTCATCATTGACAGTGCGTTTTTCTCAATCTCGTTGCTATTCGCGTCTTTTAGGTTTTTCATTCGTCGTGCTTAATTCAGACCGTCTCAATTGGTCAAACTTCTAATTCGTAAATGAGAAGGTGAAGTTTTCTTCTCTCGGTTATTTCGTCGTCGGCTATCGCTTGCCATCGACCGAGAAATGTTAAGTCTTCGCATCTTCCTACTAGCCGATCGTACAAAACAGTCACGATCGTTCAAGATTTACTCAAAATGCAGAATGATTTGGGTGAAGTCTTTTTCCACGTGTCATTTTCGCATTCTTAAAGGAACAAAAGTTCAAGTTGCATGAAGTCAAATCGAACCTTTGGGTCGGTCCTCTCATGGTCCGATTGCCGATCGAAAAGAAATGTCTTTAATTTTCTACGAGACACTTTCTGAAAGCGACACCATTGTTGGCCCTTTCCGAAAATGTTTGGCGGGAACCCTGGTGGAATAGGAACACCAACCAACAAGAGATAATTCTTTTGTTTTCATCTAATCGTGATATAATCGTATCGGTTATTAAATATTACAACCCACATCAAATAACCATTTAGCGCGACTTATTACTTTGATAATTGAAAAATGTTGCTCTGGCTGTAAAATGTTTCTTAAACTATCACTCACGAACACAACCATATTGCATTGGAATGGTTGTGTTGAAAACTGTGTCAAATACGAATTAAACGCGTCTTTCAACAACAAATGATATCTCTTCAAGTCAACAATTTCTAACCAGTTTTTACTTAACCGTCACAGAGTACAACCCCATAAAAAAATAATAAACGAAACGTCAATGAACGCGTTGTTACCAACGATCAATTTGTCATTAAAGCGGCAAAATTCGTGTCAACGTTTTCATCTGCTTAGCTATAAACAAAAACAAGACCACGAGCATGTTGTTGTCGCAAAACAATCGAAAGTTTGCTGGTGAAAGTAAAATGCACCGGGTTAAGCGAAGCACAAGAGATACATAAACGTCAAGTTCATGGCACTTGCTCAACCCAAAGCGTTGCCCAGCGAATATGGTAATTAATAATGCAAGTAGAAACGTGACTTGCTTTAGAAACACGTTTTTCAACTGAAGTGAGATGGGTGGTGCAGATGTGTGGCCCCACCTGTTCCTACACTTATGAAAGTTACGCTTCGATTTTTGCGAAGCACATTTATGAATGGAATTTTGAAAAATATTTCACATACGAGGGGAGTTCAATATATTCGCGGTATCGACATGAAGGAAAACACGAATTAAATTAAAAATATTTTTATTTTTCAATATAATCTCCTCTTACATTAATGCATTTATTACATCTTGAGATTAACTTGTCTATACCCTCAAAAAAATAATTTTCATCCTTCTCTCCAAAATGTCCATTAATTGCAGTTTTGAGCTCCTCATCATCGGTAAATCGCCTACCACGAAGGTTTTTTTTTAAATCTTGGAACAAGAAATATTCACCAAGGTCAAGGTTCGGACTATAGGGTGGTTGTTGAACCTCTTCGAAACCACAATCCCGTACAGCAGCCTTAGAAATAGGTGCCGTGTGCACTGAAGCATTGTCGTGAAGTAGCAACACGCCAGCAACCAGCTTAATCCGTCTTTGTTTCCTTATTTTTTTCCGTAAATGATGCAAAGTGGATGCGTAGGATGTGGCGTTTATGGTTTCACCCTTTTGTTTGTGTTCGATTAGCAAAATTCCCTTTGAGTCCCAAAACACTGCAGCCATCACCTTTCCGGCAGATGGTGAACCTTGATCTTCTTTTGGGGGGCCTGTGCCCTTCTTTTGCCACTGCATGGACTCGTGTTTGCTTTCAGGATCATAGTGATGAATCCAAGTTTCGTCCCCGGTAACAATTCTATTAATAATTCTTACCGGGTCTTCGCTACACAGCTTCAAAAAATCCTTAGAACACTCGATTCGCATTTGTTTCTAAGGCGCTTTGAGCATTCGAGGCACCCATCTTGCACTGACTTTTGAAAGATTAAAGCAGTCATGAAGAATGGTGTGTATGGTACCAATGGAAAGGTGAATGCTCTCAGTTATCGTTTTAGTCTTTATTCGGGCATCCTCAAGTACAAGTTTCCCGACTTGTTTAATGTTTTCTGCTGTGCAGGCAGTTAGTGAGCAGCCTGAGCGAGGGCCATCTTCAATGCTCTCCCTGCCTATTTAAAATTCACTTGACCACTTTTGAATGGTTGACAACGAAGGTGTAGAATCTCGAAAAACAGCCACCATCTCTTCGTGAATAATTTTTTGACTTTTTTCTTGTTTAGTAAGAAATTTTATCACAGCACGGTGCTCAATTTTAGTGATCATCGCGACACCAGCCATTTCACCTTTGTTCAACGCAAAATACAAAGCAAACTTATAAACACAGCCAAATGAAATTTTACAGTAAAACACTTGAATAACGGGGCTACTAAAATCACGAAATAATTTTTTCACATCTTTGGAGTATACCCCCCATACCGCGAATATATTGAACTCCCCTCGTAGAAATAAGGAAGAGATGGAGTCCTGGTTGCAACTTCACAATCCATCACTCACTTTTTAAGTGACATTTTGATAATTCACCTACGGCACAACCCGTGCAATAAATTGTGAGTGCGAAACCTCTCAGACCTTCACCAACTCAAACGCATGATCCATGCTTCCAATAGTGCGACTTCAAAGATCTTTTTAAACAGACTTAGAGAAGGGAACTTGAAGCCAACTTAGAAATGGCTTTTAATTATTAAAGGAAGGTCCATTTGTGTGTGATGACGATGGAGACTGTACGCTGCTCCATCGGGGTCAGTAAAGAGAACTCATCGAGACCTTCGTTGTCAAAAAAGGATTTGGACAAGGCGATGCGCTGTCATGTGACTTCTTGAACATAGTTCTTGAAAGAATAGTGCAAAACTCATACGCCACGCCAACACCAGAGGAACGACCTTTCAAAAGTCAGTGCAAATACTCGTGTACGCCGACGACGTTGATATTATAATTGGCAGAACGCAGCGTGATGTAAATGGCGCCCTTGTGAGTAGTATTGAGATTCGAGACTGAGGCGGCGAAGATGGGTTTGGCGGTTAATGAGGGCAAGACGAAGTATATGCTGTTAACTTAAAAGGACACCCAACACCGACGTCTCGGACAGAACGTCACAATAGACAGATATAACGTTGAGGTGGTTAAGGACTTTGTCTACCTAGGCTATGCTATAAACTCAGTCAAGGCTGAGGTTAAACGTAGAATAAGTCTTGCCAATCGCTGTTTCTTTGGACTAAGTAGGCAATTGAGTAGCAAAACCCTCTCTCGAACAACTAAAGTGACCCTTTATAAGACCATAATCGTATCAGTCCTCTAATCGTACCAGTCCTGCTGTGGCGCAGAGGCATGGACTCTTTGAAAAGCTCTATCTGTTGTTTCGAGCGAAAATTTACAGCGACATCGAACTAGTCAGAAGAATGAAGGTCCAACGACTGAGGTGGCTGGGTCACGTAGAGTCAATGGACACGAATGCTTTGGCCGGAAGGTCTTCGAATCCACACCCGAGGGAAGACGTAGTAAAGGAAGACCGCGACTCAGGTGGCGGACGCAAGTGGAAGGGACCTTAGGTTAGGTTAGGTTAAGGGGGTTAGACCAGGCCCCATATCGGGCCCATCGCCATCCCCAGAGAACCATTACAGATAAAATACCTAAACCAATTCACCCAAGCATTAACCTACAGAATTTGAGTATGGTCTCAAAACTTTTTGAGGAACCAACCTCTTCCAAGTTATTTAAGAAGTACATGCCGAGATTTGTCAGAGCAATTTCTTGCCATTCACAAAGAAGGTGTGAGATGTTTTCCGCGACCTGTAGGTCCTCACAGTACCTACATGTATCCGTATTAGCTAACCCTAGTCTCATGGCAAGCTTCCTGAGAAGGCAGTGCCCAGAGAGTATTCCTATCGTTGTTCTGAACTTTTTTCTGCTGAAATTGATTAAATGTTCAGTCTTCCTCCGATTTAAAACATGCCACAGTGCCTTTAAAATCTTATGTCCTTCTAACCACCACCTTGTGTTTGCCATAGATATTTTGCCTTAAAATTTATTGCATAACTATGTTCAACGAGCAACACGAGGTCGTAAACTATCCGTACCTACAGTAGTTAGGTAAAGCGATGAGCACCGATCTTTAGCCCTATCAAACTGATTGGTTGCATAGAACTGGGACCATCATACATTAGAGTTGAATGTATCGAATTCGAAATTGATGCTGTCGGCACTAAGTGAGAGCATAAAGCCACTCAATGCAGATGCTAAAAGTCAAGAAACAAGGCTATAAGGAAGGTATAAGGATGAGGATAAGGAAGGATGAGTGGAAATCCGACCTCCAAGAAAATGTTCTCAGCAGCAACATACCGTGTAAGTCTTTTGAGCCAGAACAGTGTTTCCTCAATTCTTAGTCGAACAAATGGCAAAGTATATCGAGCGTGACGCAAAAAGATGAACAAAAAAGTGACACCCTACACCGAAAAAGTGACACTCTACATCGAAAAATGTGACATTGGTACATCTCCATATCTGTTTGTAAACATTGATCAACTTTGACATTTATCAATCGATTGACCAACAAGCACCGTCTGACAACAATATTCGTCGTTTGGTGTCGAATTTTGTTGAGCACGGGCAGTGGACGATTGTCGACATGCTGATAGTTGCCAAGACATTCCATCCTCGCCGTGCATATCATTTTGACGTCAGTAGAACATGGACAGTTATACTTGTTTCACTCCGCAAAAAAAAAACAATGCAGTTTCTGCAACCAAAATTCCTTCGACGTGTGCTGTCAAAATAGCAACCTTAACGTCACCCAGATCTACAGATTCGACCCCTGGATTTTCTCTCTGTGGAGTTATTTGTAAAGCAAGCCAGTCTTAGACCATTGACATCGCTACACCGCCCGAGATGCTCAAAAAAGTTATGGAAACCCCAGCAAAAAGGGCACACTTTGCTTTCGTCAATAGAGGCGGCCACTTTACTGATTTCGTATTCAAAAACTAATCCAAATAAATTCAATATTCCCATAACCGACCCTGTAGTATTTTATTTTACTCTTACCTTTGGTTCCTTTGTGATAGATGATACCATTTGTCGTGGATTGATGGCTGTTTATCGATGATGTACCGCCCAGGGATGTGACATCCTCTCGCGAGTTCATCAGCGCATTCGACGAAGTGGCTTTCTTTATTGAACCATTCACACTGGCTAGGGATGATGTCTCCGACTTGTTGGACATGGTGCCTGTCGTTGATCCAGACGATACACCTGCAATCATCATTGTCATACCGTTGCTGTTGTTGTTGCTGTTGTTGTTATTACTGATGATATAGCAGTTGTTGTTGTTTATATTTTTTCCGCTGTTGATACAATTTCCGTTAGTAGATGGACTAGGATCCGATCCCAGATAATGGTGATGATAGTCCGGTGTTGCCAAGCCACCTGTCGAACAAACAGGTACACACGTTGCGGCAGTCAGAGTCACAGACGATAATGAAGATGTTACTGATGGATGCGGTGGCTGCACATGGGGTGGCGGCAGCAACGGAGGCAGTGGCTGCTGCTGCTGCTGAGAGGAGACCATTATCTCATTCGTCGCCGTCGCTGCTGACAGCGAAGATGAAGAATTTGATGTATTACTGTCGGCAATGATTTTCCCTGCCACCACAGTTGCTGTTGATGTTTGTGTCTTGTTTTTGCCCTCATTTTCAATTGCCATCTTTTTGGTTTAGCCTCTGTTCTCTGGATGGGTAGCTCTTTTACCACGGATGCGTTTGACTATGTATATAATTGCAATTTACACAAGTACCACCTTCAGTTGCACGGCAACGTTGAGCTGAATTTGAATTGCAAAAAGTATTAAAAAAAGAGTTCTTTGGGGGGTTCTTCTGTACGTGTAACACGCTTGTTAAACCGGTTTTGGAATGTGCTGTCTTTTTGTGAACCCTTTCGTGTATAGTAACGTCAGAATATACTATAAGGGCAATTGTCAATTGGCTTCCTTATTTCAGTATTTCATTCGAATGAAATGCGCTAAGAAAAAGATATTTGGCTTCTGATATGTAAGTAGTCTTGCATTTCGTTGTGTACATTTTGAGCGTGTGATACTTCTAAGGCACGTTTTGCTTTTGATATGTGTGATGATTTATTAATGTTGAGTCCATTTGAAGGATGCCATGCCTGGAATGGAAAAGAAGAACGCAAATTGTTATAAGTGACGGCGAATGCGGTACGAAATATAGTTAGACGTAGTTCACAAGATAGTGTGAAGGTTTTTGAACTAATTTCCCTTTCCCAAAATCTAAAGTAGCAACATGCTTGTGTTTGGCGTTACATGTCTTGTTGGGACAACTATCTGGGACATGGAGATTGAATGGACATCAACTATTCAGCCCGAACAGTCTTTGATTTCAAAACGGAGAGGCACATGGCAGTAGAGGAAGTCCTCGCACTAGGTGGCGCTCGCAAGTTAAAGGTGACCTCAAGCAACTCGAGAAAATTAGCCAAAGATCGCGCCAACTGATGAAGAGGCCAAAGGTCCACCCCGGAGTGGGTGCCACCTAAGTAAGTAAGAAAGTAAGGGGCAACTACAAGGTGGGCCAAAAGAGATCACCCTATTGGGAGATGCTCTTATTTTTGCAAATGGTCGCCAATGTCAAATCTGTTTTGACATTTTTTGTGGACTAGACAGATGTAGAATGCAGTGAACAAGCTATGGAGCGATACATTCCCCAAGAACGCGGAATAATCGTGTTTTTTGCGTAACAATTTGTCTGTAGTGTTGGCGCAGCGCGAATTCCGTCGCCACAGCCGTCTGACACCGACTGCGCAAACACTGCGCCGTTTGGCCACCAACCTTGAAGAGTATGGGACCAGACGAGACGTTGTCAAAAGAGTGGCCGGCCCCGGAGCGCCCGTTGTGCCGAGAATATCGCCATTGTTGACGAGGATGTCGGGCTGTCGCCGAAAACATCGCCCTAAGGCGAATTTTGGTCAAAGACTTGTGCATGCTCCCGTACAAAGTCCAGTCCGTGTATCAGCTGCTGCCTATCGACCGCCAAACGCGGGTAACCTACGTCCAAGCCATCCTCAATCTCGAGGACGATTTTTCGACCAAAACCATAATGAGCGAAGAGGCTCATTTCTACCTCAGCTAGTACGTGAACAAGCAAAACTATCGCTTCTGGGCACCGAAAATCCACGAGTAATGCACGAGGAGCCATTACACCCGCTCAAAGTTACTGCATGGTGCGCTGTTCACGCTGGAGGAAACATCGGGCCATTTTTTTTGAGAACGCCGCTGGTCAAACGACAACAGTGGACGGTGCGTGCTATAGGGCCATGTTAACCGAGTTTTTTCTGCCGCAATTTGACGAATTAGGACTGGAGGACATGTGATTCTGAAGGCGGCGTTCCCGGGTCGCCTCATCTCTCGTTTTGGCGATTTTCACTGGCCCGCAAGATCGCCCGATTTAATCGTTCCAGACTTTTTTTGTGGAGTTTTTTGAAGGCCCATGCTTTCGTGAACAAGTCCGAGACCCTAGAAGCCCTTAAGGGGCAACATTCGACACGAGTTCGAAAATCTGTCGCCCGAAGTTCTCGCCAAAGTGATGAAAAATGACATAAAACGAGCCCGCATGGCAATCAATGTTGACGGCGCCCATTTGGCCTATACTATCATCTGGACTTGACCAATAAAATTGTAAAGGTTCGAAAAAACATAATCAAAAAGCAGAATCGAAGTTTTCTTTTATTTTTTTATTTTATTCTATTAATATTATTATTTAATGCCGATTTCCCATACGGAATTGCAGCCGCCAAAAATTTAGCACAGGGACTGGGAAGTCCCTTTCCTTGCGGGAGACTTATATCTGGTACACAAAATTGGTACAAAACACACGTAGACAAGCACAGCTGGAATTCTTTGCCAACAACGCCTTGAAAACCGAAGTCCCTAATTACCATCTCTGCCAAAACCTACTCACGAAAGGAGATGAAACCTTTAACCGATTAGTGCGGAATTAACGTAGTATTATGAACAATTACAACAACCACCCAATTCCAACAAGTCCTTACTCATTTACACTTCAGCAATAGTTTCTTGAATCCGCGGTTATGTTCCGGGAATAATATAAGTTTTTCACAACCCCAGTCAAACGCACAAGCGTTCGATTTAAATCTCCAGCAGCCCCATGAGTATTCTCAAAATAAAATCCACAATAATTTACAAAATATTAGGTTCAATCACAGCATAATCTTCACTTTCTGCGCAAAGACTGGACATCTTTACAGCGATTGCCTAAGTCAAATAACAACACGCAATAACAGAAAAAAGGAGAACCATCGAAATCCTATACGATTTTTCGAAACTATCCCCTCAAACAAGGACACAAATGTCTCGCTGCAAATCATCTAGTAATATTATTTGGAGGCCCTGTAGGCGCAGTGGCTTAGTGATTACTGTGTTGGACTACTAAGCGAGGAAAAATCACAAATTACATCTTAAGGTTTTTAGTAACCACTGCGCTATCTCTCGCTCCTGTCACAACTTTCAACTTTCACAAAACGAATGGTTGTAAGAAGTTAAACCTAGCCCCTTACGGACCTTTTGCGCCAACGACATACTTTTGGGGAGCCAAACACGGTGTCTCAATAGTTCTTCTTGTGGACACCGGCCCCGAAGTTAGTTTAATCCATTTAAAGTCACTTAAATCAAATTTTTAATTTAAAACAGATACGAATTCATGCACCCTACAAACACCACTCGGGAAAGTAAAGAGCAGTTCAGCTAGTCTGGGACATCTTAAATTGAATACTAAAATGCCATGCACCTTTCAGGCTCTGTGTATAACGTTTCCGGATGACGGGATACTTGGAAACAACTCTCTGTCAAACTATTGTAACGAGGCCAGTATAAGAATGTGAAATATGATTTGCAAAATTACAAATCTAGATGAAGTATAGCAACGTAAGATAGGATGCGCAGTTAGGATAGGATAGGAGAGAGGCAGATTTACGTATGCAACAGTCGCTTTGCAAATTGTACTAGTCGGACTAAGAAGAGTAACCGCCAAATGAACCACAACTCGTATTCCCCGACACTGAAAATTAACTAAGAGCAAAAAAGGTTCTCTATCAATTTCCACACTATTCGCGTTCAATCAATCAACTCGCCAACATTAAAAAATGAAGAGCTATCCCTTAAACTGTTGGATGACACATCTATCCATAAAATTCCATAAAACAACTTTTTGACTGCTCCTGATGGCAACCGAAAATCTAACCCAACAGCGGTAGCACAACAGAACACGTTCACAATGAAGTGACGCATAGGAATGTGTATGCGTCATTAGACTCTTCCTGTAAACTGATGCCGTACATATGCGTCACCGGTCACCGTCCACCGACCGTGTGTAGTTGGTAAACCTTTGCTTATGGACTTTGGGATTATTTTTTTTGCAATTTTCCTTTGGTGTGGAAACAGAGCTCAACTGGGCTATGTGGTTAATTAAATGAGTTTGGACCAACGCTACTTTAAGACGCAACATTTTTTTTTTAATTAATTGCGGATCATCACGTACTTAGTCTGTTTAGAAATGTTTAGCGTCGTACTGCAAACATACTTTGCTTTGCTGCTGGCTTCTTTTTGAAATTGCGACATAATAAACAATATCATTCAGAGTTTTATGGGATCTATAAACTTATTTGGGACGTTTAAGAATCTGGAGCAGTAAGCCTGACAACTGGCTGTATGTCAGTTTTAATTGATACTCCATTTTATTTTATTAGAGACCTTTATGCTCAAAATGTTATCAAGCTTGAATATTGTCCCACAGAACTTCTTACGAAGCCACTGGATGTAACTAAGGTTTCAAAGTTCCGGGATCGCACCGAACTCAAGCCATCATATTTATAGAAACATATATCTAAGGAGTGTTACGAGAGCTTTGGCTAGAATATAACATTGGCGGGAGCAAGAAACTTCTACAGTTTAACAGGTCAACGCTATCTAAGTTAGTAGGGGCTTTAACTGGTCATAACTTTCCATAAAACCACACTATGAAACTTAATCTGAAAGACATATGTAGGTAGAAGCTGTGCAGACAAAGATGTCCACAAGGACAAATCTTTTCTCATCTGTCGTTGCTGCATTTACTAATATTATTTCCAAGACGATTTTAGGGACACCGGGATGGTTGAACACCGTCTGGTAACCACAAGAAGGAAAGGGATGAAGCTAACCGATAAAACACCAACGGGTAATCCCCAAAAAGGGCATCACAATGGGTCCACAAAGTCATAACTGTGGTATAAAACCCTGCTCTACCTACCCGTTTATCTAACCTAACCTAGCTTAATGCTCAACTAGTGCTGGACTCTCGACAAAACATCGATCTTTAACGCTGACGGACAAAAATAAATCTCAGAAGATCAAGCGTGGGTCAGTCTTCGGACTCGTCATAGAATTGTAGGTTCCTTTCATTCGTCCTAGAAATTGAAAAAAAAACTCGGACAAAACACGAATGGTACCTATAGGAACCTGATGCGACTTCAACAAAATGATTGACACGATTATTCAGCTTTGTGTCATGCTTTTGTCATGCTGTCTGTATGCCGCGTAGGATCAAGCCTTTTTAAATGCACCAAATGAAAACCGCTAGCCCAACACTATGAAATAGACCGCCAAACACCAAATCAACGTATCTAAGCAATAGGAGGCAAAAGAGGCAACTTACATAATGTAACTATGAAAATGAATGAAGAGGATCTGTATAAACAGGAAAAATATCACAGCTAGGAAGTGTACAAAGAAGAAAAATTGAGACAAAGATGCCTTGTCCCTCGCCAAATCTTCCGGCAATATAACTTATGGCAGAATGTGCAACAAGTTGCAACCAGACAGTATGTTGATAAAACAGGGCAACGTATGCCGAGGAGGATTGTAGTAGATAGATCATGGTAGGTTTTAATTGCAGCTGTTCGTAAGGAGTTGAATTTTATGATGCATTTTAGTCGCCTTTTCTTCATTTGAATGATAAAGTTCATATCAAACGTTTGTGTTAGCTGCATTTGTCTTTGGATGTCATTGATCAATAAGGATCTGTAAACTTTTCCATACAACCGCCAGCGAAATCAAAAATAAGTTTCTGATGTCGAGTATAAACCCGTCTGCCTTTTTTTAAAAGAGTAGGCGTGCCTGCCGAGAAACAAAAAAAGTTTCCTGGGATCCTATGTAGTATGCATCTATTGATTTTTTTAGCGCTAGTACACTTTTTAGGACTTTCAGTCACCAATCAGAGAGAGATTGTTGCTTAATGATAGAAAAAATGCCAGAGAGTTAATCTTTGCGGTTGGCTTTCATATAAAATTACGCTGATGCAAGAATTAAAGTCGGACGAGCATATGCAACGCCGCGTTTTTGCTAACTGGGCGCTGGAAATTTTGAGCGGAGATCCGAATTTGGCCAAAAAATCTTCTTACCGATTTTTGTTCAGCTGCCATATCAACAGACACAATCCACAAGTGCTCAACCTAGCAATAATGCATCCATACCGTGGTCTATGGCATGGCAACTTTATCGGACGTTTATTTTCCGAAATGAGAAAAGAGACTCTGTTGCCGTTAGTGGTCCAGGACTCTCAGGTGTAGGTCTCAGGCCAGAGCTCGACAACATCCCCGAGCTGTGGTTCCCCACCGTGCTTATCTGACGATAACCTTTATATATACATCATAGTAGATCACCGACAGCCCTTCTTCTTCTTATCGGCCTTGGTGGGTTTTATCATACTGCACTTGACTTCTTCAAGTTATCCGCGCAAAAATGTTGACGACCCTGTAACTGCAAAGAGGCTTGAATCTACTAAGCTCGGACCCAATTCAGGAAAATTAACTGCGCTGTTGACATAAGGGTCCAGTTGGGTCCAGTTGTTAACATCAGCTCACGCTTTTCCTCGAGAAAAAATTAGTATACAGACAGCAACTAGAATTTCGTTGGAGGAGTAAAAACTCTGCATTGTTTGCGGATTGATAAAAATAGATAACGAGGTATACGCAGCCATGATTGAATTTTGCATCCGTGCCATTGAATTTTCGCAACTAAGTGAAAGTCGTCCATAATCTCACTAAGACGCTTGATGTCCAAAATGGATAAAGGCGGTTGGACCGCGATATTCGCAAGGTCACAAAACCAGCAGCACAATTTGGCAAAAGTCTGTGCCCAACCTAACCTAAATGACTGTGTAAAAAATTGATGGAACATAGAACTGTCACTAGCCTGGGCGTTAGAAGATTGTGACCAACAGTTTAAACCAGTGATTCCCAAAGTGGTCCAGGTGGAACCCCAGGGGTCTACGTTGGCATGGAAAATATGGGGGTTCACCAGTTGTAAGTGACGAAGATTTTTGAACAATTTTTTCAGTTAGGCTGGCATATTGGGAAGATAGTCTGTTTATTTAGCATTATTTCTCCATTTTAAAGACCCTTCATTTTTTTTTTAAGTATTTTATATTTTACGAATGTTACTTGTAAAAACTTGCATATTCTATATTCAGTGTAACGCGTGTCGAGACTTGTTAAACGCCGCCCGCAACGCTTCTTCAGACGTGAAAAACAACGAAATACGACTTGTGTTTCCGAGATTTTAGAGTTGGAACTCAGCCGTGACGCAAATTTCCATTGTTAGATCTAATCTTTTCTTGACGAGTTTTGGGAATATGGTAAAAATAAAGTTTGGGAACCTCTGGTTAAAATCGAACCAAAGAGTTCTTGTCAAAAAAAACACTTGGAAACCCTAAGACCGCAATCATCGTGGTAGTTTTTTATTTGTTCGGCAGGCACATGTAGGTACCTTACCTACCAACATTTAATTCGCATCAACATCGAATCAATTGGAAAAATATAGTCGGACAACTCAGTAGCGAAGTATTTTTTTTAGTTGGCGCTCAGAAATAGGGAGGTATTCTATTAAGTTCACAAATAGAGGCAGTTAACCAAAGACGGTTAACCAAAGGTGGTTGGGTGTGTATGAATCGGGCAGACATTGATTGGCATTAACTTGGCAATGTCCAGTGTTTCAACTTTCTCATACACATCAATTGTGCTTATTTTACCTCCAAGTGGTAGCCGCCGGGTACTGGTCCTGTCCATCCGGACTCGACTTGCTGAACTTATAAGCGCGAGTGTTGAACACGAAGAAAATAGCAACACTATAATGCTCTGTCGGATTGACTGTCTGCTCGAGTCTCAGAAGTCTAACATGAGCCCCTCAGAAAGAGGACGTACGGCGGATGAATTCACATAGCTGAATCAACGGTGGCGTCAACAGTCAACATGGCAGATACCTCAATGGGCTACTCTGACGTATTTGGAGCTGAGGTCATTGAGGATTTTCAACACTAGTCAGGGTGTTGAAATAGAGATGGTGGCGGAAGAGCCCTTAATGGGTCAACGGCAGCTCTCATATCCCCGCAGCGGGTTACTGACTCCGGAGTATTCCGGCTCCTTTTGTCCAAGGGGTTAAACAAAGGGCCTGGCCCTCCAGGTTGGGGGTTGTGCGTCGGGGTAACTTCCCTACCACGGAAAAACAAAGTAGTTCCGAAACAACTACTAGCCTCGGATATGGATGATCCAAATTTTGACGACCCCAGCAAACGAATTAAGGACAACGAACTTCGGATCTGCACGTGGAATGTCCGGACCTTAAACAGACCGCGTGCAGCCGAACAACTTGTGGAGATCCTGGATAGGTACAAAGCCGACATCACAGTCATCCAGGAAGTGCGATGGGATGGAGAAGGCACAAGAAGGATGAAAAACTGTGACATTTATTACGGCGAGTGCCGCAAAGAGCAGAGTCAGCGGCTATTTGGATGTGGATTTGTGATTAGAGGAAGACTTAGGCAAGAAGTCTTGGGATTTCGCAATGTTAGCGAGCGCCTAGTTACAATCCGCATCAGGGCCAAATTCAAAAATATCACGCTGATCTGTGCTCACGCCCCGACAGAGGAGAAAGACGATACAGTCAAAGAAGCATTCTACGATCTTCTTGAGAAGACGTATGATAAGTGCCCGAAGTACGACGTCAAGATAGTTCTTGGCGACTTTAACGCCAAAATCGGAAAGGAGGGCATCTTTGGCTCTACAGTCGGAAAGCACAGCCTGCACGACAACACCTCCGGAAACGGACTCAGGCTAATCGACTTTGCGGCGGGGCGAAATGTCATCATTGCCAGCACACAGCCAAAACTTCCGTCCACCCGACCTACACGAAGTGAGGATAGCGATATCCAAACTTAAGTCCAACAAAGCTGCTGGAGCGGATGGCCTTCCGGCCGAGCTTTTCAAAGCAGCGGGAGATGGCTTGGTAAGGAGCATGCACCAACTCATCTGTAAAATATGGTCGGATGAAAGCATGCCCGATGAATGGAACCTCAGCATCGTGTGCCCCATCCACAAGAAAGGAGATACTCTGAACTGCGCCAACTACAGAGGAATAAGTCTCCTGAATGTCGCGTATAAGATCTTGTCGGCTGTATTGTGTGAACGCCTAAAACCTTTCGCCAACAACCTGATCGGCCCATATCAGTGTGGTTTTAGGCCAGGAAAGTCAACCATCGACCAAATTTTCACACTCCGACAGATCTTAGAAAAAACCCAGGAATTTCAGATCGATACACACCATCTATTTATCGACTTTAAAGTCGCCTATGATAGCGTATAAAGGGACGAGCTATACAAAGCCATGTCAAGTTTTGGCATCCCCGCCAAACTCGTCCGTTTGTGCAGGATGACGATGGAATAACCTATATGTTTTTAGATGGAATAAAAATACTAGGTCCAGTATTGAGAGAGCTCTTTAACAAATCTATGGCAACAGGTAATTTCCCTAAGGGATGGAAGGAGTCTATGATTAGACCTTTTGAAAAAGTTTTAAACACGTGTCTATCTGAAGAATTTAGGCCAGTTAACATACCACCTTTGTATGAAAAATTATTCGAAAAGCTAGTGGAACAACAACTCAGAAATTATATAGAGGAAAATGGATACACTATGGCACACCAGTCGGGATGTATATACAGGGATACTAGTGTGAAACTGCCTTAAACTGGGTGATTGAAGACTGAAAAGATCAGATTGATAAAAAAAAGTGATTGTAGCTGTATTTATAGATTTCAAGCGTGCTTTTGAGACGGTAGATCGGAAAAAACCTCGTTAAAAAACTAATCATGTGCGGAATAAAAGAATGGTTTCAATCATATTTAACCGGTCGCACACAGCGAACAGTGGTCAATAATGATATTGCTAATGCATGCGAAGTGAGTGTGGGAGTGCCACAGGACTCAGTATTGGGGTATACCTTTTTTTGATATACATTAATGATATCGACACGGTTGTTAAGAATAGTAAATTGTGCATGTGTGCGGATGATGCGCTGTTGGTTTTAAGTGGAAATTGTATCAAAGTTTGGGTAAATAAAATCAATGATGATTTAAAAGCGTTAAGTAAATGGATAAAAATTAATAAAAAAAAATTGAATATTAGTAAAACAAAATGTATGTGCATGAATAGTAACAAAAATATAAATGTGAACATAGATGGAGAAAGAACAGAGCTCGTCAACAAATTTATGTATCTTGGTGTTGTTATAGATAATCGGCCCAATCGAGGTATCCGTCGGAACGGAAAATTCTCCGCAACGCATACTCTGTCGTAGACTCAAATCCAAATCGTAAACAAATTTCGCAACCAATTTCTCTCGGAGGATATCTGAACCTAACTGTCAAAAATTGATGGAAAAAATGCACTTCATCGCACTTCAACGTAATTCGCCGATATGCGGTACAAAATGTCGGAGAAATATTCCGAATAGATGTTTCGAAGAATACCTCGAAATTAAAAATTCTACAAATCGTATAAAATCGAAGAATTTTCCGTTCCGACGGATACCTCGCTAGGGCCGATTATAAGGCCTTATTTTCAGTGCTGCACAACAATTTTATATCTTTCAACAGAAGCAGAAATAACAAGATTGCAAAAACTCTAGAATAGGGCAATGATGGTCATACTAAAATGTCATAGGTTAACACACATCAAATATATGTTGGATAAACTAGGGTGGTTGATTGTTAGACAAGAAATCAAATATAGTGTACATATTAGTATTTATATTTAAAACTAGCTGACCCGACAAATGTTACTTTGCCATATGAATTATTTTTAGAGCAGTATCGAAAAGTGGCAAATAAGTAACCATGTTTGACCTAAAATGTTTCAAATTTGTAAAACATCTCCTTTAGATAGTTTTATTAATCAAACAAATCAAATTAACCAATACCTAGCTTTCATTGTTGTTCTAAGGTAGTAGGTATTCTCGAACTATCTCCCATCCAATGCTTGAGATATTTCTTACCATAAAAAAATAAAATAATATAAAATATGTAATTCTTCTTCCTTTTTATTACCGTAAAGTTAACAAAAGGTATTGGTTTCAAATGTTAAATCACTCACTCCTTTTTTTAATCCTGTACCTATATATCCCTATTTCTCTCATTCCTACGCCCTCAAGGCACAACCCCACACACCATTGAAATTTGAAATGCGATTATGGGTGAATAAAATGAAATGGAAGCCCACACACCTCATATTACATACCTGCCCCCGCTGTACTGTGATTGAGCTTTGCGCATGACCAATCGGGTTGAACTTCAACAAACAAGTGGTACGTCAATACGTCATACGTGGTACTCACTCAAGGAAGAAAAAAAGAGATACAAAAAAATGTTCTCTCAAAATCAACTATCCTGTGACAGTGAGAGCTTTAATAACCCCACATATTTGGGATTACCTTCGCTTTGCCGTGACAATGACGATGATGGATGAAAATGGATATGGAAAGTGTGTGCACCATTTTGTGAATATTACATTTAATTGGTAGGCTTAGGAATCTATTTTTTATAAAATAGAAATGAATGACAGCCCTGCAAATACTTTTTTATTTTTTATTTAGAATAATACATTAGAAATTTAATACGGTGGTTAAGTATTCTTAAATTTTCAAATTTTCCGCGTAATATTTCTCCTGGCAATAACAAACACAACAAAAAAAGAATTAACGAAATCGGTCCAGCCGTCACGTGATGCCGTGACCAAGGGAAATAGGGATTCATTTTTATATAGATGAAAATGACTTCCTTCCGGATTATCTGACTAACAATGTAAAATATATAAGTGAAAATCAACCATACAACCTTAGAGGAGGACACAACTTTAGACCGCAACTTAAATCTACAGTGCGCGCTCAAATAATAAATAACACTCAAACACTTTCAAGTTTGTTTACGTTTTCGGTAAATTTTTCAACAGAAAAGAAATGCTTTGGATCGGGTGAATCTATTTTTGTTAACTATTTGTGTAAAAATGTTCAGAAATCGATCGTGGTGCGAATTTCGAGAATGTTGTAATATAAAATTTCGCCGGTGAATGGAAACGCATCTTCCAATCACATGAATATCAACAAAAAAGTGAGCAGGTGACGTTTTTATGTTTGATTAGACACACGAAATCTGAAATCTGAGAGCTAATCTAAAGCAGACCAATTGAAATCCACATTAGTTGTTGTAGCCCACAACTAAAGGAAGTTGTAAAATGTTTCCCACAAAAACTCTATGTTGGTGGCCATGTTCTATGGTTGCCATAGTGTTTATTTGTCACCCGAGCGTGGTAGATATGCCGAAGAGTTATACCCACGCACCATGCCCCTAAACTCCCACATTAAAAAAGGTTATCAGACTGTCAATACAACGGACCGGTATTCAAGTCTGATATACCCAGCATTTTGAGCCCCTTACGTTTTTAAATTAGATGATTAAAACAAGTTTACTATCATCACAAACAGACGCATTAGATTGAACGGTTCCGATTTGTCTGTGAGCTTACCTACGTACTCATTTATTAATATTCCACAAAATCCGTTGCTAGACAGCAGGTTTTTCAACAGCACAACTTGTTTATGTGGATGTTTGGGTGACTTTCACTAGACAAAATCAATGTTAATAAGTTTATGCAAATTTTTAGCATAAAACAAAAAAACAAATCACAAACATCATCATCAAGCAAAATTCTTGAGTGGGAACACTGGTTAGAAAGTCTCTTTATAGACTTCGCACGCCCTCCATACCAAACTGGGTGAATTACTGGATAATTAACTAATCCCGCGACAGAAAAGTTTTACAAAATACGAATACGATACACTAATCAGTTTATTTTCCTGTTATGGAGGAACCAGACCAACGGCGAACGAACCACTCTTTCAGTAATCAAAAATGGAAATAAGATATTCGTTGAGCGGAAGTAATTTACATGATGGTTGTTACTCACCTGTAACATGAGTTGATGCCTGCTCCAAAAAAAAACACCAGCTATTTTGTATGCACCTGTCGCTTTGCAATGGTGCAGCACGCGAACGATATTTTGTGCACTCTTGCAGTTGCTTGAAGCGCAAATTTTATATTTTAACAATGAGAAACTATTTCATGCTCTAAACTATTCACAATATAAGAAAACATAGTTTCACTTAACAGGTTATGCAGTTGGACAAAAACGACGCAACCGATTTCACTGCTGGAAAAAGTTAGATATATGGCATTCTTTCAAACGATTTCCCTTAATTCTTTTTTTGTTTTATTATTAATTTTCTTTTATTTCTTGCAAAACATCACACGGATTCCATTGTGCTGAGCCACATACTTGAAATCACACTGTACACATCTTTGTATTCGACCAACTAAAAGGTGCAACGCGCGGTTTTACGATACGCGACGACACACACAGATGTGCCTTCTTGAAGGCTACTGGCTAAAAACGAAAATGGGAATTTAAGCGGATTGATTCGAACGGTCGAGTAATTAAACTGTATCTGGGAGCTGGGACTGGGCTGGGAGTTGCGACTGCGAGATCGTTGATACTTGTTTGTTGGCTTGCCTGTTCGTTTTCACGTCTAGTAGTGCTTCTTACTACGCGGCGATGCTTCTACTAGATTGAAGTAGTAAAGTAGAAAGAAAAAAAAAAACAAACACAAAAACAGAGAAAACACGAAATCTAGCTAGGGTAGGGTTCCAAGCAGAGAAAAGTGACTTCTCTTTCCAGTGGATTTGTTGTCGATGCTTTAGATTTGAACTCGTTTTCGCGTCCCAAAGGCACTTTGTGGACTAATGTAAAGATATTATTGTTAAGGCACTACATTTGCACGAGCATTGCAACAAATGATGGTTTTATTTTATTTAAATTAAAAGAAAATAATGAAAACAAAATACGCTTTAAGAAATTCCTGCGGTTGCGTTCTTTCACTTGTTGGAATTTGCTGTACATGGATATAAAAAGTTGACAGGTGTTATTTCGGTACAGTTTGAGATGGAAATTAGGTGTGGTGAATAAGGCAGAGTTCACATTGCAGTGGCATGTATATTTTATAGGCGTTTTTCTCTTTTAGTTCAGAGCTGAGCTCTAGAACTGAGCGCGAGCATTATGAGCGCGCTAATTTGTCTACCTTCTGTGCCCGGTTAGTTAACTAAAGAAGCAACAGTTGTTCATCTAGAGAAAAGTGAAACCCCGTCTTCTTTAGAGCATAATATCTGTCAATTTAAAAAAAAAAGAAGCAAGGAATGGTCATATGGATTTAAATGTAAGGTAGGGGTTCCATATCTTACTATTTCCTTAGGTGTGGCATAAGGCAATATAAGACCAGGTGCTGTATTGGGCACATCGCCATCCCTATAAGAACCTTCAAGGTTGAAAACCTAAGACAGTTCGCCCAAACACTTAATTTTCCTGCAGAACCTAGAGATGGTTTTAATTGTGTTTGAGAAACCATCCAAGGTGTTTCCTTCTCTTTCAACCAATACCCTGACATTCGCAAGGAATATGAGTAATATCCTCTGCGACACAAATACTAGGAACCAGTATAGAGGTTCGACTCCCGAAAGAACCAAATTTCATCTTAAGGTTTTTTTCCACTGCGCCACCTCTCGCGAACTTCTGACAAACATTCGAGAGTAAAACTGTAATGAAAGAGCTTCTCAATTAGCCGTTTGGACTCGGCGTATTGTAGATCCCTTCCATTGCTCCCAAAAATTGACAACTTACACAAAACGAATGATTGTGAAAAACTAGGCCTAGGGTCCCCCACAGACATGTCGCTCCAAAATATTTATATTATTTTTTTATTACTAATCTACTACTGAAATGCGTCCCACTACCAACAAGAGCGCCAATTATTTCCTCAGTCTTTCTGTCATTTGCGAATATGCAAAACTCCACCGCTAGCGATTACTGTGGTGAAATCAAACTGTCAAAATCACAACATAGGTGTTCAGAACAGAAAACCCCTAGTTTTTTTTTTTGGGAAAAGTAAAGCTATACACTTTAGCAAATATTTTCTTTCTTTTCTGGACCGCAAATTGTTTTTAATTAATTCTGAAGAAAATCAACAATTCCATAAATTTCGGTGTTGTCAAATTAAGTGCAAACATTAGTATAAATCATTAGTTTAATCAGATTTCGGGCAGCAAAATGCAAAGTCTGGAAAACATCAAAAAAGACTACCCTCTACATTGGCTCGTCTGGAATAACGATTTCGATGAGCTCCAGATTGCCCTAAAGTTGGAAAAAGTAAGTATCCGAATGGATAGTGTTAACCTTGAATACTTCGCATGGATGTACAACGTTTGTCTACTCGGAAATTTTACTATAACAAGTTGGCACATTGTATATACTTTCAACTCGAATGACAGTCTAATTTAATTAGCCAAATAGGAACAAACAGAACTGCACTAATTAGCATTCTAGTCGAGTATGAGCAGGTATAGATGAGGTGCTCAACACAGCACACTGTGGTAGTGAACTTTTGGATGTCTTATCACCTAGATTACTCATCATCAGTCATCACTCATCAACGATAATTTGAACGACTGTTGATAGCAATAAACTTAATTTGTTCGTTTACAGTTTGACAAGGAAAAACTTGATCCCAGGGGTCGCACACCACTGATGCTGGCAGTTAAGCTATCTTTGTTGCAGTGCGTGAAGTGCCTCTTAGCTGCCAAATGTAATGCGAATTTCGAATATGAGGGATGGTCAGGTAAAATATCTAATTTGCTAATTCGCAATTGGCATTTCTAATGTGATTCTTATCTGTTTAGTGGTACAGGAGGCTGTTTGTTCTGGCGATGAGGATATCCTTACATCAATCATCGAGGTGCGAGATCTACAAAGACACGTACAGAGGGTAACACACGTGCCTAAGCTGTTGCAGCATCTGCTAGATGCCCCAGATTTTTATATCGAAATGAAATGGGAGTTCACGTCATGGGGTAATTAAGTAAATTATTGCAATATTCACTTTTTTATTTTAATTGAACCTGAACCTGGGGTGCGTGTATGCTCATGAGGTAAACATTGCTGCCGGTGTGGAACGAATGTTTATTTTAGCAGTTGTTTAACATAAAATATGTGTTTCTTGCTAATTGGGTTGGTTCGACTAAGGTGCGAAAGAAATGGTGTCGATTGGTCCAGTTTACTGTTTTCCAACAGAGGAGGACCTTGTGTAGAAAACAGATGAAACTTTGGCAGCGATTTCATCCCACACTATATTTATATGGAACAAAAACGATCAAGAAATTGTGAAGATGGCATCGCGCCTACTGAATACATGTTCAGATTTTTGCGGACGTAAACAACATAGGCAATCTTGTGAGCCTTAACATTTACCAGGCAGCACCGCCAACACAATGGGGTTTTCGGCACTAGATCTATTGGACCATTAATCATTAGAAATCGTTCACCAGATGCACAACAATGAGCTGAAAAGAAAAATACATATACCCGGCATTGTGTGTCAGTATCACAACCAAACTTTCACAACTTATTTGATCGCTTAACTGTCCTGTGCAACTCTGGAAGGAATACCCTTTATTGTGGCAGATAGTGCGAAATATCTAGGAATTATCCTCGATAGGAAATTGGAAGCCGAATGTCAACAAAAGAGTAAGGAAAGCAGCGAATGCAAAAGTTGGGACCAAATTGTGGATGTACACATATGGCAGCGTAGTCTGGCGACCAATCTCAAGTCAATGACCAAAATACAAAGAATTGCTTGTATAGGGACAACCAGCGCAATGAGAACAACACAGCTAGACTAGATTCTTAGGGAAAAGAAGACTATCAGTGACAAACATGAGAGAACTAAAATGCTACAACTTGGAATGAAAATTTACGGTCTAATTGATTTCTACAGGGACAAGCATAACGTCCACGGAGAAATTAAGAAAATGGGCACACTCGTAAAGTCAGTTTTCCGGGAGGCGGAATCCGAGGTCGCTGATTTACGGAATAAGATATCTGTACTCCGTGAGCAGTCACAACCGAAAAAATTACGAGCCAAAAGAAGGAAATACCAGTGATAAATAAGAACTAGAAACTAGTCAACGCAAGAATGGGTGAGGATTTTCAAAAATAAGTATATCGAAGATGCTAAAAAACTCCATCGCCCTAATGCGATAGTCATTAAAAAGACCGGCGAGCTATCATACGCGGGCCTACTCAGGAAGGCTGATCCTACAATTAAGGAAGTAGGAACGAATGTGAGTCGAATCCGTAAAACAGTAAGTACCGTGACGGTGCGTATACTCAGCGATTTAAGACGCTTAGAACGCCAACGGAAATCTAACAATTGAGCAACAAGCTAAGTCTTTATACCGACCCCCGGGAAGTAATGCCTTACGGCGGTTCCGCGGGGAAACAAATCGGTCTGTTCGAGAAAGGAGATGGTTTTAGCCGGTAGGAATTCGGCACTATCAATGGACGTCGGACCATTGGTGCCTCATGCAAGGTTTCCATTTTCATCGCAAAAAAAAAAGCTAGACTAGAGGCAATTCTCAATCTGACACCTTTGAACTTATACATGGAACAGCCTGCTGCTCAAAGTGCCCTAAGGATCGGCCAAGGGTATGCAGAGATTTAAGTAAATACGTAGAAAATACTATCACTTCTGACTATATGACTACCCATATGGACTTCAACAGACCATTCTCCTGCTCCTTTCCGAGTAGGGAGGAATGGAACACAAATGAGCCCACGAAAAGAAAATCATTATCCATATGGATCAAAGATGGACTGTGGAACCGGTGCCGGTATATTCTCTGAGGAAATATACATTGCTCAATCAGACTTCCTGATATTAGTAGTGTCTCCAAGGCGGTGGTGCTGGCAATCAAGGAAGCGGCCCGAAGGTCGTCAATGTTGGACATACATCGTAGCGATATCACCATCTTCATTGACAGCCAGGCGGCTATAAAAGCAATATCTGCTATTGAAATTAAATCCAAGCTAGTCCAACGTTGCCGTGAAGAGCTTAAGGTTCTTTGCTCGCAGCACACCACGAATATCTGCTGGATACATGGACACAGCGACAAAACACTCAATGAGAGGGCGGGTAAACTGGCGAGAATTGGGTCCGCAATGGACCGTGATAGAGCACTTTAGTCAGTCAAACCAGCGCCTTCCAATCTTAGAGAGCTAGTGGGAAACAAAATTCGTATGAAAACAAACAGCAGGCGGAAAGAACTTACTATCACAATTAGTGTACGAGGACCTAAGTGTGGTATTGCAGGGTACGCCCTGGGGTGACAGCACGTAACTTGATACAATCGAGTTCAGTCGATACCATCGATCTCTGGCAGCACCTAATTTGTTTCGATCGAGGATAATCGGTTTAGAACAATCGATTGAAACAAAGCTGCCAGAGCTCGATTGTATCGACTGAACTCGATTGTATCAAGTTACATGCTGCTACCCCTGTTCTACCTGCCCGTCTACCTAACCTAACCTAACAGTAGTGTGATTTTTCTCTCTGGATAAGTGAAATTAGCCTAGAAAGTTCTTATTATTCCGCTTCCTTGATAGTGAGAGTCATCAGCTCAGCTCATAAAACTGCACCGATTCGGCATTTAAACCGCCCAAGCGCAAATAGGAAACGTCTACTGGGTAACTATCGGTGTCAGGATTAGATTCACAGAGATTACAAGAGAGCTTTTACAGATCCCAATTAAGATGAGTACTCCGCTGAATCTTAGCGTCCTATTATACTCGCTTCCTATACAGCTAGATTCATTTTTGGCATTAGAAGGCTCTTGACTCCCTGAAAAGGATCCTCACCTTTTACAAACCAATCTTATTTCGGGTACAAGAGTTCAATAGTTTGTCATTTTTTATTGTCATTGCTGTCATTCATATTGCCAACCCCATTTAAACCCCTTCTGCATTTATATTTCGCAAAGTTCTGTCTTATTCCAGTCATTTTCGGTGGACTCAATCGCTCCTTTCTCGACTTGAGCCCTGCACGACATGAGTAGTCATTTGCTAATTGCAAGGTCCTTCCGTAACATCTTGGTTAGGTTCTCTGTCTCCGTATTTTTCGCATTAACTTTTACAAGTAGTGTGGATACAACTAGAACATTAGCGTGTCAAAATCTCATTTCCTTCTTGCTATTAAAGGTTAACTTCTGTATGAGCCTACCGCGATTATCTGACCAGGCGTAGTCACTGCTTCGTATGTGATTAGTTTAATGTTTTATTTTATTAATAATCTAAGCATTTCTTTTTAATAAAAAAATGTCCTCTTTCCAGTTCCTTTAATGTCCAGACTCTGTCCCAGCGATACATACAAAGTCTACAAAAGAGGTGCCAACGTTCGGATTGACACAACTCTCCTCGGGTTCGATAACTCAACATGGCAACGAGGGAATCGCTCCTATATTTTCAAAGGATTAAGTAAGCACACAAACACACACATATCATTCCATATAAATGGACTTTTGTCTATTTTTAGAAGAAACAGCCACTATGATAGAAATCGATCATGACACTCATGAAGTGCTCGTAGAACAATTGAATAGCGAAATCGGTGATATAGTTGGCATTCCGCCACCAATCGGCGCGGTACGTGCACGCCTTAATGCTCCTGTGATGACAAACAACATCGACATGGAGAAAATCAGTTTCGAACGTAACAAATCCGGTATATGGGGCTGGCGTAGCGAAAAAACTGAAAGTATTAATGGCTACGATTGCAAAGTATACGGTGCAAGTAACGTTGAGTTTATAACGAAAACTCGAATGGATCATCTCAATGAGGATCAAATCAGAGTAAATCCGCAACAATTCCGTTCGGTGTTAGAATGGGAATAATGGTCGTTTATATTTACAGAGTAAAACTTCGCGCACTCCACTCCATAGCTTCCTAGGCATTGCCGAAGATGAATATATTTCTAGTCCAGATTTGGCAGGCTACCGAGAAAGGGTGAGGATATCTTGTGTTGTTTAATAACGAATATTAACAAAGAAGTTGCTTCCATTTTAGGTACCATCGCCGCACACTGAAATTCACGTTGAAAACGGCGAAGAAGAATCGGCAAGTACCAGTTCCGGCAGTACAACACCAAAACAAACCGTAACCCCAGAAGAATATTTCTCCGAAATCGATCTCAACGGCCGGGACATTGGTAGACCAAAGAAAATTAGTACTAAGGTGAGGAAAATGCACACAATAAGTAAAATTTCCTCTACTAAAGAAACTAATCTGTTTACCATCTCATTTTGCAGATCCAAAGATTCAAAGCGAACCTCTGGCTAAGCGAAGAATATCCAATTCGGTTGCAAGAGCAAGTTTTACCTATTCTAGATTTAATGTCCACCATGGCTAGTCCACATGTGTCCAAATTGAAAGACTTTATTACTATGCAACTGCCATCTGGGTTTCCAGTCAAAATTGAAATTCCATTGTTCCACGTACTGAATGCGTGCATCACATTCGGAAATGTGTTTGCGTTAACCTCACCCGTCGAGCATGTTCAGACCTTAAGCGAAGATGATCGATTGTCGTGTATTGTCGATGATCGGTGCTTCGATATACCAATCCACTATACAAATAGAGGTAAATAAAATTGCAAATTGTAATTGTGCAGCTGGTTGGAAATTCGTTTGCTATTTATTTTGTTTAGATTCCGATGTGAGGCGTCAATTAACCTTGGATGAAGATGATCTCTTACAATATGCCATTGAGCAGAGCTTGGTGGAGAACTCGGAAAAAGAGACTGATAAGGTGGATATCTGGGAAGCCTTGCGTGGGCAGAGTGGATCATCAACGTCGTCACTAGTTCCAGAAGAGGACGCTCAGCTGCAGAGGTATTGAACTAATGATTGGCTATTTTCTTTTTTATTGCGATTCTTGGTTACTGAGGTTTTGATGGACTTTTTTGCACTTGGCTTAGCATGATATAACCGCAAAAGCATACTAATTGCGTGGGCATTTGCATTTTATATTCGTTTGCGTCAAACAGAGCAGTGTAAAAAACAAGTTAGTTGAAACAAAGATAATTGTCTTAATTGACTTTAAATTCTAATCCAAATTTTTGGTTTTTTGTACAGTGCATCTTTTTTCAATTTTATGAGTTACATTTTATTGCGTCTCTTTTGATTTTTCATGTTAAGAGTTGTCATAATAAGTCCGAAATTAAAAGGCGTGTTTCTTTGGGGCTATAAATCAGCAAAGAAACATAGAATTTTCAGAACGCATCATACTACTTGACTTTTTTTTAAATTCACACTTTGTATTTATCCCAAGTGGAAGTGTTAAAGTTATGTTGGAACCTATTTTGTGATGTGTTTTGAAATTCCTTGCAATCTGGAAACTAAAAATCGACTCACTCAATATTTTATCCCATTTCTTTGCGCATTCATCTATTTAGCTCAGATAGGTCAACAAAAGAGCAAGCCTAATATTGCACGCATTAAAATACAAAAGCAAAACTAACCTAACTAAGTTAAGGTTAGAGCAGACTACGTAACAATTGTTTATTAAAGAACCATAACTGTTTGCCCTGCCAAAAGAATGTCATGCAATGTAATGGGCATACGGCATACCTTAATAATAACACTGACTTTGACAGATAAAATTAATCAAGTAGCAAATGTCGTAATCGGACAACAAGCACGAATACCGGCATAATGCACTTATTGACTATGCAGTTTGTTGATAGTTGATGGTGGCATTAACGACATTAAATCGTCTTTAGATTGGTGTTCGTGCAGTCCGTTTGTGTCTTCTTTTTATTGTATTGGGTTATTATTATTATCATACTTAGCATGCATAGATAAACCATACTTAAGCCCCCAACTCGCAATCCTCTTCCGGCTGACCCCCTAATATTTCAAAAATCCGGCAGTTTGGCTAACTGTGTTATGTCAATCAGAATCCGAGCATAGAAAAATGAAAAATGTCAAATCGAGAGAGAAATCTTTTAATTTTAAGAGAAGTTACTGACGGGTTTTCTTACAAAAAGTTTTAGAAATGTCATATTGACATTTTCATTTGACCTTGTTCGGAGAATAACACTTGTTAATAATAATAAACTTATTATTTTGAACGCGCTGATATGTTCTAGGAGAACATTTAACTATAACTTCTTCCTCCAACAGCGTTAATGACGAAAATTAATATAATTTGACTTGTCAAACTTTTGAGCTGTCACCTAGTTGTAAGTTTTAATTTTTTAATTTTTCAGTAAGCCGTAAAATGAAAATAGGAGAAATGGATTTCTCTCACATTTTTTTCAATTTTCTCATTACGTCGCATTCGCACAGTATCTTAGCAAATTTTTAATAATTTTAGGTTTGCTCTTAATTTGATGCAAAAGAGGACCCGAACCTATTGTTTAAAGGCGGTTAATTTGATTCGTTTGAATAGTAAAACTATCTTCAGGAGATGTTTTACATATTTGAAACATATTAGGACACTTTTCGATCATTAACATCGACTTCACGTGTACATTTTTTCTTAAATACCTAACTGATGAAGGTTGGCTCAAAATGTTATTATTTTCTTACAACAATACCGCATTGTTTAGTGTCATAACCATTTTAAGCAAATGAAGACTTAATTCTGAAAAGATAGGTACTTACCAAATGTAACGAATAAATTCAAACATAACAGATAAAATTCTATGAACGCTTTGTCCGCAGCGGAAGTTGCAAGATTAGGTGCGATTGTGTTGGTGTTTGGAGTTTCGAGACATTTTTGTCAATACTGTCTGTGTAAATTCTTTGCTATCGACTTCTTTGTGCTAATTGTTGTTATTAGGTGTGTTTTGAGCTTTTACATCAGCAGAATAAAGTAAAGTATAAAAGTCTTCATAACGCAATCCAATCCATAGTTTTCTATTTCCATTTGGAGTCTTTGTTTACATTTTGTTTTCATATCGTCAACTGATTCAGTAGTCTAGTGTCTGTGTAAAACCAAGCTTTTTCAGTTCTTCCAGCGTGCCCATATACGTATTCACTTTGAGAATTCAGTTGAAAAAATTCGAAAAATGTATCTTTCCAACAACCATACAAACCAACAAAATTTCATTGAAATCGGTTGAGTGGTTAAAAAGATCGAAAACAGCGCCACCTATCGGGTCCATAACTATCCTATCCATCAAGTTACAACCAATTATACCCACCCACAAAATTTCATTGAAATCAGTTGAGTGGTTAAGAAGATCGACCTCGCCTACTTCTCTTTAGTTTCACTTCGGAGAAATCTTGACGACGCAGCTTTTGTTGCAATATATGTGCGTGTGCGATTTGCGCCACCCACCACCCCCAAGCAGAACAACGATCAAGAACAACGGTTGCTAATAATTTTCGATTTGAGGAAATAAATTGAGTTTTTTAATGTTAGATTTTGGGTCAGCTTCTAGATGACTCAAAAAGCTGGTTGATGGCTTATAATAATTATGGAAGTGTTGGCTTTCTTAATTTTTTTGTTTTCTTTGCATTGATTAAGAATTGATTGAGTAATGGCGAACTAAAGGCAGTAAAGTCAGAAAAAAAAAACATTTTTTGGTTAAAAACGCTGCCAAAAAATAAGCATGGTAATAAAAGAAATAGCCTATTACAGTCTCAGAATCTTAACTAACATTTCAAAAAAAGTTTCATCGAAATCTGTGCAGTAGTTTTCACGCCAACCGCGAACATAGAAAACGGCTACAGTTTTATTATATGTATAGATGTATAGAAGATATATTACTAGTAACCAACTTCACGTATGTTCCAAAACAGCAAACGCGCTACTGTTTCGCTGCGGAAAACTAAGAAAGTTACATATGAGCTCCATAGGTCCATAATTTCAACGTAACTGTCATTCGGAAATTATTCGACATTCGGTAGTGTTTGAAAACAAGTCGGTGGTTTAAAAAATTAATTTAAAAAAGGACTCTGTGAAGAAAACAAAGCGGAAACGTTTGAGTTATTCAACAAAATTGTTTTTCTATTTCAAAATAAAAAAACATTGCGGAAATCATTGTTTGAAATCACTCTTTGAAGCTTTCCATCTTTTAAATAGATGACGCTCTATTGTTTAAATGTCGCTATGGAAATGAATATCTTCGGTGAAGATGTCGCTCTTTTGTTTACATGTTACTATGGAAACGAACCTTTTATATGAAAAAAATTCTTGTTTTTTTCGTTACCTACTATGGAAATTTAAACTTGACGGCTGCATGTGTGTCTTTGCTAATCCACAGCGAAACGGTAGCGCCTGTGCTGTTTTGGAACATATATTTTCTCGCAGAAATCTATGAGAATGACATTTCACAAGCAGTCCATATATAGTATGTCTATCAGAGGCAAATGCCGCGTTCCTCTGCCCGCTGGACATCTAGCACAAAATATCCCAGATGAAGGAACGCTCGCGCAGCGGCAGCGGCAAATTTTGCAAACATTTGAACGATTTGCCTTTGACTGGTTGTTTTTCTCTCTCTCTCTTTCAATGCAGCGCGTAGTTTTGCGCTAGATTGAGAAATTTCCCTAAAAGGGATATTTCACAAAAAGTGCTAGATGTCTAGCGCCTATGGTGATATGTCAATTTTTTTTATCTGAAGTTTGACATCTAGCAGGCAGTAAAACGCGGCCAATACTGAGACCCCCAACTTCGACCGATTTACAGTAATTTGCCTACAAACTTTATTTTTACGAGGCTGACAAGATTAGGTGCGTTAGTATTGTCAATAGAAATTCGTATTGACAAATGTCTCGAAACTTAAAAAACCAACACACTCGCACCTAATTTTGCAACTTCAAAAGCGGGTACTTAAAGCGTTAATTGAATTTCATTGAGTTTGAAATTATTCGTTAGGTACATGTGGTTAGTATTTTTTTTAGGAATAAGTGACATTTTGAACCAGCTTTCATCAGTTTTTTTCAAAAAAATGTACACATGCAGTCGATGTTAATAATATCGAAAAGTGGTAATAACGTAACCATATTTGTCCTAATATGTTTCAAATATGTAAAACTTCTCCTGTAAATAGTTTTATTAATCAAACAAATCAAATTTAACGCCTTTTAACAATCATTGTTAAAAAAAAAAACTGAGGTGGACAGCGGCAGAAAGATTACGAGTTGGGGATCTCACTGGATCTGTTCCTTTACTTTTAAATCTTACGATTTTTTACGAATTCTTACGCATTTTGCTCAATTACCGTACCTCAACTCGAAAAATTCGTAAAAGAGAGCGGCTTCGAGAGAGCAAAATATTTCTACTCTTAAATTCGTAAGATTTAAAAGTAAAGGAACAGACCTTATATTTACTACAAAAGTGAAGGAACAGACCTAGTATGGTGAATTGTATGATCAAATCTACACGTGTAAAGTAACGTCAGTAGCATTGTTTTGATTTTACTCACATATATTTTTATTTTTGCTAATTAAGCTGTGATTAACAACATTTGTTGTGATAATAAAAATGTCTTTTGACTTAACTTGCATAACATATACGTTTATAAACAACAAGATTCCACCCAAAATGCGTCAAAATATACTGTAAAACAGTTTTTGGGTAAAGAAACAAAAATGGAATTCGCAATATAAAGAAATTCCGTACAAATGAGTTCGGTTTAAAGAGGTTTGACTGTAATTGGTTTGTACCTAATTATCGGGAAAATGGAACATCGTAAAAGCTGGCGCGCCCACTATGAAAAGTAGATCAACCAACTTGAAATCCACAGCTAGAGGAAGTTGGCTAATGAGCTTATAAGTCGAGGCAAAGCCTAATTGCCGTAAATTGCCTCGCTGAATTCTCTCTTGAAGCTCATTTATTTGTGTCAAAAGTTACCGGAAACAGGATGTGCTTTAAAAGCCCTATTTATATACTTATTGTGGATTCTTCTTAGCTTTACGCAAATCTGAAAGCTACGTAAAAGCTGCGTAGAGTTATTGTTAACAAATACTGCTGTAATAATCTAAATTTCTTTTAAATTGGTGTTTTCTTTTCTAAAATGATGTATAAAACTAACTTTAAGTCAGCAAAAATACAAAAACCAATCCAAGAATCGCAAATCTTTATTATTTTTCAGCCGTTTGACTAAATTTCTTATTTTTTGTTTTTAAATACAAAACCCCATGCCATGCCAAGTAGATATAGAACCACTTCACTTACTTCTCGCACTCTACAACAGCAACAGCAATTTAAAAACAACTACACTTATATGAAAAACATATTTAAATAGTTGCAGTGCTTATTACACCATTATCTAATTCATAATGCTCCATTTTCACACACACAAAAAAAAAGTATCGCTAAACACCCTTGTATTTAATTTCCCACATTTATCCTCTTCCTCCCACGCGCAAAAATAATTTAGAGTTCTTCAAGAATCCATCTGTCAAGGTCGAGCAACAGGTTCTCCCACTTCCGATGACGACGACGGTGGATTTAACTATATGGATCCCGATCTAGCCATGGCTCTGCGTCTTAGTCAACAGGATCACCATCAATACGAACTGGAATTGCAAAGAGAACAGCAAATGATCGAGGAGGCCCTCAAACTAAGCCTGGAAGAAAAATAATTCAAATCAAATCACCATTCTAATAAGAAAAGGAAAATGTATTATGTTAAATATATCCGTATGATGAATCAATTCCTAAGTTAACAATTATTACGCTATAATTATTTTATTTTTCTTTATTCACAGATGACATACAGTGTGTCACTTAAATAAATAAAAGAAAAAATCGTATATACCTATTATATGTATGTATTTCTAATTATATGAATATACATAAATATTTGTGATATTTTCCAACTTTGAGATACAATTTAGAGAACGTAAACCTATTACAAAGTAAATAAAAATCATTTCGAAATGTCTAAAAATATCGTATACATATAAATAAACATTATACAATATTGTATTGACAATTTATTTATTACACCATTATTTTTTTGTTATTCCTCTTAATTTGCGAACAAAAAACCAAAACCTAATCAGATTGCAAATCACTTAAAATTGTAATGAACGTACACATCGTTTAGTAAATAATAAAATAAATAAAAAGCATTTAAATAATCAGAAAAGAGTTAAATAAATTAAAATGTAATGCCAACAAACTTTAAACTAAATAATAAAATTATTTTTGTTAATTCAGGGCGTATTCAATCTTGAACCAAAACCACAACTGAGAATCCGATAAATAAATGTACTTTTTATTAAAAGCTGTTCGGCTTCGTTTGCACGATGAAATGCGAAATGTTTTTCAGGGTTCAAGGGCAGCCTTAGTTGACAGCGGACAGCTTACGCATTTATGTGAGTGATAATTCATTGGGGGTGGATCATCTTCGTAAAACTCATCCATGGTCATTTTATACATATGCGACTGAAATTCAGGTAAACTCATCTGACCAGGGGTGACAGCGGAGCTAGACAAAGTCCCTAACTACCTCAAAATTATAGCTGTCTATTGTGACGTTTTGTCCGATACGTCGATGTTGCGTGTCCCTTCTTGTTGAGAGCATATTAGGTCTGTTCCTTTACTTTTGAATCTTACGAATTTTTACGAATTCTTACGAATTTTACTCAAATGCTGTTCCCTAACTCGAAAAATTCGTAAAAGAGAGCGTCATCGAGAGAGCAAGATATTACCCCTCCACTGAGAATCTTACGAATTTTTACTCAACAAATTTCTTGGTGTACGAAGTGGAAAAGCTGTCAGTCACAGCTGATTTGAAATTTCTTGTCCTATTTGACATTCGATTGCATTTGTTTTGATTTTTTTGTGCATTAAAATGGTATCAACAGGCGGCAAAATAAATATTGAATGTTCACCTCGAACATTCCATCGTATTGAAAATGGGAAGTAGACATTAGAGAATATGAAATAAAAATTTATTGAATTTAGTATCTGTCATATCTGTCATTAATCATAGTTTACTACAAAAGCGTTCCCTAACTTTTTCGTTAGTGACTCTCTCTGTGAGAGAATTTATCCCCACCACTGCCATTTTGACAGTCTTTTCCATTCTTACTACAAAAGTAAAGGAACAGACCTAGTAAGAATGGAAAAGACTGTCAAAATGGCAGTGGTGGGGATAAATTCTCTCACAGAGAGAGTCACTAACGAAAAAGTTAGGGAACGCTTTTGTAGTAAACATGATTAATTAATAAATTAATAAAAGTAAAGGAACAGACCTAATAATCCTTGCAAACGCGCCAATGACAGCTCGCTGTGTTCTGGTATCAATTTCGAAATCTTGGGTTTTCTCCAGGATCTACCGTGGTGTGAATATTTGGTCGGTTGTGGACTTACTGAGCCTAAAACCGCACTGATAGGGACCTATCAGATCGTTGACGAATGGTTTTAGGCGTTCACACAGTATAGCAGATATGATCTTATACGCAGTGTTTAGGAGACAGTTTAGAGATTCCCCTTTCTTGTGGATCGGGCAGACGATGCTGAGGTTCTATTCATCAGGCATACTTTCTTTTGACCAAATCTAGGAAACAAGTTGGTGTATGCTCGTGTGTATGCTCCACCAAGCCATCTCCCGCTGTCTTAAAAAGCTGTTGAAAAGACCACTATAATAGAATGCTCCCAAATGGAGTTTTCGTCTTTGTGAGAGAGCGGGACAAGTACATAGGAGATGGAGAATAGTTTCTTCCTCCTCCTATTCAAGACAGCTTCTGCAATAATAGTTTGAAAATACGCCAAGCCTTGTTGCAAGCCTGCCTATGAGACAGTGTCCTGTGATGACACCTATTGTAGCACTGATGTGCTTCTATATCGAGGGAGATCAAATATCTAGTACGTTTTAGACCCAGCTTTGGCCAGATCTGTTTTGTTACTAGACATGTCGAGCCGGTCGTCCACCTAAGATTTGTTCTTATAATAAGTTTACAAGTAGCGATTGAAATACCTTAGGAATCCTTAACTGGAAGCATAGGTACTGCAGTTCCGTGTTTGGCGAGTTCATTCGCCTTACAGTTACCTGGGATGTCTCTATGCACAGGCACTCAGCAGAGCAGAGGTCTCTCTGAGAGACGAGCGACAGTTTTGGGCTGTTAGAGAATTTGTAGAGACTGATTCCAGGCACTTGATAGCAGCTTGACTATCCGAGAAGATACGAAAATCTTTAGCAGATATCACGTTTTCTTTCAACCAAGATAAGACTTCTTTTATCGCCATTATTTCCGCCTGAAAAACGCTACAGTGATCAGGAAGATGGAAGGGGAGACTAATGTCGTTTTCCATTGGGCAAAAAGAAGCGTCCGGGAGAGTCCGGAATCGAAAAAATCACTTCTGAAACCGTTCCATTGGCACAAAAAATACTCTTCTGGTGATTCTGAGAAGAGAAATTCGCTTCTCGATTTGAAGTCAGAATCCACTCAAGAAGCACTAACACAAGTTTAATTTGTGTATTTTATACAAGCCAGCTGACAGCGGCCATATTTTATTTTTTGGCATTTCACCAACACAAATGTGGAATCAACCAGAAGCAGTTTTCTTGTTCCATTGGATTTCAGAATGAGTGAATCCCCGAGTGAAACCAATGGAAAACGACATAAGATTCAGTCTGTCGGAGAAGAAACCACCACCAACAACAACCAGGAATGCTTCCTCCTACCAGAAAGTCTTAATGCGAATGATAAAGATAAAATTGGTGTGATATAGTCGATGTTTCCTGGAAGGTCATTATCATCGTTCAGAATAGCGGCATAGCCAGTACTGGGTGTGCCGCTACTGGTCCATTGTGAACAAGCTTTGAGTTGTACGGCTGCAGAAGCTTGCTTTAAATAAGTTTCGAACAAGTTTACTAGTAAACAAGGTACATCATCGCACCGTCAGTTCGATTTCCTCCATAAAGTTCGTCTTCTTCCGAATACAACGCAGAAAGAGTGAACCGGCGATGGGCTCCTGTAGAACGATTGTTTTACCAGGATAGTTTTAGCTGTTCTGTTCGTTTCGCTGAATTTGGAATACCCAGCTTGAAAAATTAAGGAAGTATGTAAATGATTTTATACATTCCCTACATATTTGATTTGGACTGTATACCGCTCTTAAAAGCCCAATAAAACACGTCCAATGTCCTTGCTGTCTCTCTATTCTATATGATATCAATAGCTGTGGGTAGTATGCCGATGACACTTTAAGGTTAAAGATGATTTGGCGAAATTATTATTGAATAAAACGGACATTTTTCTGTCCCTAATCATAATAAATTAAATTTTTATCGGAAATTAACCAAATCATAAAAATATCAACAT
Organism: Cheilosia pagana; assembly: GCA_936431705.1. Classification (NCBI taxonomy): domain Eukaryota; kingdom Metazoa; phylum Arthropoda; class Insecta; order Diptera; family Syrphidae; genus Cheilosia; species Cheilosia pagana. The sequence goes on along the minus strand of OW386170.1, from coordinate 19,698,939 downwards.
TTCGAAAATGTTTACTGCAATCAATGACGAAACTTTTGATGTGAAATATCTTATGGCGCGACTTGGGAGTAAAATCGATTCTTCAAAGCGGAAATGACCAAGCGGAAGTGCGTGACGGAAATTGGCCTGTCGCCATCACTATGCCGCCGCCTAAAACTAAAACCACTCAACCGATTTTAACGAAATTTTGTGCGTGGGTATGGTTGGTTGTAACTTGATGGATAGGATATTTTTGGACCCGATAGGTGGCGTTGTTGTCGATCCTTTTAAGCACTCAACCGATTTCAATGAAATTTTGTGGGTGCGTATGGTTATATGGAAAGATATATTTTTTGAATTTTTTCAACTAAATTCTCATTAAAGTGAATACTTATATGGATAAGCTGGAGTGAACTGAAAAACCTAGGTTTTACAGAGACACTAGACTACTGAATCAGTTGACGATATGAAAACTAAATGTAAACAAAAACTCTCGAAAAAGAAAACTTTGGATTGGACTGCGTTATGAACATTTTTTAAATTAATGAACATAATTATCTACTGCGCTGTATTAAGATTATAATATTCTAAATTTCTTAATGAAATTCAACTACATACAACACAGTTCAATTTAACATCCACATTTAGCAAGAGAAGTTTCACATCTGGCGTGTGGTCACAAGCATGCTCTCTGTTTTTTATTGCTGGGTCTTTTATTTACTCACTCATGTTATACGTTTTGTGTGACGATAAAGATCATTAGGCTTTACTACTTTTAATCCAAATATAGTAGTAACCTTCATAGTACAGTTGTTGCATTCGACTGACAGTCAATAAAATGCGATATGGCAACACTGCATCAATGACCATAGGTACTAGACGACAGTTCAACGACAGATTCGTAATCAGAAAATTAAAAGAAATAAAAAACATAAAAAGTTCGTAAATAGAACAAATTTATAAGACGTAGGATACTGAAAACTCTTACAATTAGGATAATAATACAATTAAGAAGGATATTTACCTTAAATCATTCCGCATAGAAGTAAAGAAAACCCGTAATGTCGTAAATGTAATAAGGAAAACTCCCACAAATGGATTTTTCAAAACAATAATTTTACACATCGTACAAATAAGTTTGCAATCCTGCTGGAAATAATTAACGCGAAAACAACAATGATAAGCAGTAAATTGTATTCGAAAACTAATTCTGCTGAATGGATTATCGACCGTCAGTACAGTCGAATAGACAATTATGTACGAAAACGCCTTCACAGTGCCTCACATTTGATTGACCGTCTGGAATTGGAGTGTGTTCTAGAAGGACACGACGGTTGTGTTAATTGTCTGGAGTGGAGCAGCGATGGTAAGATTCTTGCATCGGGGTCAGACGATTTCCAGGTCATACTATGGGATGTCTTTCGCAGAAAGCGGATTTACACCATCAAAACGCCTCACACTGGCAATATGTTTTCAGTAAAATTTTTACCCAAAAGTGGGGATTCTCTCATTGCTACTGGTGCCGCTGATAAGTGCATATATGTATTTGATATAAATCGGTTCAATGAGAAAATCCTAAACTGCAATTGTCATTTGTCGAGGGTGAAAAGACTGGCAACAGCTCCCGATCATCCCTATGTTTTCTGGTCAGTTGGCGAGGACGGGTGTGTTCTGCAGTTCGATATACGTGAAAATCATCGCTGCCGGTCAGATGACAATGTCAGAGTGTTGAATTTGTCAGCAAGCTTAAACATTCATACGGAAGCAAAGTGTGTCGCAGTAAACCCAAGAAGGACTGAACTTATCGCCGTCGGAGCAAATGATCCATACGCTCGTGTCTACGACAGACGTATGTTGCCGCCCCACACATCAAGTGCGAGAGCTAGCGATGCCGAAGGCGATGAGGTCCTACCGGTGCCAAAAGATTGTGTCACTTACTATTGCCCGGGGCATATAAATGTAAACAACAAGTACGTGGAAGCCGACAGTAGCAGAGCGATCACTTATTTGACCTTTAACGATTATGGAACTGAACTTCTGGTCAACATGGGTGGGGATCACATATATTTGTATGACTTAAATACGGCTGAGCAACCCATTTATTTGAACTTACCTGAATATCATCCAAAAATGGAAGAATCTGACCATACAGCAAGTTCGCACGCATCATCGGAACCAAATAAGAAGAAACTACCAGAGCACATCGAACAATTTAAAAAAATGGGAAACGAATTCCTAGAGAATGAAAAGTATTTGCGTGCAATTGATCAGTATACCGAGGCGATTTCCTTGGCTCCAGATTGCCCAGTGCTTTATTTTAATCGTGCCATCGCTTACATGCGTCGCCTTTGGCATGGAGATGTTTATGCTGCTTTACGAGATTGCAACCAAGCGTTAAAACTCGATCCATCCTATATCAAAGCACACTTTCGTCTAGCGCGTGCTCTATTGGATCTGGGACGCCCTATCGAGGCCAATGCCTGCCTTAAGGAACTAGTCAATCGGTTCCCAAGTTATACAAACAATCACGGAGTAATGATGCTGGGCAAAGACATTTCCGAACTTCAGTATGTCGAAGAATACAACGCCTTAGAACTGTCTGTGGATGAAATAGATTTGCGGAGTAAAGCGAAAGACTACCAGAAACGCTTTGTTGGCCATTGCAACACCACGACTGACATTAAAGAGGCCAACTACTTTGGCCGAGATGGCCAACTCATTGTGGCCGGTTCCGATGATGGCAACTTTTTTATCTGGGATCGCAAAACGTGCAAAATTCGCAGTGTTTATCGCGGAGACATGGCGATCGTTAACTGTGTACAACCACACCCGGAAATATGTCTAATGGCTACTAGCGGAATTGATCATGACATTAAAATTTGGAGTCCCATTATGAATGCTGATACCGAAAAAGGTTACCGGGTGCAATATATCGATAAAATCGTTGAGTCCAATCAACAGAAGATGAAATCGGATCCGTTTGATTTGAATACCCCCAGCACGTTTTGCCGCAGTAGTTAGTTTGATCGTAATGGACGGAGGGAGCGATTCTGTTCAGCTTGACACACATGGAAGGCTATAAATAAAATCGTTCCTTGAAAGAAAATTGTTGGCAGCTGCTTTTCATGTTTTATTTAACTCGTTAGAAATTGGTTTCTTATCTCAAGCCGACCAGAGAAAAGTGTGTGGAGTAGTAAATCAACAGGACTCGGACTCGGCAATTTCAGTGTGATAAATTTTCTCATGATACATATACCTATACACATTTTATTTTCTACATATACATGCCTATATTTTATATATACGATTTTTTGTTTGTTTATACAAATTAATTATATTTCCAGTTAAGATTTACGTTATTGAAGCGGATATGAAAAAGGAAATGACGGTCATTACATAGTTTACTTTTGTGGTTATGATACCCTGTACTGTTGCAAGGTCTTGTAGACACTTAAATAAAAAAGAATTTATTGCAATTTTTCAATCATGTGTTTTCATTCAATTCGCTTTTAGGACTTTCTTTGGTTGCGTTCTTTCGAAAAAATGCAAAAATTCAATAATAATATTGCATTTGATTATAGCTTTTGTGCAAACAGTTTATAAAACAAACTACTCCATGGGCATTACAATAAAGTTTGGGAGTTTCATTCAAATGGAAGTGTGGAACGGCGAGGGTTTTGTGGATTGGTTCCAGTCGTCGGGTGGAAGGCAAATAATATGTGCCTGAGCCCATGCCATAAGGAAAGAAGGAGGCAGAAACTCGTTGCTCGAAAAGTGGCATATCAATTTCATGTTAATAGATGTTAGAAGGGAGGACAAGTACAATGGAGTTAAAAGTAATCACGGCTAATTTAAACATAGAGATAAACCTTTGGGCAAAACTGGCTTTGAAGACTGCAATCAATGTAGCATGAAGAAAATGCCTCAGTAGCAGTAAATATAAAGTATTTGAAGCGATTTCGGATTCAATCATGTTGCACACAGCACAGACGTGGGAAGGTTGAGAAAGTTTTAAGACACTTTTTAAAGAGAACCCACAATCTGCCACCATATAGGTACATTAGGGTGGAGCGAAAAAAAATTTGTTTGTTTATTGGTATCTAATAGTGAAAAAATGTGCCTTATAGGCTTAAATATATATATGCAAAATATTATTCGATTTGGATAACGATAACTGCCCGCGCAGACACTAAAACTTTTAATAACAACTTGGGTTCCAAAAATAGGACTAAATTTATAATTTAATTGGGAAAATCATCATAAAACTTCTTATTCCGAATATTGGTTTTTAATTCCTAAACACAATATATCCTTTTTTCATATAACATTTAGTTTTTCCCAGATTATCGCAGGATTAAAAAAAAATCGTAAAATAAAGCCAAAAATCTACCTTTTCGTAATCAAGTGACTGACGGTGTGCTATAAAACTTTATTACTTTTTTTGAATATCTAGTTAGCTAGTCTTTTTTGTTTCATATCAGTTCACTATTGTTTTCCGAGTGCATCAGTCGTATTATCGTCTCTTTAAAAAATATTTAACTTAAAAAAAGAACAAGCAAAGAACGCGAAGTATATTTAAATGTCCTATATTTGGTGGTCCTTGTGATATAAAAGAAAACGGAGACATCAACTTAAATTAGAATTGGAAGGAAATGTTCTACCAGAAATGGATAAAGATTTAACTAAAGATCCACAGTACTTGCAAAAGATTATGTCACGGGCCAACCGCATAATGCACTTATATAAACAACAGTGACACCTTCAGGAAACTTGATAACTTTGGCCACGTTTGTTGTTAAGGTCTAAGCGCTATCTTGGTTCTCAGTCAAGAATAAACCTTCGTCTTTTTAACACAGTTTTGGCCTCCAGATATCTTCGAAAAGAACTTAAGAACGTAATCGATCCTGTCGTTCAGAGGAATGGTTATTTTGCGCATCCTGAGAACACTCTACTTACTATGGTAACAGATAACAATAAACACATTAGAGAACTGGCAGATCGGCGCATATAAAAAGCGCGTAGTATGCCTCGGTCTTCAAAACCCAGGCTTTTTGAAGTGCCGCTTATTAACTTCAATGCATCAACGTATATCGATTTAATAAATTGGCAAGAAAAGCTTTCTGAACCACCGATTATGCAAAACTTATGCGACACAGAAATTCGGATCATCGTGGAATCCGGTGGTGAAGGTGAAGTGTTATTTTTAAGGCTTCCGTGCCATACCCAGGCTGTTGAACGCGCTGTTACGATAAAGACGGAAGCTGCCACTTCTCAGTAGACAAAAAAGTTATGACTAGGCGCAATAAAGTCGAAAATAGAAGGAAATGCCTAAATTCGAGACAATTTTTTTTTTAAGCATTTTCATTATACAAAATATACTACGAGAATGAATTTATTTTTAGTTTATATTGAATTTCTAATCATCAATAGTATATTTTGCGAACTCTTATTTATCTATTTACTTTTATATTATTTTCTGCCATACCTATAAGTTTAGTAAAATCTTGGATCAAATTTTGATTTCTGAAGTCAGTGCGCAGGCAGAAGATCTTAACCGAATTAATCGAAAAACTACATTTATTTTTCTTTTAGCATAAGTCACCATTTGCCCACTATTAGAATTCCGAATTTCAAAAAAATAAATTGTTCATACATCCGTGCTCCACCCTAATATACCATGTGAAGGTACCTGCTAATGTGGAAACCAGGAATGTAATTCTCGATTCGACCTCAGGTAGGTGATTAAGGTGTTAAATATGCCGGAAGGCAAACTGCAAAAGAAAGTACTCCTGGAGACAATACGGGCAAAACTGGTTTAAAATTAGGTTTTTTTTTTTTTTTATTATTTCTTAATTCTCAAAATTCAATATTAAATGTAGTAAATGTTATTACAATTCAAAGTTAAAATAAAATAAGCTCTCACTCACGAATTTGAGCTGACGGTTTCACAAATTGAAAGTATTTTCTTTATGAGCTCACGGGGTAAGTGAATGATCGGACAATAATTGGCTTTAGTTTTCGACTGGAAGCTTCGAAGTCACGGAGCAATCTGTAGGTGGCTTAATCAAAACCTGCAACTTCTTTGATTACAAATATAGCACTGATGAATGATTTATGATATTCAAGTTACGGGCCCAGTTAGTTCAACTATATACTACCTAGGGGAGATACTTATACCTTGCAGCATGTGCAATTCATAAGAACGAGAAGTCATACCATCATTACATTTTCTGAGAAAGTGTCCAGCCCTTCATGAAACAAGAAGAGACCCTAGGCCTAGATTCTCGCACACATTCGTTTTGCATGAGTTTTTTTTTTAATTTTGGGAGGAATGGAAGTGATCTTCAATTTTATACCTGGTCCAAAACTCCAAACGGCTAACAGAGACGCTCTGGAAAGAACCTTAAGATGTAACTTGTGTTTTTATGGGGAACAAGCCTGGGACCTCTCGCTTAGTGGTCCAACACACCAACAACTTAGGAACTGCGTCAGCAGATATTTGCCCCATGTGTTAAACTGAAATAAGTACAAGGGACCCTTACTGCACCAAAATGGGCTTATCGCTATCTTTGGCAAAGCACATTATGAATCCATAGAAACTCATTAAAATAAGTATGATAGTTATTTAATTACGAATTTATACTGATGTTTGTGCTCATTACAAAGCTGTGAAGAGTTGCTTGCCTTTTTATCGCATTTTTAACCACAAGAATGACTCGCAGTACAGAAAGCGATTTAAGATGAATCCTTATTAAATTTTAATAAAAAAATTTTCATAATCGTTGGTCTTATAACTGTAAAAGCTCTTAGGTTAGAATTATGAAAACAAACGCAAGTGGAAACGAAGTATTCTTCGGTAAAATTCGGAGTAAAGTGTATAAAATATTTTAAGTGCATTATTTTATGGGGAAACAATTTTACTTTTGATAGTAAAAAGTAACGTAAACAAAATCAATTGTCGTTTATATTCCGCTGGAGCTATAGCTCCATCGTCGTTTCCTCAATTTAATTCAGTGGTTCAAAATCTTTTTTGAAAAAAGAAAGAGTCAAATAAAATAATAGACAGATAGGCACAAAAATTAAAACATCTACAAAATTAATTAAGCAAGTTTAGAGAGAGGTTTATTTAAAAATTCGATCTACAAGCAGCGCGAAGCTTAAACAATGCATTTTTGTGAAGGCGCGGCGCCCCTCTTTTCTTTCTACGGCGTATCAGGGCGCCGCGGTAGACACTTTGGGAGCCCCTGATTTAAGTAGTTACACTTTTAGCGGTCAACAGAGCCTCATTGTGTAAAAGTAAAGCAAATAAGTATCTATCCTTTATATGAAAGGCCTAAACGTGGGTGTTTTCCTCTACTGCATTAAAAGCATTAAAATTCAGTTTTTGTTTATAACTATAACATTTTTCTTAAATCTCGGATACTTAGGTATATGCTACATACCTCTAACACTCTGCTAGCGTTTTTATTACTTTAAAATATTTTGTGATAGTTGTGATAGGACCCCGGCCCTGTCAATTTTTATGATTTTTGACCAAAAATTAACTTGAATACAATTTGACCTTAAGCAATTGCAAATTACATGTCAAATGGTTGCTACAAACAACTCGTATGTCGAAACCATTTGACATGTATTTTTGACAAAAATCGCAAGTCAAATACTTCTTAGGTTATTCCGAGGTCTGGTTCAATTGAAGACATCACGTCCGGGGAAAGTATTTACATAATCCTGAACTGATGGGTTCTCTAAAATTATATTGATGATGGGTTTAGGATGGGATAGTATTTTGCGCGTGATTTTTAAAGAAAGGAAGCGCAGGCATTGATCTATGGGGTTTTATGTTTGCGGCTTCATACGCTATAGTATTTACTGAAGTGAAGGTTGTGTACAGTAACAAAATGTTTCCCGCTCGAAGATTTAGATTAACATTGAAAGTGTACCAGATGGGGAAGCTATGATTTGACGTATATGAACCGCTTATAGCAGAGAAGTTTTGTCTCCTAATGATAAAGCATATACGGGCTTTTTTAAATGAGAAGGTAGATACCGTGTCGATTGAACAGGGTTTTGAGAAGTTCACTCCTTAACATTTGAGATGTTTTTTTTATAGTTATTGTAAAGCTGTTATGCAGGAAAGGTGTTATATTTTGTTACATTCTTGTTGCGGGCAGTTCTGGATGGATTGTTGGAAGACAATTCCGTTTTGGCGGAATTTATTTCGATTCCTCATTTTTTTAAGGTACCTAGATGTATTTTCAAAGTTTGAGGATATGATTCTTGACTCTACGCCTTGCTATTGCAGGACAAGGCGAAGAATATTATGCAATGGAATCGTCTGCGTATGATATATGTTATGTTATGTTAAAGTGGCTCTCGGTGAGAGAAACACTTAGGCCGTAAGTCGGCCCATTGCGCAATTGTGCATACTACTGGTGTTGGGGGTTCCTTAACCGGTTACTCATGTAAACCATTTGCTACTATTGATAAAGCTTAGATCACTTAGATCATTGAGGAAGTAATTACCTAAGTAAGCCCTCCTTAAACTGGATACGGCGGGTCAGCTGCAGAGGAGGTGGGTGACAGACTCATCTTCCTCCTCATCCATGCAGCTTCTGCAAGTCATTGTATGGCAGTCCGAATCTACACGCGTGTCTGCCCAGAATACGATGTCCGGTAATGACATTAGCGATTAGCGAGATACTAGATCTGCTGAGTCGCAGAAGCGCCTTGGTTCTTTTAGTGTCCAGGGTTGGCCAAGTAAGCCTAGCAACGTCGCAGTATCCTAGATGTTTCCATCTATGACTTGCTTTACCTGTGCGTCCGTGTGAATGAGTTGTTTAGCGTAGGAAAGCGGAGCATGCACGTTGTGCAGTGCAGAGAGACTATCAAAGCCGAAAGAACCTTTTCTCGTCAGCTGCACAGTTCCCCGAAATATCACTGTGTCCCGGAACCCAGCCTCTGCGTAAACCAGGCAGTCTCTGTTCGGGAAGCATTTTGGGCCTTATTTACAATAGTTTTTAACCTACACCTCATATATTTTGTAGGCCATAATATGAAATTTTGTATGGAAAATGTCGTGTTTGCTCACTAGTGTCAAGATTAGTCCCGAGGCGTGAGCCCTGCCCCTGCTTTAACGTTCCTGATAATAGACTTGTACTTAGTCGCAGAACTTACTGTTTCAAAGAAAACTGTGTTGTTTCGACTGGTCTGAAAGGGGTTTGAGTTTAAGGTCTAGGCCTTCAGTACAAACGAAATGAAATGCCTTTTCAATCACCCCTATCGTGAATTACGGCGAATTTGAGATTCACTTCACATATTCGATTCGCTTTCACTTTCCATGTACATCGTGAAATCCGCCGCGCCGGGTAGACTCCCTTATCGACAGGTATTTTCAATACAAAGTTGTTCGGTAAATCAATTATAATTCGAGTTTAGGTTACAGAAATCAAATTAAAAATAAATGGATTGCATAGGCTTATATTTGAGTATATTTGATAATGTGGAAAGAGTATCCTGCGCCAGAAAAATATAGGCATCTGCATTTTCATAATGTTCTGAAAAACGAGCTAAATCCAAACTCGAAGTCGTTTTCTCTATCTCCAAAAGTTAAGTCAGCTCTTTCTTCCGGTTTTCTGCTAAAGGAAACTATCAGTATGGTACTGGTAAGGACTGCAACATATGAATTGCCCAATAAACATTTTTTGAAGTGCCGGAGATTCCTTCATTGAACTAATCAGTTCACAAAATTGGTCTCGGTTAGTTGTTTTATTGCATTGACTCACAAACGAGTGCTTTGTTTAGCTTCTATCTTAGCAAAGTACAACAAATTAGGATTTTCAGCGCGCAATAACAACGGTATCCTGGGGTGACAGCACGTTACTTGATACAATCGAGTTCAGTCGATACAATCGATCTCTGGCAGCACCTAATTTGTTTCGATCGAGGATAATCGGTTTAGGACAATCGATTGAAACAAATAAGGTGCTGCCAGAGATCGATTGTATCGACTGAACTCGATTGTATCAAGTTACATGCTGCTACTCCTGCTCCTTGTCAAGTAAGGTAGTAGTGAAATTAAAGAAATGTGTTTTTTTTTGTTTATTTTATTGCAAACATTTTATTCTTAGTCCTTAGAGCTCTAATATACAATTGTCTCTTTTTATGTGATTAAATATTTATATATTTATACCTTCCACAAATACAAATTTATCCTTCTTTTGTTTTTATTTTCTTCAAATATATAATATACATATATCATTTATCACTTAGGTTTTCATATCGGTTTTGTCTTTGTAATACATCTTATTAGTTGTTACAATTTTTCTTCGTCAACATTCATGTTCTTGCCTTTAATTTCGTATAAAAAAAATTAAGTAAACTTCAAAATATGAATCATTTAATTAAAGGTAGGTATATTTTTGTCTGCAGTTGTAATCGTGTTTTACTAGGTATGTATTATTTCGTCTTAAGCTCTACATTTACATAATTTTATCGTGGAAAGTAACAAAAATGTACACAATGGTTTTGCAGTTCAAAATGAAAAATTAGGAATATTAACTACTATTGGCCGGAGCTAATAATAGTTTTAATTTAAAAAAATTTAAAACCAGTTATTAGGGTCTGCTACACAAATTTCTTTGAGAGAAACACGAGGAAGGCTGTAAATAAAATAAAAGCTGCTGTACACTACACACTATTGAATAATTATTATAGTTTTTCTTTTTATTCATTAATTGTTTTGTTTGCTCGTTATTTTATTGATCTCTTGTGTTTTATAGTTTTGTGTATTTTTAGTTTTGTTTTTCTATAGTTTTATAAATATTGTACAAATAGTTTGAAACAACAAATAAAATAAATATACAAGAAGATAGCTGAATAGTCTTAACTATTAAATTGTAACGATTTAATAAATAAGTGTTTGTTTTTCTTTTGTAGTAGGTAACGAAACATGTGTGTGTGTGTGGTTTGTTTTCAATGATATGAATATGCGAACAAAATAAACTTTTTGAAAAAGAGAGAGATTACTAATTAGCAAACATCGTTGCTGCATTTTTGTTTGGTTAGTCAGATTGCATTCATCTAATTTTCTATATTACACTACGTAAATGGTTTTTTGTTTGTAAGAAAATAAAAGTGTATGTATTCGTTTTGTCTGCAGAACTTTTACCAATTTAAGTTAAACAAAAGTTAACAACATTGGGGCCTGCAATTGAATTACCAGCAATAACAACTAGCGATGGCTTTTGCAATTGTAGCGTGTCCTTCACAAATAAACCGCATTTATGCACACACGACACAAGCACAGGTCGGTAGGTTTATCTTATTCGTATAAACGAGGTTTGTTTGTGAAATATCAACCTATTATGGATAAATGAACTCATGCCCTATGTAAATCGCATCAACAACAGCATCAGCTCTGTACACTACATATCATGACGAAGATCCAGTTAAGAGCCGCTTAAGTTGTGTCAAGAGATAGAAGTAGCATAACTTGGCCAATAGCAAAACTACTTAATGTACTTCAAATGCCGGTTTACAGCAGATAGAGATTGATGACGGTAACTGAACCAATACAGCGGGTCTAACTCATAATAATTTCTAACATTTCTTTTTCACAATATGTAATTTTGTATGGAAAATTGCGCCATTTCAAAATTGGAAAAATGTAGCCTTGACACCAATCACTTTTAGTACCGCGCAGCGTCTTAAGACGCAACATTTCATGACGGGGTCTACAGATAGGAACGGCGTTAAGCCAATGTCATGTTATGTGAGGCCAGACGTTTCGATTTGTTAGGCAACAGAAGTTTTAAGTATATTCATCAGGTTTGTGTTTTTAATTCAACAATTTAACGAAAATAAAACAAAACATCTGCTAAACAAATAAGCAATACCGGTTAAACGGGATAAGAAGAGCGCTAGTCCTCCAAGGATCATGGCCAGCTTCTATTGATTTGTGATTAAATCAAGAATAAGAAAAGAAATCAAAGATCTTCGTAACACAAAGATTCCCCACCTAGTCACAGTTCACATCAGGACTGAACTCAAAAAATCTGCCAAACTTGTGCGTCTTTGGAGACTAATAATAAAGAAATCTTGTTTCTCCGTAAAAGGGGACAATAATACCAACGAAATTGTTTAATTTTGAGAAAAGTTTAAGACGCTATCATCCCTGACATCTACCACGGGCTAATATTACGCATTTCTTATGAAAATCCAATCAAAAAAAAGATCAATTGAGTTGAATTTCTAACTTGTTCTTAGGGCATCTGGGGGCCAACTATATAATTCGATTCTATTCGAAAGTTGTTCCGATTCAACTTGCAAAGAGAACTTTTCTATTTGAAAGTAGAATTGAAACAACTTTGGAATAGAATCGAAAGTAGAATCGAATTACATAGTTGGCCCTCTGCAAACAATTCTAAGTTCAGTGTGAACGAATTTTTAAGCCCCTCCCTCCCGATTCAGAGTTTTTTCAATAAAAATACAGTGCCCATTTAGAGAATCACAGCAGCCAAGCTTTCGCCACAATTCATCCGACATCCTGTTGTCAGTTGCTGCAAAAAAAACACAACCCAGAGTAAATTGGCACCGTTTGAGTATTCTAATTTGGCTTTCTTTGTTTTCTGCTATAGTAATATTTTCATTTAAATTTCTCCAATCGAATAAAACTAGCTGCGGGGTAGGTATCACTAGGTGTGTTTTATTGAACATTTATCACAGAAAATTAATGTAAGTACAAATACTACAATTTACTTGAAGTTTACGAGATTGACATTACGTATTTAACCCACGTGATATGCCTTGACAGGAGCAGTTCATGTCCAAACCATATTCTGGTAATGATATTGATAGTAAACATCTTTCAGATGGAGGTAACTATCAGAAGGTAGAATCAAACAGAAAGTCGATACCACTCCATCGCAAATGTGACTGTGAATTTTTTTATTGCGCATTTGTCTACTTAAATTTACTGAGATAGGTGTTCAATAGAACAGGGGTCAAATCGTGTTATCCGTGGACGAGCAATACGTGACGAAATTCCAGTTTATTTTGTATGTAAAATCGGCTGAATTTCGTGATCGTATTTCTCGTTTACGAATGCGGCGATTCGGTCCCAGGCCTTCTTAACATTATGCAATTGAGCTTGGGCAACTCAATAGTCAAATCGTTGATTGGTAACTTGTACTTTTTTTGTGCTTCCAGTGAACGTATACAAAATGACTTTAAAGGTGTCGCAACCAGCCAATCTGTTCAAACAAATTCAGTTGAATTTATTTAGGCCACGAAATAGAATACCAAAAACAACAGAAACTGGTAAAAGTATTTATGGAGTTTGCTTTATGATCAGTTTGTTCGGTGGTTTTAAAATTGTGCAAGTTTACTAAACCCTCGCCCTCTCCATTTTGCATTAAATCGCTCTCGCAAACGAGTTTTCTGTTAAACCGGCTCATGAGTACATCTATACCAAATTTTAGTCCACAGTTGAATTTTGTTGCAACGTTTAAAGATGGCTAATAGGAAATAATTTAATGCATACATGTACTATTTCAAAAAAATATATTGTATATTTTCTTACTGCCTTCATACCTCGAGAACTTATAATTATAATGCATTCACCTAATGCCCTGCTACACGTTTGCTTAATAAACAAATATTCCTCATCAAATTAATTACATACAACAATTAAAAAAAAATGTACACGTTTTTGGGATTATTATTACTGAGCAGTTGCTGGTTGGGGTTTTGACTTCTTCTTTTGTTCTTGAATTGTGTAGCGCAACTATTTTCGAGAAACTATTGCTGAAACTTTTATGCCGCCTATTTCTACATGTATGTATGGATAAGTATAATATTTGTATGTCAAAGAGAGAGAAAAACAATTATTAAAATTAAATACAATGAATTTTATGTATGAGTGTCGGTTGAAACAAATAATACAAAAAAAATAATAAAGAAATTAAAAAAAAAACGCGAATAAACGATATAAAGGGCGGAACACTTCTTCTTTATGTTATTACCATCAACCTTCCCGCTTAATGGACGAAGGTGTCTCAGCAAGTCCTTTCACTTTTAGCCGATCCGCTGTTTTGAGGAAGGCTGGCAGTTGTTCTTGTGATACATTCACCTCACCCGCGTACATAAATTCTAGAATCGCTTGAAGATGAATGTATGAAACATCTTTTAGGATGATTATAGGATGTTTTGATGGATTTTCCTGCAAATAAAGATGTTAGGCGTGTTTTTGGAAGTTTTATTTGTCTATGCAATTTACCTCTAAAAGTGCTTTAAAATATGGACTACATGCCGACAGGACCATCTTGTGTGCTTTACATGTTTGTCCTTCACAGGCTAGTGTCACCTGAAAATGTAATTTTATTGCTTAGATTAAGAAACGATTAATCAAGTAAATGTGAGTAGAAGGATGCTTTAAACTTGAAGGAAACTAAGGTAACTTATGGCTAAGTTATACACAATATGCAGAAACTTCATCCATTTAACAATTTTGGTGGCGATTTTAAACGCTCGCAATCCCTTGTGAATGGACTTAGACTACCTATCCACCTTAAAGCACTTCATACAGTCTAGTTTCTTTTATGAACCCGTCCATGGTTGGTAAATAGTAAAGTTTAATAGTAAATAGTAAAGGGTTTTTCAATAAGAGCGCTACAAAAGTTTTTTTTTTAATAAAACAAAAACGGTTTTGGATATCAATGAAATTCTTTATTCCTGTGAAGGTACGTTCGATGCCATTATGTATGGAACTCGATTTCTTTTGCATGGCCACCACGGGCACGCTTGCAGAAGTCCAGACGCTGAACCCAATTTTCGACGGTTTTCAAGCACAAATCGGCGGATACTGCTGCAATTTCACGTTCGATATTAGTACGAAGTTCATCAATCGTCGCTGGCTTGTTGGCATAGACCATAGACTTGACGTAGCCCCACAGGAAATAGTCTAACGGCGCCAAATCGCACTACCGAGGCGGCCAAGCGACTGGCTTGTGGCTTGTGGCTCCGTCCTGTTGGAACCACATGTCCTCCAAGTCCATATCATCCAATTGGGGCAAAAAATATTCGGTTATCATTGAACAGTAGCGATTCCCATTCACAGCAACGTGCCGGTCTTGATCATCACGGAAGAAGTACGGCCCAATGACGCCGCCGGCCCATAAACCACACCAAACCGTAATTTTTTCGGGATGCAATGATGACTCATGAAGTACGTGTGGATTGCTGCCTGACCAATACCGCATATTTTGTTTATTGTCAAAGCCATTCAGCCAGAAATAAGCCTCATCGCTGAGGCGCTCTTAACGTTGAGGCCACTGACTCCGAATTTCGGTAGTAAATTTTAATAGTTTTGACTCGTTGTTGGCTCGTATATCTTTCCAACATGAAATGACAAACCTTACTGAAGAGAAATGTCAAAAGAGCGGCTAAAAATTCGGCGTCGTTTGCTGTCCCTGTCGCTCTACTTTTGTAGCGTCCCTGTTGAAAAACCCTTTATTTGGTATTCATTGCATGTCCACTTTTGCCTACTATACCTATTTTCCTTATGTGCTTCATAAGCACACAGCTCCTTTCTTTCTTTTCCATTGTAACTTCCCTGTTGTTCTGAACTATTCTCGTAAGGTGTGTTCCCCTAACCTGCAGAATGGTTCAGTCCCTGATCCGCTGCCCATTGCCTAGCCATTAATTCTGAAGACTCGCAGCCAATGATGCCTATGACGGTTACTCATCGGCAAAACCTGCGGACAAAATTGTAAAATGGACGATACCCCTCTTCACATATAGGTCACAAATGGACATTTGCGTTGGCATTGTTGCTAATAACCGCAGGTCCCGAAAATGACAGCAGCTCAAAATGGAATTTACCTACAGCAAAGCTTAAGTTATTAAATTGATATCACAAATACTAAGGTACAGATTGCACCCTATACTCTAAGAAAGGCGATTGGAAAAAATATACCAGAAGCAGCCGCAAGATGGTTATCAAATTCTAGGTTAGGTTTCACTGTACGCGAGCCATAGGCCATCGCAATGGATGTGATTGCCAAGATCAATGTGCCTTATCTGCCATTATACAATAAATAACGCTGACGAAGAAGCTTTTGTATTGTGCACCATAACAAGAGACCAGTTTGAAATTATCTGAAAATTATCAAACGTGATACCCTCGCGCAGGTGACACCCAAAGCTGGCGTTCAAAAATACGATCTTTAAAAAAAAAAAAAAACTCTTAACCAACAAGAGGTACGAAGGCACCAGTTACCAGACTGACAATGGCTTTAAAAAGTTTTTTCTTATTAAGGAAAGATACTTTGGAGTGGTGGTAGTTGCGGCCAAACTCATCAAGCCCACCCGACGCTAATGAGGAAGACGCCAGGATTAAAAATGTCCTACTTTGACGCCCTAAAACTCTCTGAATTCAGTTACCACTCCACACTGGTCCTTTGTGTTTACTGTGGCTATCAAAAATATCTTCACAGATTTTACCCGAATGTGGAACACGCAATGTTCCACTGCAGGCGTTCAGTCGTGGAAAACCTGTCAATCTCTCAGCTCTTAATGAAACCATTATTAAGGTTAAGGTTGAAGTCTGATCCTGCCAGTTGGAGATGACAATTTCGAAATTATAAGTTTTAGTCGTGACCTGCCGAGAGCCTTAAAGCTTAAACTACATATACAATTTGAAGTCAAATAATTTTTTCCAATTCTAATCTAACGTTTTCCTAAAAACCTGTGCACAGACTGCTGGTAAGCTCCACTCTGGATGCTTAAACGAAAAATAGTGTCAAAAATCAAATACTGTCGTAGCTAGGCCAAACGTGTCAAGAGGTTACTCTTATTTATTGCTTCCGCACATGAGCTAGGTTAGATGAGACCTACTTTGCACGTGACAATAACCAAATACCGGTTGGCCCACTTCCTAAAGTCGAGTGCAAAATCAATTTGTAAGTGCCCATCTAAATCTTAATCACATCCAAGGTTGTCTAAGCGAAATATTTCACAAATAATGCTTACTACGCACTATAATATGATCATTTACGTTCGAACTCAAAACCAAACACTGTCGGCGATACCGCATAAACAATTTCACGATTTCTCTTTTCTACCTACATTATTTTTCTATCTAACCTACCAGTGAACTACTTTCACAACCACATCATCATTCTAAAGGGTTTTGTTCTAGGTCTAGCTATGAGTAGCAACTTAGTTCCCACATTGCAATGGCTTTCCAAATCAATAACCGAGTACCTAGTTTGGTGCCAAGGATTACGTTTGTTTATATCCGTCAACAAAAAATGCCGCACTCCCATAAGATTAAGTTTATCTAGGACAGAGCAACTGTATCTAACACATTTCTTCATTTTCACCCACTGACCGGACATCTGTCTACGTCTACCACTGCTAGAGCTTGTAATGGGAAAATGAAAGATATTTTTGAGCTTGTTTCATACTTACATCGGTAAAACTTTTCTCGTCTCGTAGGTGCCTGAAGGATGTGACCATGTTTGTCTGAAAATCGTTCCATTTCAAAAAGAACTGTTGATCGGCCATCATTAATCTTATAGTAGTATCCTTTAATTAACAGAGTCCGTAGTTTTAAATTATTCCCTGGAAGTTCTCCTAGACAGCTTTCTATTCTCCTGTTGATTTTGTAACACTTGACGTTTTGGTAAAAGCAGCCGCAATTTTGTCAATTTACTCCAAAGTATCTCATACACGCACTGGGTTCTGGGTGTCAAAAGAAATCACCACAAAGTAAAAAGTGATAAATAAAACCACCACTTCCACTAGGCAGCAGCAGCAACAGCAACAAACAACGAACAGAAGTAGTGCTGCTCGTATATAGGTCAGTCTCTCTTCAGCGAGAAAGGGGACAAACTAAATAATATTGTGGTACTTTTTTCGATTGTTGTTTTTATTCCAAATTACTGCAACGAAAGTAGAACAAACAAATTTAATACAATTGAGACAACGCAATATTGAACAAAGTAAAAAAAAAGTGCATTGGGAAATAAACAACACAAAAGAAAGCAATCTGAAAATATTTACAAATTTTCACAGAAAGAAGATAGAAAACTACCAAGTGGAAGTACTTTTGCCGAGATGTGAGATGTGACTTGCACGCATTCCACATTCCACTACAGACGACACTCTTCACTCACTCTTCAGCCTTCTTCATCAATGTTGACTATAGCTTTCTCTCTCTCTTCGCTCTTAGTCTAGTCGCTCGCAACGCGAACGCGATCCATTCGCTACGAAAACAATGCACTCGGTGTTTATGCGGCTACACATACACAGGCACAGTACACTCCTTCTTAGGCTGTGTGAGTTTGGGTTTTTGCCTCGCTGTTCTGTTACTTCGGCCTGCAACTGTAGTCATGTACATGTAGTGTAGTAGGTAGAATTATTAGCGCGACCCATACCGAATTTCTTCTTTTTCTTTCACCAACCTATCTTTCTTCAGCTTTCAAATTCAATGGAGAATGGAGAACGCAAGAAAGAGAGAGGTACGTGAACGCAGAGAGCGCACTTACACAGCAACAATTTAAGCAAAACGCTGGTAGAAGCCTAGAAGGTAGAACGTAGAAGATTTTTATTTCATATAAGAAAAAGAGCTGTGCCTTGATTTTGTGCGGTTTTTGCCGCAATTGCGCTAGGGAACGTTCCGAATCGGATTTGAGTGTGTGAGTGAGCCACTGGCTTTGACTGCGTTCAGGTAGTTCACATTACCAGAAATGTGCATCGAAGGAATCTCCTCGACGCGGATTGGCTATTAAATGTTGACGAAATAAATTAAATGAAATCTTAAAAACTAGATCTAAAAATGAGTTAATATATATACAACCAATGCTTAATTTTTTTTTATATATTTATAGATGAACATTAACCCCCGTATTAGCGTGCAGTTATAGCGACACCAAACCGTAAAAATTTTGTTTTGCCTTTTTTAACCACTTATACTTAATGGTTGAACTCAATCTTGGTGTTAAAATGTTGCTTAGGAATTATAAAGTTAGTTTATCAAAAAAAAAGTAAGTAAATTATCTTCATTTATTTTTCTGAACGAAAAAAGTTTTACGTACAGAAAAATTAATAAATGTTATTTTTTCGAAAATGTAAAGACAATTTGCTTATTTTTTTTTGATAAACTAACTTTATAATTCATAAGCAAAATTTTAAGACCAAGATTGAGTTCAAGAATTAACTTTAAGTGGTCTAAAAAAGCAAAAGAAATTTTTTTCGGTTGCACGGCCCCTTAATAAAGGCTGCGTAAAAGTTACCAACTTATTACACAGCAGTTACGTCAAATTTTTGTATGCTAACTGACGTCTGTTAGCAAACTAACTTGTGCACATTTGTTTATTAATATGGGGGTAAGGCTTTAAAATTTTCTTTTTGAAAAAGAATTGCATCTACTGTTTCATAGTCGTGCATAGCTCATCCGCTGAACGATCTTATTTACATCAAATGACATTTTGGTTGCTTTTTGTTTATTTATTTGCGTGAAAATGATCTATTTACCGTCTATACTGTATGACGAGCGCAAAACAAAAACTAAAATTTACAATCGATATTTACGAGATTATATCCATTCGAAATATCGGATAGCGTGTCAATTGTCGTCAACCGACATCCTTCTCGCTACCTAAAAAGGTTGCGTTAGGGAAATCCCGCCTGGAATTTCCAGGAACAAAGCGATATTAGAACAGGAAATATTGGAAGTTGTCAGTTCTCGACATCCCGCACACATTTATAGAATCTGCCTATACGTGAACCCTTTCCGCAAACCGCCATTGCGGGAAAAACCGCACAAAATCAAGGCACTGATTTAGGAAACTGCAGAGGCAGAAGACAGCGAGAAAGAGATTGCTGCTTTCGAAGAGAATCGAAAAGAAAACTTTAAAATAAAATTTCGAACACAGGTGCTGCCAGTTCAATATTATAACATCATTTTCCCAACGAAAAAAGGCTGATGCTATTCGCACGTAGTTAGGAACACGGCTACGTAAGAAACGTCAAAGTTAAATCCCGTCAAGTAGGAATTTCTTCTTCACTTCGAAGAAAAAATATAACAAATTGGGAGAAGTTGAAAATTATGTCACGGTCGAGCGGGATAACGGGCGTTTTTTATTTATCCGGCCCGTCAAAATGTCAAAATCAAACGGAAAAATTGAGGACACAGCTTTGTAACAAAATGGCAAAGTTAAATCTAGTCAAATAGGGAAATGTGTCTCGCTTCGCTGCTAAAAAGTTTTCCAAACTCCAGCATTGCCTTTTTAGGCCTTTACGTTTTAAGGCGCAACATAAGGTGTGTATTTTAAAGCTTCTGCCTAAGCAAAGCATTGTAGAAGAATGCATAGAAAAATGGTTCCGGTCACATTTGTCTCGACATTTGTGCTTTAATGGTATATAACATAAACGCTGTTAACTTTCAAATGCAGTTTACGTGCAATTTCCACCCACTTCACCAGGAAGGTTCCAACACAATACACAAGTCGCTGCTGTCAAGTTAGTCCACTTGGGATAAATACCCAGTGTGGGACTCGGAAATGGCAAGTAGGACGTATAGTTATTGTAAATACGTGTAAATCCTACTTGTCGAGAAAGAAGCTAAAAAAAAACTCCTTTATGTCACGTAAATTATGTAACCGTGTCCTAGGGCCAGACAACTGTCAAAAATCACGGGCGAATTGCCCCTCCGACATTATTCTCCCGACAGGAGAAATATTTTTCAAGGAACAAAAAATATTCGGGGGTAATTTTTTCCCCGGAATAGCCGATAGCCCTGAATGCGTTTCTTTGTAGTTGATAAATTGCACGAAAATGTAAACAACCTTCACTAGCTGTCAAACTTAAACGCACTTGTTAATCCATTTTTCCAAGTGCTTTGAAATGAGAAAAGATTCCTTATTTTTACCAATCGAACATAAAAAAGTAACACTATGAGAAAATCTGCCCAATGGAACACAATATATCAAAACTGATGGATTAGTAAACTAATGTCAGATAGGATTGTCAAATTTGACGTAAAACATTTTTGAGGGCCTTTTTATTTACTTATTTGAAGTACGTATCAAGTAGGTACGTTGTATGCATGCAACATTCGGCATCTCCAAAGTGAAATTACTCGATTTCGAATTGTATCTGAGCACCAGGACTCGTTACTTCTGGCAACACCCACGTATTTCAAAAGCGAATTAGCCAGCGAATGTTTACACAAAGAAAAAATCTGCACAACAAAGCGGCTAAGCGGCGCACACACATTTCTATATTTTGCTTTAAGTAGGTACCGAACCGAACCATTGCCATTTGCCATGTCCAAAAGAATAAGAAAAGTGGATTGAACATTTCATCACTCCACAAGCGAAGCGACAAGCTGAAGCTGATCCCACGAAGCAAAACGAATAACGCCATGACAAATTGTCAAACCAAAACCAAAAGAAAGAGAAAGACGAGAACACAAAAGAAGAAAAACGCAAAATTTCACTAGACGCTCGTCTCTCGTTCGGTGGGCGGCGGAAGTCACTGCCTGCCTGGCTGGCTTGCAATAGCACACATAAACACACAACACACCATTACACCAATTACAAACACACGCGCAGAGGATTAGGAAGAGAATGGTTTGGGGGAAAATCGTAATAATTCTGCCCTTTCACTTTGCGGTTACGATTTTTTTTCCTTTTTGCCTTTTGCATTTCATTAATTTGTACTTCTTAATAAATCAAATTTATATTAAAAACGAATTTAGCGCAACTTTTATGCCTTAATTTTCAAATAACACATAACAAGGAATGAAACAGATATGTGAGAAAGAAAATAATTTCTCGTAGGTAGGTCATGGTACTCTTACCCCGAGTATTTCAGTTTTCAACATCCAACACAAATCTGTATAAAGACGAATTTTACACTCGACGAAATGTGTTTTAATTGTTATTTTGTTATTATAGAACTCGCGAATTATATTCACAATTTGTATTTTCAGTAATTGCTGGTAAATATCTGCCAGAATATTTAAAAAAAAAATTGAATTGAAATGCTGCCGTCTGCGACCGTGTGCTTTAGTAACAAAAAAAACTCTCTCTGTGTTTCCTTGAAACTCTCGCCTTTTCTTGTTTTCTGTTCTGTTCTGCTTTTGCTGGGAATGTGAATTGTGAATGTGAGTGAAAGGGAAAAATGAACAAAAATGCATCATTCTACGAACAATGAATGAACCAACAAGCAGTAATTGTTCGGCTCACTCCATCCAACAGAAAGCGAACCCACAGAAAGTATGTGATAAAAGATGGCGGTGGATAAGTGATGCCAAAACAAATTTATAAATCAATTCAAAATGGGCTAATTGCATGTGCGGTACTACAATTCAAATTTTAGTGGAAACGGCAAGCGTTCTAGTAGCGACATGAAGAATCTCTTAAATTTAGTTTAGTTGGCGGTATATGGGACTAAGTTGGAATACGTTGTCGACAGCATTATTTGGATTTAATTAGAAATTAATAGAGCTGGGGTGGAATAGTCAAATGCGATAGTCACCAAGTCATATTTATTTTCAGTAAGATGATCTCAAAATAGGTACCTGTACAGAAAATTTGGCATTAGTTTAATGTTTCTAAACTTCATAGATTGGTCGGGAACATAACTTTTCTTACGTCAGCCACATATGCTAACTGTCAACTTAGTGCCTACTTATGGCGTTTTCGATTGAAGAAAAGAATTGCCCTTTCTATGAAAAGAGCAAATCTAGAAGTGCTCTTTCTATGTTTTCCATGTTTCATTGAAAAAGAAAGGGCACTTCCAGGTCAATTCTTAACACGAAAGAAGTGTCTGGAATATTTTTAAAGAATTGCCCTGAACTCACCAACACAAACAAGCAAAATGTCAGAGTGAAATGTTTGTTGTGCTATTAGAAACTAATTTTGCGCTATTCGATCAGAAAATACCAAATTATTAGTGCAAATGTAAACTTTAAGTTAAATATATTGTTTTGGCCCTTTAAAAAACGTATATTTAATGTAGAAAACAAAGAAAAATTAGGAACAGAAAACCAAATTTCACATATAGCTATGTCTACTACAATTGCAAAAGTGCTCCAACGAATTTCATTGAAAAGAATAATTCTGATTTTCGGGGCACTTTTCTCGGATCTTCAATGAAAAACGCCATTAGTAACGAATTTCTTGACTAGATTCGTCGGCTATCCCTCCATAAACGTCAACTGAAACAGCTGTTCATTTGATCGATATAGGCCAATCAAAACTGATATTCATCAAGTCAGACAGCTGTCTTACTAAACTAAATACCTACTTGAAGATTTGACATGTTTAAGTCTGCATTCTTATTTTGATTTTGGTTGTTATTTTGGCTACGAGTACGCTGACTCATTTCATGGCAGTCAACGCCAATTTGGTATTATACCTAATTGAATTTATATGAAAATGACCCATTAATAGCTGTCACATGAAAGCGATCTGAGAAAGCGGCAATTAGATAGTAGTCATCACTTCAATTGAGTAAGAAATGTGGTTGTGACTTTCATTTACCACAAATCACCTTACAAAATCGCATCTTTGGTTAAACAGTGATGAAATATGTGGATCATTAATTTGAATGTTTTACAACAACTCTACAAGATCCTACGTATGTTTCATAATTTATAAAAATAATGAAGGTACAATGACAGACGTTTATGGAGGGGTAGCCGAGGAATGGGGACGTTCGGATACCTAGTTTGTGTTAAGCGCCAACTAGATTTGTCTGGACTAGGTAAACGAACGTGTTAACTAAGTAAGTTGAGTTGTTGTTGTAAACATCTGGCTTATTTTTGAATTTTGTCACTTCAAAATGTCAACTGAGTATGATTTTCTTGACTAGATTTGTAGACTACCCCTCCATAAATGTCAACTGCAGAAACTAATCACGTGACCAATTTGGGCCAATAAAAACTCAAACACATCTAGTCATTTAGGTGTCTTTATTAAACTAGGTATCCGAACGTCCTCATTTTGACTGCTAAGTTGACAGTTCGCATATGTGGCTGACGTAGGAAAAGTGACGTTCCCGAACAAACTAGTTTTTGCTTTCAGAGTTCATTTACCACTTATAATTTTTATAATACAATTGTTTCATAATGCCGTCAGACAAGCGGCTAGTTCTTCAGCGATTTTCTTTCTCTATAGTCTCGTAGAAGTGTGACATCAGTGTGTGACATGCATTACCATTATTGAATTGAGTTTATAGTAAGTAAGTACATTGAACATATACATTTTATATTACAGTTACTAAACATAAAAAGAAATACATTAGTCTTTATTATCCTCTAAGATTAATATAGTACATTCTGAAGAGAAACTATTCCAAATATCACCACCGCCTTTAGGAATATGAACAGGCTCGTTCGACTCGCGTTGTTATAGTAGACAACTGATGGTGGTATGACCCGACCGGTACTCGCACTGTAGGTATGTGAGCTCTGTGTGATTTCGTTCAGTAAATCCCCTTCAAGTTCTTCGTCGTACTGTAGATCGGATTCCGTTGAGTAGTTTGGCAACTCAACTATTACAAAAAAAAAGTAAAGTGACGTAAGCGATACAGGAAGCTTAAATATATTTTAGATCTTACCTTCTCCACCGGTTGCGAACCTCATAATTTTACTGTTGTCACTCCAACCAAATCGGTTTCTAGCTAAGACTGCAACCTCATACACACTAGCCGGTTGAAGTCCTCGTAGGTTGTAAGATGTAGTGTGGACAGGTCCTGTGAAAGGAAACAAAGCGAGAAAATTAATAGAAAATAAACATTTTAAGGAATATCCCAAAAAATTCCCTTTAAGCGTCTGCAAGTGGAAACTATAGGTACCTAAAACATTTTCGATAGTTTGCTTTCGGTAGCTTTTAAAACAGAACTTTTGATGCAGCCTTGAGCTTAGCAAATTCTATAAAAACTAACGTTTTACACGCCAACTGTTTCGCAAAAACTAGATTGGTCGGGAATGTCACTTTTCCCACGTCGGCTCACATATGAAAAATGTCGACTTAGTACTCAGACACGAATTTCTTGACTTGATTCGTCGGCATCCCATCATAAACGTCAACTAAAACAGCTGTTCATGTCATCTAGGTCAATCCAAACTGAGATAAATGAAGTCAGACTTAGGTACTTAACTAGATAGGTTGATAGTTGACATTTTGAAGTGTCAAAACTCAAAAATAACCTAATACAACCAGTTCAGAAAAATCATGTTGACGGTTTTAAGCAAACAAGCTATTAGAACGTCACCAATGGCGGCCTCAGCGCGCTGCCACTTTTTCACGTCTACAAGTCCATGAATGTGTTTTTAGTTTAATACGTTATTGACAATAGCGCACTCCTTTTTTTTTTAGCAGCAAGTAAGAAGTAGTATCAAATTAGAATGTAGATATTAGTTTTAAAAAGAGCGTTATAAAAAATATACATTGGCCGGGTTCCATTGACAACTAGCGGTGTCTCAAACTCGATATAAACAAAAACTGCCGTTAATTCATTTGCGCTGTAGCACACATTTTAAACAGGAACACTTTTCATCTAGCGCAAAATAACCTGCTAGATTGAAAAAAATCGACAGACAAATTGAGCTATCAATCAATTTCAAAGGGAATTACAAAGTGAAATTTTATTTTGTTCTTGGGAAAATCGCATTTTGTTTAGTAAAGTACAAAAGTACAAAAGTAACATAACGAAATCATAAACGACAAATTTTGATCTCCTTTTCGTTTTGCAGAACACTGCTTTTGAAATGATGGCGAAAAGTGGGTAGTTGTAGTAGATTGTTTGGCACAATTCTCTTTTCGCACATACTACCCCTGTTCCTTTACTTTTGTAGTAAAAATGGAAAAGACTGTCAAAATGACAGTGGAGGAATGAATTCTCTCTCAGAGAGGGAAACTTACGCAAAAGTTAAGGAACGCTTTTGTAGTAACCTGTGAAAACTTACAGATAGTTCAAAATGCAAAATAGAACAACAAATATAAATCAGCTGTCAATTTTCAGGCGACTGGCAGTTGTTTCAATTCTTACGCAAAGAAATTTGTTGAGTAAAAACTAGTAAGTGTACAAACAGAGTGGAGCGAAGAGTGAGCAAGAGCAAAGAGCAAAGAGCAAAGCGATAAAATCAAGCACGTGCAGTGAAAGGGTACCACACAGAGTGCAGCCGCAGCGTCGTTCGAAGGTCGAGCAAAGCGGCGACAAGAGAGCAAAGCGGCGATTTCAAACATGTTTGATTTTTCCGCTATCATCGCTTTGATTTTTCGTGGTCGGGGAGTGATTGCACCCGTTGTAATTTTTGTCTGAAATGAATGTGGATAATTTAATTTGTGCAATTATCAAAAGGAAACCTTTGTGGGATCAGAAAGATCCTGATCATCACAATAGATATATCTTGGACAAAAAGTGGGATGAAGTGGCCAGAAATTACATGAAGGGTTTCCATAACATAAAAATTAAAAATATTAGGATCCATCCTCACAAAGGGAAACTATTCAAATGGAAAAGAATAAAGAATGAAGCAAGAGTTGTTTGCTTCTCACTTTACTCTTTGCTCTTTGCTCCTCACTCTGGCTAGCTAACATCCTTGCTCTCCTCTGGTGCTCTTTGCTCTTTTCTCTGACGATTTTTGCAGTGTTGCTCTTCGCTCCACTCTGTTTGTACACTAAGAGGGTAAATATCTTGCTCTCTCGAAACCGCTCTCTTTTACGAATTTTTCGAGTTGAGGAACGACAATTGAATAAAATGCGTAAGAATTCGTAAAAATTCGTAAGATTTAAAAATAAAGGAACAGACCTATTAAATTGACTTTAATTATAATTTCCATCAATTACAAAAAAATGCTGACAGTTCTCAAATGTCACTTGTAATTTCCAAAACTTGCATTAAAATAACTGTCACCTTATGACTTCTAAATAACCTATACAATTTTCATTATACCAAAACTGACATTTAATTGAACAATCTACAAGAGAAGCGGTTGCAACGAATGCAAATTTAAAAATATACGCAGTACCAATTTATCTGACATCAAAGTACACAAAAGCACCCATATGGTTTAAACTGAAGCACCCTGTTTCCCTTTTCACACCACGATTAACGCCTTAGCACTTTACTTCATAGCAATTAATAAATTAGTTTTAAATCTCGTTTTGCAACTCACCCTCCAATAGCTCTGATGGAATTGTCAGCTCCGTCCATTCAATGGCAAGTGCTCTGTTTTGTGGTGTCACATTTCCTATAAAAAAAAAACCACAAGATGAATTGGAAACATTCGTAAACAAACCATCCATAGCGGATACTTATCGCAATCCATAGATCATTTCAACTCACCCGATGGAATCTGTCGGAATTTCAATTTGAATTCCATGATCGGCGACTGGCTCTCCGTTTGCCATATCATATTGTGTGCTGTTGGGCTTTGCACGCCGGGGTTAATTTTGAAAACACATGGCATTGGGCGGCCTGTCAAATCAATCGCCACCCCCTTGAAACCGATCTTGTTCTCCGCCCGACACTCGTACACCCCAAGATCAGAATCTTTGACCTTCTTGATGATCAGAATGTGCTTCGATTCGGTATAGTAGTGCGCCAGCGAACGGTTCGACTCCAGTTCACTGTCATGACGCGATATTCTAGAATCTGTTGGCACTGGTACCCCATGATGGAACCAATGGACCGCGGCAGCTGGAGCTGCTTCCACAAGACATTCGAGATGGGCACGCATGTTGATTTTCGTGTGAACCACTGGATGAATGGCTTGCACTTCCGGGCTAACTGTATACGATGCACAGAAGAAAAATAAGAAACAAAATATCCTCCTTGCTATATATACTCACAGAGAACATTCAAGTGCACTCCGGCAACTGCAGGTTCACCAACACCGTTCGTTGCCACACACTCTATAGGGCCGGACGCGTCTCGAGATTTTACTTCGACCAAATGATTTTGCCGATTGCCAACGTGACGGCTCTCGAAGGAGATGCTGTTGTGTCGCCAGGTGATAGCCGGCATGGGTACACCTTTCGCCTCGCACACCACTTCGAAGATAGATCCAACGGGCAACTCAAGAAATCCACTTGGCTCAGAGATCACCGAGGGCGAATACTGAACCTCGATTGCGTGAATTTGCACGGCATGACCGGTATTGGCCATTATTTCGCAATAGTATTCACCCGTGTCTTCCGCTTGCACGTTAGACACTTGCAGACTTCCGTTCGACCATAGGTGAATGCGTTCCGGTGTCAGACTTTCTGGATGACGGGAGTCAACTAATGGCACATCGTCCCGATTCCATCGTACGTAGCGATAGGGAGCTGTGAGGAGAACAAAACAAAAACAAAACGAAATGAATTAACCTGGATAATGTGTAATGAGCGTATAAAAACAAGAGGAAGTACCTACGGCAAAGTTCGTATCTAACCTACGAATCTCCATCGTTCAGCAACATCAAAGGCATACCTACACCTAGTTTGCATCATTGGGAATATTTTAGAACCATGAGGGGAGATAAATGAGCTTGGCTTTGAGAGTAATGATTTTTGGTTTTGCCCACAGGTGAAACCAGGAATAGCAGTCAGTAAGTAGTTCTTTATGGTATGAAGCTGCAAATAATATCTCGCTCGCTTCACCCAACGGTTCCAGTTGTTTGCGGTTGTTGTTTTATCGAGAAAGTTTATTTGTAAACAAAACTAGACGTTGCCTGCAGTGTTACCAGAAGCTTAGGATGGAATATCCCAGATTGACCTTTAAAAAATCCCTTTTCGATTGACTTTAGCCCTTTTTGTTGGACTAGCGCCCCCTCCCATTTTTTTTTTTTGTTATTGAAGGTGAAATTCTCGAAAGACACAAAGAAACCCAGAGTAGTGTGGGATTCTAACCGCACTAAAAACACCTCCTTAATCATGACCAATCAAAGAAAGATCGACAAATGATTTTAGTTTCAACGTTCAGTTATGCGTTTGAGAAGGTATTGCAATTTAAATATGGGTTCTCATATTTTTTAGATTATAAGTTCGTGAGGCTTAGTTCTTTTTAATCTACGAATATAATATCGTACATTTAAGACGTCTATTATGTTACAAGATCTATCTGCAAATCACGATGCAAGTCATTGTTTCTAATATTCCATGGGGTATTTACTATTCCCCTAAGGATCATTTGTTTTCCTTGCACACCCCCATAATTGGTACCATATGTCCAAACAGGTTTTAGTATGTATCTTATTATTAAAATTGATATTAAAATTTTATTCTCAGTGGACATTTCAGAGTTATGTCCTAGCATCCAAAGTTTTCTATATCTAATATTTAACTCTTCTTCTTTCTTTTGCACATGTTCCTCCCATTTCAGTTTAGCATCTAGGTTCACACCCAGATACTTAGCTGTGTTAAGGATCTACTTGGTTATTAATAACCACAGGAACATTGGTTTTTTTTTTTTGTAAAATTGATATGAGTGGACTTAGACTCATTAAGTCTAATTCGCCATCGTTGAGCCCAATCACATATCTCGTTAACTGAATTCTGTAGCTTTTATGTGGATTTAGTCACGCATCCATCAGTTGATAAGAGCAGTGTCGCCTGCGAATGTAGCAATCATCACATCGTTTGTATGTGGTATATCACTATAGTACAGGGTTGGTCCCAGAACACTTCACTGTAACACTTGTAATTCTTTACGTTCAGAATACGCTGAACCATAGCGAACTCTAAATAATCTATTTGAAATATAAGATTTAAGTACTATCTCATAGTATTATCTTGGTGGATCCCTATGAAGTTTATACTCTAAGCCCTTATGCCAGACCTCCCGCCCCCCATTAATAAAACAAAATTTAATAAAAATTCCATCTCATCATACATATACTTACTGCCGATATGTAATAAATAAGCTTTGGTCTCAGAACTTTTGAGTTATAGAATTATAAGTTCGGCCGTTTAAGATTATCCTCAAATTTCGAATAAGTAATGGAGTAAAACAGTCCAGTTCTCTTATACCCTTCCAATAATAAATCCCTCGAAATGGCATCACTGGTTGCCTGTATCTCAGTCCGCGAATGTTTAAGCTGCGTTTCTAGTTAATTAATATTAAGTTTAATAATGTTTTAAAGCGTGCCGGGCTGCCGACTTATCCCAATATGACCGGGCAAGCGAACAGTCTTTTACAAGGCAGTGCTGCGTTGCGTTGTGTTACGCTGCAATAAATATCCTCCCTCAAAGTAATGGCTATATATTTACAAATGCTGTACAAATAGTTTTTCAATATGAATGTAGTTAGGTTAGGTTGAAGTGGCTGTTGGCTAGCCGACACACTTGGACCATTATAAGGTCCCTTTTGAATCTTCGTGTTTACTCTTCCTACTCGTTGAACCAGTTGGAGCTTCTGATAAAACGTTGGAGATATCGAATATATCAGTGTTTTTTAGATCGTTCAGATCGCTATAGTAGGAAGCTACCAAATGGAGTTTACGTCTTTGTGAGAGAGTCGGACAAGTGCAGAGCAGATGGGCAACAGTCTTTTCTTCCTCCTCGTCAAGACAGCTTCTGCTGAAGTCGTTTAAAAGCACGCCAAGTCTTGTGGAATGCCTACCTATGATACAGTGTCCTATTGTAGCAGATCCTATATTGAGGCAGATCAAATATCTAAAACGTTTTAGATCCAGCTTTGGCCAGATCTGCTTTGTCGCTAGACATAAGTCGAGCCGGTTGTCCATCTAAGATTTGTACTTTCGATAGCATCCAGCTTTACCTATTATAAGTTTACCAGTGGCGATTGGAATATATACAGAATCCTTAGTTGGAAGCAAAGGTAGTAGATATTACTGAATGAATGTTTCTTCGACTTTCAATATGACGCCAACATTTTATTCATTCCTGGTGAAATATCTACACTCGTCGACAAAAGTATTTTGACAGAAATGCCAGTCGCTTCTTAAAGTCGCATAACTTCTAAATGCTGCCATTTACCTACACTTATCAGTTTTCACAAAGAGATTGCATAAATGATGTGGCCTGTGATGGCGTGTGTAAATGAAATCTATTAAGTTCCATCGCTGGACAGGTTAGACCTTTTTGTGGTTAAAGTTCGATTTTTTGACTGGCATAAGTATTTCGACACAATCATATTTCACAGTTTGTTTGGCGAAAAATATTCTAATCGTTTGAATTCAAAGTTATTTTGATTGAAATATGTGGAAAATGACAGAGTTAAATCTGGAAGATCGAGTTTTTGGATTCGACAATTTGGAGTCTTCTAGCTGAATTTGATTTATGTGTACATTCCATAAGGAAAGTACATATAACTCACAAAAATAAAATCAGGTGGATACAATTCGCCCAAGAGTATAAAAATAAGTCAAGAAGCTTCTGGAACTTATTTTTGTGGACGGACGAGAGTTCATTTGAGTTTCATGGATCACCGATAAAAGCTTTGTTTGAATGCCGAAAATAGCTGGTATGTATGGTATGTTGTCCAACGGCCTTGTAGATTTGGTTCCAATCGATTAAACTATGAACCAGCACAAATGCTTTAAACAATCATGTATTCCCATCTGGCGACATGCTGCTATTGCTGCTGTCATTTATTCTCCAACAAGATAACAAGATAATGATGGTGCAACTTTTGAACCAGAAGCACACAATTGGCAACTCCAAAGTCCAGATTTAATTTCATGGAAGATGTATAAGTTAACATTAAAGAAAAAAGAATTGTTTCTCTGACTTGGAGCAGAGAGGAGTCCATTTTTTTAATAATAAAACTCATCGAATCGGTTACAAAACGATTACAGAAAGTTGTTGAGGCTAAAGCGAATATATATTGGTTCAATAGTTAGTTTGATTTTCTTACTAATTAAATTTAAAATTGTATTAAATTTCAAGTAAAATTTATTTGTCGAAATAATTATAAAAAGCTTGTTTTATTCATGATGAATTTAATTAAAAATATTAAAAAAAAAAATTGGGTATGTTCACCTGTCTATGAGGTAAACAGACCAAGCATTTATTTTTTTAGTTCTTATTAGAATAAAAAAAAATTTAACTTTTGATCTTGTCAAAATACTTATGCCAACCATTGTAGAGGTAGATATTCGTGTGAAAAAGACCACCCCGCAGAATTTTCCTCCAATCTTTGGAAAATATTTCTCAACGATCACATAAATCAAAAATGTGGTCCAAATTTGACTCACAAAGGTCCGTATCCATTCTCCGATGTCCGTAACCGTACCCGTAGGATTTCAAAAAATTTACATAAATGTAACAAATTTCCCACCTGCAATATTTTTTGTAGATGCGCTCAATATAAAACAACGTCATCCCGAAAAGGCACGTCTCATCGGGGATTATTAGATATTAAAACAAATAACACTTAACAAATAATTTTATGTTGTGTAGGTACGCATTAATGCGTGACCCGCTGGCGAGTTATGGATGTCTGTGATACACACGCGTCTTTACTTTTCCAGCGTCCCAAAGTCCCATAAATTGTTTTTATAGACACATCACATGCTGCGAAACGAATTTGTTACATTGTTCGGATAACATCATCTCTGTCATCAGATCTGAAAACTGTCCAAGAATTGAAACCGTCACAACGTGATTAATTCGTAAAAGGTAAGATCAACCAGCAGCATCGGCTCAGACAGCGGATGTGTGGCCATATTAAAAAGGGAGTAGGAAATTAATTTGAATGCACATAATAGAGGTAGTAATGCGGGAGTGGGACATGCTTCAGGCGTCTATCTCTATATATGCGGTCTTCCTGTATTTGAACTTTATTTAAGTGTTTACTAACTTTAGCCTCGCATGATCATTAATTTTATTTATCCATCAGCGGATGTTTTTGTTTCTTTGGATTTCTACTCGGATTAACATCATTAGGAGAAAACGATTTCATGCATTAAACTGTCAAAGAAAATGTATTTTTTTTTTAAGCGGAAATTTGGTTAAAAGAAGGAAATTTGAGAAGAAATAACTGAGCGGCATTAATTTGACTTCCTGTTGCGTTACCAGCTCCATAAATGGTTTATTGACTAGCGGCGTTTGAACTTCATTAAAAAATTGACATTTCACCATTTGCACTGGGACTCTAGCAAAAATTGAGCGGAAGAATGTCTGCTTAATTAAGAGAAGTCGACTTGATTGGTCTGGACAAGATGTACCCTGAGCGCAAAAACTAGATTGTTCGGGAACGTCACTTTTCCTACATCAGCCACGTTATACAAACTGTCAACTAAGTAATAAGTCACAAAATTAGGGAAGTTCGGATACCTATTTTAGTAAGACTGACAGCTAGACGTCTAGATGTATTTGAGTTTTTATTGGCCCAGATTGGTCACATGATAAGTTTTTGCAGTTGACGTTTATGGAGGGTTAGCCGACAAATCTAGTCAAGAAAATCCTGCCTGCGTACTTAGTTTGCATTTTAAAGCGTCAAAATTAAAAATAAACCACAAGTTTACAACAACAACTAAACTTACTTAGTTTACGCGTACGTATACCTAGTCCAGACACATACTACATATCCGAACGTCCCCATTCCTGACCAGATTCGTTGGCTACCCCTCCATATAAACGTCAACTGAAAAGGCTGTTCGCACGTTACAGACATAGGCCAAACAAAACTGATTCAATGAAATTCGTTGGAGCACTTTTGCAATAGTGGTAGAAAACATTTGCACAACATTTATGTGAGCTTGAGTTTTCTTTCGTTACCCTTTTTTGTTTTCAACATAAAATATGAATGTTTCAATTTCCCAAATCAATATATTTCAATTTAAATTAACATTTGTACTCATAATTTGATATTTTGTGAACACATAGCGCAAAATTTGTTTCTAATAGCACGAAAAAACATTTCAATCTGACATTTTGTGCGCGTTGGCGAGTTCAGGGCAATTCTTTAAAAATATTCCGGACACTTCTTTCGGGTTAAAAATTGATCTAGAAGTACACTTTATTTTTCAATAAAGCATGTGTAAAACATAGAAAGAGCATTTCTAGATTAGCTCTTTTCATAGAAACGGCAATTCTTTTCTTCAATCGAAAACGCCATGCCATGAGGCACATCAAGTCAGTCAGCTGTCAGAATTATGAACGTCCCGACAAATAGCCAAATAGCTAGGTGCATCTAGTGAACAATTGAACGCTCTTAAATGATATTGGCTATGTCTGGGCAATTTAGGCGGCTCTCCCACTGACGCAACAAGCAACTGGCAATTCCCGTTCCCGTTTCTGTTCTTTGTCACTTGGTGCCTTAAACAGTTATTTTACGTTGAATCAAATTAAACGTCTCACATTTAAGCAACTCGATATCGAACGGAAATGTTGCTCATTGCGTAGTATCAATATTTTTGAGTAATGACAAGTCGCTAGAGACTTTTGCGCATGTGAGTACGTTTTATTTAGTTTGAAAAATATGTGTCCTGTTTCACAATCAATGGTTCAACTAGATTTAAAAGAGTTTCAAAAGTTTCGGGGCTCATTCTATAACAATTTTGAAATTGGGTAGGGTGTGCTCTGAGTTCATTTGCGCAAATATGTCTACCATGATTTATTAAATTCGTAAATGAGGGGTGCACCCAATATTTCCTTTTATTTCATCTCTTTTTTTATATTCCTCTTTTTTAAATTCCACCACATTAGCAAAATTGTTCAATCGGAGTCGTTGGATGACATGACAGCTAGAAATGTCTGGCAGCACTGTTGTTTCAATGTGAGAATAGGTTTAAATA
The DNA here is from genome assembly GCA_936431705.1 of Cheilosia pagana. Lineage (NCBI taxonomy): Eukaryota > Metazoa > Arthropoda > Insecta > Diptera > Syrphidae > Cheilosia > Cheilosia pagana. The sequence continues at coordinate 19,664,198 of OW386170.1, read as the reverse complement.
AAAGTTGCGTATTGCTTATTGCTTATTGGTAGTTGCTTATTGCTTGCTGGCTCATTGGGAGAGCCGCCTTACTAGACTCCTCACATTTTAAATACAAGCATGCATTGTAAGGGTCATTCATTAGCTAGCTTTGACAGCCGATTGCATTTGTATTTTAATATGTAAGTTCGGTTGGCCGTCTTCAAAGGGTAACTTTTTAAACCTTTGAAAAGAGTAGGCAAATATAGGAAGAAATAAGACAGTACTCGATTTCCGCTATTTTTATTTTTACTTAAATTTCTTCTCGCTAATTTTGAACGTAAGAAATATGAAAACATGATGTGAAATTTAGCAAAGTGTATTGAAACTATTGGTGTCCAACAAAAATGTATTATTTGAAAGCGACGCTTTAAATCAATTTAAAAATCTGCAATCAGATATAGATATTATTTGAATCGTTTAAATCTTTGTTTACGAATCAAATATAATAGATTTTAGTCAAAGATGATTGTAGTTGTACTGAGTTTTTTTTTCTTAAAATTAAAAAAATTCCGCTCTAAACTTCTGAGGTTTTCTGAGGTTTTTCTATTTTATACGCTGAATAAGTACACAAACAAAATTAGTACTTTGCTATCATTCTGCTGTTCCGTATATTTCACAATATATACCAAACTACTGGTGGAAAACGTACACAAGAAACACTTCATGACAGTATCAACCTGCATATATACGTAGGTCGCTGGTTCATATCCGGCTCAAAGGACCACATGCAAAGATTCGTAACGAAAAGGTCTTAGAGATTTGTCATTGGACCTCCCACCCCCACACCAGCGGTAAAAAGTCTTGCATAATTTTTCTCTAATCTTTAGTCATTTTAACGTGTAAACGTACGAATTGTTAATCAAAACTCGAGGTATGTTGGCAGAACGTTCTACGTGTTATAGATAAACGATTTACATCATGGGCGATAGGGATTGTTTTTAAGGCAGTGGTTTCGATTGGTCTTCAAATTGATATAAGAAGATTTACTACACTTCAAATACTTGCAACCCGTTTGAATTAACTTTCAAAATATTTGTGAGAGACTATATTGCGCATTACATGTTTTTAAATATATATTAAGACCGGAATAAAATATTTAAAGCATCATGTATACAGGACACACCCAGTATAGTTACGAATATTTACACTCGGTGCTTCCTTGAAGGTCCTAATAAATATTATGCGAAACCCTTTGACTCAAGTGACTGACTCCTTGCGCTATAACTCAAAATATCTATCCCGGCAACTGGTCAACTGGTATTGGAGAAGGGATCGATTGACCTGGACCACACTATCTCATTTCCAATTGCAATCTATGATAGAAAATGTATAGGTAAACCATATTCCGTGAAAGTCATATTTTTATACAGTCATATCAGACAGTCACCGAGCAGCGCTAAACCTTTTTCATTCATACAAATTCAACGTCAGACATGACTGGAAGTGTCTGAAACCTTCCCAAACGGTTCAATTAATGGCGAACTGAACTTTTGGGAGCTTCAATTGAGGCGTGGGAACTCCATACAGGGTGCACATCCGCCCGAAAAGCGTATAAGCTTTTGTAATAAAAAAACGTAGGTCCTTTTCAGGACTATCCATGATGCGCGGAGACTACCGACCTCCAATAGGAAAAACACATTTTCCACCTTAGAGTTGTTTTGTATTTAAGAACAGCCTTGAGATATCTTCTCAATCTACTGTTCTGACTTGTAAATTGAAGTTGTTATTTGAAAGCATCAACTTTGCAAATTATCTTATGGGATCATAATCCTGGATCCATGCCTTACTAGATATTTAAATTATCTCCAATATAACTAATGCAACCACAACAACATAATTTTTTTTAATTTAAATTTAAAAGTATGCCCTAACTTTATAAATGCCTAATCTCATTTAGTTTCAGTTAATTACGCGTCTTATTTTCACTTAAAATTTTCTGTCGCAACACTCAAATGGATAAGCAAAGCATTTTAATTCCCAAACCCTTTCTTTCTTAATTAACTTTAACACATCCAACTGAGCTTGATATCCTTTCCAAAAGATATCCTATACGAATAAAACTTACTATTGTGATAGCACGGCAGCAGAACAGTATCATTTTCAAATGTCTTCACAGTTGTCGGAACGCTTTTGAAGTTTTTATTATTATCCAGATCGTTGTTGAAATTCAATTCGGAGTGGGTGCCACTTAAAACGGTCACAATTCCAAGAATTACCAAACGGCAACTTATTTTATCCCACATTTCGCACTGTTATTATTTTTTACACACAAACTAATTTCAGCAGTTAGATTCAAAATTCCACCCTACTATATGGGGCCACAACCTTATTAATTCGATTTTAATTAATTATACACTCACTTTAAACAATAAGATCAACCGTCAAACGTTCGACACGCTAGATCTTCTTTACACTTGAGTTGTAATTCAATTGGTTAGCTGCTTTAGCGTGCGACACGATTATCTTTGTAAAACGAAAATCGTACATAGATACATATGAATGAAATGACGAAGAAATGATATCGATGCGATGTGTAATGCGATCGTAACCGCGTAGTACGAGGGTTGAACACGAACTGACCGGTTACGCATCTATGACCGGGAATTAAATTCCATTTCAGCAGTCACAGTCACAGTCAGATTCAGAATGATCTTGAATTTGTTTTGAGTATCTTCTGCACTGTTGTATGTTGTATACAGTTTATGCCCAATTCGTTGAGCTAACAGATCGACAATCTACTACCTATGTGAAAATGTGGAAAAAGTGCATTTGTGTTATATAGTTCGATCGATTAAAATGCTGTAAAGTTACTGCTAAAATAGAGTTTGGCAGAAGACGTTTGATTTAAAATGCATAAATATGTTCCTTTTCGAATAACATAAAGGAAAATAGTATAAGACTATTACCAATTTTTTTTTTACATTTAAACTGCTTTGCCCCTAGAATAAGATTGTTATGACTTTTGTTTAAAACTGCACCGCAAGCAGACTCTTTGTCAGTTTGTTTGGGTTGGCAGTTGACACAAATCAAACACACGATAATCATTCGTTGTAGAAAACACAAAAGTTGCCAGTAGTTTGTAGTTGAAGTTGTAGTTGTAGTTGTAGTTGTAGTTGTAGTTGTAGTTGTAGTTGTAGTTGTAGTTGTAGTTGTAGTTGTAGTTGTAGTTGTAGTCGCAGTTGTAGTTTTATATGCTGTTGTAATTATAGTTTGTAGTTTCAGTTTTAGGTGTAGTTGTAGTTGTAGTTATAGTTTCTTTCGTGGTCTGGATATTATTGTGACTTTGCGGTTAAGCTTGTAGTTGAGATTGTTGCGGTTTTGCTGAAGGTTGTGAGTATATCAGCGATTCTGGCTGTGCTTATGACAACCTGGGTTTCCAGCTTTGAATATATTATTCTTTTTTCTCTTTAAGATGTTTAATTGTGTGTTTATGTGCACTCATCTGATGCTAAGCGGCAGAGTCATTAAAAATTGGATCAGTGCCACCGTGATAATATTGATTGAAAGTTTTTATATATTCCATTCATAATGACATACATTTCAACATCGACCCGTCCTTATTGAGAAACGATTTATATGCCAACCAATCTTTGTGGCAGCACATGTTTTCTTTTAAATTGTTCTTTTCCCCAGATTTTGTGGCAACATTAGAGTACTAAGCAATGTGGCACCTATACCATCATTATTGCGTACAACATTTCTTGACCTTCGATGTACTTACGAAAAATGTACCTACTTACAAAATATCAAAGTAAAGTATACACAGGTTTACATTAGTATAGGAGGTTGGCCAATACCAACTCTACCAGCATATACAGATACCAGTATAAACCTCAATTTTAAGCGCGTCTTGATCATCGAAAATAATACATTTTAGCTCAGATGTCATTTTAGCTGCAGCTTACGCCTTCTTTTTTACGCGTTTCCAATTACCCAGAACCATCACAGGAAGACGAGATTATTACAGCTCTCGTGGATTCTTTTGATGCGATAAAAAAAAGTACAAGAGTAGGTACATTGTCTATGTGTATTATGTACAAGATCACATAATTCGATTCTGATGACATAAATATTTGCAATAAACTCGCTCAATCGTATATCTAAAATTCCGTTTGAACCCCTTCAACGCATGAAAGCCAAACACATGCCAGTGTGTGTTGAGTGGATCAATTAATTAATTATACGCATTACACAGTGGGGGAGCTTCTTACCGATAGATTTAAGCAATTATTGTCAGTTGGTCGGTATATGAGCTAATTAACAATGATCTGATCGATTGATGGTCATCTGTTGGTTTCAGTTTCGAATTCTGTGAGAAGATGTACTGATATCTTGAAATATATATCCGAATTAATTGATTAAGTGAATGATTGACTTATTTTTTTTAACCAAACAATGTTTATGCTTGCTGTTTTTTTTTTATGTTGCAATTGTGGAAATTTGCGGAAGGGTCATACCATAAATATATTAGGCAAGTCAGATAAGACAATAACACTGGTAATGTGGCCTAAATGACCCAATGATGCATATCGGTAATGGATTGTAGTTGTAGATCGTGTACAGCGACTGTTTAGGTACAACTTCGCGTTGGTTCCAATATTCGCTAGCGCTCTTAGTTTAGAGCGGAATAAATTGGAAACAAATTATTAAAACCAGAAAAAGTTGGTTTTATGGCCTTCATTGGCCTTCAGCCAAGCTCAGTAAAGTAGGCTATTCAGAATTGAGTTGACAGCAGCAGCTCATGTTTGAACCTTTCTGGTGATGTGGGTGGAAATTGCAACAACATTAGCATTTTATGCCATTCAATCACAATTGTGGCTGGAACCGTTTCGTTTGCGCATTCTTTAGCTTTTCTTAGGTAGAAGTTCAAAAAACACACCTATTAGTATTTAAACAATTTGTAAATTATTAAAGCTTAGAATAAATTTCGTCCTATAAGTTATTGCAAGGTGACTTGGAACTTTTTCTTTCGACCATAAGATTTAAAGGTAGTTTTAATTATTACCCATCAGCTGCACAGTTTGCTTAAGCGTAGTGATTCCCAAAGTGGGCCAGGTATTCCACGGAAGAGTCGACGAAGGTCTACGTTGGCATGAAAAAAATTGTTCAGTTAGGAGAAGATAGCCTGCATATGGAGAAGATAGCCTGTTTTCCATCGTTAGATCTAATCTATACATTTTTTTAAGAGTTTTAGGAAAAAGGTTAATTTTGGAAGTGGTGTACGAAAAAAAAAATAGTTTGGGAGCCTCTGTTATAAACGACTTCTTATTCAAATTAACTTCGTTCGTCTGTTGAATCAAATATCAAACAGCATTTCTTGCGACACTATCCGCATTTAAATTGCGTCCTCTTCAAAATGTGAGCTACAGATCTACTAATTTTTAACTAGATTCCTGAAGGTCAGTGTTGTGACAGCACAACAATAATATTATCATTATCAATTATTACACGCGCTGCAGCATGATGTTATCAAATAACATGCTGCAACGTACACACAATACCGTTCGCATTCTAAATTAGTATTATATTTCGTAAAATATTCATGTAAAATGAACCGTCTGGGAAATTGTATTTGTAAATTAAATTGTAAGATAAGCATTATTTTAGTATATAAGATAGTTTGAGAAATAAAGACGTTGAGTTATTACAGAAACTTCATGAGTAGTGGTCTTATTTTTTATGTCGACTTCCCCCCACCAGTGGTAAGGGGTTTACAGAAATTATAGGAAATTACTCACATTTTCATGGTCCTTCGAGCCGGATTATTATGTCTGACATATCTGCTTGTAGTTTGGGACCCTTATGCATTAACTGGTTAAGGCTTACCCCTGTTGACGTTTTAGCGGAGAAGTTAAATACTACGCGTAATTTCGTGGTAGTACTCTCCGGTTTGTGAATTGCGTGATGAGGAACATAATAAGTTTCGTTTACTGGTTTGTAATTTGTAGGTGCTTCAACCATATGTCCTAATTCCAAAAATTCCTCCATGAATTTTACGTAGTCCATTCTTAAACGTGTGTCTTTGCCGAATCTGGTTTCTAGCTGACGTAGTACAGCTAACGCTCTAGTTTTGGATTCACCTAGCTGATTGGTTTGCGCAGCTTTCTCGTCGAATGGTATTTTGACAACATATCTCCCATCGTCGCCTCGGAAATGTGTTTTTCGGTAAAGCTCTTCACATTCTTGGTCACGTGGTTTCAAGTAGGTTTTTCTTGAAACCTCCTCTAACTCCCAAAATTTTTCCAGTTGTTCGTCAATTGAAGTTTGAACTACCATTGTAGTAATTTTCTGGTTGGGGATGTTTTTTGCAGAAGTTCGCCCCGAGATAAGCCAACCCAATTTTGATAGTTGTGCTATTGGAGAATTTTCTTCACCCTTTTTCAATCCATTCAAAATGATATCACCATAGATGTCTGCTCCAATTATCATGTCAATAGACCCGGGTGTGTTAAATGAGGGATCAGCCAACTCAATTTTGCTAAATTGATCAGTGTTTATGTTCTGGGCTGAAGAGGCTGGTAGCAGTCTAGTCAATTTAGGTAGTACAAGAGCTTGTACTTGCAATTTAAATGCTGAAGGAAATCTCGGTATTATTGTTATTTCCACTCTACTGCGAGATGTTCCTGCATCTGTAGCTCCTAGCCCGATCACCTCCAAAGATACCTTTTGTTTTCTTAATTTTAGTGCTTGAACAACTTCTTCCGTAATGAGGGTAGCTTGAGATCCTGGATCGATGAGCGCCCTCAGCTGGATAATGTGTCCACATGCATTGCTTGCTTTTATAATTGCGGTAGCAAGCAATACATTTTGATTTTGAGAACCATGGTTGATTTGAATTTGTGAATCGCTTGCTCTCTCTTGCCTCGCTTGTTGAGGTCTTTCCAGATGTAATAACGAGTGGTGTCTTTTGTTGCAGTATTTGCATGTTTTTGTACTTCTGCATGGATTTTGTTTCTCATGTTGTAAACAGTTGATACAGAGATTGGCTAGTTTGGATTGATCCAGACGTTCTTTGGGAGTCCAATTTGTGAACCTTTGGCATGTGTAAATGTTGTGTTCTCCTTTGCAGATGGGGCAGCAGTTAGGCTTCGATGATACGTGAAAGTTACGTACATTTTGTTTGCAGTCTTCCCCGCTTCTTGGTGATCGTCTAGTGGTTCCAAGTACATCTAATGCTTGATATCTTCTTTCCAAAAAGTCATACAACGTTTCGAGTGATGGCATCTTGTTTGGTTGCTTAAGTCCTTGCTCAAAGAGGTTTCGACTCTCGTGATCCAGCATCTTAGTGGTTAGGTGAACAATTATTGGACCCCAAGAAGTTGTATCAACTCCCATGTTTGTCAGTGCTGCTAGACCTTCCTTTGTGGCATCAAGTACTGCTTTTACTGTTGTTGCAGATTGTTGATTTGCTTGATATCCAGGTTTCAGCATCTTATCAATGTGCATTGATATTATCTTTCTTTCATTCTCATATCTAGCATTTAACGTTTCCCATGCAGTCTGGTAATTTGCACTAGAAATTGTTAAATGCTGAATGAGTTGCAGTGGTGGACCTTCCAAATGTGTCTTGAGGTACTCCATCTTCTCGGTTGTACTTAGAGATGTCTTCTTATGAATAATTGTTGAAAATATGTCATAGAATGAGCGCCACTCAAGATAATTTCCTCTGAAAGTAGGTATCTTTAGAACCGGTAATCTTGTCTCAGATGGTTGTGCTGACTGGTTCTCGACATTCAGTGCAGATGTTTTCGATGCCATTTTATAGAGACACTTGTTCACCATTTTTTGTATCTCTTCATATTGCCTAGTAGCAACGTATTCTTCATGGTCATCGTTGATTAATGTTTCGGACATGAATTGTTCATGTAATTCCGTAAGGTTTTGCCACTGTCCAATGAGGATCCTTTGTTGATACTCATGTATTTCTTTGGAGTAATTGGGGAGTGTCTGCTCGAAGTCATCAATATTACACTTGATTGCTTCCATTTTGATTTTGAGCTTTCTGAGGCGTTGGTTTTGCTGAGTATTAATTGCACTTGCTCCAGATGAAGTTGCGATAGGTTTAGGTGGAACGAACTTTGGTTGTAATTCTGCTTCCTTAGGTAGTTCGAATTGGCTGGCCTCGAGACTATCCAAATTGAGTTTGAGAGTTTCATAAATATTTTGTACTACCTGGTACGTATTTTTCTGCATATATGGTGTATCAGCCTTGACGACGTCTTTTATTTTCTGATGATTTTCATCAAACTCCCTCCAGATGTCTTCTAATGTCTTTAAGCGGTCGGCTATGTATGTACGTGTTTTTCTGACCGACGAATCCTTCCCGATGTTGGTTTTTAGTGTCTCCAGCTCTTGGTATAGAGTTCTTTGTCTCGCGACGATGATATATACAGTTGTATCTTCCATTTTGTAAAAATTGCTTGTTTTACTTTCACTTTCACTATTTCACTACCAGTGTTAATCGCCCTGGTAACGCGGTTTTGTGGTTATGCGGTTTGTTTTAACGCGGATGGTTAAAATAAGTTGATTATGCCCAGTGTTAGTCGCCCTGGGAACGCGAATTAAAAGATTGACTTTATTATGTTTGGGTACTGATCGTTTCAAACTCGAAGGACCATGAAATAATAATCCGATGGAGGAGGCATAAAATCGTTTTCGCTGTAAGCAGGAAAAGCAAACTACTCCCTTTAAATCCATATTTAGACAAGCATAACATATTGTTAGTGGGAGGCCGTCTAGGAAATGCTCTCCTATCAGAAGCAGAGAAACATCCAATCATTTTACCACATAACGACAAGTTTACGAAATTATTGGTCGAAATAACACACAAAAAAACTTTACATGGAGGAATTGGATTAACTTTATCAACACTGCGTCAATCTTACTGGATTATTCAGGGCAAAAGAATAGTACGCCAAATAATACACCACTGTATTCGATGTCATCGATTTAACGCAGGAGCCAAAACGCAAATAATGGCAGCTCTCCCGGCAGCAAGAGTGACACCATCAAGACCTTTTACCCATACTGGTGTGGACTATGCTGGTCCCGTTCAATTGATAATATCCAAAGGACGCGGCAATCGGACAACCAAAGGATACATTGCGATTTTCGTATGCTTCGTTACTAAAGCCATTCACATTGAAATGGTAAGCGACCTCACATCAGAAGCATTCTTAGCTGCGGTCAGGAGATTCATATCAAGACGAGGATTATGTGCGCACTTCTACAGTGACAATGGCACAACATTTGTGGGAGCCAACAAGGAATTACAAGGCATCATTAGACAGTTGCAACAAGATGTTTCCAGAAACCTTGTGTTCGAAGGCATTGAGTGGCATTTTATACCCCCTGCTGCTCCGCACTTTGGAGGACTATGGGAGGCAGGTGTTAAATCAATTAAATATCATCTAAAAAGAATAATCGGTGATACCAAGCTAACATTTGAGGAAATGACGACGTTACTGACGCAGATAGAAGCATGTTTAAATTCACGTCCTCTGACAGTCTTAAACAATGACCTGGATGAAACACCTATACTTACGCCTGGCCATTTTCTTATTGGATCAGCACTGAATGCCGCACCTGATATCACCATGGATGAGTCACGCAGCTATCGTTCCCGCTGGAAACTAACACAAAAAATGAATCAAGATTTTTGGAAGGTCTGGTCAAGTGAATACCTTTCACAGCTACAGCGACGTACCAAATGGAAAATGGAAGAAACTAATATTAAAATTAGCGACATCGTGCTTGTAAAGGAAGATCGTTTACCTCCGACTAACTGGATGATGGGACGCGTTGCTGAGATGCATCCAGGAATGGATAATAAGGTGCGCTCGGTTACCGTATTTAGTAACAACAAATATTTTAAGAGACCAATTACAAAATTGTGTCCTCTTCCGATTGAATCACACACAAGTGAATCTCCAGAGCCGCCAAAGAACCTATCAGTCCAACAAGTGAACTTAGGAATAGCAAGGTCAAGAGAGCCGAAGACAAACGATAGAGAACCGAGTAGAAGAGGTCCCCGAAGAACGACCAAATTCCACCCTCTTTTTTGGATATGCATAATCTTTGCATGCATAACTACTGCAGCACCTAAACAACTTGAAGAAGTGGAAATTACACAGTTCACCAGTGAACCTGGCGTATTCTTTGAAGATATTGGAAAAATAAATATGATTGCAAGTTCATGGAAGACTGTAGTATTTTTCAACCTAACGAACTACTGGGCCGAATTCTATACCTACAAGGACTGCTTAAAACTGATGAACGAGATTTGCATGGCCACCAACCTTACGGACGACACCACGGACCTTTGCGAAAATACGTTTAGTCAATTTCAACGCCAGCTTCAGCAAATTGAGTTAAACAACGAAGTGCTCCTTCATGCTAATGAAGATCCCAGTCGTAGAGTTAGACGTTCTCCATTTGACATCATTGGAACTTTGACCAATGAATTGTTTGGAATATTGGATCAACGCTTTGCACAAAAGTATGAAGAAACTATTGAAAGCATACAAGGCAACGAAAATCACTTGTTGCAATTGATCAAAAACCAAACGACCATAATAGATTCAACGCTCAACATTTTTAAGAAGGAACATGCCTCAAATCAGAAACAACTAACGCTATTAACTACTTTATTAAACTACTTTAAAAAGCAAACCGACAAATACAACGCGTTTAAAATGTTTACTTCTACGGCGCTAAATGCAATATTGAGGATGATAAACTACCAAAACACGCAAAACATATTACTTGATGTGGTTCTCTCAACTCACCATGGAAGAATTCATCCACTCATACTAACCATTGAGCAACTAAGAAAGGAATTGACACGAATCCACGATAATATCCCTCGTAATTTGATGATACCTGGAGAACGACATCATGAGTCGCTCTTACAACTGTATAAGGAACTCCATCCTAAGGGCAGAGTTACGGGCAACAATATCATCATAGAACTTACCCTCCCACTATTATACAATGAAGAGTTTAAGGCGTTCAGAGTGCTACCAGTTCCCACGTTGCATAAACAAAACTACACATTTATAGTTCCATCTACAGACTATTTGTTAGTAAACTTGCAAGGGGATCATCTTTATCCAATGACCAAGGAAGAGTTCAAATCGTGCAAACTCAGATCATCTAATACGTATTGGTGTGATCTTCGCCATCCGATATATACATCAGGCTCCTCGGTAAGCGCTTGCGAGATGGATATACTTCAACACAACAAAAAATTGTCCGATTCATGCGTAACACAAACTGTCGTAGCCAGGACTTATTGGATAGAAATGCATCATCGGAATTCGTGGATCTTCTGCATACCAGACGAGTGCAGTGTGAATATTGTCTGCGACTTCAACACAAGGACTATCCGATTAATGGGTAGCGGGATCTTACAGTTGCAATCTAATTGTATGATTCAATATCAAACGATGATCATTATTGGACAACACTCCTTAACGCACAAATTGGATTCATCATTCCTGCCAGCAATTAATGTATCACATCAACTTAATGAATTTAGACACGCTAAGATGGAAGCTCCTGTACTACCAACTGACTTTTCCAACGAAATATTAAAGGTAGAGCATGACGTACAAATCCAGAAAAATCAGGAAAATATGCTGAATGAACTCAAGACGCACAAAAACCAGCACTATATTACAATTGGAACTGCCACAACAATTTTGCTTATAGTGGTGTTCCTCATCTTGGCCGTACGATTAAGGGGGAAATGTAATGCTCGATCACCCAAAGGACCTCAAGCAGCAGCCCGTACGAGTTTACGCAGGACAACAGCGGAGACAGCCGAGACAGAACTAAGTGAATCCCATTTTTGTGTGACGTCAACATAAAGCGGCCCCAACATGTTGTGACAGCACAACAATAATATTATCATTATCAATTATTACACGCGCTGCAGCATGATGTTATCAAATAACATGCTGCAACGTACACACAATACCGTTCGCATTCTAAATTAGTATTATATTTCGTAAAATATTCATGTAAAATGAACCGTCTGGGAAATTGTATTTGTAAATTAAATTGTAAGATAAGCATTATTTTAGTATATAAGATAGTTTGAGAAATAAAGACGTTGAGTTATTACAGAAACTTCATGAGTAGTGGTCTTATTTTTTATGTCGACTTCCCCCCACCAGTGGTAAGGGGTTTACAGAAATTATAGGAAATTACTCACATTTTCAGTCAGTTAAACAACAACTCACTATTGAGAGATTGTTTTACCTATTACATATATATAAGTGGAGCACAAAATAATTTAAACAGTTATTTTTACAAAATGTAGGTACATTTCTTGTAAAACAATTATCTATTCAAATTATTTTAACATTAAATCTAAAGGTTTACTGAGAAAGCCACAAAAGGACACAATCAGCTTTATTGTTAAACTGTCCAGAAAACTTTTCGATTAAAATATACCCAAAAGTGACGTTGTATAATATAACAAAGAAAAACCTAATCTCATAGTTTCATGGAGGTTGTAAATTCATAAATTTCTGCGGTGCTTTAAGTTAACACCCTTCGGAAATGTATTGCGCATTTCGCGTAAATCTACTGTCAAACTCAGCTGTTCTTAGACTTCCGAAACTTATCGATATAGATACCGAAAGTAAAAGAAAAGAGCTTATGATTACATTGATTACATTTGAAGAAATCGGCAGTAAATGAGTCCTACTTATATTGGAACTTTTTGCCGAAAACAAAGGGAAAGACATATTTCCATCAAGTGTGCTTTTATAATAATCGATTGACTTAATTTTATTGATTTCCAGGCCATAAACAACACAGTTTGACATTTGAAAGTTTGCATAATTTTCCGCAGACGATTTTCGAGTCAAATTGACCGCGGAAAATTATGAGGCCTGCGTAAACTATTCTCCATACAAAATCTGACAGTTAATTTACGAGGTGGTAAATTTCTGCAGATTACGCAGTTTATGGGGGTTTTACGCGTTTAAGTGAATCCTCTTAACATAAAACTCATTCGCCGTAAATATACGATAATTATTGTTAAATTTATGGGCAAAATGCTTTACGATCCATTTTCGATACGACATCCAGTGTAAAAACTCGGCAACAATTTGAATTTCAACCGTTTTATTTAGCAAATCTACTCACACTTAATAGGCGTCTCTAGCTTTCTACGGAGAAATCAAAGATGGTTGACATTTCGCTACTCGTTTTATTTATGTTTTCGTCTAAGAGCGCTATTTATAGGTCTGTTCCCTTACAATAATGCATTCGAACACATTAGCCAAATTTAGTCAAAGTTTGTTTCATTCTATACAAATTTTGAGTACAGGAACGAAGTTTGACTAATTTGTTCGAATGCATTATTGTAAGGGAACAGACCTTATGTTGGCGTCATTTTTCGGACAGAGTTTCTATGAAACTGACATTTTACTAGCAGTGCCAATATGTACAAGAAATACAAGAAACCAGCAACGCAAACAACAATAATGCAGGAAACAGATTGGCGCACAGCAACACCAATAACAACGTTGACAGCCGCATCGCCCTTTTTACAACCACAGGTCTCTAATGTTTTGATACGATTGAAACATCGGCAGTCATCATTTCTGAGAAATAAAACAAATTACGTAAGCGCATAGAAAAAATCACTAAAATCGCTCCGTGGAAAAGCTCAAAAATACCGACTTACAAACTTATCCAACAAAACAGCAAAAATGCTCCAAATATGTCGCTAAAACGTTCGCGAAAATTACCTAAAAAATACCCCGAAAAATGCGTCAGAAAACGGTCTGAAACAAAAATTCTAAACGGCCTTATTTAGCTCTGTTTGATGGCATTCCATTCCACTAAATGCCAAGACGGACCTGGGCATCGGTATATATGACTTCTCCAGCCACCTCGATACATGATGGCAAGCTTTTTCAGTTCAGCACTACAAGTTTGTGAAGGTTCAATTCCGAAAGAGTACGTAACCTTTTTTAACAGCCATGCACTTCTATGTCCCTGGACTCGAACAATCTCCAGGACAAATCAATGACGTTTATACCGCCAAAGCCAAAGCCATTGGAATCGCATTTACTTGACAGCTCGTATACCTACATCATCTATACATCATACCCCTCCTTTAAAATCTTTCAAATCTAATTGTACCGAAGATCATTTTACAAAAAGTACCAACTACTAAATCGTATGCAATGCTGTACCCATTTTTAACTTCTATTGTTAAGACTCAAATGCACAAAACTGACAGCTCGCCTAACTGTAATGTTATGTATGAAAACTGCAAACAGGACTGTACCTCTAGGGTTGGCTTGTGAGATATGTGCATACGATTCTTTTGAGTATGGCTGCAGAAACCCACCAACGCCTTTGTGGTCTTTATGATTATACAGCCAGGTACATCACTGACATCTAACCAACAACTGCACTACCACACAGCAATTTTCTGGTTAATTCATTCCAATTCATTCCATTCATGCATTCCAAAGTGCATTCTTTGAAGTTTGTGGTCTACCTCGCTTCATTTTTCACATAGTTACATTGTAATTAGCGGCCACCTAGAAGTGACTCCACGCTCAACCCTAAACCTTTGCATATATCTAGTCAAAAATCAAAGTCCAATCCATTACACATAATTAGCTAAGTGATTAATCAAACAACAAAGCATTGATTACCCTCATCATGTTCAATATGTCATATTAATTCCAGACTTCGACGGCCATTAGGGTAGTCGCATTGCGCGCGCAGTCCCATATGTCAGAAGTCCCGGAGGAATACTACACACCGAATACAACTAGGAGCTGGCAATGGAAACAAATCGTTTTAATCGAATTATCTCGACCGTTATCCACGTAATAACGTCAGCATTTCTCGATCGTCTATCCAAGATAATATTCTCAAGTGGTATGTCTATGTTTACACTGGTCGGGCGGTGTTCAAAAATATACGCATATGTAAAAAACTGTGAGGGAGAAAATAAACGACTTAATAGACAGTGAAAAGAAATTCAACCAAATAATAGAATCGCTGGCTCTCGGGTGGGGATGAATGGACCCAAGCCGGACGAAACAACAATTCAAGTCGTCTCTCGTCAATGGAATGACAATGGAGGACCCGCGACGTACTTTTGCCGAACAACACGGATTAAATCGTTAATAGCCAACAAATGGCGAATGGTCGTACATTATATTTTTTACATATTCAAATATTTTAATTTTGTTTTTTTTTTTTTACTTTAAGAGCAGTAGCTGGAACTGGAAATGGTCTTGTGTACACTTTCTGTTTCAAAATGAAAGAAAAGAACCCCGCGCCAGCTTATTTAAGGAACACCACTCGTGTGAACACTTTTCCCGGTTTCCATGTCGGGCACAAAACAAAAATACGTATCGCATTGTTGGACAATCAACGACCCGATGTGCTTAACGCGGTTTCAGTTCCTAATTTGTGATCGTTTGAAAGAGAATAGCTCAGGGGGATGCTGCTTTGTGTCACCCTTATGATCTGTTGCATCAATTTGGACCTAACTGCAAACAATGACGATGAACGTTGATTTTGGGGGGGAACAATGCACTCTTGGTAAGGGTGAGGTGATAGTTTCATTTATGTCGTTTGTGTGCTGAAAGATTTCAAATTTTAATTGTCAGCGGTTTACTGCAGACTTATGTAGAATGACATATCCAGGTATAGGTGGTACTGCACATAATGAGGCTGTCAGGGAGACGTTAATGATTGATATCTTCTTCGCGGAGTTGTGACAGACTATGAATGACGCAGATGTGAAGAATACAAGTCCACTTTAACTTTCTGTTACTGTTTGTTGATCATCAAGTTGAGCATAAATATAGGTATCAGTGTCGCTTTTGTGCAACGAGCTGAAACTGTTTTTCAATTAAAAAAAATTGCAAAATAAATTTAATCGATATGATTATGTAGTTGGCTTTGAAAATTGAATAAATTAAAAAGTTTCTTACGTAAGAAAGTTACGAATTTAGATTTGGCACTTTTTGATAACGATGTGGGAACAGTCTTGATTGATCACTTGACTTGACCAATTTTCAGATTAATGTTGTATACATACTTATCGGGCTCCCGACCCGTGAAGAGTCTCTGTCTGAGACATCCTGTTTGATCCCGGGCACGCTGCTTCCAGTTGTCCATACCAAGCGCTCTGGCATCCGCGATGGCTTGCTCTTTGAAACGGAGATTCGGACTTCCATGTCTTCTTAAACCCGGGGGCTGGGATTCGAAGATCCTTTTAGCCGGAGCATTATTGTCGGTTCGCTCGATGTGCCCGAGCCAATGTACCTAGTCGACGTGTTTTGGTTTTTAGGACTATCTGGGTACAGCTAATAGAGCTCGCAGTTGTATCTTCTCCTCCATTGGCCGTCCTCGCGCACAGGACCAGAAATCGGCCGAAGTATTTTTTTTTCGAAGGGGCCCAGTCGCCATAAAGCAGGACTGGCAGGTAAAGGGTCTTGTAGAGCACACATTTCGTCCTTCGAGTTAGGAGTTTTGAACCCAGTTGTTTCGCCAAACCGAAGTAGCAACGGTTTCCTAGGGTAATTCTTCGCCGGATCTCCACAATGGTGTCAATCGTGGAGTTTATGTTTACTCCGAGGTAGGTGAACTCCTTAACTACCTTGAAATTGTTGCTATCAATAGTGACCGTTGTTGAAATCATGTGATTGGTCTTGCCCTCATTTACTTCAAGGCCAACGGATTTCGCCTGTTCTTCAATCGCCGTGAACGCTTCTATCACGATGATGTAAATAACGTCCGCAAAGCCCAGCAGCTGGAAGAACCGTTTGAAGATAGTGCCTTCCGTGTTGACACCTGCCCGGCCCACTATCTGCTCCAGTACGAGATTGAAGAAAACGCATGATAGCGCGTCTCCTTGCCGAAATCCGGTGCATGTTTGAAATAATTCGAAGATGCTACTTCCAAACTACATGTTACAACGCGTGTTTTTTAGCGATGTATGCTATCATACGCGGCTTTGAAGTCGATGAATAGGTGATGAGTTTCGACTTGAAATTCGTTGGTCCTTTTCAGGATTTGCCTCAGTGTGAAAATTTGATCTATAGCCGATCTGCCGGGAGGCCACACTAGTAGTTACGCGCCGATTAATGTGTTCACAAGTACGTTGGATAGGATGTTGTATGCGACATTAAGCAGAGATATGCAGGGATAGATAAGACATATAGAGCTGATAGTCCAGTCATCGGGCATGTTTTCTTCCACCCATACTTGGTTGATGTTTTGGTGCATGTCCCCTACCACTACTACTACTCCGCTACTAAGCCATCAGAGCCTGTGGACTTGTTCGTCTTAAGCTTTTTTATAGCTAGGCCAACTTGTTCCATACTAAGTGGAGGAACTAGTTTTTCAATGAAAGAAGATTAATGTTGTAGACATTCGAATACCTAGTTTATGTAGAACGTCGACTTGATGTGGACTATTAGATCTATTAGATTATAGGGGGAGCTGGTATAATAAATGATATATCCCGGATCACTGCGGCCACAAGTGGACCTATTGTGATCTCCTCCATTTAGAGCTCATCCATGATTCCGCATAGTTTGTTAGAAAGGCGGGGTAAGCTGGCAGCTATATCGACTGCTTCGAGGTTAAATTTACCTAAGTAACATTGACGTGACTCGATTGGGCAGTTGCAATCACATAGAATGTGTTCTGTTTCTATGTCCTCGTTGCACACACTGCAGATGTTGTCTTCATCAGGTGTTTTTTGACGCGGCAGTGTCCTGTGAGGAAGCCTGTGACCAATCGAATCTGACTTCTACTTATTAGAAGTAGTTGTTTCGTTTTTTTTTATGGGAACTATGTTTGGCATGAAGACTTTTTCTTGTCTGTCTCCTTCAGTTTTTAAGCTTTATACCACCAGGCGGCCGGCGCGCGGCTGCATACGTGATAATTGGTCTCGGTATTGCTGTATACATCCACAGTGTTATGTTGGGTTTAAGTCGCCAGTTTTTACTTTTGCTGTTCCATAATGAGGTCCTGGCTTTGTCTATTGTCTTGGTATGGTGAGAGTTCTAAGTAATTTTTTCGTCTAGAGTGATACCTAGATACTTGACTTCCTTCGAAAATTCTATTGCTTCGCCGAAGAGTGTAGCTCATCTGAGTCTAGTTCTGTCTTCTCTTAGTAAATGCAACTATTTGTGCACCATTCAGCAACTAGGCAAAGAGCCCTCTGGAAGCGATACGAGATTGTGCCTTCCAATCTACCTCTGAATAGGATAACTATGTCGTCTGCATATCTTTGGACATAGAAGCCACCATTGCTGAGAATAATCAACAGTTCATTTATTTTGATGGACCAAAGTAGAGGTGAAAGTACTTCTCCCTGGGGCATCCTTTCGTAGCTGAGAAATTGAGCTTGTTTCTGCCTAGTGAGGTTTTGATTGTTTTTCCCTCTAGCATATTATACTTTATCCATTTACATGTTGCGTCGCCAACTCCCATGTTTTGAATACCTCTATATATCTGGGAGAATTCATAAGCTTATTGGTGTTTATGAATGGGGTTCAGTTGAAGTGCCCCGTCTCTGAAATGTCCATCAAGGATTTTTTTCTATAGTTTTTGGGAAAAAGGAAGTGAGGCTAATTGGTCTATATGTTTTTGGTAGTTCGGTTGGTCTGCGTTCTACTTTGGGTATATATTTGACAACCACCTCCTCTGTTTTTTTTTGGTATATAACTCCACGCGTAACTGGAATTAAAAGGTTTATTACATAGGTAGTTGTGGGATGCCCTTTTGTTGCAAAGCTGGGAATATTCCATCTTCTAAAGGGGCTTTGAAGGGTTGAAATGACTGGACTAACTATATCTATACGAACGCGTAAAAATTAACTTGTCAACTTGTTTAAGTTGACGTCTACTTGACAAGTTAACATGTTGTTAAATATTAGCTGGAAGAACAATAAATATTGATTTTAGTTACTTAGTACGTTATTTTTACTAATCCCAATTTTCATGTGCACAAAAAGTAACTCAACTCCGTAACGTTGTCAGGTAGTGCACTATTCCCATGCTTTTATTGTCAAATCCTAACAAAACAACGAGCACTTGGAACGGCGCCTTTATGAAATTCCAACTCCAATGTACCCACAATTCATCTCATATACTTACTCTCCTCTGGAAAAGATCATTAACACTGACCAACTCCAACTCTGGCAAACAGTAATGAAGATAACAAAACGCTCTAAAAATATAATTATAGACCTAAGGCTTTCAACATGTTATGAAGACAAATTAATACGAGTAGGAGTTGATTAAAATGCGTTCTTAATGTCCATCTCAATTAAACATCACTTTTCATCTTCACTAAGCTTACATGATTTCAAAAAAGAGACACATCTTGAACACATATTTGACACAACATGCAACCACTGACAATAACATTCTGTCATAATTTCCTGTATCGAGTCAAGTGTTTTCGTAAATGTGTTGTGCATGCGTCAGCGTCATATAGTTGGTACTCTTGTCCATCATCATCGTCCAATCATTGTATTCTGGCAATTAATGAAATAAAAACCATTGTAGGGGATTCATAAACTATTGTTTACTTATAAATTTATGCGTGTCAATTGAAGATTTCGGATTTGCCGAATGGGCTCAAAGTTCGTTGTAATAGTAGGGTATAGGGATAGTGATAGGAATTTAAGAGTAAATGGAACCGTATATGATAGCCTGACAGCGAATGGCGTAGAAGTGGATTGAAATATGAGGAAACGCAACAACTAAAAGTTGTAAACGAAACAGAAGTGGACTTCATTCAGAAAATTAGGAAAAAGTGATAAATCTGTTCGTTAAATATAATTTTTTATCGGTCTATCTAGCAAACATTTTATTACGGTAGGTAGTGTGGGCGAGGAGGAGACACAGAATTTAGATTTTTATTATTAATAAAAGTTAATGCCCACTGAGAAAACCAATCGGCTGGAGGAAGTGAAAGTCGAACATTAAATAAGCCGGTTACTAAAATGGCGCTTTCGATTGAAAAAAGAATTCCTCTATCTATTAAAAGAGCGAATATAGAAGTCATCTTTCTAAGTTTTCTATGTTTCATTGAAGTAAAAAGGGCACTTCCAGATCAATTCTTTAGACGACAGAAGACTCTGGATAACCTGATTGACCCCTATCAGTGCGGTTTAAGGCCAGGAAAGTCCACAACCGATCAAATATTCACACTTACACAGATCCTGTAAAAAACCCAAGAAGTCCAAATCGGGACCCACCACCTTTTCATCGATTTCAAAGTCATCTATGAAAGCATCTATAGAGAAGAGCTATACTGAGCCCTGTCCAGTTTTGGCATCCCTGCCAAACTCGTTGCTGCATCAAGGTCGGTAATGACCAAAACGAGGACTTTGATGTCATAAAAGGTTTTAGACGCGACGTAGCGCTGTCATGTGACTTCATTAACATCATTATGTGCGAAATCACAAGCGAACGATCTTTAAAAAGTCTGAACAACTACGTGCATACGCAGACGACATCGATAATATTAGCAGAACACAACGATGTTTCACTGGTGCGTTTGCGAGTATAGAATAAACATACAGCGGCTTAAATGGGTTTAGCGGTTAACGGAAAAAAAAAACCAAGTATATGCTGTCAACAAAAAGGGACAACCAACATCGATGAATCGGACAGAACGTCACAATAGACGGCTATATCTTTGAGGTAGTAAGGGACTTTGTCTACCACGGCTCTGCTACTATAACTGAAAACGACATCTCATCGGAAATCAAGCGAAGAAAAACCTTTTCCAATCGCTGTTTCTTTAGGCTGAAAATAATAATTGCAAAAGTACTCTAACGAATTTTATTGAATAAAAGAGCAATTCTGAATTTTGGGGGGCAATTAGCTGAGATCTGTTATGAACAACACCATAACTTTAAAAAAAGTACTTATATACGTTTACTTCAGATTACACAAATGTCAAACGAATGTGTTTATGTGCGTTCACGGTGCGTGGCGGCAACTCCGTTGTTTGGTTATGGTTTTCGATTGGATCGAAAAGAACATTTTTTTTCTCGTAGGTCCCTTTTTATGTTAAATTGGTAAAAAATTAATCTTTTCATAGCACTTTTGCGAAAAAGTTGCTTGGGATTTATCAATGCTAGTGTATTTGAGTTTCAACTGGAAAAAAAGACAGTGCCCTTAGGATTCCTGATGTATCAAATCTTAAAGCAGGAAACCTCACAGGACACCTTCGGATGTTACAAATATTTCAAGATGATCCTGTGATCAAGGTATCAGACAGGTGTTTAAAAGGCTTCGCTTGTCCAGAAAATTTAAGATAGTCACATCTGACAGAAGAACCTGGAGAACCAATCAATTTGTAATACCAACAGGATCACAAATCTGGTACACTGGCGGTTCAAAGATGGAATATGATGCCACCAGGGCTGGGGTCTTTAGGCTTAGGTTCCAAAGAGCTATAGCACTGGGAAAATCACCAGACATCTTTCAAGCGGAGGTACACGCCATAAAGATATGTGTTCGAGAATGCCTACGAAGGCGCACAAAAGGTGCCAGCATATACATCCTCGCAGACAGCCAGGCAGCTCTGAAGGCCCTAGGATCGTATTCGATCTGGTCTGGGACTGTTTTAATCTCCTCGAAGATCTGGCCAAGGACAACACAGTCACAGTTGCTTGGATACCAGGTCATGAGAGATTTGAGGGCAATAAACGAGCGGATTGTCTGGCGAGAAGAGGCGCATCACTCCTGCTCACCGCAAGGAAGCGTCCTTGGGCCACTTCTCTATCTGTTATATACTCCCGTTATACCAAGAGAAGATGGAACTACCCTCAACGAAACTAAATCTGTCCATGTGAATTTCACGTATAAGAAAACGAATGACTTGCCAATTTTTCTAAACTTGGCCCGAATACCCTTTGCAAACGAGGCCAAATACCTGGGAATGACACTTGACGCAAAGCTGAAATGGAATTCGCACGTGAAAATGAAACGTAAAGAACTCGATATTAAATATAGAGAAATGTACTGGTTACTCGGAAAACATTCCCAGCTCAGTACCGAGAACAAACTGCTTCTATACAAGCAAGTGCTAACGACGATATCCACAGGGATCTCGGAATTCCAACAGTCGAAGCTGAAACTAGAAGCTTCGCGAGAAAGCATAGAAACCGACTAATCGGACATATCAACAATACAGTCCGAAAAATTTTGGATGAGAGCAATTTATTGCGCCGAATACAAAGAACGAAACCGTTTGACTTGGCGAGATAAGATTAACCGCGTCTAAATTGCGGACCATGCAGAATCTTTCATTGGAAATTAACCTGTCAAAAGTTATTATTTCGTGATGGGAAATTGGTTGATAAGTTATATCTTAGTGGCAGTATCTAACAATCTATCGAAGGGTGATGTTTTTAGTCAGTAGACATCTATGAGCACGCGCTTGCTATTCGGAAGATTTTCACCAACCCTCAGAAAAAAAACTGACAAACAATAATTTTCATCATCTAAATTTCATTTTTCATTTGTAGATCGGAACTGAGCAGAGTACTTTTCGTTGGTTAATCAAATCAAAACATCATCTAAAGATCACAAGTCTTTGTACAGCTATAGGAAATGAACCCCCGGTACTAAGAATAACAACAATAGGTTTTTATTTTAGAATATAATTTTTATTTTACATTTTGCTTTTAGTTTTATTATTTTAATTTTAGTTAATGTATATCTTTGTTTATTTTGTGTTTTTTTAGGTAACTTTTTTATTTTACATAAATAATTGTATAATAATAAAATTTGTAATTTATTTCATTTTTTTTTCTTCTGTAAATACTAATATAATAGATTTATTTTGCTTAATCTTTGTCAATCAAACATTGTTTTTAATTTATTTTACTTTATATTACATGTACGATACTTTGTTTCCTTACTGAAATTTTGTAATGTATTTCATAAATATTTAAATTATCTAATAAACTTTATTTTCATTTCTCTACAAATAGTCTTAATTTGTTCTGCATTTCTTTACTTATCCTTAATGATAGTAATAATTATATAAAATTAAATAAAACATTCTATTTCGAGTGTTGATTTTATACAAAAAAAAAAATACTATGCTATGGGTCGTTGTATTAATTAAAATGATTAGACTTTATTTTTAATAAGAAAGAAGAGTTTAAACAAAACAACACACAACTTGTTAGAAATTTCATTTTCTAATGTATGTACTTATAAATGTAAATATTTTCTCTTTGTTTTTTATATTATTTATTTACTACTAGTTTATCAGTTCAGCATTGGAGAATTTTATTGTGAATAGATTTTTTGGTGTTACTCTTGTGTAGGCGAATTTAGGTTACTAGCTTTCTATGGGGCCGAGCGTGACCTTATTATGAATTACGTACGTTTTAAACGAACAACAACTTTTGCCATCATATTGATGTCTAAAGAGTCAGTTGACATAATTAAAAAATGGAATAAACGGCCGATAGGAGCATAGGGATGGTCTGTTTAGCTAGTTTTCATTTACAGCGCATATCAGATTGTTCTTGTGACATTATTTTTCATTGTTACCAGTACATAGTTCTACCAATAACACGGTTATTCAGTAATACCAAATTCACGCCGAAAAAAACGGATTGAGAGCGTAAATTTGAAGCATTTCAGGAAATCGTTTTAGACTCATTTTAAACGTCTGGCAGCTGGATTATCGAGTGACGAAGACGTGAAGAGTTCTAAAAAATCTAATTGTCTTAAGTGGACTTCTGCGTCTGCCCAAACGTAAAAACTAGTTTAGTAAGTTACGTCTCTTTTCATACGTCAACTTAAATCAGTAAAGAAATTTTTGACTAGATTTGTCGATTACCCCTCCCGTCAACTGAAGTTTAGGCCAAATATCCAACACAGCTTCTGGTTTGTATTTTACAGTACGTAGCTGTGACCCTAGCAAAGGAAGAATGGCCATTTTCTATCTTACCCGTATTAATAAACAAATACCCACATATTAGTAGGCTAGCAGACGTCAGATAACCCACAAACATTTGACGTAACTACTGTGCGTAGTCTTAATTAATACAGAATGGGGACGTTCGATACCTAGTTTGTTTAAAACGTCAACTAGATTTGTCTGAACCAGGTATACGAACGCGTTAAGTAAGTAAGTTGAGTTGTTATGGTGTATTTTTGAATTTTGACGCTTCAAAATGTCAACTGAGTCTTGACTAGGTTTGTCGGATACCCCTTAATAAACGTCAACTGAAAAACTAATAACGTGACCGATCTGGGCCAATAAAAACTCAAACACATCTAGTCAGTTAGGTATCAGACTTACTAAACTAGGTATCCGAACGTCCCCAATGTCTTTAAGTTACTAAAGTTATTTTTTTTTAACTTTAGATAGGTCCGTTCGCGCAGTTGTCAAATCAATAAAACTTTTCAAGAGAAACTGTAAAAGCGTAAATTTCTGAAATTGAGATGGAAATCCATTTGCCCAATGCCCATACTTAACTTTTTCGTAATTTATTGACAGAGATATTCGACTTGCAATAAATAATATTTATTAGTGATAATTCAAGTTCTTGGAATGTTAAACTTTGCGTTTGTTGTTAATTTATTTTAGCTTTAAACAATGAGAATGACTGCCTCAATCGCTTATTATTTTACGTAATTTATCTTTTTTCTCACATAGTTGTTGCAATTTCGTGCTGATAGTCCTCCTTTACTTTGCTTAACTGAGATAAAAGCTCAAAAACCTAGACTTTTGTTTGATAAGACATAAGAGACTATAATATTGATTCTCATATTTAATGTCACATAACCCAATCTGATCCGTCATGTCCATTGCGACAATTTATTTAACTGACAGGTGGATAGAATACCCGCCAGTTTATGGGAGCCTTAGGTGCAGGTGTAGGTATAGGGCTGTTTGAATGTTGCATACATTGGGGACGTTCAAGTATCTAGTTTAGTAAGTCTGACAGCTGACTGATTTTATGTATCACAGTACTGATTGGCCTAGATCGGGCACTTGAGCAGCTGTGTCAATTGACGTCTTAGAGGAGTAGCCGACGAATCTAGTCAAAAAATTCATGACTGAGTACTAAGTTGACAGACATCTAGTCCAGACCAATCTAGTCGGCTTTAAACAACTAATTTTTTGAATGTGTCCATTTATTTTACGTTGTAATTCATTATAAGGTTTATGTCACACTTGGTAATAATTTATATGGGCAGTTTAATAACAAATTTGTCTAAACAATGACAATCTACTAAACTTTCTGGGGAACATGGGCACATCTCTTCTCTTATTTACTTTCGTCCTTTTCATCTTTAACATTCGTGTTCAATTTCCTTACAAATTCTTAACACATTCCACGCTAGACTGCTCGCCACATCAATTGTTTTCCAAGTTTAGCTCAAAAAATAACCCACTTTCAATTGTTTGTCTATTATTAATGGAATAAAACATAATCTTAAATTCTATTCTGTTCTATTAATTTTTTTTTTAAGAATTTGGCGAAAGTTTGAGAAACAATTTTGACGGAAGGAATATAGTATAGGTAGTTTTGTATATATAGAGCCTTATATCTATCTATTCTGTGTTTTCTTGTACATATTAAAATTATTTTACATTTTTTTGGTTTACTTATGGTTTTATACTATATTACATGATCCATTTATGTGTTATGTGTGCTGTATTACGTTTTATAGAAATGTTTTTAAATTAAAAGCAAATAAATGACTGTTAAAAACCATGAAGAAATATAACGTTGTTTAATTAAAGGGCAGTGTATTAAGTTTATTTGTTTATTTCTTTAAAAAATGGGTTTGGTATAACTTTGTTTATTTTCAATCAAAAATTGCTGATGTTTGTTTTTGAAAATGGACTTCACTAAAGGGCAGAACAAAATGGAGTTGCATACGGTGAGTTTTGAGTTGTGTTTGTGTCGCACTGTCACACATACAATAGGTTTGTTTGACGTGAGCCATAGTGCGCACAGGGTTAACCCTAATGTGTTTGATATAGCACTCAACTCGCCCTGGTACTGAAAACCTGCATTCGATATGACTTATATGGCGTCCTAGTTGTGCCCTGAACTGACCCCAGGTCGGGGCAAGAATTGAGTGCTGAGTTTCGCTGTCATTTTGTTTGTTGTCATTCATTTTTCAATGTAAAACTTCAGAGCAGCATATTTTGCGTACGATATAGTAGCCGAATTTTAATGGTTATGCAGGGTTTTGGATAGGCGGGAAAATTAGCTGACATTTCTCAGTGCGCACTAGTGGGCACTAGTGCTAGCCACGTCAAACAAACTTAATGCTCTGTCGCGTACGATGTGCGTCAAAAGTTGTTCGCTTTAGGTGTGTTTAATTTGAAGTGCTCAACTCATGAATAACGAAATCCGTCGTCTACATTTTAAATGCGACAACGTATTCAACTGACAGATGGATAGTATACATGCACTGGGCTGCAAATGGCAGGCTGTGGAAGGTGAGGGAGACTTCATAAGCAACTAATATGGATAATGCTGGTTTTTACAAATTGTCAGAAAGCGCATTTATTTCTTGATAAATCTAAAGAATGAGAAAAACTGAGACAAGTATTTAGTTTCGTAAATCTGACAGCTGGCTGACTTGATTTGTCTCAGCTTGGATTGGCCTAGATCGGCCACATACATAGCTTTTTCAGTTGACGCTTATGGAAGGTTAGCCGACAGATCCAGTAAATAAATTCAAAAGTTCGGGACTAGGCCTATAACGTCAATGCAATGGACACTACGAATTCCTTGAGAAAGCCCCTTGGACTATATTCTGATTCTGATACAGCAATTAAGAGCGAAGGAGCGTGCCTGTGACTCATCAGTGAAGTCCCTGAAAGCGCACCTGTACATGAAATCAGAAGAGATTTACTTTTATGTAGCAGTGTCCACAACTACACAACTGGCAGCTGATGTCCGAAATTATAAAAAAAAAGGCGACCGTCGGCATTAGCGCCCTAATGTGGAATCGCAGGCATTATATGAGTGGTTGATACGGCCCTGTGCATGCTTAAGATCGATTCATTTTATACTTCAAATTCAAATCATTATGAATTTTGTTCGTGGGCTATGTTTGCTCCAGACTCCAGAGACAGTATGGTCTGTCTATGGTTTGCTCTTTGCGGGCAGTCAGTGATGACGATGACTATATTATTTGGATTGATAGAGTGTGAAATGTAAATGGGATTGAGTAATATAGGGCACAGTACGAACTGAACGAAGATAATTGTTCGTTACTCTTTCGTTCGTTCTCTCTTTCTTTGCATCTTTAAATATCCATTAACATTTGAAATGAACTATGTATGTATTTACCACTGCACAGCACGGCATTGTTGATGCAAATATTTAATAATGAAAATGTTAGTCACTGGCATTCACGATTTGCTGATATTTTCAAACGATGTTTAAAATTTCAAAAATTTGCTAAGGGTTTTAAGGTCCACTTCCCTCTTTTTGCCGAATGCTGCTAAATTCTATCATAGGCCCAGGGTTTTCAGTTTAATTCTTCTTTATGAATCTTGTCAGTGGAAACTTGAACCAAACGGCATAAAAGGAATTGCTTTAGGTGAAAATATGACGCAACAACTTCCACATTGGTTTGTTGGTTGGTTGGTTGGTTTAAGTGGCAGCAAAATTCCCTACAAGGGAAGATGCACAAATAACGCATGAGCGCCGTTTTGAAACCACAAACAAGCAGAACCAGAAGATGGAAGGGCGAGAAGAATGTTACAGGACCTCAATACCAGCCTGTGGAGTTGAGAAATTTAATGATTCTATTGAATTGGATAACATGGATGGCCGATAGGTCAACACAGAAAGGATTTCCTAGTGCCCTATATCTGGTTTTGGCTAGGGCCGGGCATTCACAAAGAAGGTGGAAAACCGTTTCACTCTTGTTTGTGTCAGGGAATGCCAAGCCCGACTGCGTGAGTACCTAGAGGCCAATGGCCCGTACTAATTGCCGTTAACTTGCTTTAAAGTTTGTTGTTATATGATCTGTTTAAACAGACACATTAAGGGTTTCATTATTTCCAAATAACCAGATGTTATCAGTAGATGCATGGAAGCCAACACCCTGCCGGTCTATTCATTACCAGTTTGCAACTCAGCTTACTCCCTAGGTAAACTGGAGTACTTTAGAAACTGTGTTCGGAACAACCGATTGTTGGAGTTGTTCTTCATCAGAGGTCTCGTATATTACGTTTCTTTTCATTTTCTTTACTTATATGGACTGGATATTAAAGCGCACCCTATGTAAAGCACGATGCCGTGTGCTTTTAGGACTTGATCATCCTTGAATCTTCCAAGACTTATCTTCATCGCGCAGTCAATAGGTCTGAATAAAGGTAAAAACTAACAAATCCGAAATGATTGTCGTCTTTAGACCACCTGCATTCTGTATAGGAATTTTAAGAATCTCGAGTCCTTTTTCTTTGCTCTGTGATCTGTCAGGATGGGTAAAATTAAAAACTAACTAGTACTTGTAAATTAAATACAATACATTTGTTTATAGTGGACCTAGTGCACATTTTTTAATGTGGTTTTTAGTTATCCATTTGCCTTCTCTGAAAGAAGGGGAATGTCGGCAGGCATATATAGTGCTAACCCAGTGATTCAACTGGCAACGCATTTAGAGCCATTTACTACAGTGTTCCAAGCAGAGGTCGTTGCCATACTTAAAGGAGTGGAATCGCTCACAGCGCCCCACCTCACAGGGAGACAAATAGATATCTGCTCAGATAGTAAAGCAGACATAAGCGCTTTTAGCAACCCCGTCACGAAATCTCTTCTGGTAAGGGAGTGTAAAAAACAAATTGAACGTCTTAGCTAGTAAGAATAAAGTCTCTCTAATTTGGGTACCGGGACACGAAGGTGTATCGGGTAACAAAAGAGCACCAACTAATAAACTGGCAAAACGAGCGATAAACTCTGGAAGAGCGCAGTTAATACTGATGGTGGGACTGATTTTAGAACACATCATCCTTAACAAACATGCAAATAGAATCGGCATCTACGTAAATAAAATCCTGGGAGTACACTTGATACCAGACCTTACATGCCTCAGAATCGTGGAACTAAGCGACATCATGGAGTTCTCTAAACGAACAAACAGATTCACCAATAACACAAACCCTACATCCAGTGGCTTCTCATAATTGAACCAACCCCCCTACTCCTGTCCTTTCACGCATCCCTTTTTTTTACTTCTAACAGATAAAACAAGTGGGGAACACAACGGGCCCATCACCCTCTCCAACCAACTAACCAACCAACAACTTCTCTATTCATTTTGCCGTTCTCTTGATCTTAAGACACGACGAAAGTTAATTAGTTAGCTGAAAAGTAAAAACATTGATATTTGGTAGAACCTGTTGAAATAAACGCTTTCCTCTTTGCACGCTTTCTTAAACAGTTAACCTGCACTGAATAAAGAGGGACTGATAACAAAATGCTGATTTGAGAGCACAGAGGACAAGGACTTCCTATTGGTTGAGTTTGAGTTCGAGCTTGGGATCTGTATAATTTCAGTCGAACAATTTGCAGGGAACTTCAATTGCCAAAGTTTCACTGACAATGATGCTGGCCGTAACAAGCAGAAAGTAAATTCATAATCCATTAAACCAACAACAGAGTACACTGTGCAACCAACAGCAGACCACTTAACCGGTCGTTTAGAGTATTTCTTAATTTTCAAATATTCTGACAGGACTATAAGTCAGGACCAGACTTCTTTTAATTAAAATTTGAACGCAACCGCTCAACGCCATCGTTCTATAAACAAATCAAATCGGTGTAAATAAAAATAAAAATTATAGCAGCCCGTCTAGGTACATGCGAGTATACAATAAATGTTACTGTAATATATTTCAATTAAAAAATGTCAAATAAAAAATTATTGCATATAAGTAAAATAGTACAGATTGCCTAAAATACGTATACAAAACAAACATGTTTCGAGTAGCATATCTATGTTTATGTATTTCCTATGTTTAAATGAATACTAATGTGCGATTAATTGCTAACAAATTATGTTAAAACCAAACTAAAATAAAACAATTTCTAAAATATATGTAATCAAACTAATTGGTTTTATAAAATATGATTGTAAAAAAAACCTATATAGATATTCGCTCGATTTTTGGTGTTTTTTTTTCTTTTTGTTTTTGTTTTGCTATCCGAAATGTAGTACATTATTTTGTTCATTTAAATTGATGCATAAATTGTATCGTTTTGGTTGTATGATGTCGTCAAATAGTTTTTTTTAACTATTTGGCTTTCTTTCTTACTTTTAATTTATTTTACAAATTTCGAATTATATTTACGAGTTTTGTTTATATTGATTTAAATCTTTATATATATGTATATCTATATGTGTGTGTGTGTTTGTGTATACGGAAACAAAAAGGAAAAACAAATAATAGTAAAATTATTCTCGATTAGGTGTTGGGTCTCAAACCTGTTCTCAAAGAGGACTTGTATCTGAATCACGATCCTGTATTGCTGTGATCGATTGTTGTAAGGCATTTGGTGTTAGCCATTCCCTATAAAATAAAGAAAATGATTTCAATAAATGTATTGTAGTATTGCGAATAATTTAAAGGAATTTATTAAGAGACGTGGAAGAGGAGCGAAATTTGAAGGCCAATCGTTTCTTTTATAAGACCTTCTGTCGTTCATTATAGTAAGTACTTCGGTGGATGTTTTGTTTATCATGCGAAGACGTTAGGGGAGTTGAATTCTGAGCTTAAATCCTACGAGAGCATGAAAGTTGATCCAATTCCCCGTCGCATGTATCATACTCGCTTGAAGCCCTTGAATTGAAACAACTACTTAAGCAAGTTCAACGCCTTTGCAGTCAATGGTGACTTTGGCCGCACCTCTGGCAAACCGCGTCGGTGGATGTACATCCGTTTAGCCATTCAAAACGATTTTAAAGTAGAAACTTTTCGAGAAACATCAACAAGAGCTTGACATACAGAAAATTGCTAAATCAGCAGCACTCACCTCGGTAAACATCTTTGTAAAAATGGCACACAGGAGCTAAAATGCGCTAAGCGATTGACCCAACTTGGAATTTCTTGGCCGCAAAGAATCTACAAGAAAACATAAAAATAACAATTACCACCCAGTTGAAGGATCCACTGCAGTAATCCGCCTTACCTGTGTTAGTGAGCTGGAAAAATGATTGCAATTGTTGTTCATCAAGTGATAGCGATCGCCGCGGAACTGGTTTCCCAACTCTTCGACTATCCGCCGCACTTCCTCGTAGGTAAAATCAGTGCATCCAATTTGTATACTCTGCCTGAACTGGAATTGTTCGCCCAGTTCGTCGTGATCCCGTGGTGTAATCTCAAAAACTCCCGTAAAAGGAAACGGATGCCCGCCATAGGCGAACTCTGTGCCAAATATCTCTACGCCCGAATGGAACACACCCAGTCCAATTGAAGTAGTGTACTCATTTATCCAGTACTGAAAGAATAATAATTATTAACGTGTTTTGCGTACTTTTATGAACCTCACCATATCGTAGACATTTAGAATGACGGGCTCTCGATTGCCCATATTCGCCGGCAGCAGTTCGTCACTTCCGCTGTCCTTGGGCACTCCAAGACAACTAGGAAACGGCAAATTGCAAGGAAGACCGTTGGAAAACATCACCACACCACACAAACAAACCAATGCAGCAAATAAGCAAAACAAAGTGTTTTTTTCTTATAAATATTTGGGTGACCAGCAAACGACTAGCTTTAGACGCCGATAGAGATGTTTTAGTTTTTGATAGTTCTATAGTCAGGCAAGTCGTGTGGCAGTGGAATCAAACCAGAATGGATATGTGCTACTTGACGATAATGATGACACTCTTGGAATTCGGGGAGAAATATCGAACTAAGGAGGGAGACTGAGACAAGAATCGACACCACTAACAACAGTAACAACTGAATAAAAATGCAATGCA
Organism: Cheilosia pagana; assembly: GCA_936431705.1. Taxonomy (NCBI): domain Eukaryota; kingdom Metazoa; phylum Arthropoda; class Insecta; order Diptera; family Syrphidae; genus Cheilosia; species Cheilosia pagana. Next base: position 19,632,165 of record OW386170.1, on the reverse strand, counting down.
GTAGGCGAAGACGAAAACGAGGACGACGAAACAGGAACGTATTCCGCGGAAGGATGAAATACTGATGTGTGTACGTTTTTCGGATAGTAGATTATAGTAATTCTTGTGTGCGTGGAGTAAATTAAAAAAATAAAAACAAATCAAAGGCGACTAGGGGAAGATTTTCTTGCGGTGAAATAAACAAAGCTCCATATTCATTACTTCTACTAGTGGTAGGCTAGACGACAGCAAATTGTGCACACTCTGGTCGGTCCTTGTTCTTTAGGTTTTCTTTGAAGATGGCGAGTGTTGCTTCAGCACAGTGTGCAATTGCCAAATAAATTCTCCTTTAAGTTTGGAAACCGTCTGTTTAAAATGATAAGTTAGGGCCGAATACCGATTTTTGATGAAGAAATTTTAAGAAATTATTGTTTACAACATTTTATTGAATATTTTCCGTGAGGTAATGACAGCTGGCAGAGAAAACTTTTTTATTTTTTTTATTGACAATTGAAATTTCATTGGAAGAGCAAATAGTGCCAACATTGATGAGTGATATTATCGCGGTCCAAATTTGTCTTCCAGTGGAATGATATAAAGGGATATTTTTTAAATTTTCGGAATTGTTTTTTGCTGCGACCTGCGAGGCGGTTTACACCGACATTTTTCGAAAAAGTACATAATATATCCAAAATTTAATTGCACACAGCCCAATTTATAAAATAAAGTTTTCGTAAGGATTTTCCACCGTCTAGCTCTTGCGAACCTTTCGTCTTAAAAACATCCACAATACATACAACTTTTCTTACACCCCGAGACTCCACAGCAGAAAATTTCTCTCAAACTAAATGTCTGGTATCCATCTCATGCAATTTTTTTTATCTGCGCTGGGCAAATCATGCCATCATATCGCAAAGGCACGAGAGACTGAAGGTGAAGTTTTGGTATTTTGGACAAATAAACTATTCAACTGTTTGTTTTGATTACCATTTTAAAACAACTACTTAGGTATACACAGACCAAAATAGGCACTCAAATGAGACAAAAAATGATATTTTCAGAAAAAAAAAAAGGAAGTATCTGCCAAATTCATGTCAGACATCCATGCCAAGAAATAATTGCAGAGAGAGATCGCAGACATCCAATCATAAGCTGAAATATAGTGGCCGGGTTCCACTGCCCGCTAGATGAACAGCGGCATGTCAAACTTCATATAAAAAAAATTGACATATCACCATAGGCGCTATACATCTAGCACTTTTTGTGAAATATCCCTTTCAGGGAAATTTCTCAATCTAGCGCAAAACTACGCGCTGCATTGAAAGAGAGAGAGAAAAAAACAACCTGTCAAAGGCAAATCGTTCAAACGTTTGCAAAATTTGCCGCTGCCGCTGCGCTATCGTTCCTTCATCTGGGATATTTTGTGCTAGATGAACAGCGGGCAGAGGAACGCGGCCAGTGACTCCACCAGACATTTCATCTCATGATAAGCATTTTGAGAGAAATTATCGCCTGAGGAGTCGGGGTGTAACGACCGCTGGGGAATCACATTTTCAAATCCTTCGTCTACAGACCACCTACTACGCCTTGGAACTATTTTTCCCTCGGGACATATTTCAAGAGGGCTACAACTTATGCCCAAAATACATGTCCAGAAATTCTGGATGCAGCGCAGAATGCAGTGCTGAGAGCAAAAAAGAACTGCAGAAAATTGTTTGTCATAGACATTGCATCAGCTAATGCTCGTTCACGGACGACGCGATTCGAATTCGATGAATTGCAATTTATTTTCTTTTGTGTTGTGGCACGTTTGAATTTTGCGGAAAATTTAAAAACAGGGACATTGACATACTATACTATATGTTTGCAGTGCTGCAGAATTTACGTGTGTTTATATACATATAAAGATGTGTATTCTTATCTTGCTGCACAGCGAATTCTGCACATGTGTTGGATGCCGCAGATATTTCTGGTAAAAATGCAAGTTATATAAAACTCGTTTTATTTTATAAATATTAGTACTCAATTGAAAAAATGTAAATCATATATCTGCGATCATACTGTTGCTCTTAAACTTGCTTTAAATCCGATCAACTTAGTAAAAAAGTGTAACGTAAGTGTTGTAACTCCGGGAGCCCTAGCTGCCTTTTAAGTGAAACGCACGATTGTTAGACGAGGTTTATTCTCTATATAAAATAAATTACACATTTCAGTTTGTTTTAAATAATAAATTAAACGCTTACTATTTTTAGCAGCTCCCTCCGTGGCTTTAGCTCCGTCGTTATGCTTTTTATTTGAAAACGTTTTTATTCAATTGACGTTGACAGCTGTATCTCGAACTGTTCGATTTAACTCTCAAGCTAAAACCACCGAAGGACTGTTCGACTTAAGATTCTTTTCTTTTATCTTCAACATTCCACCCCCCGTGAGGCGCCCTGCCGCACCCAGCCTCACCTACATCCAACACAGCCAACTTTACCGCTGGTCTCCGAAGAAGCCCCGTTTTTGTTCTGACATCGGCCACACGAATTTGTCCATCCGGGCCCGGATAGACCTTAACGATTTTTCCCCGCATCCACTTGCTTCTCGGAACTTCTACTTCACAGATAAGGACTAAGTCTCCTTCCTTGAGAGGTGGAACTTTAGCATACCATTTACTCCTCTTAGTCAGCTCGGGCAAGTACTCTCGCATCCATCTCCGCCAAAAACGATCCTTTATTTGGCGACTTATTCGCCACTGTTTCCGGAGACAGAGCTCTCTTTCGTTAAAGTCACCTGGAGTCTGCGTCGAGCTAGTGGAACCCACCAGGAAGTGATTCGGCGTAAGGGGTTCTTCATCTTCGGTCAACACCGGAAGGTGAGTGAGAGGACGGCTGTTTATAATGTTCTCCGCTTCAATCAACGCACTCAGCAACGTTTCAGTCCTTGGCGCTAGTTCGTTGAGCGTATGCGATAGGACCCTTTTTACGGAACGAACCAGTCGCTCCCAGCAGCCACCCGCATGTGGATTCGATGGGCAGTTGAAGATCCACTCCACGCCTCGTTCAGAAAGTTCCGCTTTAATCGCCTCAGTATCGAAAATATCAGCACGCAATAACTCGTTCTGGGCACCGACGAAGTTGGTACCATTATCGCTTCTTATGCGTACCGGCACTCCGCGGCGATTTACAAAATTACGTATGCATAAGATGCAAGCATCCGATGACAAATCAGCAGCCAACTCTAGGTGTACTGCCCTCACAGTTAAACAGGTAAACAGGGCTATCCAGCGCTTCTCCTTGCGTCGTCCTACAGTGACGAAAACTGGGCCAAAATAATCAAGTCCTGTGTAGGTGAATGGCCGTACGTAAGGAGTTAGGCGGTCCTCAGGTAATTGGCCCATTAACGGCGGCAACGGCAATGCATATCGAACTCGACAAAACTGACATTCATTCCTCGCTTTCTTTACAGCTGATCGCAGACTGGGCACCCAAAATTTTACCCGAATCTCATTCGCTATTGTGTCGTCGTTCTGATGACGTAGCAGACGATGGTAGTGTGTGACGATTAACTTTGTTAGCCTATGCTCCTTTGGTAGGATAATGGGACGTCTGGCTGTGAAAGGCACGGTAGTGGCGGCATCGATTCTCCCATAAACACGCAATAGACCTTCGTCGTCTATATAGGGAGTTAATTTGTATATACTGCTTGTCTTATCAACCTGTTGTCGGCAGCCGAGCTGAGTTATTTCACCCATAAAGGCATCGCTTTGGGCTTCACTGCACAACACTCGTTCGGCTTCATCGAGGTCAGCGGCTGACAACTCTCCTCTGTCGGAAGACTTGCGCAAAGTAAGTTTGATAAATCGAATCACCCAGGCTACCGTCCTTCTCAGCTTTGAGTAAGTCGAAAACCTAGAGAAATCGAAAACGGATGTACTTACAGGATTGGTGTACAAAAGATACTTTGACTTGATCTCTTCTTGGCAAGTCTGTCTTCCGATGTCATCCGGTTGTTCTGGCCATGCGTCTTCAGGTTGTTGGAGAAAGGAAGGCCCCGTTATCCACTTATTGTCTGCTTGAAACTTCGGAGGGTATCTTGAACGCGTTGCCTCATCCGCTGGATTAAGTTTTGTCGGAATCCATCGCCACTGAACGATTTTGCTGCTATCCAAAACCTCTGCGATCCGAAATCCCACAAAAGGCTTATGGCGTCTGGGATCTGAGCGAAGCCAACTTAGGACGGTTTTCGAGTCACTCCAGTATACTCGTTCGGAAATTGGCAAGTCGTGGCATTTCGCAATTGAGTCGCAGAGCCTGGTTCCCAGAACAGCTGCAGATAGTTCCAGACGTGGAATCGACAATAATTTTTGGGGAGCGCATTTCGTTTTTCCACAAACAAACGAGACACTGATTCGCTCTCCATGGTCAATACGCAAATAAGTTACTGCGCTAAACGCCTCTTCACTGGCATCGACGAACGTGTGAAGATCAATCCTAATGGCAGTCGATAAGCTGAGGTCGTGACATCTCGGAACCTTCAAATACTTCAACGCAGGGAGTTCATCCTTCCATTGACACCACTTCTCATGAGCTTCATGGGGTATTGGCTCATCCCATTGAACACCACTCCTCCAGATTGACTGCAACAACAGTTTAACGTTGACAAGAAAGTTAGCAATCATTCCATATGGGTCAAACACCGACATCGCAATCGAAAAGAACTCTCTTTTTGTTGGACACCTGCTGCACATCATGATGTCATTACTAATACGAGGGAATTTCAGTTTGAAAACGAAGACATCCTCATCAGGTTCCCACCACATTCCTAAAACTTTCTCCGACCCAGCCTCTGTATTCATGTCAACTGATCGACATTGCTGTTCATCGTTGTTCAGGTTACAAACTCGGCGCAGCACCTCTCTCGAGTTCGACGTAAAATTTCGCAATTCAAAGCCACCACGTAAATGTATCGATATAACTGCTTCGGTGACTTCGATCGCTTCAGCATGACTGTCAAAGCCGTCTACGTAGTCATCGACATAATGGCGGTCGAGAATCGCTTTGACAGCTCTCGGATGGACGTTTGAGAATCTCTTGGCATTAATATTCTTTATAAAGTTCGCTGAGCAGGGCGAGCAGCTGGCACCAAACGTCATCGACTGCATAACATATATCTCAATCGGCTTATCTTCTTCTTCTCTCCACAGGAAACGCTGAGAATCTTGATCCTCTTTCCGAATCAACACCTGGTGAAACATCTCTTTTATGTCTCCAGTTACCGCAACAGGCTTTAGACGGAAATTAAATAAAATGGACAACAGAGGTTGGTTCTCATCGGGTCCTTTAAGCAGAAACGAGTTTAAGGAAACTCCACGTACTTTAGCAGCGGCATCAAACACCAACCGGACATTGTTTGGTTTGTTAGGGTTCTTCACTCCAAAATGCGGAAGATACCAAGTCCTCGGCGAACTCTCCTTGGCTTCGGCACAGGTTAGTCTTCTGGCGTACCCCTTTTCCAAATAGTTTGAAATAATGTTTCTGTAAGTGGCTGCGAAATCAAGGTCCCTCCGGAACCGACTCTCGAGGTTCCATAGTCTTCTCTGCGCCATTTCGTAGCTATCCGGCAACTCGACGTCGTCATCTTTCCACAAAAGTCCTGTATGAAAACGGTCGTTGATGTTCTTCGTTGTGCTTGAGAGTATGTGAAGTGCTCTTCTATCGGCGGCGCTGACTATCTTTTCCGTTGGTTTCTTGACACCAAAACTCTCAATACTGAAGAAATCATCCACAATCTGCGTGAGATGGTCATCATCATCATCACCAACTTGACCGCAATGGAGAACAAGTCCTTCTCTGGCATCTTTAGCTTCAGTTGGTATCCTGCCATACACAACGCAACCCAATTTCGTTTCAGCCACTACAGGACCGATGTCAGTCGATTTGAAGATACTTATTGGTGCTCCTAGATGGCAGTTGTCGAGCCCGATTAAGATTTGCGGACTTGCGTTCTCATACTCAGCAAATGGAAGTGTCGATAACATGTTGGCTGGGTATGATGATGGTAGATCAGCAGCATTCAACGTTTGCGTCGGCAAGCTCAGTTCTTTAACGGTTTGAACCCCTTCCATCAGAAATTTCTCTGCTTCATCCACGTCGGCACTAACTTTGAGGTCAACAACAAAGGATTCGTTCGTAAATGTCTTCTTACCGATCCACTGCAGCTTCAGATCCTTCGGGTAACCAGATAAATTCAATTGTCCGGCGAGTTCAGCACTCATTATGGTGATTGAAGAACCCTCATCCAAAAGGGCATGCGTCCTTACAACTACACCGTCACCATAAAGTCTCACTGGCACCACTCGGAAAAGGATCTTGTCGCTTGTCCCAATATTTCGGCCAAGCATGGCCTTCTCAACTCGACCGGCATCTGGTGGCTTCTTCGCTTCTTTACTGGCTTCATGGAGCGAGGAGTGGTGTAGCCGTTCACATCCATCAATACCACAAGCACTCCTAAGCCTGCACGACCGCACACTGTGTCCAAATTTGAGGCAACAGAAGCAAAGCCTTTGCTTCTTCACCAACTTCCATTTGTCGGAGACATCTATATCAGTATATGCTGGACATTTGACTACTGGATGCGTATCTCCTTTGCAGTGGTAGCATTTCTGCTTCAAAGTAATGGCTGTCGACATGAAGAACACTCTTAGTCTTAGATTTAGTTTCGGCGTTGACTTGTGACGTAGTGGAGGTTGGGACGACCAAACAGACAAGGGTAGCGAGCGCAGTCAACCATTCTTCAAAATGTCTAATTGTCGCATATGGCTGAATGTTCATGCTACGCTGGGCCCACTCCAGTCGCTTACTTATAGGTAGTTTGCTGACGAGCTCGTCCATAAGTGTGGGGTTGGCCATGTGCTGATACATTCCACTGGATTCCAGGAATGTTGCTAGGTTCTGAACCTTGGTGGCGAATGGTATCAGCAACTCTAATTTACCATCGGCGATCGTTGTTATTTCCCTTACCTTTGCCAGCTGACTTCTTACTAGGATCTCCGGGCGGCCGAATCGAAACTCCAACGCAGAAAGTACCTGATCCACATTGTTTGGATGGATCAGCAACGCTTCAACGACCTCCCTCGCACATCCCTTTATGCTTTTCTGCAGTCGGAAAATATTCTCAACGTTTGAATAACCAAACATGGCCGTTGACTCTCTATACGCAGTGCTAAACATTGGCCAGTCCTCAGGCTTGCCATTAAAATCGGGAAGGTCGTGCAACTTTCGACCATTTCCGAAGCCACGGCATGAATTTGGGCTAGCCTGACCCGCTGCATTTACTGGCGCTGTCGGCATCGATGGTGCTGGCATAAATGGATACTGGCCAAAAGGCTGAACATTTAATGATGGCAGGAACGTTGGCACTCTCGGGGTGTGCGAATAAGTACTGCTGGATGTTTGTGCTAGACCCAAGTGTGTTGATTGACAGGTATGAAATGGCATTGGGGTTGTTAAACTCCATGCGTATGGAGCATGTTGCATCCACCCAACTCCAGTGCACATTGTCGTGGTAGTAGCAGTTGTGTTGACTCCTGTGGTAGTCAGTGAACAAGTAGTTGACGTGACCGGCAATTGGCTCAAACCGGTGGGTGTGGTCACAACCATTGTTGTTACCACAGCGTTCTCCGATTGTTGGTGGCTCAGCAGTTCTTGAAGACGAATGCGTTCCTTCTTCTCTAATTCGGCATTGGCTGTAACTGTCTCAAGTTGCATGCGCATTTCTTCCAATATCCTGCGCATATCCTCCATCTCTGTCGAAGTTTGCGACCCGTCGTCGCAACTAAATGGCTCGACTATTGTCCGGTTCGTCTCTCCGTCACTATCCGCTGAGTCACTACTAACTGCTAATTCCTCTTCCGGAATTAGAGCCAGTTCTGGATTATGTTCGGGAGACCCACCGGGATTTAGTCGTTTACTTCTTCTGCGCTGAATATCGTCTGGCATGGATGATATTCCCGAAAAGTATTCGTTTGGCTGGCGGCTTTCCAAAAATGTATTGGCGTTTATGTTTGGTGGCAATTGCTTGGCTGGCTGCAAAGCAATCCAAACTTTTAGACTTCAATTACGACTTCGCTGGCTGCGAAGTAGCAAGTCCAATCCAAAATGGCGGCAAATTCGCTGGCTGCGAAGTATTCTTAAAAATAAGAATAAAATTTGTTGTAACTCCGGGAGCCCTAGCTGCCTTTTAAGTGAAACGCACGATTGTTAGACGAGGTTTATTCTCTATATAAAATAAATTACACATTTCAGTTTGTTTTAAATAATAAATTAAACGCTTACTATTTTTAGCAGCTCCCTCCGTGGCTTTAGCTCCGTCGTTATGCTTTTTATTTGAAAACGTTTTTATTCAATTGACGTTGACAGCTGTATCTCGAACTGTTCGATTTAACTCTCAAGCTAAAACCACCGAAGGACTGTTCGACTTAAGATTCTTTTCTTTTATCTTCAACAGTAAGTACATTTAACCAGACGTAATGTATTTATTTTATTTATTTAATGTATCATTATAAGTTCAAGAAACAGAAACTCTGAACTTTATTATTTTATTTCTTAGTTCTTTTTATTTTCAGTGTAAGTGCGCCCTTAAGCAATTAAACCCCAGCACTACCAACATACAAATTCAAAAAGAATACTAATTAAAATAATTTCCCACCTGCCACTTTCCAAATGACTTATAAATTTTCCCAGTTTCTGAGGTGTGTGTGAAAAAATAGGCGGTCGCGATAAGTTTTCTTCATCACCGCTCAAGCCAAAATCACATTTTTCCAACAAATCAGCGATTTGTGAAAAATTATTTTATTTAAAACTAATCTTAGAATTGTAAGCAATAATTCGCGTTATCACAGAAAATGGGCAAACGTCGCAACCAGCCATTAATCGATTCAGACTCGAGTAGCAGTGGTTCTGAGTCGGATTTAGAATCGGTATGTATTCAAAAGTTTACCCCAAAAAGATTTTCCAGACCGAGGATTCGTGTGAAAATACTTCCTTACAATTATTGAGTTATATAATTTGCCACAAAAGGCAATTAATAAATTTTGCGAAAAAATCGTTTTAAACAACAACAGCGAGGACATCCGAGACGACGACACATTTTTGACATTTCTTGTTACAAATGGCTGCCACCATAACACAGCCGAGGCGCAGATTATTTATGAATCGATGTTCGAAACGAAAATGCTTTCTTTCTAATTTTAGATGTCTATATTCTTTTGAAAGTGTTTATAGCTCTGGAGATACAAGGGTCGCGTGTGCATTAATAAAAAATACTTTACAATCCCAACTGTAACTAGAGTTGTAACTTGGTGCTTTTCACGGCAAAAGATGTAGGACGTTCAGGGCGTATTTACGTCTTGATTAATAGTATAGTGGTGCATTCGCTCGGTGACACATTTTGCTTTGTTGTAATGATAATTTGTTATGAATCGGAATATCGATTTGGTATTTATCGAAGCAAACCTCTGCATTAAAACTCTTTCGAATGATTGACGACTATTTGTTGAACAAAATCTTTCAATTGCTTTATGTCAAGTAATTCTATGTACCTACAATGGACTTGTCGTTTTAGTGATTCTTCCTTTACAAACTTTGTAGAGTGTTCTGTTTCAAATGGAAAAAAATCTATAAGACGTGCGGTTACGACAGAATGTCTTCAGTATTTCTGCTAACGCCACGTAAGCGCAGTAGTTGAGTTGATTCCGTTTTATGTCGACAGTGTTTGTGTGCGGATTAAATATTTCTACATAACATATGTTTTGTTTTAATTGCAGGACCTGCTTTCACTTGCCAAAAAACGTAAGAGGCCAGACGGGGACAATGACAAGCCGAGCAAATCGAATGACTCGTCCGACTCGGACTCAGACTGGGCTGGAGGTAAAAATAACCCATCTACAGCACAGAAGAAGAAGCGAACGAAGAAAATGAGTAAAAGCTCTGATTCGGATTCGGATAATGAGGATTCTGACAAAGAGGACAATATTGACGGTTCGGGGTCTGGCTCTGGCTCGGGGTCGGACAGCGAGGGCGAGAAACCGGATGTTAATGTCAATAGCATAAAGGTAGCTGATGCGTTGCCAACAAAAGTCGATAATGGTGTTCAATCGGAACACGAAGAAGGCGAGGTATCCGACAGTGAAGATGATCAAAGCGATGGATCTACATCGTCGGCATCATCGACATCGTCGTCGTCCAGTTCCGATTCTGAGTTCGATGATGGTTACGATGAGAATCTAATGGGCAACGAAGAGGATCGTTCCCGACTGAATGGACTCTCTGAGAAGGAACGTGAGACTGAGATCTTCAAGCGTATCGAACGCCGAGATATGATGCGAACACGTTGGGAAATCGAACGCAAACTAAAGCTGGCTCGACGCAGTGAGAAAGCGGCAATTGACAAAATCAAGAAGGATAAAAAACAGAAAAAACAAAAGAAACAGAAAAAGAAGAAGGCAAAGGAGCTGCCAGTTGAGAAGCCCAAGTCGATAAGTCCATCTCCACCGCCTCCGCAGCCAGTGGTAGCAGCGGCGCCGGTCGTTGCGAAGGTATTGCCACCAAAAGCCAGCCCGCCGCAAGCGACAGCAGCAACAGCTGCTGCAGTGATGTCTAGCCCTGATAAGAGGAGCGACGATGAAGCAATGATGTCCTCAACGGACTACTTTGATCCAAAGGAACGCTCAAAGGAGCGCAAGAAGAATGTCGAAATGAACAAAACCGATGATAAGAGGAGCAACGCCATGGCGTTGTTAAAAGCCAAGCGCGAGGGCAAAGCGAAGAGGGGTAAGTTTTTTCTATACGTCACAAGTTTTCCCCCTACTAACCTGATTTAAAATTTACAGAGGAGGAGGAAGCCAAACGGCAGGCCGAAAAGGAACGCGAAGAAGAGAAAGAGGAGTTGGAAAGTGTATCAGGAGGAAAGTCCACAGTCAAACTAAAGGCATCGGACATCTACTCTGATGATTCGGGGAGCAGTGACTCCGAGGAAGAAGAGAAGCCATCGGAAAAGCGCTCGGCCAGCAGCAGCAAATCGTCAAGCTCCTCGGAGGACGAAGATAAAACGGAAAAGAAGCCTGTATTCGTTTCGACCAGGGAAGAGCTCAACAAAATGCGATTGTCGCGGTATAAAATGGAGCGTTTCATCAACTTGCCAATATTTGAGAAGACTGTAATGAACTGCTTTGTACGCATCAGTATTGGCAATAATGGCTCGAAACCAGTATACCGGGTGGCAGAGGTTGTCGGCGTTGTAGAAACTGCAAAGATCTATCAGTTGGGTACGACGCGCACAAATCGCGGTCTCAGACTTAAGCATGGCACGCAGGAGAGGGTGTTCCGGCTGGAGTTTATCTCCAATCAGGAATTCACCGACAGCGAGTTCAGCAAATGGCGTGAGATTTGTTCTACGCAAAACGTTCAAATGCCAACATTGGATATGATGGAAAAGAAGTCGCGCGACGTCAAGGAAGCGTTCAACTATGTCTTCAAAGAGGAGGATGTAACCAAGCTGGTCGAAGAGAAAAATCGCTTTAGGGGGAACAGGCCAACGAATTATGCCATGAAAAAGACATGTCTGATGAAGGAGCGCGATGCTGCTCTGCTGCGAGGCGAATACGAGCTGGCTGCCGATTTGGGAACACAAATTGATGAGCTGGAGAGTCGAGCTTCGGAACTGGACAAGAAACGTTCGAGTAGTATCAGTTTAATTTCTTATATAAACGACAGGAATCGAAAGCGTAACGTTGAGGAGGCGGAAAAGGCCATCATGGAGGAAGTGCGAGCCAATAAGGGGCTGAAAATTTCAGATCCATTCACGAGGCGAACCACACAGCCGCGAATGGGCTTCAAGGCGACTGATAAGAAAGATGAGGAAATGTTGCCCATGAAGCCGGCACCACCACCTCCCGGCAAGAAGCGACCCGAGGACGCGAAGAAGACACAGTCGAGCGAACACAGCCTATATTCCTTGCATGACTTTGATATTGATCTGGATGTTGCTTTGCCTGGTAAGTAAATCTTAAATTCTTTGATTGGCTGAGTGTTAAACTTTTTCTTTGAATTGAATTTGTGACGGGCATCAATCTGATAAATCCAAGCTGACACTGTTTAGCCACCGAAGGAACGTCTGTCGTTCTTCACAGACGCATTGTCAGCGGTGTTATGATTCTATTCACTGCATAAGCTTTGCCTGTAATCCGCAATGAGCTTGAACATTCGACTCGGAATTGTCCTCTGTTGGTGTCTTCTTTCAACAAGTTCTGGGATGCAATGATTTTTCAAATGAGCGCTACCATAAACGACAAACCAAATCATCTCTGTCAGATTGAACAAAACATCAAAAAATGTCAATGGGCATGACACTGGAAAGTGGTCTTTTCCGTACACAAGTAACTCGACTTTGAGGACACAGATCTTGCTGGTTGTTGGAAAGTTTTTTTTTTTAAATTGAATTTTCATGCCCATCGAGACTTTGGTGTTGGGTCCAAAGACACCAGCTCCAACTCCGGAGTCCATCTTTGATCCGTCGGTGTACCAGACTATACTTTTTGGGTCCAGTTTAGGAACACCCTTGGCCCAATTAGCACGTTTTAGCAGTTCTACCTTGAATATTTTTCCCAAAGCTGTACTCTCAACCATAGTGTTCGGGACCGAGCAAAACGTGTCCATGTTTGGGATTAGATTAGTTATTTCCAGGTGTCCCACAAGATCACCTGGTTTAAACTTGTGTTCTAGTTGTAATTTGATGTCACATCTGGCGGCAGTCTTCACAATGAACAATTGAAGGGGCGAAAGCTCAATAATAGCCTCAAGTGCTGTTGTAGGGCAAGTGGGCATTGCGCCTGTGTATCATACTTGGATTAAGACGCCAAGTTCTACCGTACAGACAGGCCCACATGACTAGTAGCACGCTCTGCTTGATATTTAAGCAGTGTATGACAATTCGACATCCAAACAGCTTTGTTGTTTGTATCCACAGTTGTTGTTGTTGTTGTAGCAGCGTCATTCAGCAGTTCTTCGTTCATCTTAAGTCCCAGGAACTGGTAGGGTTCGTCCAAAGCATTAGTGGTGCTAGTAAGGTTGGCTTGACCGGACAATTGAGGTTTTGTACATCATGTGGGCTTTCGTTACAGTTTGGGCATTTGTTTTCAGTGTTAGGATCAAGGCGTGCCATGTAATTGTTCAGTAGGTGGCACCATCCCGAGCGAAGTTGGGCCAGAGTGGTCCTCGTTGATCTTATGAATAGTTCCTCTGCGGGGGCAATAGGTAAGGGTCTGCCGCCAAGTACCACGTTCACTTTGAAATTCGGGGTCTTGTTAGAGACAACGGTCTTGTGAATGTAGTTTGGTTCTTGAGTGAGGTGGTTTATTTCGTCCTGAAGGTCTAGGATGCATCTGCGTATGTTCCGAGGTGGTTTCGGAGCCGAGACAAGGATGTGGCTAGGGTGTCCGGGTAGATGACAGGCTAGTAGGAATTGTTGGGAGAGCATGTTGTTGTGTATTTTAACCGGGAGCATCATTGTTTCTGTGTGAAGGTGGCCTCCGTCTGCCACAAGATGACAACCTGTAATGGTGCGCATGTCTGTGTTGTGGTATACTTCCAGTTGGTATCGCTCAATTGTGGAGACCAAATGGCTGCTGCGTAGTTGAGAACTGATCGACCGATTGCGGCGAGGAGTGTTTCTTTGTCTTTGCCCCACGAACTTCCAGCGAGTGATTTGATGATGTTGTTTCTGGACCTGAGGCGATTTTTGATGTTGGTAGCATGTGTCGAGAAGCTAAACATGTTGTCGAATGTGACTCCCAGGAGTTTGGGGTGTACGATGGTGGGTGCGGCACACTTTTGTCTGATATTTTTCCATTCAATGCAAAACAAATCTCACACGACTTTCATTGCAAATCAATTGAACATCGAAAATACTCAGCCACATTGTTGTACCATTAAAATAAATACATATTTTTAACAAAATTCCTAATAAATTTGTATATTTTCAGTTAACTCTGTGACGGTTGTGCCCAAGCCCATTCCTAAAATTAACGAAACCGCGCCGAAGCGTTCACTCAACTTGGAAGACTACAAAAAGAAGCGCGGTCTTATTTAGTTTCATTTCACCCACTTAATAAACTTATTACATAGCCTATTTAAAAACAAAAAAACAAAACTCTTTAATTTAAACTATAAGAAACTCAACTTACTGTTAAGAACATTCAAATCACACTAAGCTGCTGCTTAATGGCCTAAACAGAATTAGTAATGTATTACCGTTGCAACATGTTACAAAAGCAATCACATTTTTTGCCCCCAAAATGTAAGCAAAATATACATAGCTGCATATGTATGTGTATACTCTAGAGTTAATATGTTTATGTACGTTTTACTTAAAATAGAAACAAAATGTATTCCATCTCCGAATATATTTGTCAATAAATTAAGTGCGACAAATATCTAAAGAAGAAGAAGAAGCGACGAAAAAAGGTAGCGCATCGTACGACTTGACGTACGTCTTACCGTATTTTTTAGTTGTATAAACACAATGTTTTTTTTAATAAATAATTTGTAATAGTAATTTATTTTTAAAAGAAATTAAAATTTAAAGAAAACGAAAACAAACAAATTTAGACAATGAAAGTGATCAATGCGGACGGTAGTTATTCTTTTCTTTCTTTTTGTTTGTGAATCTTCACATTCGAATACAAAATATCCAATCAAAGTAAAAAAATAAACATTTCAAATTCTTTTTGTTAAACAGAAAGAAATTTAAAAACGAAACGAAGTGCAGTTCAGTAAATTTTAATTTGTTGATTTTCAGAACATACACACGCACAGGTGTGTAGTTGGTGAGATTATGATTTTATTATTAATTGTTCGAAGGGGTTTTTATGTTACCCTACAGTGTTGTTGGCGGGAGGGTATTCCAATCGTTTTGTAAGATCTTGATCGTTTGTAGAGACTCGCTCGAAACGTCTAAAGTTTTCCATTTAGTTGTTAAGAATACAAAATATAAAATACAAATTAAAAACCTATTGTTTTTATTATAAGAAAATCGAATTGTTATTATTTATTAACAGGGAATGTATGCGGTATTGTAATTAAAGGCTCCACGACGTTGGTAGACGGAGACCTTCACCATGTCTCCAGATGAGATGCTTTTATATCATGCAGACTTGACTACTTTTCAAGGTTTTAGCGAACGCCACACACTTGAAACTTAAAACCAAGTTGGCTTGACGCCAAGAAACCAAGAAATCAAGAGATTTCTGCAACATTCGGTAGCTACGATCTAACAAGACCACCGTCGACTTCATAAAATGTGCTACTGCTTGTAAATGAAGAACCATCATTCATTGCCGCGCACTAGTGTAACTTTTAGAATACAATAGAAACTAGAAAAATATACACACATTCTTTCTCAAAAAATGTGTCCAAAATTGCCAAAAACTTGTAAAAAAACGTGTCGAAAAAGGCGTCAGAAACGCGACAAGAGACTCAAAAAGGCAAAGGTCAATGCATAAAAAACGACCCTAAAAAAATCGTCAACCACTGAAAATAGTTTCATTGCTGTTTATAAAACTAAATAGAGCAAAAACAATTAGTCAATGGAATGAAGGACATGTTGGCAGAAAGAACAGTAGAAAGTGCAATGCAAACCGACTTTATCCGTCAAACGTCAAATCCGGTTATGCGTTGCTTGTGATGACTGATGAGTCCTTCAATAAGCTGGCGTATTCCATCTGACAGTTGAATACGTTGCCGCAACGGACGCACCAGATTCTATGACAGATTAAAAGGAAAAGAATGGGAACATTAAAAAACCTATTTGTAGCTATCTTTAGTCGACTAGAGGTAACCTAACGGCAACAACTAGTTTGGTCTGTAACGTCAGTTTTCCTACGTCAGTCACATAAGCGCACTATCAACTAACACGTTCTTAAACCTAGTCCAGACAAATCAAGTTGCCGTTTTACACAACTAAAGAACAAATTCGATCCTTATATGTATAAAACAAATTTTGTTGGACAACTTGTGCAAAATTTTAATAATCACCCCTATCGGAAATAATATTATTTCCCCTGACAATTCCAAAAAAATTATGATGATAAATCCATTTCCAAATGTGATGCACTTTTCTTTAATTTTTTTATTTATTAATTTTGCACGGCCGCCTGCTATCTGCTTTTCTGCAGGGCAGATGAGACGCAAATGACTTTTACGCACATTTGACCTTTACAGATCTGCATTACCGAACACATGACAATACAGTTTTGCTATGGTGACTTTTTCGAACACATGAAACATGACTTTGGCAATTTGCGTTTGCGAACATGCTGCAAAAGCAATTTGATGCAAATGACATTTCCGAAAACAC
The DNA here is from genome assembly GCA_936431705.1 of Cheilosia pagana. Lineage (NCBI taxonomy): Eukaryota > Metazoa > Arthropoda > Insecta > Diptera > Syrphidae > Cheilosia > Cheilosia pagana. The sequence continues at coordinate 19,615,791 of OW386170.1, read as the reverse complement.
CCTAGGTATCCAAACATCCCCTATTGTCTAGATTCGTCGGTTTATGTGAACGTAAGTTAGTCAGCTGTCAGACTTTACTAAACTAGATACCAACTTAAACGTCCCAAGTCGGTGATTCCTCATGCCCTTAATTGCAGTACGGTAGCTACTTGGGTGCAATCATTAGGCTGAAATTGCCCATTTATAATGGAAAATAATGTATTTTAAAAGTTTTAGAAGTAATCCTATTGGGACAGAGGAATTTTATCCCTATAAAACAAGTGCTTTTAAAACAATCTCGGGAATAGGCCGCAACTAAAATATAACCTTCCATGTTCTTGTAAACTGCAGGAATATAAATTAGCTAATAACTACTTCTTGTTCTTAGGTGTAATGTTAATTCAGTTTCAAAAAGTTCGTGTGGTCAAAGCCGAAGTCAGTCGCAAAAACTTCTTGATACTTCCGAGATTCACACTAGGTATTTGTCACAAGTGGAAGTGACTTGACAGTGGGATTTTATCTTAAAATTATTCTAAGATCTGTTCATAACTTAAAGCTTTGTTTGACGTGGCTAGCATAGTGCCCACTAGTGCGCACTGAGCAGAATCAGCTAATTTTCACGCCTGTCAAAAATCCTGTACAACTCTGAAAATTCGACTACCTACTACCTACATATATCGAACGCAAAATATGCTGCCCTGAAGTTTGACATTGAAAAATGAATGACAGCAAGCAAAATGACAGCGAAACTAAGCACCAAATTCTTGCCCCGACAAATTAACTGGGGTCAGTTTGGGGCATATCAAACACAGGTTTTCAGTAGGTACCAGGGCGAGTTCAGTGCAATATCGAACCCAGTTCGCACTAGTGCACACGTCAACAAACCCAATAAAAATGATTGAAGCGACTTTGATCAAAGTACCATAGATTTACCAAATTTAAAATTACTTGTGTGGATGATTGTAAAAACATTTTACAAGAATTTATGCCTTTTTTCTCAAAATTAGTCCTCAATGCATAAGTATGCTTCGGTGTGCATCGTTGTACATGTGTAGCAGCTGATAGAAGGTGGGTAGGTAGAAGTGTCGGTTTATTTAAAAACCCAAGGAGCACTGTACCGGTTTGTTACCACAACTAATTTGAAATGGTTGAGTAGGAGAGTTTAGATCCAGCCTATGAAATTCAAATCAGTTCCCTAATACTAGGTACTCTTCGAGCCCTCCTCATGGAAGTCAAGGAAGAGTTTACCCAGAGATTGCTGTCTGGTAGCTAGTGCTGGACATGCGCATAGGTAGTGAGTGAGGGTTTTTGGGTTGCCAAATCTAACTGCGTGGTCCCCTATTTGCCAGTGAAGGCAACTTGACTATCAATCAATGTATTTCTTTTGCCTCGCAACTAAGTTTGTGTGTAGTTTGATTTGAGGGCAGGCCTCGCGGATGGCAAGTAATTCCCCCTGAAATACACTGTCCGTTTTGAGATGTTTAGAGACTCATAAAATAGACCCACACCTATAGTACAAAGTCCATTTTAGAACCTTCTGTGTAGGTTATGTCCCTCTTCAACCGTCCCTCTTGCCAATCTAATCTTGAGGGAATTCTACTTTAAAATGTTTATTGAAAAGCATTTTCGGAGTAATGTAGTCCGTCGAGGATTGTACTGTGACGAGTTCTCTTGGCAGAGAAAGTAGAATGTTACTATGGCCGTCGGATCCCGCAAACCAGCACCCCGACTCTCGGAGTCTGATCGCGCACGTATGTGCTTGAATGTTCGTAATGTGAAGGTCTAAAGGTAAAAGGTGTAGAAAGACTGTTAGGGGCTCTGAAGGTGTAGAAAGCTAAGCAAGCTTTCTTTAACCCGTTGTTTGATATTAAGTTTCTAGCTGAGCTTGGGATCTAGGATCACTATTAGATACCTAGGACTGGTCGATCCGCATACATCCTACCACCTAAATTCTTTCTCTGTCTTAGGGTTCACTTATAGCGACACGAAAAACGAAACCGTAAAAAACTTCTTTTGCTTTTTTTAACCACTTAAATTTAATGGTTGAACTCAGTCTTGGTCTTAAAATGTTGCTTATGAATAATTATAAACCCTATAATAACGAATATTTTGTTATATAATTGTGAGCCACAGAAGTAGTGAAATAGCACCTCCTTGGGGTGTGTCTCTGCTGTCAAATTTGGTTATATTCGAATTATTCAGGTACTAAGCATAGAGACAATTCAAAGACAAAGGCGTTTTCTATCCGTACCTCCGTAAAGCTAAAGGACTCTATATCTAGAAAGATAGCTAGAGTGTATTCTTCTTAGTGGATTGACTTTTCGATTGTTCGCACTACTACTTCGTGAAGAGCCGTTTCTGTCGATCTTCCTTTGAGGTAAGCGTGCTCTGCCTTGGATAGTGATATTTCTATTTTACTACGCAGATGGTTATCTAGATTCAAGAAGTTGCTTCAAAACAAAGGAGGTGAGACTGATTGGTCTGAAATCTGACCGTGTCTGCCGCCTTTGGAATGAAAATCACTCTGACTTGCCTGCAAGAATGGGGTTGGGGCATGTAGATGTAGGTTGTTGAGTAAACAGCTACTAAAAATTAGTGTGAGCCTGACATTTTTGTAGTATACCTAATAGGCGGTATGCCAGGCGATTTGATGGAACTCTCCATAAATCAGTTTCCGCTGCCTTTTTGGCAGATGTTTCCCTTTCCATTTTATTTGTAGACCACTGCCAAATTGCGTACCGAAACAGCAACGGACGTAAGTCGTAACATATTTTTCATAGCGGTATTAATGGCAACACTAAAGTACATAAGTAGGTACAGAGCTTTACAATACGCGCCCAAGACTTAAGTAACTGCATGTACACGTGAATGAACCCCGCCGAACATGTGCCCAGTCTACGTGATTCTAATTGCATATTATTTTCTATAAATCCAATATTCCAGGCACACAACAACAACATCATAATCCAAATAGCGCCAACGCCAACCCGTCCCTCCACTGCCGCTCCAAAAAACGATCATGTCAGATTGTTTACAGACAAAGCGAATAGTACACATTTTCAAAGTTCAAATTCAAATCCGTAGATAGTAGATACGTATTTGGTTCCAAATCTATTGGAATTTTTTTCTTCTATAGTTCGGTTTTTCACCAGCAATACGTCATCATAGCTGATGTTGATAGCGAAACCAGAGCTAGATGCTAGTGTGCTAAGAGCAGTGGTGCCATATTTGCAGATTTATCGTCATTTTGCCGATTTTCAGCCTCAATGACGATTTGCCGATTTTGGACAGCCATTTGCAGATTTTTAGGTCTTAAGCAAATGCAAGTGTTGTGTTGTGATCAATCATGCATTTCCGCTTTTATAATTAAATTTATTTTTGCCGCTCTAAGTTTTCCCAACTTATGTGCAAATGATGAGAGATTTTTTTTCTATCAATCACTGAAAATCATGATTTTTCGCAATGCCTACATAAAATTTCACAAAGAGGACGACACACATCTTTTTAAGACGTTCAATTTTAATATGTACAGCTACTTTGAAAAAAACAATGTGTGCAATGAATTTGTAATTATTTAGTATAATCATTTTTGTGTGTTTGACTTGGTTATAGCAACAGCCTCACTTGTTACAACTACCCGCGATTTCTGTTAGTTGCGCTAATTGAGAATTATTATTTTTTTTAGGACAATGACGATTTTTTGACGATTTTTAAGTAAAAAAATGCAGATTTCGTAAAAAATTATCTGGCACCACTGGCTAAGAGCATCGTCCTATTTATTTACATCAACCGCATATGTACAAAGACGTGGCTGGCCTTAGATTCAAATCGCTGCGTAGTATTCCAATCACACTATAATAATAATTAATTGTAAACTATTATTTGCCCTATAGTAGGCACGTTGTTTATTCAATGTTTATTATTTTCGATTTACGTCGTAAATCTATAACGATGATTGGCAATTTTACGCATTTCTTTTTCCACAGAATAATTTTGCGGCTAATTAGCGGCTATGTATCTACGCAGTCATTGTCAGCGGAACCGTTAAAGTTCAAAAGCTATGCGCTTTTGATTTCATTCATAAAATCGCAATAAGAACATAAATGTTTCATTGATAAGACGCATCAGGCGCCAAGCGGACACACGAGATCAATGCCCCGTCTTGAAACAATGTATCAACATTAGCTATGCCGGATCTTATTTACGAGCGTGAGTGCAATTCCACGAGTCTTTTTCTTTAATGACGCTGGCTATAGAATATAAAAAAAGAATATTCATCGGATCCTTCTTGGTGTCGGTCGTCGTTGCTGGAATTTGCTATGAAAGCAATATTAAAAATGGAAACAAAAAGTGGGCAAAAATTATGTACAGTCAACCGTTGTTTTGTTTGAAATTCTTATCTCGCTAATATAGCGGGCCGCCATGGTGTTATTGGCACATATACATAGAGTACATATACAGTGTGATCGGAAGGAAAATATATACGTTCTCGTTTTTGCACAACTAAAGCTAAGATTAGACTGTATGCCAATAAAGCATATGAATGCCAACAGGCAAATGACCAGATTAGCTGTCAAATGACCAATATGCCAGGATTATCAAAACTGTATATCAGACTATATGACAAAAATTACCAATATGGTCATATTTGCCTTGATGGTCATTTAAGGCATTTGTTGTTTATAACCAAATGTTGTAGTAGGGTAATGCTGTAAAGAAAAACAAAGCAAAAAAAGGATCCGATGTGTACGACTTGTGACATCGTAAAGTCCGGGTCTGATCTCGACGGATGAGTTGGTCTGACCATTCGCCCTGTCAACTTTTGCTTCCTCCATAATCCTGGCATCGCTAGAAGCTTCGATTGAGCTTCCCAAAGACATGTAGATGGGTGTTCCACAAACCGAAAAGGAAACACACAAAAGAACTTAAAAGGGTAAAATAACAAACAATATGTACACCAAGTAAATTATATTCAAACCAATGAAACTACATAAAGAATATTAACGAAAATACATATAACTATGACAAAACAGATACCTAGATAGCAAACAATTTCTTCACAAACAAAATTTCACAACAAGAAAAAAGTATAAACAGCCACAATTCCTAGGAAAGAACAAGACCACAAATGTAACTTAAACAAATTACAAAGAAAAGACAATTAAATAATTTACAAAAATGGAAGATAATAATCTACAAAAAAAAGAAAACGAAAATGAAAATTAATTCCAATTGCACGAACTCTCTATCACCGATGACAACAAAAAAATTCTGGTTCCATCAAAAATGCCAGAAATGCCACAACGAAATTTCAATTAAGTGCATATGGGCATATAGGCTTTATGCTGGCATTCGTCCTTATTGTCCCATTACACTATATGCTATTTTGGCATTTTTATCTGTCAAAATCAGTCTGGTCATATGTGGCATTTAGGGCATATGGGATATGCCCATTACACTGTATGACCATATTTTGACAGAAGAACCGTCAGAAATTGGCATTTTATGACCACTTGGCATACCGTCTAATCTTACCTTAAGAGATGAACTTTAATGCTGCATTTACAACGTCACACATTCCTAACACGGAGGATGCCCAATATCAAATAGCAGTCTGACTGAAAGGGACAGCAACTCCTAAAGACTAGTACGCTGTTCGAGTGATGTGAAATTTTTACTCCTCAAAAAGTGCTGTGTAATTGAAAGTGAAATTTTCAGGCCGAAATGTCGAAAATTTAATGCGACGGACAATAAAAGCTAAGTGAATTAGCAAGTAACGCTCCCTACAAATCACTTTTTGAACAATTATTTGTTACTTCAACAGCGTAATGCCTGGTGAAATTTTCATGTAAAAAGTTCATTTTGACATTTCGCAGTGAAAAATTTGTATGAAAAATTGGATTTCACTCCAACCTCGTACCAGCCTTAACACGCAAAAAGAAGGAACACGTTTTTTGGGCGGCCATCCCGTTTAAATAAATAGTTGGACAAACAGGTCTGTGGACTGTGGGTCCCTAAACCTAGCTTTTCACAACCATTCGTTTTGCGTGGGTTTTCAATTTTTGGGACGAATGGAAGGGGTCTACGCCGAGTCCAAACGGCTAATTGAGAAGCTAATTCATGACGTTTGCGAGAGGTGGCTTGTTAAATGTACTAAAACCAATTATACCACTCTCCTTTGACATACATTAATCAGAAATGGAATCATTTTCAAGTAATTACAGAAATGCTGGGCGCCGCAACGGAACTCGTATTTATTTCCGTTTTATATTCTATTCTATGATGAGAATACCAGTCCTAGAGACTGGATAAGCAGTGATCTTTGATATTACTTCCAAACCTCCGTCTTGCTTTTTCGTTTTTTGAAATGGATGTGATACCAAAATACACTCTCTTACAAGAGTGACAGGCGATAAAAACTGTTTTCTGTGCAAAAAGTTATGAAAGCTAGAACAAAAATTTAAATTAATTAATTAATATTTAAATATTGCATCTTTTTCGCTTTTGCTGCAGATGTCAGCGATATTCCTTTGACAACCGACTGCGTCAATATTACATACATTTTGTTTGCATTAAATTGTCAAGTTTAGTTATCCTGACAGCTGCCTGACTTGATGTACCTACCTCTGTTTTGATTGACTTAGATCAGTTTTTTATAAATAAACAGCTTTTTATGTTGACGTTAATGGAGGAGTAGCCGACGAATCTTGTCAAGAAATTCGTAACTGAGTACTAAGTTGACAGTTTGCATAAATGTGACTGACAAGGGAAAAGTGAAGTTACAGACCAATCTAGTTTTTGCGTTCAGCGTAGAGGTACATATAGGCCAACCCAATCTAGTCGACTTACAATAAATAGGTTTTCCAATGTCCTCTTTTTACTTGTCATTCTTCTGTCACAGCCACCATTTGTTCGTGAAACATTTTTTTGCGCGATTCCCTTTTTTAATAAACGTCGTTCAAAGCTTACCATTCGACTCTTCAGTCGGTGATCGAGCAGCCCAACCAAGTCAACGAAATGCTCTGTTGAAAATATGACTGCAAGTAGGAAGATATGTAAGATATGTAAGATATATGACTGCGTCAACTGATATTTTGCAAAGTCAAATTTAAGAACAACAATTGGATGGATAATAAAAATTTAAGTGGAAACTTGGACTAGTAGTTATAGGCACCCGGTTTATAGTAAAAATGAAGCAGGGGAACGCTTCAGTCGATCTATTCAGCGGGGGCGTTAATGGGAATTAATAAATGTCATTAGCTGTCAAAGTTGGTAAAATATGCAAGTTGGTAAAATGTGCAAGGCTTTACAAGTCGGAAAAGCAATAAAACAATTTAATCCTTTTTAAAATTTGATAAAAATGCAGGATGACTTATATCATTTCCTTGGAAAACAACAATAAATTAATTGGCGACAATATACGTCAATTTAACTGAATGGCGTGCATTGCAACATATTGACGATAGACTGGGGATATTGAAAGCGAAGTTTTCGGATACCGAAACTAAGAAGAAGAACCGACGTCAATTGGCCTTCAAGATTGTGCGATTTGATGCACTAAAAAAACTTTTTCTTTGAGGTTATGTTAGTCATCTGGTTTATGGCAATAGAACAGAAAATATCAGCGATTGCCGACCTTGGGGACAAGACTGTTTGTGGCACAACTGGTAATATTGAAGCCAAGTTTGGTGCCTGCGATTTCAGTCAGGTGGTATACTTCGAGTGCGAGCATTGTTAGTTGCGTACGAAGGCGCAATAAACCTTTCGAAAATCAAACACATTTGAACTTTTCGAATATCAAATAGTACATATCTTCCTACTTGCGGAACCCCACTGTACATTGAGTGTACTTTTTACTTTCAGCATTGATTTGTTGCCATCTTAATATGCTCCGGCTGAGGTTGGGCTTGGGATTTTTGCCTCCCCGAGAGAACATTACTGTATAAATGTTTCTGATATTGATGCTGACGATCGGCTGCTGATAAAGAGCAGGCAGCCAGATTATTGTGCTGGAGAGCGAGCGAGCTAGTGGCGTCAATGATTTTTATATATTGAACAACGAAAATTGCATCGCATTCAGATTCGATCTTACCATAGAAATGTTAACAAGTAAAGTTCAGAGAGTCGCGATCCTTGTGGCGATCGCGATCAGTGTTGTGTCCGTTAACACGCGCTTTACAGATGACGACGAACGCGGCGTCACTAAAAGTCCACCGGTAGGCTGCGAAATACCCTTCTCGTCTAAAGTCCATATAGGCTATCTATGGCCGTTGATTTTCCACACCAACGGTTCGCTGTATGACACAGTAAATGTGGATGGAACCGATTCGGTGGTAGTGCCCTCTGGCGAAGAAGTTTTACTGTCCTGCGGTCCGAATTACATCGAAACGAGAGGCAAATCGGAAGAGACCATCGCAAAGTGTGGACCCGAGAGACAATTCCAAGTGGAAGGCCAATCTGATGCGGTTAACCTGAAGGAACTGTCATGTGGCATGCGAGTAATCGAGGAAACATTCCAGCTGGTGTATGGCTGTCCCATCAATCTGACTTCGACCAATTTCGGATATCTCCATCCAATTCAAAAGCACACATACATCATTGGCGAGTCCTGCTACGACACCACAGCGGGTAAGACATATTTTGCGCACGTCAAGTTGGGCGGTCCCACGGAATACCTACAAAAGGGCGATAAGAACTTCCTGATGCACAACCATCCCAATTCAAGGTACAAATTTGAGTTCCTAAAGGCTCTGCGCTTCGACGAAATATACCAGAGGATTCGCAGTACGCTAAATATCAAGGAAGCCCCCGCTCTTAGGTTGAGTAATTACGTCGACGAACCGTTGTTAATGCATAATCAGTTAAACACCGTTAAGAAACTGTCGTGGAACTATTTTCTCATGCGAGACGATTTGGTGACATTGAAAAAACTCAAGGAAGACATCAAGGAGTTGAGTTACAGTATGGAACTGGACATTTACATCGGCAGTCATGGCGTGAATGTGCTACAAAGTCCAAACGGAGCACAAATGGAGTTCTACGCTTCTGTTGGCGATGGACAGATTCGCTTTCCAATGCCAGAGCTGATTTGGATTCTTGTGAAAAATGCTGACAAGGCTGTGACATTTGCTGTATTCAACGATCCCGATTTGCAGTCGGAGGATGTGTCGCGCAAGTCTATTTGCAAAAGCGAATGCGAGAAGATTACATGGCTGACAAGGGTGGCTAATCCGAGGTATAGCGGTCCGCTGATTTGTTGCCGTTACGATGATTTCATTCGGGTGGTGAAGGAAGTCCCTCTCTGGAGTGGAATAAATGACCTATTCACGTGATGGCAGTATTCTTATGCAATTTGGACCTAGAAATGTAAACTGTAAGGACAATTTTATAAGTTTGTTTTATTTTATTTTAGCAGAGCAACTGCCAGAACCAATATCAGTTTTTTTTTTTGTTTGTTTAGCTTATCAATTAATGTCGTCTCATTAGAGGCAATTTTTCTGTTCCCTGTCAAAACAAATCTACACATTTATGATTTAATTTATATACATTAAAACAACAAAAATAGAATGTTTGGTTTTTTTTTTATTATCTGTTTTTGGTTGCGCGGTAGTATTCGCTTTTGTTTCAGATTATGCGTCGCTTTATGATTTGTTCTCGGTCAAGGGCAGACATTCTTTGGCGGTTTTACGGTGACCATGAACGGGCAGGGCAGCACCGTTGTCTTGGGCGTAGTGGACATTTGAACGTTCCGTTATCGGGTGCGATGAATTGCGTTTCATAGAGTTTACTGTTAAAGCGCGTGACTATGCTCGACATGTACTAGTTACATCTGGTAAGTGCTGGTGCGCACTTGACTTTTCCTTAGACGTGGTACCATCTTGTCTGGTCTTATTCGAAAGGGCGACCATCTTTCGGAGGAAAAAAGGTTATCTGAATAAAAAAGGGTATTGTTTGGAAAGGGTGGTGAAAAAGTAGGTAAGTAACTTGAGACGAGAATGGGCCTCATCGTTCATTATGAGTTTGGAAATAAACTTGTTGTTGTCTAGAAAAAATAATTCCTGAAAACGAATATTGAATACGTAGGTAGGTACCTATTTGTGGATCGTTTTAACTCGTGAACCAATTGACTCTTCTACGGAGAAAGGGGGTAAGGCAGTAGAATTATTTGCAAGGATCGAAACATCACCAACTGCTAAGAATGTCGCCTGGTGGAATACTTACTTGCAAACAAGGAATATTTACATAATTTGAATTGCTGCTGAAAATGTTTTTTTTCTGCGCTGAGTCATTAATCACCGCAAGTAAATTCTGAAAAAATAAAAATGCATAACGCTACTTATGCGTCACTTGTGGATGAACAGAACTTTAAAATGTAATAAAACAGTTACAAATCATCGTCGTTTTATGAAGCGGTTACGCATAGACAAACCGTATACTGAGATCCTCAACTCGCAAAGTCGCAATCCTCTTGCCGCTGCCGCCCTCAATTATGTGGTGTAGGGTAAAGGCACTAGTATCCGGACAGCTAACGTATTTGGTAACTTTGACTTCCAACAGTTTTGTCACTATTAAAGCTAGGTACCGCAAAAAGTTAATATATTTAGTAAAGTGACGATATTGACTAATAATAATAGATTAACATTTTTTTCAACTGTTACGTTCTGAATATTTATAAAAAAAAAATTCAAAAAAGTTCGATTTTCACTAGTATCCGGACAGCAGAATTTAGTCTCCGGACACTTTTTTTTTAGTATCCGGACACAAAGTTTTATATGAAGAATCAGTCATTTTTGCCTTTATTGAACTAAATAAGACGATTTTATTTTTTTTAAATATATGTACTTTAATTCATTATATTTATTTATATGTTCCTATTCAGTAAATATACTCCGAGTCTTCCTTGGAACCCTCAGTTTAGCATGCACGGTGATATTCAGTTTTGAAGTAGTTTGTGGCTTGTTCGACGATTTTGAAGCTTCGAGATTGACATCAACTTCAACATTTCATAATTGTTCTGACAGTGCCTCAATAACCAGGGTTAAATGCGACTTGTGCCTATCTATCTAACTGCAACCGGTTGTGACTTGTGAGCACAATTGGCGACATATTCAAAAAAATGTTCGCTTTTAATCCAATCGTTTTTGCTTCTTCCCAAAAACCATAATTTTGGCATGCTGTCAACGATGTCTTTTGGCGGACGCTTGTATGGAAACACCACCATGGATTTAAAAAGGGTTCCGTCTGCTGAAAAAAACAATTAGCACCGGTAGCGTCTCTTTTTTCATTTGCAGCAGCAATTTGGTTACTTTTTTGTAACCGTTGGGGCTATGTTTTTGACAGTTTTTGAACAGAGGCAATAACTGCTTTCGTCACGATTTAAAACGATCGTTTTTGAAAGGTGTTTTTCTTCTTGATTCACTGAACAATCCGTTCTTCCTCCTCATTTGTCAAAATTTTGTACTTTTTTAACTGGTCATGTAACGTTATATAGGTATCCTTATATTATCTAAGGCCTTAGCTATACTTTCTGCCTCCACAAAACAGGGGCCCCCACCATTGACTTAGAAAAACATTGACCATTGACATTGGTCTTTGACCTGACCGCACAACAAATGAAATTATCGAATATTCGGCGAAAAAGGATTCCACAGAACTTCAACATTGCTATGAAGTAGCTCTGCAGAGTTCAGTTCTTCAAGATCATTCGCGAGATAGTTTCAACTTTGTTCGGAAACGTTCAAAGAAAATGTTTACATGCCACAATAAAAATCGAAAGACCGTCTATCGATTCTGGCTTTGCTTTTCTCCAACTACGAATGCAGGCTCTTATTTTGGAGAAAACTCATTTATCGGAGTTATAACCATGTTGTGGGCAGTCTATCGACTTTAGCTGCTTACTCTTGTCCATCGGCTGTTCAATTCTTTGATTTCGATCAGAATTTCACAGCAAGTACAGAACGATGCCAAAATCCGTCTGAAAAATTATCGCAGTGAAAAAGCGGACACTCGTTAGTATTGCCGGGCTGAAGCTCCGAAAGATATTTTCAATCACTATTCTGATAAGGAGCAAAAAGATATAGTGGGGAACAAAGCATCGCACCTTTGGCTATCTCAGCATAAATGTTAATTGTGACCGATCTAGGCCAATCAAAACTGAGATACATCAATCCAACCAGCTGTCAGACTTACTGAACTAGATACTTGTACGTCCCCATTGTCTCTATGCTTAAAGTGCGTTATTACAAGCGTCTTTTGCGCGCGTTTCTTGACGCGTTCTTGAACACAATATTATTTTTATTGTACATTGTTTTAAACTTTATTAACCCAAGTGTAACTCTATCTCTCCCTCTTGCTTAAAGGTATAATAGTTTAGAGGAGGCTGCACAATGCAGCTCTTCAAGTAGGTCAGTCGTATTGCATTAAGTTCGTTTTCCGTATCTGGATAGAAGGGCGCTAAGATAAGAATATAGCCTTAAACAATAGGTCTGTTCCTTTACTTTTGTAGTAAAAATGAAAAAATACTGTCAAAATGCCTGTGGAGGGGATGAATTCTCTCTCAAAAAGGGAAACTTAGGCAAAAGCTTAGGAACGCTTTTGTAGTAACCTGTGCAACACACAAATGCTTAAATAGAACAACAAATTCAAATCAGCGGTAAATTCTCAGGCGACTAACAGTTGCTTCAATTCTTACGCAAAGAAATTTGTTGAGTAAAAACTAGTAAGAGGGAAAATATTTTGCTCTCTCGAAGCCGCTCTCTTTTACGATGCGGCTTGTACCACAAATTACTGTGTGTGAAAACCTCTAAAGAAGTTGGAATCTTTTCGTTTGCCTATTAAAAACTGCAAGTAAATTTGACCAAAAGAAAACAATCTTTATTAAGAAATAATAACCTGTTCTTGACATTGGCCTTAAAGTGACGAGACTAGTCATGCAACTTTTTCAAAAGCGAGGATTTTCAAGGAACCACAACTTTGCGTGCATCCAAAACAGAAGGATGCAAAAACTGTATATTTGACATTATTCTCATAGCTGGTATTTATATCAAAAGCTCGTTTATGCCCGTCCATTGGGGCACTTCATTCACCACCTGGATGAAGTCATCATACCTACAGCACACCAGTGGTCCACGATGCTTGGAGTTGGCTAAACTTGTCAGCCAAGTAATCTTCTCGCACTCACTCTTACAAATCGACTTGCGTGTCAAATCGTCAGACTGCGAATCCGGATCATTGAATACTCCAAAGGCAACCGCCTTGTCTGCATTTTTCACAAGAATCCAAATAAGTTCTGGTATTGGAAAGCGCATTTCCCCATTATCAACTCCAACATAAAGCTTCATTTGTTCACCACTCGGGCTTCTGAGGACATTCACTCCATGACTTCCAGTGTAGACGTCCAACTCCATGGTGGAACTGAAATGTTTGATGTCGTCCCTAAGCAAGTCCAGTGTAAACAGATTATCCCGCACGATGAGGTAGTTCCACGACAGCTTTTGAATTGATTTCAACTGGTTGTGCATCAAAAGAGATTCATCGATGTAGTTACTCAGCTTGAAGCCAGGTGCCTCTTTGACATCTAGCGTTTTGCGGACCCTTTCGTATATTTCGTCGAAACGCAAAGCCTTGAAGAATTCAATTTTGTACCTTGAATTGGGATGGTTATGCTGCAGGAGTGTTTTGTCAGCTTTCTGCAGGTAGCCCAAGGAGTCTCCCAATTTCACATGAGCAAAATACGTCTTTCCCGCTTCGATGTCATAACAGGCTTCCCCAATGATATAGGAGTGCCCTTGAACCGGGTGGATATATCCAAACCTCGTCGAGTTCAGATTACTCGGACACCCGTACACTTGCTGCACAGTTTCCTCGATGGGTCGCAGGTCGCATCTGAGGTCCCTTAGCTTTATTCCTTCCACTTGCCCTGGTAGCTGAAATCTTCCCTCTGACGCACATATCGCATTGATCTGTTCCGATTTTCCCATAGATTTGATGTAGTTTGGACCACACGAAATAAGGACCTCTTCTCCAGATGCCACTACCACTGAATCGTATCCATTTGTATTGACAGTTTCGTAAAATGAACCATTTAAGGCAAATATTAACGGCCACTGATAGCCAATGTACTCCTTCGAAGCAAATGGTATTTCACAGCCTTGTATTGATTTTGTGTTGCCGCCGCTATCACTAGTAGGAAGCGATGAAACTGCCACAGCGCTGATTGCCAAAAGAATCCCGATTCTATGAACTCTAAGTGTTAACATTTTCACGGTAAGATTCAATCTGAATTCGATGCAATTTTCGTTGTTAAATATATATTGGCTAGGTTTTATCAGCGACGGTGATCGGGGTTCCCGCCAGAAAGACAAATGCTGGGGAAAAACATACGCGGAGTACAGTGGGTGTGAACAAGTGCGGGGACACTACAATAACAAACAAGTAAACATGTTGCTGATAGGGTTAGTAGTCATAGACTGACCTCTTGTATAGACACATGATAGGCTGCCCCACTTTATTTCGCAAAACGTAAGTAGATTTAAAAGACGTTTCAGACAAAATGAGATATGTTTCCAATATCCCTAATCACCCATATATCCCTATTCCCTATACCAAAAAACAGTCTCAACCTGAGTTCCAATGTAAAATCTATTTTATATGTCTGAGCGCGACCTGTCAAATGATTACTAATGCAACCCGGCTTTACTTGAGGTCTATTTCTTTTACTTTTTTATCTTACGGCTTTGTGAGAGCAAGATATTTCCTCTCTTTCTAGTTTTTACTCAACAAATTTCTTTGTGTAAGAATTGAAACAACTGTCAGCCGCCTGAAAATTGACAGCGGATTTGAATTTGTTGTTCTATTTGGTGGGTAAGTTTCCCTCTCTGAGAGAGAATTCACCCTCTCTACTGTTATTTTGACAGTCTTTTCCATTTTTACTACAAAAATAAAGGAACAGACCTTTAGATTAATTGTCGCATGCCAATTTTTCTCAAACTGTCATATAAACGCATAATTGATTACGTTTCAAGACAGTTTACACACAATGTAGTTAAATGATTTGCAAAAGAATATAAAAGTGACTTGCGTCACACAATGTCTTTCTAGTTTTATAAAATGGAATCAGTTACAAAAACAAAAAAAGTTAAACCGGCGATAAGGTTTTTTTAATTCTGCGAATGTTATCACAATTAAATGGCAGCAAAACAAAATGATCAAAAAATACCACGTAAGGTCAACAAATCGAAGAAAATTCTTCTGAAGTGTAAAGTAAGTACTCAATTGTTCATATTAATATGAGCTGCAAATTAATAATTATGTCTTTTCGCAGGAAGATAATCTTAATTTTATTATTAGTACAACGTCCCAGGAAGTGTACTAAATTCTGACAAATCATGAACCTACCCAAATTTGTGCGAAATACTACTTTTTCCAATTGATTTTAATGGGAGGATATTTTACTACCCTATTCTCTATCATAAAATGTATTATTCACTTTCACATATCTTTTCATTTGACAAATTTAATAGTATTCCTTTTGGAAGACATTTGAGACGATCTGATTTATTCGATTTAGTCTAATACCATGTTCCCACCAACGTGATTTAGCTAAATCCACTTGATTTAGCTAAATCATCTCATTAATGATGTGATTTATCATACATTTTCATGATTACTATTTACGTGATTTAGACGTGTTTAAGTTTTAAGTACGTGCAAATCCACACAAAATAAAATCGAACATACGCAAAATAGAATCAAACAGACACAAATAAAAACAAACGGAATTGTTACCGACTTCAGCTGTTCACGCAAAAACAATCTGTCAAAAAATAAAAAATAAAAATGCAGATAATAATTGTTTATATCCTTTTTGGGTTTATTTTGGTAGATATAAATTCTATCCAAAGCATTTGAACTCATTTTAAATTGTTGCGGGTAATTTTTCTTAATTCTAAATGTCACACTTGAACACTTCAAAGTTCGATGGGAACGCCTATCGCGATTTATAAATCACTTCAGCTTAATCACGTTGATGGGAACTTGGTATAACAGCATCCTCACCATGACAAGATAACATTCAGGGGGACGTTCAAGTACCCATAGTTTAGTGAGTCTGACAGCTAACTGACGTCATGGGCCGGTCTGTTCACAGCTGGCTTAATCGGTTACCACAGATTTAGGGGTTAGTTGATAGATCAGAGATAAGGCGGATAACCAATGAGTAAAAAATAAATAAATATTTTGGCGCGACAGGTCTATGGGACCCAAGGCCTAGCTTATCTCGCAACCATTCGTTTTGTGTGGGTTTTCAATTTTTGGGACGAATGGAAGGGATCTACAATTTTACGCCGAGTCCAAACGGCTAATTGAGAAGCTCATTCATGACAGTTTTACTCTCGGATGTTTGTCAGACGTTCGCGAGAGGTGGCGCAGTGGAAAAAAACCTTAAGATGTAATTTGGCCCTCTCGGGATTCGAACCTGAGCCCCTCGCTTAGTAGCCCAACACACTACCACTAACCAATGAGTGCTTGTTGAATAAACTGCGCCAACTACAGTCTCCTGAATGTCAGATAAAAGATCTTGTCGGCTGGATTGCGCGAACGTCTAAAACCTTTCGCTAACAACCAAATCGGCCCATATCAGTGCGATTTTAGGTCCAGAAATGTAACTTCCTTAACATTCTTCTTGAAGCCATTGTACGTAACTCACAAGCCATCAACATCAGAGGTACAATTGTCCAAAAGTCTGTTAAAATGCTTGCATATGCTAAAGATATTAACACTATCGGAAGATCACGTTGAGCTGTCAGCGGCCTGTTTGTAAGTATTGAAACGGAGGCGACGATGATGGGTCTGGATGTAAATGTGGACAAAACGAAGTATATGCTGTCAACGAGAAAGAACTCTCAGAATCGACGATTCGGACAAAACGTCACGATGGAAAGATAAAACTTCGAAGTAGTTAAAACTGGGCTCCACTATCACTTCGCAAAATGACATCAGCGCAGAAACGAAAAATTACTCTTGCCAATCGCTGTTTCTCTATCATATAACAAAGGAAATATTATATAAGAACCTAGTCAAAAAGCAGAGAATACATGGGCTGAAATGGCTGCGGCACGTGGAGCGTATATGGACAGTAACGCACAAGCCCGACGAATCTTTGAGTTCATCCCTGAGGGACAACATAGCAGAGGAAGACCCCACCTTAGGTGGCATGCACAATTGGAGGGCAACCTCAACCAATTTCGTGTGCGTAGTTGGAGGCAGCAAGCTACGCACCCAGGTCGCTGGACGAGCTTGTTGGTTGTGATTGTTTTTTAAACAAAGTTTGACTAAATTTGACTAATGTTTTCGAGTGCATTATCGTTAGAGAACAGGCTTTATTTTTTAACGAATTTTATTGATGTATCTCTTTTTCACTAGTCCTACTAAACAAAAATGTTGAAAGTGATCTTATATTTCAATTATTTTGATGTGAGAAGCAGCGTAAGCGAAAGAGAAGTAGATACATCTGCGGAAAGGAAAGGTAGTGAGTTGCCACGATTTTTCTAACGTTTGTTAATATACATAAATTATTAAGAAAAAACCTCTTCGTAGGTACTGAATAAAAATTTCTTATGTTCGTCACTTTAAAAGAAGTTATTATGAATTGCGGTAATTTGCAAAGGCTGATAAACCATAAAAACTACAAAAAAATGCTGAGTTTAACCTAGAGTTGGACCGTTTTGATTTGGCATTTTGTCATCTTATGTCACACTTTTCGAAGATTTGTCTTTAGGTCTGTTCCTTTACTTTTGTAGTAAAAATGGAAAAGAATGTCAAAATGACAGTGGAGATGAATAACGAACGCTTTTGTAGTGACCTGTGAAAAATGACAGATAGTTCATAAATTGGAGTGAACAAATAGAACAACAAATTCAAATCAGCTAACTATCAATTGTCAGGCGACTGACAGTTGTTTCAATTCTTACGCAAATTAAGAAAGAGGGGAAATATCTTGCTCTCTCGAAGCTGCTCTCTTTTACGAATTCTTCGAGTTGAGGAATGACATTTGAGTTAAATGAGTTAGAATTCGTAAAAATTCGTAAGATTTAAAGGTAGGGTAGAAGAGGGTGCATTTGCCATTTTTTTGTAGTGGGGATTTGCCTGGCAAAGCCACAGTATGGGGTGCTTTTACCAGTGGCAAACCCACCCTGTGGGTTACTTTTTCGATGGCATTGTCTTCTTTATTTAAACAGTATTAAACGTTGCTAAACGTCTGCATAATTAACAACTTTATAATGTTGAATAGCCCGATTTTTAGGTACCTGGTATACCCTCCCCATCCCCATGGCAAACCATCCCACCTAGGGAGGCTTTGCCAGGACATTTTTCTTCTTTTTTTTAAAATAATATCTAATACAAAATTGAAATTATTGATTGATCAAGATGAAATGTACTTTAAAGTGAAAATAATAAAGCAGGGTACATATTTAACATCAAAAACAACTAAAACACGTTAAAGGTTATGCGTAAGGTCAAACTTCCTTAATACCGGCACCCCCGTCTACCCTACCTAAAGGAACAGACCTTTTGTCTCCTTCGGAAGAAATGTGTTCAGTATATACGAGTACCAACATAATAGGAATTATTGAAAAAAAAATTTATATTTCAATATTTTGTACAGTGAGAGATTGAAATATAAAAAAAGGAATGCTCAGAATCTTACAATATGCTAATTGGTAAGTTTTTTTCTGCTTTTTTTTAATGGTGTCCGAATTCAAATTATAACTGCCACAACCCGCCCCGACACAGTCAACATTTTTCTAACTATCTTCAGCGCCATCCACCGTCGTTCCATAGAAACAATGACCATGTCTAATTTGACGTTTCGTATCGAGTCTCGCTGCAATTAGCAAAATAGCAACACGGAATTTGCAATTTGTTTACCACAATTTATGATTTGCTTGTAAAAACTATTTATAAAACAAAAACGCTGATTACGTGTGTGTAAACAAAATGTGAAAAAGTTCTAAATACATATCACCTTGATTAATATCATTTCACGCCAATAGCAATGAGTAATGTGCAGTAAAATTTGTCGACCAAAAAAAAATCGCATTAGTTGTATTGTTCCGCCCCGTAAATTCTGTTGGATCACCGGTTTTCCAGTGAAAAAAACTCTATTGCATATCATAATTACATTCCCCTCTCGGTCGTGGCATGTTAAAATCCGTGTAAAGAAGCCGTGCAAGTTGTACGATCTAAAAGAAAGTGCTGTGCGCTAGATTTGTTTCTGATTTCCCCCAAGATGTCCCGTTCATCATATCATCGCCAGAGCAGTAATACTCGCCGCCAAAATGAATACGAAGGATTATTGGGAAACAGTAAGTACCTAAGTAGTAAGCCAGTCATCGCCGACCTTTAGTTTGTAAACGATGTCAAAAGAGCACAGTTTTCTGATAAGAAAACTTGAAAAGTGGGTGGAAAACTACCGCTTAATATTCATAATCAAATGTTTTACATTTAAACAAATACCTAACTGCTGTTTCACAAAGCAAGTATGATATATATTTTGTTATCAACCTAATTGATGGGGTATTAGTACTTCTGTGGTTTTCCTTTGAATTTGTATTTTGTTAGTCGCTGCCCCCTACCGCTGATCATATGACAATTTGTTGTTGGTTTACAGATGAATTAATCACCGTACATACATAATGTACATGCATTTCTATTGCAAACTTAATCTTTAAGTAGAAGCGTTAAGCAGGCGTGACACAAAAGCTTTATCCACCTAATCTGGGAACTGATATCGCCGACAGCTACCTATTTCGAATGACAGAAACGTCACTGTTCAGTGCAAGTAATGCGTATGTTCAAATTCAATCTCTTCCTTGTTTTCTACTTACGTAAGTGGCTCTAATTGGAACTGATAATGTATAAAAATATGAACGTAGATATAGACAAACAACTTACAGACAGAAAGTACTCGTAGTCAAGTAGGTTTGATCGTAGACAAAACAAAATATGTTATATCTTTATGGTAGGTGCTAATTAGGAATAGCAAGTGTTGCCAATATTGTCTTCATTGTATGCATTTGAGGAGACACTGCAGCGCATCTCCAATCACACATCGTGTGGTTGACTTGGTTTTCTGCACTGAATGTTGAAGAATCAAACATCTAGCTAATAATTGATGCATATGCAATCAATTAGAACTGCGGATAAATTGTTAGCTCTATAACTGTCCCTATCGCTGATGCAAACGCAAGGCCATGTTCTCTCTCTGTATGAGTAGTCTAGTCGCTTTCGCTCATATCAGCCACCATCCGCAGTTATTATCTATCAAGGTTCTGTTCCACTAACATTTCTGGAATCTACTGCACTAATGTTTTACATACTCCATGTTGTCCAGCGGAAGTAGACATGCAAAAACAACCTCGATATCATTGAAAATATCTACTTTGGAATTCTTTTCACCGAACGCGCTCTGGATTCGGGCAATATGAGTTCGAAATTGCAAATTGCATTGGAAAAAGTATCCTCATATGTTTTGTCGAATGTGCAGTCGCGTCTTTTGAGTATTTCTAGTTCGCAAACTTTTCTGCTTAGTACAATGGACTGGTATTTGAATCAGAGTGCTGCCGTTTAAAAAAGAAGTAGCTTGAGAGATTTGATCTTTGAAATCTATACGAACTCTTGCTCAGATCGGTGTTCCACCTGGCTGTACGCCTCCCGCCTAGTCGAGCCTCCCCTATAAGGTACATCTTATTAAAAGCTGCATTAAATAAATCCGATAATTATAACTTGAGTTGAGAAAGAACCCCCTCTTTGCAAATTTCTCCCTCCAACAGAGCAAGGACGTGTTTTTATTTTGTCTCCTTCCACTCGTACTTAACCAAATCCCTCTGGAAATGATTTCACATTTTCGTGCCGTTGCTTTTTTATGACACCACACGTGGAGAAGTTTTGTTTGCCAGCTGTTGTATTGAGCTGCATTTCAGTTTCTCGCATTTGTGGTGATTTGTATAACATCTTTTTTTTGTCCTCATTTGCGGCTTGCTTTTACTCTGAGGTCACGACAGGAACTATAAATTATAATAAATTAAAAACGAGAAGTTGGATATCCACTAAGTATTCCGACACCGGATTCATTTTGATATCAAGAGTTTTTATTGTCGTTTTAAAAGCTCAAGCAAGGAACTGTTTGTGATTTTGGGAGTTATGTTCTAGGTTAGCTAGCTCATGAGGGACTGTGGATATTCGGTCTTCCTGGAGGTCATGCATGGGGTTTGAGCATTTGAGCCATCATTATACCAAATTGTTGAGCAAATGATCGAGTTTAAACAATAGAGGTCTAAAAAGTTTGTTTCATATTTTCTAATCTAGCTTTGACCATGTAAGCTAAGCAATGTTAAATTTATCAAGGCGGTTTCGTCAAAGATGGAGCTACCATGTATTACAATTTTTGACAGATATAAGCCCTCGTCAGTCTGGACGACAAATGTTTGGCTATTTTGTTAGGAGATATGCGGTAGTAGATATTTCACTACCTTAGATGGATGCCTAGGTAAGGTTAGGATAGGTCAGGTGTCTATAGGAAAACTAGGACCA
This sequence comes from Cheilosia pagana, assembly GCA_936431705.1. NCBI lineage: Eukaryota > Metazoa > Arthropoda > Insecta > Diptera > Syrphidae > Cheilosia > Cheilosia pagana. The sequence continues at coordinate 19,594,221 of OW386170.1, read as the reverse complement.
TAGTTGTAGCTCCATTGTTATACCACGCGAGTGAGGTGGGAATGAGTTCGGGTGGACGCAATTAGAGATATTATTGATGTGGGGGTCACGGTGGCCGATATATATGTAGTTTGCACTTTCGGTAACAGTTTTTTTTTTCAGTTAACACCGATGATTGACGTATGCACAGAGTGTCGAAGGTGTCTTCAAAGACTGCTCCTAGTTGATTAATTGAACCATTCGACCGCTATTGCGATCATGAGAGTAAAAGGTGGAGGTGACTGATAGTTTGATAAAGTGTCGCACGTAGGGTGGTCGCCAGAAAAAATACTGGTGCCTTGAAAAGCTGGTGATTGAAGAAATTTCTAATTACGCTTAGCAGGGAACTCTCGCTGATATACACCCAGAGAAGATTCTTTTCTTCCTGACTGCCTCCGGAGTAAAAAATTGGTTCTAGGACCTTACCAGGGAAGGCACAATAGGCACCTTAGAGGCCGCAGTGCCAGAGCCCCCGTGAGGTCTCTCCCGCAATCCAATCTAATCTAGCAGGTACAATTTATGAGGTGTACTTAATATTTGTGACCCAAGCGCCGCGTGTATTCAATGAAGTCATTAAGGCTCTGCAACAAATAATTAATACAAGACTGGTCGCTCAGGTTTTTAAGGGAATAATCTCCTAAGTTAAGCTACGGTAAGAAAAATTGGATCAATGAATCCATGGTATACAGACTGAGCAACCAAACAGAAGAAGGAACTGGTGTAGGAGTGTTTGGGCCAGAAACTAAGCCCTACGAATCCATGGGCAAATATACCAGCATCTTTCAAGCTGAAATATGTGCTATAGATAGGTGCGTTCGGATTATTCTCGAGAAAAACTACAGAAACTGTGACATAGCAATAATGTCAGATAGTCAAGCCGCCATCAAGGCACTTGATGCCCATAACATCAAATCCAACAATGTGCGGGAATGTCAGAGCAGGCTTATCGAACTGGGCAAGAAAAGCAGAGTAGCTATCTGCTGGATACCTGGCCATGCAGGCATCGTGGGCAACGAAGCCGCGGATTCTCTAGCAAGACAGGGTGCAGCGAAGCCCTTTATGGAACTTGAACTATTCTGCGGCATAAAGGACCACACCCTAAGAGAGGAATTCTGGTGGATAGAAAAAGAATAAATAACCGCCGTTTTTAAAAACCACCAAGGCCTGAGGCAAGCCAAAAAACTTCTATGCAACTATAACCTAAAAAGATTTAAAGCATGCATTGGCCTAAACAAAAATAACCTGAGAATCCTAACAGGTTTCCTAACGGGGCACTGTAAACCTGAGGAAAATGGGATTATCAGAAAAAGGTGTCTTCAGATTCTGTGATGAGAGCGCTGGGACACTGACCCACAAGAATCAAACATCTGGGCAAGTCCCAGATATCAGACAAGGATATACAGACCATAGATTTGCTACTCATTCTCAGATGAAGTGCTCTAAGGTCGATATTCTTGCCGAGGCTACGACAGACAAACACAGCTTTGAATGGAACTGCAATGCGAGGGAGTTCTGGGAAAGGAATGAACCTTTCCGAGGTATAAGCAGGGGGCACTATAGACTATAAGGTTTAGATTAGATTAGATTAGATTAGTTTATTTATTTAGCTTTTTTAAGAAAGCCATTTAGCCATATACATCAATAGATTTTACAAATACACAGTATTTTATTTTGTATAAGAATTTTAGATACCTACTTAAAAATTAGCTTTAATGTAAATGATTAAATTTCTTTTGAAAGCTGCAAGATTTGTTTCATTTTTAATACTAATTGGCAATTCATTGAACATTTTGAAGCCTCTATATTGCAAAGAATTTTGAGATCTTACTTTTAGAAGATTTGGTAGTCTAAAATTATTGGCTGTTCTTAATAAATAGGGTTGTACCTCACGAACATACTGTACATAATTCAATAAATAAATAGGCATTAGGTTATTTTTAATTCTAAACACTAACAATAAAACATTCATTATTATTCTTTGTTTTACCGACAACCATTTTAACGAATTTAACATTAAACGAATTGAGACGTATCTATTACATTTTAAAATACATCGCATGGCCTTATTTTGTAACAATTGCAAACTTTGTACTATACAATCAGAACACAGAAATAAAATAGACGAACAATACTCGAAGTGTGGTTTAATTATTACATTGTAAATGTTTATTGCACTTAATGTTGATATATCATTTCTAATTCTTTTTAAAAAACCAATTTTTTTCCCTATTTTTTTACACAAGTACTCGACGTGATTGCTAAAAGTCAATTTATTATCTATTGTTACACCTAAATACTTTATTTCCTCAACTTGTTCAATATATTCACCGTCAATTTTCAGTCTTACGTTCTCTTCTTGCCGATTATTTATTATCATTTGTTTGGTTTTTGTCACATTCAGCTTAAGTTTATTCATTTTCAGCCACTCCGAAACACTTTCCAGGTCCTGTTGCATTTTTTGTTGACATTGTACGTAGCTTTTATCCGACACATATATCACCGCATCATCAGCAAACAATGCAAGTTTTCCATTTTTTATTGCACTTTTCATGTCGTTTATGTATATAATAAACAACAACGTTCCCAAAACCGAACCCTGTGGTACACCAAACATAACATCCTTTGGACATGATAGTTCACCATTAACTTTTACACATTGAGTTCTATTGCTAAGGTATGATTTAAACCAATCACTTTCACCTCCTTTTATTCCATATCGTTTAAGTTTATCTATTAATATTTGTCTGTCTATTGTTTCAAATGCTCTTTTTAAATCAAGAAAAACACACAAGACTCTCTTTCCTTGGTCGGTTTCTTCCTTAAAATTATTAATTATCAAATTTATTGCACTTTCACACGAATGGTTCTTTCTGAATCCTGACTGAATGTCAATTATTAATTTATTTGATTCAAAGTAATTATTTAACTGCTTAAAAACAATCTTCTCAAACACTTTTTCACATAATGGCAACGCATTAACCGGGCGAAACTCTTCACATAGTTTAGTATTGCTTACTTTTTCTATAGGGGTCACTAAAGATTGCTTCCATGCTTTTGGGAATGTCTTTGTTTGTAATGATTTATTAATAGTCATTGATAAAGCTGGTCCGAGTATATCGTAATTGTCAAGAAATCTCCTTGGACTCATATGCGTAAAGTCAACTTTATTTTTCATTTCCGTTAGAATAAGTTTAAGATCCTGGTACGTCACAAAATTAAAATTGAAAGTACAATTTGTATCAGCAATATTGTTACAGAACGGCACAAACGGTATAGAATCACTTATTGAGACTACACTTTCAATAAAGAAATCATTAAATTTGTTGGCTATGACTTTATTGCTGTCAAAAATGTTGTTATTAAACTGAATGCTTTTTATTTCATTAAATTTTTCGTCTTTAAGCACATATCTTTTTAAATTTTTCCACATGGATTTTTGATCAGTTGAACATTGCACTTTCCGTTTAATAAATGATTCCTTACACTTTTTAATTTCTTTTTTGTACTTATTTCTTATCAATTTGTAATCCCTCCAATTGACATCGGAATTGCACAATACTGCTGTTGTGTGTTTTCGAATCTTTAATATTCTTAGCGATTGAAGCCGTTTGTTGAACCATTCAGAATTATTGTCCTGATTAATTTCACTTTTAACAATAAACTTTGCCGAGGTTTCGTTGATAGATTTAAGAAACAGCTCCCCCATTGAGTCAACATCAATTGCACTGTTTATGGTACTCATTTGACTATTTCCTAAAGCTTCCCGAAAAAGTCGTCTGTTATACCTCATTACACTTATTGACTTATTTTTTTTTTTAGTCAATAATTTTGCTTCCTTTCCATTATTAATCTCAACAGATATTGTTTGATGATCACTTATTTGCAAGTTTGGGACACTTGAAGCGCTAATTCGTTTGTTATTTGTTACCACATAGTCTATTAGAGTGCAAGATGAATTTGTTATCCTTGTCGCAGTCTTCATAATTTGAAAATATAAGTTATTTTTCAAAATGTTATATATTCTTTTTCTATAGGTGCTATTAATTTGAAACCAGTCGATATTAAAGTCGCCCACTATAATAGTATCTTTCCGTAAATCACTTAGTTCTTCGCATAATATTTCGAATTCTTCACAAAAATCTTTTTCCGAAGAGCTTGGGGACCTATAAACGCCAGTTATTACACATGTATAATTGCTAGTTATAACATAATTTGATAACCACCACAAATTCATGTTATCATCTTTCTTCGACAATGTCACTGATTTTAGTTCATCCTTAACATATATAACAATTCCTCCTGTATGAGACGACAAACTGTTACATCTGAATGGAGTATAGTTTGGTACGTTGATCTCCTTGTCTAAAATGTTTTTGGTAACATGAGTTTCTGATAACACAATAATATCATAATTTTTTCCCAGTATAAGAACTTTAAACTCATCAAAGTTGTTACGAAGACCTTCAATGTTAAGATAGACCAATCTTAGACCCGTTGATTGCTAATATCTAATAGATTCTCTTAATACTTTCAGTTTTCTTTCGAAAACTGGACAGTCTTTATCGATTGCTTCATGTTCACAGTTATATCTTAGCCCAAAAGTTTCATTCGCTTTTTTGCAGTTGACACAGCTTATAAGTTCACTCTTACAGTCTTTAAATTTATGACTATCACCGCATTTCGCACATGCTATTGCATTTTTACACTTTTCTGCCTTATGATTATACCCTTGGCAATTAAAACATCTCGTTAAATCGTAGAATTCTCTGACTGGGCACCTTACCCAACCCACTCTAATCTTCTCCAAACTCATAATTTTTGCAAAACTCTCACTATCCACTTCTAACACAGCATTCAAATTTTTCCATTTGTTTTTATTTCTATACAATTTTATTAACGACATTTCGCAATTGGCTATTTCCGTGTTTTGTGATTTAATTTTACTCAAAATTTCAGCTTCGACTTCATCATTCTCAATGTTCATAATGCACACTTTTGGTTTATTTAAAGACGGTAGTTTTACTTCATAATCATTTTTTAATTTATTTTCCACTTGTGTTTTTAAATTTTCTAACGAATTCTTGTCAGCACATCGAATGGCAACACCTCCTTTGGACTTGTTTACAACACTGTCTATGCTAATTGTTGTTGGATCAATGTTCGCCTTTATTTCTTTTCTTGTTTCACTTGCAACCTGATCTTTTTTTCTTGGATAGATAAGGACAGTCGGTTCCCTATTTCTTAGTACTTCAGAGAATGATTTTTCCTTATGTCTCTTTTCATCCTTTTCAGAAGAATTCTTATTCACTTTCTTCATTTCATTTTTAATTTCATTCACCGATTTTGATATATATTCGACACTTTCCTTGATCAGACTATCTTTCTCACTCACACCTTTATTTGTTTTCCCAATTAGTTCATGTTTAAGTTCGTTTACAGTTTTTGAAATAGATTGCACTCCTTCGTTCAAACTATTTTCTTTTTCATTTTCATTCTTCTTTAACAGTTCATTTTGCATTATTTGTTTTAATTCCGTAATTTGCTTTGACAACTCTAATACGTTTTTATTTAAAACCTCGATAACTTTTTCATATTTGGACTGTTGAGCCTCTAAAATACAATCATATTGCTTCAATATTTTTCCCGAAATTATTTTACACTCCAAACAATAATATCCGAGACTTCGCTTGCATTTCAAGACTCCCAGGTCGTATTCTGTTAGCTGATCTTCACAGCAAGTACGGTGAAACAACCTTTTGCACAACCCGCTACACGGTACTATTTGCGCGTCACCACGACTAAATCCTTTATCGCATTTACCACAAAAACCTTCCATAATATCGAATCAGTATCTCCAAATTTCGATAAATGGAAGAGTTTAGTAGAACCACTTAAAAAATTTGGATTAAATCCGCGGTATAGTTAAAAAAAAATAAATAATTTCCAATAGCTCTTATACACACGTCTATCTCGCTCAATAACCGAAAAATATGGTCGCAGTGCACTTAACCCTCACCATAATAATAATAAGCTGCGGTTACAGTGGATGCGTATATTCTGGCGAACAATTGTTTTGAAGTATTCATCAAAACAAACCAACCTGTAGGTTGTTACAGTGCATGCATTTTTGCCTTGCCCAAGGTCCCAGGAGGTTGACAGGTAAAAAGGAGGTGCAGAGTAGTTCCATCTACCGGCACTTTTTTTCTCCTCCTTTTTCTTAAAATTCAATAAAATAGTAAATGTTATTACAATTCAAAGTTATGATAAAATAAATTTAGAGAATAGTTAGTGACATTTTATTTTTAATGACAGAAATAGAGGTAATGTCACAACAGGTCTGTTCCTTTACTTTTAAATCCTAAAAATGTTTACGAATTCTTACGCATTTAACTCAATTGTCGTTGCTTAACTCGAAAAATTTGTAAAAGAGAGCGGCTTCGGGAGAGCAAGATATTTCCCCTCTTACTAAACAAATTTCTTTGCGTAAGAACTGAAACAGCTATCAGTCGCTTGAAAATTGACAGCTGATTTGAATTTGTTGTTCTATGTGTTCACTGCTATTTATGAACTTTTTGTAATTTTTCACATTTACTACAAAAGCGTTCCTTAACTTTTGCGTAAGTTTCCATCTCTGAGAGAGAATTCATCCCCTCCATTGTCATTTTGACAGTTTTTTTTTTCATTTTTACTACAAAAGTAAAGGAACAGACCTATTAACTAAATTAATTCAGTGGTTGGGTGAACAATAAGTACAAGTAACAATAAACAAAAGCAAGTATAGAAAATTAAGGTAAGTGACGAGCAGAATTTTCAACTATACAGTTTCAAAAGAACATAATTTTGAAGTTGGTTGTGCTGAAGAATTCGATTTCATTTGGGTTAATATTCAAAAGCCACAGTTTTACTTTGCATAAAAAGATTCTCATTGTTTCAATTATTCGAATGTCTTCCAGGAGGGTGTTAAACAATTTACAAGACACAATTGTATAAAAGCTTCTAAAGCTAGAACCTAGAATTACTACGTAGCTTGTGTTTATCATTGATGGGGCTCTGTAAGTAACTACATATAATAAAAAAAACATTTTTAAAACTTTAAAATAGTACAAATGTCTAACTGGCAGAATTATCAGTTTATTAAAAAGGAAGTGTTGGCTAAGCGGGACGAAAACCAACAGTGAGTTGTTGAATCTTATTGACGTGAGTACCACCCCAGCAGGTTATACCATAACTAGCAGCATGAAACACAACATTGGCTTCCGGAGATTCCTTGTCTTCCGGAGAGCTTCGTCTTACTACTTACAATTAACTTATGTTGCACAAACCATAGCAAGTGTACATCATGGTTGATTTCCACAAGTAGGTTGGACAAATTGTTTTAGCCATACGCAAACGCGAAGTCGTCAGCAAAAGCCTTTAACCTACCTACAAAAGGAAGACTGAAGACTGAGTTAACATATCTTAAGAACAATAAAGAACCTCGTCCCTACAGCTCTTAGAAAATTCGTCGTAAAGTACTACGGGCGTGCTATCAAGCACTATTTTCATTTATAGAAAAAAAGTCTGCTAGTTCTTTTGGCATCCTTGCAACCTTAGAGAGCGGGTGGAAAACAAAATTCGTAAATAGGTTAGTAAGAACTCTAACTGGTCATAACTTCCTAAGAAACCACACAATGAAACTTAATCTCAAAGATGACGACATATGTAAAGGCTGCGGAGACAAGGAAGTCCACGAGGACTCATCTCACTGCCTTTGTCATTGTCCGAGTTTCGGTCTCTTCAAGAAGAGAACACTTGGAAGATATTATTTTCAAGACTTTTTGATGTCTCACTGTCTGATCGTTACAGGTTTTTGAGAACATCGGGATGTCTGGACAGCGTCTGTTAACCACAATGACAAAAGGAAGGGGCAAAACCGATGCAACACCAACGGTTAACCTCAAAAAAATGCCATCACAATGGGTCCGCGAGGACCTATGTGTGGTATTGCAAGCTACGCTCTGCTCTACCTACCCGTCTACCTAACATTGGCATCTAGTTTCGGGCAATATTTGCCTTGTAGGCTACTTCGAGAAGGAAGAATTTAGAAATAGTTTCCACATAAAAAACACTCCAGTTGTCAGGGCGACGAATAATGCAAGCTTCGGGTGAAAAAGGTATTTTAAATTCAAAGAAGGGTACAAATTTTGCTGCGCCTCGACTTTTTTGACGACTTTCATTAAAAAGGATACAGCTTTTCGTATACAATGGGAGCAAAATCGACCCAGCTAGCTGATTTGTATTAATAGGTGCCTACTTTTCATTGTGATAGTTCCTGTGTGTCATGCAAAGAAACTCAATCATCTAGTCAGTCTGAAGACTGGGTTGGGTCCCGCTTAGAAAACGAAACGCAGAACTATAAAGAAGAAGCAGTCGTATGTTCATAAGATCGCAAAAAGCAGAGAGACATGAGCCGTTCCCCAACCGCCCGACTTTTATTATCCACGCCATAAACAATTTTTTCCATTCACTCAACGCCTCGCAGTCACATTAGAATGATAAATGGCGCCCAAACGGATGAAGGTTGCAGGTTAAAACAATCCCATTCAAGCGACGCCTTCTAATTTTAACCATTGCGTGTACAGCTCGTATCCACCTATGCACTAGTATCCTATACAGTTTGTCGAGTGAATCAGGCATAATGAAGGAAATTAATTCTGCGCGCCCGAAACACAACCATGACGGGCCGCAGGGAATCACACTGTTTATGTTGGGGCCGTGCGTCGTAATGGCAGCCGTTTACGACCATATCCGTTCCGCGTATACCTAGCATATGCTTCCCATTGGCCAACTATACAGGACAAACAGAGATTACGACGAGAAAGTAATTTGCTCATCACAAAAGCACAACTGGGCGCGCCGCGTTCGCCGTCCGTTTATTTTGTGTTTATTGTTGTTTAGCCCATTCACAATGACAAACAAAGTAATGGTCGCTTCTAATAGTTTCCTGGCCAGAATCGGGTGTGGCAACATTAACCGAAACCTTACACCGTTCAGTCGAATGTCCCTTGAGCGAACCTCGAACCTCGAACCTCGTTAGCCAAATCAAAGAGGGTACACTTTTGCTTTTTGATTCCATCATGCACCGCCCCGTGGTGTGTGCGCGATATTGTAACTATCTTCAAGTTAAGCCCCACGATGGTTAATTGCCCATCCACATGAAACTGAAACTAAAACTGAAACTGAAACTGAAAGCTGTGTAATTATTTATTTACTCGATGTCGTGTGTGGCGAACGGCCATTTCCGCACTTTCAAAGCCTTTTGTAATTAGATCGGCGCAAATCTGATTCTGACTAGTGCAGTATTTGGTATTTTTTTTAAAGTTAATTGGCGGTTAATCACAATGTGATAGATATGACAGCCAAGAGCTGAATGGCGTGCATATATAGGCCAATATCATGTCTATTCCGTAAGGGCTTGCCAACTATGGTGAGAAGATTGGTTCGTTTTTGTGCGTGACATCACCGGGGGCTTAGGGGCAGCCTTATTTGATTGTAACAGCTTCGCTGAGTAGACAATTTCAATTCGATTTTATGTCATCACATTGGTAAGAGAAATTGGCGAGAATTTGATGGAGATTTACTTTATCGATCGAGGGCAAACAAATTGGGTACATACCCCGAAGCTCGGCACGTGTTTGTTGATTTCGTTGAAATCGAACCATTTTGAGAACCATCAAAGCCTTTTACCGTGTCTCGGCTTGAGAGATGGTGCTATGCCTCTACCAGTTTTTTGGAGATTTTATTAAATATGCTTCTGTAACCGAGATAATTTCGCCTTTCAAGTTACGGCCATACATTTATACAGACCTGCTTCTCCGAAGGAGGATTATCTACAAAAAATGCTTTCCGGGAGAATAGGACACAGGGTGATTGAAAGATGCTAGTTGTATCCTAAGTTTTGGCGCACTGAAGGAGCTCTTTCAAAATTCTCTTATATCGGTTCTATCTGGAAGTTCTAGTCAAGTCCTGGGGTCGAATCTCGTCGTCCGTGAACGATCATTACGTCCACGGAATTGAGTTGATTTTACATGTGAAACAAAAACAAATTCCGTCACGAAATGCTCGTTCACGGACGACGCGATTCGACCCCTAAAATCTCACATGGAACAGCATACTTTAAAACAGATACCTTGGACGGTTTCCTGAATTTTACTTTTCCATCGGCGGACGCTTGACAGCTTCTTTTTGACTTGCAAGTCAATTTTGATTAAGTTTTAACTGTTGCCGAATTTGTAGTCTTTTAACTGAAATACAAATAGACAGAAACTCTCTTGAACGGAAAAACACTGTGCTACAATCACTGTTCTCCGAAGGAAGCTTACACTTTTTATGCGTGATAGTAAGCGTAGTCTTCAGACGATAACCGGTACACGACCGAGACAGCAAAACAAGCCGCCAAAGAACACAGACGAACAGCGACTAGACAAAAACGAACCCTAACTTGGCAGTCTTCAACGTCCAAAGCACCAAACTGTGTCCTTAAAATCGTTGCGAAAAAATGTCAACAAGAAAAAATCGCAACAAATAACCAAGAATAAGACGGTCCAAAAACGCTTCCCAACCCCCCTCAAAATACGCCCGAAGAACCATCACTAAAAAATATAACAAAAAAAAACAGCAAAAAACGATCCGCAATCGCCTCAAAAAACCCTCGAAAAACTCCCTTAAAATGGAATATTTCAAAACTCGCCTCAACACCGCACTCAAAAAGTGCTCAAAGTCACAAAAAAAAACACCGAAAAACGTTTCTAAAAAAAATTTCGAAAAAATAAAAAAAAAATCCGCAAAAATCGTTAAAAAGTTCCCGGTAAACGTCTCTAAATAAAAACACACAAAAACTACCCGAAATCGCCCTAAAAGATCTTGTAATGGCCCCAATAACGCACCAAAACAGCCCATCCAAAGGACTGAAAAGCTCCCAAAAGAACCCCAAAATTATCAAAAAAAAACACTCAAAAACGAGCCGAATAACTTGAAAGCCCTTGAAAAAACTCTTTAAACCCCCCTTAGAAGAACACACAAAAGGACTCATACCTTCGTCGCCCGGATCACAAGCCATGATTCTATCCAGTTCCACTACACCACACGGAGGCTTAGTAATATTTACTTCTTTTTTTTTTTGTCAACGCGCAACATTTGAAGGTAATAGGAGTTATAAAAAAGCCCCTTCTTAAGAAGACATATCCGAAAATTCTTTTTTAGTGTGCGTATCCACAGCTGTGGAATACTTCCCACGGTACTTGAATAACACTGCAATGTTCCAGAAGAGAAAATAATAGGTTTATGTTAAGGTCGTAAGACCTTTTCGGGGTTTTCTAAGCCGTCGCCGGCCGTTCTGTCCGTGAAGATGAAAAGGGGTGTTTTCGGAAATGTCATCTGCATCAAATTGCTTTTGCAGCATGTTCGAAAATGCAATTTGCCAAAGTCATGTGTTCGGAAAAGTCATTATAGCAAAACTGTATTGTCATGTGTTCGGTTTTGCAGATCTGCAAAGGTCAGATGTTCGTAAAAGTCATTTGCGTGTCATCTGCCCTGCAGAAAAGCAGATAGCAGGCGGCCGTGCAAAATGAATAAATAAAAAAATTAAAGGAAAGTGCGTGACATTTGAAAATGGATTTATCATCATAATTTTTGGAATTTCGAGGGAAATATTATTCCCGATAGGGGTGATTTTTAAAATTGTGCATCAAGTTGTTCAACAAAATTTGTTTAAAATTTGTTATATTTGTTCATTGTAAGTGTTCGAAAACATCAGGCTGTATTTGCAAAAAAACAACCTTGACCCGACACAAGTCAGCTGCACAAAATGATATTTGCAAAAGATACCCGATTGATTTTTGTCATGCATTGACTGTCATCTGCAATTGCAAATGACTTTTTTTTTACATTTCCGAAAACACCCAAGGATCTATTGTTTCTATCCGGTGGCTCATAGTTAAGGCTTACTTCTAAGTAAATTATCGTAGGCTCTGTGATGTTGGAAGAAGAGTGATGATATAGAAGGTACTCGCAGTGTTTGCCTAATTTAAGCGTTTAGTGTTTCAAAGCGGCGATTGAATGTACTTGTAAGTGGTACAGGCAAGTGGAACGATGTGTCTTTTTAAGTGCCCGCGGCCACCACGTAGTAGAAAATATAAGGCCTTCTTTTTGCATTAGTAAAACGCCTCTAAAAGACTTGCCAAAAACATTTTCTGTTCCATGCAGTCCCAAATAGGTGGCGCTGTTCCGTTCTGTTTGGTAGAAGTTGACTGTTGTCAAATATAGCCCTCACCATCTTTTAAGTTCCTACCGACCTAAAGCGATCTGTTATTGAATTCACTAAGAATACTAAATACCTGGAGAAAGCAATGCGGCCTTGGGGTAAACCTCCAGAAAACCGATCTTGTCCTGTTTACAAACAGCAGAACAATACAACAATTCAAGCCACCTGTTCTTGAGGGAACTACTCAAAAAGTTACAGAACTACCTAGGTATGATCCCCGGTAGAAAACTTAATTGGAAGCCGAACGTTAATGAAAGAGTAAAAAAAGCAGCTGCATCTTTGGCAGGACGTGGGGACTTCACCCCAAGAAAATCCAATGGATATACACGGCAACCGTGCGTCCAATACTCACATATGGCATCGTAGTCTGTTGGCGATCCGCGGGCAAGGCGACCAACCTCAGGTCAATGACAAAGATACAAAGACTAGCATGTATAGGGACGAAAACAATACTGGACTGGACACAATCCTCAATCTGACTCCTCTGGACTTAAATACATGGAGGAATCTGCTACCAAAAGTGCCTTAAGGATCAGCCCAACTAATATTTGGAACCCATTCATTCTGACCGCGCACAGATTCTAGGGAAATACGTCGGGAGCGTTGTCACTTCTGAGTATATGTCTTCCCATCTGAACTTTGATAGACCATTAACTTACTTCTTTCCGAGTAGAGATGAATGGAACAAAAAAGAATCCACAAAGCGGAAATCGGTATCCATCTACAGCTACACAGATGGATCAAAGATGGACTGTGGAACCGGTGCCGGTATATGGCTCTATCAGGCTTCCTGCTAGCAGCAGTGTTTTCCAAGCAGAAGTTCTGGCAATTGCGGAAGAGGCCCAAAAGGTGTCATTGTTGGCAGAGCTCAATGTTCTCTGTTGCAGCATTTTACGAATCTCTGCTGGGTCCCTGGACACAGTGACAAAGCCCGTAATGAGACGTCTGACGAGCTGGCAAGAAAGAGGTCTGCTATTTATCATGATGGAGCACTTAAGTCGATCAAGCTTCCACTCTGTAATCTCAGAGAACGAGCGGAGAACAAGATTCGTATGAAAACCAATCACAGAAGCTTTGGCCGGAGTATGACAGAGACCGAATCATCAAACTTCTACAGTTTGAAAAGTCATGGCTGTCTAAGTTAGTAGGGGCTCTAACTAACATAACTTCCTTAGAAAGCAAACGATGAAATTAAACCTCAAAGATGACGACATATGTAGTGGCTGCGGAAACTAAGAGGTCCATGAGGACACACCTCACTTCTTCTGCGTTCCCAGTAAACGTCTCTAAATAAAAATACACAAAAACTACGCAAAATCGCCCTAAATGATCTTGTAAAATGTCCCCCAATAACGCACCAAAACAGCCCATCCAAAAAACTGAAAAGCTCCCATAAGAACCCCAAAATTCGCAAAAAAAAAACACTCAAAAACGAGCCGAATAACTCTCAAAAAAATGCCACGACAAACGTCCCTGTAAACCCCTTAAAAAAGACCCATAAGCGCTTGAAAAAACTCTTTAAACCGCCCGCGCCCTAAGAAGAACACACAAAAGGACTCGAACCTTCTTCGCCCGGATAACAAGCCATGGCTCTGTCCAGTTCCACTAGACCACTACACCACAAGGAGGCTTAGTAATATTTACTTCTTTTTTTTTGTCAACGCGCAACATTTGAAGGTAATAGGAGTTATAAAAAAGCCCCTTCTTAAGAAGACATATCCGAAAATCTTTTTAAGTGTGCGTATCCACAGCTAGTGGAATACTTCCCTAAAGTTGCATTACTCCACGGTACTTGAATGGCACTGCAATGTCCCAGAAGAAAGAATAATCGGTGTATTTTAACTACACCTTTTTCGCGTTGCCGATCGTTGCGTCCGTGGAGATGAAAAGGATCTATTGTTCCTTTCCGGTGGCTCATAGTTAAGGCCTACTTCTAAGTAAATAATCATAGGCTCTGTGATGTTGGCAGAAGAGTGATGATATAAAAGGTATTTCCAGTGTTTGCCTAGTTTCAAAATTTAGTGTTTGCAAAGCGGCGATTGAATGTACTTGTAAGTGGTACAGGCAAGTGGAACGATGAAGCTTTTTTAGTGCCCCCGGCAACCATGTAGTAGAAAATATTAGGCCTTATTTATGCATTAGTAAAACGCCTCTAAAAGACTTGCCAGTTCATTCGGAAATATAAAAACATTTTCTGTTCCATGCAGTCCCAAATAGGTGGCGCTGTGATCAAATCATGTGCAGTTCCGTTCCGCTTGATAAAAGTGGGCTGTTATTTACACACGTAGCCCTCACCATCTTGTAAGTTCTTACCGACCATGTTAGGGAATTCACTAAGAACACTCCAGTACGTGAAGAAAGCAATCCGGCCCAGAAAATCGAGCTCGTCCTATTTACAAACAGCAGAACAATACAACAATTCGAGCCACCTGCTTTTGAGGGAACTACTCAAAAAGTTACAGAACTACCTAGGTATGATCCCCGGTAGAAAACTTAATTGGAAGCCGAACGTTAATGAAAGAGTAAAAAAAGCAGCTGCATCTTTGGCAGGACGTGGGGACCTCACCCCAAGAAAATCCAATTGATATACACGGCAACCGTGCGGCCAATACTCACATATGGCATCGTAGTCTGTTGGCGATCCGCGGGCAAGGCGACCAACCTCAAGTCAATGACAAAGATACAAAGACTAGCATGTATAGGGACGAAAACAATACTGGACTGGACACAATCCTCAATCTGACTCCTCTGGACTTAAATACATGGAGGATTCTGCTACCAAAAGTGCCTTAAGAATCAGCCCAACTAATATTTGGAACCCATTCAATTCTGACCACGCACAAATTCTAGGGAATTAGGTCGGGAACTTTGTCACTTCTCCCCATCTGAATTTTGATAAACCATTCACTTACTCTCTTCGGAGTAGAGATGAATGGAACACAGATGAACCCACAAAGCGGAAATCGGTATCCATTTACACAGATGGATCAAAGATGGACTGGGAAACCGGTGCCGGAATATTCTCTGAGGAATTAAAAATCCTCAGCAGAGGTTGTAGCAATCGCGGAAGTGGCCCGGAAGTTGTCATTGTTGGCAATACCACGGAATGAAGAGCTCAAGGTTCTTTGCTCGCAGCGCTCTACGAATCTCTGCTGGGTCCCTGGACACAGTAACAAAGCCCGTAATGAGATGTCTGACGAGCTGGTAAGAAAGAGGTCTGCTATTTATCATGATGGAGCACTTAAGTCGATCAAGCTTCCACTCTGTAATCTCAGAGAACGAGCGGAGAACAAGATTCGTATCAAAACAAATTACAGAAGCTTTGGCCAGAGTATGACCGGCCGAATCATCAAACTTCTACAGTTTGAAAAGTCATGGCTGTCTAAGTTAGTAGGGGCTCTAACTAACATAACTTCCTTAGAAAGCAAACGATGAAATTAAACCTCAAAGATGACGACATATGTAGTGGCTGCGGAAACTAAGAGGTCCATGAGGACACACCTCATTTCTTCTGTCACTGCCCGAGCCTCTTTAACTTGAGGAAAAGAACGCTGGTAAGCTATTACTTCCAAGAATTTTCTGATGTCTCACTCTTTGATCTTTACAGATTTTTAAGAACGTCAGGATGGCTGGACGGCAGTATTTAATCAGTATCCAATCATCTCCAAAGTTGCGCCGGGAAGCCGTCATCCGGTAGCGGAGTTTTATTTAGGATTCAAAGATGTTTTTAAATGTTTATGTTGTTTAAAAACGTCACAAAAAGTGCGAAACAAAAGTGCCCCTAAGCCAATACCTCTGACTCCAGAGCAACACCAACACTGCTTCCAGGTGAGGCACAACGGCAACTTTTCGCCCTTACTAGGCAACCATCATCATCGAAAGAGGTCCTTGGGTGGGAAGAAGTATTGATTGTTCTCCAATTCAGAGGAGCTGCTAGTGTGCCGCATTTTGCTTCTCCGTCTCGTCCTCTATTGATCTGTTATCTTCTTTCACACTCCCTTGAATTCAATTCACTTGCAAATGTCTGTCGCAAAATAACCATTCCAATAAGCGAGTGTGCCATCGTTAAGTATAGGACCTTAGCATTTTATGCGTGGCAATCATCTAATAAAGTTGATCGTCAAGGCGAGAATTATGCCCAATTAACAAAGAGAGCTATGCCACCTTTGGCACCGTTGTCCCTAAAATAAACTCACACCGCCCGCCCATCCCGGTGCGGGATGCTTTGCATTCCTTCCTCTCGATTATCATCTCTAAAGGAATTCCAATGAGACACTCGCCATACCATACGGTTAGATGGGAAATTATATTACCGCAGTCAGCCAGTCTGTCGTCGGTGTGGAGCTGTAGAACTGTTGTCCTGTTCTACAGTGACTTCCTTTTCGCTCCGCCACCACCTCTTCCCCCCACAGAGGGAGTAGGAAATAACCTACAACCAGACAACCACCGACTGCCACATATCCATTTTGTTCTACTATCTGTTCATTCCCAGTTGTGTTGTCATCCTGCTGCCGCCGTCGCCGCCGCCAGTGTGGATAGAATATTCGTTCGATGAATTCACAAATTTTCTGCGCTCCGTTCTCGGTTTTTGTCTGTTTTTGTTCGCGCCGCGTCGCTGCCATGTGAATTGTGGAATTGTGGTGTGTGGTGTTCCTCTATGCAGCCAATGTTAAATAGCAACAGCAGCGCCAATGCCAAAGGACTTCTCAGCTCGAATGTTAGTTGCACAGTTTCGCTTTGGACTCGGAGAGGAATACATTCGGTCCTGAGGACTCTCCATCGAAAACAAAATAAATTCAGTACAAACGTAGGCAGTGTGTGTTTTTTTTTTGTAGCATTTTTTCCGGTTACATCGTCCTAGTCGTCATAACAGTCGTTCGTCATCAACATCCTAATTTGTCATGTACGGCGTATACGTAATATTTTGTTTTCTCGCTCTCTCTCTCTCTAATTTTGGCGTGTGACCTTTTTCGTTGAAATATTAAATTTAAAATATAAACAAAATTTTGAGTGTGCCGCATTGTGTCCTTTCTCGTTGGGCTCGAAATTTTTTTCCCAGTGTCGTCCTTTTGTTAGTTTTTTTTTTTGTTTGTTTCGTGTTTCGTGTTCCGAATGTGTGAAAGGAATCGATTGTACAGCGACAATCAAAAGCGAAACCTTTATCCGTTTGACATTTATTTGTTTTCATAAGGATGGCAGTCAAACTTGTGTGCTCATTCGTTTAACGGTTGTATGAGTTCGACGAATTGGTAAATTAATTATTTTTGACTTCGTCGCGTCGGATGGATTTTTATGGTGGTCATTTATGCCGTGCACGGTGCAGTTCGTTGCGGATAATGAGCCGGGGAGATATGTGTTTGTGAATTTCGTTTTTATTTTGTTTATTGTGGCGTGGTAATCAGCGAAGCGTATCCGCACTCGAGTGGTACCTAATTAAGAATTTACAGGCTGCATTGCTGGTTCAATTAAATAAATTTTGACTTTGATCCTTGATTAACGGTCTGTGTTGGTTTATGCTTTCAAAAGCGTGTGTACAGGGAAAGTCGTTGTCTAGTTTCAGTTAAAACTTGTCTATGGGCTGTCCAAAGGTGATATTTCGATGGCTCGTCTAAAGCATTGGCAATTTATTGCAATTCAAGATTTTATGACAGTTTTTTTCATATAAAGTTGGTGATTTTTGCCATTTGTCGGGCACTTAGACCCAAACCAAAGTCGCATGTAAACAACTTACTAAACAGGCTCTGGAATAGAATGGTCTATATAGCCTCGTATATCGTAAGACTTTGCTAGATCCTAAAGCGTTTACTTCGAGCATATTACTCTCTGGATGCGCCGCTGTTTCAGCTTTTTCCCGGCATAGTTTACATCCTCTCTATCTTCCTTAAATTATACCCTTAATCATAATGTCCTCGGCTTATGCTTGGAACCTTATTTTCAGTTGACCAGGTCAACTCAGTTCAGTGCATTTTCCAGTGCCAATGATGTTGAGATATTTATATGATCATTGTGTCTGATCACTGCCCTCTTAAGCTGCCCTCTTGAGCTACCCATGCTAAAAGGATATTTTTTCCCGCCACTTGACCTTCAATCAAACCAATCCAATCCATTTAGTTGAGTTAATTTCCCAAGCCTTATGTCAGTGACGCAGTGCCTCGGCGGTTAGTGTAAAGCAATATTCAGCCTTATTGTGAGTTTCGCCCGAAAAACGTTTCACCTGGCGAAATGCTATCCGCCCGAAAATTTGAACTCATAATAAACGAAAAGTGAAATGTCAATTTTTCGGGTTGAATATTGTTCGGGCGAAACTCACAATAAGGCTGACTGAACGAGTGCTTTCGGGTTCGAATCCCGGAAAACACAAATTACATCTTAAGGGTTTTTTGAATGCGCCACCTCTCGCGAACGTCTGGCAAACAAATAAAAGTTAAAATCGATGGGACTTGGCATACATTAGTGGGTCCAGAAAATAAAAACTCGCACAAAACGAAGGGTTGTGAGAAGCTACAGGTATAGGCTCTAGTCTAGGGTATCGATACGGACCAGTTGCGTCAGACATATATTTATTTATTTATTTAATGTTCGAGGGGCTACTTCCGCCGCCGATTGCCTGGGTGGCTAGCATCCGAAATTTCAAATTTTCCATGGCATGGATTATGTTGACTTTTAGGGCCGCTGTGGTGCATGGCTTATTCGCATCAGAAAACCCCACAAGAAAAAGTCTAACGGGGTAGAAGCACACGATCTCGGTGAGCCCTCATGCCAAACCAATTTGCTGTGAGCTGTGTGGCACGTAGCGCCGTTCTGTCATGCTGTTGTTGATGTCCATATCATGCAATTCAGGCCAACAGCAGTTGGTAACCATCGACCTATAAACGGTGATGGGCTGGCCAACGTCGTTCTCAAAGAAATATGGACCGTAGACGCCGCCAGCTTAAAATCCACATCAAACAGTGACTTTTTCGAGGTGCATTGGACGCTCATGCATCCACATGTGGATTGCTACCGTCATAAATTCGTCAATTTTGTTTGTTGATTTACTCATTCATACAGAAATGAGCCTCATCGCTGAAGATGATTGTTCGAAGAAAATTAGGGTCAGTTTCCAACTGCTTTGCGCGTGTTGTTGAAAGCTATGTCCGTCCATGGTGATTTGGCCAAACAGAGTAAATTAATGACGGTCAATTTGACAGATGTAGCTTCAAAAATATGGCCGCTATTGGAAGGCGCATTTTCATACACATTTGCATTGATGTAGCACTATTTTGGCCTTCCGAATCTTTTCTTTAATTAAGTCTAACTTTATTGGTCTTAGGTTGAAGTCTGTCTTAGTAGACTAGAAAGTCTACAGCCATTTTACGACCGTTGAGTTAAACCTACGTCGTTGCAAGGCTTGTTTCGGTCTTACATATAGCATATCTTATCGAAGGCATATCTTATCAAGGTCATTGCAATACCTCAGTGCTTCCTCCACAATGAGAACGACTTGATGCACTTCTGTTTCTAGAGACATGTCTGGTTTGAAGGAATTTGCCTCTGTATAGTATTTTTTTCTCGGCTTTGGAAGGATGACCACATTACTCTCCCCCCTTGTCATTGGAATTATAGACAATTGCATAAGAGCTTGAAATATACCACCCGACCCTGCGGTTGTGAAGGGGGAAAATGACGCTATCGCACTCTGGACCGTTTCGGGCTTCGGTCCCTCCATCCTTTTTTCCTTCTGATTTATTTGGAGCTTAAAACTGATCTATTTCATAGCTTCTTAAAAATTGTTCCTCCATCAGGACCTCGTTTGTGTGATCCAGTTATTGCTATAACGAATGAGTCCGATTTTTAATATTAGATCTCTGCAATCTACAGACATCAAATGCTTAATCCTCATACTCTAGCAAAATTCCCTCCATGACTCCCTTGCATTTACCACAGGCTTCAGGTTATCCGCTTCTCATTGCACGATTGAATGGTTTTCTTACATCCCTCTTAAGCGTTTCCAGTGTTTGACACCACCAGGGCATAAAATCCTGGTCCTCCACAAAGGTAGGAGTATGTGCCACTTGGTATGGATTTCCCACAGCTTATAAAGGGTGTTTTTTAGAGATAGGTATAGAACTTTGAAGTGGAATAAAACAAAGATAATTTTTTTTCAATTGACATGAAATTTACTTTATTCGAAAGATAATCTTTTAGCATTATAATTTAAAAATGATTTCTGGCATATTACCCCCATACGGCTGACTCGTTGTCTAATCTGGAAGTCCAATTTTTGATGAATTTTTCCAACATTTGTGGCCTTATATCGGCAATTACGCGGCGAATGTTGTTCTCCAAGTGGTCAATCGTTTCGGGCTTATCGGCGTAGACAGAAAATAGTCAAGCGGCGTTAAATCGCACGATCTTGGAGGCCAATACAGGGATCCGCAACGTGAAACTATGCGGTTACCCAAAGTTTCCTTAAAAACAACAAGCTGTGTGACATGTTGCGACGTCATGTTGAAACCACAGCTCCTGCACATCATGGTTGTTCAATTGATGAACGAAAAAGTCAGTAACCATGGCGGATAGACTGATTCGGGTCCTCTTCTACGCTACGCTCGCTCATCAGCAGCAATGACTTCTTCTGCACGCATTGTACGACGTCTCTGTGGATGCGTATTATCATTTAGAGTAAATGTAGTGCGAAAACCTTCCATAGTTAATCGAATTAATTGCTCTGATGGACGTTTTTTTAAATTTATTTTTAAAATTAATTTGCACAATTTGGAAGCGTTGTTGAAACGTCAGTCTATTCATATTTCAAATGCCAAACCAAACTAAAAATAAATCACTTGGCAGCTGACAAAATGGCCACCAGTTAAAATAGTGTTGCCAACTTGAAGTTCTATACCTTTAAAAAAAACACCCTTTATAAAAGCTGCCTAGTAATTTTCAGGTTTGTCAATTGCCTTTAGATTCGCAGTTGTTACCCGAGCACCTTTTTTTTATCCTAACCTTGATTTTTTGGACTCCGACGTATTTGCGAACTGTTTTCCAAATGAAATGGCTCCGTGTGCTAAAAATATATTACGATGTCTATAGGCTTTCTAGTTTCTTGCTACTGCATGCGGTCACATCAAGTACATATCTGCTCGCATCCACGAAGGTTGGCTTGAGTCCTTTGTTTAAAATAGTTAGATACCTACATATAGTTGACGTTGGTGCCAACCCACGCTGTATTATTTCCATTGGCATTTCAACCAACAACCTCGGTCCTATTCCTGCATGCAGTCACCAAGGGCTCTAACTTTCATGTAAGAGAAGGTTCTTAAGAAGTATACAGTAGGTACGGAGATTCCACAACAAAGCTTCCAGCACCAGATCCTAATCGTAGAGTAGCATAATCTGGGGTACACAGATGACTATGACCGCGGAACTGACATTTTCTAATACAAAAAGCATGCTTACGGGCATATAGCCGCGACTAAGTCTTATTTTTACCAGTTTTTCTTTCAGTTGGAACCTAAACTCATACTGCAATGGCAAGCCAAAATGCGAGTAAATCATCTGTTAACTGTCAAATAGCTTGTCACTGGTAAAAGCGCTGCCAATTCGAAAAAGCGAGATTTTAAAAACAACTGCTGTTTTTTTCTCACCTTACTTTTGAGCGGGAACGTAATTTATACAGCGACTAGTTGATTGCTCATAAAACTGATTAACTAATAGACACCACGCTAATTTTATTTCAAAATGGCGACTTTCAGTTGTCGACTGTTTGAATTTCAACGTCTTTTTCACTTTACCCACATTTTGGACCACTCGCTTCATTAACAAACGCACCACATAACTCATTTTAGAAAATACCCTTTCATCCTTGAAGCACAACGCTTCCTCTAAAACGATCGTCTTCCTCGACAAACTGGGCAAGCGGCCAAGTTTTCCCACAATAAATCCACATAATTTGGCCAAATATCCGCCACCAAAATACCACGCCACAACGCCGAAAATGAATATTCAGTTATAACTACGTATAACCCAGCTCAATTATCCTACCACTCTGTGCTGAATAAAATCTCCTTCCAGTTGAATTTCACCCTTATAGACCACCTCTCTTCGAACTATAATAACCTCGCTTCACCTCACCTAAGTAGAATAGATTTTTACGCTTACACTGCACACTACAATGCATTTCACAACCAAAAGCCGAACCGACCAATGATTTAGTGACAAACAAAAACACATAACAAAAATCCTTCATGTGCCGAATTAAAAATATATGTGCCTTTTAATATAATTAAACAACATTCTACTACTCAAAAAGTGCCTTAAAGTAAACAAACAAAAATTTAACATGTCGAATAAGCCATCGACATCGGCGAACAACGCCCGGTCGCGTCAGAGTCTCGAAATGCGTGGTTTTAAGCGACAGGATTCCTGGTTTCGCCACTCAATGCCACCGGCGATAAATCGAGATTTCGAATCAATTGAGAACCTATCACAATCACAGACCCGGATGCCGAAGGCAATCTCCTCGAATTCGGGTAGGAATATAACAGCAGCTGTGTCCGGTGTAACGACGGCAAGTTCGACATCACCTGTGACACACTCATCGCAGGGACCGCCGCCTCGTCGCAAGGAGTCGAAGAGTTCAATTCTATCGAAACTCAGTGGGAACAGTGTGAGGAGTCGGACCTCGGCGTTGGCGGCCAGAGGTCTTCGTATAACGGCATCGTTTCTACGGAAAAAGCGAAAGGAATATGAAGGTAAGGATAAGGACGTGACGAGGGGTTATGGTTTTGTCATTTCCATGTGGATAGGTGACTTATCGTGTCATTTGAAGTGATACTTTCATTCGATGCGTTTTCAATTTGGAGCCGTGCTCTATGGCCTGGGATTTTATTTTATTATGGTTGGCCGGGAGCCAAACTTTCGATTTGCCTTTCTGTTTGTTTTTGTTTTGGTCATCTTTTGAGAGATTTAATTTTTTCCTTACGAAGAGGTGAATTGAAAAGAAACTTGACTTGCAGGCTAGTCTACAAGCTTTTTGAAACGGTTTTCTGTAATATAATATAAGATAAATCTTAAGTAAAATATTCGTATATTTCCTCCGTGATTCACCTACAGTGGACCCTACGAAAAATCTATTTTAAATCTTCAGTTTCAATGTTTTCTAGGTCACAATAGGTAAATTTATATGGAAAATGTCACCATTGTGAGTTAAACTTAAGTTCGCGGTACAGAATATCTATATTTGTACCGTGCACTGTGAGATTCCTATATAAGGCTTTAACATTCACTTTAATATTTTCTATGTCACAATGGGTGATTTCATACAAAATAGATCATCATTGTGACTTCGTAAACCTTAATTTGGGACTAGAAAAATTGACTATTGATACTAGCCGTTTTGCTTTGCTAGTAATAATTGTTGAACTCCCCTTATATTTTTTTTAGGTCACAATAGATAACTTTATATCGAAAATGTAAACTTACCATTGTAAGTTGGTTAAACTTAAGCTCGGGGCACAGAATATCTATATTTGTACCATGCACTGTGCCTTACCAAAGGTTTTAACCTTCACTTTAATATTTTGTAGGTCACAATGGATTGGTGTATACAAAGTAGATCATCATTGTGACTTAGTAGGTAAATCTTTTGTGACTATTGATATACTGTTGAATAACTGTTGACCTTCACTTAAAGTTTTTGTTTAGGTCACAATAGATAGCTTAAATATGCACAAATGCAGGTAAAATTCTACCAACACACAATGGCACATTTTTCTACGCAAAAATATCTATTGTGACGTTCAATAAAATGAAGGTGAAAGTTAAAATCGATTATTCATCTTTAAAATACTGAAAAGACCATTGACCTATGAGCTAAATTAATTTTAATTTGCCTATTTTAAGAAAAAAAAACATTTTCTTTATTTGTGACTTCAAAAATAATGGGACATTCCTTCCAGCCACTTTACAACTTCATTGCAGCTCCAGTACATCTTTGCGCAATTCATTCCGTTAGCTCCTATCTGCTTGGCACGCAGATACTTCTTATCAACGTTGGATACTGAAGGGCTTTAAATAAAGAAAATGTTATTTTAAGTTGTTTGGCATATACTCATTTGATTAGATAATGGAATGTTTGTATGTATGCACATTAAGTGTTAAGTGAATTTACAATCAAATGTGATTCTGTTTTAATCAACGTCAGAAGCGATAATATTTTTTATTTTTTTTTTAACTTTAAGTTCCTGATTTTTCTGCTGCTTCACTTTCCGCCAAGATACAGACACATTCATGAGTAGAAAGCTTATCAATATAACTTATCTGATACGCCGTAAATGATCGTTCAATGTGATCAATATTTTTAAGATGCGTTAAAAGTGAGCCTAAATAGGCATTGAAAAAGGGATTTTTATAGGGGAGGCAGTAAAATCTTAGGAGCTCCCCAGCAAGGGGAAGTTGCGATATAAGTTCAGCGAAAAATCTTAAAATTTTAGACACAATATTCGAAATGTAATCAACATTTAACAAGCTCGGCTGAAGGTTGTCAAACCGGTAAAAAACAGAACTAGTTATTTGCCAATCTCTTTACCATTCTATTCTTTACCTATTTCTCATATCTTGATCACTAAGTATGACAGATAAACAATTAGGGCCCATTTTATTGACTCGAAGTTGAATACAACTGTGGGATTTTTATTCTTAACTTGAGAAATTTTTTATTCTTCACTTAAAGTTGACAAGCTCAACTTTGGATATTCGGAAGTTGAGAAAATTGAAAGTTGTTCAACTTTGGATTTGCTCAATTCCCCGAAATAGTAGAATTTGAAGAGCAAACTTGGGATTTCTTAAGTCAAATGTCAGTTTTTTTTTCGCATTTGTGTTTTTAACTGTGCGAACTTCAAATCAAGTGGCCAAAATAATCAAATATTAATTTTTAAAATTTAAACAATGTATCATATTTCTGAGAGAATTGGCTCGTGACTTCATATATCGTTTTTGTCTCTCAAAGCGGACGACAATGATAGTGCTCCAATTTATAACGAATTCGTTGCTGTGCGTTAAGATAAGATATTGTGCATCGCCAAAAATTTCGAACTTATTGTGTATTTTGTTAAGCTCCTTTTCTATAGATCGCATAGTTTACGATCAGTAGGTAACCCAGTTATTAATGCAGTCGGTTCAATTCAATTAACGGCTGCCGATTTCATTTGTTAAACCAAGTGTTGAAAGCAATTGCCAATCTAGTGCTACAATTATTTCGGATGACTGAAACGCAAATGGAAGTGCTACAAGCAGTACGTGATTTTTTTCGCGAAAGCAAAACGTCCAAATGGTTTGTGCTACGAGGTACCGATTTCTCGCATGAAAAATATAATTTTCAAATCGACTTTAAATTTTATATTGATAGGGGTAGGTAGATATTTACATACTCCTTAAAATGAAAATACAAAGTATAAAAAGTACGCAAAGTATGCTCTGTCTATGATGAAATGACATACAAAATTCAAATGTAAAGTTGAACTGACATAATGTGTGCCATGTGTCACAAATATCCCAGGGATGTAATAGAATCTGCCAGATAGCAAATTTTTTGAATTTCAACTGCGGGGTTGAGAATTAAATTAGTGAATAAAAGCAAATTTGAACCTGCCGCTCATCTCACCTCGGAGTTATCGAGAATTTGAATAATAGTGAATTAAATTGCCCTAAGTTTACTGAAAAAGCGAATAACGCCCTGTCGGATATTTTGTGAACTATCTACATCGCGTATGTGGGCGTGAACTCTGAAACAAAATTAAAAATGCATTAAAATAGCGAACTTTTTAAAATTCGAATTGAACTATTTTATGAACTAAATATTTAATTTTTATTTATTGATCATTCTCTTTTTTACAAAAAAAAAATAGTCTCTTGTTGCTCCACAGAGAATGTTTACGTTTAATCCTATTAACCTGCAGCTTTAAGCCGTGTAACAACAAATAATCGAAAATGTGGCTCAATGACTTCCTGCATTAGTCCATTGGCAACGAAATGTAATCATAAAAAAAAATAAAAAAGTTTCATCTAGGGATTGCAACAAAAAACATCGAAAAAGGGTGTTTTTGGGACTTTGTGCTTCAAAAGCGACCTGCATCTATGTAAACCGTTTACTCCGATCGATTATCTCTTAAGCCCTGCAAGCCAAATCGGGGAGAAAAGCAAAAACAGAGAGCGTGCTCTCACACGCCAGATGTGAAACTTCTCCCGCTAAATTTGGATGTCAAATTGAACTGTGTTGTATGTAGTTGAATTTCATTAAGAAATTTAATTTAAAAACCAAATCTTTATAATATTACTAGCGGACCCGACAGATGTTGTCCTGCATGCTTTTTCAAGCCACGTATAATTAATATAATTAGCTTGTAAGTAGGGAAATATGCTTTCAATCAAAGCATCTTTTGTATTTACCATGTTGCAGAAGTTGTTCGGCAATTTGATGCATTGTGTGTCTCCATGCAATGATATTGCTCCATTTCCAATGTTGAGCAATTGCTCGGAGAATGATAGTGCCAGTGGATCGTTTTGCAGTTGAACTCTTATATTTGTGTTAAGACGTAATGTACAGATATTTCGCCATAGATATGATCGTTTTATACATGCGTTAATTTCGTCCACATATGTAGCGCGTGGAATGACCGGCAATGTCTGTCTAAAATCACCGGACAGCAGCAGTAAAACACCACCGAAAAGCTTGGTGCTATTATTTAGATCTTTCATCATTCTATCGAGAGCTTCAAGTGAATGCTTGTGTGCCATAGTGCATTCATCCCAGATAATAATTTCACCTTTGTATTTGAGTGCATGACAGTGTTGGCATTGTTTGTTCATAGCACCGATTACAATTTGTGAATGTGACGAATAGTCGATGTCCGACTCATATTTAAACGCCAGGTTGTTCACGTGTTCTGAATGTATCGGTGACTCTTTGACGGGCCAGTCTTTGTCTTAATGCATTGGCTCGAAGACGTTGCTCTTAATTTTCATTTACACGTTTGATTACAGCCCGGTTTCTTAAATCTTCATTGTCCGCCAATTTATCTTCTGCCGATCTATTTAACCGACGGTTCTGGACTATTTGTGAATTCGGAGTACGTCGACCAATATTTCCTCCTCGTTTCCGGAGACGTGGCATTGTTGTATGTATATGTGAATATAATACACTTAATATTCACTGAAATGCGACACCGAAAATAATAAAAGGCTCCGTACAAAAAGGCGTGTTTTTTAGAATTTTGTTTTTTAATAATGCATCGATTTTTGGGGCACTGTGTTTGTATGTTCCGTATGAACAGTGGAGTGTGATATTGTTTCAACTTTTTTTGTCTTATAGGTTTATTCCAAATAAATATATCAATTTTGTATTTTACCTAATAACTCGCAGTCACGATTTAGTTGGTTTTGAAATACATATAAGATTTTTAGATATAATTTTTGTATGGGCAGTGCCACGCCCCTTTGTCCAATTTTGACCAATCTTCACAGGAATACTCCTGGGCTAATACCTAAGATTATGTGTAAATTTGAACTCGATCTATTCGGTGGTTTTCGAGATATAAGATTTTGAATGTATTTTTTGTATGGGCGGTTCCACACCCCTTTGTCCAATTTTGACCAATCATCACAGGAATACTCCTGGGCTAATACCTAAGCTTATGTGTAAATTTGAACTCGATCGATTAAGTGGTTTTCAAGATATGCGATTTTGAATGTAATTTTTGTATGGGCGGTACGACGCCCCTTTGTCCAATGTTGACCAATCGGCTTCTAAACCATCCAGGGCGCCACCCAAACTCATACAAAAAACATTTATTCAAATCGGTCCAGCCGTTTAGGAGGAGTTCAGTGACATACACACGTACAGTAGAATTATATATATAAAGATAATCTTAATACAGCGCAGTAGATAATTGTGTTCATTAATTTAAAAAGTTTTCATAACGCAATCCAGTCCAAAGTTTTCTTTTTCGAGAGTTTTTGCTTACATTATTTTGTTTTTATATCGTTAACTGATTCAGTAGTCCAGTGTCTGTGTAAAACCTAGCTTATTCAGTTCACTATAGCGTGCCCATAGAAGTATTCACTTTGACAATTAAGTTAAAAAAAATATATCTTTCCATATAACCATGCAAACCCACAAAATTTCATTGAAATCGGTTGAGTGGGTAAGAAGATCGACAACAGCGCCACCTATCGGGTCCAAAACTATCCTATCCATCAAGTTACAACCAACTATATCCACCCACAAAATTTCATTAAAATCGGTTAAGTGGTTAAGGAGTTTTAGGCGGCGGCATAATGATGGCGACAGGCCAATTTCCGTCACGCACTTCCACTTGGTCATTTCCGCTTTGAAGAATCGATTTTACTCCCAAGTCGCGACATCAAAAACGTATAGCCTTAAGGCATTTTCGATCGCAATAGGGCGATAGTTTGATGGTAGATTTTTTCCTCCTTTTTTAAATACCATAATCAGCTCTAAGCAGCTCTGAGAAATTCATTTCCTCATTATCAAAGAGACTTTGAAAGAAAGAGCGCAGATATTCAAACTATAGGTTTGGTAGGTGCTTCAAGAACTCATTCGCAATCTTATCTGGACCCGCGGCTTTACTATTAGGTAATCCTAGTATTACTGATATTTACTCCTCTAGACTATCAAGGAATGCGTGATACGTATCATCGAAAGGACTATACTCGGCTAAATTACCACTACACATTTCTTGTAGATAATTGTCCTAAATGTTTGCAATATGTTGTTTTTGAAAGCAACTTTTTCCACAACTCAAAAATGATCCATTTTGTTTCATTTTCGTGATCTGATCCGGATCAGATCTGCACATATGTATTTTAGAGTCCGCAGATAATATCGGACCACCTCCTTGGCGCAACCACAAATACAGTTTCGTAAACCTTTAGCTTCCGCCAACATCCGATAGATGGATCATCAAGTTGTCGACGACATTTAACAGCCAGTTCACAACAATAACAACACAAAATTATTCTGTCGCCAACAGAGAAACCACCTCCCATTGGTGGGCTTATTCATTTATCAGATCAAAGGGAACAAATTCCCACGGCGCGCGTCGGCGATAAATCTTTTAAAACAGACACTTTAATTAAACTCACCTGAATATTGCGTTAATTATGCCATGAAGGGCATTGTCTTCAAACAATGGTCTTTGTGATATTTCACAAATTGTTCGCAGCAGACATCTTTCTCCAGGCAGTCCTTTGCTGAGTGCGCGCACACATGCAAGTGGAACAATACAAAAATCACTCGAATTATCTTGACAATATTTTTACTCTATACCGACCTGTTGAAAACCGTTTCGAGTGCCCTATAGACCGCAAATCGACTTGCGTCATATGCAATTGCTGGCTGGCGATAATGTCGTTGAACAAATGTGTCATAATGACTCAAATGCGGATCGTAGTTATAATGATGTTTGTGCAGATTCGCCCTCTCGCCGCTGGAATGCAACTTCTTTGAACGCCTTTGTGGGGCAGTCGTCCTGGCGTGTTCCCATGCAGTGCTATTGACGAAATACGTCCACCAATACACTGGTCTCATTGGCGTCGGGTATTGTATGTGAATTGCGTAGCTCGCCGATAATTGTCGAAACGGATGTTTGTCCATTAAATCCAGCGGTTGGGAGAACCCAAAAACGAACTAAACACAGTTTAACTGTTACAGTTTGCAGAGAAATTTGGTGGTCGAACTCACTTTAAGGACACCATTGCCTTGGAATATGAGGAAGCGTTTACTGCGAGCATTCGACTTTGACGAAATGTCCGTGGCAGCATCAGTCGGGCTCGGGATATGGCAAAAGTTAACGATGCAAAGGGAGATCGAGAACGTTACGAGCGACAGTTGAAAAATCATTTTGTGCAATGGCATTTTGGAGTCGGGCATCCGCCTGAGGGAACATTGGTACGGGTTCTCGCTGAGTTTACACAGAATGTGGTCTAATTTGTGTTGCATGCCGTCGCTGGATGTCCGCAAATAGAGTTTGTTTGCGTTGGCAAACAGTGCAGTCAAGTGGTGGTGGAGGGCCCCTCTCCAAGAACGGTTCACCAATTGTTCGTTTGCATTGATGCTGGGATTATGTGCAACTATAATGTGCGGAGCAAATATTGAACGTTTGTGTAGGGCATCACGTTTTGCCATTCGTTAGAGTAATTAATTCATTGCGTCGAGTGTTTGTTTAAGGGAAGTCATTCGAGGAGTGCGCAGAAGGCTAATTGCATTGATGTTGGTAAAGTCAAGTCTGTGGGGTTTAATGTGCGTTGCATATCTCCTCGCTGTTGCAGATAGCAAAGCCTAAACTTTGACACATCAGTTATTGGGAAAGCTCATAGTCATAGTCGTTAATAATATCTCTTTTTTATGAGAAATTTATAGGGACACTGTCTGTGTTTGGTAATAGCTTTCCTCACCTCTCGTAGATCAACATTCTATTCTATAGAGATGTTACACTCTATTTGTATAGCTCTTTTTGACATGCTCTGAAAAATCTCTTTCTTTCTCCAAAAAGTCCTGTTAAATCGAAACTGAAATATTTTTTTTTAAGATTTTCATTAAGAATTAAATGCAGGGTGACTTATGGAATTTTGAGCGAAAAGCTTTGCTAGGCGTTGCTTAAAAAGAAAACATCTGGAGAAAACTAATTGCGAACTTCACGTTTTGCTTTTTGTTCATGACAACTTTAACAGTATTCAATTAGGCAAATAATGTGGGAATACTTCTCTTCTTTATCTCTTCTCTACATATAATAAAACTAGAATAAAAAGTGCTGGACCACGCATCACGCGGAAACTGCTGGACGGAATTTGATGAAATTTGACATAGTGATTGCTTATGTTCTGGGTCGGGACTTAGGATACTTTATATCCCGTAATATTCTTACAAAATAGTCAAAAAACCGGACATATATAAGGAAAATTCTATTTATACAGACCTAGCTCAGTAATCGCTTATCGGATTGAAAAATAAAAAAGGTGAATTTAATAACTTTTCCCCTGATTCATTTAAGATATAAAACATCCTCCTGCGTTGTCCTGAAGCTGAGCAATGCTCCAAACAATTATTCAAAACAGGAAAAGTTAGGAAATGGGCTGGTGGGATTCGTGTGTCAGTTTTTTCATTCGTGTTGCTTCCTTTTCACCGACATTTGAGGTGGGTACGAGGGAAATAACAGAACTTTGCGTAAATCCTTTTTGTGTAGACTTTTGAGTAGGATTAGGTTTTTATTCTTTGTTTTTGCTTTATATTGCTTTCAGAAAGGTCCAAAGGAAGGAACATATTTATTAAAAGCTGTTCGAAGTAGTTCGATGAAAATACCTTTTGTCTTAAAAGTGGTAGGCGGGTGAAGATGGACAGAAACAACTTTTGGTTTAAGCAAAGAACTTGAGATCTGTCCGATATAACTTCCGTGGC